>OX465288.1:189560107-190990107 GCA_949987695.1 Merzomyia westermanni
GTACAGCTTTGTTCAATATAATAGTAGTAAAATTAAAATGGATATCGTGCGATGAAGTAAAAAGAAGCTGTGATTCTATTATTTTTTATTTAAAATATAGCAAATTCCATAACAGAAACCACACAAAAAGAAATTTTAAAGTTTACACAAAGCTCAGGAAAGTTAATTAAACTTTTAAAAACTAAATTCAAAATTTCAATATTTTTGGGCGGAATTTTTAGCAAATTCTTGAGTACGCAGTTTCGTAGTCCAATCAATTTTAGTATAACATTGTGCAAGTTAGAACTCGCTCAAAACTTTTCCTGAATTTTCAGAAATTTTTTCGTCAAGGGTGTTGAGTGATTTCTTCCATACAACGCATGAAGAAAAAATTGATTTTGTATGGAAAAAATACCCAACATTCTTAAAAAAAAAAATTTTAAAAATCCAGAGGAAATGTTTAGGTACTTCTAACTTGCACATTATGGTGCTAAACTGCGTATTTAAAAATTTTCCGAAAACTCTGCCCAAATATATTGAAATTTTGATTTAAATTTTCAAAAGTTCAATTAATTTTCCTGAGCTTTGTGTAAACTTTGAAATTTCTTTTTATGTTATGGCATTCGCTATATTTTAAATGATATCCATTTTAATTTCACTACTATTGTATTGAACACAACCGTATAAATATTTAAAAAATGAGAATGCAGTGTCAACAAACTAAAATAGGTTAGCGGCGTTCTAAACAGCTTCGCATCATAACCCGAGATTTAAGTAAATCGAGTTTTGGGCAATTTGAAAACTCAATGAAGATGTTGGGTATTACGAATCTTAAGAAATCAGTTGTAGTTTAAAAATCTCTTTGAGTTTTTGGATTTTTTGATATTCTTAAAATTCAGAATAATTTTTATAAAATCTAAAATGTATACATTATGAAACTACAATTTTAGTAACTTGTTTTAATAATTTTTTATTATCATTTGAATTTAATTTTTTACGCATATTGGAATTCTTCACAATTGCATTCTAATTTGTGCACACATTTTCCTTAAACCACATAAACTGATTTATTAGATTGGTTTCTGCTTAAAGGACACTAATTTATAGCAAAGATATGGTCAACTAGGGAATTAGAAACAAAAATTTTAGGTCTCTAGAAAGACTACGTACTAACATGATCTTGACTACTTGACTAGTTAACAAAGAAAATTTAATTCACAAAACCTTCGAGTGCACATATACAATTATGAACAAGGTATGAGGCCGTTTAAAATAACGTACCGGTTCCGGAATCATTCTTCAACATTAATTTCGATTTCTATACGGTTTCGGTTTCAAAATAAAAAAAGATTCACAATTCCGTGAACAAAAAAATGATTCAAGTTCATAGATTGGCTACAAAATTCAAGTGGTTTAAAATAGGTCTGATCTTTTTGAATTTTTTTCCTGCGAACGTCATGGATTTTCCGGAATATGATAATCAATATTTTTACTGCCATTTATGGCTAAAACATAGCCAAAATGAATTCAAAAAATTAAGAAGTTTTTATTAGAAAATATTACTTTTTTTCCGTTACCTGTATTCAGTCGATTCTATAGACATGTATCGTCGTTAAAATTTAATACTATTTGATCTTAGGCTTGAATTTGAAAAATGGGTTGTAATTAAATTCAAAAGCTTATGGGTCACTAATAAATTAAAAGAAAAGAATGTATATAAGACAATAATATTAATAATGGTGTCAGAAAGTTTGACTTCTAGTTTGACCTTATCTATACTAGTCGAAATAGTTTGTCAGAAAATCGGGCTTCAGCTGGCGATATATTTGTAAATATACTCATGATACTTTTAAAAATGTATTTGAATATATAATGTTCATGCAATTGATTTGTTTTTATTAACGAAATGGAATCCACTGCAATCAGAAAATGGAAATAAATTTTTGAATTTTTGTGAATAGTCATTGGCAAAAAACCAAAAAATTAACTTGATGAGAGATAAAACTGAGAATGTGGAGGCCGCGATTTAAAATAATAACAATATGGAAATACCTCTGGGTAGGTTTAAAAAAATTTTAGTTCGGTTTGCAGTTTTTTTGAACTAAGCTAAAAATGCATCTTTTGTAAGCTTGCTCGACAATCTTCGCTGAAAATTAGCCAGGAAGGGTACTATCTTGTAAAAGAAAATATGTTTCCACAAAAAAAGAAGTAAATGACTTAAAAAAGGCAAGCCCATGTGCAACCGGTTCCCCTTTTTGAAATGGTTTCGATCTTTTAGAAAATGAATCGGTTGTTGTTGTTTTGGTAACGAAAAAAACACTCCCCGAAGGTTTTGGGGAATGTTGTCGAATTAACAGTCCTTGGCCGGATTTGAACCCGGTACGCTCCGGTACTCCCTTGCGGTACTGCCCGACTGTCGTGGTAGCGTTTTATGACCAGTGAAACCTTCTAGGTCATGTCACCCCTCCTTCCGTAAGGAAGGAGAGATGGGTAATGAGAGGTGAGAGGCATCATATTCGTAGATCAACCATCGAGTTGCACGTCATTACCTTTGTGCATATTAGTCGCCTCTTACGACCGGTATGCCTACCTCGGGCATATTCTAAACCCCTAACGCGCAGGGGCAAAATGAAAATGAATCGGGTTTTATCAGTAACGGTTTCGGTACTTGATTATGATACTCACAGTGCCGCGACAAAAGTCAAGAAATCAATACTTATAATTTAGGTCGAGCTTCTTCTTTAATTTTTAGTGCACTACAATTAACGTTTCCACAAATTTTGAGCGTCTGTAATTTTACTCCCACTACAGAATACATTTTTAATCGCCGAGGTCTGTGATTTTGAGGAGCCAATTGATTTTGGGTTATTAGGAAAAAGTTTACAGTTTGGCGTAATTTGTTTATTTTCGTTAAACACTGCTCTCATATTCGCTCACGCTTGCTTTGCAACTCGGAATTTCAGAAGGCAACGCTCGACTATTCTTACCAGTTCATCGATATTTGTGCTCAACATGAAATTTCAGTAAAACTGAAAGACAAAAAAAGAACCAAATAATTTGTTATTATCGGCAAATCTACAGCCGATACGAGCCACGTCGAGCAGGTTACGTATGTTTTGTGGTAACTTCATTTTGAACGGGGAAGAAGATTAGGAAGAAGATTAATAACTCAGGCACGATTTGTGTTTCGTGGATTGTAATAAAAAGACTGAAGTGGCAATCCCCAATTTTGTTTGTTAAACTTTGGAAAAATACAGCATTCCTTTGAAATATTGCTCCGTCAAGGATATAACAATGGAAGCAATATGAAATTTGAATTTATTGGTGCACAAACTCATATACTCAAGAAAATTGCTCGCCGACTTGAAGCTATCCCGTAAAACAAGGGATCATCGTTTTATTAATCTCGGACATACATGTTAAATTCCAATTAGAATTAGCAATTGATGCAATTGGTTTATATTCTCCAATTCATTAAACAATTAGAAATAGTTCAACTAATTCCCATTAGATAATTGAAATTTTTATTCTAATGGTAAATCTAATTGCAATTAGTTGCCATTAGCAGAAACAATTGGGTTACCTTTACAATTAAAAATCTAATTGACTTCTGCTAATGCAATTAGATATTCAATTAGCTCGAATTAGAATCAATTATTTTCATACTTTCAAAAACACAAAAAAAATAATATATTCATAATATGAATTTCACACACATATTTATTACTTATGTACATATATTACATTCATGCAGACATATTTAATGTACGTACTAACTGTTTAATAACTACAACGACCGGGTATATTCGCTTACAGCAATACGAGCTTTTCAAAAGAAAAGTCCGTCAAGCGACCCCGTCTTGGACTATTAATAATGCCCGCAAAGGAAAATAGTAATAATAATAACACAGTGACTTACATTATTATTCGTTCACTTCAATAATTCTTTGAAAAAAATTTATTTTTATCAAAATAATTGATTCTAATTCGAGCTAATTGAATATCTAATTGCATTAGCAGAAGGCAATTAGATTTCTAATTGTAAAGGTAAACCAATTTTTTTTGCTAATGTCAACTAATTGCAATTAGATTTACCATTGGAATAAAAATTTCAATTATCTAATGGGAATTAGTTCAACTAATTCTAATTATTTAATGAATTAGAGAATTTCGCAAATGAAGGTTAATTAGCAATCATTAGCACTATCTAATCATTACTTAACATCTTTGATCTCGGAGTACTCTCTTGAGAGTATTGAATTACTTCCTATTACTCCCTACACTTCTGTGTATTACCATATACTTAATTTTGTATACTCCCTTTTAATATTGCATGCCTTATTAGGGCGAGTAATAGAAAAACTCTCTTTCACTTCCCAAAAAACAATAATGGAATTTTTGTTATTTCTTTTTTATTAATCACAATCGAGTTATAGGGGAGTTGTGGAGAATTTTAGAAAACCTCTTAGAAGAGTAATGGGGGAAGCATTTCACATTCCTCCTAAACGACCAATGAAAGATCTTTGGAGAATCATGCCTCAAACTCTCTATGG
Source organism: Merzomyia westermanni (assembly GCA_949987695.1). NCBI lineage: Eukaryota > Metazoa > Arthropoda > Insecta > Diptera > Tephritidae > Merzomyia > Merzomyia westermanni. The sequence continues at coordinate 189,564,640 of OX465288.1, forward strand.
GGGCAGTTGAAGGAATGGAAGCAATGTAATAGAACTCATACATAAATACCTCTCATATCCACAAATAAGAGACTAATTAGGGAAAACAACAGTTATTATAAGTTAATTTACTTACATAAATTGTGTTTGTTTCTCATATTTCTAGGATTGCAGTTTTTTTTTTTTTATTTTTTTTTCGTTTGTTGGCAGAGAAACTTGGCTGATTGTTAGCTAGGTGCAGAACTTGGAGAAATCTCTACTTTCGCTACAAAAATAAATAGAAGGGAATAATATTTGATTTTATTACTAACTTGAGGAGGTCTCCCCCATTGCTCCAAGATTAGTAAAATCGGAGCGCAGAGTGTAAAAATCTCTGTTATTGTTCCGAAATGATGTTAAGGGGGAGTAGTCCCCTTATTCATAGGTTATATCTCCTTGTCCTCCACAAAGAGTAGCATAGAAGCAGAAAATGAAAAAAAAACATCTGCTATTGTTCCAAAAGGACTCCAAAGGGAGTACTCTCTTACTTTCGCTTCAAGTTCTAATGGGTATGATGACGAATTTTCTTTTTTTGTGCCAATCTTCAGCAATTGATGAATTTGAAATTCAGAATTCTGGAAAGAATTTTGTGAACGAACAGAAATTTTATATTTATCGAAATTTGATAGGAGAGCTGTTCCTCTTTAAACACATTTATGGAGTTAATTCCGAAAAATTGTTTAAAACCTTTCTTTTATTGAACGCAAATTTGTCTCAGAAGTTTCCTCTTATTCTGCGGTATAGTATCTGACGATGAACTTAATTTTGCTGTTCTTTTCCTGGAGAGAGAATTTTCATGGTTCGTGGGGCTAGCTCGTTTAGCAACGCAATAAGAGCTTAATTATTTAATACGGAATTTTACCTCCAGAAAAATAAAAAAATTAACTTGGGCATAATCTTGTATAAATTCGACTAGATGATCCATGCAAAGGATTAAAATAAAAGAAAATAAATGATTCCTTTTCTGAATATATTTATTTAAAAAAAACTTAATACAGGGTAAACAAATTTTGATCCCGATGGGCATAGTATTGATGGGATCTGTAAGTTAGTGAAATACCTGTTGGATCCGAATCTTTAAATATATTCCATACAAATTAAATAAATGAGTTTTAACGCAGGACAAACCTCCTGCTTGCTGTATTTGGTATCCATAGATGTGAGTATTCCAACCAAAAATTTCCTTCAGTGAACATGCTTATGTATATGTAAGCATAATTCTCTGCCTTACCACTTTATTTTACACTGCAACAGACCACTTGTAAGCTAATCCCACTATTCGAATAGTCCCTGGGCGTCGTAAGCTACAACATAGCAATTGTGGAAACAAATTCTGAAAGCTCATTTACTTCTTTCTAATCGCATTTTTTGCGATAAACACGCAAAGTACCTGACCAACCCTAAGGAGAAGCTTTGCGTGAATACTCAAGCACAATGGTTTTATACGAAAAAATGTGAGCTATGTGTGGTGTGTGGGTCAAACAAGAATTTTTCAAAATAGTTGCACGCTAGCAAAGTGTCGATTTTCAAAGCCAGAGAATTCATACAGTTAACTGAATATTCCATTAAATGTATATAAGTATGCAGGTATGTGTGTATGTATCAAAATATATACATAACGAAAAGGACTAATAGCCTCATAACAAATGTAATAAAATAACCATAAGAAAACATTTAACATATCCTGCCAGACTCGCCTTACCGGAAATGTTGAGCGAAGAGGTAATCAGCAACACGCCAAAAATAACGGTTTAATAGAGTGCAAATTACGCTTTGCTTTGAACTCATTAAGCGAGAATTGAGTAAATAAGGAAATAAAACGCTATAAAAAATATGTAAACATATTTACCTACAAGTAGTTTAATACCTCAATACTAAGTATAATAAATCAAAAAATCGTTCAACTCTGAACACAGCAAAGGAAATGAATGGAATAAATTGTAGAATTCAGGGTGCTTTAAATTGGACTTAACTTTGAGTATTAAAGTGTCCTAATCACTGTCTGAAAATTTCGTCCTACAGAAAATTATTGTTTCCTTCCATATACAAATTTATGTCATTATTATATATTATCATGTCTGAGATAAAGTTTAAGAATTCCAAGCATTCGAAGCATGGCATACTAAAACAGGTAACAGCAAGGCGGCCATGTTGAAAATCGCTGCTCTAAAACGTCAAAACAGCACAGTAGATGTTAAAGTGTAAACAAACTGATTTAAAGCAAGTCTGACAGTTTAGAGAAAATTAAAATGAAAAAAATCTAATCAGCTGTTAAGTTTATATTACCTGTATGTTTATGCCAAGATTCAAAGCGATTTTTATAACTTTACTTTTTAATACCTTCAAATTTAGTACCTTTCTTTTTTGTCCGCTCATTTGAATACGAAATTTTCTACTTTCGCAAAAGTCTGTTTAGGTAACTTCCCGTTTAGCTAGACACTTAAAACTTGGAACAAAGCTCAGCACCCAGTGACAGTGGCGTAAGCATCGATATATAAGTAAAATTTATTTAAATTTTGAAATCTTGCGAGTCATTTCTAAGTAACTTATCGGTAAGCTAAACTGTTTTACATAGACCAATGTATAAGGACAAATCCATACTATGTACACAGAATTCCGCTAGATGGTGCACTGATCGGTTTTTACGTTCCAAACCGGCGAGATACAGACTTTAAAATTTTAGAACCTTTTGACAATGCAATAAAACTCTTGAAACTAAGCACATAATTCCGGACACAGTGGCAATAAGATCTGTAGAAAGCGAAATTGCGTTAGGTTTTGCGCTGTGCGAGATAACTGAGAGCAGAAGTATGATGGCTTATTGGAAGGAGTTTTTTCGAAACTGCGTCCCTCTGCTAGTGTATTTCGACCAAGAAAAGCTTCATAGTAGCTAGATAATATGACAATTTGTATGAAAACCGAAAAAGAGCACACTATAAATTGGTAGAGAAACTTTATTTATTATATAATTTAATTTAATTTAATTTTATTTTATTTTGTTTTGTTTTATTTTACTTTATTTATTTAATTTTTTTTAATTTTATATTGTTGTATTTTGTCTTAATCTATTTTAATTTATTGTATTTTATTAAATTTTATTTTATTTTATTTTATTTTATTACATTTTATTGTATTTTATTACATTTTATTTTATTTTATTTTATTTTATTTTATTACATTTTATTTTATTTTATTTTATTTTATTTTATTTTGTTTTGTTTTATTTTATTAAATTTATCTTACTTTAGTTTATTTTATTTTGTTTTAATTTATTTTATTTTATTTTGGTCTATTTTATTTTATTTTATTTTATTACATTTTATTTTATTTTATTTTATTTTATTTTATTTTATTTTATTTTATTTTATTTTATTTTATTATTTTATTATATTTAATTTTCTTATTTCATTTTATTTTGTTTAATTTATTTTATTTTATTTTATTTTATGTTATTTCATTTTATTACATTTTATCTTATTTTATTTTATTACATTTTATCTTATTTTATTTTATTTTATTTTATTTTAGTTTATTTTTTTTTTTTGATTTTCTTTTATTTTGTTTCATTTTACTTTATTTTAGTTTATTACATTTTATTTTATTTTATTTTATTTTATTATATTTTATTTTATTTGATTTTATTTTATTTTATTACATTTTATCCTTTTTTATTTTATTTCCTTTTTTCATTTTATTTTAATTTATTTTATTCTATTTTGTTCTATTTTATTTTATTTTACTTTATTTTATTTTAATTTACTTTATTTTATTTTATTTTATTTTATTTTATTTTATTTTATTTTGTTTTATTTTAATTTGTTTTATTTTATTTTATTATAACTTATTTTATTTTTATTTTATTTTATTTTATTTTGTTTTATTTGAATTTGTTTTGTTTTATTTTATTATAATTTATTTTATTTTATTTTATTGTAATTTTTTTAATTTAATTTTTTTTAATTTTATTTCATTTTATTTTGCTTTATGTTATTTTATTTTGTTTCGTTTTATTTTATTATATTTTATTCAATTTAATTAAATTGTAATTTAATTTAATTTAGTTAAATATAATTAAATTTTATTTGTTTATTTTATTTTTTTCAGGTTAATATCTTTAAGATAATAAGTTTAAGATAATTTTATGTCACTCTAGAATTCTTAGATTAAAAATTTTACATGAATATTTTTTTTTTTCAGATTTAAAATCCTGTTCCTCAAATAAAAATGGTTTTGCGCGGGGACGAATTAACATTAAAATGTAAAAGTGTATTGAAACGTGCACATCCTGCTGTGCGTATTTGTATGTAAATTAATTCCGGTCGCTGACTTTCCGCTCTGTTGCGGTCTCCAAGTCCCTGCAAACACTTGCAAATGTCAACCCCAACACAATTAGCGAAAATGAAATATGAGAATGTGAAAAAATGGTTCTGAAAGTGCGTGATGTAACATTATGTTGAATGCATTGCCGCATACGTAAATTAATATTATGGATAAATGCGTAACAAAAATGTAAAAGCTGAATGGAAAAGTAAAAGTATACATTCGCTCATTCTATAAAAACAAAAATGTGCAGTAAAAGTTTTGTGATTTCCCAGTGAGCGTAAGGAGTACACTTTCTATGGGTGAATGCGTTACTTTTTTGAAATACGCACTTACTTCTTCACCACGCCAGTGAATTTTTGAGTAGTTACGCGGAGCTGTGACGAAGAGAAAAAGTGAAAAATACACACTCACACATACACATTCATCTACTTACACAGTTGCTCGAGTGTGAAACATAGCTGTAAAATATTTGTCAATGTACCTTTTAGCCTTTCAATCCGATATTTGATTCAATGTGTCCTTGTTACTTACACCCTAAGCTCGTTTAGAAAACACACACACACCCGCACACCAACAGTTGCACGCTTCCCTTCAACTACCACATACACAATAATACACACTCACAATTGGATATATAAATCCACATCGATGTGTTTGAGAAAAATGTCAATGGCTGCCACTTCAACGGTTGCCGTACTGGCAGCTGTCGCCGCTACTACGACTGCAACAGCAACAGTCACAACCTTTGCCACATCCGCAACGGTTTTGCCGGGTAGCAACAGCAGCAACAGCAACAACAATAGCAACGTTAATATAATAATGGCAGGCGGCAGTGGGGCGAATATTGCTAGTGTTGTGGATCATCTGCCGCTTCAATTGACCACTGCCAAAGTGGATTTGGATATAGAAATTGATATACAACTACTAACGAACGGATATGATGGCACAACGGTAAGTCGTTAAAAATGATTCAAACTTTGACCTTTTCTACAAATGTTGTTATGGTTTTGAAAAGAAGTTTCATAAGAACACATTTCATAAAATTTCCGGTCAATTCTTTGTACAGCTGCTACCAGCAGGAAAATAAATCACCTTTTCCGGGTAATGAATAGGATAATATAATTTCGGTTTCCATTTTTATGCTTTATTTAAGTTTCCGTTTGCTCATTTATCACATTTTGTACCTCTTGCACATATAGCTTTAGAGTTTATATTTTCTTAAGTGCAGAAATAAATAAGTGTTCCAAACATATGTTGAATATTTTTATTACCATACTTAAATTTGTATCCGGTCATAAAATAAAAACTGGAAATATGTTAGAAATGTGAGCAAAATAAAAAGCGTACCTGAAATATATGGGCAAACCTATAAAGGTTCGAACTTTTGGGCAACTCGCTTATTTAAAAAAGAAAGAAAATTGAAAAGCATATTTCAAACTTTGGTAATTAGGACAATTCATTAAATTTATAGGCAACATTTTTTTAGCTTTTCTCCAAACGCTTTTGCGATGTTAAACTTATACATGAAATCTTTTTTTGGTAGCAATTATTTGAATATAAGACTGGTCCTTAAATGAAGGAAGGCATCACGATCTAGGCCTCCACCACAGGCAATGTACCGGGCCGATTTTTATAATTGAAATAGCAATACTCTAACTTTAAAAAACTCTTCAAGAAACGATTAAACACCTTCAATTCAAAACCCTGTAAAATACTTTGAGTTAATATGAAATTTAGATATCTGGCATCAACATGGCGGTACATTTATTCTCAACGAAATACCTTAGAGAGTAATGGCCGAATTTGTCTAGACTTAGAATAACTTGACTTGACTTAGTTTACAAAGGAACTGAGAGTCAGTTACACTGGCTTACAAATTTGAAAAACATAATGGACTGAAATAACGAAGCATGTTTTTAACTAATCTGGGAGCGCTGAATTCAAATCTGGCATTAAAATTTGGCTGTCACGTCTGGTTCATTTTTTATCGCATGCTGGCAATTTCACAATTACTAATTTGAGACAATCCCACGTTTATTCTAAATCTTTATAATAGTAGCGTTTAATCATGACAGGGAGATCGTGTGTAACTAATTCAAGCTATTTCTGCTTTGTGTGTGGTGAATAATTGGTTGGAAAAAATGGACTATTGCATGTGAAATACGAATATTTTAATTATTTTGGATTTTCTGTCAGAAACTTGGACAAGCCGTAGACAACGACAATATTTTTTAATAGTTGCAGAACTGTTTTATACAAGTGGCCAAATGGCAAAACGATCTATTTCGTTTTCTCTTTTCCAGTACTTTGGATAGAGTGAAGTAACCACCAAACCGATTGTTATTTCTGTTTAACAAAAGTTGCTGCACTCAATATGAAACATCGAAAAAATATTATTCACGCGAATGTCCTATCGGTTTCCAAACCAGTTCAACGTTGACCAAAGGATCCATTACCAGTCATTCCCAGTGCTACGACCAGTGAGTCCGATAAATCTTTCACCAGCATTTAATGAAAATTGAGAGGAGTTATAGAGGATTTTGGAACAAAAGCATGCTGGGAGACTATTGCTGGGGTCTAGTACGTGAAACCGAAACAACAAAGTATAAACGACGGTCCACAAATGCTTTTCACTTTTGAAAATCCATACATTTTTTAACAAACTAATGATTTTTTATTTAATAAACGAATAAAAGCTGTTTTTTGTGTCTCGAAAACCTCAGGCCATAGAAAAAAACCTATAACAGATTCGAATTCAGCACACAAAATTACCCTAGGAAAGATATTTGGTTGCTCCAGTCCAAAACCTTGTAGACCAGTGTTATTCAACGTGTCCTCCACGGTCCAACTACAATAGGTCGTAGCAGCTCGACAAACATACAAACACACAAAAATTTTCCATGTATTTTGTTTTTGTAAGTTGTGAGTTTAACGTCATAATCGTACTGAGAAATGAGTGTAATGTCAAAATTCGAGCCAAAAGTAAAAATCGGCTGGTCTATTAACACGTCCTGTATTTTTGGATCATGTTGTCATCTTTTTAAAATTTTGTTTATTTGACGTATTGCTTTAAATTGCCATGTGAATTTCATTCATCCAAAAATTTAGTTGCTATACAATATACGAGTATGAACGAATTTTATTAAAAATATTGAACAAAGTTATATGCTAGCGCAGTTCGCTCACGTCTCTCTTTGAACTTAGAAACTTGACTTGGAAATCAGAAATCTGTAATTTTCCAAGTTTCTAAGTTAAGTTATTTTCGGGGCAACTACGTACACGTGGTGCCTCATGGGTTAGACGAGGATTTTCCAGTCAAGTCTAAGTCTAGGCTAATTCAGACAAAAAAATGTTGAAATCACTTTTGTGGCCAGAAGTCCTGTAGTTTCTTTAAGAACCCTACAGGAAGTAGAAAAATTCAAGATTTGACCTAGGCAAATCAATGTAAATGAACCAATTTTTTTCTTATAGCTTAAGGATTTGAAAAAGCGAGGAAGAAGATTCGCTCATGTCATCTACCAACGTTGGCAAAGAAAAATCTATCATACCCCTTATATATGCACTTAGCAACTGCAACTCCGCAGTGAAGTCTTTCAGAGGCCTTACTACATAATTTTATATGATGTCTATCCTATTCTATATTAACTTTGAATACAGTAATTGTTTTATTTTATAATATATTTAGAACTGTATTATTTTTGTAATCAAAAACGTATGTACAATTTTTATATTATTTATAGAAATTAAAAAAAGAAAATATAATTAACAAAAGAATGTATAATTTTTGAATGTGGGACGGTTTGGACTAAACTGAGCATTTTCAACACGTTTTCTATATTGTTTTAAAAACTTCCTCGATAGCAAACCGCATCTAAAACACATCAGTTTGTAATCCAATTTCAACAACGAGAGAGAATCGCAAACTGAATCAACGAAAAGGGATGTCGAGAAAATATGTAAAAGTCAAATTAATCATTTTCGTGGTCCGGTGGGTGTAGTTTTTTGCGCCATATTAAATACTTAATATTCAAGCGTTTCAAAACTAACGTGCTCTTAAGGATTTCAAAGCTTGAAACCAAGGGGAATTCAGTACGAGGTGGTATTATCCAACCAGCTGATAGCTAATTTTGTCTCGAATTTTGACACTACAAATTTCACCGCAGTACCATTTTGACATTAGAGCTACGAATTACGAAAACACTACACATGGAAAATTTGTATGCGTGTATGTTTGCAATTTGCCTTGGTTCCACCTTCTATTGAATTTGCCTTGCTGTGAACATTGATTTAGATATCAGCGAAACTTTTTTATAAATAAATTTTTTAGTTATCACATCAATAATTTTTATTGGAATATATAAAACTAAAACATGATTTTTCTGATAAGTCAATTCATGGGGGTATCCTTGTCATCAACCTATTACAACGAAGTAAAAGGCAGACATTTTCCTGAAAGTGGGTCTGTAATTTAAGGAATAATCTAATCCGATAGTAGCACAAATAGGTTTAACAAAAAAAGATAGTGAAACGCATGTGTTCCGTTTTGCTAGGGTTTACGACCGTAACTAAGACCAGCGATCACAGAACTCACCCTTTTTTGGCGTATCCCTGCGCAGCCTTCTATGGATTAACGTCGGGGACTTCTTCGAGGCTACTGTCGCATAGGGGCTTGTTAATGAATTTAAGCAGAGCAGAGGGAATCGATTTCCAAATTAGTCTGCCCTCTTTCGATAGCCCCTTTGGGGAACCTTTTCAAATCCACTTTATTGTCTGGTGCTAGGTGTTGCCACTATGTTCGTTTCTAAAAAGTTGCCATCTATTTGAAATATTTTCCAATGAAATGAGATATCCCAAAATGAGTATCAAACGAGAGGTATTTTACACCATATCCCAACAAAAAATTTCTAGAAAGGGTTGCCACCTAATTCCACTATATTACGTTTTGCATATCCGCTTTGTTATCGAAAACGACCAGTTCTCTTTGGATGAACTCTTGAAAATAGGTAATATTCTCAGGGTTGCCACCTTGCAATAAAGTATGTTTTTTCACAGTTGCCGCCTTGCAATAAAATATGTTTAACAGGGTTCCCACCTCTCTGAAAATTTTTTAAAATAAAAAAATCTCTCTATTGATGAGTGTCTGGAACAAGATAAAATGTACCGGAGTCTCATAAAATTGTTTACAATAAAATAAGTTGAACAATATTTGATTACTGAGCTAAATAAATACTTTTTTTTATACTTCTGTGAGCAAGAAAAACCCTTTGTCGACAAAACTGTCTGGCAAAATAAATAGCAAAATAAAATATTTGCATTTTACAAGCTTTTTGAGCATTTCAAGTGTCTGTAACATACAATCAAAACAAAACTATTTAAATCAATTCTCAATTGGATTTTAATCGCTATTTTCGAATAAAAAAAAATCAAGTTTTTCACCGCCCAAGGCATAAAAATGTATTTGAGGGCCAATTGCTTGAAGTGACATGTGCTGGGCACGTTATTTAATTTAAACGAATCGAAAATATGTTGCTGTTGTTGCTTGGTTTGCATTAAAGCGCGAATTGACAGTTTTGCTGTCGCAAAAGATTTTTATAAAAATGCGAATGTGGTATGTCAGTCAACTAAAAAAAAAATAAAAAAATGTGTATGAAATGACATTTGTGTACTCTGCAGTGAAGCGCCAAACTAGTCAGAAAAGAGACCAGTGTACAATTGGACATTGGGCATATAGTATACTTGATATTTTTTCAGGGGATTTTCTTTGCATGAAGCTTTGGCTCTTTTGGAGGATGATGATTAAACGCCGATTGCATTACATTGTTGTAACTGAAGACGGTACAGATGAAGATTTTGTATATGAAGATTTTGTATATATAAACATGGTAGCGCAAAATGCCTGGCAGATACATAAAAATTATGGTGGCTTAGTGGACCAATTATCTTTTCGAAGAAGCATTGCGACAACCTTACTCTGCAAAAATAAAAAAGATAAGGTTTCCCAAAAGGGACATCCTGCGAGAGATAGTAATAAAGAATTGCGCTTTGACAGATTGGAACATTTTGTAATATCACTAGAGAAACAAACCAGATGCGCGGCTTGTCTTCAGAAAACCAAAACTAGCTGCCAAAAATGCGAAGTGGGATTACACATGAGATGTTTTGTTACATTTCACACCAAATAAATTCAAACCCGTTGACAGTATGCTATGTGCTTAATGTCCAATATATAGGACGGCTCTGTAATCCATTTTTTCAAATAAATTTTTATAAAACCACAACAATAATGTCTTTTTATTGTAATTTTGACCAAATCTAACTGCAAAGTATTTTGAAAATCTTTACGTGCTTGCAATGGGCATATCGGTGTTAAGTTAAGCAAACTGCTGTGCAAAGCTCGAAAACGATGAATAAAGATTTTTGTTTATTTATTTTTCTGTTCACGGTACTAGCGCTCGAACCTGTTATTTCGCCGATTTGCACTTGTTTAGTATGCCCCACACCTTTTAAATCACATGGTCCAAAAGGTACTTCGTTTTGCCCTCAATCACCACCAATCCCATTTTTTCCGCTTCTTTTTCTAATTTAGAGTAAGCAGAAGTTACGGTGAGGTTGTTAAGGCCAATGATATCAATATCGTCAGCATATGCCAACAGTTGCACGCTTTTATAAAATATTGTTCCAGCGCGGTTAAGTTCTGCAGCTTGTATTATTTTCTCCAGCATTAAATTAAAGAAATCGCACGATAGGGGGTCACCCTGTCTGAAACCTCGTTTAGTTTCGAACGGCTCGGAGAGGTACTTCCCAATTCTGACCGAGCTGGCGGTGTTGCTCAAGGTCATTTTGCATAGCCGTATAAGTTTTGCGGGGAAACGAAATTCAGACATAGCGGCATATAGGCAGCTCCTTTTCGTGCTATCGAAAGCGGCTTCAAAACCAACAAAGAGATGATGCGTGTCGATTCTTTTTTCACGGGTTTTTTCCAAGATTTGGCGTATTGTAAAAATCTAGTCGATGGTAGATTTACCAGGCCTGAAGCCACACTGATGAGGTCCAATCAGTCTGTTCACATCAGGTTTCAGTCTTTCGTACAATACGCTTATAAGGTCCTATTTATATGCGATATTCAAAAGGCTGATTCCGCGATAGTTGGCGCAGTTTGCAGGATCGCCCTTCTTGTGGACTATTACATGAATTAATTTCTCTAGTTCTGATTTAAGTTGACAACAGCGAGTCTGATATATCACAGTTGTTTTAATGCTTATTAAAATCCAGACACAGGCTACGAAAAGCTTCGTGAGTTTCAAAGTTCGACCAGCTTCATAGGGACTTTATACTTTATCTCTTCAAGCAAAAGTGTGCTATCCACCATCCTTCTCATTAATTTTACCATGAACAACACAACAGATATTTCTCTACAACTCTTAAGGCAGTTTAGATATTTATAAGATTACATCAGCTATTGCAGGATGGAAGATTCCGTATAGGAATCCATGTTAAATACCTTAATGCAAAAAAAAACTGTTTTTAAATCGACTCAAGTTTGTCACGAAAAATTTCCAAATGATTCATGCATATTCCAATATATGTCTTACGAAAGAATGTAATGTATGGATCGTTAAATTATTTAGATTCACGGTTACTGATTGATAAACCTAATTCTGATCAATTAAAGCAAGGTATAGACTTCCTCAATCTGACTGCCATCAATCATATATTTATGCACCTGAAGTGATTTTATGGTGAAACTCATGAATTTGCATTTGTTCAGGTCAGGCTGTTTTCAAAGATCACCCTTTGTTTACCTTCTTTAAAGTAAGATGCAACCAACTCAGCAATGTTAATTGAAGTAACTCAATCCAAAAAGAATATTTAAATCCTCAAAAATATTGAACAGAAATCGCGTGGTTTTCGGACACCCTAAAAAGCACAGGATACCAAGCACAATTGTAAATAAGCGTAATAGCAATTTGGTCACTTTCCATGTTCTTGTTAATTTTACACACTGCGGTTAGATGTTGACGATATTTTGAAACTTTTAATTGGGTAGCTGTCACTGACAGGTAGATTGTTTCAAACCGCTTCCAGGTTTTTTATCAAAGATATTTAAATTAATGTACATATTTGCATTTAATTATTTTTGCTATAATTTTTAAACATTTTTGATTTACTGTGAAAATCAATTGTAAACTAGCAGCCTGCAAGCAAACGAACAAAATTGGTTGCTTCATTTTGGTTTTGCTTTCAATAGAAAACAAATTTGCAAAAATATTTTATCTAGCATTGAAGTGACTAACTAACAACTTTAACTTGTTTAAGGGCATTCCAAACAAGGGACATTCCGCGTCTAGTTTTTATATTGATGAATTTCACATTATCAAATTCGATACTATTTGGAGATCTTTGGTAAACTTCGAAAAACGTGTCTAAATTTTTTATTTTATTTTTTTATTTTTTACTTGGATTGTGACACCGATTTGTATTTCGCTGGAAGGTCTTGGTGGATCTAAAGCTGTTGAAGGTCATTGATTTCTTATATCTTAGCTTATTACATTCAAGTCCATACAAAAGCATCATAAAGGTGTGTGCCCACATACAGTTGCGCTCAATATAATAGCAGTGAAATTAAATTAGATATCTTTCGACGAAAGAAAAAGAAGCTTTGTTTTTAATAATCTTCATTTTTAATAAAGCGAACTCTATAAAACAATCACATAAAAAGAAGTTCGAAAGTTTCCACAAAGTTCAGAAACGTTAATTGCACTTTTAAAAATTTACATCAAAATTTCACTATTTTTAGGCAGAATTTTCAGAAAGTTTTAGAGTACGCAGTTTTATAGCCCATTTAATCTTACTACAACAATAGAGGAACCTCAAAATTTCGCCTGAGTTCCTAGAATTGTTTTTGTCAAGGATATTGGAAATTTTTTTCCATACAAAATAATTTTTTGTTCATGCGTTGTATGGAAGAAATCGCTCAACACCCTTGACGAAAAAAATCTGAAAAATCAGGGAAATTTTTTAGCGGGTTCTTACCTGCACCTAAAATTGATTGGTCTATAAAACTGCGTACTCAAAAATTTTATAGAAGACAGAAAATTTTAAGATCTTGATGGCTTTTTTTTTAAGTTTAATTACCTTTCCTGAAGTTTGAAATGTATTTTTTGCTATTTTTTAAATGGAAATTATTAAAACCAAAAGCTTCTTCTTATTTCGTAGAACGATATCCATTTAAATTTCACTACTATTATATTGAACACAGGTGTACATAAATTCAGAGTTCCTCTGTAGCCAGTTTCCACATTTATTAGGTACGTTAAAAGCAAATAAGAAGTAGCAATGCATCCTCCAGTAAAAGAAACAAAACTAACACTGCCAGCAAAAGCATTAAGCCATTTCCTATCAGACAAAGCAATAGATTCAACAGACACCTTGCTGCATCGCAAAAAGCAAACAACCTCAACCAATAATTGAGTTATTTACCTATATTCCATTTATGTGTACAATTTTTTCAGCGCATTGCAAAATGCTGCACAAACCAATCGATTGGAAATGAAAAATACTGTTAAGCGAAAAATTTACTGATTGAAAAGTGATTGGTTATGTGCAATAGTCGACTACTTTGAAAGGCTTTGAAGATGTTTTCCCGACTTCATGGAAAGAGTCTTTTCTCATACCTCTGTATAAAAGCGGGAGTAAGTCGTCTATAGAAAACTATCGTGGAATAGCAAAGCTCTCCGCTCTTCCCAAATTATTTGAAGCTATCGTAATTAATCACCTAACATTCTCTATCCCAACACTGATTGCAGATTCTCAGCATGGATTTTGTAAGGGTAAATCGACCACAACCAATTTACTTGAATTTACAACCCACGTGTCGAATGGATTTAGAGACAATCTTCACACTAACGTTATTTACACAGATTTTCGAAAGGCATTTGACAAAGTTTGCCACTCTTTATTCATTCACAAATTGGATCTTGTTGGCTTTCAACCTGGTCTCAACGATATATGTACTACAATAAAACATTCAAAAATCTTAATTTATGCTGACGACGTAAAACTATTTAAGTCATTTGCTTCGATGGAAGAACGTTATTTCCTTCAAATGGATTTAGATTACTTAGTTACTTAGTGTAAAGTAAACTATATGCCGCTTAATCTTGTTAAATGTAATTTCTTATGTTTTTCACGTCGGCATTTACAACCACCTTCTTATACAATTAACATCCGTAATCCTGAACATGTAAATGTTTTTGTTGACTTGGGTCTAACGATGAGCTGCAAACTTAGTTTCAGCCCTCATATTGAGGCTACTGTCAACAAGGCTAGAGGTGTATTCACTTTTGTGAAAAGGTGGTCAAAAGAATTTAGCGACCCTTATTTCGTCTATTTTATTTGCGCTGCACTCTCTTGTAATTCGCAAGCAGCTTATGAAATATCCCAAAGATATAGTTTATGTTTTGTAATCCCAAAGGGGGGTTTTTCACAACGAGAATGAGAAAGGCAATCCTGTGCAAAGCCTCAGAGCCAACAGTGCTCGCCCCAAATTTATAAATACAAGGTGTAACAAGTGCGCCGCACCCCGTTCTATATAAAACAAATAATTTAAATAAATAAAATAATAATTAAATAAATACTAGAAAAGGGCTCCCTATTAAACATGTGCTTTGCACACCCCCTTTTCCTCTCTAAACCAATAATTATATAAAAAATAAAATAAAATAAAAAAATAACTCAAAAAAACTACTCGCCCTCCATAAAGCTTAGACAGTTACTAAAACTCTTTTTACTACATTAGTTAGGCCGATATTAGAATATGGCTCCATTGTATGGAATTCAAGTTATCAAGTTAATGTAGATAAGCTAGAATCAATTCAAAAACAATACCTAATTTTTGCCCTGAGAAATTTGCAATGGGATTCGTGTATAGTCTTCCACCTTATACTAGTCGATTAAAACTAATCGATCTCCCAACCCTTGCAAGTCGTAGGGAAATGCTAGGCTTAATATTTATGGTCAAACTATTGAACGGATATATTTCAAGGCCATTTCTTTTAAACGAAGTTACTTTAATATAGCGTCCCGAGCTTCAAGACATTTCAAACCTATTCTTCTGAAGCAATACAGGACGAATTTTTGATTACACGAGCCTTATCAGTGTTTGTGCGAAAAAAATAACTCTCATTCAGGTAAATTTGATATTTTGGACTCGCTTTTTATAATAAAAAAAACTGTTCTCTCCTCTCTTAACAAATGATTTATATGTGTTTATGTAACTGAATCTTTTAAGCATGCACCTTACTCAGCTGATGAAAATTTCTCTGTAGCTGAGCAGTATGAGATCTCGACACTTAACAAACTTTCGCCTTTCAAACACTCGGCAAATTCAAATCAAATTATGATTATGGACCATAAGCACGGGACGATAGTTCAAATTATACCGTTTCGGCAATTTCACATCCGCATTTTTCTGAAACTATAAATGGTGGCACATTTTTGACCACGCATTTGAGTTCAGCATGAATAATCTTCAATTGGTGCAGATTTACTAAACAGCATTCGTGCAAAACTAGTGTTAGCTCAATCAAAACGTTTAAACCGGAGCAACATTTTGAATCGATCTAACGACATTGTTGCATTATAAATATCAGAATGCCATAGATCCTTTGCTTGCATGTTACTACAGTGAAATACAGCGGAAAATAATAGTAATCCGAACCAAGCATACGTTTCCATTTCGTCTGCCGGCTTTCATTCCTTTGACTGGCATGTTGGATTAGACTCATTCCAGGCCTTGATCACTTCTCCTGTTTTTCGGATCATCTTCCTCCCCCTCCGCTGCAATAAATTTTGCTCAGCACTTCCTCGTGACGCTGCATTTCTGCACTTGATAGACGATTATCGCTTCTCCCGATAGCTAAGAGAGTCCTATCTACTTCGTCTAAAAACGACATATGTATTTATGTTCCGGCGCAACATAAAACAAAACACTATATGAATACTACGAATCACTCTTGCAATTATAAATAAGTAATTACCTTTTTTCCAAACAAGCAAATATTGCCGCAAAAAAAACAAAATGTTTACCTGTAATAAATAAAACCAAACGTAACGGCAGATATTTGCGGCCTGATCCCGACTTTTGTTTACTTAAACTAGTGAAACTGTCGAAAATGCGCTGAGAGCGAAAGAATAACTAAACTTGCTAACAAAAACTTTCAACTTCTGTCTGAGAGAGAACTATATTTACTCCAGTTTGCCGATAATGTTTATAAAACTCCCAGAAGCTTAAGTTAACAAACCTGTATGGTATCTTATTGCCGATTTTTGAAAACTTACCGAAAAAAAAGTTATACACCTTTAAAAATCTAAGTGGCCTGGATAGGCTACATCACACAATGGAGGGTTAAGAAAGCATATAGTTTTGTTGTAGTTGTATAACGTGCACAGGGAACTATGATTAATGTTAGAAATTTTAATAAGTTATTTAATTCATTTATAGTTTTTATATTTTTTTTTTACAAAATTACATGATTAAGGATAAACCTCAGAACCAGCAGCATATACCCACTGAACCAAAAAAACTCTTTGAAAAAGTTCCATCGTAAAATGTATCCATGTACTGAGCATCATAAGAGTTAAAGCGTAATATTTTCGCAAAAACGAACATGCACGATCTTACTTGGAACGTATTTTGGTACTCTGGACTGTCGAGGAACAAGCCCCATTCACAATTTTTCACGTAATTTTTGTTAAACCGATTTGTGCTATTATCGAATTTGATTATTCCTTAAATTATAGACCCACTTTTATGAAGACGTCTGTTTTCAGATTACATTACATTAATAGAAAGCTAGCTTGAAAACATCATTGTTTAATGATACAAGGTTTGTCAGCCATTGACGTATTTCACAATTGGCGACTTGTAGATCCCTTATTAAATGTCATCTGATTGGCTTCATCGACTGTGTTGCTTCTTTTCAATAACGTTTGAAAATTGTACTAAAAAGCGAAAAATTAAAAAAAAAAATTAAAAAAAAACCCAAAAATAATAAAAGCTACGATCTCTCAAGATGGACCAAATTACATAAATATGGCAGCTTTCACTGGACAATAGATTTTTATACCCAGCGTGTACTAGTACACAGGGTATTATAGTTTTGGTCGTATAACGGTCTTTTGTAATGGTACAAAATAATGGAGATACAAGGTGGCGCAAAAGTAAGCTTCCGATGTTCAGCATATCGGTTGTGGCACGTGCAGTGTGTGCTGTTGCACCGTCTTGTTGGAACCACATGTTTTCCAATCCCAATTCATCAAGTTGCGGCAAAAAGAACTCGTTGATCATTGCTCTGTAGCGCTCACCATTCACAGTAACCGTTTGGCCCCGACCGATTATTGGTCAAATAAATAGTCAGCTATATTCCGCGTTCTGGAGCAGTGTAGCGTAACATTGTTTATTAACGTGTATTTCGCATGTGTTTACTACACAAATGTCAAAACAGAACTGACTTTAGGGGCCAATCGCAAAATTTATAGCATTTTCTGATAGGAGGATTACTTTTGCGCCACCCTGTAGATATGGAGTTCTTAGAATAAACAAAGAAATCCGTTAAGACATGTACGTCCGTCCGTGGACACGATAGCTTGAGTAAAAATTAAGATATTTTAATGAAATTTGGCACACAGGTTGACTTCTGTACAAGGTAGGTTGCTCTTTAAAATGGGCTAAATCGAATAATAACGACGCCTCTTATTTCGATATCGAAAATTTTGAAAAACGTTTAAAATGAGGTAATTCAATAATAAAAGCAGCTACAATAATTAAATTTGCTTGAATAACTTAGGTGGTTGTCCTCTTGACGAAAAGGGGCGTGGTACCGCCCACATAGGAGTGAACAAATTTTCAAACTTCGACTGCTAATAACTTCATAACTGTGTAAAATAGACTTACGAAACAACTTATACATATATGGACGAACGGTCGAGGGGTGGGTTAACGAAGCCATCTAGTGGATTTTTGCACACCATTAAAAGGGTTGAAATGGTGTTTCAAACGTTTACATTTTATCACATGATAACCTAATCATGGCTTGGCTCGGAATGATATTTTCGTTTACACAAAGTCTGATTAAGTTATCATGATAAAGTTGGTCATTGTGAACGTTTTTGGGAAACAAATTCACAAAAGTTGCATTGTGAACGCATAAAAAGTGACAGCTGCTTTTGTTTACAATTTTAAATGAACCATTTTGGCTTGGAAATTTCGATTGTGGTATTTCTTTATATGGATATTATTACATTTCTGAATTCTATTACTAGCAGAGTTTGTTAACCGAACAATTTATCACAAAATCAGATGTTTACCTTTAGCTGTCACTTTTTGTTTTGATAAGCACATAATCAGAGGTCCATCCTTTGATAACTTTTATCAGAAGATAATTAGCGAATTGTTTGCTAAACAGACATTGAGTAAATGCTTTTTAGGCCAACCTCTGATAAAGTCTTGATTAAGCAATTAATCAGACATTGAGTAAACGGCCCTTAATGGTGATCAATTGATAAAGCACCACAACAAGATGCCAAAGCTCCTACAACTCTTTGCTTCCGAAACCGTAATGAATGCAAGATTTATTGAAATCAATGTATGATCCCGTAAAGTCACTGGACTTAAAAAGTGGACTAGGCCGACTGGGGAAACCACGTAAAAGAAATCTCGCCAAAAACTCTGCCTCAGGTGGTGTGGAAATGAGTATATTGCAAAATTTGAAACCCTTCCCACGAATACCCATGAAAACTCACCAAACTTCGTATAATTTAAGATATCTGACAAACTTTTACTGTACAGAACCAAGTTTTACAGGAAATAAAGTGGTTTTAAAATGCTTCTCAAAACACAAAAATTTTTCCAGTAAGTTGAGTTGTAAGACCATTTGCCATTCAAGAATCTTTGAACGGCAATTGAGGCATTTTATTTGCTATAATTTAATAAAGCATATCTTTTAAAATGTCATATTTCTTAAAAGTATATTTGAAATTAAAAATTACATTCCGGACTTTTCTACTACTTTTATTCCAAAGGAGAACTATTGTTTCCCTTTTCTGTACAATTCGTAAATGCAACTATGCTAGGTGACAATTAGGGAGCTTCAAGCCTGGTCTGTCAAAGACTGACAAACCTTGTATAATTCAACAACGGAAAACATAATGTGCAAGCTATTGCTGGGAAGAGGTCTGTCGCCTTAACTTATGGCAGACGAGCTATAGGAAAGATTTGTGGCATCTCGACAAAGATAGTTTACTGGCTTTGTAAGTTTGTGATCAGCCCGACAGCCAACTATATCTAATATCTAATATCAGTACAACGGAATACTTGATAGCTAGCAGCGCCGTAAGAAAAGAACACCCTTGGGACGTTACGGTGAATGCTTCTGCTACCAGGAAATAATCATCCTTAGTGAAATGAGCTACGTTGTCGTGCACCACGGGCGTTATTAACGGCTTCGGCTTCATTCCGAGTCACTGTCAGGCTTTCTAGCTCCGATACCGTGATGCTATCTAGAGAGGAGGAGGTGATAGAGTTATTTAGGGCAGTGAAGCGGGGTATCGGTTAAAAGATAGAATTAATTTTAAATTGATAGTTGAAATGTCAATTTAGGATACGGACATTACTGTAAAATATAAGCTGAAGTTGTCTGATGATTGTATGCCATTCCATACTAATGATTTGAGATCAAGATACTCTGGTTGCCTCAAATAATTTTGGAATAATCAACATCTAGTTTCGCGTATATAAGAATATTTCGGGCAAGTAACAAGCAGATACCTCAGCCGGACTGTGTAATTATGGGTTGCGCCGTGGCGGTTTGCAGGCAATTAGCGGAGCGTAATGGATGTATTACATCTTGTTTAAACCTTTTGATCGTCTCTCTGACTTGAAACTTTGCCGAACACGCGGTGCACATCAACATAAAACTCAGCATGTTGCAGTTGCATGAAGGATGACAAGGTGGAATTAACCAGTGATTTCATGCTTAGCTGTTCAGAGTTTGGTGGAATTTTGAGAAGGTACCATGGTTTTGATTACCCAGTTCTTCGAGGAACTTTACATTTCTCCCTTGTTTTAACGCAATGCTCCTTTATATTGACCAAGCCAGCTTCTTCTGCACGGGCTAGCTGACACTCAACCAACTCAACTCCCAACTAAAATCCAAGGCATGTTTTTTTCTATCACAGTTTTTGGCTTCTTAGTCGCCACGCCCCCTGCTACACTGAGTCATCCTCATCAACTATTATACTGATCAATATTGACTAAGTGGAGCGGATTAAAAACTCTTTTGTTGAATGAGTAAGAGCTTTAAACTTGAAATCAACTCGTCGAAATTTAAGGAAAATTTCAAAGTATCACTCATCATATTGGAATAGGATTTATCCCCTCGTATATCGCTTTGTATCAAATCACCCGGTTGATTACTTGAATTTATTATCTATCATTAAACATATTTGACTTATTATAAAGCAAAGTTTATAGGACAAGCAAATCTCACTGACAAAAGTGGCACCCAACTAAGTTAAAGAAAAGTGCTAGTATTCTTAAATAAAAGCGTTAAGGTTCACAATTCCATAAACAACTTTTTCAACTTAATTAAGTTACATAAACTTTTATGAGTCGATGTGTTATAAACTGAAAGAAATAATACGAATTGATATCCCATTAGCACAACAACATCAGTTAGGATCATTATCTCTTTTTCGTTTGCAGTAGAATAAATAAAGAAAATTGCGTTGAAATACTATTATCTTGAACCTAACAAAGGCTGCAAATCAACGTAAATACGTGAAAACCTACATATAAACTTGTTTATACAAGGTGGCGCAAAAGTAAGCTTCCGATGTTCAGCATATCGGTTGTGGCACGTGCAGTGTGTGCTGTTGCACCGTCTTGTTGGAACCACATGTTTGCCAATCCCAATTCATCAAGTTGCGGCAAAAAGAACTCGTTGATCATTGCTCTGTAGCGCTCATCATTCACAGTAACCGTTTGGCCCCGACCGATTATTGGTCAAATAAATAGTCAGCAATATTCCGCGTTCTGGAGCAGTGTAGCGTAACATTGTTTATTAACGTGTATTTCGCATGTGTTTACTACACAAATGTCAAAACAGAACTGACTTTAGGGGCCAATCGCAAAATTTATAGCATTTTCTGATAGGAGGATTACTTTTGCGCCACCTTGTATAACAATAAACATTTACCACTCGGTATCAAGTAGCAACACGAAGTTGATTGAAATAAGGACGAGTATACGGCTGAATAGAGAAAAGACATGCTTCATGACTTGATAACAGAGTCCTGACACTGCCTTTAGTTGTGGGAGATGTACACGGTTAAAAGTTTTAGGTTGAATTTGAAACTGTTTGAAACCACGTTCTGTTTAAGAAATATTTTTAAGAATACAATCTTAAATTGGGTCTAAAACTAATAACAATATTGAAACCTGTTGTTAAACATTTCAAATAACAACATATTATAACTATGGTCTTGTGAAGACCACCATCAATGCGAAGACGACCTGACTCAGCAAACGTTTGAAAACCTCAATACCTTGGATTATTATTTTTTTTTCACTATATTGGAATTTTTCTGCAGAACGAAGCTTGTCAGAAGTTCATCCAATAATACACTATCGCATCTTTATATAGAGCATTTTTTAAAAAAATTCGGAAATATGGTGATCTTCAGCGATATTCCGAGCTAAGGAGCTGTTACTTAATCAAATATTTTAGAAACTGCGTTCTTCAAAAATATGCTAAAAGAAAGCTACGTAGAGTGAAACCGCACTTAGCTGTCAATGTGTTGCTCTTAATCAGTTCTCTCTATATTACACAGTAGTTCCTTTCAGGCTTCGCAATTTTTCGGCTATAGTACCCCACTACCTTCTGTTGCCCATTGACAATCTGTGACAAAACAAGGAGGTTTTGGAGGCATTCGCATCCAAAATAAACGTTGCACCTGGGATTGAATATGCCAACATTGTGGCAGTGCGCAGTCTTTTTTGTAAGCTTTGGAGGTCCACGTCATATTCCTTCTTCCAATCCAATTCAAGCAAACTTCGTTACTCAAGACAATTTTTCGGTCTTGGCCAAATCTTTTATCGATATTTTCCTTGGCAGTGAAGATGCCCTCCGTTTATACCTTGTGACCCAAATAACTTACTTCCTGCTTAAACAATGACCACTTTTTGTGACTTAATTCGAGACCAGCATTAGCTATCCTTTGTAAAACGTTTTCTAAGTTCTTTAGGTGTTCCTGAAGGCTTTTACCTAGCACGATAATCTCGTCCAGGTACACCAGACATGTCTCCCAATGCAGTCCTTTTGATACCTGATCCATGAGTTTTTCAAAAGTAGTGGAGCATTGCATACGACTGGCGAGCTATGTTGGACGGTCAAAATCGCCCAGGCGGTTAGATGACCATTTAAAGAAGAAAGTGGAGCATTGCATAGACCGTAGGGCATTACCGTAAACTTTCACAGCACTACTTCTTAAATGCTGAATGCTGTCTTTTCTATATCTTCATCTTTTTCCGCTACTTACCAGTAGCCACTTTTCAAGTCCAGCGTAGAAAGCCATTTCGTGGTGAGACCACAGTGTCGTCAATTCTTGGCAATGAATTGTTACATCGTAATGGACTAGCTGATGGTTTCATCACGCCGCTGTCACTCATTTCCTGTTTAACTTCTCTTACCACTTGGCGTTTGGTTGCTTATTTATTTCAAAACATTTTTTCAAATAACTGAATGGTTTTCTACTTTGACACGAAATTGGTTCAATATCTATTGAGGGACCAATTAACACATGTATTTTCTTGCTTTATTTATACTTGTTATGTACATCTCAAGTTTCAATATAAAACTCAGTTCAGAGTAAAGGTTTGTCCTTCAAAATTAAAGTTTTTTAAGTTTTACATCAAATTATGTTTGAAGTGCGTTTATGTTAAATCGTCAGTTAGATTTAATTGACCCCTTCCGATTTGAAAAATATTTGGTTGAGAGTTTCCATTTATTATAAAACGAAAAAAAAAGTTTTAACATATTTTTGTTATTACTTCTTCTTCTTTAAATGGTCATCTAACCGCCAGGGCGATTTTGACCGTCCAACATAGCTCGCCAGTCGTTTCTTCGTTGCGCCAACTGGCGCCAATTGGAAACACCGCGGGATTGCAAATCGGTCTCCACTTGGTCCTTCCATCGGAGTGGTGGTCTCCCTCTTCCTCTGCTTCCACCGGCGGGTGCCGATAAGAATACCTTCTGGGCTGGAGCATCTTCGCTCATTCGCACTACGTGGCCTAGCCAGCGAAGCCGCTGTGTTTTAATTCGCTGAACTATGTCGGCGTCTGCGTAAAGTTCATACAGCTCATCATTAAATCTTCTTCGGTACTCGCCGTCGCCAACGCGTAGAGGTCCACAAATCTTTCGAAGAACCTTTCTCTCGAATACTCCCAGAGCCGCCTCATCAGATGTTGTTAGTGTCGACGCTTCTGCACCATATAGCAGGACGGGTGCGATGAGTGACTTGTAGAGTGTTATTTTCGTTCGTCGAGAGAGGACTTTACTTTTCAATTGCCTACTCAGTCCGAAGTAGCATTTGTTTGCAAGAGTGATTCTTCGTCGGATTTCTAGGCTAACATTATTGTTGGTATTAATGCTGGTTCCCAGGTAAACGAAGTCCTTTACTATTTCGAAATTATTGCTGCCAACAGTGGCTTGGTTGCCAAGGCGCGAATGCGCTGACTCTTTGCATGATGACAGAAGGTACTTCGTTTTGCCCTCGTTCACCACCAATCCCATTTTCTCCGCTTCTTTTTCTAATTTGGAGTAAGCACACTGGCACGAAAAAAGTTCAGTTGTCAAAATTGAGTAATTTTGCGTAAAATCGAAAATTAAAAAATGTATGTTTTTGAAGAAATAAAAAGAAAACCCTTCCGAAAATTTCAGTATACCTCTAGATATATAAGAGATATAATACAAAACAAAACAAGAGTCCAAAATTTAAGCCGGACTTTAATGTTTACGATTTTTTAAAATTAAAAATATTCTAAAATTAAAAACTAAAAAAAAAATTTTTTTTAATATAATTTTTATATCTCTAGCACCCCCTTTGAAAAAACAAAAAAAAAAAACGCTTCCGTAAATGTCAGGATTTTTCTAGATATATGCGAGATATAATACAAAACCAAATTAGAGTCCAAAATTTAAGCCAAACTTTAATGTTTACGATTTTTAAAAATGAAAAATATTCTAAAATTAAAAACTAAAAAAAAATTTTTTTTAATATAATTTTTATATCTCTAGCACCCCCTTTGAAAAAACAAAAATAAAAACGCTTCCGTAAATTTCAGGATTTTTCTAGATATATGCGAGATATAATACAAAACCAAATTAGAGTCCAAAATTTAAGCCGAACTTTAATGTTTACGATTTTTAAAAATTAAAAATATTCTAAAATTAAAAACTAAAAAACTTTTGTTTTTTAATTTAATTTTTATATCTCTAGCACCCCCAAAAACAAAAAAAAAACGCTTCCGTAAATTTCAGGATTTTTCTAGATATATGCGAGATATAATACAAAACAAAATTAGAGTCCAAAATTTAAGCCGAACTTTAATGTTTACGATTTTTAAAAATTAAAAATATTCTAAAATTAAAAACTAAAAAACTTTTGTTTTTTAATTTAATTTTTATATCTCTAGCACCCCCTATGAAAGTGCCGAAGTTTTTTTTCTAAATGCAGTAGTTTACGAAATATTTAAAAAATTAACTATACCCAACAGGAAAAAAGTGAAGTTTCGAATTTGCATAACTTTTGGAAAAAAATATTTAAAATTTTTTTTGCTTGGCAGAACTTTGTTTTATGATAAAAGAAAGCTCCCCATGAAATTTCATTCAAATCCGAAGTGGTCAGACAGACAATACGCAATGGAAAGACTCACATATTCATATTATATATGTATGTAGTAAAACAAAGTTTCCAATTTAGTATCAAATTTTTTTCCGTGTACACACATGTACATGCGTGTATTTACTTATCTTTATCCTTTAAAGCAGTTAAGTGTATAAAAGCCAGTTTGTGGTAAACAAACGAACAAATAACGAGAGAATGAGCCACTTGGGAGATTAGTTGCTGTAACTTAAACTTAAATACCGACGAGTTGCAGAAGTTATTTTGACAGCTATCAAATGGCATTAAAATGTCTTACAAAGTGCAATGAGTTTATAAAAGGGGTGTGTGGGTAATTATTAAAGTTGTATTTATACTTACATTCGTGGTACATGAAATAAATGTATTAAATTTAATTATTGTCTTATGTTGCATATGAGTTCCTTAGAGCGGAGAAGCGGGCTAAGGTTTTTGTCAGTGTTTTTCAAATCGACCTCGGCAGTGTAAATCTTTATATTTTTTTGGCTAGAATTAATGAATTGAGGTGTTAAGATATTGAGCCATCAAAGATTCTCGGAGCCCACATTATTTAGGAGTGGAACATGACTACTTCTTTTTGCTGTTAAGTTGTTTTTTTTTTTTTTCATTAGCACTTAGCGACCTACAAATAAAACAACAAAATGAAATATTATTTCAAAATTTTAAATTTTCTTTGAAAATTATATGTGAGCTTCTGGCTTGCAAGATAGCAAACCAAAATGTGAGCGCTTATGATTGTTTCTACTGGCTTATTGTTTTGGTGCTTTCAACTAAACAAACTTTTAAGCGAGCAGAAAACAATTTATCTAGCATTGAAAGGGCGGAAAAAACGAACAGCAACAACTTTGAAACAAAAATTTACATATCGACGGATGAGTGGAAGGTCACAATATTTATAATTTTCAAAAACGCCCTATCTGAGCTGAAAATGTATTGAATTTCCGTTTAGACAGAGCATTTTTGAAACTCGTTCTTCAATCAAATTTCCCAGTAGGGAGTTATTAGCAAAAAGTTTGATAGGACATTTTTTAAAAATTATTTGATTCTTTTTTTTTGGTAATTTTTATTTTTTTTTGTAAATTAAAATCTTTTGCACACATTTTTTAATGTTGTTGTTATTATTTTAACAATATTTCGCCCTGCCTGGTCAGCACGTTCCTTACCCAATATTTTCGTAATATTTTTTTTTAACAAAACGTAGGAAATAGTCAGTTTCAGTAGGGTTCGACCAGAGTTGTTATAGGAGTCTGCTCCATCGAGCAAGTAAGCAGATGGTTTATATCTTGGGAGACATACCACATGATGGACAAAAAGTCGACATGTCATTCCTTAGTCTGGACGTGACTTGCATCCCTTTCAGGTGGTCACGTTGCTCTGCAGGGACAGGTATGCAAATAACGGTAAAAATAGTTTAGACCGTTAAACGAACAGCTATTAAGGGTTGTTGCTCTATGTATATATGTATGTACAGCTTATTTCTATAAACTTAAACGTATCTTTTCTCTTATGCAATAACTCCGTAAGTCCTTAAAATATGTTTACCACACAAAAACCTACCTGAAATTTACCATTTACTTTTGACCTTGTCTCTGACAGAGCTCAGCTTCCATTAATAAATAGTACTTGTGCAAAAATTGTTCACTACCACTACATAAATTCGGAGCTGAGTGGAAAAAATATCAAAGTCAATCACCAGTAGTTGGTAGCGAACCTGAGCAATTGTTTTTATATTGTTCCAAGAAATGTATCTTAAAGCTCACCAATTCAGCTTTCTTGTTGCAATTTGATAAGTTGAAAATATACATGGAAAAAATAGTAAAATCACTCTTCCTGTAAGTTCTTCATTTGTTATATAATAGCACACTTAACTTAAATAAATAATACTTAATAGCAAATAAATTCGCAGCGACATTTAATCAGTTGCAAATTCCAAACAAAATTTTATAAATAGATTGCACATAGCTTGTGGTTAAATAGCTAGCAATTCTAGCAATTTGTCATATTATATTACATTACAACCATTTGTTACGGACACACAAATATACACATAAATCAAAATAATATGGATATTAATTGAATAATATTTTGTTTGACTGCAGGCCAAATTATTATGAGCTAAATCTAATAACAATAAAGCAGCTTAAGGGATGAGTGGGGTAAAGTAAACAATAACACAAAATAAATGAATAAAAGCCACTGATGCTGATATTTCATTTGAGTATATAAACATACAGTTGTGTACAATATAATAGTAGTGAAACTAAATTGGATATCGTTCGATGAAATAAAAAGAAGCTGTTTTTTTTATAATTTTCGTTTAAAATATAGCGAATTCCATAACAGAAACCACATAAAAAGAAATTTCAAAGTTTACACAAAGTTCAAGAAACTTAATTAAACTTTTAAAAATGTACATCAAAATTTGCGCAGAATTTTTAGAAAATTTTTGAGTACGCAGTTTCATAGCATAATAAAGTGCAAATAAGAAGTAGCTAATTTTTAAAACTTTTTTTGTCAAGGATGTTGGGCATTTTTTTTTATCGAAATTAATTTTTCTTTATGCCTTGTATGCAGACCTGCTAAATAAGAATTACTAATCGTAGTTAATAATTATTTTCAAATTAATTGAAAAAAGAATAAAAAAATCATGATATTTTACGATTATTAAAATAAATCAAAAATAATCAAAAGAGGTGGTTTTGATTACTTTTGATTTAAAATTTTTTTTTTTTTTGTTGATTATTTTTATTTTTTTAGTATTGCTGTAGAAGCACATAAATATACACATCAACAATACTAAAAATGAAAAATCATAAAAAAAAAATGAAAAAAATAATCAAGAGTAATCAAACCAACTTTTTTTTAAATTATTTTTAATTTTTTTCTTCATTATTTTTTATCTTTTTTTTTAGTTTTTCTAATCGTAATCAATTAATAATGGCGTTTTCTTGAAAAACAATGAAAATAATCATTACCAATTAAAAAAGCCGTCTAATTAATTGATTACTAATTATATTGTATGGAAGAAATCACTCAACACCCTTGACGAAAATAGTACCAATTAAGGGAAACTTTTGAGCGAGTTCTAACTTGCACAATACTATACTTAAATTAATAGGCCTACAAAACTACGTACTCAAAAATATTCTAGAAATGCTGGCACAAAATTTTTAGATTTTCATCTTCATTTTTTACAGTTTAATTAACTTGGACCAAAACACTTCCCAAAACCCAAAAAATATTTTTTTTTTTTTCAAAAAACTGTTATCGCCAACGGTTTAGCGGACATTTCTGGGTTGGACAGGGTATACATAAAAATTTTGAAATCAAATGAAAATTTTTTTACTAAGTCATGAAAAAAACCTTAAAAATCAAAGTGGAAAAAATTTAAAAAAAGTCAAAAAAATGAAATTTCGCAGGTTCGAAAATTATTTTTTTGGGTATGCGTAGTGGAACTTTTTTTTCCTGAGCCCAAAACCTATCGAAAAATCGATGGCGCGATATCGGTTAACTTTCGTCCATACAAATCGACCAACCCTACTATGTACATTTATAAAGGAACTAGTACAATAAATCAGCTTATGAATAATGTACTCAGATACAATAAGAGCTTTCGTTCATTCAATAATTGTATGAACATTACAAAACTAAGTATAAACTTAGTTTTTTTTTTCTGTCCAAGATTATGTTTCACGTTGGAAAGTACCTTGAGGTATAAAGTCTCGACTTTCAGATTTGTATTCATGGAATTTGTGAGCTAAAACTCAGGGAACCAATTCATTTTTAGCAAAGCTTACACGTCGTTTAGGCATAGTTGAACAGTTAGTAAAAATAAGAGATTATATGCGCCAAAGAGTTCTAGCCATAGTTTCCACTGACTCCTATTTGGTGCAATAATTGATAGTTCCACAGCTGTGACGCCTCATTCATTAAGCGTGTGATAAAGACAACAGTTCCATGTTATTCAATTATATTCTCTACGAATACATACAAAATTTAATTATATGCTTATCTGCTTATCTAGATTATAATTATATATACTATCTATTATATACAGCTCGAGCTAATTAGTATAGTAAACTAATATTTTTAAAAGTAGCTCCTTGACTGCTACCAATAAAATGTAATGGTTGCCAAAATTATAAATTGAGTTACTGCTCTTTTAGTTGGTTTCGGCATAGAATTCCAACAAAAGTAACAGCATGAACAAATTTCTGTTGGATAATTGCGCTAATTTCGTGTTACTTTACATTTTCAAGCAATTCTACCCTTTTTAGGATAATGAGCATTATATAAAGTACGTTTAGGTGAAAAATGACACACAATTTTTTAATTTATTGTTCTCAGCAGAGCCAAATATGCCAAATAAGTGACGTATAACAGATCGCCCATCAATTATATGGAGTTTGCAGATATTTCTTTTTTGTGCCCCGTCCTTTATGTAAGCAAAAACTTGATATGAGAGGATATTTATTCCTCTTTGTGTGAATCGTAGTTATAATAATTTCCTTATTCTGAACCATCATAAAAGTGACACCGTTGTTGTGTGATTAGACATGGTATGCATGCATGGTATACATTAAACCGGGAATATAAATCATGGGCAAATATGTAAGATAAAATAAAATTAAATAAAATAAAATAAAATTAAAAAAAATCAAATAAAATAATAGATTTTAAATAAAATAAACATTTTTCCTGCTCTATTCAATCCAAAAAACTTTTAATAATTAATTAAAATGATTATTAATAAATAAAAACAATAATAATTTTCATAAAATTCCAAAAGTGAAAAATTATTATTCTTGGCCTTGAGCTCGTTTCATGAATACTTTAAAATAAAATAAAATAAAAATAAACAAAAAGGAAACGAATGGAGAGGAAATGAAAATTAGATGAGATAAATATACACATATGGAACTAACTTCGACAAAGAAGGTTTGTATGAAAAATTTTTCGTTTCTTAATTTTAAATGAAAATATAGGTACTCTCTTAGAATTGTTAGTTTGAGGCGCATATTTTTTTTAATTTTAAGGCCATAATTGATTTTGTTTGAAAATATTAACTAGGCAAACGAAATTGTCATGTAACCATGAAAAAAAAAATATTTTGAATATTTGGGTACTCTAATGTACATTTATATGGGCTAGAGATCGCCCAGTGGTTGAAATTCAACCACAAAACTTTATTTTATTTTAAATATTTGCTATACCCTTCATTCGCCTTTTTTCCCTTCCTTTTTCTGCCTTTCCTTTCCACCAACATATTTTCGTTTTATTTGATTCCTTCTCTCACTCTCTACAGTTTGTGTTTTAAATTTATTTTATTCTTACCTTTTCTTTCCTATCCTTTCCTTTTTTTCTTTTCTTTCCTTTCCATTTCTTTCCATTCTCTTCCTTTCCTTACCTTTCCTTTACTTTCCTTTTCTTCTCATTTCTTTCCGTTCCTTTCTTTCGTACCCTTTCTTTTTCTTTTCCTTTCCTTTCCTTTGCCTTTCATTTTCTTACCTTTCCTTTACTTTCCTTTCCTTTCCATTCCATTCCCTTCCTTTCTCTTCCTTTTTCTTTTCCTTCAATTTCTGTCAATAAACTTTGTTTTATTCTATTTTATTGTATTTCATTGTATTTTATTTTATTTTTTTATTTCATTTTGTTTCATTCACACAAACCCAACCACAAATACAAATACAAAAACAAAACACCGGTGTTGAATACTCTTTATGAATTTCTCTCCTTTCCTTTACTTGCCTTTCCTTTCTTTTGTTTTGCTTACCTTTCCTGTCCTTCCCTTCACTTTCTTTAATTTAATACAAATGAATTATGGAGCTAATTTTTCAATGTTACCTTAAATACCCGAAAAACGAGAAAATTGCACTCAATTAATTTATTGCACGTGAGAGATGAACTTATCTCAGAAAGCGACAGAACAATGCTCAGTTACGATCTGTTCAAGATTTTCCTTATAAAATGCCCTCTCTCAAATTAAATGTCTTAAAATTTATATAAAATAGGCCGTTTTTGAATTATACTGAGGCACAATTAAAAAAATGGATATTAGTTAATTTTTATATAAACAATTGAAAATATGAATATGCATCATTAAGTTGATATGATTACACCGGTCTACAAATTGGAACTTTTTTTCTCCACCAGAGACGCGAATATGAAATTCGTATGTAAAACCACCTCTTGATTCCGAAAATCGAGGTTATTTTTGTTTCTATGGTACCGTTTTTGAGATATTTACAATTTACCGTTATTTCAAAAAAAAAAGGCTCCACTTAATCATGTTGATTTAAAGAACAAATCGAGCAATTCCAAAACGGTTTGATAAATTTAAAAGCTAATAAAAAATTTGATATAAACAATGCATACAAAACTTTTCGCTCGGTCCTGTAGGTTCGAAGATAGTAAACAATCAATACGGGTTTTCCCCTTTTTTTTTGCAAAAATATAAAAAAAAATTTGTACTTTGCGAGGAAGGATATCGAAAACTTTTTATTTTTTTCCAGATATTTCATTTTCTTTGTAAGCTCTGTTTTATTACAAAAAAATAAACTTTCATCCAATAACATCATTTGTGAGAAAGCGTTTCTTTCGTTTTCCTTGTGAAGTTCAGTACAACTTGATGCCGCGTAATCAGGTGCTGCTGTTGACAATGAAACTGGACCCGGAGCTAAAGTTTAATGTAGCAATGGCAATGTAGTTAGATGACCAACTTCCGTTGAATTTGGTACTGGCAATGACGCTGTAGATACGCTGGCATGCGTTACTTTCCAACCCCAAATACTTCTGTAGTACAAATATAGCAGTCCGCCGAATGGCAAGTTGGTTCCCTCCACTTCATTGGTGTACTAAATTTCATATGTTGCCTAAGTAGATAGTTTCAGAAATTAGTCAGATATGAATTAAAAAGTAGCAAATTCCTAAATTTTACTACCCACCTTTTTGTTCCGGATTCCGAATAAATCAATTTGATTCGACATGTGGTGCACACAGTATTCGGTGTCCATGATTTTCCAGTGTTTTTAGGCTGAATGCCAAAATACTTATAGTATGTAGCTTTCAAAGGATTTGAAAACACACGTCGCATCCTTTTAACAATATATTGACCGCAGATGAAACAGAACATATCTGGATCATTTTTAAACTCAAACTTATTTTTTCAAGTAAATAACGGGTTATAAAATGCACTTATAGACTGAACAGTATCCGGTGAACCTTGCAGATATAATGAAGGAGCAATTCGCAGTTACCCCTATTTATACTCAGATCAAGTAAAAATCGAAGCCTACCTAGACAAAAAGGTTCCTTAGTTATACAAAGAAAACACTACCTGTTTTAAAAAATTTGCTCTTGCTTCAAATGTACGAGGTGCGTTCAAAAATATCGGGAATTTTGAATTTTCTCTGGTTACGTATATTCGAATTTCGAATTTTTTGTGGCGTTATGTTGGTACTCCTGTCTCTCACTTATGCCGACAAGCTCGGCCATTTTGAATGTTCAGTTAATTGTTGACAGCAGCTTTGTTTGCACGTGTTTTGGATCGTCTTCGATTTTTACGCGAAATTCGTACCAAAATTGCTCAATTGTGACCAAAAACAGCATCGCATGAACATTGCTAATGAGATGTTAAACTCTGTCCGCGACGACCCAAATTTGCTCCAGAGGGTCATAACTGGTGACGAATCGTGGGTTTATGGTTATGACGTGGAAACCAAAACTCAATCATCTCAATGGAAGCTGGCGCACGAACCAAGACCGAAAAAAGCGCGCCAAGTTCGGTCGAATGTGAAAGTTTTGCTGACAGTTTTCTTCGATTGCAGGGGCGTGGTGCATCATGAGTTCTTGCCACAGGGAAGAACGGTCAGTAAGGAATATTACCTGCACGTTATGCGCAATTTGCGAGAAGCAATCCGCCGTGGTGTGAAGGTAGTGTTGCCGGCCTACCACACCGTAGGTCCATGGTTCGAGCCCTGGTACAGGTAACATCAAAAGTGATTTGAAAAAAAAAAGTGTTTCAAAACGGGGTCGCCCCTCGGCAATGGTTTGGCAAACTCTCCGAGTGTATTTCTGCCATGACAGGCTTCTCAGCAAAAATTCGTCTCCTTTGTAGATGCCGTTCGGAGTCGGCAAAAAACTGTAGGTCCCACCAATTTGTAGGGAAAATTCAAATCGGCACACCACAAATTGGAAGAGAAGCTTGGCGCAAAAATCTCTTAGGAGGTTTATGATGATATACCTGTTGTATATCGCGCCATAGAGAGAGAGAATCCGCCAGAAACGCCCGGATTTGTGGAAGAACAAAAATTGGCTTTTGCACCACGATAACGCCCCTGCTCACGCATCGTTGCTTGTGCGCGACTTTTTGGCCAAAAACAACACACTAATGATGCCGCAGCCACCGTATTCCCCAGATCTGGCCCCCTGTGACTTTTTCTTGTTCCCTAAACTGAAGAGGCCCATGAAAGGACGACGTTACGCTTCTCTTGACGAGATAAAGACGGCATCGAAGGAGGAGCTGAACAAGATACAAAAAAATGATTTTTTGAAGTGCTTCGAAGATTGGAAAAACCGTTGGCACAAGTGTATAATATCTCATGGGGATTACTTTGAAGGAGACAAAATAGATATTTATGAATAAATAAATAATTTTTGAAAAAACACAAAATTCGCGATACTTTTTGAACACACCTCGTACCTGCGTTTGAAATGTTAAAGTTTACATACTTGAGAAAACGGCATTAACAGTTTTTTGTATCTAATAACCCTTCGAAAATCTACCTACGTACCAACTAATATATGAATACTAATACATATGTAAGCGTAGGGTACTTCAGTATTATATGGCTATATTTATTTTAATGCTTATAACTTTTATATTAGTTCATCGATTTTATTGCATGAAAGCTTATTTTTTTTGTAATATAACAGAACTTACAAAGAAAAAAAATATCTGGAAAAAAATAAAAGGTTTTCGATATCCTTCCTCGCAAAGTACACATTTTTTTATTTTCTTGCAAAAAAAAGGGAAAAAACCGTATTGATTGTTCATTATCTTCGAGCCTTCAGGACCGAGCTAAAAGTTTTGTATGCATTGTTTATATCAAATTTTTTATTAGCCTTTAAATTTATCAAACCGTTTTGGAATTGCTCGATTTGTTCTTTAAATCAACATGATTAAGTGGAGCCTTTTTTTTTGAAATAACGGTAAATCGCAAATATCCCAAAAACGGTACCATAGAATCAAAAATAACCTCGATTTTCGGGATCAAGGGGTGGTTTTACATACGAATTGCATATTCGCGTCACTGGTGGTTTTGGCTGTAGACCAGTGGTATCAGTAATCAACAATTAATAATTGATTACAATTAAAAAAAACTTATCGAACAATTTGATTTTAATTTTTATAACTTCAATTAATAATTTATTACAATTGAAAAAAAACGTATGCGTTTTTTAATTTTTAACTTTAAATGAGCTCATGGCCAAGAACAATACTTTTTAAGACAAGCGTTGATGGTTCTTTAGAATGAAGTTAAATTATCGACAAAAATTAAATTTTCACAAAATATTTATTAATTGTGCTTTTCATAAAAACTTGGCTTTCAGCTCAACAAATTTTTGAACTTCTTTACTTATCGAGAAGTCTATCAACTTTTTAATAGACAATAATTTTCGTTTTGTATTTTTATAATATTTTTTTTATTTATAATGTAAATTTTTTATTAATTTTTTTTTGCAATCGACTGAAAAAATAATCATTAAAAATCAAACACGATGATAATTAATCATTAAAAGGACTCTTGAGAGAAAAATTAATTAAACTGTTAATTATATAAGTAATGAATATTATTTAACAGGTATAGTAATGCACGTAATTTTCAAGAGGCCTTGTAAGGTTTGTTTCCAAATTTAAATACGTTTTTATAAGAAATTTTCTAGTCAAGTGGATACTGCTGCGGTTAAAACAAATTTAAAAATAATACTAAAATAATTATAGCTAATCAATATAGATATTAATAAAATTTTAAAAAAATAAAACACGTTTAAAATAATAAATAATTTTTTGAAACGCTGATTTTTTCATAATTGTTTCTTTTGTTGAAACATTTGTTTTTAAAGCCTTTAGGTTATAATTTGATTTTTCCTTAATGTTCCTTATATTTTATGTAACTAAATAAATTAATAGTAATTAATTGAATATTACACATGCATTTTTTTCTTTTTTTAACGGATTTGTAAGAAAAATAAAAAGAAAATGAATAAACGCAAAATAGAAAGAGCAAAAAAAAAGAGAAAAAGCATGAAAAAGAAACAGGAACTGAAAAAAGAAAAATAAGAAGAAAACAGAAGAATAAAAACATGGCAAGTTTAATAGAAAAAGAAACCCAAACACGAGCATCTTCGGAGTGTTTGTGATTATGAACTCAACTTGACTAAGCGTTCAGAGGAAAGAGTCCCATATGCGCTCATCTAGAGCTCTTATGGTTTGCTGGGTTACCCCACCTTTTTCTTGATGCACACTATTTTTGAATATTTTAATTTTTTCAGTTGAATGTGATTTATAAAGCAACATGAGCCTTTTAAGTAACTAAGAAGATACTAAGATACACATTTTCCATAACAAAGAATTTGTAAGCAAAAGTGGAGTTTTCTCTTGTTAATTTTGAACTAAACGGCTTATAAATAGAACTTTTTTGCAAGACCATAAACTCAAATTTGTTCACAAAAATTTTGTTTATTTAGATAATATACTTAAAAAGTTGCATAAAAAAATTGGAAAAATTTGCTTCAAATATTTAAAACTTAAAAAAAAGTCATTCATTTTGCGAACATTTTAAGTTTAGAAAGTTAAGATAGCTTCTCATAGAATTTCTTAACCTGAACTAGCATACCGGTATTATAAAAATGTGGTAAAAATCTGAAAATGTGTCATTCCTATTTCATAAAATTTGTATGATAATAAATTTTTTTGCAATTTTCACCAAGTTTTGTTTCCATTTAATTATCTTTTTTATGGTTTTAATATGTCAAGAAACTGTAAAACTTCAGTGAGAAACCGCGGATAATTTACTTTCATACATTTTTTCTATGTAAAAAAAATTCCATTAAAATTTTAAAGCCCTCACAGCCATTAAAATTTTGTATCCCTCACAAATGGTTCCACTAAAGATTTTAAAACTAAAAATATAAGGGCAGTGAAAATATAAAGCTAGTAACTTGAATTTTGTATGAAATTTGACAGCGAAAAAACTATACGAGGTGTGTTCAAAAAGTATCGCGAATTTTGTGTTTTTCAAAAATTATTTATTTATTCATGAATATCTATTTTGTCCCCTTCAAAGTAATCCCCATGAGATATTATATGAGGTGTGTTCAAAAAGTATCGCGAATTTTGTGTTTTTTCAAAAATTATTTATTTATTCATGAATATCTATTTTGTCCCCTTCAAAGTAATCCCCATGAGATATTATACACTTGTGCCAACGGTTTTTCCAATCTTTTAAGCACTTCAAAAAATCATTTTTTGTATCTTGTTCAGCTCCTCCTTCGATGCCGTCTTTCTCTCGTCAAGAGAAGCGTAACGTCGTCCTTTCATGGGCCTTTTCAGTTTCGGGAACAAGAAAAAGTCACAGGGGGGCAGATCTGGGGAATACGGTGGCTGCGGCATCATTAGTGTGTTGTTTTTGGCCAAAAACTCGCGCACAAGCAACGATGCGTGAGCAGGGGCGTTATCGTGGTGCAAAAGCCAATTTTTGTTCTTCCACAAATCCGGGCGTTTCTGGCGGATTGCTTCGCACAAATTGCGCATAACTTGCAGGTAATATTCCTTATTGACCGTTCTTCCCTGTGGCAAGAACTCATGATGCACCACGCCCCTGCAATCGAAGAAAACTGTCAGCAAAACTTTCACATTCGACCGAACTTGGCGCGCTTTTTTCGG
This sequence comes from Merzomyia westermanni, assembly GCA_949987695.1. Lineage (NCBI taxonomy): Eukaryota > Metazoa > Arthropoda > Insecta > Diptera > Tephritidae > Merzomyia > Merzomyia westermanni. Next base: position 189,601,907 of record OX465288.1, read on the forward strand.
TCTTGGTTCGTGCGACAGCTTCCATTGAGATGATTGAGCTTTGGTTTCCACGTCATAACCATAAACCCACGATTCGTCACCAGTTATGACCCTCTGGAGCAAATTTGGGTCGTCGCGGACAGAGTTTAACATCTCATTAGCAATGTTCATGCGATGCTGTTTTTGGTCACAATTGAGCAATTTTGGTACGAAAATCGAAGACGATCCAAAACACGTGCAAGCAAAGCAGCTGTCAACAATTAACTGAACATTCAAAATGGCCGAGCTTGTCGGCATAAGTGAGAGACATGAGTACCAACATAACGCCACAAAAAATTCGAAATTCGAATATACGTAACCAGCGAAAATTCAAAATTCGCGATACTTTTTGAACACACCTCGTAGTGTTTCAAAATCCGTTTATCCCATACTTGATCGTTTTTTAATTTTCGAGGCTTTTGAAAAAATTCTTTCAGGATTTCATCTTCAGTCAAATCAATGGATTATGGATATTCAAAGACCATTTGACGCTCTTGTCCCATCGTATTTCTCAAATATTTCTTGATTCTTCTCAAGGTTGAAAGTGAACGTTCTGGAGTTGTTACAGTTTCGGTACGCAAGAAACGCTACTAGTATTGTTTCTATACAGATATTTTTTGTTAGAAAGGTTGTTTTCTTGTTTCGTTTTTGTGCTCAGAATTTCGGGACAGCTTAGGGTTCCAGTAGTTATGTTGAACTTGACATTGTCAATACCAGGAAATATTTTATTTGAAAAACAAGGAAAAAGTCCACCCCTGTTCTTATTTAAAAAATAAGAAGTTTTAAGGAACTGTTGATAAAAGATTAAAAAAAAAAATGTCGCCCCACCCTTTCCAAAATTCTGGATCCGCCAGGAAAACAACATGTGGCAGCTACAGTACATATGTATGTACAGCACCCATACAACAAACTTTTCCATGTATCTTTGAATTAACAGCGTAAGACCATCAAATTTTGCAGAGTTTTTACTTATTGTATTGAAAAGTATAAAGCCTTCGGCACAGCCGAACACAGCTCTTTTCTCACTTATTTATTGATCATTTCGATGCTACATACAATTTTTATCTGCTTTCCTAAAAAAATAAGCGCTCACAATAATATTTTTAATAACTTTAATTTAACTAAAATTACTTTGGTTACGTTGCCAGCGAGAAGTCTAAAGGAAATTTAAAATTAAAAAAAAAGAAATTTAATTTTGTATTTTATTCATATGTCGCTAAGAACTTACGAAAAAAAAATCAGCAATTGTTAGAGTTTTAGACCTTAATATTATCTTTTAGAGGTCAATCATTGGCTAGCTTGAATTTTTTAAGACTGAACTGATTTTGGTTTCAAAACTGGCCATCTAATGATTTCAAAAAAAATTTATCTGCACACATTTTCTTTGGAAGTTTAATTTAAGCTATGAATGAAAATTTTAGTCACGTGGAGGGTTTTGATATTACTTTTCCACTTGGACCATTTTTTCAAAACACAAAAACATTTATTCAATTTACTCCAAAACATATGAGGCTCAAGTATTTTGCTTAAATTGTTTGACAGTTTTGAAGTAATACTGAGATCAGCTTAAAATATCTAAACTAGCAGTGATAGAACTCTAAAAATCAATATTAGGAAGGTCTCACAATTTTAAAGAATTTTTTTGTTTCGCCATTCTAAAGGATGTGTGAGTATATTTAGTAATTATGTTGTTGGTTTGCCTGTAGAAGTCTAGTGATGTCAGCCACTTTACTGGTTTACCACCAGCCTGAGATTTGTGTGGTATAATAGACAATTCCTTAGTGAAATTCTATAGTAAACAATTTAAGATTTTTCAATGCCATCAAATTTCAACGAAAAATGTTTCACTTGAAATTCTTGATAAACATGTAGCGCACTTAAATATATATGTACACACATAAAAGGTATTTAGAGTATTAAATAACGCGGGAACCCGGAAAACGAAAATATTTACATAAATGTTTGAAGTGTGTGGTTGTGTAGGATAATTTAAGATTAGATGTTAAGTTAAATTAGTGTAAAATACAAAGGAAGTCGAGAAAAAGTTTGAATAAAGAATCAGAATGATAAGACGCTGATACCATCAAAGAGCCTTGGACGTGTATAAGAAACAGGTTTGTGTATCTCATAGATTTTATTTACTTCAGTGATAGTAGAATACAGTACGATGTATAGTATATATAATATAAATAAACGAAATACTACACTTTTGTTGTAAGTAAAAATAGTTAGGTCAGCATAGCTTATGGGTTAGACAGCTGCGCTTGCAATCAGAGTGAGTTGGTTCGATTCTCCACAAGATCCTCTCAAATAGCAAAACTATACGAATTAGTCTGACGAGAAATGGTGGCTGTTTTCGAAATAAAATAAAATAAAATAAAATATTCATGAAACGAGCTCAAGGCCAAGAATAATAATTTTTCACTTTTTGAATTTTTATGAAAATTATTATTGTTTTTACTTATTTAATAACCATTTTAATTAATTATTAAAAGTTTTTTGATTGAATAGAGTAGGAAAAATGTTTAGAGACAACTGCCATAGCTTTTCTTATAGATCCATTTCGGAAGCTGTAGACTTCACTCATCAAAGAAATTTCGGCACGCATTGCTAACCATTAAGCTAACAATACGCTGGTTTTTTGATGTCATCTAAACTCCTAGTTCTATTCTTCTTTTTACCATATGCATGAACCACTTCCGCCATTTGACAGTTAGTAGTGTGATCATGATGGATTTTTGACAGATCTGTTTTATCATCAGAACTGCCTTACCGTGTGCTCTCGGTTTTGTTATTGATTTTTTATACCAACAATTTTTGTTGATTTATGGCCTGTACATTTTCAAGTATTCATGAAACGAGCTCAAGGCCAAGAATAATAAATTTTCACTTTTTGAATTTTTATGAAAATTATTATTGTTTTTATTTATTAATAATCATTTTAATTAATTATTAAGAGTTTTTTGATTGAATAGAGTAGATGACATCAAAACCAGCGTATTGTTAGCTTAATGGTTAGCAATGCGTGCCGAAATTTCTCTGATGAGTGAAGTCTAGCAGCTTCCGCAATGGATCTATAAGAAAAGCTATGGCAGTTGTCTCTAAACATTTTTCCTACTCTATTCAATCAAAAAACTTTTAATAATTAATTAAAATGATTATTAATAAATAAAAACAATAATAATTTTCATAAAAATTCAAAAAGTGAAAAATTATTATTCCTGGCCTTGAGCTCGTTTCATGAATATTTTATTTTATTTTATTTTATTTTATTTTATTTTATTTTATTTTATTTTATTTCATTTAATTTCATTTTATTTTATTTTGTTTTATTTTGTTTTATTTTGTTTTAGTTTATTTTATTTTATTTTATTTCATTTAATTTCATTTTATTTTATTTTATTTTATTTTATTTCATTGTATTTTATTTTATTTTATTTTATCCTATTTAATTTTTTTTTTTGTTAAATTTTTTTTTGTTTTAATTTATTTTATTTTACTTTGTTTTGTTTTATTTTATTTTATTTTATTTCATTTTACTTCATTTTATTTTATTTTATTTTCTTTCATTTAATTTCATTTTATTTTATTTCATTTAATTTCATTTAATTTCATTTTATTTTATTTTATTTTATTTTATTTTATTTAATTTTATTTTATTTCATTTTATTTTTTATATATTTTACTCTATTTAATTTTATTTATATTGTTTAATTTTATTTCGTTTTTATTTATTTAAGTAAACTATTTTATATTATTTATTTTCCGAAACACTTAACCTTTTACGATAAATATATGCCTAAGTTAAGGAATACAGACTATTCTCAAATAAGCTTTCTATATTTAAAGTTAACTGACATTATATAAATTAGTGAAACATATGACTTCTGAACTGGCTATACTTGTGAAACGCAATATACATTACTTTAGTTGCCATAGTTCTACCTTATTCGCATATCAGATATTAATAAAAAGTGAAGAAGTCTCAAATTTCCGAATCATATGAAAAATCAGAATCACATATATTTCCATTGAAATTAATAAAATTGTCAACATCCAACGCTTTTATTATTGAATGCTGAATAGTAAATTGATATTTCAAAGTCATGTGCTACCAGCCATAAAGTGGCAGTCGACTGCACAAACTACCCATAAAACTTCCCAATTACAAGAAAAGCTTTTGTATCGCTTGATTGCATATTGCCAGAGGCAAAGCACGTATGTTGCTTATTAAACAAGTATATCCTTGCAAACATATTTGAATTCTGTGACCAATTCAACATTCTGGTGTTTGCTTGCAGTTTGCTTTATTATGCCATTTGATTGGTATTTGGCAAATGTACTCAATAAATTTCGTATGCAAAAGGTAAACCCAAATTGTAACTAGAAATGCTTGAAAATCAAGTGCATTCACGCAATGATTTTTGGTTATATAGTTAAGATCAGTTTTCATAAGAGCAACTACTAAGTACATAGAAACATATGGATAGACAAATGTAGATGCATGATGCAATCAGTATACAAATGCATTTATTTACCAATTTCAGAATCAAAGTAGAGTTATTCAGGTGGAACCAATAAATACTTCCGAATCAGCTGTTTTGTATGCATAGCTAACGGCTTGAAAATTGACGCTGATGTTTGTATGCTTCCTCGAAGGCATGTGAGGGTGCACCTATTTCTATCAAGTGGAGAAGATTCGAAAATTGATACTTTTTTTTAGAGTTGTGAAAAGGATTTCTATCTTTTGTCGTATTTCTATTCGTACTCGGACTCACCATATCGAATTTTTTTTAATTGATTGGCACTCGCCGGGCTTCGAATATATGTTTTCTGCATGTACCCGTGTTCTGCAAATTGCTTTTCGTTTTGGTTTTTGGTAGATAGACAGACAAAAATTCTAAAAACTGTTGCTCTTAATTATGTTGGATTAACAAAGATCCAATTATTCCTTATATCAACTCTTCTTGATTATCTGCAATGTATATACATGGATCGGTCACAATGGTATTTTGAAAAAATGTGTTTAGCAGTAGTTGTTAGGGAAGCTATTTATATACAAATAAATTAATTTACCACTCAAAACTCACAACGGAAGTGTTTTTGGTGAAAACAATCAGCTGGCTTTATAATACGAACTGAAAAGTATTAAAATAGACCTGCGTAAATTGGTATGCCATAATAGATCTCCACTAGGTATTTAATGTTCAGTTCCACCCGAACTTAGACTTCCTTACTTGTTTTTGCATAAATTGTTTGCAGCTTTATTATATATTGTGCTTAGTTCTTTCCTGTACGTGTTCCCTGTAGCAGGCGCTCTTTGAAGTCTGTCTTCGCAATGCGACGATGCTGCACAGTTTCTGTTTTATCGAGGGTGGTTTTTCTATAAATTAATAAATCCTGTACTTAAGCTTACTTGAAAAATTTCTTATTTAAAAAATTGGAACTGTTTTCTGAGGAGCTCTAATATTCGTTCTTCGTTGTTGAGAGTCAACTCCACCCAAAATTAACATTACCTGAAAAATACAAGCCGGCGCTATAAATATCCATAAAACCGCAACAGATAGAAACCAGCGCTATACCAATAGCTTCCTCGACTGTTCTCCATGTATAGTTTTGCGTTTCCTCTTTGACGCTGAACTTTATTCGTACTTCAATACTTTCTGTTCTTATTCATTATAAGTTGTTTTTTCGTATTCTCATTTATATTTTTTCAACCACCCTAACTATTTTGAATATCTTTCAACAAAAACTTGTTATGTATTAGCATTCGCAATGCGTAAAATCCATTTATCAACTGTTTAACGGTAATTACTAAATAACTTCCCATTCATTTGTGACTGCATCTTGTTATTCGCAAAATAATCAAAGCTTTCGAGTGGTTGTAAGGCATTCAATGTATTTCTACCAAATTAAATTGTAGGAAATTTTGGTATGTATGTATGCGTGTGTTTGTCTTCGATGGTTTGTAATTCATGCAAATATTGGCTTAGTAATGCCTAAATACTCATAATACTTATGTACTTTGTATCGTCTTAGTGGTTGTTTGTGTTACCATAGAAATGGCCAATTTGTGCAAATATTTGAATATCCTTCAAGTGGCCTTCAAATGGTATTGGTCATCAATCAAATGGCAAGTACTTTAATAGAAATTAATTTGGCTTAATCAGTTTATTAAATACTGTATTGCTATTTGCGTTGAAGAAGAAGTAGCATATAATGAGGGAGAATGTGATTCTCTGAAATACATAGATTAGACTTTTGTTTATGACATCTGAAGAAGTACTCAATATGACGAAATTAGACTGAGCAAATTCAGGACTTCAATTTATGTACGGACTTAAGTAAAGTTGTTTTAAGAATTAAGTTATGACTTAATGAGGGTTATGGTTATGGTTGCGGTTAGGGTTATGGTTATAGTTATGGTTACGGTTATGGTTATGGTGATGGTTACGGTTAGGATTTTGGTTATGGTTACGGTTATGGTTATGGTTATGCTTATGATGCATCAGGTCTTATTTACTATCTACTAGTCAGCTTTTCAGAGGAAATTGAGAATGAAAGGAAAATCAAAAATTTTGCTTTATCAGAGTTTCCAGGAAAGCTGGCCTAGTAGAGTTAATGAACATTAAGGCCCCTATAATTTTGAATATTCACTGCCCAAGGAGTGAGTGAGACCTTCTTCTGCCTCATTATAGAAAATGCTTCTCGAAATCTTAATGGTAAACTCCATATTCCACCTTTTTGTCGGATCTTCAAAATCTCTAGATATATTAACAAGATGTATCTGTAAGCAGAGGTGGTAAGTCTAGACCATATTCCCTTAGCGCTTAAGCCACTTCATCACTTTAGCTACGAATACTTGTGTACTTGTGAACTAGCATGTCATTTACCAGTCACTGCAAGTCAAGCGTCTAAATCGGTGGCTGAATATATTTAAAAAAAAGCAATTTTTTTAGAATTGGTTTGAAGAACGAAAAAATATCCCACCTGAGTTAATATTCAATACATATACAGCAGGACGTGGTTGAAAAACTCTCTGATCGGGAGTTTTTAAACCAAATTCTGAAATCAGCACATTTGGAAAAGACTCTTAGACCTAAGGTTTGAGCAAACAAAATTTGGTTTAAAAACTTTACTCGCCCGTTTGTATGTTTACCGAACGCATACAAATGTTTATAGAAAAATGATCGCGAAAACGGTCTCGAAAAATGTTACCGAAATAGGTGGTCCCGAAAACGTTACAACAACAATTTTTAATTATTCCTAAATTATCACGATAACAAACCGGAATTGATCCCGAAAAAGACCCAAAAATAATACCGAAAAGCTCCGAAAATATTCCCCAAAAAAATCCCCAAAATTTGTCGAAAATTATGTCGAAAATGTCTCGAAAACCATTCCGAATTAATCCTAGATTTATCTCGAAATGGTGCCGAAAAAGTCTTGAAAATATGATCTTAAAATGCCGTGACAACAATCCTGAAATTATCTAGAAAAAGTCCCGAAAACAATCCCGAAATAAACCCGAAAAGTCCCAAAATGGTATCAAAAGCAATCCCCAAGTCAAGTTAGCAAGAGGTCCCCAAGTTGTCCCGAAAATATGCCTATACGAGGCCCAAAATTATACCAAAAAAGTCCCGAAATGATCCCGACGAAGTCCCGAAAACAATGCCGAAATTATCACATTACATCCATCCATTCCAAAATCCCTGCATAATTCTTCTACAATTAACTATTACCCAAACTCTACTACAATACTCTGCTGCAATTTTTTACTTCCGTTGCTTCAATCAAAAGTGTCGATCTACTCCAAAAACTACAAATTTCATGTTCAAAACTTTGTCTACTCTTTTTGGCAGGACGTTTAAAATTATTGGTTAAGTTCAAAACCCATTTTAAGACTTCATACTTTTTATTCAATGATTTTTTTAAACTTAAACATGAAGAAATTGGAAATCCTTATAGAAGCTCTATAGAAATCTTTCAACGTTTAGAATAACGGACCACCCTCATACTAACGTATATATTCCCTTAACTTTAGTTTGAGCAAGTATTTTTATTTTTTCAAATATGAATTTTAAAATTTATTGCTTAAGCCCTTATTACAAAATGGCAATATATCCTGAATCACAAACATAACTTCCACGAAATAATTTGTGAAAATTATAAACTCCTAATTTTATGTACTCAATTGCCTTTCATTGCCCATCAAAGTTTATGAAGCCAATTTAAGGCAACTGAAGTGTTAACTCACTTCAAATTGTAAAGTTATGTTTGGACAATTAACGCACAATGTTTTAATTATATGCCTACACACTGCAGTAAATATTTAGTATCCATACATATGTACATAGATATTGTAAATAAAAAACAGACTAAAACAACACTTTCTGCTGGTGCGTGAGGTACGTTGTGTGTCGGAAATTCCCTTGCTTGCTTAGTAAACAAAAGCCTTGTGAAAATGTATATGCAAACACTGGATTTTAATGGAGCCGAACAAAATATTATTTCCTTCAAAATGTTCAATTTTGATTTGGGCATTAATTATGTAAGTCGCTGTACTTTACATTCAACACTTTAAAATACCAAATATATTCACATAGCAAATTAAATTTATTATAATAAGTTATGAGGCACTGAAGAGAGTGAATGCTTTTCTCTTCAATGGAATTGCTTCAAACGACATAAAGTGCGTCTTAGCGTTGTGGACCGTTTTACATAATTAGCTTGTAATTTTCATATCGCTGGGTAGGCATTTTCAGTCTAGTTTTGTGTTTGTTTATTAGCGCTTAATTTCACAGCTCTTTGTGGTAATAAGGCCACAATTGAGAAATATTTGTATGTTAAAGTATTTTTGCATTTAGTGTATAGAAGGCGATTTTATTCCGATATGAAGTGGAGGATTGACATCGCCTTAAAATTCATAAGTTGGAGAAAATATGAAAACACCCTAAAAATTACTTTTGAATGCTGTGTTCAAAGATACATTTTAGAAATTCTCTTAAAAAATCTTATCATAAATATAACTAGGCAATTTTTTTATATTTTTTTTATAACATAACTCAACCGAGTAGACGTGAACTGAACTGCCTTTTTGGAGATTGCTCTGAGAATGCATGTTTTTGTAAAGGCAGTTAAAAATTTTTTCTTAGATTTGAAACCACTAGATTTTAGGTATTTTTGAACTTTTTTTTTAATATATTCCAACCCTTTTAATTACATATTAGGATTTTTAATTTCTTTTAGTTCAGATCTAAAACCTAACTTAATACAAATTGTAAAATAATAAATTTTAAATTATATAGATAGATTTTTTAACTAAAAACAAAAGTGTAAGCGTTGTCAAACATGATACATTTTTCATCACTAGAGTTAGGATCCGAGTAGGCTCACTTTTTATGCAGTGTTATAAAATGAAAAATGATAAATAATATTTTATTCGGTATTCAAAAAAATATGAAAAATTACCGACATTATCCCGAAATTTCGCTGGAAAGTGCCCAGAGTGATCTCGCAATGTTGTAAAGTGAGCGCGCAAAAGTTATGTACATGAACATAAAAATAAGTTGTGCCGACAAAAGCCTTGTTTTGTTCAACTGACATACCGAACTTGCCACATAAAACTTAGGTCGAATCACCTCAGTGAATCTCATTGTATCCCGAAATAACCTACAAAATCTTAAGAAATATCTCTATATACTCGTATAATAAAATTGTAACAGGTCGATGTCTGTACATTGCAGATGTTTCAGAAAAATCGATAGGGGGATCATTATTAATTTTTGTCTGTCTCTCTGTATGTTTGGTCGCGCATCATTCAAAAACTACTGAATGGAAATGAATAAAACTTTTACCGTTTTACCGTTGTAAGTATTATTAGACACTTAAAATTTAAGATTTTATTTGCTCCTATACCTCGACCAGTTTCGGAGATATCAGCCGATATGTGGACCAAGGTGACCAAAAATGTGTTTAGTACAATATGGGTCTCGAACGATAAGTGATGATGAGTGTTTCAATAAGCGATGTAATTACGTTCCATATCTTATCTAGTACGGGATATAATTACTAAAATCGTACTCAGTCTATCAGTTCTGAGACGCAGCAAAGCGGGCCGCACTTACTAGTAAACTATAAAAACAATCAAATAGGGCTATAATTTTGAGGGATCTACATTTTTTGTTCTCCAATAATCAAATAATAAATAAAATTTTATTCGATATTGAAAACTTTTGTTCCTAGTACGGACTGAGAAGTAAAATCCTTTCCCGACGAACAATAGTAACACTCTGTAATTTAATTATTGGACCTGTCCTGCTTTATGGTGCATAAGCTTGGACACTGACAACTTCTGATGAGGATCTGAAAGTATTTGACAGAAAGGTTCCCCGCAATATTAGCGGACCCTTACGCATTAATAATGATGAGCTGTTTGCAGACATCGACATAGTTCAACGAATGCGATTGAACGAAAATGCTCCTCCCCAGTAGGTATGCTTAGCGGCACCTAGTGGTGAAAGCAGAAGAAGATACAGAACACCACTGTGCTAGAAGCACCAAATGGAGACTGATTTGCGATCCCGTGGTGTTTCTAATTGGGACCAGATGACGAAGAGAAGAAACGACTTTCGAGCTATGGTGGATGTTCATACGGGTAAGCGCCATATTAAAAAAAAATACAAACTTTTTGAATAACCAATAACATTTAACGCATCATTAAAGATCGTTTTTATACGTGTGCCTAAAAATATGTTACTTCTGTACGTTTGTTCAGTTGTGGTTTTAAAATTTGTTTAGGGGAAGAAGCACCACGCAGTCGCGTCTTCAGTCAATTTAGTTTCAAAAATATTAAAGAAAAATTTGTGTTATGAAGAGTGTTTGGCCAATTTGGTTATCATAGTTGTAACACCACATATAAAGACGGGGTGCAATAAAGCCATATACAATAAATTTTTTATTCCAAATTTTCGCCTGCTGCCCATTTTTTACTAAATGTCAAATTAATAGGAATAAACTTGTGACTGTTTCTGATTTAGCGTGCAATGTGATATATGGTTTTATGGCTTAAATTTATATGGCTTTATTTCACATTAAATATTTCACGTAGTGGAAATAATCCCATATTGATTCTCATCATATTAAGAAATAAGGCCAAGAGTATATTTAAATTAATTAGTATTTATTGAAGATGATTTTTATAATATATTTAGTAAAACTTAAATTGTATTCTGTTTACTAACTTTAAATATACAAATGTGTACAAGCGGAACATAATATATGATAGAATTATATTCTATATACCATCTATTAAAAATATGAATATCATCAAATCGTTTCTCTAAAGTGAGGAGAGGACAAGTGACGATGATCAAGTCATAAAATAATGCTGTCATAGGTTCTTTGTGTTCATATTTAGCAAACAATTTATATTTTATATTTGAGTCGTTTGATTTTTCCCAGTTTCAGCAGTATTTGGCTTGCAACTCATGAGGCAGTTCATATATTATATATATTTTATGTATGTTATATCTTCAATGAAATACGCCAGAAAAAATATATCACCTCATAGGGGGCTTAGTCCTAAAAACATCCTACTCGTAAACTCGTCACTAACTTTACTTATAAAAATTAACTCTACTTACTTGTTTCTTGAATAATGAACAAAATTAATTTTGTATTTTTTTGTCAATCGTCACTGAAATTGTCTGAAATTGCACATCCCAGTTTCGGATTATATGCAAATCTTTTTGAATTATTTCAATAAAGAAATGAAAAAGTAAAATTTTTCAAACTTTGAAATTAGGCTCAAGTTTCTAACCTTATACCTATCAATTCTTAGCTCTTTGTAGACCAATCAATTTTAGTATTACATTGTAAAAGTTTGAACTAGCTCAAAAATTACATTTATTTTTTAGAATTTTTTTCGTCAAAGGTATTGAGTGATTTCTTCCATACAACGCATGAAAAGAAGTTAATTTTGTATGGAAAAAAAATACTCAAAATCCTTGACAAAAAGAATTCTAAGAATTCAGTGGAAGTTTTGAGCTACTTCTAACTCGCACATTATTTTGCCAAAATTTAATGAGCTATAAAACTGGATACTCAAAAATTTTCAAAAAAAATTCCCAAAAATATTGAAATTTTTATGTAAGTTTTCAAAAGTTTAATTAACTTTCTTGAACTTTGTGTAAAGCTCCAAACTTATTTTTATGTGGGGTTTGTTATGAAATTCGTTATATTTTAAATGAAAATTATTAAAAACACAGCTTGTTTTTATTTTGTCGAACGACATCCAATTTAAATTCACTACTATTATATTGAACGCAACTGTGTACAGAAAACTTCAAGATATTTTCTACTAAAAGATATGGAACTTAAAACCTTTTTAAACACAATTGTGAGAAATTGATGCGGCCATCAAAAGATTGTCTCTCAGTAACACTGAAAGCATAATTTTCGCTTTAATTTTACTTTCTATAGAATTGTTTTGAAAGGCAGATGCTCTTAAAAACACAAAATTATTTCTTCATTTTTATTATTCAACTTCAAAATGCTTCATACTACATGCAAGCTGACTACTTATTTGCCATTACGTCTATATCAGCTATAAGCTGACTTTATTAAAATGAGCTAGTAATTACAGACAAACATTTCCATGGCAGACAGTGAGCTGTGACTTATTCATGTGGAGATTCTTAACAAAGCAAAACAAAAAAAATATAACTGTACTTATATGTGTACACAAACAAAAAACACAATACATTGCAAAGCATACAAAAAATTTTAATACCAAATAAATGTAAATTTACCAAAAAACGGTTGACATGATCTTTCTTGCAAACATGATTGCCTCACAATTTTACGCCAGACTACGTAGAGGAGCGTAAAATGCTTTTTATATGCGAACATTTTTCACTTTAAGCGTTGATTCTTTTTGTGAAATTTACACAACCGCTGAGTATTGCCGCAAGCATTTGTATGAAATACTTGTAGTACTTTAACAAGCAAGCGAAAGAGGGTGTGCGACACTGCGTATACGTAACCAAATGTGCATGCGTTTAGCGTTAGCGCCCCTTACATTGTTTACGTGCAAGTACATATGCAAATAGTTTTTTATTGTATGTATGTTCAGTTGTAAATTATTTTAAGAATTTTGTTTTCGCGGGTATGTCGCTGCCATCTTTACATGTTTATTAGACTGGCCAAGAAAAATTTTTTTTTTGGATTAATTTGATATTCAATTTTTCAAAATTATTTTGATATTATGTATTTTTAAAAAAAAATACTGCAAAAGTTTCAGAACTTAATATTAATTTTCAGAGGTTTAATGTTGCTTGTTTATGTCTATCAAGACTATTTTCTGTTTTGCTTAAACCTTTCAAACCATTGTAATAAAAAATTAGGCTGCATACAGTTTTGTAGTGAATTGAATTTTTCACAAAATAGTAGCAAAAGAAAATTTTAGTCAGTTGGGCTTTTCCAGAGTAAGCAAGCTGTAAACACTGCTATGGTTAGTGTTTTCGCCATTCGGAAAATAATCAATTTAAATAAAAAAGTTTCTTTTCAGCCCAGTCGAATGTTTACAGTTGCGAGCATTGAAATAGTAGTGAATAATAACACTTAAAATTTTATAAATTTCTTAAATAATCCAAGCAATACTATCGACTATTTGCATTAATATTTATCGAACATATTAACGTATAAAAACAAAATATAAAATACTTTTAATTACATGCGCATTGGTGAATTAATTCAGAGAATATAAAGCTCATATCGCTTTAAAATTTTCGGCATCATTTGTGGATGCTTTTCGGGACTTTCTCGTTATTATTTCGGTATTTTTTTGTAGATCGTTTTGAGATTGTTTTTTTTTTTGACTAGAGTCGGTATCATTTCGAAATGATTACAGAATTATTTTAGGATGGTTTTCGGGATCACTTCGTGAACTTTTCTTTATCATTTCAAAATCCCTTAAATCATTTCGGAACCGAGCTTGGGACTTTCCGGTACTTCAGGATCATTTCGGAAAAGTTTTCGTATATTTCCGAGACAACTTTTGCGTCCTTTTCGGAATCATTTTAAATGGTTCTTTGACCTTTTTCTTGATAAATTTGGGATTGTTTTCGCATCATTTCGGAATTGTCTACCGAACCATTTTCGGTAATTTTTTCGAATTTTTTCGGGAACATTTCGGGACTATTTACGAAATTTCTTACTTATGACTCGAGACTGTTGTCGTACCTTTTTGCCCTTTGGGTCTTTTTCACGATAAATTTGGGCTTTTTTGGGAAAATTTTTATGACTTTCCTGGGATCAATGTGGAATTATTGTGATATTTTCGGTATTATTTGTAATTGTGTTTTTCGGAATTTTTTCGTGACCATTCGTGGCTTTAATGTTAAGAAAAAGTATTTTTGCCATGAAAAGCTTCTCAGCTAAAATTTATCTGCCTTTTCAGATGTCGCTCGGAGTTTCCATAAAACGTGTAGGTCCCGCCATTTTGTGGGAAAAATTAATCTCAATTTTTTGGAGAGTATATCGTGCCTAATATTTATTTATTTCATTTATTTCGTTTGCGGTCTCAGACACGATATATTTATTCTTCGAAAATACATTTTTTATAAAATTTTGCCAACCTCTCAGGTAGCATGCTTTTCAAGCTGTCAAATGCAATGAAACTACCCTATACAATAGGTAAAATGATAAACGAACCGAAAAATACTAACTCATACTAAATATAAATACCACAAACAAACAACCAACAATAAATACACAAAACTAACAAAAAGAGCAAATAAATCAAATTTCTAAAATGTCTAATTTCCACCTAGCTTAGCTTATCACTCAAAGCAATGCACACACACATATACCTAGATAGACCTTACCTTTTCCTCATTACTTGCCCTCTGGACTATCCAGCTCTCCATGGGAAAATATCTTTTGATGTGCCACACAGACATCTGCGTGTACTAATACTTCATTCAGTTAATATCATTTCAGTTCAAACCTGAGGCGTCTTTATTTCTTTCTCTAATTTATAATTTCTGTAATCCACCCACCAGCTCTGTTTCACACGACACTAAAACAAGGCAATTGTCAAATTGGCATGTCACTAGAGGTTTGTTTGAATACTGAAAATTCCTGTTAATTTAAGTAAAATAAAATTAAAAAGAAAAACACTGATATTTATTCACGCAAAATAAAATAAGCAAACGCGTTAGACCATAAGCGAGAATGCACAATAGAGAATAGAAAATAATTGTATGCGAACTTAAGGCCCTCAATTGAATGTGTAAACAAAGTACGAAAATTAAGAAGGAAGCCAGTACATTGAAGAGAAGTTTGCGTGTATAACAGATGTCTGTAAGTATTTATATATGTGAGTGTGTTATTGTACTACAAAGCTTGCTGCAAAATACTTTAAATTCACACAAATAAACAATTTTGTTATATAAACGAAGTGCTTGATTGTATGGAAGACACAACAGTCAACGCACTTCGAATTCTGTTTTCCACAAACAAAAAGCAAGACTAAGGAGACAAATAAAAAAGAACCACTGAGTTGACAATAAATGTGGCAACAGAATGAATTGTTGTTGGCTAAACGTACACAAAGATGTTGACTGTTCCGTTCGTTTGTTTATTTGTATGAACAAAGAAACATATATATATTAGACTCTGCCAAAAAAAAAATGTTTCTCACAATTAAATATATTAATATTCATAAAAGATAAAAAAATACAGTACAAGTTTCGTAAATTAAAAAATAACAAAAAAAATGTTTAAAGAAAGCTTCAAGATCTAAAAACTGCTGTTAAAATATCTTTTTATAAAGTTACTTTTCAGAAATTATTTGTTACTGAAATATAAAAACGTTTCAAAAATTATTTATTACTAAAATTAATCACATTGAAATTTTTTTTTTTTGTTCTTGGCCTATTTTGTAACTTATTGGAACTATTTTATATTCTACATCATCTAGAATCTTTGACCGATCAATATTATTAATAAAAATTTACGAATTTTAAAATATATTCAACTTTATTCTTATATCTCATTAACTGTTAACAAGGGACATTAAATTCTGATGAAGTATTTCAATTTACGATTCAATTACCTTCAAGTATATATTTATATATTAATTTTACTATATCGGTTTTTGCATTTTCTATACATTTTTCAAATAAAAACTTGAAATCAGAAGATCATAGCAATGATTTGATATTTTATTACTCTGGAACAGTACGCCGGATAAAAATTGATATCTTGAACTTTCATGGGGGAACTTCTTTTATCACAAAACTATTTGCAGCTTAATTTTTTTGTTTCAATGATTTGGCAGTTTTAAAAGCTAACTTGCGATCATTCATATTAAATTTAATATTAGAGTTTTAAATTCTGAAAAATAATATTAAAAAAGAAAATTGTTTGGTCAGTCTAATGTACATAAATATATTCTAGAGTGGGATGAACTATTATTTCAAAATCGATTTTGGCATACCAAGAGAAAGTAGCGTCTTCAGCTAAAAAATTAACGTGCATGCCGGTGTTTGGCTCATTGTTGACTAAGATATAGGACACGATTTATCGCCGGTGAAAGTGGGAAATCGTGCAACGTCTACGGCGTAATGGTATGGTGGAAGATAGTCGAAATAAATACCTCTCGATATCCGCAGCCTGATCAACGATATACACCTGTACCACACGCTTTTGCTTCAATCGTTATGACAACTTCGAATGAGCGACTAGAGCAAAACAAAAACAAAAAAACAAAAAACAGAGAAACACAGACAGAAACAATATGCAATTGCTCTACAAAAAACATTAAAATAAGCGCGAACAGAGATGACAATTCCACAATAACAGTAAATAGCTATGTAAGAAAGCTACAAAAAAAATAAAACATTGCCCACAGCATTCAAATTAGTTATTATTCACTTCGTTGTTAACCCAAAGATGCTAGCGACTTATAAGAACCCTGCAGTAAAATTGCGAACCAGTCTCCAACAAAAGACTGTCTTAGAGCTACCCACTTCCGAGCTCGGTCTATACCGTTTACAAAACCGATAATTAACAGAGACTTTGAAGCATCGGATATCGATAATCACTATTTCTTAAACAAAATACCACTAAATTATTCGAAATATAACTGATTGAGAGTAGTCATGTCGAGGCTACTTTAGAACTGCCTGAACGGAAAATGGTTGATAACGAGGTGGAAAACTAGCCACGAGCGCATTGATGTATCGATTGTTTCTATGTATCGATAGTACTATCAGTTATGTGTTACTATCCACGGCGTTGGTCAATGTATAAAATAGTTCCAGACATACTTTAATTAATTACACGGTTGTAGTTGACACTATACAGATCATTTCTATATAATTTCGATACGCTAAATTCAATGGTATTAACTGTTTTACAAAATAAGCTAAAAAAAATTACAATTTTTTCTTAAAAAGTCCCATGAAACCAACAAAGTTTCAAGAGCAAAAATAATTTTTTCAGCTAACTTTACAAAACTGCTAACACCATTTAATTCAGTGTATCCAAACCAGACCTATTAAATAATGATTAGTAATGGTAATGATTACTGGTTTGATTAATTATTTTCTTGAGAATCAATTTAAAGATTGATTGCCATTACTCTCAATTTTTATTAGATATTTTCCAATTAATTTGAAAAAATAATCAAAAAAAATAATGATTTTTTACGATTATTAAAAAAATCAAACAATCAAAAATAGTTTATTTTGTTTTATTTTTTTATTTTTTTTTTTATTTTTATTTTTTTATTCTCAATTTTTTGCAGTACTGTTGTAGAAGCACATTAATACACATCGACAATGCTAAAAAAAAATATTTATCAAAAATCATCAAAACTACTTTCTTTTTGATAATTTTTGATAATTTTTAATAATCCCAAAAAGTATTTATAATTTTTTGATTTTTTTTAATCGTTACTTGTAAAAACAACTGCAATAGTCATTACCAATTAAAAAAACCATTCAATTAATTGATTACCAATTACAAATCAAATTTAACAAGTCTGCACCGAATTGTGTATATAGAAATGAGCTATCGTCCGTCAGTCGCATAAAAAAAGTTGAAAAAACTACAACAGCGTTATTAGTCTTCGAAATTTTTTTGAACCAAAAGCTCGAAATATACTAAAATCGTACTAGATCGATATCTGTACTTCGCAGAAATTCAAGAAAACTTAATAGGAGCGATCGTTATTGAGCCAATATACTCGAAAGCAACTGTTAATAGAATTTTTATCTGTCTGTCTGTATGTTTGAACGCGTATCACTCAAAAACTGCTGAGTGGATTTGAATGCACTTCCACCCGTTGTATTACCAGATGGCCAACTTTAAGTTAAAGAGGTTTTTTATGTCTATAACTCGACCATCTTCGGATTTGTAGACCAAAATGTGGAACAGGGTGACCGAAAATGTATGTGAAAGGTGCTTCTCAGTGCGCAATAAGGATTGTGATTCTGTGCAATAGCTTAATTGGTTTCGGAGATATAACTATTAGAATTCAAGTGAGTCTATTATGAGTCCTGAGACGAAGCAAAGCGTGCCCGATTTCTATAGTATATGATCAAAAAAAAAAGATCGAAGTAACTACAACATTTGAATTTTACCGCTACTTCAACGATTTCTCACTGCGCTCGATACCTCCGATATATCGATAGTGTTCATGAATAATATCAGTATATGTCGACAGTTTTCTACCTCTACTTCCACTATTATCGCCATATCAAAGTGAACAGATAACCGCCTAGCTTTGTTATTGAGCTAGAACTAGTACTGTCATGTTGTGTTGTTGTGGTAACGACTAATACTGTCATCCAGTAGCTCTAGATCAGTGCCAAACCAATCGAATTTCCTGCCATACATTTTTATCTTATACTTGCACGAGTGCGTAATCTTGCGTGCTGGGGCCAAAACAATATAGCTCAACAGTTAATGGCTACTAAACTTAAGAATTCTAAACTTAATGCCCCCAGAGAAAATTGGCAAAGTGTGCGGTTGGATGTTTGTTTGATTGTAGTGGTAAAACTTGATTTTATTTTTCATTTACTTCAAATTTTTATATTAAATCATTTTTCTTCGTCTTAATTCCTTTATAATATATACAGTATACTTTTTATGCAATTACAACTTTTGCCTTATTCATATTCTGCGTTGAACTTTTAAAAGACATTAATGGCGCATGTACTGAGTTATGTAAATTCTGTTGATTTTGTTATATCGCAGGGGTCCTGTATCATGACCATTATAAAATGTTATTTATGCGCGTTAAAGTTACGCTACGTAGCAGAAGAAGCACATTTAATAGCTTAGTGTGGACTGCCATTAAAATGTTGGCCCCAAGGTGCTAAATGCTTTTAATTGCGTTAATTTGGGCTCTGCAATTTATTCTTAAAATATTGTTGAAATTATATAACGCACTTCTTAATTGAGCTATATTTATGACAGCCATGAAGTTCTAGTAAATATTTGATTTCAACAGATTGCGCGTAAAACAATTACCTTCTGGGAAAAGAAATTTTTTTATTTATAAATTTATGTACAATAGCCATTGTTCTGTATTTAAAGTTTCTAGGCACCAAAGTAGGTAATGTAAATTTATATAATTTACTTATGTAATTACGCCAACGCACTGTATTTCCTAAAATAAGAAGGGCGGAAACTAACTCCCACTGACAAAAGGTAACAAAGCCCGCAAACGTTATTTTCTTCTAAAATTAAATTTTAATTTTGTTATATATTTTGAACCATTTACCTTAAATTCAGTATTTAAAAAAGTTGAGGGAAATTTGAAAAAGAAACTCGCTCGAATAACAAACTTAAATTTAAATTTTATACTACAGACCTAGCTCTGATGCGTTTCCCAACTTATAACAGACTGCGTCCATATCACTTATTTCATCACACTTTAGCCCCTTTCGTTTGATACTGCCTTTACATAATTTGATTCACCCTAAGTCGATTTATCGAAATAAGCGGTATTATAAACTTAAAGTTAGACTCCTACTAATACAGTGGTGAAAGTTGCAGTCAATTCTATTTTGTAGTTTTTGAGTGATACGCGTCCAAGCATATAGACAGACAGACAAAAATTCTATAAACTGCCGCTTTTCATGCTATTTACTCAGTAATGATCCCTTCTATAAATTAAAAAAAAAAATTCATCTCCTTAGCATATAATAGCATTACAATTTCGAGTATCGCAACATACCTTACCGCGTCCAAGTTCAAACAGCTTGATAAATATTAACTATTCCAGAAACCAGCAACCTCACATCATTGTGACCCACGAACTGAATATTGGATGGAACGGAAAGTAATCGCAATGGCCAAAACTATCAGTAAATAAGCATACATTTGTCTAATAAATAGTAGATCGCGATAGTGAAACGGTATTTTCTAAGGATGCTCTTCCTGGGACGGCTTCAAAAATCTTCATTTCTTGAGGTAAACAAGGAGCGACTAAGTTTGTTGGAATACTCCAAAATATAAAGCTTCCATGCATTTAGGTGGCATGATCTTCTTACGTATAGAATATTTTTTTGTTCTAGCTTTTTGCCATTATACGTTAGAGTATCCTTACATATCTCTCACTGTTACGAACATCGTTAGTTCATTTTGGCCTCCACATTGCCACATTTTCCGATAATTTGAAAAAAAAAATTTAATTACTGATTTCTGCCTACCCCAACTTATCGCTGAAGAAGCCGAATATTAAAAAACTGGCTGGCAGCACTGAGGCAATTTACAAGGCAATCGAGCAACTGCTTCGACACATATCGAAATATGTTGTAGGACTGCCAGAATATCGAACTCAGGACTGCCACGGCATGTATCCTTATAACCCCATCCGTCCGTCCGCGGACACGATAACTTGAGTAAAATTTAGATATTTTAATGAAATTTGGCACACAGGTTGCCTTCTGTACAAGGTAAAATGGGCGAAATCGAATAATAACCACTCCTCTTATTTCGATATCGAAAATTTCGAAAAACTTTAAAAATGAGATAATTCAATAATAAAAGCAGCTACAATAATGAAATTCACTTCAATTATTTAGTTGGTTGTCCTATTAATTATTTTATGAAACTTTCATTAAACGGGCGTGACACCGCCCACATATGAGTGAACAAACTTTCAAACTTCGACTGTTAATAACTACAGCACCGTTTATGCTGGAATATCGAAAGTTGGTAGGACGTATACTATGGTTGTGTTACATACACATAAATCGCTTTCCGATTACGCCTACTATTTCGTTCAGATAACTGAAAAGGAGGTAGAAATACTGAACTGCTCATATCTTATTGTAATACAAGTAGAAGTTATATAATTGGCAGTTACATCAAATTTATAAGATTTTTGCAAAATTTTTGAGCAATTTTCAAATTCGACTGTCAGAACCGTGTATGGTAGAAATACGAAACTTAAAACGAGGTTTACTATGGACATGTTAAGCAAAACCGGTGGGCGACCACGCTCACTTCTGTACTAAAGTTTTCTAGAAGAGAGGTAGGAAACCGGAACATGCCATATCTTTTCACTGATGCAAATAGAGTGGTAGAATTTTAGTTTAGAAGTTACAATGACCTGACGTCTAATTAATCATTTTTATTAAATTTTGGGAAAAGGGGCGTGGCACCGCCCACATATATATGAACATTTAGTACCGCCAACTTTTTCCAAAGTTTTTTTTTATATATATATAGTTCACGTTTATATAAAACTAGCTTATACCCGTCGGTTTCACCCCACATTTCTATAAAAAAAATTTCAGCTGTATGGGAGGTGCCACGCCCCCGTTTTCATTGTCCCTAGTTTTTTTGGAGGTGGTAGGGATTAACCTCATATAAACTACCCCTGCGGGTTCGGGGCTTAGAATATGGCCGAGGTAGGCATACCGGTAGTAAGAGGCGATTCATATGCACAAAGGTAATGACGTGCAACTCGATGGTTCATCTACGGATATGATGCCTCTCACCTCTCATTACCCATCTCTTCTTCCTTACGGAAGGAGGGGCGACATGACCTAGAAGGTTCCACTGGTCATACAAAATCGCTACCACGACAGTCGGGCAGTACCGCAAGGGAGTACCGGAGCGTAACGGATCCATATCCGGCCTAGGACTGTCAGTTCGACAGCACCCCCGAAAACCTTCGGGGAGTGTTTTTGTCGTTACAAAAACAACAACCTCATATAAACCCTTACCAAATTTCAGTGGTCTAACGTAAATATTTGCAGAGATACGGACTCTGAAAATGTTCAGCTGTATGGGAGGTGTCAAGCCTCCTTTTGCGTTTTTCCCAGTTTTCTTGGAGGTGTTAGGGATTAACCTTATATAACCCTTCCAAAATTTCATTGGTCTAGCCTAAATACTTCCAGAGATATGGACTATAACAAACTCCAGTTGTATGGGAGGTGCCACGCCCCCTTTTTCGTAATCCGCATTTTTTTTGGATGTGGTAGGGATTACTGTCATATAACCCCATACCAAATTTCAGTAGTCTAACAGAAATACTTCCAAAAATACGGACTGTTAAAAATTCAATTTGTATGGGAGGTGCCACGCCCCCTATATATATCAAAATATTTTTTAGCCCATGACCATCCCAGTAAGGTGTCCAGTTCGTGTTTCAAATTTGGTTATGATCGGTTTATACGTTTAGGACGCAAGTCGATCTATAGATACATATATACATAATTTGAATTTTATATATATACAGGGTGGCGCAAAAGTAATCCTCCTATCAGAAAATGCTATAAATTTTGCGACTGGCCCCTAAAGTCAGTTCTGTTTTGACATTTGTGTAGTAAACACATGCGAAATACACGTTAATAAACAATGTTACGCTACACTGCTCCAGAACGCGGAATATTGCTGACTATTTATTTGACCAATAATCGGTCGGGGCCAAACGGTTACTGTGAATGGTGAGCGCTACAGAGCAATGATCAACGAGTTCTTTTTGCCGCAACTTGATGAATTGGGATAGGAAAACATGTGGTTCCAACAAGACGGTGCAACAGCACACACTGCACGTGCCACAACCGATATGCTGAACATCGGGAGCTTACTTTTGCGCCACCTTGTAGATATCATTATCTGGAATCAAATAAATTCGTAGTTATGCTAAATTCCAACTTTATATAGCTTCACAGCCAGAGGCCCACTGAACGAACTGTCAAAGTGTCATAAATATCCACCGCCCACTTTTATAAAATTGTGAAAATATTGTTTGAAGAACACATATATCTAACTATCATTAATCTAGACCAAATACGTTCAGAGTTATGACGAAATGTAATTTTATACAGCATGGCGGCGTGGTACTGCCTCCTTTGCCAAAATCATATATATCCTATGCTGGAACCAGTGAACCCGAGAATCTACTGTGAAAATTTCATAAAGATCGGTTAATTACTTTGGACGCCATACATACAGACACACATTAAATTTTATTTATAAGAAACCTCTACAGATCATAACTCCACAACAATTTACCACGACCGCTTTTACACAGCTGGGTATTTAATGTTCGGTTCCATTCGAACTTAACTTCTTTACTTGTTTTAATTAAATTTTCATTTACCTAACCTCATTTATGCCCAATTTTTGAGTGACTTTCTTTTTCACCAGAATATTAAATTTCAAATGCTTGATGGCATTGGCACGTGTTGACCATTTTTTATTGCCAATTAAATTTAGTTCAGAATTTTTCTTTAATATTTTATTTGTATGCCCAGCTCTACGCTGATAACGTTACACATTTAGTGCTATAATCCTCTTCATCTCCTGTTGATTTGCGAAACAGCGACTATCTTCGAGTGTATTTCAAATACGAGGGCGGCTGTCTTTATCTTCTGTTGTATTTATTACTTCCATTTTTGTCAAATCCTATTAAGGCTTGATTCATTACCGTCGCATTTACTGTTAAACTTTCGGCACGTTCAATATAATTTCTAATATTTATGGCTAAGCCAGTGCTGACGAATTTGATTGCTGCATATTCTTAGGTTAAGACAAAACAAAAGCAATGTAAAACTCAAAATAAATATATGTATATAAAGCTGTCACGAATTAATATGTTAATAAGGCCTTTAAAATTTAAAATTCTAACTGAATATGAATCTGATAAAAGTAAAACAATAAAAAAGTTAACTGAGGTTAATTGCGTTTATAACCCGACTTAGCTGATCTCTCATAATTTGCATTTAAAACTTTTGTAAAAAATAGGATATTCACATTATTTAAATGAAAAATTACGGCGATTTAGCTAGAGCATTTGAGATGAGTATATTTTTCTTTTAGCTTATGTTTAAAAATTTCAAGCTTATTCAACTAATGCTTGAGATATTATAATTTGATTAAATTGCCCTGCAAAACTAATACGAAATATAAATGCAAATACTAAATCTTATTTGGAAATAATGTAAAATAGGCATTTTTCGGTACCTTTTTGGGGATTGTTTTTGGGACTATTTTAGAACCTTTTCAATATAGTTGTTGAATTGCTTTCGGGACCATTTTGGAAAATTTTTTTTTAATTTCTGGACTTTTCCTGGCTCATCAATAAACAGTCCCAAAATGGTTCCGAAAAAGTTCAGTAAACAACCAAGAATCTTGAAATGATCTCGAAATGATGCTGAAAATTTCAAGAAAAGAATCCCAAAATAATTTTGAAAAAGTAGTGAAAAAAGTACCAAAATGATCCGAACCCTACCTTATTCTACTACAATTTGATATTTCCTAAATTCCTTAATACCTAAATTCACCTATAAAAAACCGTTCCAAATGTTTCCGAAATTATCACGAACACAATCCCGAATTTTTCGTGAAAATATCCTAAACAGTTCCAAAATGATCCCGGAAAAGTACTGAAATGATAGTGATATATAACCTAAATTCTACGACCTAAACACCATTTCAAATTTCGCTCTCAATCAAAACTTTGCATCGGCGCCTAAGAAGTCAACTTCAAAAATGTTTCACCGAAATTCTCTTAAGTACAATTTTCAATTATAAGAGCGTGCTTTTACCTTCATATGGGGCTATTTATATAAGGTACTGGATGATCTAATTCGCTGGTGTCTAAATATCAATCGAAAGACTAAATAAATCCTTTTTCTGACTAAATAAAAAATTACATTAACTGCTCAATACTAAAAAAAATAAAACGGAACCGTTTGATTTCAAAACAAAAAAAAACCATTAAGTTTACTTTGAGTTTAATTAATAAAGGTTAAATAAAAATTTGAAACAAATGCTCAGTGTTACCTACCATTTGACTAGAATTAGGAATGACTACAAGTGCCTTACCACGCAACTATGTGTTCCCAAAAACTCTACTAAAAATGTGTAATAATTATAATCGATTTAGTTGAAATCGATATTGACCATTAATAAAATCGATTCAAAAATTCCAAAAATACATAAAATTAATGGACTGTAGTAAAAATCGATGTTTTATTCACAACCCTAGGGCTAGGAGTGTCCACACCGCTAACAATCCCCAAACAAACTTTGCGAATCTCTTTTATGTAACGGCCAAAAAAGATTACGATATTTATCGTCAATGAATTACGACGAGGATGATGCCAATTGTTCCAAATACTTTGCCTTTACCAACAAAAAAAATCAAAACAACACTAATCTATTAAAAAATGTTCTTCAACATGAATTTTATATTGAAACCGATATATATTGAACCCGACCTCATCAGATTTTGATACAATTTTGCCTATATCAACACAATCTCATTTTTAGAATCTGCATTTTTGATAAGTTGTGGGCGTGGCAATAGATCAAAGACCTTTATACCATTGGAAAGGTATTTAAATCAGCTTTCGAAAACATATAGTGTAAAAATTTTATATTACACTGTAAAATTTTTTTTAAGATAAAATTTTTAACCTGGAAAACACTTGAAAGGCCCAGTGTTTTAAAAAAAGGTTTTTTTTTTAGAAAGGTTCATTCAATTTATATAACATATCTAAAAACTAAAATGGCATTTTTTCTTTTTTTTTTGTAATTTTTAAAATAAATGTATATTTGAAAAATTTAAAAAACAAAAAATGCCTTTTTCCTTCTTAGATATTTTATATATATTAAATAGAGATTTCAACAAAAGTTTTTTTTTTTTAAAGCTTGGCCTTTGAAGTGTGTTCTTACCTTAAAATTTTATTTTCATAAAAAAACTTTTTTCAGTGTAATTTAGAATTTTTACAGTATATATTTTCAATAGCTGATTTACTAATGGTGTAAAGATCTTCGAAATCGGGTGAGTTGTTCTGTAGTAGTCACAGCTTGAAAGTACGTGTTACCGTCTTTTTTCAAATATTTCGATACCTTACCATGCACACAATTTTTCAAAAACGAAATTTCTAAAAATGAGGTCGAGTGCGTATAGGAAAGAGTAGCTGTATGCAAAATTCCATCAAAAACCAAGAGGTTCGGGCTCAAAATATTCCTTTTTTCATGGGGTTTGATATGAAATTTATCAGATATTAAAGAAAAATCAATAGGAGGGATCATTATTAAGCCAATCAACAGTTCTTAGAATTGTCTGTCTGTATGTTTGATCGCGCATCACTCAAAAACTGCTGAATGGAATTGAATGGAACTTTTACCATAGCATTACTAAACGTTTAACTTAAAGTTGTCATTTATACCGATAGCTCGACCAAGGTGACTCAAAATGTGTTTAGTGCAATATGTGTATCAAACGAAAGGTGTGTTGTAATAAGCGACGTAATTAAATTTCATATCTTATCTAATGAATAAAATCCTTCCGGGTTTACTAGTTAGAAATAAAATAACATTTCAAAAATTCCATTGAAAAATGATATTAGCTGTAAACATTGGTCTAAGCCCGTAGCAAATGCAGCACAAGGAGCAGAGTCCGTCAGCAAGATAAGAAGATTAGCGAAAAAATATGCAAAGAATCAACTTGCGGGTATCCTGCACAAATACAAAACTCATTGTCACTGTGCTTAACTTGTCCACAATCTGCTAGCAATATCGAACACTTGAGAAATTAGCAAATTGTAATCCTACATAAATCAAGCGTGAGTGTCAACAGAGTAATTTAATACCTCCAACACCAGAAAATACGACTAACATTTTCCGCGCCATTTAGCTGTCTCCGCATAAAGAAAATTGTTTTCAACGGTGTAATGACTTTGTGGTAGCTTTAGTGATTGTAGAAAAGTAAGAAACGCAATGGGAAATAGTCGAGTTATAATAAAGAAAGGAATAAGTACAGTTTAGTGAAACAAGAAAACTGTGAAAAATAAATTTGTTTAAGGGAGAGTAAGTCAGAGTGACAAAAAGAAGTATAAACTCGTTTTGGATGGAGGTCTTAATATATACTTAAATTTACTAATAAGACGTTTTACCAGTACCAACTTTAGACATCACATTTACATGAATATTTTATTGTAAACTAGAGATTGCCCAGTGATTGAAATTGAACCACAAAACTTTATGCTATTTTGCTATTCCTTTCATTCGCATTTTTCTCTTTCCTTTTTATCCTCTTCCTTTCCTCTAATATTTTATCATTTTCTTTGATTTTTCTTCTCTCTACAATCTCTATTTATAATTTATTTTATTGTTTTATCTTTTTTTGTTTCCTAAATTTTGTTTTCCGTTCCCTTCCTTCCTTCTCCATTTCTTTCCTTTTCTTCTTTTTCGTTTCCTGTTCTTCCCTACACTTTCCTCTAATAAATTTTCACACAAACCTAACGTCAAAAAATACAAAAACAAAACTGACTTCGGTGTTGTATACTGTTTATGAATGGTCATTTGTTTTCTTTTGTAAACACTGTTTGTATCATCAATGAAGTTTACGTACCAACCTTCTCGGGCTCTCAGGAGAGCCGCTGGCACTGGGCATCGTAGACAGTAATAACAACAACTAAAGCAAAAATGCATGACACGCTTACTCACACCACAGAGGATCTATAGTGCGAATACTTGTTTTTCATTTGTCCACTACCAACTCATCGCACTCACAGTGAAAGCCGAACGCACGAGTGGTACAATAACATGCATGACATGTCTACTCACAAAACGACGGCTCAATACTGTGAATACATGTTTGGCATTTGTAGTGGTGTTATTTTTAAACTGATTTTTTTACATTATAATTGATATTTTTAAATCTTTTTTGATTGAGGGCACTGCCGCTGGGATAAACCTATCGATACATACATAATTATTTATACCTTACATATATAGTTTGGCCATGAAGCGCGACAAACATTTTCAACTTGCGCATTTATATTATAGATCTACTGCCACAGTTCAATTATTTTGTTAACGACCTGAACAGTGTGCGCGTGAAATCAAACAATTTTTGCATTTTTAATACAAATATTTGTTGTACTTAAAATTGTGTGCCTGAGTTTCTTTAGACTAAATGGAAAGAAAGCGTTAGAAATCATATCGAAGAGGTATACGACTATGTGTGTTGCTAAGGTGCATTTTGTTCTATTTCTGCATTAACCTTGTATCTACAAACGAAACATCTTTCAGAAAACGAAGTAAAAACCACGAAGATTTCTTTTTATTTACCAAATTGATTTTCACTTCGAATTCTGCGATGTCTGAAGAGTGCTTTCACATAAAAAATGAGTTTTCTTCAAAAGTGTCATTAAGAGCTTAATGCAGAAACTGGACGAAATATAGTAAAATGCCACTACTTATAATATTTTAGCCCTTGAGCGTGAAGTGTCCTTTTGCCTATTTTTTAGGTAGTCTGAATTTACTTACACTTTATAGATCGAAAGGTGCTAGTCTGTGAAGATCTAATTTATACATAAAATGTCCATATGGCTACCAGAAGTTTGTTAGACCAGAGTGGAAAAGCCCATCAAGAGCAAGGATCCACTTATCAGAATAACCATGTCCTCTTGACGAATACTACTGCTGCTTCAAGATTTAATAGTTGGGGAACTAAATATGTACAAAACATGTTCAACTATTTCCTCTTGCATCCCACACTTGCTGACGACACATAGTTTATGCACTGCCAAAAGGCTTGTGACCTATACGTAGGCCTATCATGAACATGTAATCTTCCTTTTTAGGTATAAGATCAGTTTTGTTGACCTCATATCATACGGCTTGAACATAATCCTTTAGACTTTGCAATCCTGCGCTTGATTCCGCACTTTTATTTCCTAACCTTTTAGCCACTTTTTCTGCTACTCAACTCTCTTAGTCTGATTGGGACTTCTACCATATACTCATCAAAGACCGTCCCGTTCTTGGTCAGCACAGTAAGTCAATTTGTGCCCATATGACCGGGGGCCAAGTATAGATATAATTTCCTCTCCGCCGCAATTCTTCCAAGCGCCTGTTTGCACTCTATGGCTCATCTACAGCCTAGAGTAAGTTTTCTCAAGTATTTCTATGACATTCGTTACGGCTATAACGTCCGTCTGAATGACACCATAAGTTCTGGCAGCTTGTAGAATCTGGCCTAGACCCTATTGGCCTGTGCGTTTCAAAAGCACGCCAGTCATTCGAGGTCTGCCCCTTCATTTGCTTCTGAATTAGGGTGCCTTTATAAAAAGTTTCTGGGTTGGAGACCATGCGCATAATATAACCCAGCCTCAGACCTTAAATCTTCCTTTAATTTTTACCTTTCTGTGCATATGGGTATGGTATTAATAGTTATCTAAGCTTTATGGAGGACGAGTAGTTTTGAAAAACCTCGACTTGGGATTACATAAAACATAAACTATATCTTTGGAATATTTCATAAGCTGGTTGCGAATTACAAAGCATTTAATGCAAATGAAATAAATGAAAGAAATAATTACAGCTCATGTCGCTTAAACAGTAGTAATTTCCGTGACTTTACGCCAACTATACGCTTTATAGCTTTAAAACCGCTTTCAAAGCGCAGAAGAGGGTCCGTCCAGTATTAGATGACGTTATACTACTGTGGTCATACGGCTTGCGTTAAAGTTGCAGTTGGTGACGACATGTTTTTGGCCTCTAGGTCTTCCGGTAGGATGTGCATATTGTTAAAAGCATCTTTATAAATTAAGGACGGAACAACAAAATTCAAGAGTTTCTATAAATAGGTACAATATGGTGGTCCCTACTATGATTTAGTTTCTATATATCGACACGGCTTTCCCCTGCGGATAAAGCTGCAGAAAACTGTAAAATAATGGAAACGGAACCTGCCATTTGTCGTAGATGCCGAATAAATAAATGAACTCTTATTTAATTTAAGTAAATAATTATTTAATGAATATCAAATGTTAGACGAATAATGAATATGGAAAAGTTATTGTATTTTGAAAGAAATAAGCAGGTCGTCTTGTGAGTGTATGCTTTGGCTGCTGGACTCAACTTCTCGTTTGTTAATTATCCTCTCTCTCTATTGTTTCGTCTGTCATTCCACGGAAGGCGTTGCCAACTGTAGTTGACACATTTATGCACTCTGTTCTAAATTTAATGACTATTTCATCCAAAATTGATATTGTCATATACCAAGAATTTTTCATGGGAAAATTAAGGCAACGTCTTTCTAAGTACTATAAACCTGTGAGCACCTTTGTCCACTTTGGTCGGTTCAGTACCGTTTATTCGGCCAGAGATCCCAACCTGCGTATCGAGAATAAAGCTACCTTCCTAGAAAGATGCCAGACACTCTCATTAAACATTGCTCTGGATGCTGTAATAGGTGTAATCGACATACATAAAGCCGATTAGGCTACTAAAATATCACGGTCCTCTAAAAATATAGTCTCTAAGCGTTCATGAAATGATCTGCTTTACCATTGTTTCACCTTGAAACCAAACTGAAACTTCAAATGTAATTTCATTCAACTAAAAGCCCTGCAACTTCAAATACTCAGCAAAACGCAATACAACCGACACCAGCATAATTCTGCTCACAGCAAAAAAGAACAAAAAAAAACATAATTTTAACTGCAGCAACTTTTTAGCCAGCAGCCCGTAGTGTTCACAGTATGCAATCATTATAAGCAGCACTTGAAATCATTTTTAATTAAAAGCTGGCGACTGCATTAGAAAGCTTTTATGCACCAAAAACTAGAAGAAAGGAAATCAAATGCATTAAGAATTTCGACGAAATAAGGGTTCTATAATTAAACTGTTGAAACTATAAATTAAATAAATATAATTTATATATATAACTACCACACAAACGTATAAATAAATATTATTAAAGTGCGTAAAATGTCGTTCAAGGAACTATTTTGGTACGCAAACAATAGGACGATTCATGTAAGCCGTCCAAGCTGGAGTATGAGTGACTTTGTGAATACTTGCAGCAGGAAGCCATTTGTTTTCGTTCAGTCACGCTAAAGTCAACTTTGGCAAATGTTTGTATTTAATTAAACCTGAGAATATATATTTTGGCAAGCAAAGTGCAAAAAAAAGAAAAAAAAACTTTTATAGAAGAAAAACACGCACATACCCTGCAGGGAGCTCGTTAACTAATAAGAGAAATTTCTGGTTAAAAACTAGATATAAAGTAAGAAAACAGAAGTAGCTAGGTTAGATTTGGTGAGGTTAATGTGGCTGCCTCTCTGCACCGCCGAGAGGCGCACTTAGGCCGAATGGCCCATTGTCATGCCACTGAAAGGGTGGGAGTTCCTTCCTACTTTAAACATGCATGAAGTTGAACCATCCTGTCTGCTTGGTAAAGCACAGAATGTCCGCTAAACTAGTGAATATGCACCTGTTTAGGCACTCCAAACGGTTCCTCGCTAGCGCCGTGCAGCTGCAGGGGAAGTATTCGACACTTTCTATTTCCTTCTCGCCCCTACAGCTACTATAGAAGTTATTCGAAGGGAACCCCATGCGTTCACCATGTATTCCCATTAGACATTAATTCCCGTGAGTACCCCAATCAAGAGGCCTAGGGAGGACCGTTCGAGGTTTAGTATGGAATCGGTTCATTTCCTACAGATGAGGGCCACATTTTCCTGCACACCTCGCATGTGGTCTCCAGTGTCCATCTAAAATTTGCCGTTTCCTCGAATTTGAGTAGGAGCCAGAGTTTAGTCGTGGCAAGGGGGGCGGCAATGCTGTTAGTTGCGTTTATCTCCGATTGCGCTGTGACCTTCCTTGCCAACTCGTCAGCAGCGTAATTTGCGGGTATGCCGCTGTGGCCTGGAACCTATATCACTGCTGTGGAGCACATCGCAGCCCGTTCATTGAGCGATTGCCTGCAGTCGAGTGCTTTCCTGTCGCAGTATTTTGACACTGATGTGCAGTTTTTCGAGAGTAGCCAGCGCGCAGCCTCATCTATGGCTGTAAGTTCAGCCTCGAATACGCTGCAGTGACTAGGTAGTCTAATGCCTAAGAAGATTGATAGATCATCCGAGTAGACGCCGCTGCCCACCTCGCCGTTAAACTTTGCGCAATCCGTAAAAATTGAGGTTGATTGAGAGTTTAGATTATGCACGTCCTCCCATTCGTGCCTCTTAGCCGGTAGGCGTAGTGTAATTCACTATCTTCAGATTTCTGGGTATGGTCGACAAGATGCTTACACGTCCAAATCTAGTATCGCTCTAGCGCTAAATGGCATTTAGTCGGACTGCGCTATAGCTGGCTTGGTGCTTTCCGTACAGGTCAACTGGAAGTAGATTGAGCATAACCTGCAAAGCTTTCGTGGGCGTTGTTGGAAGTGCCTCCGATTTAAGCACCGCAGCCGATAACTGTACGCTACTCATCCTGTCTATGTTGCTGCTTCGCTCGATCGCGGGGCACCACAGAGCAACAACATAGAAGAGAATGGGCCTTACTACCGTGGTGTACAGGCAGTGCATAACTCGGGGGTTCAAGCCCCATCTTCTCCCTGAACCTATCGTTCTCATTATGGAGTGGCTCAAAATTATCGCGATACTGATTGAACCATAACCAGTATGTATAATTCTGGTATATTTCGCAACGAACGAAATTGCACTAATCAACGAGCTAGATCTGAACTTTAGCATTTTCCACTGGTTCCAAATTATTCAAAAAAGTAATACAGATTGCATGTAAAAGGTATTAAGGACTAGAGACTTTCTCTCTAAAGCACACACGCAATACAAATAATACAAACACTTATTCGCGTTAACAAATACTGCTAAAGCATCATGCGTTTGTTTATATTTTCATTGACTTTATTGGAATTTTTTATGTTTTACGCGCTATGTATATCTGTATTTTTTTCTTTGTATTAAAACAAATACCTATGCATGTGTTGTATACATTTTTATATCGTCAATATTGTTTTAACCAAACTAAACAATTAAAACAATTACTATATAAGAAAATATATGCTCTTTCAACAATGCGAAAAACATATTTAATTACAGTAAACCAGCTGTTGTTGAATTCAATACAAACACAAAAAACAAATATTGCATTAGAGTGTAACTCCTTTGTATTTATTTATTTATTTAAAAATATCGCTTGGTATCTCTAAGCCTTTCTGTGCATTGGGTCCAAATGTTGTACATAAAAAGAGCTTCAATATTTCGTTTTGTCCTTTGTCACTATAAAAGCTTAAGAAAATTAGATGGACACTTATGTAAAAGCGAATATAAACTCATTTAATACAAAAATTTACGAACAAAAAGGGTCTTAAGATTGCTAAAGTATGTGTAGAGAAAGCCCCGCATTCATAAAATATAAAAAAGGTTTATAGAGCTTTACACGGCTGAAAATTATTAGGTGGGTCGATTTGTATGGACGAAAGTTAACCGATATCGCGCCATCGATTTTTCGATAGGTTTTGGGCTCAGGAAAAAAAAGTTCCACTACGCATACCCAAAAAAATAATGTACGAGCCTGCGAAACTTAATTTTTTTGACTTTTTTCGACTTTTATTTTTAGGGTTTTTTTCATGACCTGCTAAAAAAATTTTCATTTGATTTTTTTAAATTTTCATGTATACCCTGTCCGACTCAAAAATTTCCGCTAAAAACGTTGGCGATAACAGTTTTTTGAAAAAAATTTATTTTCGGGTTTTGGGACTTGTTTTGGTTGAAAAATCGACTTTTCCGAAACCCGAAATTATTTTTTTTTTTTTTTAAACTGTTATAGCCAACGTTTTAGCGCATAACTTAAAGTGGGACAAGAAATATGAGACAAATTCGTTTTCATCGAAAACATTTTTGCAGGATGCTTAAAAAAACTCTTAAAAAAAATGGCGAAAGGGTCAATTTTTTGAACAAAACACTCGCCAAAACCCAAAAAATATTTTTTTTTTTCAAAAAACTTTTATCGCCAACGTTTATAGCGGGCATTTTTGGGTCGGACAGGGTATAGTACATGAAAATTTTAAAATCAAACGAAAATTTGTTTAGCAGGTGGTAGTGGAACTTTTTTTCCTAAGCCCAGAACCTATCGAAAAATCGATGGCTAATTAAAATATTCTACTTTGATTAAGAAACCATTTGGTCTAAAACCGATTTGAAGTCCGGGATTTTAGTGTTTTTTTTTTTTGAAATTTTCTATACCTCATTATGGAAGTGCATCTTAAAAATCGAATACTTTAAACCAATTAGGTAGATGTTTGATTTTACTTAATGTTGTTTGCATTTTAATTAAAACGAAGTATTTCTCACAAACAACAAAAAAACAATATATATCCTAAAAATTTTTAAAAATTTATTACAATTTCTTCTTAAATAATTAATTCCTTAAAAGTTTCTTAAAAGTTGCATCTAGACGAATTAACTTTATTTAAGAATAAATTGTAATAAATTCCAAAAAATCAGATTTACCTATGTGAATCTAAGTCAGGGTTGGGTCACTTTGAATAAAAAACTACTAAAATAAAAAATTTATTTTTATTCATTCTTCAAAAAAATTTGAGTGATGAGTGAAACGTTATTGGTTATTCAAAAAATTTTGGAATGATTGCTGGATGAAATAAGGCTTTTGGCGGGACTTCTTTGTTTTTTTTTTTGCGGTAATTTCAGGATTGTTTTCGGGATTATTTTGGGATTTTTACACACCCAGTTTAAAATTGTTTTAGGGCTTATATTAGGCTTGTTTTTGAACATTTTGGAATTTATTTAGCGACCATTCGGGGACTTTTTCAGGGAAATCACATTGGAAAATCCTAGAATTGATTTTAAAATTGTCCTAAAAACAATACCGAAATGACCTGGAAAAAGGCAATAAGGAAAATTTCCCGAAATGGTTTCTAAAACAACTTTAAAATAGCCCCAAAAAAGTCCTAATATAATCACATTCCGAAATGGTTCTGTAAAAATCCCATAATAATCCCTAAAACTTTCTTGAAATAACCACAAGAAGAAACCAAGTAGTCCCGCCAAAAGCCTTATTTGATTCAGCAATCATCCCGAAATTGAATCAAATCAACTCAGTTAATCTCAGTTTATATAGAAATAACCAAAAAAAATCTTTATAAATACACATTATGTCTATATGCACTTATAGGTATAATTTTGCTGTATCTCGATGTGCTCATTTTTATTTTCAAAAGCTTGAATAAAAATTTAAATTTTATTCTTTATTCAAAATTGTTTGAATAACCAATAATATTTCACTGATCACTCAAATTTTTTTTGAATAATAAATAAAATTGTATTTTTTATTTTTTCGTCACTCGTCACTAAAATTTTTTAAAACGCCCATACCTGAGCTAAGTTTAGAATTTTTTTTTTGTTGTTTGTGTCCAAATGGATGTTCGGTAAATGATAAAACATTGAAAATATATGAGGTGCATTCCATCTTTATATTTTCAAGTCTTATAAATTTATTAACTATTAAAATTTAAAACTAAAAACTCACTGACACCATGTCTTTGTTTAAGGACAAATTTGCTACTGCTTTTTGCCAAAAACAATTAAACGGTACTTTATAAAATTTGCCTAACATCTTTTTTTTTCTATTAGTACTGAACTATGTGCTAAATTTTTAGTCTCTAGGTAGCCGGGAAGTAAGCTAAATTCGATGCAAAGATTCCCAATTTCGAACTAATTTGGTAAATAGCTCACTCCGTGCGGCGCCAAGCGGTACTGTTTGACCGAATATTGCAACGCTCACCGGGTTTTGAACTGTGTGTTTGGTCGCACGTCCCTAGCTCACTGAAAAATGATTTCAAAATCGATTGCACGATATGCCATGCTTATCAAGCTTTTAAATTATTTCGATCAGTGGTGCACCATCTAGCGGAATTTTGTGTACAGCATAAGCCATTGTCTTTGATTGTTGATTTATGTACTAAATTTCAATGCTCTAGAATCACAATAAGTTACTTGAAAAAATTGCAAAATTATAAACTTTAAATGATTTTTCCATATCTCGATCCGTGCGCCACCTATCAGATTTTATGTTCAATTTATTGTCACGGATTCTGAACTGTTAAAAAAATCCATTTTGGCTGCTAATTTTGAATATGCGGACCAAAGCGGAACCGTTTTTAACAGCTTTATTCCGTCTTTGTTCTAAGACTTTATGATAATTTTTATTAGCTTTTATTGAATAAGCTAAATAAAATAAGGCGCACCCTAATGTAGTCTCATATATATACTCAAACATGTCCGAATATTCTTTAGTAATCCATCAATACAGAGCATGTGTAAAACACGCTTTGATTTTAATACAATTCATCATGGCATGCAGTAATAATTGGTTTTGAGTGCGTGCACAAATACCAGCGCAGACTTGCCCGGGAAAAACGATTGCAACATCCACGAAAACACAAACAAAATGCGCTGTGGTTACTATTTACAAAGGTTTTTGCTCGTTATTCCTTTGGCACTGTTGCATTTCATTTTATTAGCACTTCGGCTTAAATTTTTTTTTTTTTTTTTTTGATACAAAACAGAAAAATTTTTTAATTTTATTAAGCTTTTGTTACTCAAACACCATATAAATACTATCAATTAAGAGAAAATGCATTAAATAAATTAACACAAAACAAATATTTACACATGTATAAATGTTTATCACGCATTTAACAAAGTATTTGTGGTTTTAATTTTCATTCGCATTTTAATAAATAAAAAACAAGTTAGGACGGAGCTGTCTTCGGCTGTGCCGAAGGCTTTATACCTTTCATGAATACGTGCAAACTTAAATACGCATTGTTTAAAGTTCTCTACAACTTTGTCAGCAATACATTTAATTTTCGTTTACCATCTATAAGCAAATATCTCACCAAGTTTCAAGTCTTAATCTTTAAAAATGAGGGAGAAATGGTCATAATCCTCTTATTTGAACGATCGGTTGTATGGGAGATTTATGCTATAGCGACCCGATTATACCGGATCCGACAAATGTCTAATATAATACAAAAATACGTGCCGTGTGCCAAATTCTATCGAAATATCTCAAAACTTGAGGGACTAGTTTGCGTTCAAACAGACGAACGGACGGACAGGCGGACCGACAGACGGGGATGGCTGTATCAACTCAGTTCATCATCCTGATCAATTTGGTATACTTAATGGTGGGTCTATCTCTTATATTTCTAAACGTTACAAACATCGGACCAAAGTTAATATACCATTTCATGTTCATGAAAGGTATAAAAAAAAAACTTTTCAACATTATACTCGTAAATGGTATAATCTCTAAATAGCAGTATTGATTGAGCCTGGCTGGGCACGGCAACTTCGGCAAAAGTAATAGCGCTTTAATTACAAGCGATTCCAACAATAGCAATCTTTGTGGTGGTTCGCCTAGTGCTTTAACCCTTAACCCCACTCAGAACAGTCATGCACCTCAAACGTTGAAGTTGATAAACTTGGCTTCACCGAATCTGGACGCAGTGGTTCCATCCACTTCAAAGGCTCCGAAAAGAAACCTCGCAGCTCCGCCTCGTTCCATTTCGACTCAATCAACAGTTAAGAAGCTGGTTGTGGTACCCCCGAAAAAATCTATTTTTGTGTCAAGATTTGAGAAGGCCATTGCTGTTGACGACCTCAAATCATACATTAAATCGAAAACTAAAGCTGACGGTATGGTAATAAATAAATTTAAATTCAATTATGATAGAAATGTATCATCATTTAAAATGGATGTTTTTCAAACCGATTTTGATACAATGTTGGATAGCTCTTTCTGGCCGCCTGGGGCTCTAGTTCGCTAATTTTTGTTTAAAAAGAATGTCCCAACTGCCGCGAAAATCAATAGTCAAAATACCAATTCAAAAACTTATTATGAATTCTGCCTTAAACATTTACTATCAGAACGTGAGAGGTTTGAATGCTAAGTTAACAGATTTCTATCTTAAAACGATCCATTGCAATTACAATGCTATTGCCTTCAAAGAAACTTGGTTAAAACTGCACTTCTTTGATTCCGAAATTTTTTGAGACGGATATCAACCTTACCGAAACGGTCGCTAAAACAGAACCGGGGACAAGGTGCTGTTGGCCGTAAAGTATTCAGTACTATCTGAAGCATAGCTGTTTGCTACATTCCCCCTTAATCTGAGCTATCCGTGCAAATTATTTCGTCATATAATCGAAACAACTGGTTATTGGAATCCAAATTCATACAAATTCCTTTAATTCATCACTGAAATTTGCATTTAAAATATTTCAATAGGTAATGCAAATTTCCCAATTTCTATATGTATGTACCCGTGTTATTTAACCACTAACTTATGTCGATGGTCCGCATCGCAATTTTCCAACTTCCAAACTTGTGGTTACAAAATGAATTAGATTTGTGGCAGCAAACCACGTAACATTTGACCCTTGACCACCCGACAGCAAACAAAACCATCACTTACAGTCGTATATTAATAATGTGTCATAAAGGATAGAAGCTGAAAAATACATAAACATTCATTTAGAAGTTTTCTCATGTGGGAAATATGTGCTGTTAAATATAGTGAAATTTGTATGAACTATAACGCGCGTTCTTAGGTCTCGAAAATGTTGGTATTTTAGGAAAGATATTTCCTATTTCCTAAGATTTGAAATATGTTACTAGAGCCTAAATATAGAAGATTTTTTGCTTTAGAATTCAAGTGTGAATAAAAATAATATATTGAATAATTAAATAAATAATGAACTGGAATAAAAAAAATAAAAACTAATAAAATAAAGTAAACTAAAATAAAATTAAATCAAATAAAAC
Source organism: Merzomyia westermanni (assembly GCA_949987695.1). Taxonomy (NCBI): domain Eukaryota; kingdom Metazoa; phylum Arthropoda; class Insecta; order Diptera; family Tephritidae; genus Merzomyia; species Merzomyia westermanni. The sequence goes on from OX465288.1 coordinate 189,641,075, forward strand.
TAAAAAAATATAATAAAATAAAATAAAAATAAAATAAAATTAAATTAAATGAATTAAAATAAAATTAAGTAAAATAAAATAATTAAAACTAAAATAAAATAAAATAAAATAAAATAAAACAAAATAAAATAAAATTAACGCAAATAAAATTAAATTAAATAAAACAAAATAAAATAATCTAAAATAAAATTAAATAAAATAAAATAAAATAAAATAAAATAAAATAAAATGAAATAAAATAAAATAAAATGCAACAAAATAAAATAAAATTAACTAAAATAAAATGAAATAAAATAAAACAAAATAAAATAAAATTATCTAAAATAAAATGAAATAAAATAAAATAAAATAAAACAAAATAAAATAAAATAAAATAAGATAAAATAAAATAAAAATAAAATAAAATAAAATAAAGTAAAATTAAATAAATAAAACTAAAATAAAATAAAATAAAATAAAATAAAATAAAATGCAACAAAATAAAATAAAATTAACTAAAATAAAATGAAATAAAATAAAACAAAATAAAATAAAATTATCTAAAATAAAATGAAATAAAATAAAATAAAATAAAATAAAATAAAATAAAATAAAATAAAATAAAATAAAATAAAATAAGATAAAATAAAATAAAAATAAAATAAAATAAAATAAAATAAAGTAAAATAAAATAAATAAAACTAAAATAAAATAAAATAAAATAAAATCAAATGAAACTAAAAAAATAAAATAAAATAAAATAAAATAAAAATAAAATAAAATTAAATTAAATTAAATTAAATGAATTTAAATAAAATAAATAAAACTAACTAAAATAAAATAAAATAAAATAAAACAAAATAAATAAATAAATAAAACTAAAATAAAATAAAATAAAATGAAATGAAATAAAACAAAATTAAATTAAATTAAATTAAATTAAATTAAATTAAATTAAATTAAATTAAATTAAATTAAATTAAATTAAATTAAATTAAATTAAATTAAATTAAATTAAATTAAATTAAATTAAATTAAATTAAATTAAATTAAATTAAATAAAACAAAAAAAATCAAAATAAAATAAAACCAAATAAAATACAATAAAATTAAAATTAAATTAAATTAAATTAATTGAATTAAAATAAAATAAAACAAAAAATAAATAAAATAAAATAAAATAAATCAAAATAAAACGAAATAAAATAAAATAAAATAAAATAAATTATAATAAAATAAAATAAATAAAAACTTAAGTAAAACTAAATAAAATCAATTAAAAAAATAAAAACTTAATTAAAATAAAATAAAACAAAATAAAATAAAACAAAATAACATAAAAAATAAAATAAAACAAAATTATTATATAGAAAGGGCATAAAAGTCCCTGGATTAATCCCGTAGTTCCTGTTACAAAAATAAAAAAAAATGTCATCTCTAGGGCAATATTTTAAAAATATATACATAAAAATGTAGCACATAAGTTTTTCTGCCAACATAGCCACAATGACCAATGAGCAATGAGAAATGAGCAGTAGTTATGTCTAACTATACGAAGCAACATTTGACCTTTGTATGTGTGTTTGTTGTTTTCCAACAAATAAGTTACCTCGAAGCCCACACACTCCACATGTTTTCAGTGAAAGTGTAAAAGCGCGTATAGCATTTTTGAAAAACCGAGTTACCCACATATTAGTCACGAGCTTTTGCGCCACACTGTTTACTTTTAAGACCAATAGTTACTTTGTGAAACAAGTTGCCATAAAGTTTCATGCTTTGAATACTGTTCGGAGGTCATATCTACGAGGTATTGATGACAGGAACCTCAGATACTTTTTTACACAACGGATGGTTTTGCGAAAATGCTAAAGGCGGTATTTCACTTTCATCGAAAATATATTATTGCACTGCTTTGCTTATTTGATGTGCAAATTTGCTAACAGAACCTTTAAACCGCAAACTATGAATTTCAAATTTTGCCAACTCGCAATGCTATTATTCAGGATCCAAGGTTGTGGTTGATAAATCACATGTGAGACACCGACAATCACTCAAAGCTTTTATGCAAACATAAATTAGTGTTAGACGGACCATATAATATTTATTCAGAATTGACAGTAGAGCATTACACTTTAAATAAATACTTGATCATTAGTACGCAATTTAAAGGGGGAATTAGGCATTCAAATAAAAATAAAATGTAACTTTACATTAACCACGACTTTCAACAAAATTATACTACGCTTCAGTGTGCGAGTTAAAATCATTCGTTTGACTGTCATTTTTGTCATTCTCTAAGGAAGAGAAAAACAAGAAAAATCCTTATGATTTCGAATTGTTTGATCTAATTTAATTAAATTTTTTTAAATTTTATTTTATAATATTTTCTTTAATTTTATTTTATATATATTTTTCTTAATATGTAATTTTATTAAATTTTAATTCATTTTTTATTATTTTTTTTCATTTTTATCTAATTTCACTTCATTTTATTTTATTTTATTTTATTTTAAAGTATTCATGAAACGAGCTCAAGGCCAGAAATAATAACTTTTCACTTTTAATTTTTATGGAAATTATTGTTGTTTTTATTTTTTTAATAATCCTTTTTTTAATTAATTATTTTATTATTATATTATTTCATATTATCTTATATTACTTTATTTTGATTTAATTTCTATTAATTTAGTTTTTTACTTCGTTTTATTTTATTTTATTTTCTGTTTTTATTCCATTTTATTTTAATTTATTTTATTTTATTTTATTTTACTTTATTTTATATTATTTTATTTTATTTTATTTTATTTTACTTTATTTTATTTGATTTGATTTTATTTTATTTTATTTTATTTTATTTTGTTTTATTTTATTATTTTTATTTTATTTCATTTTAATTTAGTTTATTTTGTGTTATTTTATTTCATTTTATTTCACCTTGTTTTATTTTATATAATTTTTTTTTTTAAATATTTATATTATTAGTATATACTTTATACTTTAAATTGTGTTGTCGTAGCTCATCACATTCTAGTATGCCGAAATACAGATACTTGTATAATATTTTTCTCATTTTACTCTTATATCGATACTTCTTAACAAGATTTTAATACATCAGTATTTATTATTAAACATGCCATTTTTTCGTTCTTATTAAAAGTAGTTAACAATCTGTAAATAACAAATTAAGTACTTGCCAAAAGTTTTGTAAAGTAATTTGCAACTTACATAAATACTGTAAGACTGTAGCTTGGTTCCAGTGAGAAAAACAGCCATAAAAACATTACAGCATACGTAAATATAAACACGTAGTAAATCCAAAGACGCAAAGTTTGAGTGTTGCTACATTTATGTCAGCTCTCGGTTGCCCATTCTAGTTGGCATACTGGCGAAATGAGCACTTCAACACATTTGCATTTGCGGTTCGAAAATGATTTATGGTTTTGCGTTGAAGCTACGAAATGTGCAGCTCCGTAGTTTTTGTACTTTTCTTTATGACGAAGTTTGATTCGGGTATATGTATACTTATGCCTGCACAGCGCTAAACTTGAACTAAATGCGATTTTTCATCGCCACTACTCAAATCTGCTTGAATGCCTGTTTTTGTCACAAATTGACAGCGACTTAGCAGCAATTTTCATAATTGACTCTTAAACAAATTGGAAATGAGCGTAAAACTTAACAGCCTGTGCTGTGATAAATTCGAGAGTCATGCAAAAAGTGTATGGAAATGTTGTTCAATGTAATCTTGGGTAAAACGTGTCTAATTATGAATGAAAGGTGACCTTTGTAGGCTTAAATAAATTACAATAAAAGCTTACGGCCGCACCTGGCCAAGAATCATTTTCATATTACTTAGGTTAAGTCTTTAAGTTTTCAAAAGTAGATAGGCTTTCGTACTAAAACGAGAAGCCAGACGAACGGGCATAAGAGGTCGTCCACGTGGAGTGGGAAAAGCTATAGATCCCTACAATTTCTGAAAAGTTCTGCGTTCCACTGAGTCGGCATGTTAGAGTTTAAATATTTAAATAAATAATTGAACACTTGGTAATCCTTAAATTTATTATAAATCTAAATTAAAATTAACTGTTTCACAGGTGGCAACCTTTTTCATGAAAATATTATACTCTGATAATTATTATTATATTATCGGAAAAGGCAAATCAAAAAACAAAAATAACTTTTAAAATAGGTCAACTAGCTCTTAACCCACAAAAATTTTAACAAAATGAATTATCGAACAGGTGGCAACCTTTCTTACAAATGTGATGTCGGATTACGCACAAATGAGCTAAGTCCCCCCAAATTTCAAAATCAAAGAAACTGTATAAACTATTGTTGGCTACGGTGATAATGCCGTTGATTAACGGGTTTCCACTTCAAAACTGCGATCTTTATGAGCTCTGGGGCACACTTTTTTCTCATATTTATTAAACGTGTTTCACATAACGTTCCATATTTTATTCCTTTCCGTTCATTGAAATCAAAAAAGTGATATCGTTCAAACTATTTACTTGCGCAACTTCGTGGCATCACGAGCAAGTTGGCGCTTTCGCCATGTGATTCACTACTGACAGCTTCTCCATCATTCAAGCTTTAAATCTTCACGCTTTGACGTTATGAGAAACGTCTGCCTGTTTTGACTAATTTCATTCACCTTGAGTTGCGTGGTTATCAGCGATTTTTTTGCTTTCGCTTTTTACTGTTATATTATATTTTTGTTCAGAAACTTTAAGCGACAAGAAGTTGAAAACAAATTTTAAGTGCACGGACATGTAGTCGCTGTTGTCTGTCTTACAAAAAATAAAGCATTCTGTGGGAACTGAAAAACGTGCATACAGACGAGCTAATACTTACTCCCTTGAAATTACAAAATTGAATGCTCTTTTTGTTTGATAGGCAATGTGAAATTCTACTGATTAGAACGGTTGGGTAGATACTTTTTACTATTATATCGAAATTATTAGAATCAGAAAAAAAGTCGATAAAGTCAAGATAAATTGGCATTCAAAATAGGCAGTATCGCGTGCTTTTCCGAAAATTGTAAAATTTTATGATTGGCTTACAAAAATACGGCTGAGTGGAACATGACCCTATTTCAAAATAATTTTCAAAACGCTCAGCATTTCATTCAAAAACGCCCTACAGTCAACTGCCAAACTGGCTAGTAAACATCCTAGTTTTTAACTAGAATTTCGTGGTCTTATTCATACCAATTTGAGTGACTGCAACGTTTCCGCTATCATAAGCAGTGTGACCAGGTGATAGAAAAAAAAGAGGCTAAATCGGCAAAAAAAAAAGTTAGAAAACGAATTGATCCATTGTCAAAACAATTGAGTAAGTAAATAACATTCCTTTTTGATATAATAAAAGAAACCCTTTTCTCATAAAAAGGTTTTTAACAAATTCTTAAAAAAATATTGAATTGTTTTTACTTTTCAGGATTGACTTATTGTGATTCTGAAATGCAGTTTTCATAAATAAAATAACAATAAATATGAGAATCGTTTAGAAGCTCTCTTTCTCTTTATGGCGCGATATACAACAGGTATATCATCATAAACCTCCTAAGAGATTTTTGCGCCAAGCTTCTCTTCCAATTTGTGGTGTGCCGATTTGAATTTTCCCTACAAATTGGTGGGACCTACAGTTTTTTGCCGACTCCGAACGGCATCTACAAAGGAGACGAATTTTTGCTGAGAAGCCTGTCATGGCAGAAATACACTCGGAGAGTTTGCCAAACCACTGCCGAGGGGCGACCCCGTTTTTGAAAAACTTTTTTCAAATCACTTTTGATGTTACCTGTACCAGGGCTCGAACCATGGACCTTCGGTGTGGTAGGCCGGCAACACTACCTCCACACCACGGCGGCCGTTTAGAAGCTGCAGAAAATAAAATGGCGAGCAAAGACACGTACAATAACAAGGTGGTTAAAAATAGCACTTTTAAAACAATTTAGTTACTAAGAATTTAGACATTATTTTCTACAGTTCTATACTCGAGTTACCTGCAGGGCTATTTCCAAAAACTCCGAAAGTTATGATTTTCTCCATAGAAAGCTAATCTTTCCTTGAATTTACTTAATTTTAAATAAAGATGTTTTTACAAGTATGGATTAGATAGAATCTAATTAATATTTATTAATAATAGATTAATATTTGAATTTTCCATAAAATGTTTCAAGAAAATTTAAGGATTTCTGCCTGTAAAATCAATTATAAAATTCAATCAAAAAAGGTCTTTTATTATAAAAGAAGAAAATTACTTTTTAGAAATGTTTTCCAAGGGACAAATTACTATGAATAACGACAATATTTTTTATAGAAATTGTTTTCATTTGTTTTTACATCTGATGACATAAATTTTATACCTGAAGACTGAATTTTCATTAAAGTGATTTGTAATGTAATTTTGCAATTTTCGTGTATTTTTCAACCCAAAATGAACTAACCTACTATGAAGTGGTACAGTAATTGAGATTTTGAAGGGTTAACTTCCTCTCAGCCGTCCAATTGTAGATAAAACCATTTGCTTAACTATCATATATGCTAATGCAAGCAATAAATTTCTCAAAACCTCAATTACAGGTTTATCAGTCTACCTAGGTTAAAAAACTGGTTTCTAATTCTTAACTAAAAATATTAAGTTTAGTTATTAGTTAACATAACGATTATTTTATTTAAGCGAACTGCTTATTAAGACTAACGGGTCAATTCTGTGCGTAACCGGTAATTTTGTACCTGGAAGATTATCTAACCGAAAATCCCAACCGGTGGCAATGCAAATCATGTAACTGCTATTCTAGCGTGTATGGCAACGCTGTCAAAAACAAACAATGCGCGATAGAGAATGAAATGCACACATGAACGAAACTTCTTGTAAAAAAGTGTTTATATTGTTTATTAATTCTTGTGAACTAGTATGTGTACAAAATTTGAGGTATTTTCTGTCTACAAAAATATATACAAAACACTTGCCATTTTTCGCGGTTACGCGACATTACCACCTATTTTGGTAGTTACAAAATTGAACTGCAACTGAAGCCGGCAGAATACCAAAAGGGTGTAAAAGTTTCCAAATTATTTATTTGCAGGTAAAACGAATGTTGTTAGCACACTAGAATTAGGGCGTCAGACATCATCTTTGTTACCACTAACGCTCTAAAATAAGTATCTAATATTAGTTATCACCAGAAGTTAAACTTTACCTGGGTTTTACAGGTTAAAAGTCATTGTTTCAAATGCTGATACTTTCGCAATATTTTCTTTACGTTCGAAATATTATAGACAGTTAAAAGCCAATGAATGCTGATGAAATTAAATATGTACTTAACTAACATTTGTTTTCTTTTCATTTCAGTTAACTTCATATTTCAATGACACATCGTGGATTAATCCCTCCGAAGCCGATACGATAGTTGGTGAGGACCCTGATGCGGTGTCTCTTGTGTCAATTTTAGTTGTTGGTAAAGTAAATGTCGTTGAATGTCTATCAATTGAATGAAAATAAACTGTATATACAAACAACAAAAAGTCAATAATATACACACACTGCTGCACGCATCCAAGAGTTATACTAACTACATACATACATATGCTCATCCTTTCTGTGAATGTTCTGCACTTTATTGGTATATGTGTACCTATGTATATTTTAATGAAAATCGTACTATTTATCATGTAAATTTTTACTTGACGTTCCAAAAAAAAAACTGAAAAAGCATCCAAATTATATTTTGTTATTTATGCGCATGAAGACTCCCGCTCAACTTGTGCATATTTTCATTTTTGACATACAGTGCGTTTCATAGCTATAGCATGTATTTACATAAAATAATTTTTTCGTTTTCCTCCATATCAAAACAAATGTTGTTCATTAGAATTGGCAAAAAAAAAATTTTTTTTTCAAAATTGTGTTATTACTTTTCAGAAACGCAAAAAATTTTCTCTCAATTTTTTAAGACCTTAATATTATTTTTTTAGAGCTAGCCTAGTTTTTTTTACGACTGATCTTATTTGTGCTATAAAACAAAGAAGTTCTGAATTAAAACATTCTTCAGGTCCGTGGTCTTAGTAAGTCCAACACAGGAATATTTTTGTTGAAATTCAACTTAAAATATTGACATATCACATTGAATTTTTTTTATTTCAAACAAGTAGCAACCCTGTAAAATTAGCCTAGCGTCAACGCTTAAGTAATAGCGCTTGAAATTTAGCGTGGTAGTAGGATAAAAAAGTGCATCCTTATGGGGTAAGACATTTTCGAGATAATAGCGGATGTGTCAAAAAAAAATATAATGGGATTATATGGCAACCCTAGGCGGATGAATACTTTTTTTAAATACGACGGAAAATATCTTTCGTTGGTACCCATACTAACATAACATAAAAGTATCCTGAAAGAAATTCTATGAATATAGTACCGTATCTACATACGAAATTTCCTGCAAGTTGTTTTTAGTAGTTTCCGATCTAGCATGGCCCTACAAATAAACAAGAATAGCTAATTTCAAGTTATAAAATATCGACGGATATACTATAAAACTGTATTTTAGGTTGTCTGTGAATGTTGTCTCAAAACTACAGTCCACTCAAAATTTACATGCTTAAAGCAATTATACACTAGCCAATTTTTTTCGTAAGTACTTAGCGACTTTTGAATAAAATAACAAAAGAATTTTTTTTTCAAAATTTTAAATTTTGCTTTGAAAATCAAATGTAAACTTGTTGCTGTGATATAGCAACCAAAACCCAGAGCACTTAAAATTGTGTCTGCTAGCTTACTGTTGCTTTCAATTTGAAAATATTTCTAGGCGAACAAAAAAAGTTTTATCTAGCAAACGAAATGACGAAGAAGAAGAATGCAAATGAAAGCAGCATACGATGAATTTTATATTAAAACCTATAAAAAAAGGCACACAAAGCCCACCTAATTTTTAAAAATTAGCTTTTTTAATAAGGTTGTGGGCGTGGCAAACTAACGAAATATTTGAAATATTAGGGTAACAGGTACGTTTAAGCTGTGATTACTACGGAACGGCTCAACCGATTTGAAAAATGTTTATACCACTAGAAAGGTATTTCAATCATATTTTTGTTTTGGCAAAAATAAAATATTAGACCGATGGCAAGTGTTTAAAAACAATTTTTTAGAAAGGTCTCTTTAATATATATAAAATTCTCGTATATATAAACTGAACTGACAATTTTTTTTCTTGTTTTTTTTTAATTTTTTAAGCAATACTATTCTAAAAATGAAAAATAAGAAAAGTTGATCAAGAGTGAGTCCATACTTTTGGGGTGAATGAAAAATTTGATATTACTATTTTAGTTTTAATATGTTAGAATTATAAAAAAATCTGTTTAACTTCCCTGCGGGTTAGGGGTTTAGAATATGCCCGAGGTAGGCATACCGGTCGTAAGAGGCGACTAATATGCACAAAGGTAATGACGTGCAACTCGATGGTTGATCTACGGATATGATGCCTCTCACCTCCCATTACCCATCTCTCCTTCCTTACGGAAGGACGGGTGACATGACCTAGAAGGTTCCACTGGTCATACCAAATCGCTACCACGACAGTCGGGCAGTACCGCAAGGGAGTACCGGAGCGTACCGGATCCATATCCGGCCAAGGACTGTCAGTTCGACAACACTCCCCAAAAAACCTTCGGGGTGTGTTTTTGTCGTTACCACAACAACACAACAACATTTCTTGTCTTGCATGACAAACAATGAAATCAAAATATAAGAAAGTTAACAAGACATACATTTACTAAAAAAATTTAAAAAAAAAACCAAAAAAACGAGAGCTTGATTTTTAGATATGATATATATATTAAATAGACCTTTCTGAAAATTTTTTTTCTTTAAGAAAAAGTGTTTTCCTAGTTTAAAGTTTTTTTTTTTTTTGGTAAAAAAAATATTCAGTGTAATATAAAATTTTTCAGCATACGTTTTCGAAATCTGATTTAAATACCTTTCTAGTGATACAAAGATATTTGAAATCAGTTTAACCATTCCGTGGTAATCAATGTTAAGAAGTACCTATTACCGCCATTTTCCAAATATTTAGATACCCAGCCATGCCCACAAAAAAATAAATAAAGCTATGGCGCGATATACAACAGGTATATCATCATAAGCCTCCTAAGAGATTTTTGCGACAAGCTTCTCCTCCAATTTATGGTGTGCCGATTTGAATTTTCCCTACAAATTGGTGGGGCCTACAGTTTTTTGCCGACTTCGAACGGCATCTACAAAGCAGATGAATTTTTGCTGAGAAGCCTTCCATAGCAGAAATACACGCGGAGAGTTTGCCAAACTACTGCCGAGGGGCGACCCCGTTTTGAAAAAACATTTTCAAACCACTTTTGATGTTATCTGTACCAAGGCTCGAACTTTGGATCTTCAGTGTGGTACGCCGGCAACACTACCGCCACACCACGGCGGCTGCCACGCCCACAATTTTTCAAAAAATTATTTCTAAAAATTAGGTTATGTTTGTATAAGTTTAATGTACCTCCGTGCAAAATTTCATCAAAATCTGAGAGGTTCGGGATCAATGCATATCGCTTTTGATATGAAATTCATCATATTTATAAATAAAATGAAAATCTTGTTTGTGTTTTCAAAATATGAAATTACTTACGCAACTTTTGCATGATTTTGTTTTGTTTTCAATTCATAAAAATGGTGTTCTTGGGCAAGCAGAAAACAGTGTGATGAATAGAACACGTTATACGCAAGTGGTTAAAGCACATCCGTTATGCGTGTGCTATATTTATGAAACGCGCTAAATTTTATTTTGCAAGCGCACAACTCAGGATTCTTCTAGCTGGCGCTGTTTTGCTCGTCATTCGTTCTTACTTGTCATATCTGGTTAGATGTCTGACTGCCTGAAAACGAAAATTACTTCTTCACTACCTTCACTCTTTTACTACTTTAGCTAGTTTGAATGAAGATCTGCGAATTTTTGAGTTGACATTTCTTGTTTGGTATTTTAATTTGGTTATCAAGTTTTATTTTTTTTTCCATCTACTGCATTTGCATTTGCATTTTACTGCTTACTTTCACACATTTGCAATTTTTGAATACTTCCTTCATGTATGTGTGTATGTGTATTTTTGTATATATGTATATGCTTGTATGTGTAATTTCCTTAGCAAACATATTTTATTTCATATTTCTATATTTATCTCTCTTTTCTTTTTTACTTCGCTAACACACCAATTTCACTGCGCTTTGCACATCCTCAGGCATCTTCCTGTCAGTGCTGATATTTCTATCGGTCGCCGGTAATATACTCGTCTGCCTCGCCATTTATACAGAACGCAGTTTGCGGCGCATTGGAAATTTATTTCTCGCATCATTAGCGATAGCGGATTTATTTGTCGCATCCCTGGTGATGACATTCGCCGGCATCAATGATCTGCTGGGTGAGTACTAACAATCGTATTGAAGTCCGCCATTATACAATGCCATTCATTGTTTGTATAAGTGAAAATGTAATGTCGCACCATTTTATTCAATTTACGCACACAAACTTATAGGCACTACATCCCAGCTAACTTAAAGTGCGAAAAAGTACTACATTCGGAGCCATAAAAGGCACATTTCTAAGAGCTTTACCCTCAGAAATCAGGTCTTTTCGGAGCCCAAAAGGAGCGAAAAGTTGTTCTACTTGCCACACTAAAACGCGTCATATAAACAATATGGCGTATTTTATGATTCTTTTTAAATGATCTTCGGATTCTTTTTGCACTCTTTTTGGAGCTTTGACTGACTCTTTTTAGGCACATCCTTTCTTCTTTTTTGATGGTTTCTGCAACCTTTTTGAGCTCTTTTGATGCTTTTCTGAAACTTTTTTTGCGCAACGCGTAAAATAATAATAATTAACTAAGAATTATTATCAACTGGTCTTGAGCTCGTTAAACTTACAAAAATTATTTTATTTTATTTTATTTTATTTTACTTTATTTTATTTTATTTTACTTTATTTTATTTTATTTTATTTTATTTTATTTTATTTTATTTTATTTTATTTTATTTGATTTGATTTTATTTTATTTTATTGTATTCTCTCTTATTTAATTTTTTTAGTTTTTTTTTTGCTGTATTTTATTTTACTTCATTGTATTTTATTTTATTGTATTTTGTTTAATTTATTTTAATTTATTTAAATTTAGTTGTATTTTATTTTATTTTATTTTTTTTTATTTAATCTTATTTTAGATTTTATTTTACAACTTTTACTCTAATCAAAAATAATAATGATTAACTAAGAATTATTATCAACTGCTCTTGAGCTCGTTAAACTTACAAAAATATGTAAAAATTACAGACCATAAAACCAACAACAAAAATATATATTACTTATATAAGTTTCTTTTGTTGAAAACATATTTTATGTAAAAATATTTGTATCTATAAGTAAGTACTTCTAAGAGTATAATTTCATTCAGAAAAATATATTCCTTACCTTCTTTCAGGTACAATAAAATTTTTTGTTTTAAGTATTCTGAAACATTTCCAACGTTTTTTTTTTTCACAATTCTCTTTACGCGACGGCAAAAAGGATCAGAAAATGCTCTAATCATCCATATAACTGAGGCTTGCAGTTTTTCCGTTCCACAATATTCATTTCTTCTCCCAAGTCTCCTTGAATGTTCATAAAAAAGTGTTTTTTTTTGATGTTTTCTAAATCACAGTTCAAAAAAGCTCAAATTATGGACTCTTCGACTTTGGTTAGCTGGGATGTGTGCATGTGTGTGTTTGTTTTTGTGTTTATGTGTCGATAAGCTATCAGGAAATACAAACAGTTTCATTCAATGTCCAATGTAAGCTATGTTTTCACTGCGATTGACTTTCGCACAAAAGCTTCACGAGGATTATATCACGAATTCAAGAAATAGAGCTATTGCAGGATACTTTTATCCCATTTACGCTGGTTGATGGGAAAACACGCAATTGAAAAAGTATGTAATGCGTGAATTAATGCCCACAAATAATCTGTCTTCAGCCCTTTTTATTTTGAATGAAAATCATTAAATAGTTTTTGCTTTTAAACATAAAAAAGGCGTATTTATATGCCTATAAACAAAAGGATCTGAGCGTAAGCTAATATTGGATTTAGGGGTCGCTCGTAAAAAGCTCAAAAAGTTCCACAGCAGATTTGTAAATGTGCGTCGCAGCTACGCTATTAGAGCACTAAGTAATAGCTTTTTAAGTTTGGGCTAAATGCGCTGCTTACGTTAAAAGCTCGACCCCGGTACTAACAAATTCTGCAGAAAAAAGTACCTAGGGATGACGACGTTGAAGACTCGATACAATAGTCTGATCTGCAGGTAGATTGCAGTAGAGTTTAATTAACTCAATATCTGAGATTTTAATACAATAAAGATCTCTATAATGTGAGATCATTGAAAAAAACCTTAATTTTTTAAACAAATTTTGCTTATAGATCTTTAATATTTGGAAAATCTTTTTTAACGAACACTCCATGGACCATTCCATCTACTTTCGACACTATCTATAAAGTCCAGACGTTCTACGAATTTTGAAGTATAATGGCCCTCGGCAATGCTCAACAAATGCTTGTGCGTTACCATAGTAACCGGTAGTTAGCATAGAAATCGGCACACGCGGCGGTAGTCGTGCTCACGCGTACTTGTTTTCAGCTCGCGTCAAAAACATCGTTCCTTAGCGAAATTCCACAACCTATTGCTACGAATTTTCAATGCAAATGGCGATTGACGCTTTCTGATTGTGCGTTTCCGGGCAAGCGTCAATCACATGATACTCACGCAACCGATTTTCTTAATTTTTTGGAATTATACTAAAGGGTGTTTTTTTTAGGGGTATAGAACTTCGAATTGAAATAAAACACAAGAAAATCGTTTTAAGGTCCATCAGTTTGGCTTTATTGGAAGAATAATTTTATGCCATTAATGTTTAAATATGATTTCGGGCATGTGGCCGCCGCGGCTGGCTCGAATAAAGCCAATTCTACAGGTCCAATTTTCAACCACTTTTTCGAGCATATGGGGCCGTATGTCGGCAATAACGCCACGAATGTTGGCTTCCAATTCCCCTAACGTTTCTGGTTTGTTGGTGTAGACGAGCGACTTCACATATCGCCAAAGAAAATAATCCAATGGTGTCAAATCACACGACCTTGGTGGACAATTGACAGGTCCATTCCGCGAAATTATGCGCTCATCGAATGTTTCCTTCAATAAATCGATTGTGACGTGCGCTGTGTGGCATGTAGCGCCGTCTTGTTGGAACCACAACTCATCCACATTCATGCCATCCAATTCGGGAACAAAATAGTCGGTTATCATGGCTCTATACCGGTCTCCATTAACGGTAGCTGCCTCTCCAGCATTATTGCGGAAGAAGTATGGCCCAATGACTCCACCAGCCCATAGAGCACACCAAACAGTCAGTTTTTGTGGATGTAATGGCGTTTCAAGGGTCTCATGTGGATTCTCTTCACTCCAAATGCGGCAATTTTGCTTGTTGACGTAGCCATTCAACCAAAAATGAGCCTCATCACTGAACAAAATTTTGCGATGAAAATCAGCATCGAAATCAATCTCATTTTCGGCCCATACACCAAAATCACGACGCATTGCATGGTCTCGCGGCTTTAATTCTTGCACAAGCTGGATCTTGTAAGGTCGCAAGCCAAGATCTTTGCGCAAAATCTTCCATAAAGTTGATGGACAAAGCTCCAATTGCTGTGCACGGTGGCGAATCGATTCATTCGGGTCCTCTTCAACACTTTGCTCTACAGCGGCAATTGTTTCTTCGGTGCGCACTGTTCGACGTCTCTGCGGATGCGTATTATCACATAGAGTAAACGTAGTGCGAAAACGATCCATGGTTAACCGAATTAATTGCTCTGATGGACGATTATGTCGACCATAAAATGGACGGAGCTCACGGTAAACTTCGCGAACTGAACCATTATTTTCGAAATAAATTTGCACGATTTGCAAGCTTTGTTCTTTTGTCAACCTGTTTATGATGAAATGGCAAACCAAACTGAACATAAGTGACATTAGAGTTGCCAGATTTGACCACAAAATGCCAGTTTTATCTCTATTCGAAAAACAAACCTGTAAAAAAAACACCCTATACATACCATTGAGAAGCAGCTGACCAATTTTTATTGAAATATCTATTTCAATTCACAAGTAATCGCCTTTGAAAATAGCAGAATTTTTATGATGAAAAGTGGGCGGCGCCAAGCCTACTTTCCCAAAATCCATAAAATTTAAAAGCTTAGTATGTGTGCAAGATCTTATTGATATAGCTTGCATGGTTACACAAAGATAGCGTTTTACATTTTACAAACAAATTTTTCAGAACTATATTAAAAACCTGGGCGTGCCCGTGGATCGCTTTCGACCACTTTTACAGTAGGCAGTTACCATTATATATTCAACATTTTTGCCATATTTCGTTTCGACAATTCAATTTTTGCCGGTTTTATGGCATAAAACGTTTTGTGGAATAATTCACTACTAGTATGTAACCCCCGAAAATCGGGTGTGTTTTTTCAGTTAGCTCAGCTAACAGTTGCGCTTTGGAATCCGCCCATTGATGTGCTCATTAAAACAGAGAGATAAACAAAGCAAGTACATATAGAAAATCCAAACATACATACATATGTATGTACAAGGTGGCGCAAAAGTAAGCTTCCGATGTTCAGCATATCGGTTGTGGCACGTGCAGTGTGTACTGTTGCACCGTCTTGTTGGACCCACATGTTTTCCAATCCCAATTCATCAAGTTGCGGCAAAAAGAACTCGTTGATCATTGCTCTGTAGCGCTCACCATTCACAGTAACCGTTTGGCCCCGACCGATTATTGGTCAAATAAATAGTCAGCAATATTCCGCGTTCTGAAGCAGTGTAGCGTAACATTGTTTATTAACGTGTATTTCGCATGTGTTTACTACACAAATGTCAAAACAGAACTGACTTTAGGGGCCAATCGCAAAATTTATAGCATTTTCTGATAGGAGGATTACTTTTGCGCCACCCTGTATATATATTTGTACGCTAGAAAATGCTGTGGTGAAAATGGAAATAATAAATGCTAATATCTCATAAACAAATGAACTAATTTAAATTTTTATATTTTTGTGCAAACTTACTCATCGAAAGCTTTCATTTGATATATATTTATTTTATCTAAGTATTGTAGTTAAGGCTAGCTAAGCGCCTGGTCTAGAAATAATACTATAGATAAAAGGGGCGGGGCCACGCCTATTTTCGACAATTTATATTTTTCGCTTTCTCCATTCACGGACACTTTCACAGTGAAATAGTAATGATATAAAGCTATTGTACACAAAGCTATTGCCTATTTAATATATCTATGATCCTTTTCTAAATCTCTAGTATAAAAGTGGGCGTGGACCTTAACCGATTTCGCCCATTTTTTTCGCAACATTCCTTGTACTGATATAAATATGTGCGCTGAATTTCGTTTCGGTATCTTAAACGGTTTTTGATTTATGATTGGGCGATGCCACGCCCATTTTCATAAATTTCTTTAAAAATTTATTTTCTGCCTTAACGTTAATGTACACACCACATTATATTCTTATAAGTGTATTATGTACTGAGGAATCACTTTTTTGTATTTTTGAAAATATTCTATATATAAAAAGTGGGCGTTGCTATCATCCGATTTCGCCCATTTTAAATAGCGCTCGGCGATGAGTGCCAAGGAACCTACATACCAAATTTCATAGAGATATCTCAAAAGTTACTCGTGTTAACAGACGGACGGACATCGCTTAATCTATTTCTCTTTTCCTCCTGAACAATTTAATATATAAGTCTATATCTATTTCGATCCGTTTATGGAGTTACATACTACCTTTAGGCGATTGAAGTTAATACACCTTGAGTGCGTAGCACAACTGGGTAAAGCAAGGACTTCTGATTAATTATACAAGAAGTATAAAACAATGGCCAACGCTAGTACCGAATATTTAATGCTGTTTGATAATAAGAAAATCAAACAGTACAAAAGACTTCTTGGACAATTTGTTTAGTCCCATATTCCCTAATAAGAATTAATTTTTCTTTGACACAACTACTCTACATAATCTATACATATGGGAAAATATTTGCACATGCAAAGTTTACCACAAATAGACGCATTCGACAAACGAAGTGAGAAGTAAACCCATGTGTATTGTGCACGAGCTTCATCTTAAACATAATAATAAATGAAAAATTAATGCAGGGCGGCGAAGTCGAATCGAATATGCAGATTTATTTCCCAATTGTGTAGAAGTGAAAGCATAATTTGTGGCACATCGAAAACAGAATTACAAATACAGTGCGCACTACAGGAACTAAGACGGAAGCTGAATAGAGTAATAGTATTATTTATGCTGATTTTTCCTTTTTTACTATAGCTAATATTTCAGGATGCTTACTTTGCATGATAGACACGCCTGTGTCATTAAAGTTCCAAATCCAAGTTGGGGGAATTTTATTCTTTATATACTCCTTTTCCACATTGAATGACTTTTAACACATCACATTACCCCAACTGGAGCTTTTATGAAAAGAACAATATTTTCACCAAAATTTATTTAAAGCTTTTAAGCACTCATCTGAAATATTGGTCCTAATGTTTACCAAAAAAATTAAAAAATAAAAATACAAAAAGTTGATAATCTGAGCATATTTCGGATTTATTCTTGTTTAAAAAATTGCCCGAAATTATTGACGACCGTACAATGGAAAATGATTTTTCACTCTTTTAGCAAAATAGGTGACCAATGGCGGTTTTTGACCATCACCATTATAGTTACAAAGATAGGTATTTCTGTACAAACATGAATAATTTAGAAAATACTTTACCAACCGATATCACAATACCCTAACTTACTTTATTTCCACCACGGAATGATTGAATAACCTTACCTACGTAATTGTAATCTCCACAAAAATATGAATGGATACGTGCATTTATTTAGCAGGCGATTCCCAGACCACCCCAAGGTACCCGATTTCGCAGAAAGTTCGATGTGGTCATATGAAAACCATTAAGGCATATACCTGAAGATGCTAAGCCTCTGAGCGACACTGAGTTCGCGAATACCAAAAAATATATAAGCATCTTGTAGAAAAAAACTTTTTAATATATCTTATAAAATATATTCTGAAATGAAAACAAAGAACTGACGACAGTCATGATATATTAGCACAACTAAGTTCAAGTGGTATACTACCACCTTAGTGAATATGAGTAAGCTTAAAATTACCGCAAGCTCTCACTACAAAGAGAACTGTTCCATTTGATTAGCAATTAGCAATCTATTAATTAGCCAGCTTTTTTAATTGGTAATAATTATTTTAATTGTTTTTCAAGAAAAGGCAATTATTAATTGATTACGATTAGAAATAATCAAAAATAATAAAAAAAACTGTTCCATGAACACGCCTAAAAATAGTCCACTTTCCTGGAGTTGACATATAAAATATATATACCAAAGAATGTATAAAAGGAATAAAGCAAATGGCACATTAGAGGAAAAATTCATCGTGACGCTACAGATCATCATAGCTTAGTTGCTAGAGTACTCTAACAGCGGCTTTGGTGCAGACACTTGGGTTCGTATCCCAGTATCACAGAAGGGGTCTAATAAGAAGTTGGGCACTTCGAAACCTCTCATCCCATACAATCGCTGTGCATTTCGTTGTAATTTTTCCTCTAATATCAATTAACAAACAAATTTTTGATTACTTTTGATTATTTTTGCTTTTTTTTGATTAATAATAATCAAAAAAAAAAAACAAAAAACAATCAAAAATAAACAAAAGTAATCAAAACTACTTCGTTGGATTATTTTTGATTTTTGTTACGAATTTTTTTAATTGATTGGAAAATAGTCATTAAAAAATTTAAAGTAATTAGTAATGAATCATTAAATGAATTCTCAAGAAAGTAATTAATCAAACCGGTAATCACTATTAGTAATCATTATTTAACAGGTCTGCTCTTCACTTAGAAGCACTTGCTCTGTTTGTTTCTGAGATAAAACGAATTTCAACCAAATTAGTGATGCAACGGGGCTTCGGTTGCGATTACGAAACTTGGGAACATCTCAGTGATATACATTTTTGCTTTCGCTTTCGGTCTAAACTGTTTATATTCGGCATTGTAGCAAAAGTCACTTTATATAAAGGACCTATAAGGGACCTAGGTAGCGAAGTCCCTTGTATTGTTAATTTTTTTTATTTATTTGGTGAATATAATCCATGAAACCTAGAGTTAGACGCTTTTTCAGCAAACAAAAAGATATTTTATGGCAATGCTTTATTATTATTTGACTAAGGCCTTTTAAATTAGATTTATATCGATTTCCTGCGAATGGAAAACGAATTAAGAAATCTACCAAAAAATCCAGCGGGGTAAATGCAAGTTTGGGTATTTTCAAAAATCTTTCAGGGTATTCGTTTATATGCTTATATCCCTCGTAAATTGTGTAAATTGCGTAAAGCTCCTACGCATGTCATTTTTCATACAAGTTTCCGAGGTTTACACTATATTCAAGCTTTTCGAGGCATATAAGAAATGACACGAATACCCTGATTATCTTCTACTATCAATTCATCTGACGAGTCACCATACTAGTACTAAACCAAAATTAAAGAAACCTTCCATATTATTTTATATGCATTATTTTGTGCGCCAGCCTTCTTACAAAAATATTTTTTTGCAATACGATTCAAAATAACTTTTGGTTTATACACATATCATCATATCTCACTAAATAAAAAAAATGTTAAGGTGGCAACCCTGAAAAAGCTCATAGCGGCAACGCTTAAGGGGAGAGCTTGAAATGTAGCAAATTACCTAAATATGTGGAAATGGGTAAAATCGTTTTCGAGATAATAGTGGATAGCTAAAAAAATTTATATAATAGA
This sequence comes from Merzomyia westermanni, assembly GCA_949987695.1. Taxonomy (NCBI): domain Eukaryota; kingdom Metazoa; phylum Arthropoda; class Insecta; order Diptera; family Tephritidae; genus Merzomyia; species Merzomyia westermanni. The sequence goes on from OX465288.1 coordinate 189,661,018, forward strand.
ATTAGGTGGCAACTCGAAATCTTACGCTAAATCGAAATATTCTTCTTCAAATACGGCGTTAAATACTCGTACCTTTCGTTTGATACCCATATTAGCATATGTCGTTTCATTACACAAAAAAACAGATAGGTGGCAACCCATAATAGCATTCGAAGAGACAAGACCTATTTACTCTCTCTAGTGGAAATAAATCCCGGGATTGTCATCTCTACCATGTACAACCCGAAAGCATATATGTATGTACATATGTACACATGCTTATAGAGTAAACAGAATTGTGTTTATGCTCCATAATGCAACGGTACACTAAATTAACAACAAAAATAATCTGTGGACATTGACAAAAAGTGCTCAACACAAAGTCTGCTGAATATTTACATTTCACCAGCCGTCTACGTCATACCACAATTCAGTTATCCAACCACTCTGTCCTGCATTCGATTTTTAGTCGAGTTCAAGTTGTCACCAATATCGGCACACAACACACCAAATCAACAAATCAACAAATGGCTACGTGCGGTACGTACGTTCAGTGGTTGTGCGATAGTGGTGATGCGGAGTGTTTTGCATGAGGAATTTTCGCAATTTATGCAATGTAAATGAGCAACGGAAGGTGGCGGTTAAAGCAAAATTAAAAGGGAAATAACAAAAGGTGGTGATGAAGAGAACTACTGCAAATGTCAAGTTAGGTGCAGGCGTGTGTATGTGCTCTTCTAATACTAAATTACGCTTGTGGAAAGGGCTGCCAGGTTGTTGATTAAAAAAATACCAAAATCACATTCAGCACTGGCAAGCACCGATCACTAATTTTAATTGGGACAAGAATATGATAGGGGCAGGAACAGAAAAGGAAATCGGAATAGTAGTAATAATTAGAATAGGAATAAAATAGGAGCAGAAAATGGAATAGGAATATGAGTTATAGTAAAAATAGGAATAGAAATATAAATAGGAGTAGATATAGAAAACTAATTATTGATAGGAATGTGATCTGGATTAGGAATAAGAATATGAATAAGAATGAATAGAAGAAGGAAATGAATAAAAATTAAATTACTTCAAACCCGTTCCTTATACATGTTTTAATATTGTGGAGGAGCAATAAATAGGGAAAGAAATATAAATAGCGAAAGTATTAGGAATAGTAATAGGAACAGAAAATTAAAAAGGAATTTAAATATTAAAGAGACCCGGAATTGGAATTGTTAGGAACAGAATAGAACCAGGAACAATAATTTGAATAGAAAGAGGAAGGGACAAAGGAATGGGAGCAGAATAGTAACAGGAATAGAATAGGAAAGAAAGTCGAAAAAAGAACTTAAATAAGAATAGTAGTGACATCTGAATGAAGAATGTAAGCAAGAATAGATAGAGAAAATTAAATATTAATAGGAATAAGAATACGAAGAGTCAAGTAAAAAAGAAAAGCGAAAGACAGAGGTGGAGCAGTGGAAACCGAAGGTATAGAAGAACCAAATGAATGCATATGATATAAAAAGGATGAGGGTAAAAGGGATAAAAAGGAGATAGAAATTAAGGGGTCAAGAACGAAGAAAGAGACAAATTTTTCAAATTAGCGACAGTGTGGGTCTGAGCAATATACACTTATGTACGAATTTTTCAATTTTTTGTTTGTCGAGGATGTGGGGATTTTCATTCAAACAACGCATGAAAAAAATTTAATTTTTCTATGAATGTGTATGGAAATAAATAGCCAACGTCCTCGGCACAAAAAATTATAAAATTTCAGGAAAAATTTTAAGTTAATTCTAACTGTCACTAAAATTGAACTAGCTACAAAACTGCTTACTAAGAAATTTTCAAACAATTCTGCCTAAAAAGATTTAAAATTTTTAATAAAAACATTACAACTTTTATTTATGTGATTTCGGTTATACATAGATGACGATAAAAAAAAAAAACTTTGAAACTTTGATGGGAAAAAGAATTTTGTTCCCATGCTAGAATTAGGACGTTCTTGTAAAGTAAACTGTTTCCCTGCACTTATTCTGTCTGAATGCAAAGTTCCTGTATTTTGTTCTCGTCATCTTTAACAGTACTGTCAAAAAAATTAATGCAAAAAAAAGACAAAAGTTATAGATGAGTGTTGAAAAGCTCCATGCACCTTAAAGAGTTAATTTATTTGTTTGCGTTCGTTTGACATAATAGTCTTCATATTTTAATATTTGTTTTCGTGAAAATGCAAGTGGGTCCCTGGGGCAGAGCCAAGAAAGACCGAATGGAAAAAATTTTATTATTAATTTCACGAGTTTTTGCCAAGATATGAATGAGCAAGGACGCTTCGACAAAGAAAGTGCTAAACATTTCTGACTTTTCGACGGTTTATCGGTTTTGTTGGTGGTTTGAGTGCTAGTGTGGTTCCTTGTAGAAGCACAAGAGCAACAGTTCCTAAAAGTATACATTCCTTGCACCTGCACAGAGCAGCAATTTCAATATTTTTTTAAAAGGCAACCTCTCCGAACAAAATTGCCCATTTTTTATCCACTTTTTTGGTACCCGCGACTCATTTATATACATTTTTACTCATTGAAGGGTGGTAGGCTTATTTACAAAGCGAAAGATCCTGGTGAAACTCCATCACACTTGAAAGTCAAAGATGCGTTTTAGGCAATTTTTTGCTTAAGTAGTTTTAAATATTTTTAACCAATTCTGTTATGTTATGTTAAAATTTCAAATTCTGGACTTCGTGATTGCATCAATCTGCCTTTTCTAAAGATTTTGTAATACAACACAAAGTTATTTAGAAGTGTGAGACACCTCACGGTGAAAAATTATTTAGAATTGGTCGGTTTTTATACCTTTCATGAACATGAAATGGTATTATAACTTTGGTCCGAAGTTTGTAAGTATGAGAAGAAGGAGAGATAGACCCACCAATAAGTATACCGAAATGATCAGGGCGATGAGCTGAGTCGATTTAGCCATGTCCGTCTGTGCGTCTGTCTGTTTGTACGCAAACTAGTCCCTCAGTTTTTGAGATATCTTGATGAAATTTGGTATGGGACCGCCATTTTGCATTAGATTAATCATTTGTCGGAATCAGCAAGATCGGAGCAATACAACGCATAGCTCACATACAATCGATGGTTTCGATAAATGGGTTTTGGGCTACAAATTTTGCAATTAAAAAGCTAGGAATGTAAAATTTTTGCAGGCTTAGTCCTTTTTAGATATGTTATATGTGTAGTGAAAATCACCCAGATCGGACCAACATAACATATAGCTCCCATGCAATCATGAAAGGTATAAAGTCTTTGGCACAGTCGAAGACAGCCCTTTCCCTGCTTGTTTTTTTTTTAAATTTCCATGTACAATTGCATTTTTTTGTCTAAATATTGTCAAACAAAGGCCCTGAGTTATACCAAACTGGTCCGTAAGTCATTTAGAACTAGGCTTAAATAGAGCTTTTGAAAAATAAGTACAAATTTACTAGCTACTCAAAATTACTTTTATTAGAATTCAAAATTACAAAATCGAAAATAGTTTTATTCGTAGTCTTCATTATCAGACTTCTTATAGGATTTGGAGTTCGATCGGAGAGCCTATCTTCTACTCATGCTTTCATATATGTTATTTTATTAAAAAAGCTATGAATTTCAATGCAACTAAAGTTGTTCTTCGTGACTTCTTGAATCTTTCATTCCTCTGTCAACTGCGCAGTTGAGCAACATCGACTTTAAAGCCAAATTTTAGCTAAGACCTAGCGGCGTAAATAAAGACTCCAACTTGTAATTGACTTACATAAAATTTAAAACTTCGTTGAGAAATTCTTGGGTAAAATTTGGGTCTAATCCTGTAAAATATCCGATTTTCGGTCGTTTTCTACCAGCAACGAAGTTATTTTAGTATTAACAATAGACTCCTAATTGACCACAGAATTTTCTCTCAAATTCTTTTATTTGAATTAAGGTCAAAAATAAACATTTAAACTTAGAGAATTTAAAAGAAAAGCAAACAAAGTTTGAGTTTTCTAAGGGTTTTTAAACTGAAAAAAATTATTTTCAAATCGGTTAAAGATCTTTTCCGTTTGACATTATACCATTGAAAGAAACGTTAAATTCAATCAAACTTTGTTGAATACATTTCGGGATACATGCAGGGATAACTTTAAGGCGAGTAAGTGGATGAAGGTAGTAGGGGAATGAAATATGTCATAGCACAAATAAATATAGCTCACCAAAATTTCCAAAAAATTTGTTTATACACACAAGCATTTAAACCCTTCTAAACCAGTATAAAAATAATAATGAAAGACTGAATCTATTTTTATTTATTTAGGAACGAATATATATACATATATATATATATCTGTGCATATGAATTCATCAAAGAGATGCATATTTTTTGGTTTGAGTTCCTCATTCATTGTTTGTTTAAAATTATATATTCCTTATGGTTGAAGTAGTTTTTCAACATCAACTTATATTCAAGCTATGAGCTTAATTAAGTGGAACTAATTTAAATTCTCTAAAAATACTCACGAATATTCAAACACAACGCCAAATGGTTTATATAGAGCATATCAAATTTAGGATAACGGAGTAATAAATATATGCACAAACTCATCAAAATGTATACTAGACTGTGTTGGTCCACGTACAAAAACGTTGCAAAATGCCGCCTCTAAATTTTAAGCTTATCTTAAGAGATTAACTAAAAGTATACTATAAAGGCATAACAACTCGGTTAGCGGACGAAACTTTGTGAAAACCACTGCAGAGCTCGAAGCGAAAATCAAAGGAAATATAAGCAGACGAACAGACAAATTGATGTGGCTAAATCGACTCATTGCAGAGTTCTAATCATTTCGGTATACTAATTTGTGGGTCTATTCCTTCTTCTTCTCATATTTACAAACATCGGACCAATATTATTATACCATTCATGAAATGTATCATGTTTTTGTAAGGATAAAAACAAAAAAATTCCGAAACCCTTTCAATATAAGTTTCACATTTAGGGCGGACTTTTGCATTTTTTTTATCCCAGGCTAACGTTCACTTCAAAGTTAATGCCCACACACTCATACGTAAGTGTGTATATAAACCACTAAATGTGCGTTGGTATTCTTCTTCCTTTCAAAGTTTACTAAAAAAAGGTTGAATGATGAATAAAATGTTGAATGAAATTGAGTTACGAAAGAGTTATTTAAAAAAAATTTAAATTAGCCCATCAGAAGTTTAGAAACAAATTAAAAGAACGCTTTGTTACAAAGATAGACACATCAGAAGCACACTAACCATAACAAAAGCTGCGGGTCTATCTAAGCAAAAAAGGTTGGCATACGCACAATTTAAAAAATATCCTCAAAATATTGGTATAGGTCCAACCACTTCTTTGATCGGTTTCTTAGTCCTCACTGATTTTTAAGCTCACTGCTTCTAATCAAGTACCATCTTCGAAAACCATAATATTCGTATCTAGGTCTACTTCTTTTCCTTCCCGCCTCGCAATCTCTCTCGCTCTAAATCCCTTATCAATCCTCCAACCGTTACTTACAGTAACTCAAAACTTTGTGCTTTTACTTTCCATACTCTTTGTCGTAACAATGCCAACACAAGAAGGATAAAAATAGCTGCCCGCATGGTGCATACATAAAAATCAAAATCCAACAGACTTTAATGAAAGTCTATGCAACGCCATGATTGGCTTAGCGATTATACACAAAACTCTTCGAACAGATACTTTCAGAGAGAGCACAAATGCAATGCAATGCCATGATATGCAAGTATAACTGAGCCATAATATTGATTGTGTACGTATTTCCTTTCGCTAGCACAGAGAACTTACATCTTTGGTGCAGTGCTAGCAAGCACAAAATATTAAAAAAAGATCTAGCAATGCTTTACATTTTTGATAATTTTAATATTTCGAAAATATGCCTATGTCCTAAGTACCACGAATATGTTATTTTAAAACTTCAATAAAATAATTTGGACCAGTACATCCTCTGCTTTGCTCTTACATATATTGGTTTAAATTTTTTAGAGACAATACAATAAAAGATAAATAGCTTAAGCATTGAGTAGGATCAGTTTTGTGTTTCATCTTCGCTAAGCAGTCAAAGGGACCAATTAGTGCAGCTCTAATAAGTTTTTAACCCAGTTTAAAGCCAACTACTTCTTTCACAATGTTAGTAACAAATGTTCATGACCGTTTGCGCTCAATCATTTCTACAGTTTCAGTTGTATATGCACGACTTTGTAAGGTAATAGAAATACTTTCAGGAATTCTCAGCCAAGCTATGTATTAAATACCAAAACTCTAATATGCATTTCAAGGTAAACTGTACTTGCTAAGAATATTAGTATGGTCTGAGTTTTACCACTGTGACTACATTGGATGTAATATTTATTGATATACCTACAATATAGTACGTACAACCATATGCAAATATAATAAAGAAGCAAACATGTGTTAATACGAGCTTACCCAGCAGATAAGGATTCTCATTGCCAACTCATTGAAAACTGGTATGAAGTTTAAGCACAAGCGTACACTTAGGCAATTTCATACAGCACTTCATTTTGTTAAAAAATTTGGGGAAAGATTTATGCAATAAAACATAAAATAAAATACCATTAAATAAAATAAAATAAAATAAAATAAAATAAAATAAAATAAAATAAAATAAAATAAAATGAAATTAAATAAAATAAAATAAAATAAAACAAAACAAAGTAAAATAAAATAAAATAAAACAAAAAAAAATTAAGTTAAATAAAAAATGAAATAGAATAAAATAAAATACAATAAAATAAAATAAAATAAAATTAAATTAAATTAAATGAAATAAAATTAAATGAAATAAAATAAAATAAAATTAAGTTAAATGGAATAAAATAAAATAAAATAAAATAAAATAAAATAAAATAAAACAAAACAAAGTAAAATAAAATAAAATAAAACAAAAAAAAATTAAATAAAATAAAAAATGAAATAGAATAAAATAAAATACAATAAAATAAAATAAAATTAAATTAAATTAAATTAAATGAAATAAAATTAAATGAAATAAAATAAAATAAAATAAAATAACATAAAATAAAACAAAAAAAATAAAATAAAATAAAATAAAATAAAATGAAATAAAATAAAATCTAATTAAATAAAATAAAATAAAACAAAGTAAAATGAAATAAAATAAAATCTAATTAAATTAAATAAAATAAAACAAAATAAAACAAAACAAAACGAAATAAAATAAAATATAATAAAATAAAATAAAATATAATAAAATAAAATAAAATAAAATAAAATAAAATAAAATAAAATAAAATATAATAAAACAAGTAAAGAAGTCTAAGTTCGGGTGGAACCGAACATTACATACCTAGTAGTGATCTATTATGTCATCAGCTTTTATCTTCTTCTTCTCATACTTACATACATTTAATGTTTATGAAAGGTATGAAAATCAAAAAAGATATATAACTTCGAAATTGCAGTGGGCTATTAACTACGTCCCCGAATATTTTGCTTGTGTGACTCCCGATTTGGCTAATTTTAGGAAGGAGTATAATACATACTACTGAGAAGTAGCTGACCAATTTTCATTGAAATATCAAGATTGAATTATAAGCGATTGCCTTTGAAAATAGCAGAAATTTTATGCTGAAAAGTGGGCGGCGCCACGCCTACTTCTTCAAAATTGACAAACATTTTTTGCGGCGGAGTTTTTCTTAAAAATCTTATTATGTGTGCAAAATCTCATTTATATAAGTTGCTTAGAGTTAGAAATATCGCTTTATAAATTTTACAAAAAAAATTTTCAGAACTATATTAAAAAACTGGGCGTGGACATTAACCGATTTCGCCCATTTCTACAGCAAACAGTAAACTTTAAATATAGAACATTATAACCAAATTTCGTTTCGACAAATCAATTTTTGGCGGAGTTATGGCATAAAAAGTTTTGTGTGTGTCCACTATAAAAGGGGCGGGGCCACGCCCATTTTCGAAAATTTTAAGTTTTTGGATTTCTTTGTTTACGGAAACCTTAAAAGTGAAATATAAATGATGTAAAGCTATTCTACGCAAAGTTATTGCCTATTTAATATATCTACGATTAATATTATTTCTAAATTTGACTTAATAAAAAGTGGGCGTTGCCACTCCCATTTTCAAAAATTTCTTGAAAAATGTATTTTATGCCCCAATCTCAATGTATTCAATAAATTTTATCCTTATAGGTGTATTATATACTGAGTAATCACTTTTTTTGTGTTTTCGAAAATATAAAATATAAAAAGTGGGTGTGGCTATCATACGATTTCGCCCATTTTAAATAGCGCTCGGTTGAATTTCAACCACTGTGCGTTCTCGGGTAATAGTAAAAGTAGAAGCTTTACGCTTTTTGCATAGTTCTTTGTTAAGTAGAAAACTCCAGCTGATATGTTTCTTTACTTTGATGTTTTATTGTTGTACATATGTACAACAACAAGTAACACCTCTCATAAACTACATACAAAAAAGCATATATATATATATACTACCAATATGCATAAGCCGTAAATTGTTTTGGCTTTCAATAGCACTTCGGGCACTTGCGTGTAAATATCTACTTACGGTTTTCGTTTACCTTTCAAAGGATATAAACTCTTGTTGTTTATTTGCTCAAGCCAGCTTATTTTGTCATCATCATGTAAGGAAGTCATTTATTACATTTACTTACCTTTAAAGGATTTCCTCATTCATGACTCTTTTTTATAAACTTTTTTGTCATACATCCGTTTTCTGCTCATTTGTGCTGATGGAGGATCAAAATTCGATTACAGCACAGAAATGTAAAGTTCATACATGCATACCCAGTAGGGAAAGTATCTCATTCTTGCGCATTCGGACCCCCCAAAAGTTCGCACTCAATATCTTATACATGCAATCCACTGAATTATCTCTACATATAATGAAATTGTAAAAGGTCGATGTTTGTATATTGCAGATATTTAGAAAAATCAACTGTTTTTAGAATTTTTTTCTATATGTATGTCTGTATGTTTGGGCGCGCATCACTCAAAAACTGCTGAACGGAATGGAATGGAACTTTTTCCGTTGTATTACTAGACTTTATTGTATTTACTAGATTTAAGATATAATTTGTTCCGATAGCTCAACCATTTTCGAAGATAGCTACCGATATGTGAACCAAGGTGACCCAAAATGTGTTAGGACAATATGGGTATCAAACGACAGGTGACAATGAGTGCTGCAATGAGATATGTAATTAAGTTCCATATCTTATCTGGTATGAGATATAATGATGAGAATCGGATTCATTCTATTGTTAGTTCTGAGACGCAGCGAAGCGGGCTGGGTTTTCTAGTATTTTATATAATTGTGAAATGCCTAAATATTCTTCAGTTTATATCTAGCTGGATTCAGTTGCTTAGCGACTTACATATTCTTATAAATAAAAATTAATATGTGTCTGTGTGTCCCTAATAGGCGTCCAAAGTACTCAACCGATTTTTATGAAATTTTCGCAGTATATTTTTGGGATCATGGGTTAAAGCATAGACTATATATACAAGGTGGCACAAAAGTAATCCTCCTACCAGAAAATGCTATAAATTTTGCGATTGGCCCCTAAAGTCAGTTCTGTTTTGACATTTGTGTAGTAAACACATGCGAAATACACGTTAATAAACAATGTTACGCTACACTGCTCCAGAACGCGGAATATTGCTGACTATTTATTTGACCAATAATCGGTCGGGGCCAAACGGTTACTGTGAATGGTGAGCGCTACAGAGCAATAATCAACGAGTTCTTCTTGCCGCAACTTGATGACTTGGGATTGGAAAACATGTGGTTCCAACCAGACGGTGCAACAGCACACACTGCACGTGCCACAACCGATATGCTGAACATCGGAAGCTTACTTTTGCGCCACCTTGTAGTTTTGGAAAAGTAGGCGGTTCCACACCCCCAAATTATATAAAATTTCAATTCGTCATAACTCTGAACTTATTTTGTCTAAATCAATGATATTTGGATATATGTGTCCTTTAGTAAAGATTTATTAATTCTGGAATAGTAGGCGGTGCCACGCCCCCAAACTATATAAAATTTCAATTCGTCATAACTCTGAACTGGTTTGGTCTAAATCAATGATATTTGGATATATGTGTCCTTTAGTAAAGATTTATATAATTCTGGAAAAGTGGGCGGTGCAACGCCCACATTTTTTAAGTTTCGTTTGTTCTTCTTTAATGTCTAAAGTTTATAGTCGATCTCCATGCAACTTACAACATATGTTGAGAAGTTTGCTGGTTACGGCATAGACTATATATAGTTTTGGAAAAGTGGGCGGTGCCACGCCTCCAGGCTATATAAAAATTCAATTCGTCATAACTCTGACCGTATTTGGTCTACATTAATGATATTTGTATGTAAGTATGTGTCATTTAGTGAATATTTACATAATTTTATAAAACGGGGCGGTGCCACGCCCACATTTTTTGTGCTTTGTTTGTGCTTCATGAATGTCTAAAATTTATAAACGATCTCTATGAAATTTTCACAATAGGTTCAGAAAAGCCCCCAGGGTATTATAAGTAGCAATTCGAAACGATTTTAACCTTCCAACAAAGCGCGCCACCTGGCTCTATCCTTTGCCAGTTGACGCCAATTAGAAAAGTCAAGGGATCGCAGATTGTCCTCCACTTGGTCTCCCCTTGTCATCTGCTTCCATAGGTGATTTCCGACAAGAATACCTTCCGAACCGAAGCATCTTCTTCTATTCGCATTAGATGGCCGATCCAACGTAGCCGCTGAGTTGGACAATGTCGATGTCTGAGTAGAGCTCATGCAACTCATCATTAAATCTTGTTCGGTAAACACCGTCGGTATCGGTGGAGGCCCATCCATGTAGTCATACTTACTGGTCATACAATTATAGTCTAACCTCCATATTCATAAAAAATAAAATTGGTTTATAAAGCTTTTAAAATCACATTTCCGTAGAAATTTTGAATTATAGCTTATAGAGCTTTATAAAGCTTTTATATTTTTTACGAATATGGGGTAAATCTTTTCATATTTATACCTGGTAGTGCTACGGATGCTAGCCACACCCACTTTTTATATATCGAATATTTTCGAAAATACAATAAAATTGATTATTCAGTACATAATACACTTATAAGGATACAAGTTGGTGAGTACCAGAGATGTTAAAGAATGCATTTTTTGTGAATAATTATTCACATGATTTATCGTAAAATGATTGCAGCCAGTTTTTTAATTCTTTGACTGGGACTTCAAAAATGAATTCACCATTCAGACTTCATTTTGTGACTTTGAATTCTTTTTTCATTCATTTGTTGGTTATTCATGTATTGCATTCATTGAATAAAAGTCTCACTGAAGTCAATTGAAGTCAATTTACCTGTGGCATACGAGACATGATCGCAAACTATTTTTACTTTGAGATAGGTCGTTCTTTAACATAATTTTTAAATATAGGGTCGTATTAAAAAAAAGCAATTGCTTTTTCAAACCCTTTTCTCAAAATTTGAAAGTTTCTTCATACAAACTGATGTCAAATTTGTCAAATTTTCAGAAAAAATCAAACACTTTTTTGTTATTAATATGACCCATAGTGTTATTGAAGAAAATTCCGAAAAATATTTTGAAATAGGATCTTCCACTCAGCAGTCGATTTGTGGTTTTACGTTCAGCATGACTACTACATTTATGCTTAGGGTAATTTCTCACGATCTGGCACCGCTGGTTTGTATAAATTTTGTTGCAAATAGTTAATGACTTCACTCAAAAAATGAAGTCAGTAAGTGACTTCTCTAAATGACTTCAAAGTCGTGACTTCAAAAAGACTTCAGACTTCAATTTTTCATTCATTTCGTTTAGTCAAAAAGTTAGTCAATGAGTGCATTAAAAATTGGTGTCATTGAATTCGACTTCAACTGATTGCATTCGCATATGAGTGCATTCTTTTACAACCCTGGTGAGTACATTAATGTTACAGCAGAAAGTAAATTTTTCAGGAAATTTTTGAAAATGGGATTGGCACCGCCCACTTTTGATTAAGTCAAATTTAGAAATAATATTAATAATAAATCAAACACCTTTCCAGATATCGAAACGAAATTTAGCACACATATTTATACTAATACAAGGTATATTTCGAAAAAAAATGGTAGAAATCAGCTAATAACCATGCCCAATTTTATACGAAAGATTTTGAAAAGGATCATAGATATATTTAATAGGCTATAACTTTGCGTACAAAAGCTTTATATCCTTTCTATTTCACTGTCAAAGAGTCCGTGAAAGAAGAAAGTCGAAAAATATTAATTTTGAATTTTTGAAGATCGGCGTGGCCCCGCCCCCTTTTATTGTGGATTATTCCACAAAACTTTTTATGCCATAACTCCGGCATAAACTGATTTATCCAAACGATATTGAGCGAAAATGGTGAATATATAAAGGGAAATGTTTGTTGTAAAAATGGGCGATCTCGGTCAACGGCCACGCCCAGTTTTTAAACATAGTTCTGGAAAATTTGTTTGCAAAGTGTAAAACGCGATATTTTTATAATCATGCAAGCTATATCAATAAGATCTTGCACACATAATACGCTTTTTTAGCAAAACACAACCGCAAACAAATTTTGTGAATTTTTGGGGAAGTAGGCTTGGCGCCGCCCACTTTTCAGTTTAAAAATTCTGCTGTTATCAAACGCGATTGTTTGTAGTTTGAGCTAGATATTTCAATCAAAATTGCTCAGCTGCTTCCCAATAGTATATAGCATACTCCTGCTAAGAACTAAGCAAATCGGATAACACACAAGCAAAATATCCAGACAACTAGTAAATACTCCACTGCAATAAGGAAGTTATATACCTTTTTTGATTTTCATACCTTTATTGAACATGAAATGTTTGTAAATATGAGAAGAAGAAGAATAAGTTAACCGAAATAATAAGGACAATGAGCTGAGTCGATTTAGCCATGTCCGTCTGTCTATTTAGACGCAAAAATTTTCAAACATAAAATGTGCATGTATTGGTATTTTGAAAAAATTTGGTTAGCGGTTGTTTGTAGGGAAGCTATTTAAATATTTATATACAAATAAATTAATGGCTGCCGCCGTGGTGTGGTGGTAGTGTTGCCGGCCTACCACACCGAAGGTGCAAGGTTCGAGTCCTGGGACAGTTAACATTAAAAGTGGTTCTTACAAGTTTTTAAAAACGGGGTCGCCCCTCGGCAGTGGTTTGGTCAACTCTCCTAGTGTCTTTCTGCTATGGAAGTCTTCTCAGCAAAAATGCATCTCCTTTGTAGATGCCGTTTTAAGTCGGCAAAAATCTTTAGGTGCCGCCAATTTATAGGAAAAAATTCAATAAGGCACCCCACAAATTGGAAGGGAACCTTGGCGCAAAAATCTCTTAGGAGGTTTATGATGATATACCTGTTGTATATCGCGCCATAGAGAGAGAGAGTGAAAAGTATTAAAATAGACCTGCGTAATTTTGTATGCCATAATAGATCACTACTAGGTACATAATGTTCGGTTCCACCCGAACTTAAACTTCCTTACTAGTTTAACTCTAATTTTGTAATAAATATCAGTTATTTGGTCACTTGAGGTACATTGGTCTTTGGATTTTTAGCTGTATCTAAATTAGATGTTATTAATAGCATACCTTCTTTACAATTCTCAACCAAAACTAAGTTTTTTTTTTTGGAAAATTATTATTTTGTTCGAATGTTATATTATAGATAAATATTAACCTCCATATTCATAAAAAATAAAATTGGTTTATGAAGCCCTTATAATTTAAAATTTTTATGGAAATGTCATTTTAAAAAGCTTTATAAAATAATTTTATTTCGTATGAATATGAGGGCGGCCGCCGTGGTGTGAAGGTAGTGTTGCCGGCCTACCACACCGAAGGTCCATGGTTCGAGCCCTGGTACAGGTAACATCAAAAGTGATTTGAAAAAAGTTTTTCAAAACGGGGTCGCCCCTCGGCAGTGGTTTGGCAAACTCTCCGAGTGTATTTCTGCCATGACAGGCTTCTCAGCAAAAATTCGTCTCCTTTGTAGATGCCGTTCGGAGTCGGCAAAAAACTGTAGGTCCCACCAATTTGTAGGGAAAATTCAAATCGGCACACCACAAATTGGAAGGGAACCTTGGCGGAAAAATCTCTTAGGAGGTTTATGATGATATACCTGTTGTATATCGCGCCATAGAGATAGAGATGAATATGGGGGTAATTGTATAATGTAATATTTCCATACCAATAAATTTTAATATAACTGAATAATCGATAGTGACTATTATTGAAGTAAGCTGATTCGCATTTCAACGTCAGCCGAATCTGCGTTAGGGAATGACTAGAGCTTTACCCAACCAACTACTGCTAATTCAGTATGACCCTGTTTAATTCGCAATTATGAGTGGGCATGGAAGCCCCCTACGGGTGAGTTGTTTTGAATATGCCCGAGGTAGGCATACCTGTCCTAAGATTCGACCTGCGAAGGTAACGACGTGCAACTTGATGGTTGATCTACGAATATGATGCCTGCCGCCTCTCATTACCATGTTGGTAACGTGAAATTCGAGGTTGCACTAATAATACCAAATCTCTCCCGTGACAATCGAGCACGTACCACAACCGAATATCGGAACATACCCAATTCATATACGGCAAAGGACTGTCACTTTCGAGAACATTCCCCAAAACCTTCGGGTATTGTTTTTTTATCGTTACAGAAAAACAACAACAACAAGTGGGCTAAATATTGTGAACCACTGTCACTGCAACAACATTACCTATTTATCAAGCTTAGTTAGTTAGAATGTTCTTTTATATTAAACTCACATCCCTAGAGGAAATTACATTTTGAGTGTAGTCAGTTTTGGGCCCATAACTGTATTTAGTACGACAACTTCAAACACTTTTAAAACCGTAATCATGGTATTTTACTCTGAGGCATTACTTTTGATTTAGAGGACGTTTTTAAAAATTATAATTTATTTATTTATTGCATGAATACGCTTTTTACTATATAATTTAATATACTAAGAGTAAATACCAAACCAAATGAATAATAAAATACTTGAATCCTTTTCGATTTGCAGGCTATTGGATTTTTGGAGCGCAATTTTGTGATACTTGGGTCGCTTTCGATGTGATGTGCTCAACGGCGTCCATTTTAAATTTATGCGCCATCTCAATGGACCGTTATATACATATAAAGGATCCACTCAGGTAAGTGATAGACGACCTTTAGTTACAGGTGTGAGTGTGTGTTTGTGTCTATTTTTATGGTTGAACGATATAGAAGAGTGATCAAAAACAACAGTCAACGGTACAACCACAAAAACAACAGTCAACGGTATTACAAATAAATAAAAAAAAGTAAATAGAATTACTAGCTAAAAGCCTTTAGCTTTGGATGAGTGGAAGGTTGAAGCAGCTGCTACCCAGCGCTTGAGTGTTTTTGTATTGGAGCAACTGTTGCCGGGTGTACTACAACATGAATGCCTATCTACCTAGAGTGGCTATAAAAAAATAACAATATATTCATGAAACGGTGACGAGTAAGGCGACGATGCTGTGACATAAATGGTCATATACCGTATAAAAATAGCAACAACAACAACATGGAAATGTATTGATTGAATAATTGGCGGCAGCACTTTAAACGCCATTAAACTTTCAGCGCTGCACATATTTGATGATATAACGGTGAATTCTGAAGACAATAACGCGACTAAGGATAAAACGCGACCAAAAGCAGTTAATGCTGAATATAAATAAATGATGGGATGTTTACTAAAGGGTGCGCAAGTGGGGCAGCGTACATGAAGAACTGAGAATTGAGGGCATATGACGAACCTTTACTATTTTTATACGTGGATTATTGATTATTTCACAAACAAAGAACTGCTACTATGTATTGACACATATGCATTAGGGTGGTCTAAAAATAAAGTAACCAGTTTTGCAGATACAACAACTTCAAAAGGCAATACCACGGACAAAGAGAGAGCAATTAAGTTTTAGTGCCGATTACAGACGGAATTTGTGGCGCATAACAGTCAAACTTTTGGCTGTTAATAATAAAAGTATTAATTCTTATTTGTTGAGTCTTCATAAGGTACTGGAGCTTTGATTCCTGTGTAACACGCTTTCGCCGTCTTTAATTCGGACCAAAACTCATATGCGATTTTGTCGTCTAAAAAGGCATCAACTTATGCTCTGAAGCTTAGGTAATTGGTGAAAACATTTACTCCCTGTACTTAAGAACCACCTTAATATTCATACATATATACATCGGCTTGTTAGCTTATAGCTCATACACTCAAACGGAATATCTGGAAGTGAAGCAACAAAGCGCCGTTGCTATTTTTGCATACAAAATATTGTGAAAGTGGAAGTGTGCGAGTTACATTCCCTTTCATCCTTTATATGTAGATATACACAAGTTGTTGAGGTGCCACTGCATGGATTAAATAAAAGCTCATTCCGTATCCACCATCGTTACTTTGGTCTCGTTTTGGGGCCACTGCGCACAGCTTACTTCTGTTCATTTTTAAATAACAAAACGATTAAAGTGCTATTTTATGCAGTGTTACAAGGCAGTTTAAGAAAAATATTGTAGACTGGCAAAAAAAAAACCAAAAATAATATAAAATAAATAAAATTATTCTATTTAAACTATTTTACTTTATTTTTCATAATGACGAGAAAAAAAACCTTAACAATTTGAGATATTAATATTATTTTATGTAGAGCTAGTATTGCTAGAATTTTGCGGAGCTTTTACTTCGAAAATTTGTCAAAAATGCAAAAATCAATGCACAAAAAGATAAATACAGATTATTAAAGGCATTGGATGGTCTAAAAAATGCAGTCAAAAAGTTCGTATAACGTTATTTTTTTTAAAGTTCATTACTACTGAGTTAAAAGAAAAAACAAGTTAGAAAGTCTAAGTTCGAACCGAACATTATATACCTAGTAGTGACATCCGAATTTATGCAGGTCTATTTTAATACTTTTCAGTTCGTATTATAAAGCCAGCTGATTGTTTCCTCAAAAACACTTCTGTTATGAGTTTTGAGGGGTAAGTTAATTAATTTGTATACAAATAGCTTTTGCCGCAGATATGGCATAAAAAGTTTGGTGGAATAATCGTTCACTTTAAAAGTGAAATAGAAATGAAATATTTTATTTTACTTTATTTATTTTATTTTATTTTATTTTATTTTATTTTATTCTATTTTATTTTGTTTAATTTAATTTAATTTAATTTAATTTAATTTAATTTTATTTTATTTTATTTTTTTTATTTTATTTTATTGCTTTTTTATACCAACAATTTTTGTTGATTTACGGCCTGTATATTTTCAAGTATTCATGAAACGAGCTCAAGGCCAAGAATAATAATTTTTCACTTTTTGAATTTTTATGAAAATTATTATTGTTTTTATTTTTTAATAATAATTTTTTCACTTTTAGTTAATTATTAAAAGTTTTTTTGATTGAATAAAGTAGAAAAAATGTTTAGAGATAACTGCCATAGCTTTTCTTATAGATCCATTTCGGAAGCTGCTAAGCTTCTCCATTAGAGAAATTTTGGCACGCATTGCTAACCATTAAGCTAACAATACGCTTTATTTTATTTTATTAATTTTTTTTTTTTTATTAGGTTTTATTTTATTTTATTTTATTTTATTTTTTTTTTTTATTTTTTATTAGGTTTTATTTTATTTTATTGTATTTTATTTTGTCTTATTTCATTTTGTTTCATTTTATTTTTATTTTATTTTATTTTTTTTTATTTTTTTATTTTATTTTATTTCGGTTTATTTTATTTTACTTTATTTTATTTAATTTTTTTTTTTTTACTCAGTCTGGTCCATTCCGCGAAATTATGCGCTCATCGAATGTTTCCTTCAATAAATCGATTGTGACGTGCGCTGTGTGGCATGTAGCGCCGTCTTGTTGGAACCACAACTCATCCACATTCATGCCATCCAATTCGGGAACAAAATAGTCGGTTATCATGGCTCTATACCGGTCTCCATTAACGGTAGCTGCCTCTCCAGCATTATTGCGGAAGAAGTATGGCCCAATGACTCCACCAGCCCATAGAGCACACCAAACAGTCAGTTTTTGTGGATGTAATGGCGTTTCAAGGGTCTCATGTGGATTCTCTTCACTCCAAATGCGGCAATTTTGCTTGTTGACGTAGCCATTCAACCAAAAATGAGCCTCATCACTGAACAAAATTTTGCGATGAAAATCAGCATCGAAATCAATCTCATTTTCGGCCCATACACCAAAATCACGACGCATTGCATGGTCTCGCGGCTTTAATTCTTGCACAAGCTGGATCTTGTAAGGTCGCAAGCCAAGATCTTTGCGCAAAATCTTCCATAAAGTTGATGGACAAAGCTCCAATTGCTGTGCACGGTGGCGAATCGATTCATTCGGGTCCTCTTCAACACTTTGCTCTACAGCGGCAATTGTTTCTTCGGTGCGCACTGTTCGACGTCTCTGCGGATGCGTATTATCACATAGAGTAAACGTAGTGCGAAAACGATCCATGGTTAACCGAATTAATTGCTCTGATGGACGATTATGTCGACCATAAAATGGACGGAGCTCACGGTAAACTTCGCGAACTGAACCATTATTTTCGAAATAAATTTGCACGATTTGCAAGCGTTGTTCTTTTGTCAACCTGTTCGTGATGAAATGGCAAACCAAACTGAACATAAATGACATTAGAGTTGCCAGATTTGACCACAAAATGCCAGTGTTATCTCTATTCGAAAAACAAACCCGTAAAAAAAACACCCTATACAAGCAATTCAGTTTTTGTTCTTGAGTAGTGTTTATAAAAGTATTTCGCCTTCCGCATGGTATGCTCATTTCTGAAAATTTTCAACAATCTCTTCTAAAGGAGGTCCGCTGAAACAGTCGGTTGCAATAGTGTTGAACTATAGTGAAATTTCTGTTAAAAGAGTCTGCTCGGTTTAGTAATTCAACGCATAACTTTCTCTATGAGGATTCTGACCTCTGCTTTGTAGATCCCGTAGGTTGGTAAAAAGTACTAATTTTGCAAATAACTATTTCTGACATCTTTACTTATTACCTTTCATTACATCTTACAAATGATTGTTTCATTTCTCGTAAATTTCTGGTGCATACAAACAAGCTCTATATACACATGCAATCCCCTCAAGCATATCATTAGTTTCGAATGACTCATTAGAATGTTACAGAATGTAAATGTGCCTGATGTGATTTTGCTTGGAATGCCAACTCCTTACGTTGATTGTTTAGCCAGTGACTTTGCAGCTTTAGCCAAGCCAAGGAAAACAAGTATAAAGTACACAAGCAAGAAATTCTACAAAACTCCTCAATCAACAACAACAGTGCATATTGCCAATGACTTAGATGCAAGGGCGATAATACAATAACAAGGAGGCGCCACTAACTCTTCAAATGTGCAGGAATGTCATACAAAAATATGCTCATATGCAAAGCTGCACATGGCAAAGGTGAACAAAGTTAGTATAAGCTAGTCTGTATAAATTTTAGTGGAACAAATAAGAAGCAAATTGCTTAGACAAGTTTTATTAAAGACAGTTGAAGTCAATTTCAAACATTAAATTGCAACACAACGATAAAAGACTATGAGGCATCGGATGGACAAAAAGCAGAACGAAACTAAACACTGAGGATGGCGGAACGGCGAAACCGGTTTATCACAAACGAAAAAAAATTTGACAAGGAATTACGGAAAATCGTTCCCATATAAATCAAGTTCCCACACTGTCGGAAAATAAGCAAAGCAAAACGAATCAAAAACTTTTAATAATTAAAGGCTATACACAAAATATCACGTCAAAATTTTCGATTCAGGCTGCCGCTATTTAATTTGGTTTCCACAAACTCGCACGATTTCCTTAATATATTTTGGTGTTCTGGGTGTCGGACAATGTTGCACGTTCGTAAAGCCACCATAGCGAAGTGGAAAGTTAGTTGCTCATCAAGTGCTCTAACCCAAAAAAAATGGCTCCCTTAAAATAAAAAATTAAATTTGCTAAACCTAGCAGATCAATATACTACGTAAGTCGTCAAAAATGTTTATTATATCAAAAGTAAGAACGCAGAAATTATGTGCTAATTAGGTATTATGGAATTGCAGTTTCTTCGGGTATAAGGTACTAAACGAGCACCCATTTTCCCCATACTTGCTTTTTATCTAAAAATCATTTTTGACTATTAAAGCATATTGTTCAGCTAGTTTTAGCTAAAGCCAGCAAAGCATCATTTTGACTTTTAAAATGAGAGCAATTTTTTGGGTAATAGCGCACTTGATGAGCAACTAATTTTGCACTTCGTTTTGGTAGATTTATGGATATCAATGTTTTGTAAATAGTTTTCAAATTGGAATATATGGATCAACTCGTATAGTATCCCTTTTGTATATATTAAGTCAATTCGACCACTGATTCTTGTCTAAAACCTATTTAGACAACTTTTTACAAATTATCTCGCCAAATTTTGCTGAGAAGTAGAATGTCAAAAGAACTAATTGAGAGCTTATTTAAACATTTTTTTTTGCTTTGTATAGATATATTTTTCGAAAATTAAGAACTCAAATAGAAGCAAGGGGGACACCAACATAGCTTAAATAAATGGGCTCGTAATAGTCAAGAAATTGTATTGATTACAATCCAGTATGTAAAGTATTAATCAAATATTTTTAGTGATTACATGTCGACGGTTCAGTGTAAGATCACCTTATTTTAGAATATTTTTAAAGAACTATTATTTCAAAATTTGGTCGAAGAATGACACTTTTCAGAACTTCAGAAAGGCATTCAAATATGTGCTAACTGAGCTGAGAATGTGCTGAGTTTTCGTTGAGGTATTTCGTTCTTCTAACAAAGTTATTGTTATCTTCCACTCAGCCATCGTTATTTAATTTGAATTCAATGCTATAAAACTGCTTCTGAAAATATTAAAAAAGAAGACTCGGAGATTTCCATAGTTAATGCCTTGGTGCGTATGCTGCTCAAACATGTTTTGAATAACGAAGTCATTATTAGAAAATTAAGTAAGTTAATAAGATAATTATCATACAAATAAAACAAACCCTTTTACTTAAATTAGTCTCATTGTAAGTTTAAAATTGCTTCCAAAAAATTTAATTTCATTTGCATATTATCTGCAGGAAAAATATAAAATTAACATAATTTGTGTTAAGGGCCAAGGTCCCCAACAGTGAAATATGCAAATAACTTCCTTCAAACTCTACAGCAAAAACAAACAGTCCTCGCTCACACTTTTGTACATCATTTAATCTATTAAAAATATGATATAATAAAAAATTTGTAGGCGGTAAATTGCTGTAAATAATTTTCTTGTAGCTTTGCTCATTACGCAGACTATTACAGCGTGTTTAAATTAATTGTAAGACATTATGTATAAAGGAAAACGCGCAACAAATTGAAAGTAATTAAACAAGGACAGAGCGTAGCCTTGGATTAATTTCAGAACAGAAAAAAAGAACGATAAAACAATTGAACAGATTTCGAATATAGTGACAACTTTTGCGAAAATACAAAGAGGACCATAAACTCGCACAAATGCCTCTAAGCGCTATATATTTGGTTGGCTAAAAAGGTGTGCCAACTACAAAGGTTAAAGCACTGAGCAAAACGAAGGTAATGTCTTTGTAGTACAACGTACTTGTTGTATTAGTGAAGTTTTGCCTTTTTCCTTGGAATTGTCGTACGGTAATCACTTAAGGGATGTGGAGGTGAAGGTAAATTTTCTTGAAATTTATGTATCCAATACCCGTTTATTATTTATACAAAAGTTTTAAGATAGGATAGGAGTTCTTCTTAAATGTGGAGCTGTGTTTGTAAATTTGCATGCCAAATAAGTCCAAATCTGTTTACTCATCCAATTTAGATTGGATCGCAAAACTTCAAGTTGACCATTTAAAATGGTAATTGTGTGTCTAATAGGCTGGTTAGGCAACATCTTTTCTGGTTTGAAAGAAAATAGATTTGGCTTTCTCCTTACAACAAAGCAGTTCTAAACATTTGTTCTTTCAACGGAGCTTAGTCCACAGAATATATTAATTTAATTAGCCTAGCGGTGGGTTGTAAAATAAAGTAAAATAAAATAAAATGAAATAAAATAAAACAAATCAAAATAAAATTAAAGAAAATAAAAGAAAATAAAATAAAATAAAACAAAAATAAAATAACATAAAATAAAGTAAAATAAGATAAAATAAAATAAAATAAAATAAAATAAAATAAAATAAACTAAAATAAAATAAAAGAAAATAAAATAAAGTAAAAAAAAAATTATATTACATAAAATAAAATAAAATAAAAAAAAATAAAATAATATAATACAAAATAAAATATAATAAAACAAAATAAAATATAATAAAACAAAATAAAATAAAATAAAAAAATAAAATAAAATCACATAAAATAAAATAAAACAACATAAAATAAAATAAAATAAAATAAAATAAAATAAAATAAAATTAAATAAAATAAAATAAAATAAACTAAAATAAAATAAAAGAAAATAAAATAAAGTAAAAAAAAAATTATATTACATAAAATAAAATAAAATAAAATAAAAAAAAATAAAATAATATAAAACAAAATAAAATATAATAAAACAAAATAAAATATAATAAAACAAAATAAAATAAAAAAATAAAATAAAATAACATAAAATAAAATAAAACAACATAAAATAAAACAACATAAAATAAAATAATATAAAACAAAATAAAATATAATAAAACAAAATAAAATATAATTAAACAAAATAAAATAAAATAAACTTCAACAAAATAAAATAAAATAAAAGAAAATAAAATAAAATAAAATAAAATAAAATAAAAAAAAATAAAATAAAATAAAATAAAATAAAATAAAAGAAAATAAAATAAAGTAAAAAAAAAAATTATATTACATAAAATAAAATAAAATAAAAAAAATAAAAAAATATAAAACAAAATAAAATATAATAAAACAAAATAAAATATAATAAAACAAAATAAAATAAAATAAAAAAAAAAATAACATAAAATAAAATAAAACAACATAAAATAAAATAATATAAAACAAAATAAAATATAATAAAACAAAATAAAATATAATAAAACAAAATAAAATAAAATAAATAAAATAAAATAAAATTCAATAAAATAAAATAAAATAAAATAAAATAAAATAAAACAAAATAAAATATAATAAAACAAAATAAAATAAAATAAAAAAATAAAATAAAATAACATAAAATAAAATAAAACAACATAAAATAAAATAAAATAAAATAAAATAAAATAAAATAAAATAAAATAAAATAAAATTAAATAAAATAAAGTAAAATAACATGAAAGAAAATAAAATCAAATAAAATAAAATGAAATGGAATAAAATAAAATAAAATAAAATAAAATAAAATAAAATAAAATAAAAGAAAATAAAATAAAAGAAAAATACATAATTTACATATAGACAGAATGTCTAAAATATTGTGTATACCGTTGGCAAGATAACAAACAACAATTAGAGGAAAACTTGAATTAAGCAGCTTGCAAAACTACACGCAGCATAGCCTATGGGTTAGGCGGCTGCGCTTGCAATCAGAGTGAGTGGGTTCGATTCTCCACAAGATCCTCTGAAATAGAAATCCTCTGTCGAGAAATCTTGGCTGTTTTCGAAATATTACTATAACTATAGCCTGTATATGTTTGTTGCTTTCAATTTTTCCTTTAATCAAAAATAATAATAATTAACTAAGAATTATTATCAGCTGGTCTTGAGCTCGTTACACTTACAAAAAAATATGTAAAAATGAACAGACCATAGTTAAAACCAACAACAAAATAAAATAAAATAAAATAAAATAAAATAACATAAAATAGAATAAAATAAAATGAAATAAAATAAAATGAAATAAATTAAAATTAAATCAAATTTAGAAAAAATTAAATTTAATATAATTTAAAATATTTAAATAAAATAAAATAAAATAAGTTTAAGTTAAATAAAATAAAACAAAAGTATAATATATAAATGGGAACTGCATTGCTAGAGTAAAAGAAATCAGATGTCAGGAAATAAAAAAAGATTAAAAATAAGGTAAAGAAATTGGACTTATAGGAAACGGACAGCAAAAAAAAGTTACGAAAAGAAGGTTAAGAAAGGGAAATGTAAATGTCTGTGATTGGCAATCTATGTTACTCAGGCAAACAGTTGAAAATGAGGGTTAAAAGATAAATAATTGAATTACAAGATTTCAAAAATGTAGTACACATTTAAGCCAAATCTGTCAGTGCATATGAGTTCTTAATTGAATTATCCTGCTCACAATCAAACACTTAGTCAGTGCTAATCGGCGATTAGTTTGACAGCTAACTGAAGGATTAACATTAATTAAAGCCCGTTTAGCTCTAACCGACTTTTATGAAAGCTGCCCTCATACTTTGTTTCTTCTTTTAAATTGTCTTTTTCTTGGAAAAATAAGTTGCCTGCAGTTTCAAGGCTAGCAATGCCACCAACAGTCACTCCCCTGCTATTCTGAGAATTTTCAAATGATGTTATTGTATATTAAGTTAGTGGTTGTTACTGTTATTTTATTTCATTGTGGCTGCTCCGGAAAACTTTGTGAAAAGCAGAGTGACAAATTGAAAATTTGATTTCATTAGAACGGAAGAGTACAAACATTTACATACATATGTATATGTACGTGTTTATCATAAGGATATAAGGCAACTCGCGCGTTAAGATTGAATTTACAACAAACTTTGGCATTGCAGTGCGATTACTCGCAGTAATGAGGCAAAGGACGCAAATAGATAAATGGCAGTGACGTAGTCAGAATTGCGCCATGAATCTGATGGTTTACTGAACCGATTAAAAGAAAAAAAAATATTTATTTATTTATTTTTACTCAACTGAATTAGAACACAGGGTTTTATAACTTTCGTCCTTTGTCCGTTTACAATGACCAAATTACTTATTAATCGATATTTTTTGGAAAATAAGCGATTTTTGTTCATAAATCAATTTTTTATACAAAAATGCCTACTCGAGAATTAATTAAAGTGACAACCGTTTCAGTTATTTTATCTGCGTAAAAATATTATAAAACAACACCAGTAAAAAATATAAAAATTGTTGGTCTCAAAATCAAAGCTGATGTCACCAAAAATAATGTGTATACTGTTTAACATTATTTATAAACTAAAGAATTAAAAGAAATTATATAAAATTTTTTTTCATCCGTCGCTCAAGTAGTGTTTACCAAAATCGATTTAAATTGTGTAATTTTTTTAATCGATTTATAAAAAAATCGATTTTTACCATTAATAAAATCGAGCCAAGAGAATCGATGATTTGATCAAATAATCGATTAAAGTAAAACTCGATAATTTATGCACAACTAAAGTTACAAGTCATATGAATGAGATGAATCTTCAAAATATTTTCAATTAAATTTTATCTTTTGAAGAGGGCAGGTGCTAGATTTTCCATAATTTTTCTTCAACAGGACAAAAAAGCCAGGTACATTCCAGACCCGTACCCAGTATTCTATTTTGAGGGGGGCCCAGGTTGAAAAAAAAAACGGTTTATAGTTGATTATACATATCCCGTCCCTTGTAATCTATATAGATTCGAGGTAAATCACGTCGTACCTCATACTTCAACGTAAATTTATCAAGATCACGGTACATCTACAGTACTCTTTATGAGTAATATATTTCGTTCTTACTCTAATGAACCGCAAGCAAGGATCAAAGATATAGAAAAGCAAATCCCGGCGTCACTCAGTATAAGCACCGTATTTTAATCAACATGGGTCTACATAAGGAAATGGGACATGAATACAAACAAAATCTACATAGAATGGCCACAAAGATCGGATCTGATCCGATCCACATGGAACCATGTACTTGCAAGTACCTTCTATGTGAATATGCTTTGAAGAAGTGTCAGACGACTAAATTGAATGCGAAAGATAAAAAAATGCGGCAACTCGATTACGAAAATTGGAGAAACGAAGGAGTTAGGGAAAACTCTTGATGTTGGCTGTCAACTCAACGAGTTCGGGTGAACAAGCAATTCTGCGCGCCAAAAACGAATTTACGACTCTTATTGATATACAGTGCACTCGCGATAATATGAGCCAATTAAAACCAGGCCTGTTCGGTTTTGCGTGATTGTTCATATTTACGACAGGCAACTAAATTAAAAAATATTCTATTTAATTAGTTTTTTAGACATTTATTTCTTATTTAAAACTGCAAAAGAAACTTTGTTTATTCATTTTTTCACATTACACAAATAAAAAATCAGTTACAGTCAAAAAGTTAGTTATATATAAATTCATATTCTGTTTAATTTTTGGAAAAAATTTAGTTCATATCGAAAAAAAATCAGTAATCCGCTTTTGTTGTTTCTTTTGTTCAAGCATGCTAAAAACGGCCTTTTGCCTTAGCTTCTTCAACACATTTAAATCCGATTTATCAACCATTTCAATTTCATCCCATTCCAAAGTTTTATTAAACATGTCAATAGCTTCCTTTGATGTAATCATATTTTCTGGCTCCACAGAACAGTCATCATCATCGTCGGAAATTTCCTGTATTTCATTGTCATTGCATTCAATGGTATCATCGTTCCATTCGCTAACGTTGAAAGCAGTGAATTCAACCTAAAGTGAAATTTAATAAAAATAAAAAACTAATTTCTTTGACTAACGGTTCTAAAACACAAACCTCAGATCTCAAGTGTGACAAAAGCTTGGCTGCACCTTCCTCCAAATTCCTTACATTTATAATTAAGTTGGTTTGAATAACACTCAAAGGAATGTCATCTTCGGGATACTCTTGATTTTCTAACATACTTAAAACATTGATCCAGCATATGGATAGCACAACGGCATCTACCTTACTCCATCGCTTCCTTAAGTGTAATTTGCTTTAGAGCCTCAAGCAAATCAAACCTCTTTGCAGCAACAGAAGCCAATAGACTGTTTCTATAGTAAAGTTTCGTAATCTTGATTGCATTTTGATCCATAGGTTGTATAAGAGGGGTGACATTTGGTGGCATAAACATTGCTAATATGCAGCCGTCGTCACTTTTTAGTTCATCCTCGGGTGGATGCGATGGAGCGTTATGAATTAAAATGAGAGCTTTTACTGGTAATCTCTTTTACATCAAAAACTTTGTAACCTAAACGAATTGTATGAGTTTTAAGCTATTGAGATAGAAATATGAAAGCTTATCTCGGGTATGAATGAACGGTAGAACCAATCTTTAAAAATAGCCGCAGTCATCCAAGCGGATTTAGAATGTCGATAATATACTGGCCAGTCAAAAACTGTAAAACAACGGGGCTTTTCAGCCTTTCCGACTGCAAGAAGCTTGAGTTGATGAGATCCTGACGCATTTGAACAGCACAAGAAAGTTACTTTTTGCTTTTCCATCTTTACACCTGGGGCAGTTTTTTCTAACGATGACACATACGCCTTTTGTTTCCAATATAAACCGGATTCATCGGCGTTGTATAGTTGCTCACGACTTAATCCAAGCTCCTCCATTTTCATCTTTAACGCTTTTTTGAATGGGTCAACTAACTGGGGATGTGAAGATAGTTTTTCTCCAGAAACTTGTAGCAACCGAACGCCTTATCTCTTTTAAAATTTTGAAGCCATCACTGGCATTTAATTCAAGGCAATTTTCCTGAATTTTTAAGTTAAGGTCTTTTGCTTTTTCTTTCAACATAAGCCCGCTAACCGGGAGCTTTTTGTCTTTCATATTCAAAAACCATCGATACAGAGATTTTTCCATCTTTGGGTACTCTGAATGCCTGACAGCTTTTCTCTTTCCAGGACTGATAAAAGTATTGTCGACAAATTTAGAGAAACCATTTTTATTTTTATTAATTCCTCATATTGTAGACTTTGTCACTCCATATTTACGCGCTAAATTAGTAACACTTTCATCCTTTCGTAAATATTCCACAATATCTGATCTCTTAAGGTCACAAACTTATGCTTTTTTGTGTGCATTTTTTAAACTGATTAATATTAGAGTTTTTTGCACGAAAATGCTCGCATGAAATGACCAACTAACGACGTTGAAAATTTGTACGGTTGCGACGGTTATGTACATTTTAAATTTTAATAACTAGGGGATTCTGAAATTCGATAGAAATTTGAAAATTAAAAATTTTCATATTATAGAGCTTTTGCCAAAAGTTCATATTTTAGAGTACTCAATGAAAGCGAAAAGTGTTCATATTTTGGGGTGTTCATGTATTAGGGTGTTAATATTATCGCGAGCTCACTGTACGTTCTTTGGTTTTATTCAACTAGGAATTGATTACAGTTGGTATCCACACTGCTGTTAACAGCGCAGTTCACTGCTCGATGCTGCCATGAGTATGTGCACAGTGAATACTTGAGTAGTGAAACTTTCGACGTGGCGGGACTTTGAAATTGCTCAATCGAACCATGATCCAGCTGATTTTTACTTTTGGCTCGAATTTTGACATTACACTCATTTCTCAGTACGATTTTGACGTTCAAATTACAAAAACAAAATACATGAAAAATTTTTGTGTGTTTGTATGTTTGTCGAGCTGGTACGACCTGTTGTAGTTGGATCATGAATCGAACCATCAATTGAATTACAGCACAATATGCTAAAGAGTCAACCGAATTTTTGCTAAAAAAATCTAGAAATTATTTTAACAGCGGTTGATCAAAAAATACACAGACCGCTTAAATTTGCAACATTTCTGACAAGACCCCTGGGTACGTGCCTGATACGTTATTTTTTTTTTTTTTAATTTTCTATCTAGTGCTGGCTCAAAAATTCATCTAACTACAGAACTGAACTGAAAAGAGCGCTGTAAAAAAATGTGTTCCCTGCATGACGTACATAAGTGTCTGCAACCAAAAAAAATGTTTAAGTTTCTTTATCAGTACAGATGCAACATACTTCTGCTATAAGAAAAAAAATAATTTTGGATATTATTCTAAGTTTTACCGCGTATTTTGAAACCGAATAAACAATTTTTTTTCTTTTTTTTATTGCGACGGTCATGCGATAAAAGGTGTAGTAATATAAAAAATAGATGGTGATTGTTGTTGGAGGAAAGCTCGAATTTTTATGTTTGTTTGTTAATTGATATTAGAGGAAAAATTACAACAAACAATTACAGGGCATCATAGCTTAGTTGTTAGAGTACTCTAACAGCGGCTTTGGTGCAGACACTTGGGTTCGTATCTCAGTGTCCGAGAAGGGGTCTGATGAGAAGCTGGGCACTTCGAAACATGTCATCCCATACCATCGCTGTGCATAACGTTGTAATTTTTCCTCTAATATCAATTAACATAAAAAATAAATATTAAAAAATTTCTTTGAGATGTCATGTAAGCTAGTAGATAAGTAGATAATCAAATATCATTTTTGTAAAAAAACTGTGTTGATGTATAATCCTCTAAATAAATGTGTTTTCTTATTTTTTCTTTTTTTTCTATATCTGTCTGTTTTTATTTTAATTCTCTTAATAACCAAAATCAAGAAGGATAGGCAGGACCACAAAACTCCCACTTGGCTGTGTCTCTGCGTATTTGCCTTCAACTGCATTCATGTATAAATCTACATATATATGAGGAGGTGGAAGTGTTGATACTTGTTTGTAATACTTTTACATATATTCTCGTATTTCCATAACTTTATTCTCTATCTCAATCGCATCGCATTGTATGGCTTTTAAGTGCTCTTCAGGCTTTTGTGTGGTGTCTCTGATTTATTTGCTGATATGTGGGTATGTAATAAATGTTTGCTAATAAAGCTATAAGTTTTCTAAGTATGTACAAGATAACGATAATAGGGCCACAAAGAGGCAAAAAAAAGTTGTTGCGTCACAGCTTTATGAGGAAATTATACGCTGAAGTAATATGAAATTGACATGCGAAAATAAACAAGCCAAACAAATTTATATGAGGACGTTTGTTAGAGGTACACTTTTGTTAACGGTGTGCATGTACAAAATTGCATATATGAATATTTTACTTCGTATTGAGTTTGTAGGAGTCTAGTCGTGTACAATTTAAACAACAGAATAATGCTGGTAATACAGTGCATACAGTTTGCATTGCCATTGTTGATTACTTAACAATGTTTAATTTATATATTTTATATAGTTCATATTATCAGCAGCCAGATTTATATCTTATAATTCCAAAGTCGTAGAAAATGGCTTATATGGAGGATGACCTAAAATCCACTTCTATTTTGACTAACGTGCGAACAGAACTTCAAAAAAAATTGTTGGTATAAAAAAGCAAGAACTTTTGATCGCTAAAACAGTGACATCAAATTAAACCAGAATTGTCAGTATATCTACACCAGACCTGTTGAATTCCCATAAGAATTGAGCAATCAATTGATTAAATAGCTTTTTCAATCATTAATGATTACGAATAATAATTTTTCACTTTTTGAATTTTTATGAAAATTATTATTGTTTTTTTTTTTTTATTTTTTTATTTTTTTTTTTATGTATTAATAATCATTTTAATTAATTATTAAAAGTTTTTTGATTGAATAGAGTAGGAAAAATGTTTAGAGACAACTGCCATAGCTTTTCTTATGTACAGGCCGTAAATCAATAAAAATTGTTGGTATAAAAAAAAGCAATTAATGATTATTTTAATTCAGAAATCCGCACTGATTAGAATTGGAAAAAAATAAAAAAATTTTTAAAAATCACGCGAAAATAATTCGAGCGGCAGAATTAAAGATATTGATATCATTGTCCTAGACAAACATGCGGTAAATTTTGCCTACTGGGGGTGGTGAACGAGGTCAAGACGAAGATATGATGTCAGTCAATAAAGAATCAGGGCACCGTAGACAGTTCATTGTTGACCACTAAAAATAATGTAAACCTAGAATTTAAACTCCGAATGAGTCTTATTAACAAGTGCTACTTCGGGTCGAGTAGGCAACTGAGAAGCTAAATTCACTCTTGAGAGAGATGAGTATGATCTATGACCTAAGATGGAATGATCCTTGAAGCATGCATTCCGCCTATGCTTACGGTGAGCATGGAAGGAAGTGTTTCCTATCTACTCTTGAATTCGGCAGAAGGGAAAGGAAAATGGGCTGAAAAAAAAAAAAAGGAAAAAGTTAATTTAATAATCGACTATTGCTAAAGCGGGATGAACTGCGTGCTTTCGCACAAAACGGACATAATCAATGAATGATTAAATGCAAAATGAGAATGCCGTATAAGGAATTGCAGTTACAAGTTTTGACACCTTTGAACTTTTTTTTTGACTGAGGTAAAAAGTTAAGGCATTTAAGCTAAACTAGCTGGACCCGTGCGCGCCTTGCGCAAAAAAAACAAAACAAAAATGGTTTGAAACCTTTTATTAGTCCAGGTCCAGGATTTTTCAAACCTTTTTCTCAAATTATAAAAAAAGATTTTCAGCTACACTTGTTGTGGGACCACAAAAAATTATACAAATATGCGCAAAACAGCTATTTGAAATTCCCCCACTTATATTACATTCACATTGAGCCATAAACTTGAGTTGATTGACAACATCAATATGAATTAACTCAAAAAATGTCCCTTTAACTCGAGTTTATGACCCAACGTGAACGCAGTCTTATTCACTTATTTTAGCAATGTTCAAGTTTAGATGGCGCGCTCGCAGTTGGTTTAGCGCCGTGATATTCGCAATGCCTTTAATTATTCTAGCACTGTTCAGTCGTGGTATTCAAATGTAGATGTCGCGAGGCATGTGAATGTCGCAGTCACAATAGCGTTGCAGTACAAATTGATTTTTTTGTGCATTTACAATCGTTTATTTTAAAGAATTCATTTTTATAAAATATGCTTAATCAACAGCACTCCGGTAATTAAAACATGGTTTTGCATGTAGAGCTAGCCCCCACCTTTAAAACGATACCTTTTTATTAATATTGGTTCCAAATGAGAGCAGAAAATTAGGAACTAACACTAAAAGACCTTACAGAAATAATATATATGATACTCTTCAGCCTATAAGTAGAGACCGGATTAATATGCAAAATAGTGTGCTAAAAATATGTTAATTTTGTAAGTTCAGTGAAGGTTTTAAAATTGAAATAATGATTCATGTCTTCTTATTCAAATGTCTCGTCTCGTAGGTGGCAAAAAAAATTGTATTCCTATAGAAGCGCTTTCTCAATTTTGTTAACATTGTTGTAACAATAAAACAAATTCAGTGATTTCTCATTCTCATCAGTTTTAGTATTAAATAGCAGATATCTGTATATTATTTCACCGAAAATTGTTAACGTCGGTAATGCAGTTTATGTTATAGCGATTCCGACCAGCCGTTCTCTACTCACTTTAATATAATAAAGTGTTAAATATCCCTATTGTGTCTTTTTGAAGCTTCGTAAATAAATATTGGTTCAAGTTCCTTTTAAATTTTAAATTTTGCCATAATAATATCAAGTTATTGTCAATTGAATTGGTGCTCATATTTCTTTATATTATAAGTACGTAGATATGTTTTGGCAGCACGTGTGTGCAATTATACAAACTTCCATTTGAAAATTTTTGTTACGCATCCGCACATTTGACACCGAAGACTGTCGCCAAGTTGTATAGCCACTTGTATAAATTTGGCTTCAGAGAATGTGAGGAAGGCGCAAGATGTGACAATCTACACGAGCATTTGTGCTTTTGGCTTTCTATGATTTTCTTTGATATCATATTTGCCTGTGAATCAATTGAGTTACTCGCTTTGATTTCCTTGCATACTTCTGTATAACCTCCCTGCAAGAAATCATGTGACAGGTCGCTTAAGAGAGTGGCCCGCGATTAATCCCTTTCATCTATAATGAGAAATAATGGATTGCGAGTAGCTTCTTATAGGCATAGTTACTTTTACTTTGTGTAACATACTTTTAGGGGTATAAGAAGTTCTGCAATAGTACATGTAGCGGTAGAAAGACGATCAGCCTTATCGTAACCATTCGGTTATAAAGGGGTACAACAGGTATCAGCATTGGACACGCTGAAGTTAATATGCAAAGTTCAAACAATATAAAGGGATCATCTTAGGTTAGCTTAGGTTGAAGTGGCTGCCACGAGGGCACACTCAGTCCAGTATCAGAAGGCCCGTCGTGATACCACGTAGAGACACCGTTACACCTCCTCTTCGAACCAATTTGAAGACTTGATGAAGGCCATTAAGTCCTTGATGTCATACTCCGCAATCCGGAGAATGTTGTCCAGGAAGGGAACTCCCAGGCAGCGCCGTCTGACGCCGCTAAGTGCAGGGCAGTTGCAGACGAGGTGCTCCACCGTTTCCTCCTCTTCTTCGTCTTTGCATCTCCTACAACCGCGACCCACGTGAGGTTCACACAGTTCCGCTTGGCAATCTCTTGAAGAGATAGGCGAAAGTTTAGCGTCCTCTTACACTAATCGCAATTTTTCCAGGGCATAACAGTAACGAACATATTGAAAATATTGAATTGGTGCAGGATAACTGCTATGCTACAAATTCACTAATTATAAATATATGCATGCCTAGATGTCTAAATCGGTATATATACGAGTACTCATATGTATGGACCTTTAAAGATGTGTGGCTAAATTTAAAACCAGCCGTCCGCTTTGGCAATTTTTTTAAATTTTATTTCGGTAAGTGAAGATTAAGGATGAGCTTCCCTACCAATTTTTGGTGTAGTGCTTCTAATTGTTCCTACAAATTGGCGGGACCTACATGTTTTATGACGACTCCGAACGGCA
Organism: Merzomyia westermanni; assembly: GCA_949987695.1. Lineage (NCBI taxonomy): Eukaryota > Metazoa > Arthropoda > Insecta > Diptera > Tephritidae > Merzomyia > Merzomyia westermanni. The sequence continues at coordinate 189,694,902 of OX465288.1, forward strand.
TCGGCAAATCCAGATGAATTTTCGCTGAGAAACTTTTTCATGGCAGAAATACAATCGGAGGCTTGCCGACCACTGCCGAGAAGCCACCCCGTTTTTGAAAAAACTGTTTCCAAACATTTTTGTTGGTAATTGTCCAGTCACTTGAACCTAGGACCTTCGGTGTGGTAGGCCAGCAGCACTACGGCCCCCAAGCTTTCGCTTACTTTTTAATTACAATAAATTCCAGTTTCAAACCTAACTTATTAATAGTCTTCAACCTTACAACGGATTTTGAAATAAGCAAAAAAATTAAACGTTTTTCTTATACCTGAAAACTTTTTCAAGTCATAGATTTTTTCATAAAACATTTTTATGTATGTCAAAGCTATGTGGACATAGCACTCGAATCTGATGTGAAGTACTCCATTTAGCTCCATTTCGTGATCGCCAATTCACACAAGTTTTTTTTTAATTCTTAAAACATTTCTACTTCAAACTGAAACCCTTGTCAGCACACTCATTTTCTAGTATACTCAAATAGTTGAAATGTTAAAGCAAATTTAGTTTGGTATCCTGTGGTCCAAAATCTTTAAATTCAATTTATGCTCAACGTTTTAACCGTCTATATTTCAATATATGAAAGTAAAGAATATACGAGTATACTTGAGCAACGAAAAAATCATATTTGATTTTCAAAGCAAAATTTCAAATTTTGAGAAGAAAGAGTCATTTGTTATTTTATTCATAAGTCGCTAAGCGCTTACGAATAAAAATCAGAATTCCGTTGCAAATCAAATTCTTGCATGGTAAATTTTAAGTTTTAAAAATCCTGTTGAGTAGTTAGAATATTTTTGTCTGAAGTCATCTTCCGCTTTTTACGTTTAAAATAAAATGTTGTTCATGCGTAATATAGAGCGAAATAAGTTGAAAAAATTAAAAAAATGCATTGAGATTTTTATAGCCTTTAAAAAGTTGTAGTTATCTATGCTAAACTTTGAAGCGATACGCAACTTTTTTCTCGGTTGTTTGATTTAAAATATTTAATCGTTTCATAACAATACCACTCTCAGAATTTTCCTATTTCAATCTATATATAAATAATAGGATGAATGTATGTATATATATTAGACTGGGTCGATTTATTAACCGATATCGCGCCATCGACTTGTTTTGGTCGAAAAATCGACTTTTCCAAAACCCGAAAATAAAATTTTTTTTTCAAAAAACCCTTTTAGCCAACATTTTTAGCGCATAATTTTAAGTGGGACAGGAAATATGAAACAAATTCGTTTTCATCGAAAACATTTTTGCATGTATGCTGAAGAAACCTTTAAAAAAATGGCGGAAGGGTAAATTTTTTTACCAAAACACCCCCCAAAACCCAAAAAATATTTGTTTTTTTTTTTCAAAAAACTGCTATCGCCAACGTTTTTAGTGGAAATTTTTTGGTTCGGAAAATTTTAAAATCAAATGAAAATTTTTTTACTAGGTCATGAAAAAAACTTAAAAATCAAAGTCGAAAAAAGTCAAAAAAATTAAATTTCGCAGGCTCGAAAATTATATTTTTGGGTATGCGTAGTGGAACTTTTTTTTCCTGAAAGAACTTTTCAAGGCAAGTATCAGCAAAATTTAAATGGTTTTCTCAATATTTCCGAAAATCCGTAGACACTGCAAAAAACTTTGTATTATATTAATGGCTTAGAAAAGCATCTGGCGAGACGGCATACTCCATTCTTTCGTATGGTGTTTCATTTCTTAGTTGTTCTCCTAAAAGTATTGTGAATTCCGAAAATGATTTGCTAATGTAACTTGGTTCTTGATTACCTTCAAGTTTTCTTATTAAAAAAATATATTTACGACTTTCAGCAACAAATTGGTGTCACAATCATACCTAGAGGTGTATTTGGTATTGATTTTTGATTCAGCTTATCATAACTAAACTTGAGAACTTATGATTTCTTAACTTGAGAAGATTCGAAATTTCCAATACTAAACAAGTTCCTTTTATGTTGAGAACACTATAATACCACAATTGACGTGCTGTTGAGAACTAACGTTGGATTTTTAAGAAAAGGAAAGATTTTTAACGATCTCAAAACTCCAACGTTGGTTCTTAGCCGCACATCAGTAGTGGAATTATAATGCTATCATTTTAAACACACTTTTTAAGATTAAAATTTGGCTAATTCTATGGTGTAGAAATATCTCAAATGCCGCACATATTGAGAAATTAGGTTGGAGATAACACTTGGAAAGGAACTCTGGAACTCCACTTGAAACCTAAGGATTTATCAAAATTTGGAGAATATGTTCCTCTGTGCTTATTGGACAGACGCCTTGCAAAAATTGTAAATGCTCCATACACTTCTATAAAGAATACTCTCTAGAATCAAGTAGTACTTGAAAATGAATTGCAATTCATATAAAAAAGCTCACATTTCGATGCCCTAGCGCACGACCCCCTAACGTGGTTCTCTTGGTTTGGATTTGGAGTTGAAAATAAAAAAAATAAAATCTCCTTATAAGTTGACTTGAAGTCTAGCTGTTATGGTTTATGACAAGATTGGAAACGTTGAAGACCGGCATATCAAAAGGATTTGGCGAAAGTACGTTGAAAATCAGCAGAAAGTTCGCATATACATAAATAATAATTGACATCCGCATGTGTGAACCTTCATTTGCTTATAAAAATAATTTCCTTGACACCAATGGGCACCATTATAGCGCTTATGATTTAACGACATGTGTGCTTGCATACATACATATGTACATATGTATGTTTCATATAAAGCCACATGTTCAAAGTCTGTCCAATAAACACGTACAACACATTCAGTGATCCTTACAAGTTTAAATTAGGCCCCTTGGGCAGTTACATATAATCACAGCTTGAAATATAAACAGAAAACGAGTGCGGCTATATTCCATGCATACATACATACATACCAAGAAATTAGAGTGACTCATCAAAGAAATTTTGCGTTTTCCGAAAATAACTTTCGTTACTAGCATTAATTTCTCGAATTTAACACGGATTTTAGTAATCGGTGTGAATTGGTTTTACTTTAATTTTTCTTTTGATCGAGGCTGCTTTGGTCTAATACACGACCTGGTATTTACCCACTAAGTTTAAAAGACCAAGTGGAAGGTCAAAATTGTTTCGATGCTAAAACTACAAGCTATTAAGGACTGTTGACCCATATATGAACATAAGTCTTATATCTCTTGTGACATATATCGGCTTTAAACAACTTCACTAAACCCATATAAAATGTGTGAGCCTAATTTTATGCCTACCATTTAATCTGTGCGAAGAAAATAGTTTTCTGCTAAAAAATTTGAACTAAAAATTCCTTTCTTCTTTCATTTAATCTCTTGCAGCAGTTATTGAGTGATGCCCGTACAAACACACAGACAGACAGACAAAATTTCTGAAAACTGTTGTTTTGGCTTCGGTAACAATAATGTTAAGACATTTGCGTATTATTATTTATTATATGGGTCATTCCTTGTCCAATCGCCCAATAGTTGGGATCGACCCCTTTCGATTTGAATAAAAAAAACAAAGTTCTGCCAAAGAAAAAAATTCCCAAAAAAATAAAAAAAAAAATTAAAAAAATTTGGAGAAAATTCAACATCTCTTGTTTTTGAAAAAACAAAAAACATCCTTCATCCAGGATACCTTTAGATATATTAGAGGTGCAATAAAAAGACAGTTTAGTCCAAAATTTTATGGCGAACTTAAACTTTTTGATTTTGATTAAAGTTGAGATTTTTTTTTCTTTGGCAGAACTTTGTTTTATTATAAATTTTAATAAATTTTGGTTTTTTTTTTCAAAATTAAAAAAATAGTAAAAAAAATTAAGTTCGTCATTAAATTTTGGACTCAAATTTTGTTGTAAATTCTTTTAACTTTGTAGTCGAGTTCAATTAGTTAAACACGAAGTAATTTAGAACAAAAATAACATTTTTTTTACATTACACTGGCACCAAAAAGAATTTTCAAAATTGAGTAATTTTGCGTTAAGCTAATTGAATTCGACTTAAAAAGTCAAAAATCAAAAAAAAAAACAATTTTTTGGCAAAAATTCAAAAAATCTTGTTTTTGAAAAAACAAAAAACAAAAATTTTTCAGTACATCTTTAGATTAAATAAAAAAACATAATTGGGGCGATATATACCTCCGAGAAGACTACTGCCGACCTTCTCTACCTATTTGTGGTGTATTGCTTCTAACTTTTCCCACAAATTGCCGATTCCGAACGGCATCTGCAAAATAGACTAACTTTTGCTGAACAACTTTTGATATTACCTGTTCCAGGGCTTGAACCTTGGACCCGCGGTGTGGTAGGCATGCAAAATTACCGCCACAAAACGGCGGTCGTATAATACAAAAAATGTTAGCCCAAAAACACTAGGTGGCGCGTGAATCGCTCTACGAACAAAATACGAATATCTGTTTTCGGTGTTGTTGCATTCGTTTTTTAACTGACTTCCCGTTGAGTTAGGATCTTAAAATTTCCTTTTACGACTATCCAATAAACGAGACCTTTTTTTTTTAGATGGGTGACGCAAGGGTGGTTATATTTACAAAAATTGCATCACCGGAGCTTATACTTTCGATATTAAACTAAGTTCCCAAGGAGATGGGGTTTTGAAATTTTCATATACAAGAAAAATTTTAGAAATCAATAACATATCCATGTTATGAGAGTGACACAACTTCAATAAATTTTAATGTTTTTAAAATGAAATCCAAACAAAATACCTCAACCTGAACATTTCGCGCAGAAGCATGGTAATCATAGCGTGTCAGGGCATTTCTTATTGAAAAATTTGATTTATCAAAAGGTATTGTGTCCATACTAAATATGGGCAAGAAGCAAAATTATCTGGCTTATAAATTGAACCAGTCCTCTAACTGGAGCTATGTGACTAAAATTGTTATTGTTGCATTTGCATGTAAAAATTTTATCTGGCTCTGAATCATAACCATCGGATGATGGCTATTGGCGCACGCTTTGTATAGTTCACATACTGAGGTAGATATTTCTTTACCATCAAAATTGAGATTTCCTTAAAAATCTTTCTTTTCACGTCCTTAGGAGCAGATCTACCAAGCATCAAATTTTTATATATATATAAGGTGGCGCAAAAGTAATCCTCCTATCAGAAAACGCTATGAATTTTGCGATTGGCCCCTAAAGTCAGTTCTGTTTCGACATTTGTGTAATAAGCACATGCGAAATACACGTTAATAAACAATGTTACGCTACACTGCTCCAGAACGCGGAATATTGCTGACTATTTATTTGACCAATAATCGGTCGGGGCCAAACGGTTACTGTGAATGGTGAGCGCTACAGAGCAATGATCAACGAGTTCTTTTTGCCGCAACTTGATGAATTGGGATGGGAAAACATGTGGTTCCAACAAGACGGTGCAACAGCACACACTGCACCTGCCACAACCGATATGCTGAACATCGGAAGCTTACTTTTGCGCCACCGTGTATATATATATATACTTTTCAAAAGCTATGACAAATTCACAATCGCAATTTTTCAGGACAACAAAATTGTGAAAAATCTAAATATGAAGACCAAGGACAAATTATTTCATAGTTTTAAGCCCGTTTTAAAAGCATTTGAAATTTAAAATTTTTTTTTATTATTTATTTTATTTTGCGTGGAGATAGCAGCTTTTACTTAAATTAAAAAACAGTTGATTTATGCAAGATCTTTCAAATTACTACAACTACTTATTTTTGTAAATCCTCAAATTTTTTTTTGTTTTTTTTTTTTTGTTTTTTGTTTTTTTTTTTTTTTTTTGAATTAGGACTTACAATACAATAAACAAACGCTCTAAATCAGTTCTTTATCTTTATGTTTTACGTCATTTAGAACATTTTAAATTGTTTCATTTTCCACCATTCGTTGTAAGGCACCCTAATTTACACGATGTATCGTCGCTCTCAAAGAAAACTAACACCGTTCAAATTATCGCGCAAGACTTTAATATCTCTTGTTGTCTTTGTATGTAAAAACATCAAATTTTCGAAGCGTAACACGTGGTAGTCGCTTAAGGGGCCGACGATGTATGTATATATCACCATATACCAGCACATATGTATTCATAAATAAACAATAAAGTAAATCCCAAAATCCAATTCAAAAACGAGGAATTATCAGCAGCCGCTGTGAAAAATAATCCAAGCGCATAATACGATTTATGAAAATCCATTTCATATTTTAACCGCTTGCTGTGGCAGTAACAATTTTGATCTTGTTATCACATTGGCCACAATTTGGCGGTAATAAAATGCGCCTTATTTTCAATGCCACTGAATAATATTGACTTCTTTTACCCTTTTATATAAGCGTAATATTTTCAGAAATCATCATTTGGTGGCCATAGTAAGTACGGAACATTTAGCAATTTCGATGAAGTTAACTTAGTGAAATTTTTGTGAAGTAACAGTGTCTGTATGAAATCAGTATACCACATGCTTTCTATGCTAAAGCCTATTGGGTGCATTTATTTATAGCTACGTATGTATGTACAGCTGTGTTCAATATAATAGTAGCGAAATTAAAATGGATTTCGTTCGAGGAAATAAGAAGAAGCTGTGATTTTAATAATTTTTGTTTAAAATATAACGAATTCCATAACAGAAGCCACATAAAAAGAAATTTCAAATTTTACACAAAGTTCAGGAAAGCTAATTAAACTTTTAAAAATGTATATCAAATTTCCAATGTTTTTGGGCAGAATTTCCAGAAAATTTTTGGGCACGCTGTTTTGTAGACCCATCAATTTTAGTATGGCATTGTGCAACTAAGAACTCGCTTTACCTGCATTTTCAGAATTTTTTTCGTCAAGGCTGTTGAGTGATGTCTTCCATGGCACGCATAAAGAAAAATTTATTTTTATGGAAAAAAATACCCAAGTTCCTTAACAAAAAAATGCTAAAAATTTAGTTAAAATTTCAAGGTACCTGTAACTTACACGTTACTATGCTTAAATTGAAAGAGCTATAAAACTGGGTACTCAAAAATTTTCTAAAAATCCGGTCCGAAAATATTGAAATTTTTAAAATTTTAATTAACTTTCCTGAACTTTGTGTAAACTTTGAAATTCCGTATTATGTGGTTTCTGTTATGGAATTCGCTTTAAATGAAAATTATTAGAATCACAGCTTCTTTTTATTTCGTCGAACGATATCCAATTTAATTTCACTACTATTATATTGAACACAACTGTTTGTGTTATATATTTAGAAAATGTGGAATATGCGAATACCAAAGAAAACACACACGACTAAGATACGTTCAACCAAAGAACTTATAACCATAAGAAACACTAAAGTATCAATTCGGGGGTAGGTAATTCACCACTGGAGAAATTTGTGTTTAAATCGCGAGTTTTAACCCCTATCAGCACTTTTGTGTTTATTTAATATTCAAAATTAAACGTTTTTGTAATTCCAACCAGTGAATTCAACGATTTTACACTTAGGTATAGTGGTGAATTACCTACCATCGATTTGAGAGCGGTTACTTGCATTAGCTGTTGGACCTTCTTATGGTTTTACGTTCTTTGCTTTACCTAATTTAGCATAACACTTTTAGTAGCCGACATCCGGTGGGTTATAGGCCGCCGTGTGGCGCTCAATTCTCACTGAAATACTCCGGGTCATCAGTAGACTTTAGAAGCAGATATCAGCGCACTTGCTTCTCATTTCATGCAGATCCAGTTATCGATATGTATTATTAAAAAAAAAATTTTTAAAAAACCCCTAGCATTTTTGTTTAGCACTAAAATTCAAGAAATTTAAGGATGCGCTGTTAATTTGACAATTGAAATAATATATATATATATATATGAGGTAAAACTACGTAAAATGTTAAAGATAAGAAACAAGCAAAATTATCTGGCTCACAAATTTAATCAGTCATCTATCTGGATTTATCTGCCTAAATGGTTGCTGTTGCATTTCCATGTACAATTTTTTATTTGGCTCAGGATCAAGACGACCGGATGACGGCTAGTATTATTTTTAAAAATTCATTTTCGCATGCCAAATATTCGCATACGGATTTATCAGAAATTATAACATTCGTAACATCCTTACGATGTATGAGATTAAACAAGTACCAATGTAGATACATTTTTCCATACAAACAAATGCCTGGAATCTTGTAACAAAGCCTTGAAATTTTCGATTTCCCCACAGATGTTAGGCAAAGAATACAAATTGCATTTTCATGAGACGCAGACTTCATATAGAATAAATAGTACTTTTGTATGTAAATATATTCAGTTGAACAAAACAAATGTCGATTTCGCAAATTTGTTTTTTTAGGATTACAATGTAATTGACGTCGAACTTATATGTGATCATACTGTTAAATAACAATTTGTAACATAACGTGTAATTTCTTTGTAATATGGCACATATTGCATAAACATAAGACATTGTTATATATATAATTTAAATAAAAGTCATAATATTATTTTGAGTATTTCTTATTTGTGGTAGAAAGCCTTGAATATGCTGGCAGGCATCAGCATCGCACGTTAACTGAGGCCAGCAAAGACACCATGGGAAGTGCGGAGAAATCTACCATGCAGTCAATTCTAATAGTTTTATACTAGTCAAATACTAGTTTTCCAGACCGGCTCAACTAGTTGGAGTTCTGTAGTTTTTTAATATCAGCAACTGGTATTTTTAACATGGCGATGTCCTACGAGTTGAAAATTGTCCGCTTCTGCATCAGCACCATACCAATTGGCATACTAGTCAGCCTTTGCATCAGTATAAAAATGGTTATTGTACCACTTCATAGGTTAGTTCATTTTAGTTTGAAAAATACAAGAAATTACGAACACTTCATTGAAAATTCAGTCATCAGATATAAAATATGTTTCTATAAAAATAAATATTAATTTACTACGATTTCGTTAGAGGTTCGCTGTTATTTTATTTAGAAAAACTACATTTCACAATCACAATAAGTCAACCCTGAAAAATAATAACAATTCAATATTTCTCGTTTAAAACTTTTTCTTCAGAAAAATGTTACTATGATTATTCCAAAAAGAAATGTCATTTACTTACACAATTTATTTGACAAATGATCGATTCATTTTCACTTTTCTTCGTGGTTTCATTTTAGTACTGCTTATTCGTTTTAGCTTCGCTGCTGCGCCGCTATTGCAGTAGCGACATCGCTAAAAATAATGGTTATTTCGTTGGCATGCACGTACGGACATGATCTGCAATCCAAATGTACTATTTAAACCACGGAGTTCTCAAAAGTATCATGATTTCACTATAAAAAATATTATTTACAAGAAAGTTTTGTACATACTTTAATTAAATGAATATTTAAAAACTCACAGCATTAATTGAACAGAAAATTAAAATGTAAGACGGCGTTGTTAACTGAACGATTGCTGTCCGAATCCTAATGCACACACGCACATTTTTTAATGGATTTTTCTCCAGACCTCTTAAATAATGATTAATAGTCGTAATGATTACTGGTTTGATTACATATTTTCTTGGGAATCAATTTAATAAGTAAAAGTAATTAACTTCTTAATGACTATTTTCCAATCCAATTAATTATAAAATTAATCAAAAAAATATGATTTTTACAATAATTAAAAAATCTAAAATAATCAAAAAAAAAGTTTGTTTTGATTACTTTAGATTTTTTTCCTTTTTTTATTTCTATATTTTTTTTATTTATTTTTTTTTTTTATTATTTTTGTGTTTTTTTTTTTCAGTATCTTATATATAAATAGACAAGATGAATGCAATGTAGAACCGTTTTCTGCTAAACTATAATTTTAAGGTATACAAATTATATATGTATAGATAGGAAATTTTGAGTTGTACTTTTATCCGTAAATAAAAAAAATTTAAAAAATCATTTTAATATAAAAACTTTAACATAAAAGTCACACCACTACACATTTACTTATTCACACTATAGACACGCTGTGTGTGTGTACTTGCTTTTTGTGTACTATGCTGAATCGTGAGCATGGCCGAGGAGTTGCTTTGTAGGAAAAAATTAAGAGCCGTAGTAGTGTGAGTAGACTTGCCATGCATGTTTTTGTGTTATTCGTGTGGTCGGCTCTCACTGTGAGTGCGAAGAGTTGGTAGTGGACCAATGAAAAATAAGTATTCGCACTACAGATACTCTGTTGTGTCATGCATTTTTGCTTTAGTTGTTGTTATTGTATTGATTACTGGCTACGATGCCCAGTGTCAGCTGCTCTCCTGAGAGCACGAAAAGTTGCTTTGTTGGATACATTAAACAAGCAATGTAAAATATGAGCAAATATGTAAAATTCATTGCTGATACCTACAAACAGGGCTTACAAAAATAAAATAAATGATTACTCATAAAGAGTATTAAACACCGAAGAAAATTTAAGGAAAATAGAGGAAAGGAAAAGAAAGGAAAGAAAAGGAAAAGGAAAGGAAGGAAAGGGAAGGGAATGGAAAGGATGGGAAAGGAAGGAAAATTAAAGGAAAGAATGGAATGGTAAGGAAATTAAAGGAAAGAATGGAATGGTAAGGAAATGAAAGAAAGGGAAGGGAAAGGGAATTAATGTTAGAGGAAAAGAACGACATAGAAAGGAAGAAAAAAAGGCGGATAAAACATACCTACAGCAAAAAAAAAAAATAAAATAAAGTTTATTGGTTGAATTTCAACCACTGGGCGAACTCTAGTTGTTGTAGAAGCACATACAAATAATTTATTACTAATTACTATTCAAATTTAACAGGTCAGTTTTTCTTCAGAAATGAGTATTCCAGAATCCAAACACAAAACAAACGAAGCCTGTTTTTTGCTTGCTTGAATTTGTTATATCAACCTTACTTGCAGCAAATTTTACTTTGTAGTAAGAAAATAAAATTTGACTCCAAAAATTTAATTGTGTGCTTTTTAAATAATATCGCATAGTTATAAGTTCAAACAATAATTTTTTAAAAAAGCTAAATAGTATATTTTGTGGTTTTTTTTCTTAAAAATATTAAGTTTTCTTTGAAAATCGGAGATTAACACCAAATATTACCTATTTACTTACATTTAGCGCTATATTTTCAAGTTCATCTAAAATCCCAAATACTTAACGAGTTCATCTAAAATCTAAAAAAACTTTGTTAATTAATCTGTTAATTCGACACCACTCCCCAAAACCTTCGGGGAGTGTTTTTGTCGTTACCACAACAACAACCACATTCTAAAATTACAAAAGTAACATATTTTTAGGCGCACGATTTTGCATATAAATCGATTTCTATTTATAACTTTAAAATAGTTATTCTTGTATTTATATTCACTGCATTCTAAAACTTTATGTCTTGGTGCTGTCACTAAGGATGTTTTAACAAAAATAGCACCTATTTACACATTTTTGAAAAGCAAGTGACGTACGCCACATCGCCGCATCTCAACAAAACTATGTGGCTATGTTACAACCTAAGGTTGCCAGCTAATTATATTATATAACTTTTTTGTACTACCAGTATTTCTTTTGAAGATAGGTTATCTGTTATAAACTAAGCGTTCTTACAAAATGTTACCACAAGGGATGTTTTAACAGAGTTGCCACCTATTTTAATTTAAAAAAATCAGATCAGGTATGTAAGTGAATATTGTTTAATCCAAATGTATTTTTTATAACAACTCAACAAAGAAATTTCAGGGAATAAGCAATAACTAATTCTTTTGCACTTACTTTATTTGTCTATCCACGCAAAAAACATTTGTCACAATTTTTTTTTTAATTTTATCTGCCATAATCTCAGCTCTCGTACCAAAGCATTGTTACTTAGGATGTTTTTATGCAAGGTGGCGCAAAAGCAAGCTTCCGATGTTCAGCATATCGGTTGTGGCACGTGCAGTGTGTGCTGTTGCACCGTCTTGTTGGAACCACATGTTTTCCAATCCCAATTCATCAAGTTGCGGCAAAAAGAACTCGTTGATCATTGCTCTGTAGCGCTCACCATTCACAGTAACCGTTTGGCCCCGACCGATTATTGGTCAAATAAATAGTCAGCAATATTCCGCGTTCTGGAGCAGTGTAGCGTAACATTGTTTATTAACGTGTATTTCGCATGTGTTTACTACACAAATGTCAAAACAGAACTGACTTTAGGGGCCAATCGCAAAATTTATAGCATTTTCTGATAGGAGGATTACTTTTGCGCCACCCTGTATAATTTCCAACTGTCTGAAATTAAAAAGAGTCGAATGGTATGTGCCAATAAAAAAATTAATCCTTTTACGGTTACCACTAAGGATTTCCACCTAATATTATATTAATTTTTTTGTAAATTTACAGGAATTTTTCATAGTGGCCACATGCTTTAATTTTTTGGGGAGTTGCACACATGTCTAGAGCTTAAAAAACCCAACTAAAATAAGCTAATATGGGTATCAAACGAAATGTGTTTGCCCTTATATTTCAACAAATATATTTCTACCAATCGGAATGTTTTTACAGTTGATTATTTAGAAAAAACTTAATTGCATGACAACCTACAAGCTTTTTTTATTAGCCCAAAAAATTAAATAACAACTTCTATGCTAATACGAGAAGAATTTACTTTTTCTAATTAAATTATCGCGGCGAAACTTTGCACTAATAGATCGGCAAATACGAATTCCGAGAAGAGTCCTTTATGAACAGTGATTACAGCATTTTTAATTTCTTTGATAGTTGGCAACCCGACATATTCTTGCTATCGGCAACTCGAGTAGCTCTTCTTTCTGTCACAAATTCGACACAAGTCAGAGGAATTACCTGCCTCGAGTTCTAAGCAACATTACAAGATTTTTGCTTATTGGGTTTGTTTTTTTTTGTCAGCTAAACTCCTATTTATATTCACTTTACCATAGTTGTGTTCGGTGAGGATAAAATTTTTACTGGAAAGTGTTCGGTGACACAAAACATTTACAGCCAGAGAGCGCATTATCTCATTAAGAGAGAGAGCTTCAAGTTTCTGTTGGGAGAATTTCACTCAGTAAAACTTGTAAGTCAAAAACAGTAATCGTGACATAGGAAAGCAACAACAAAAATTTTGAAATTTGAACTATTAACCAATCAAACAACCAACAGCTGTTTTGCTTGCAAGTTTTTACCATGATCCAACTACAACAGGTCGTAGTAGCTCGACAAACATACACACATAAAAATTTTCCATGTATTTTGTTTTTGTAATTTGTGAGTTCAACGTCAAAATCGTACTGAGAAATGAGTGTAATGTGAAAATTGGAGGCAAAAGTAAAAATCAGCTGTTCTATTAACACGACCTGTATTATTGGATCATGGTTTTTACTGACTCCTGTTCGGCGAAAACTTTTTACTTTTTGCGTTTCGAGAGAGATTTACGTCATTCTCACTTTACTGACACTTTTTTGCAAGTGTTTACAAGTTCTGTCACCGAACACAGCTCATATCTATGAGCAGCCTCCGCCATGTGAAAGTCAGTAGTTGATCATGATGAATTTTTGTTTGTGTGCCTGCATTATCGACAATTTTTACTGCATGCTCTCGGCTTTTGTTTTTGTTTGAATTGAATTCTTGCTTTTACATTTTTAAAGTATGTATGACTATAAATGAGCTCGTGAGCTCTAAAGAGAAGCTTTTGATGATGAGAGATGGAAGGTTATATATTCACGGATCAGCAGTCTAGTTGCACGTCACCTAATAATCTTGTTTGATTCTGATAGTATTGCCACCAATCTAAAAAGAAATGGACCAAACTTAAGAAACCAGAGCCTGGTTTTCGGTGTGTTTCAATACAAAAAAGTATCAGTGCTGTGTTTTAAATGCTGTCTATAGGAACCGTATTGAAAAAGTGTCTTTTTCTTTTTTCCAAAAGGAGCACGCTTTTTTATTCTTATATTGAGCCTTTTAATAAAAAGCTAACTTTCGCCAATAAAAGCTACGAGCGGCATATAGACATAAAAAAACTTTAAGTGGAGCAGAGATAAAAAACACAACATCAAAGTGACAGCTCAGCAAAAGATCGGCGACCACAACAAGATGTGTCATACCTTCAATTGTCAGCGGCATACAAACAACCACAAAGCAAATTAAATATTGTAAATGTCGAATGCGGCAGACAATCGCAAATGTCAAATGAAACATAACAAGACAGATGAGGATTTGATGAGCACTGGGGTATTCAATTTCTTGTAAAGTGTGGCCAAAACCTAAGCCGTAATCTGTTGACTGAACACTTTAGTGCTAAGACTCAAAGGACTTATAATTGGCGGTATAATCTGCTTTATGATTAGGGCTGACAGATCTTTTATTTGTCTTGAAAAATTGTTTGGAGTTTATCGTCGGATAACTTATACATATATGCCTTTCGAACTTCTAAGTGGTCAGGAAAGAAGTACCCATACAATTTTCATTACATATAGCTTAGGCCTTACGTATAAGTACTTATAAACTGCTTTGTAAAAGGTTGCTCGGGAATTGTGCATATACTTAATCTAAAAAAAAATTTTTAAATATGTCAAAAATTGTTATGTTTTCTAAACTGGGCCAAAAAAAGTTTGCCTTTTTTATATTGCAGGGAAGGCCAAGGTATTCAACTGGCTGAGCCAAAGATTTATTATTGCTTATTTAGATGTTTGAACACTTATCTAATTTTTGCTTTAAAACTGAATAACCTTTAAAGTAAAAGCTGAATGCAGTATTATTAAAATTAAAAATTCCCTTGGACTGGTTTCCAATTTCGAGTAGTATTTTTTTTTTTTTCAAGTTTTTACTTTGTCTCTCTTGATAGACCACTAAAGTTTTATTTTAAGGTCTGAAACTTTGGCAGCATTTTTACCAAAAATATAATCTCTACATATAATAAAATTGTAACAGGTCGATGTCTGTACATTGCAGATATACCTGTAAAATGTATAAATAATGATTCAGCCAATAGAAGCCATGTCAATAATTTTCAGAATTTTTGTCTGTCTGTCTGTACGTTTGTGGGGGCATCACTGAAAAACTGCTTAATAGAACTGAATGGAACTTGCATTGTTGTATTACTATATATCTAACTTAAACAATAAGCGACTTGATCAAGTTCGATATCTCAACTGGTTTCGAAAATATAATGATTAAAATCAGACTCAGTCTGGTACACGGCTAAAAATTAGAGCCTAAATTTTCAACGTTTCTGGGCTACATATAAGTACAAACCATATTTCGTTAAGAATTTAAATTATTCCACTTTTTGAGAAAATAAGCGTGAGGAAAAGAGTTTCAATTTTAAACTCGAAATGTCTTAACAATAGAAAAACATAAAAAACATTTGTATGAGTTGTCAGGATTCGAACCGACTGTCCCAACATCAAAGTCGTCTGCTCTACCCACTGAGCTACGCAGCACATAAAACTGTTTAGAAAAAAAGACCAATGACTTGAAAAAACTTTCAGAAATAAATGAAAAGAGATTTAAAAAAATGTGAGACTTTTTTTTCAGTTAAGTTTTAAACCTAAACCGCAATAAATTTGAATCTAGTGTGAGTGGTTTAAAGATTCGGAATTTATTACAAAAAAGTTTAAAAAATTGCTTGAGCCGACGAAACTGAAATTTCAGCTCAAATTTTTAGCCGTGTATGAGTTCCAAGATGCAGCGAAGCGTTAAAAGGCTTACTAATATCAATATACATACTAAAAAAAAAAAAAAACATTTTAATATTTACACAACCTTATACACCTCAATATCCCCTAGCTAAGCGACATAATAAAAACCACACAGTTCCAGTCTAAGCAAAATTGTATTGCAAATTTTTATCTTTCTTTTATTGCCTATTCACTCAGTTTCAATTTTCTTGCACTAACTCTTTCAATATTTTCCTATTTGCAGATATGGCCGGTGGGTAACACGACGCGTTGCGGTCATTACAATTGCTGCAATCTGGCTGTTAGCCGCATTCGTCTCATTTGTGCCAATTTCTTTGGGTCTGCATCGACCGGATCAACCGTTAATCGTCGAAGACAATGGCAAACGTTATCCGACATGTGCGCTGGACTTAACGCCAACTTATGCGGTTGTTTCGAGTTGTATCAGTTTCTATTTTCCATGTTTGGTCATGATTGGCATCTATTGTAGGTGAGTAAAATGGAAAATTTATCGTTTCTCTTCCATATCGAATATGTAGTTGTATTGACTATATTTACGGTTACAAAGTTTAACAATGTGTACGCTGTTATGATTATACACAGCATTAGTCAAACTCAAATTCTATAGCAATGTCGTTCCAATGAGCTAGATGAACTTTGTTCAAAGTACCTATTTTTGTTTTTAATTAAACCAAACGGATATCCATTTTTATTGCCGCTTAGCAGTAAAATCAACTATTGTGCTATAAAGTCAATGCGAATAATATGTTTTATGTTAAATTTTAGTTTTAAATATTAGAAAACGAAAGCTTAAATATATCTCTTTAATATCCAAGCTCAAAACGATAGCACTTGTCTTGTTTATGGTCGAACTAATTGGTATCAATACACACCAAAATCGTTGGAAAATAAAAACAAATAAATTACAATAAAATTAAATTAAATTAAATTAAATTAAACAAACTAAAAGAAAATAATATTAAATTAAATTAAATAAAATGGAGTATAATAAAATAAAATAATTTTAAAGAAATCAAAAGAAATAAAACAAAAAAAAACTGAAATAAAACTTAAAAAATTAAATTAAATAAAATAAAATAAAACAATAATTAAATTACATTAATTGAAATTAACTGTGCTAGAAAGATAAAACAAAGTAAAATAAAATAAAACAAACCAAAATAAAATCAAATAAAATAAAATAAAACCAAATTAAATAAAATAAAATAAAATAAAATAATTTTAAAGAAATAAAATAAGAAAAATTGTAATAAAATTTAAAAAATTAAATAAAATAAAATAAAATAAAATAAAATAAAACAATAATAAAATTACGTTAATTGAAATTAACTGTGCTAGAAAGATAAAACAAAGTAAAATAAAATAAAATAAAACAAAATAAAATAAAATAACATATGATAAAATAAAATAAAACAAAATAAAATAAAATAAAATAAAATAAAATAAAATAAAATAAAATAAAATAAAATAAAATAAAATAAAATAAAATAAAATAAAATAAAATAAAACAAAACAAAACAAAATAAAATAAAATAACATATGATAAAATAAAATAAAATAAAATAAAATAAAATAAAATAAAATAACATATGATAAAATAAAATAAAATAAAACAAAATAAAATAAAATTAAATTAAATAAAATATAATAAAGTAAAATAAAATAAAATAAAATAAAATAAAATAAAACAAAATAAAATAAAATAAAATGAAATAAATAAAATAAACAAAATAAACAAAATAAAACAAAATAAAATAAAACTAATTGAACTAAATTAAATTAAAAAAAAAATAAAATAAAAAATTAAATAAAATATAACTAAATAAAATAAAACAATAATAGAATTAAATTAATTGAAATTAACTGTGATAAAAAGATAAAACAAAGTAAAATAAAATAAAACAAAATAAAATAAAATAAAATAAACAAAATAAAACAAAATAAAATAAAACAAAATAAAATAAAATTATATTAAATAAAATAAAATAAAGTAAAATAAAATAAAATAAAATAAAATAAAATAAAATAAAATAAAATAAAACAAAATAAAATAAAATAAATAAAATAAACAAAATAAACAAAATAAAACAAAATAAAATAAAACTAATTGAACTAAATTAAATTAAAAAAAAAAATAAAATAAAAAATTAAATAAAATATAACTAAATAAAATAAAACAATAATAGAATTAAATTAATTGAAATTAAATGTGATAAAAAGATAAAACAAAGTAAAATAAAATAAAACAAAATAAAATAAAATAAAATAAAATAAAATAAACAAAATAAAACAAAATAAAATAAAATAAAATGAAGTAAAATAAAATAAAATTAAATTAAATTAAATTAAATAAGAAAAATTAAAATGAAATAAAATAAACAAAAGAAAACAAAACAAAATAAAATAAAATAAAATGAAATAAAATAAAATAAAATAAAATAAAATAAAATAAAACAAAATAAAATAAAATAAAATAAAATAAAATAAAATAAAATCAAACTAAATAAAATAAAATAAAATAAAATAAAGTAAAATAAAATAAAATAAAATAAAACAAAACAAAATAAAATAAAATAAAATGAAATAAAATAAGATAAAATAAAGTAAACAAAATAAAACAAAATAAAAAAAAAAAATAAAATTTAATTAAATTAAATAAAATAAGATAAATTAAAACAAAGTAAAATAAAATAAAACAAAACAAAATAAAATAAAATAAAATGAAATAAAATAAAATAAAGTAAAATAAAATAAAATAAAATAAAACAAAACAAAATAAAATAAAATAAAATGAAATAAAATAAGATAAAATAAAGTAAACAAAATAAAACAAAATAAAAAAAAGAGATAAAATTTAATTAAATTAAATAAAATAAGATAAATTAAAACAAAGTAAAATAAAATAAAACAAAACAAAGTAAAATAAAATAAAATGAAATAAAATTTAATTAAATTAAATTAAATAAGATAAGTTAAAATAAAATAAAATAAACAAAATAAAACAAAACAAAATAAAATAAAATAAAATGAAATAAACTAAAATAAAATATAAAAAAATAATTTAAATAAAATAAAACAATAATAAAATTAAATTAATTGAAATTAAATGTGATAACTCGAAGGAAAGGAAAAGAATCGAATTGAAGGGAAAGTAAAGGGAAGGAAAGGATCAGCAAGAAACGGAAACAATAAAATATAATGCAATAAAATAAATTAAAAATAGAGACTGTTGAAATAAGGGAAAAGCAAATAAAATAAAAATACATAAAAAGAGAGCAACAGCATACAAAAACGGCCAAGAAATGATTAGCTAATTACTAGCTTATTCAACCACTGGGCGGTGTCTAATTTAATTAAATTGATGTACAAGATACACATCTTTAAAATAGCGAAATTAGAAGCTATTAGTATTGTAAAATCAATCAATTTTAGTAATAGAAGTGTGCTTATGCAAGCCTCAGAAATCTACCCATACGGCTATGATGTACTTAAAAGTAAAGTGTTTACTCTATTAGTGCCAGTCTTTACGATGTGTACGCTTACTAATGACGCAGAAGTCTAATGGGATGATTGATAAAGTAACAGATCACTTAATGTATATACACACAATATAAATGTTTTCCAAGAACTGTATGCTCTAAGCAAAAGCTCTTCACCACAGATGTTGCAATTGACTTTAAGGCAGAACTCCATAATTAGACTCTTGAGAGTTTCATTCATTGTAGTATTTCATCGCGTTCGTTAGTTGTTTGAGTTACACAGGTCGCAATCTAGATCATACAACAAAAAGTTGGATATGTAGTTTATACGTAACTTTAAGGACAGCGGATTGGTATACGAGACATCTACACACTTACCCCACTTAACAGCTTCCACAAAAATGTAACCTAAAATTTGTTTACCATGCGGCTACTGCTAACGACATGTCGATTACTGTTTCTCATTACGCCATTCATCATATACCTAAATACTTTGTAAACATACTTACATACAACAACACCACTCCGCCTTAATTGAGTTACTCTCAAAAGTGTGTAAATACCACACAAATATGAGTGGCATCACAACCACACATTGTATTTGATCAGCTAGTTACTCATACGCCATGTGTTACCACTTGAAGAACAGCACACAATACATATGTATGTACTCCTATGTAGATATGTAAAACATGGTATGTGTGAAATAAATAGTGTGATAAAACAAGCTATTTAGTGCTATTTCTTTGGCTATTAAGCAAGGAGTTGCCATAAAACCATTGAGCTTTAATTGCAGTGAATCACTAAACTAGTCATGAAGCTGGGTAGAATAAAACTAAAATTATTGTATTTTTATTGAACTGCTCCGTAATGGACTAAACTTGTATCAGTAAAAAGTATGAACATTATAAGTAGAGCTTCGTTAAAACTTTATCTGATTCGAGGCCCAGGTCTCGAGCATGTGATTTGAGCCATTATACTGTCCGCTGACATATAAATCATTTTCGATTACTATGGGTGAACTAAAATTGTATACGATATTTTGAACTAGTTCGAGACTGGTACATTTTTGTCTGAATGCTAACAATAGACACATCGTGTTAAATCGCCATATTAGAAAAAACTAAGAACTTATAGAGAAAAAGTTTTGTTGGCTGACTAGTCGCGCTTGCTGTTCATGCCATTTTTGAAGTAGTTTGCAACTAGTTTGATTTTACTGCAGGATATTTTCACTTAAATATGTACTTTAGGAATAATGTATGCATCATGAGCATATGACACATTCTTTCATTTCTGCTTACACTATAATAATAAGAGCGTGAAATAGCAACTAAGTAATTTTTACAACAACAAATGTTAGCAAAATTTCCCTGCAGTGAAATATCAAACTAGTCAGTAAACATACTAGTATGCAACTATAATTTTCTGGTTGAAATCATATTAGTCAGAAAAAGTTCAATCCATGCTAGTATACGACTATCATTTTCATAGTATGTGTTCAAGCGACATAAGCTATAATTATTTCTTTCGTTTATTTCATTTGCATTGCATGCTATTGTAATTCGCAACCAGCTTATGAAATATTCCAAAGATATAGTTTATGTTTTGCAATCCCAAATCGGATTTTTCACAGTCAAAATCATGAAAAATGAAAATGATGTATTGATGAGTCCATTTTCTTATTTTGACCCATGCTAGAGGTTTTGGTCCAAATTTGGACTAGTATTCTTTTATCTTTTTTGAACTACTATGATACTGATATGATTAGACTGCAATTTTACTAGTACATTTCCTTCCATTTTGAACTACTATGAAACTGGTACCTTACGACTAGTATGATACTAGTATATTTCCACTATATACAAACTCGTATTTCATGAGTAGATGACTCGTATGTTCTAGTCGAAATCTCACAGTTGACATCTCGTAGGACATCGCCATGTTAAAAATACTAGTTGCTTATATGGAAATATGACAGTGGGCTAACTAGTTGGGTTTGGTGCATATACTATTTGTAAAGTAGTTTGCAACTAGTTGGTTTGACTGCAGGGTTATTTGTACTTCTTTTTCGTTGTGTGTATGTCTGCTTTGAATGCTTTTGTAAGTGTATGTGGACTGCCGCCTTTTATTTCACGCCATTCTACGCATTCATTTCTTTCTCTATATTATTATTTGCATTTTTATTCTTTTTGCCAAGAATGCTGTTTGTTAACCATTTTAAATTGTTGGTATGTTTTTGTCACTTTTCATAAATTTTTATTTTTATTTCATTTGGCTATGTGACATGTTTCAATGCTTCTAACATAATTTATGCCTATGTATGTGTAATACTTATGTATGCTAGAGTAGGACACCTAAGAAGCTGTCTCTGCGGCTTCCATAGAATATTTTTATACTCAGCTGAGCAAAGCTCAACGAGGATATTTTTACATTTTATTCGTATAACGGCAGGACCTAACTACCAAATTGAATCCAGACGGATACAGGCTGACATATATGGGGGTGTTCAAGAGGAAAAGAGAAGTTAATAAAGATAAGTTTGTCTATACGTCGGCCTGTGAACACGATAAATTCAGCAAATTTTTCAATGTCCTTTTGAGATTCTGTACGCAAACTTCTTATTTAATAGCCGAAAATCATTTGTGTAAGCGTTTTAAAAAATAATTTAAAGTAAACTTGCTGCAATAAGCGATATGTAAGCTTTTTCGGGTTTAATTTATTTGGAAGTTTAAGCAAAATTTTTTATAAACTTCAAGAACAAACTTTTATAAATCATTTGGCTTTAAAAGTGAAATGCAAATATTTACAAAAAGTCCAGGAAAAAATATTTGTCAGTTTTTTGGTTTTCAACTTAAAATAATTAAAATTTTTTAATAAAAATTTTACATGAGAATCATGACGAAAAAGCTAAAATCATGGCTGCGTCTTAACCACTTCTACAATCATTTATAACACGTTTATTTCCACACGTTTTATAAGCGAAAAATCAGAATTTTGTACACTTCATATTTATTTTGGAAAGCTTTTTAAACATTTATGCTAAGTTTACTTTGCTTGTTGGGTATCTGTGAAATCGGATTATATGCCCGCCCACTTTTCATGTAAAGCACATTTTGGGAAATACAAAAAACTGATTTGACAGTAAATGCATGTACAGCTGTGTGCAATATAATAGTAGTGAAACTAAATTGGATATTGGATAATAATTTTCCTTCAAAATATTCCATAACAGAAACCATATAAAAAGAAAATTCAAAGGTTACACAAAGTTCAGGAAAGCTAATTAAACTTTTAAAAATTTACATCAAAATTTCAATATTTTTGGTCAGAATTTTTAGAAAATTTTTGAGTACGCAGTTTTTGAGCTATGACAATGTGCAAGTAAGAGGTACCTCAAAATTATCCCAGAATTTTTAGAATTTTTTTGTTCAATTGTGTTGGGTATTTTTTCCATACAAAATTTATTTTTTTTTCGCGCATTGTATGGAAGACATCACTCAACACCCTTGTCGGAAAAAATTTTGAAAATTTATGGAAATTTTTGAGAGGTCTTACTTGCACAATATTGCACTAAAATTAATTGGCCTACAAAACTGCATACTCAAAAGTTTTCTAAAAAATCTGCCAAAAAATTTTAGGATTTTCATGTCCATTTTTTAAAGTTTAATTAACTTTCCTGAACTTTAGTATACAACTTTAAAAGTTATTTTTATTTGGTTTCTGTTATGAAATTCGCTATATTTTAAATGAAAATTATTAAAATCACAGCTTCTTCTTAATTCGTCCAACGATATCCATTCTAATTTCACTACTATTATTTTGAACACAGATGTACACCTATTTCATCCAAATTTCTTGTTAAATTAGCCTCATGGCATTCTATATTTTTTTTCTTTAATAAGGGGAAAGCATTTGCCGTTCGATATTTTGTGGAAAAAATGCTTTCAACGTTATCTTGGTAGCCCTGCCTTGACTGGTAGGGGAGCCGAGGGGCTCTTGTTCAAATTCATTAAAAAGGTATTTTGTGACAGAAATGTCAACTGTGGAAAATTTCTTCGACGCGCACTTTTGCAGGAGAGTAATCCGTATAAGCTACTCTGGCAAGGGTCGCAAGCTCCCTAGCTAGCACTGCTAAAATCCTAGTGTCCATACAGTGCTCTGCTACGAACAAAGGCGCTCTTATTAGAAACAAATCAATATAATCTTTAAATATTAAGCTAAATTAACAGCTGGTGCACATTTCAGGCAAGCCTCGCCGGCTCTAATCAACCTTCGTGATATGAGCTGTAGGTTTATTAACTACGGACATCGGACAGATTATTGTAGTTTCTTTTCAGCGAAGTTGTTGCAATCGAAGATGCACCCGGACAGCACAGCAGGTATTTAAAATCTGAGCTCAATCGTGGTGTGGTCTAGGGTAATCTCGGAATATCTGACCTCGAACTATTTTAGGATAAGCATTAACTGTAGTTAACTAGTTTTTTTTTTTTTTGCATTTCATTCCATAGGTATAACCACAAAGATTACACAAACAAAGCAAATTAAATTACCGTCTTGAGTATTCGGAGCTTAAATAAATTTAACATGAATAATCACTTATTTTGTTTTTGTAAACACTGTGTACATTTATTATAAACGCAGCTGGCTTCGTCCTTTCCCAATTGATAGTATTCCTCGTCTTTCGATTCACGATTACCGAATAATAACAATGAGCCTACACATACACCCACATAAGCAGAGCGTCACATACATATCAACAAAGCAGTCAAACAAGATTTCTATACACAAGGCAGAAACAGAAGCAACCAGCGGCAGAGGCACGCTTACAGGCAGCGACGTGTAACTTTTCTGGACAGCCCCTACCGAGCCCAAAGATGTTCACTCATCAAAAGGCCACTGTTATTTTATGTTGTATCTCAACGGACCAACAACCATATCACTTATTTAATTGACTACTATAATACCTTTTTTAATGATTAATTAGTAAGTATGTATAAGATTTAGTACTTTAAATTCTATACACGGCTAAAAATGTGAGCCTAAATTTAAAAGTTTTTTGGGCATGTATGTCCAAACCAAATTTGGTTTAAAATTTAAATAATGCCGGTTTTCGAGAAAATGAGTGTGCAGAAAAAAGTTTCAATTTCAACCAGAAATGTCTTAACAAGTGACTCGTCTGCTCTACCCACTCGTCTAAGGCGCACACAAAATTGTAATGGGAAAAATTCAATGACTTGGAAAAGCTTTCAGAAATAAATAAATAAAAATTTAGATGTTTTTTTTAGTTTAGTTTTAAATCTAAACCACAAGAAATTGAAAATTATTGTAGGTAATTGAACGGTTTGGAATTAATTACAAAAATCTTTAGAAAATTGCTTAAACCGACGAATGGTTTAAAATTTAAGCTCAAATTTTTTGCAGTGTATCTTACTACTTTAGTACACAACTTCAAACTTTAAGTAATTTTGCCTTAAGTTTACGGTACATCATTATTACAAATCATTACTGTCGTGCTGCTTTATATTTGTGCTGCTTTATATTTGTCTAAAGCACCATATACGAGTATATTGCCTCTACACTGTCCTCTTCCTTTCGCTGTCATCGCTCGGATTCCGCCCAACTTTTTCGCCTGGTTAAACACAACCGAAAAATGTTCATATTTGTATGCGCCTGGCATGCGTGATATTTCCACATTTATTTACATAACTTTTAATAGGCATTCGACGAGCATATTCTTCACTAAGTATTTTATTGCACATAAAAAAGATTGATGACATCCATTGTTGCTGATATTTTTGTTTCTCCTCGCTACCAGCTGGTATAAAGGTTTTGGAACTTTTTTGTTGGCTATTGACCACAAACTTTGTTGCCATCAATATGGTGGACTTTTGTGGCAAAAAAGGTTTAAAAAATCAGCTTCTGAGTTTGTTTTTTCATTGAAATTTAAATGCATACACATAAATGCTAGTTTCAAGTTTCATGCACAATTTGATACCCAACAAACATTTCTGTAAATGTTTTAAAATAAGTTAGAGTCTTGCTATTATAAGTGATATATAAGTGTTTTCAGTATAAGTTTCTTCGAAGGTTTGTAAGAAACTTTTTATAAACTTCAAGAATGAAGCGACAAACTTCGTCGATTTTTTTATTGAGTTCATATCAAACATTTTTTTAACGAAAATTATCGATTGTTCACAATTTCAATAGTGTAAGAAGATATTACGCCTGTAAAATCGAATTTGCAAAATTAAATTTTATTCATGCGTTGTATGGAAGAAATCACTCAACACCCTTGACGAAAAAATTCTATAAATTCAGGAAAATTTTTGAGCGTATTATAACATGCACAATATTATATTAAAATTGATTGGGCTACAAACCCGCATACTTAAAATTTTGCAGATTTTAATGGCCATTTTTTAAATTTAAATCAACTTTCCTGAACTTTGTGTAAACTTTCAAATTTTTTTTTTATTGTGGTATCTGTTTTGGTATTCCCAAAAAATTTTTTCCGGAGTTATGGCATAAAAAGTTTAGTGGAAAAATCCACTATAAAAGGTGCGGGACCACGCCCATTTTCGAAAATTATATTTTTCGGCTTTCTTCGCTTACGGACATTTTGAAATAGAAATGAAATAAAGCTATGTTACGTAAAGTTATTGCCTATTGAATATATCTATGATCCGTTTCCAAATCTTTCGTATAAAAGCGGGCGTGGCCTTCAATCGACCATTCGCGGTATACATGGAAATCTGTGAGCCAAATTTCTTTTCGATATCATGAACGGTTTTTGATTTATGATTAATAATATTTTTAAATTTGACTTAATCAAAAGTGGGTGGTTTCACGCCCATTTTCAAAAATTTCTTGAAAATTTTTTTTCTGCCTTAATGTTAATTAAAAATAAGTTAAACCGCTTTATCTTCGAAACTATATACATAAAGGGTGTTTTTTTTAGGGGTATAGAACTTCGAATTGAAATAAAACACAAGAAAACCATTTTAAGGTCCATCAATTTGGCTTTATTGGAAGGATAATTTTATGCCATTAATGTTGAAATATGATTTCGGGCATGTGGCCGCCGCGGCTGGCTCGAATAAAGCCAATTCTACAGGTCCAATTTTCAACCACTTTTTCGAGCATATGGGGCCGTATGTCGGCAATAACGCCACGAATGTTGGCTTCCAATTCCCCTAACGTTTCTGGTTTGTTGGTGTAGACGAGCGACTTCACATATCCCCAAAGAAAATAATCCAATGGTGTCAATTGACAGGTCCATTCCGCGAAATTATGCGCTCATCGAATGTTTCCTTCAATAAATCGATTGTGACGTGCGCTGTGTGGCATGTAGCGCCGTCTTGTTGGAACCACAACTCATCCACATTCATGCCATCCAATTCGGGAACAAAATAGTCGGTTATCATGGCTCTATACCGGTCTCCATTAACGGTAGCTGCCTCTCCAGCATTATTGCGGAAGAAGTATGGCCCAATGACTCCACCAGCCCATAGAGCACACCAAACAGTCAGTTTTTGTGGATGTAATGGCGTTTCAAGGGTCTCATGTGGATTCTCTTCACTCCAAATGCGGCAATTTTGCTTGTTGACGTAGCCATTCAACCAAAAATGAGCCTCATCACTGAACAAAATTTTGCGATGAAAATCAGCATCGAAATCAATCTCATTTTCGGCCCATACACCAAAATCACGACGCATTGCATGGTCTCGCGGCTTTAATTCTTGCACAAGCTGGATCTTGTAAGGTCGCAAGCCAAGATCTTTGCGCAAAATCTTCCATAAAGTTGATGGACAAAGCTCCAATTGCTGTGCACGGTGGCGAATCGATTCATTCGGGTCCTCTTCAACACTTTGCTCTACAGCGGCAATTGTTTCTTCGGTGCGCACTGTTCGACGTCTCTGCGGATGCGCATTATCACATAGAGTAAACGTAGTGCGAAAACGATCCATGGTTAACCGAATTAATTGCTCTGATGGACGATTATGTCGATCATAAAATGGACGGAGCTCACGGTAAACTTCGCGAACTGAACCATTATTTTCGAAATAAATTTGCACGATTTGCAAGCGTTGTTCTTTTGTCAACCTATTCATGATGAAATGCCAAACCAAACTGAACATAAATGACATTAGAGTTGCCAGATTTGACCACAAAATGCCAGTTTTATCTCTATTCGAAAAACAGACCTGTAAAAAAAACACCCTGTACATATCAGTACCCGTAAAGGAAAGGGGAAAAGAAGGGGAGTAGGAATAGGAAACTTGAGACTGAGAGGCGGTGTAAGAGGAAAATGAAGAGGGTAAAATAAGCTAACGGGATAAAGGGGTGGGGAAAGCAAAAGTAGAAAGTAAAATTCAAACATAGGAATAAATTATGAGGAAGCGCTAAGTGGGGAGGGAAAAGAGTACAATTTGTTAAATATAGGCAACTCAAATTTTAGACAGGACAACGTCTGCCGGGTCTGCTAGTATAAAATAAAATTGTAAGATGTCAATTTCTGTATATTGCAGATATTTAAGAACACTCGATAGGAGGGATCATTATTGAGCGAATGGAGTTTGTGTCTGTCTGTATGTATGTATGTGCGCGTATCACTCAAAAACTGCTTTAACAAAAGACTGGAGCTTTAATCGATGCATTACCAGACGTCTATCTTAAAATTTAAAATATCCCTTCTTTCGCTAGCTTGATCGGTTTACACATTATCGGGCAATATGTGGACCAGGGTGACTCTAAATGCGTTAGGTCAATGTGGGTATCAAACGAAATTGGTTAATGAGTGCTGAAACAATCGAAGTGATTAAGTCCCATATACCAGTTGATATTTGGTATATTAATAATTAAAATCGGATTTAGTAGGTATATTATTAATTTGGAGACGCAGAACTTGTTTGCTAGTACTTGATAATTTTTGAAAAAATGTGTGATTTGCTGTTGCGACCAAATTTTTCTTACAAAGCATCGGATCATTTATTTTGAAGAGAATGAGACTTTAGGCTATTTCGTTCTTGAAATTTTAAAAATCCGTGTCAGAACCAAGATTATGTGAAAATTATACGGTATAATTTCCATTAGCCGATACAACCCTGGGGTCGAATTGTGTTATCCGTTCCGTGATCGAAAGCCAATTTTTAAATCACAATAGCTCTAAGCCCATAATGAGGAATGACAGCATACGTGAGCAATTGGCTGGAAGTAGCAGTCGGTTCAATTATGCATTATTATTTTTTTTTTAAAGTCGGACAATTTCAATGTTATTGTGACTTAAAAAACGGTTTACGATCACGGAACGTATGTCGTAATTCGGCCCCTGCTGATTTTGCACCATCGAGCTTTTTTTCTCTTGTTTTTCGCCTTTCCGTTTTTGAAGCGATTACTGAAATCAAGATTTGTTTCTTGCATGACTTGATGAACTTCCTAAGGATTGCTATTCAAGTCCCCATCATTTTCAAGTATTTCTGTGGCAATAGGTAATAAAGGCCAAGTGCTTTTTATTTTTTAGTAGAGCACTTTGAAGGTTAAAATTTCAGTAGCAGTTCATTTGTTTGAGATATTGCGTTTTGTACATTAAAGCCACTTTTGTTCAACATGAAAAAGTTTAAAAGTGTGATAATAGATTTGTGTGCGGATAACACAACGCTTGTTATAGCTCACTTTCGTCCTATCTTGAGTTTTCGGTTTATTGATTGGTGGCCACCGCTTTTATCTTGTGTTTTGATCGAAGTTCAACTTTTGTTTAAACTTTTTTCATTTTGATTATATTCACTGTCATAACGCTGACATAAGATGATAGATAGCGCTTGAGACCCTGTTAATGTACTTAGAGAGTTACATCCTTCTTAACAAAATAATTTATTTACGACTTCGACTTTTGAATACATTGTTATGTGGTAATTCAAAACTTTAAACGAAATTTTCTGAAATTTTTTATTTTGCAACATAGCACCATTATGCATTCATATATCTACATATGTATGTGTATTGAATCAAATTTTGTGAAATTTGTACTGTCGGAAATTCAATTAAATAACTTTGAGTACTGTCACTTTATTCTTTCAATTGTCTCTTGAACTTTTAACATGTTTCCGTTTGAAATATAAAATTGATTTGAATGCTGAAAACAGTGATGTAACAGAAGCAAGAATAAAACAAAATATTGTATGCAATGAACTTAAATAAATTGAATTATCACAAGTTCGGAGCAAAACGGATTTCGACTATGTTGTTTTTGACATTTCGAAAAGGCATTAGTTTTTATTTTTCGTACAGATCGATATAGCTTCGGAACGATTTTACTTGCCAGCCATCGTTATACTCGTATGTATGTAGTAAAATTGTAAACGTCGATGTCTGCATATTGCAGATATTAAAAAAAAAATTATGATACGGATCACTACTGAGCCAATAGAATCCAAAGCAACAGGTTCTGGCATAAGTGTCTGTCTCTATACAAGTTTGTACGCGCATCACTCAAGAACTGCTGAAGAGAATAGCGTTCAGCTTTCACCTTAGTATTACTAGACGCCTAACTTAAAATTTTAAATATTCCTTATTTCGCTAGCTTGATCGGTTTCGATATTATCAATATGGCTATCAAACGAAAGATGCTAATGAGTGCTGCAATAACCGATGTGCTTAAGTTCAATATCTCTCAACTGGTTTCGGAGATATAATGATTTAAATCTACCTAAATCTATTAGAAGTTCTGAGACGCAACGAAGCGTGGCCGGGTTTTCTTGTACATTAATACAATTATGTTTCGTTACTTAAAAGTAGAACAATAACTAAACAAAAACCCTGTGATTTAGCCATGTCCATTTGTTTGAATGCCTAGGCGATCTTGGCTGTTGCTCAACTCCAGCACTCCATCATGCCTTCTCAACGAAAGCTGACTCCAATTGGAAACACCAAATAAACTTAAGTCATTCTCCGTCCATTTTTTCTAACTCATTGCAGACCAGTACATACTGTGCTGCTAGAAATAATGTCGAGGAGTGTTTTCTGGACCCTAACGTCTTTACCATTCGCTTAATACTACTTAGTCTACGCAGACAAGAGCCGCTATGGTTACATCTGCGTAAAGCTCGTACAGCTCATCGCTAAATTTCCTTCGACACACAAAGATGGCATCACGATAAGGACCCTGAGTCTTTGAAGGAACTTTTCTCCACCAAAATCTAAGGCCCATCTCATCACCTTTCGGTCCATAATTCCTAGTCATTTGGCCTGCTGATTATCCATTTAAAAATTTTGGGTTTGGTCAAATCAGCTTATTAACGAAGCGTTTATGTCTTTTAGCCGATGCTATAGATAGATCCTTATATCCGATAACTGAGTTCGGGATAGTTAGAGCAACGTGCGAGATCGTCTTGTTTGTGGATCTTATCTGATCTTCTCAAAAGTCGGGTGGTGCATCTTGTCTCTTTGCTTTATTATTTTCAAAACAAAAGGATTGTAATTATCACTTTATCAAAACCAGTTTAAGTCCTTCTTTCCTTGGTCAAAAATTGGGTGCAGATTTCGTCATTTCTTTGGATATTCACATCTTCGCTCGAGAGGACGTGGTATTTTCATAACTTCACTGTCATATGTACACTGGTTGAAAATTCTTCCTAATTGTTCCTACACGTTACATAGGCAGCATCCTTCTTTTCCGAGGCGGAGCGACATTCTGAGTTACACCAGATGTTTTTGCAAACTCGCTGTAATTTTATGGTGCCTTCAGCGACAGAAAGCAGGTGTCTGAGCTGCGGGTTGGGGGGTTAGAATATCCCCTAAATGGATACACCTGTAAACTCAGCATCGACCAAGTTTCCGGGGTCAACGTAATCGTTTCCAAGACAAAAATAATAACGGATAAAACTCAATAAAGTGACTGAACAAAATATAAACTCACGAAAAGGGGGTTTTGGCACTAATTTTTAATTTTCCATGGATATGTGCTCCAAATTCTGCGTTTGCAGATTTTATATGGCTGACCAGAAAATCAACCTAAACCGCGTCTCGTTTTAAATATATATCCGCTGCCAATGAACTGTGTTATTTCTTCAAAAATCAATTTTGGCTGTTTATCCAACTTTACAGTGTTTTTCTATGAAATTTGCCGTTTTGTAAACATAGCTCCCATCATAAAAGTAAACATACTTAAATACTTTTAGAACGCATACCTACTTACTTGTTTTAATATGTATTAGCGAATAATCATAAATAATCTGCTGGCGTGCTAAGGAAATTGAAAAGAGCTACCGGCTAAACAAGTTTAAACTCAAACGCGAGCAACAGCCACACCTCTTTTCCTGCTAAATTTGTGCAACCGTCGACATTTCTTTAATAATTCGAACAAATCGATTTTATTTTGGTGTTAAATCTATGTATGTATGTATGTGTTTATGCAGGAGGCGTTGTAGCGCAAAATTCTTTTTTTTATTATTTCTAGTTTATTTTTTCATATTTCCTTTTCTCGTTTCTGAGCATGGAAATAGCCAACGTGTTAGTTCCCTGCCAAAATGTTGAAAAAACCATAAACAAACACCGAATGGCGTGCAGTAGAGCGGAATAGGAAAACAAAACAAGAGTAGCACATTTGACGCAAGACTCGTTGCAATATTTGTTAGAGAAGTGTTCTATATAATATAACTGCATTATATAGTGCGTAAAATAACTTTGCTTGAGGATTATCATCATAGCCTTTGAAGGAAAAAAAAAACATTTTAATGGAAAAGTAGGAGAAATGCGTCAGAAACGAGTTTTTATTTTTTTATTATATTTTATTTTATTTTATTTTATTTTTTTATTTTATTTTATATCTTATTTTATAAATTTTTTTTTAACTTTTTTTCTTTATTTGATTATATTCTTTTTTTTATTTTTTATTTTTTTTTGAATATTTTTTTTTTTTATTTTATTTTTAATGTTATTTCATTTTATTTTATTTTAATTCCTTTTATTTTATTTTGTTTTATTTTATTTTGCTTTTTTTCATTTTATGTATACCTTCATGAACATGAAATGGTATTATAACTTTGGTCCGATGTTTGTAAGTATGAGAAGAAGGAGAGATAGACCCACCAATAAGTATACCGAAATGGTCGGGGCGATGAGCTTAGTCGATTTAGCCATGTCCGTTTGTCCGTTTGTCCGTCTGTATGTTTGTACGCAAACTAGTCCCTCATTTTTTGAGATATCTTGATGAAATTTGGTATGGAGCCGCCATTTTGCATGAGATTAATCATTCGCATAGCTCCCATACAATCGATTATTCCGATTATCGGGTTTTGGCCTATAAATGTTGCAATTAAAAAGCTAGGAACGCAAAATTTTGCAGGTTTGATACCTATTATATATGTAATATGCGTAATGGAAATCACCCACATCGGACCAACATAACATATAGCCCCCATGCAATCATTTTTTCCGATAAATGGGGTTTGGGCTATGTATGTTTAAATTAACAGTTTTGCAGAGTTTGTACTAATTTTGAGTAAGGATCGGACACTTAAAACCGTGATGCGTATTCATGAAAGGTATAAAGTCTTCGGCACAGTCGACGACAGCCCTTTCCTTACTTGTTTTTATTTGTTTTTTTTTTTTTGTTTTTTTTTGTTTTAATTTATTATATTTTATTTAAATAATTTTTATCTCATTTTATTTTATTTTTTTGTTTTATTTTTTTTTTTTTTCATTTCATTTTATTTTTTATTTTATTTTATTTTAATTCTTTTTATTTTATTTTATTTTATTTTATTTTATTTTATTTTATTTTATTTTATTTTATTTTATGTTATTTTTTTCTTTTGCATGTGATTTTATTTTACACTTATTTTACTGTATTATTTTTTACTTTCTTAACACTTTTAAATAAAATGAAAATAATATGAGAACATTTTGGTAACTTTTTTCTATCCTAATGGTAATAAGTGCAAATATATTTATATATAAATATATATATATGTGTATATATGTCTACAAGTATCTGGCTCTAGAAGTGAACAGCCGTATACACTGTAAAGTTTACTTCAACACATACACCCACAGCAATTTTCTTTGTTCTTTGAAGGTGGGCAAGTTATTTTCGAAATGGTAGGCAGCCAATCAGAATATCAAAGTCCCAGTAGCTACAACCATAATCGTGTAATAGCTTCATGCTCATTGCTCTCTGAATTAAAAATTAAATAAATAATGCATTTATGTTCATAATAAGAGTATTTTTCGGCACTGAACTGGGCGTGGATGAAATTTAAGTGAAAATTTAAAAATATTGCGGACAGCCAAGAGAAAATAAGTAATAAAAAACAAGAAATAAACAAAGCTCATCTTGTTGACAGCGAATGTCTTAATCAAGAGTTCCGCTTCTTAGAGATTGTTTTTTTTTTTATTGAAAGGAATAAAAGCTGCAAAATCACAGCTATAAGTTAGTTGGCGAATCTCTCTGTTCACTTGAATGATGAATGATTAAAGCAAACAAAGAGAAAATGAAAAACCGAAGAACACAGTTAGGGGCATTATACAGGCAACCAACAATAGATCTTATTATAATTATTTCTGGAAGTATATCAATGCTAGTCTAGATTTTGCTGGACTGATTTCCAAATTGCACATACGAGGTGTGTTCAAAAAGTATCGCGAATTTTGTGTTTTTTTAAAAATTATTTATTTATTCATGAATATCTATTTTGTCCCCTTCAAAGTAATCCCCATGAGATATTATAGACTTGTGCCAACGGTTTTTCCGATCTTCAAAGCACTTCAAAAAATCATTTTTTTGTATCTTGTTCAGCTCCTCCTTCGATGCCGTCTTTATCTCGTCAAGAGAAGCGTAACGTCGTCCTTTCATGGGCCTCTTCAGTTTAGGGAACAAGAAAAAGTCACAGGGGCCCAGATCTGGGGAAAACGGTGGCTGCGGCATCATTAGTGTGTTGTTTTTGGCCAAAAAGTCGCGCACAAGCAACGATGCGTGAGCAGGGGCGTTATCGTGGTGCAAAAGCCAATTTTTGTTCTTCTTTGCACATCTTCTCGGCCTTCTGAGAACATTTTGTACCACCGATAAACGTTGCTTCGGTCCAAGGTAGCTTCTCCGTATGCCACAGTCAACATTCGGAATGCATCCGCGCACTTAATTTCGTTTTTCACACAAAATTTGAATAGGTAAAAATCGAAGACGATCCAAAACACGTGCAAGCAAAGCAGTTGTCAACAATTAACTGAACATTCAAAATGGCCGAGCTTGTCGGCATAAGTGAGAGACATGAGTACCAACATAACGCCACAAAAAATTCGAAATTCGAATATACGTAACCAGCGAAAATTCAAAATTCGCGATACTTTTTGAACACACCTCGTATGCCGAATATGAAGGCATGTAGGCGAGATGGAGTCTTTAAGCCCTCTTCTAGAATAGGTAATGCTAGGTTATGCTAATGCTAAGTACGGTAATAAGTTGGGTTGTGACTACAAAAATGAGCAATTTTTGGCTATAATGAATAGAGAGATATGTGAAGACGGTAGCTATACCGAATTTGAGTAAGAAGAGAAAGTCACCCTACCTCCTCTTTTAGGTCAGAACTATTAATAAGGTTGGTTTCCAAAATATTCATAAGTACAAGTCACAACGACCTCGGGTATTTGATTTTACTCAAATTAATCGGTAAATTAAATGACCAAAGTCTGCTGCAACTGTGATTTCCAGAAACGTTCCGCTTGGCAAATCCTTCTTTATCTTTCCCCCCTATTTGGGCCTGTGTTCCACATTGTCTCTTCTACGTGCAATACCAAGGTATTTAGTAGCCTGGTGATAGCTTAAACTGAATATTCTGCCTTTTGCTGTTAGTTTTGCTCGAAAGCCTATCTGAACTGAGTTGTA
Source organism: Merzomyia westermanni (assembly GCA_949987695.1). Classification (NCBI taxonomy): domain Eukaryota; kingdom Metazoa; phylum Arthropoda; class Insecta; order Diptera; family Tephritidae; genus Merzomyia; species Merzomyia westermanni. The sequence goes on from OX465288.1 coordinate 189,729,920, forward strand.
AACAATGTCAAGCGAGCTCTCCTTCATGCATTGCTTTATAGCAAAATGCTTAACAATCTTTGATAACCGATGGGGCCCACTAAATGCAGGGCTAGAGAAAGCTCACAAAGTACTCAGCCTCGTTAGTAAATTTTCTGGGAAATATTTCTGTTGAAATGCGTCGTAAGGAAAATTTTGTTTTATACCCACATTACCGTATCGCACTCAACAAAATATCAAATAAGTGGCAACACCGTAGAGACCTCTAAGTGAAGAGGAGCTTTAACTGTGACATTTTACCCGTGTTCAAAAGTTCATCTATACGGGTAAAATTTTCGAGATAATAGCGGCTATGACAAAAAATCATTTCATTACAAAGAGAAAAAAATAAGTGGCAACAGCATAAAAGCATCCTGAGTGGCAACCCCATGGTAAAAATTAGTGGATTGTAGTACATTCTGCATACTATCTACATACGAAAGTTCGTCCAAATCGGTTAAGCCGTGGATGTACAAGTATGCGAGAATAGTTCTTTTAAAGTTATAAGATATGATATTCACGAAAAGAGTTGCCAACTAGTAATAAATTGCCCCCTATCTAAAAATCTCTTTCTACTTTATAGTAAGTTTGAGTTGCTCTTCTGAAAGTGACTAGTTAGGTAGGTAAGTAATTTTACAGCTGCAACACAGCTCACCCAAGTAGCTCTAAGAAGCCGTTTTGATGCCATGAAAACTTGTCGAACCTACTAAAAGTAGGTAGTTGAAAAACTTAAAGGTGTTTGGAATGCCTACATCAGATATCCTTTCCAGCTTCTCCAAAAAGGGACTCCCAAAGGACTTTGGACGCCTTCTGGCTAGAGCCGGGCATTTACACAGAACCTGTGCAGACTGCATTTACACAGAACCTGTGCAGACTGCTACAAGTTCGTAGGTGTCAGCACTTGCCCTGCTTAGCAGACCCCTCCTATTCTTTTCGCTATAAATTAGCCAGGTGTATCTTGACATTGTACAACTAGTGGTATTCTTCCACTTCAGTTGTGCTTTGTTCCTGTAGTACTTTTAAATGTTTCCCTTGGCTACTGGTAAGGGTACCCTCATTTCTAAACTGGTTTTTTCCTCATTTTCTTCTGATGTGCCCATGCGTGCCAGCTCAAAGGCCCTCTAGTTATCCTCAATTCATCTATGACCCGGAACCCAGGTGATGCATAGTTCAATTAAAAGTGATTAGCCTATAGATAAATTGTAACTTACCTATCATTTTTAATAAAGAAGTTGCCACCTGTTCGAAATTTAATTTTTATCCAATAGTTATTTGACTGAGAGCTTATAATAGTGAGCAAAAAAGCACTTCATTACAAATTAATTTCTTCACAATCAAATATTTTCTACTATTCAATAAATATTTTGGCGGGGTGCAATAAATCCACAGGCAATAAAGCCATATGGCGCTATTTCTCAACACATTGGGGAAAAAACCTTATTAATGAATGTGGCATTAAATCCACTATGTCAAATATGAAATGTGAAATAAGGCCATACAACTTTGAGAAATAAAAATTTGAGAAATAAAGCCATATAAATATCGCACATTTCAAAATTAAAAAAACTCTTTGTTGAACGCTTCATGATAGCTCTCTAATTTTACAAAACCAAGCACGAAGGTAGATCTCTGGCTAAGTATGATTACTATTAGGAAAAAGTTGAACGCAATTATTGGTGGAGGTTTTGTGAAGCGATTTACGCCCAAAATGTCACCAAATATTTATTTCAGTTATGATTATTTTTGATTTAGTGTGCGGTATTTCAATATAAAAAGTACATTTTTTCCGCTTGGATGCAAATAGATTGAAAAAAGCGGCGCAAGCAAAAATTTGAACTTAAAAATCGCGCAATTTTTTATTCGACATTTCCATTTTATTCTTTTATTTTATTCTTGATATGAATTTAAAATATGCGAAGGGTAAATTTTGCCTCTTTGACGGATGTCCGCTTTGCCTCGCAGCCCCCATCACCATTTCGGCGTTACTGGTCTCACGACGCCATTTTTTTTCTCCAAATTCAATATTCAAAATATAAAATGAAAATTCGCGTAATTTTTTGTTAAAAATTTTCGACTTCTCCGCTTTTTTTTAATAGATATCAAATTAATAGGACTAAATATTATAAATTCATATCATAAATGAAAAATAAAAATTTGGAATTACAAATCGTCGCCCGGCACGCGTCTCAGGAAAATGCTGTTTGATTTATGCGATGTCATGTCATACAGGGTGGCTGATGAATTTTGCTACATTAAGAAACTCAAATAATTTTTTTTTTCAGTGTATGGAATTCATTTTTCTTTTATTCATGTTAAAGCTCATTAAATTTTATTAAATATAGCTTAATTAGTTTTAAAAATAATGGAATTTAAATGCCCCCCCTGCTCGTCGATGCATGTGCGGCATCTTACCAAAAAGTTGTTCCTTACTGCTTGGAGAGTTGAGACAGGAATAGCCGCAATTGTTTCTCGAATTGATTGCCTTAGTTCATTCAAATTTGTTGGTTTTGCTTTGGAGACTTCCTGTTTGCAATAACCCCACAAGAAAAAGTCAGGTGCAGTAAGGTCAGGCGACCTGGGTGGCCAACGGAATGTGGAGTTTCTGGATATCAGCTTATTGGGAAATTTTCGTCGCAATTCTGTCATAACAGGTTGGGCTATATGAGGAGCTGCACCATCTTGCTGAAACCACACAGAGTTGAAAGAAATTCTCATTCGACGTAATTCTGGATAGAAAAACTCTCTCAACATGCTCAAGTAACGGTCTCCAGTAACCGTAACGGTGTGACCGTTTTCTTCGAAGAAGTAGGGCCCGACAATGCAGCGTGATGAAACTGCACACCACACTGTGACACGAAGTGGATGCACTTCCATCTCATGGAGTATCTGTGGGTTAGAAGCACTCCATATTCGACAATTTTGTTTGTTTATGTTGCCGTTTAAATCGAAATGGGCCTCGTCAGACATGAAAAGACAGTTCAACATGTTTCCATCCTCTTCCACCATTTGAAGCATCTTCTTGCAAAATTCCAAGCGAATCGGCAAGTCTGCAGCGTTCAGTTTGTTGGCCATTTGAATTTTATATGGGAATAAGTCCAAATCTTTGTGCATAATTGACTGTAATGACTGTCTGCTTACACCCATTTGAGCAGATAAGCTTCTTGTCGAAACACGTGGATTGTTTTGTATGGCAGCAGCTACAGCAGCGATTGTTTCCTCCGTTCGAATTGAAGGGTTTCGATGGTAAGGTCTTCTGTTGACTGTCCCATGCTCGGCAAAATTGTTTACAAGTCTTATTATGGTCCATCTGCTCGGAGGATTGCCGCCAAACGTGCGCCTATACTCTCTTTGAACCGAAACTACGGACTCCAGTGCGTGATAGCGGCGGACAATCCAAATTCTTGTTTCAGTGTCCCGGTTATCCATTTTTGTTAAATGTAAAAGTCAATCTGCAAAATAAACAAAAAATTAACCAGATTCATTAAATAGAAAAAAAGTTATTTAATTTTTTTTTGGTAGCGGCTTTCATTAGCCACCCTGTACATAAACATCACACGTGCTGTTAAAAAAAATTGCAATAATGCCATATTGGCTTTATTTCACATTCATTGTCATTCATTGATTAATATGGCTTTATTGCCTATGGCTTTATTGCACCTTGCCAAAATATTTCCAGAAAAAAATACGCTTATCCTTGTTCAAGTTTTCACTTCTGCTAGCACTTAGGTTTTTTAAAATAATGAAGTTTTTTAACTTTAGATTGAATTAACTAAGTAATAAACATTCGCTAGTATTTGGTATAACAAGAATAACAAATGTCTCCTTCACTATCCTACTTTCAGGCTCTATTGCTACGCCCAAAAACATGTGAAATCCATTAAGGCCGTTACACGCCCTGGCGAAGTGGCCGAAAAGCAACGTTACAAAAGTATACGACGTAACAAAAATCAACCAAAAAAGTTCAAAGTACGTAATCTACATCACAGTTCACCCTACCATGTGTCCGATCATAAAGCGGCTGTTACGGTTGGTGTCATCATGGGCGTGTTCCTCATCTGTTGGGTGCCATTCTTTTGTGTGAATATTGTGGCTGCCTTCTGTAAAACTTGTATTGGTGGTCAAACATTTAAAATACTCTCCTGGCTGGGTTACTCGAATTCAGCGTTCAATCCAATCATTTACTCAATATTCAATAAGGAATTTCGTGATGCATTCAAACGTATTTTAACCACACGAAATGCATGGTTTTGTCGTCAGGAGGTGAGCAATATACATGCGCGAAATAGTGATCGTTTTGTAACCGATTATGCGGCGAAAAATGTGGTTATGTTGAATTCAGCACGTTCATCGGCTGAGCTAGAGCAAGTGTCTGCGATTTGACCAAAACGTACAGCTTCAGCATTGGTTTGCTGTATGTCCAGCGCAGATGCTGCATCCCTAACGACGACATATATTCCGTGAAATTCGGTAACTGTGGCAACCACGACCATCGTGGAAACTGTGCCAACTGTGACGGAAATGGAAACAGAATTAGTTTGAAATTGCAAAATTGCAAAAACCTAGGTGGCATAATAGAGCGGGTCGTGGTCGTGAGAGTAGCTAGTAGCTGTGGTGTTTGGTACAAAAATAGTCTGAATTCGTGTTGCTGTGGCGTTTCGTATTAGTGAATCAAAGCGGGGGTAATCATGGTTGAACTGAATTTTGTGCTTAGCTAATGGCACAGCTGAAGGACATGACAAATGCAAAAGGTGAGTGTCCGACCTACTTACATAATAGCCAATTTAGTAGTTAGTAGTCGGGATGAAAGAGTGCGAGGAATATGGGAAAATGGAAGTAAAGATACTCTTTTGTAAATGGAATTGAGTTGCATGTGAGTGTGATTGTAAGTATTTTGGTGATTAAATATAGAAATCTAGATACAGTATATGCTTATTAAATTTGTTTTGATTCAAATGAATTATGGTGAAGTGGGAAAGAAAGCGATTGTCGAGTGCAGCGGATTATAACGCATTTATAAGTAATTTACTTCAAAAAAATTCGAATTTTGGGTCAAAAAGTTGTATACTAAATATCATCTGCCTACCATTTTAAAGAAATTATATGATCCAGACTTCTTGAAACAATATATAAGGAAGGATTTTTCGAACAAGATTCTTAGAAACTAAAGGCTGATTTTGTGCTGGCTAAAGAAATTTTTTTTAATCAAACACAGAAAGGAAAAATGTAAGTAACAACAAAAAATAGTTGCTTTTGATGTTTCAAGTTTCGAAGCGCCGTCTTACGATTTTAGACCTCTTTTGAGCTGCGTTTAAAACAAAACAAAAAAAGCTCTGAGAAGCAAGCATAGCATGAAGTCAAGCGAAGTTTTGAGACATGTTCTGGAAATTATTCACAAGTTGATATTTTGGGATTCTCTGTTTGGAAACCAGTAAACTTGCAATTTACAATTTGACAATTGATGGTGATTTTTATGTACAAATTTTTTAAAAAAAGGAAAAGTCATAAAACTGATTTAGGATAAAATATTAAATGGAATAAAATTAAAAAAGGGTAGGTGGTGTAATAAAAAAATAGAAATTGAAAAATCTAAAATGCTAGGAGGGTATAAAGAAAACCCAAACCTGCGTGTAGCACAGTATACGTCATAGAAGTTAACTTTAACTTTTTCGGGCTTGTTTTCTAGACATTTTTGCGACCATTTCGGGATGGTTTTCGAAACTTTTCGGGACTATTCCAAATTTATTTCGGACTGTTTTTTCATCAATTTAGAGCTTTTTCAGGATCGTTTCGGGATCGTTTTTGTTTTTAGTAATAATAATAATTCCCAACGGATAACCCACCATCCCGCCCAATGGACTGAGGGGCATATAACGCACGGCATAATTTTTTTTTTTTTCAATATTTTTCCGAGTTTGTTAGGTATCGAGATCTAAAACTGCTCAGCTACAGAGAAAAACTCATCAGCTGAGTAACACAAAAAATTAAAACATATAAATAATGCATTAAAAGAAGAAAAAATCAGTTAAATCAGTCAGTCAAAAAGTATATTCGTAAAGTAACTATTGATTAAGCGAGGATAGTATCGATTTTTAATGCTAAAAAGCGAGTCAGAAATATCAAATGTGCTGGAGTGAGTGTTATTATTATCACACAAACATCGAAAATGCTCATTTAATTCAAAATTATTCCTACGATGTTTCAAGAAAAGTGGTTTAAAATGTCTTTTGAACCGATTCTATCCGATCTACGTGCACCTGGTACCTCGGAATCCAAATAATTGAGCCATATTCTAATATAGGTCTTACTAATTTTGTAAAAACGGCTTTAGTTACATATCGATTACTCAATTCTTCGAAACTCGCTTAAAGAATGATAAAACACTTCTAGATTTTCTGAATGTGGCATTAATGTGAAGATTGAAGCATTTCGGGACTTTTTCAGGACCATCTTGATTTAGTCTCAAAAAGATCACGAAAAAGTCCCGTAAATAATGAAAAAAATATCCCGAAATGATCCCAAAAACTATGGCAAGGTATATTGAAATAAGCACTGCAACAATCACTTAAAAGAAAACAAAGGTTCCAAAAAAATTTCGAAAAAAGTTCCGAAACAGTCCCGAAATGATCCTAATATGATTCCGAAAAAATCTTGAAAGCGTCTTAAAAATAATGCCGAAAAGTCCCGAAAGCAATCTCGAAACGGCCCTGAAATGATTTCGAAAACAATACCGAAATGATTCTGTAATGACTCTGAAATGATTCTGTAATGACTCCGAAATTATACCGAAATGATTCTGTAATGACTCCGAAATGATACCGAAATGATTCTGTAATGACTCCGAAATGATTCTGTAATGACTCCGAAATTATACCGAAATGATTCCGTAATGACTCCGAAATGATACCGTAAAAGTGCCGAAAACAGTTTCGAAATGTTCTTGAAAATGTCCCGAAATGCTCCTAAAAAGGTGAGGAAAACAACAGAAGTGGTACGGAAATTATTCCGAAATAGTCCTGAAATAATCCCCAAAACGTCCCAAAAACCATCCCAAAATGATCGAAACCCTGCATTATTCTGCTACAATTACATATTTCCTTGATTCTATATTACATCGATTCTACTACAATACTCTGTCCTAATTTTTTATTTCCCTTGCGTGCAAAAAAAATGTCGATAGACTTAAAAAACTTTAAATTTCACTCTCAATCAAAACTTTTCATTGCCGCCTAAGTAGTGCACTTCAAAAACTCAAACAAATAAGAAAGACTTTTAATATTCTTACATTAATACACATATAGCATGCAAGCTTTAAAAGCTTAACGACTTAATTCCCATTGCAGGTACATATACAAAGATAGTAGGAATAAACAGCTTTTATTCCCATTTTTAATTTTATACTATGTATTATGTATAAAAATATTTAAAAAAAAAAATGTATTTAAAGAATTTGTGCTTTATTGTGATTTGCAATAAAAAATGGCCAAATTTTATAAAAATCAAAAAAAAGTTATTCAGTGATTGTATTGATATTAATTCTATTGCCATTATGACACGTCACCTCAAATCACCCCCACTTTTCAAAATTTTGCAAGCTTCCAGTTTCTCTCATTTCAAACAGCGACCTAAATTCTCCCGAAAGTAACCGGTGTACTGAATTTTATTCACGAATGGACGGGCGGGCATGATTTGATCGATTCCTCTATTCATTCGTAAAGCTTTGATATATTGAACTCTCTAGCAAATTTATATTTCTCCAGCGACTTAGAAGAAATTGTTTGCTGCAATTGATTATACTAGTCTTAGCTATGCTTATCTTAAGCTGCTTTACAAGGACCGATATTTCCGTTTCATTTGAGACTATAATAATTAAATGTGAAAAAAAAGTTTTATTAAGAACTTTTTTGCATAAAACTTCCGCCCTCTTTATGCATAAATCGCATAAAAAGTTCTCCATTACGCTTTTAACGCTCAAGTGCAGTGTGGTTAAAACTTTTACTAAAGCGTAAATTGAAATATTTTTTACTAGCTTAAGTTATTCAATGTAATATAAAATAGTGATAATGAGCACTAGAGCTTTGACTAGATTCCCAGTATGCTCAGGTATATAACTAACTTTCACTCTACTGCTGCAGATTTGGACATAGCTGGAATTGAAATTTTACTTCTAATTCCAAAACTTTTAATAAACCTTGAGCTTTTAAGCGCATAACATTTAGTTGCTGTTGCTTGCTTTAATTTTAGTTTCGCAACATTTTTAATTACATTAATGCGCTTGAAGTGAGTGCAGCAAAAACAAAGTAAATGAAGAATAAATTCTCAAATACATTTGAGAAGTATATAACAGTAAGTAAAAATAAAAATAAACATTTCATTTAATTTAGTTAAAATACAACTTGAATACATTGAAATTGAATTGATTTTCCTGAAACTGCACTCTGATTTGTAGTTTTTTTTTTTTTTTTTTTTTTTTTTGAATTTCAATGCAAAATGACTTTTTTCCTTTTGCAGTCGTTGTAAAATAAATACATTTATGCACATAAACAACTTTAAATTCCTTTACCATTAACATTTACATTTATAGTACATATTTCAATTAAGCGTTCGCCTCCCATTGACATCGTTGGTTGTACGTTCAATGTGTAGCACTCAACTTGTGGCCGCTGTGATATGACGGCATTGCGTATACGCAACATTTATAAAACAAGCACAAAGCACATTAAGCAGATGCCATACAAATGCCAGCGTGATGGCTTCTGTCATACTATGCATGCATTTATAGCGGAATTTATGTGCACAATTAGAAAAATATTCACATTTACAGGATGACAGCTCGTCTATTAACATCAGAGTGTGTCAACATTTTTTTTTTAATTTTAATTTATTGAAATTTTTTTTGCGCAATAAGAAAATCAGACTTTATTAATAATTCGCAAGCGATAGCCGTTTTTGTCGTAGGCTTCGTAGGCACTTAGCGGCTTATGAATGAATAAAAAAACCAAATAAAATTTTGTTTGTCAAAATTTTAATGCAAAAAATAGTTTAGTCGAACAGAAAAAATTGTATCTAAGAATGAAAATAGAACGCTGCCAATATTACCTTAGATAAAGTGCAAGAATCTATGAGAAAAAAAAATTTTTTTTAAACTTTTTGAAAAAATATTAAATTATAGCAGTTTTTTATTCGTCACTTTGTTGCTGGATAAAATTTATTCTGCTTGCTCGCTATCTCCCAAGCGACTAGTTAAGGTTTGATTTGCAGAACAAATACCAAATTGAAAAAAAAAAATTATTTATAATTAGGTGTTGCCACTCAGGATGCTTTTACAGGGTTGCCACCTAACTGATTTACATAACGAATGCTATTATGCGTCGTATTTCAACAAAAATATTTCTCGGTAACGTCACTTAAGGTTGCCACCTGATCACATTATATATATTTTTGGGCATTTTAGATATTATCTAGGAAAATTATTGACAAATTTTAATAGACTTTAGAACATAGGTAATATGCTATTGCTTAAGTTCTCCCACCTAAGTTTAACCACAAGGAAAATTTCAAGGGGCTGCCACCTTTTTAAAATTTTTTAAATTTAAGTGTGTTGGGCCAATATAGCCATCGAACAAAGGGTGTTGTACGTCATACTGCAACAAGAATATTTGTAGGTAGGGTGTCCAACCATGGTTGCCACCTAGTCAAATTATATTGATTTTGTTGCATACCCGCTATATCTCGAAAACGATTTGAAAAATTTGGATGAACTTGTCATGCTTCTTTTCATGCTCTCCTACTTAAACGTCGCCACTAGAAGCCTTTTTATAGAGTTGCAACCTATTTGAAATTGGTAAAAATTCAGTCAGACACCTCGCGTTTTCACACAAATATTTCTAGTGTACTACCTAGGGTTGCCATCTTATAAGAGTATATAAATATTTTCGATATCCGCTCTTATTTCAAAGATCATTTCAAACTGCAATATGCAAAATTTCAAGCCGATTTGCCACCTATTCGAGACTTTTTAAAATCCAGAAATATATGAGAATGTGGGTAAAAATATTTCTAGGTATGGCCGCTGTATTGAAAATAATGAAATGACTTTATTAAAACGACAAGAATATCTTTACCGGTGAGTATTTAAATCGAACTTACTTATATGGCAACGTCAGTTTTCCACTTACTTATATATTTTAACTCGTCAGTTTTCCCTAAAATTATATGTAAAATAAATTTAGCAACTTTTAAGATATATTTTATAGAGATAAAAAATAATTATAATAAAATCAATGTGGTCTGAGTTAGGGCGTAACCGCACATTATATAACCAGATGTGGGTTTTAGCAACAAAATTAAATTTTTTTCGCTTAACTGCCAATTATAATATATCATTATACCGACGGCTGAGTGGAAGATCATCTATTTCTAAATATTAAAAAAATAAAAAGCCCTTTTGCATAATTTATTTGGAGAAGGCCCAACTCACAATAATGTTCTATTTCAAAATCAAGCTGGAAAACTCCCTATTTGAGAATCAGTTTCAAAAATTCCTTATCTGAACGAAATTTTAAAACATTTGCAACAGAGATGGGCTATTTTTAAATAAAAAGTTAAAAAATCTCATATGTGGCTTTTATATAACTTAGCTTAGTTCACTGTCTGTCTGAAAAAAAAAATTTTAAGTATTTTCAATACAAAACCTTTACAAAAATTTCTTTCATTCGTTTCGTGTTTCTCTTACCCCCTGTAAAATATGTAACATATAATTATTATAAAATTCATTCTTTCACATTAAGCTTCCAGGCTTATTCCTTTGTCTCTATTAAGTTAATTCCTTGTATTTATTTTTAACCAGCGTTTAATTAAATGTATTAAAGAGAGAATGTAATAATCATATGCCAGTCATCATTAACCACTCTACCAGAAATCATTTTATATGCACTTTTTTTTTAATTGACATTCAGAAGGCTAAAACCCGTTAAATTGCATAAACAGAATGAAACTCTCAAGCAGGGGTGGGGGTTTTCAGAAATACTGATTAACGCATAACATGCCAATTTTTGTTCAAGCAATCCTTGAATAATGCATAACTGGCCAACGTTTATTTTAGAAATTGTAGGCTGAGGAGTTTTCGTTATTAAGAGAATTTAGATTAAGAGATAAGTACCACAAAATCCCGTAAAATTACATCCATATGTCAGTATAGTTAAAGTGTGGTTGTGTGAAAATTGTTTGTGTTATTTCGGCATAAGCTAAGATTCATGGAGACGATTTCACTCATGTTTGAATGGCTAGCTCGGAAAAATTTCCGGACAAAATAAAGCTTTGTTGGGACTACTTTGTTTTATTCGGGTCCATGTAGAGAAGTTTTTGAGATCATTTCGGAATCACTTCGGGACATATTTGTGATAATTTCTTACATTTTCGTGATAGTTTCAGGACCTTTTCAGGATCATTTCGGTAATATTTTCGGGACTTTGTCCGGGATTATTTCGGGACCCTTTCGGAATCATCTCGGTAATATTTTCGGGACCATTTTGGGATGATCTCGGGATGGTTTACTTGTCTTTTCAGCACGATTTCCGGACTTTTTCAGAATAAATTCGGAACTGTTTTAAGGCCTTTTATTGAGGATTTTGGGATCATTTCGGTAATATTTTCGGGACCATTTCGGAATGATTTCGATATTGTTTATTGACTTTTCAGCACGATTTCCGGACTTTTTCAGAATAAATTCGGAACTGTTTTAAGGCCTTTAATTGAGGGTTTTGGGATCATTTCGGTAATATTTTCGGGACCATTTCGGGATGATTTCGAGATTGTTTATTGACTTTTCAGCACCATTTCCGGACTTTGTTAGAACCAATTCAGAACTTTTTTATGGCCTTCTATTGTTATTACTTGGAACTTTTTCGGTATCCTTTCGGAATCATTAAGAGATTCTTTTCGGGCCTATTTTTTAGTCATTTCAGAATCAAGTCCGAGTTCTTTTCGGGACCTTTTCGATTAGAATTCGGGATAGTGTTCACATAATTTCAAGAACATTTTTAGTTTTCGAACCATTTGCGGGACTTTTTCATCATCATTATAGGATCAATTCTGTGTTTTTGCAGGATCATTTCGAGACTTTTTCGGTATAATTTCGAAACATTTTCGCCATCATTTAGGAATAGTTGTCGGGACAATTTCGCGACATTTTCGGAAATATTTCGGGACTTTCTCGGGAGAATATCGGAACTGTCTTCGGGATCATTTCGCGATTTTTTTGATTATGTGCGAAAATTTTTTGGGGCCATTTTCGGACTATTTCAGCGCTATCGCGGAAAAGTTCAGCAATTATCAAAAAAAAAATATCCCGAAATGTTCCTAACTTCAATCACGTGTTTTTTTTTTTCAAAGAACCCCACCTCTCATGTACATAAATTAACGACACTTATGTGTACATATATAAATATTTTTTTTACTGCTAAGTGAACACTTTATTATACAGGGTGGCTGATGAATTTTGCTACATTAAGAAACTCAAATAATTTTTTTTTCAGTATATGTAACTCATTTTTCTTTTATTCATGTTAAAGCTCATTAAATTTTATTAAATATAGCTTAATTAGTTTTAAAAATAATGGAATTTAAATGCCCCCCTGCTCGTCGATGCATGTGCGGCATCTTACCAAAAAGTTGTTCATTACTGCTTGGAGAGTTGAGACAGGAATAGCCGCAATTGTTTCTCGAATTGATTGCCTTAGTTCATTCAAATTTGTTGGTTTTGCTTTGGAGACTTCCTGTTTGCAATAACCCCACAAGAAAAAGTCAGGTGCAGTAAGGTCAGGCGACCTGGGTGGCCAACGGAATGTGGAGTTTCTGGATATCAGCTTATTGGGAAATTTTCGTCGCAATTCTGTCATAACAGGTTGGGCTATATGAGGAGCTGCACCATCTTGCTGAAACCACACAGAGTTGAAAGAAATTCTCATTCGGCGTAATTCTGGATAGAAAAACTCTCCGTAACGGTGTGACCGTTTTCTTCGAAGAAGTAGGGCCCGGCAATGCAGCGTGATGAAACTGCACACCACACTGTGACACGAAGTGGATGCAATTCCGTCTCATGGAGTGTCTGTGGGTTGGAAGCACTCCATATTCGACAATTTTGTTTGTTTATGTTGCCATTTAAATCGAAATGGGCCTCGTCAGACATGAAAAGACAGTTCAACATGTTTCCATCCTCTTCCACCATTTGAAGCATCTTCTGGCAAAATTCCAAGCGAATCGGCAAGTCTGCAGCGTTCAGTTTGTTGGCCATTTGAATTTTATATGGGAATAAGTCCAAATCTTTGTGCATAATTGACTGTAATGACTGTCTGCTTACACCCATTTGAGCAGATAAGCTTCTTGTCGAAACACGTGGATTGTTTTGTATGGCAGCAGCTACAGCAGCGATTGTTTCCTCCGTTCGAACTGAAGGGTTTCGATGGTAAGGTCTTCTGTTGACTGTCCCATGCTCGGCAAAATTGTTTACAAGTCTTATTATGGTCCATCTACTCGGAGGATTGCCGCCAAACGTGCGCCTATACTCTCTTTGAACCGAAACTACGGACTCCAGTGCGTGATAGCGGCGGACAATCCAAATTCTTGTTTCAGTGTCCCAGTTATCCATTTTTGTTAAATGCAAAAGTCAATCTGCAAAATAAAAAAAAAATTAAAAAGATTCATTACATAGAAAAAAAGTTATTTAATTTTTTTTTAGTAGCGGCTTTCATTAGCCACCCTGTATTATAAAGGGTGAAATACATAAATCATTCACGATCTAATGCATATAAATTGAGAAGCTGCATATTTAAAAGCGAATGGAAAAATAAATGGCATACCGAAGAAACCCGCTTACAATTCAAATTAGGGGAAGCTTATCTTTCAGCTTACATTTTTACGAGGGCGCAGTTGTTGTACGAAACTAAATGGTTCTAAATGAGGAACCTAAAAAAAGACACTAAACTACTATATGTTTGTAGGTATATTTGTCCCTTACAACAACATAATTATTTGACACCATAAGGACGTTCCATACATCTGCCGTGTTGCTGCACAAATTAGGTGAGAATTAATTAATTCATCAAAACTTAACACTTCAGCGTCAGGTGTTTGGATCCTAATTAAACGCCACTTGATTAAAAGCTAAAAATTTAATTTGAAATTGCGAGTGAAGGGATCAGCATAGCACAACAAGCAACATCAGAAACTTTGACTAAGTGGGTGAAATCTTAATAAAACGACATATTCATATCAGGGTAGTTCAAAAAAAAAAAGAAAACAATTATTTTAGGAAATTCATAAATATGAATATTTGTATAACTGCTAGTGGTACCGCCCACTTTTTATTGAGTTAATTTTACAAATATTATTAGCCATAAATCTAAATTCGTTGTCAGTATCAAGCAAGAAATTTGGCACACAAATTACCTATTCACAGTAAATTTTCCATAAAAAAAGGATGAAATTGGGCAAGAACCACGCCTACTTGTATATAAACTATATTTAAAATCATCATATACGTATATAATAGACAATATCTCCACGAAAAATACCTTTACATTACTTATATTTCACTTGCAAACAGTCTGTATAGGATGAAGTTCGAAAAAAAATGTCCCGCAATATAAAAATTTTTTATTTGAATATATTTTACTCCGACTTTAAAAAGGTTTTGGTAATCCTATGAGCAGAGCTTGTTCAATGGCTCAAACTTGATAGAAGTGTGGTTGCGTTGAATTTGAATAAATTTCTCGTCTACGTGGTAATTCCATACACAATTTGGCTAACTCGCCGACGTGGCACACACATACAGATATTCAACATCCATTTTAAGGTCATACTACATTTCGCCACAAACAATCGACATTTGTTGTATGCAATTAATCGCACTCACACCCACATACACGCACACATACACAAAATTGATTGGCATATCGGGGTTCGAGCATCAATTTTAAATTACGTGTTTCAGCTTCACTCAAATCAGTGTTAGTGCGAATATCGCCTTCCCTTTCCATTTGTTGCTATAAGTCGCTGTGTTGAGGTTTGTGTATTGTTTTTGTATAGCTAGCAACAACAAACCCTAAAAGGATAGACGTGGGATGATGTGCACAATTTAAGTTGGTAGCAATATCTAGAACACAAAATTGAATTGGCAACAGACACAATCACGTACGTAGCAAACTCAGGGGATTGAAAATGCTAAAGCCTAAAATGTAGAAATAGTACGAAGTCATGAACAAAGTGACGGAAGCAATAGTAATTTTAGTAGCTAAGCAAATAGAAAAGTGAATATTGTGGATTCTGCAATGGGTGGTTGAGGCAAACGGATGTAGTCGGTACAAACTTTCTACATCCTATGATGTCCAAGCAAAAACGGGGTCTTAAAGTGACTGAAAAGTCATATTTTATAGCCTTAGTAAAATAAAATAAACTAATAAAATAAAATAAAATAAAATAAAATAAAATAAAATAAAATAAAATAAAATAAAATAAAATAAAATAAAATAAAATAAAACAAAATAAAATGAAATAAAATAAAATAAAATAAATATAATAAAATAAAATAAAATAAAATAAAATAAAATAAAGTAAAATAAAATAAAATAAAATAAAATAAAATAAAATAAAATAAAATAAAATAAAAATAAATAAAATAAGATAAAATAAAATAAAATAAAATAAAATAAAATAAAATAAAATAAAATAAAATAAAATGAAATGAAAGGAAATGAAATGAAATAAAATCAAATCAAATCCAATTAAATAAAATAAAATTAAATTAAACGACGAACGAAAATAGCACTCTATAAGTCACTCATCGCACCCGTCCTGCTATATGGTGCAGAAGCGTGGACACTAGCAACATCTGATGAGGCGGCTCTGGGAGTATTCGAGAGAAAGGTTCTTCGAAAGATTTGTGGACCTCTACGTGTTGGCGACGGCGAGTACCGAAGAAGATTTAATGATGAGCTATATGAACTTTACGCAGACGCCGACATAGTTCAGCGAATTAAAACACAGCGGCTTCGCTGGCTAGGCCACGTAGTGCGAATGAGCGAAGATGCTCCAGCCCAGAAGGTATTCTTATCGGCACCCGCCGGTGGAAGCAGAGGATGAGGGAGACCACCACTCCGATACAAGGACCAAGTGGAGACCGATTTGCGATCACGCGGTGCTTCCAATTGGCGCAACGAAGAAACGACTGGCGAGCTATGTGGGACGGTCAAAATCGCCCAGGCGGTTAGATGACCATTTAAAGAAGTAAGAAATTAAATTAAATTAAATTAAATTAAATAGATTAAATTAAATAAATTAAATTAAATTAAATTAAATTGAATTAAATTAAATTAAATTAAATTAAGTTAAATAAAATTAAACTAAGTTTAATTAAATTTAAATAAGTCAATATAAATTAAATAAAACAAAAGAAAACAAAATAAAATAAAATAAAATCTAATTAAATTAAATAAAATCTAATTAAATAAAATAAAATAAATAAAATAAAATAAAATAAAACAAAGTAAAATAAAATGAAATGAAATAAAATAAAATAAAATAAAATAAAATAAAATAAAATAAAATAAAATAAAATAAAACAAAATAAAATAAAATAAAATAAAACAAAGTAAAATAGAATGAAATGAAATAAAATAAAATCTAATTAAATAAAATAATATAAAATAAAATAAAATAAAATCAAATCAAATAAAAAAAACGAAATAAAATAAATTAAGATATAATAAAATAAAATAAAATAAGATAAAACAAAATAAAATGAAATGAAATGAAATAAAATAAAATAAAATCTAATTAAATAAAATAAAATAAATAAAGTAAAATAAAATAAAATTAAATAAAACAAAGTAAAATAAAATGAAATGAAATAAAATAAAATAAAATAAAACAACATAAAATAAAATAAAATGAAATGAAATAAAAAAAAATCGAATTAAATAAAATAAAATAAAATAAAATAAAATAAAATAAAATAAAATAAAATAAATTAAAATAAAATAAAATAAAATAAAATAAATTAAAATAAAATAAAATGAAGTGAAATGAAATAAAATAAAACCAAATCTAATTAAATAAAATTAAATTAAATTTAATTTAATTAAATTAAACTAAACCAAATTAATTTTTTTTTTTTAACTAAATTAAATTAGATTAAATTAAATTAAATTAAATCAAATTAAACGACAAACGAAAATAACACTCTATAAGTCACTCATCGCACCCGTCCTGCTATATGGTGCAGAAGCGTGGACACTAGCAACATCTGATGAGGCGGCTCTGGGAGTATTCGAGAGAAAGGTTCTTCGAAAGATTTGTGGACCTCTACGTGTTGGCGACGGCGAGTACCGAAGAAGATTTAATGATGAGCTATATGAACTTTACGCAGACGCCGGCATAGTTCAGCGAATTAAAACACAGCGGCTTCGCTGGCTAGGCCACGTAGGGGGAATGAGCGAAGATGCTCCAGCCCAGAAGGTGTTCTTATCGGCACCCGCCGGTGGAAGCAGAGGATGAGGGAGACCACCACTCCGATACAAGGACCAAGTGGAGACCGATTTGCGATCCCGTGGTGCTTCCAATTGGCGCCAGTTGGTTCCACGTAGGGGGAATGAGCGAAGATGCTCCAGCCCAGAAGGTGTTCTTATCGGCACCCGCCGGTGGAAGCAGAGGATGAGGGAGACCACCACTCCGATACAAGGACCAAGTGGAGACCGATTTGCGATCCCGTGGTGCTTCCAATTGGCGCCAGTTGGTGCAACGAAGAAACGACTGGCGAGCTATGTGGGACGGTCAAAATCGCCCGGGCGGTTAGATGACCATTTAAAGAAGTAAGAAATTAAATTAAATTAAATTAAATTAAATAAATTAAATTAAATTAAATTAAATTAAATTAAATTAAATGAAGTTAAATTAAATTAAACTAAATTTAATTAAATTTAAATAAGTCAATATAAATAAAATAAAACAAAATAAGACAAAATAAAATAAAATAACTTTGGATGCCGGGCGTTCAATTAAAATGGCTTGCTACTTCTAGCTGTGTTAAGAAGCTACTCGATTTCCCTGCAAATTTCATGCTAAAAACAAAGTGCTTGCACACATTTAATGGGTTTATCTTATTTAAATAGCTTTCATGCGTTATTTACTACTTTTTACTTGATCTTCGTTATTTCCTTAATAGCCTTCTATCATACATTATCTACTTTCCAAAATCTTAATGAGGCGGTATATGATGCAACTCACCACTTGCTGCTGGCATTAAATTCGATCAACACATTAATAATAGGAAAAGTTAGACAAATTTATTTCAAGCTTTAGTCCAATTTGTTAGCGCTCTTATTAATGATTGCCTTTACGCTTGTTAGTAATCCACTTCATAAACATATTGTGCGTCTCAAAATAATTTTCCTGGAAATAAACAAACACAAACACTTTTCATTTCTGGAGGAGCTCGCGTGTGAAGCATTGAATTTGTTTGCAGCTTTTTCTTCGAAACTTTTGATTGTAGAAATAATTCCGGTTTATATTTCGCTTTATTGAACTTTCATTCGTTTGAATAAATTATGAGCATAGCTTTTAACTGTTTTGCTTTGTCGTGAATGGGTTTTTTTCTTTTTGCTTTAAGAATTCTTTAATTTTTCAATTAGTTGTAGAAGTTGCATTTGAATTTTTATGAGCCATAGATAAGTGATGTAGCGAATATTTTAATAATAATATGATTAAAAAAAATATTTGAAGGTAATAGCAGATAAGTAAGATTTATTTAGGCGTCTTATTCCTAAAATAAATAAGATTGTAAAGTTCCAGTCCTACAACTGAATCCTTCTTGGATAATTTTGTTTATTTGTCCAAATCAAATTATCTACATCAATACTTTGGAAGCTACAAATGGTTGCTATTGCAGAGGAGATCTTACTTAATTTCCTAAAACGCACTTAGTTACTTCACTTGGAAGCTTAACAAATTAATTTTTATTTCAACAAAAAATAGATGATGCAATGTCAACAGACAAAAAAACCGCTAAGAAACTTTTGTCAGTCTTCAATTAAGTTTTTAATTTTATATAATAATTTTTTTGAAGTAAATTTAAAAAAAATAATTCTTGACCTTTGTGTCAGTTTTCGATAGTTTTTTGCTCATTGCTTTTGAACGTGTAAAGAAAGCTGTAAGGTTAGGAGAGTTTGTTGTTCTTTTTGTTGTTTGTAACGACAAAAACGCTCCCAGAAGGTTTCGGGGATATAAACCCGATACGCTCCGGTACTCCGCTTTACGGCCGAACTATACCTCTAAGGTATAAACAATTATGTATGTATCGATAGGTTTGTGCAAGCAGCAGTGCCCTCAATCAAACAAAATTAAACATAATTAATTATAACATAGGAAAATCAGTTTAAAAATGACACCACTACAAATGCCAAACATGCATTCACACTATAGAGCCGTAGTTGTGTGAGTAGACATCTCACGCATGTTATTGTACTACTCGTGCGATCGGCTTCACTGTGAGTGCGAAGAGTTGGTAGTGGACCAATGAAAAACAATTAAGGAAGTCTAAGTTCGGGTGGAACCGAACATTAAATACCTATTTCTTATAAACTGGCAATGTGTTAACAGGAAGTCTTCGGGCGCCAATTTCCAACCTTTACTCTAGGCCGTTTTAGTTGGAAACTTCAAGAACGCATATCTAAATCTCATCATAATCATAATCAATATCATCCATCTATCACACTTCTTTCAATTATTCAGCAATTACATTCAATAAAGATAAAAATATCGAATTATTTAAAATCTCAAAGCCTTCATCAGGTGTTTATAAGTATTCTAAAGAAAATACTCAGGAAATGTATTTACAGCGCATTTTTATATATTTTGATCCCTGAATGTCCCCATAAACTCTATTTCGTTATATACCATCCCATATGTCGTCCATACATTCACACAATTACGTCTCAAGGGCACACCACTGAAGTGTTTCAAGTACTTAATTCTATGTATTTAGGTTTAATGCCACTTAGCAGACATACTCGACAAATCGCCAAAAAGCACACAACTTAAAATCTTTAGTAGAAATCCAACGAAAAATCCAAATTATATTTCTTGTCCCTTCGGATAAAGCAAAATGCCAACTAACCTTTTACAATAAAAAAGTGTCGGTAGAATTTTTTAGTAGACATTAAGTGACGCTTGGAGATCTGAATGACATGTAAACAATGGCATAAAGGGTGAAGTGAAAAAAGTTAGGCAAAAGGCGTAAGCTAACATTTTTTGAAGTGTTCTTTACAGCTGTCGCTATTTCGCTTGCTTCTATCTACCCAATAAGTGAACTACGAGGGTGCCAGGAAATGTTCGCTTTTTTGACTCTTTGACCTTTTTTTAAACCAAAGAATGCGAAATGATTATCAGTTTTTGTTTTTTTTTTTCTAGTAAACACTTGCACAATTTCGGCAGAATTCGCTAAAATGAAAGGTTGACTAAAACCCTTCCCTTGGTGACTTTACTGGTGTAGTCTAAAAGAGACGAGGATCTCCTATTGACAATTGAAATGCTGAAAGAAATTTAAAGATGTCTTAATTTTGGAGGCCATGAATATGGAGAAAGTATTATGTAGTGATTTTGGATGTGCAAAGAAATCTGCTTGATGGATTCGTGGAATTTGTAGAGGCGACACTCTCGACAGTACTCAACGATTAAAGCGCTGCATTTATTATAAGCTTTGAAAACAGCGATATTTTGAAAACAGTTTGAGAAGGAGCTTTAGACCTGAAAGCTGTAAAGAAATAAATGACAATCTAATAGAAAAGAATAAACGGAGAAATTACAGCTGAGTGTAAGGTCAGCCGATTTCAGAACTTATAAGAACACCTTTTTCGGAATTTTTTTTTTAAAGCGCCCTTCTTCGATACATTTTTAGCTGAGATAGTTCGCTTATGAAAAAATGTGCTCTCCGATAGGACCAGTCAAATCTTTAATGAGCATGTTTTTGGATCACATTTTAATATTCGGCGTTCTTTGATCAACTTTCATTAACCTTTCCGGGTAAGTTGGAAAATGAGATGTTTTTCAATCAAATTGTAATATGTTTATGTTTATTTATTGAATTTCCTAGCACAACAATTTAACAAAACTACTTTATAGTGCTAGTTAATTTAATAATAAGGGTAATAAGAAGACTTAAATAATAGTATACAAGATAATAATTTAATTGATGAACTAAGAAGTTGTATAAGAGTTGAGAGATGTAGAGTTAGAGAAGAAGAGTAAGAGAAGAAGAGCTAGAGAAGTAGAATGATAGATAGTACAGAACAGTTAGTGTTCTTAAGTGTCTTACTAGTCATTGTAGAAGCTGGAAAGTTCTTTTTTGAAGTGCAGTGCATTACTTATCAGCCTTATTCTAGAAGGAAGGGATTTCCAAAGACGTATTGAAGTTACAAAGAATTGGCGATCAGAAGCAAGCATATGATATTTGACATGCGAGAGGATGAGGGAGCTTGATGAGCGTAAAAAGATAAGATAGAGATAATTGGGTTCCTTTGTATATATTAATTTGTGCAGAGTGGGAAGTGTTCTAACTTTTAAAAGATTATCGAAGGCAATGTTTAGGAGCTTTTTAGCATGTAATGAAACGTGATCAAGCCTTTTCACCCCATATACGTATCTTTCGATGTTGTTGTACAAAACATTAAGCTCCTTTTTGCAAATAAAGTCACTATTAGAGTAGATTTCGCAACCATAGAGCAGAGTTGGTATTAAGTAAGCTTTGGCTATTGGTAATGGAATATGTAATGGAGTGAAATACTGAGTCAACCACAGTGTCCGAAGCATCCCGTAGACTTTTCCTACAGTACCAAAGATGTGGTCCTTCCAAGTTAATGCATTGTTGAAAACAACACCTAGATTTTTCGCCGTGTTAACATATTCAATAATAGAATTGTCAAGAATTATGTGATCCAAGCCGTTAGTTTCAAGCCCCTTTCTGTGAATGACTACACATTTCAATTTCCGGGGGTTAGGACACAATCCATTCCTAGAAGCCCAGGCTCCAATTTGATTGAAGTCATAATTTATGTTGTGTATGCATGAACTGTTTCGATCACTAGGACAACACGCGTATAGTTGTACGTCGTCGGCGTAAATGTGACCATTACAATGCCGAAGAACCTCAGGTAAGTCATTTATATACAGAACGCCTGAGTTCTGTCGCCAAGATACGATCTGATGAGGGCCGTTGCGTGGCTAGAGAAATTGTACAAGCTCTCCAGCTCCTTACAGAGTATGATGTGGTCAACAGAGTCAAAAGCTTTAGAGTGGTCTAGAAGGGTTAGAAAAGCGGTATAGTTATCCTCGATTGCTACTCGAATGTCCTCTATCACAAATAGGAGTGCCGTTGTAAAGCTTCTTTTTGGCCTAAACCCAGACTGACGGTCTGACAGAAATTTGTGTTCGCGCACGTATGAAGAGATCTGATAGTGGAGAACTCGCTCAACTACCTTCGACAGAAAAGGCAGTATGGCTATATTATATATATATTATATTATTTTTTATTTTTTGAACAAATTCTGAGTTACTACGTTTTTGTAAACAGTTTTGAGATGGGATGTTCCTCAAATAATTTCTGAGATCAGGTATACTTTCACTCAGTCGCCGTAATACAAAAATTTTGTTTGAAGTGAAAACCTTTAAAAAGGCGTTGGGTATTATTTTGGATGAGAAAATAAGCATTAAACTCGCTGCCACTATGTTGTGGCTTGGCCCATAGATGAATAATAATAAGCAATTCTACAAAAAGTGTTGCCAGCTGTTAACAACTTTATTTTCAATGTGCTAGTTACACCATTTATAACTCAAAAACGTCTTGACTAACTTTTCTGCATTTTCCTGATTTTACATTTTTTTTTGTATATTAAAGTATTTATGCATATAAAATTCGTAAAAACGGTTGCCACCTAGTCAAAAATTGCGTTAAAATGTATAGCAACTTTTATTTTCTACTTTGCAGTGGAATATGAAAGGGGAATGAATATAGATGGAAAATAGGAAATCACTTTTATGAAGGTATTGGCACCTGTTCAAAAATTAAGTTTAAATATACTAGATACAACATCAAAAACTCAAAAACGCTTTGACTATGTTTCAAAATATTCTTTTATTTGTAGTTTTTTCAACGGAAGTAGGATAACAAGTTTTAAAATGCATGATTTTCATAAAAAGGGTAGCCATTTGCACAAAAACTCGTTTTCACTATATAGCGTCTTTGATTTTCTTATGAAACCTCTTGGACAGCATAATAATACATGCATAAAAATATTAAATTAGTTTATAAAAACTGTTGCCATTTGTTAAAAAAAAATTTTCAAAGTGTATTTTATATCGTTTATAACACAAACAACTTTTTGTATATACTTTTTTTCTTCGGGATTTGGATAATAAGTATTCATATATGTACATGATAAAAAGAGTTGCCACCTGTTTAAAAACTCCTTTTTACTGCATAGCTTTTGTGATTTTTAAATTAAGAGTGGAACATGGAAAGGATTAGACTATAGATGTAAAATAGCATAGCACTTTAATAAAAAGGGTAGCCACCTGGTTTAAAATTTCATTTTTACCGTAATTAAGATTAAGTTTTCATATGAAAGGCTTAGCATGCAGATAAGTAATTAGATATCATTTTCATAAAAAGGTTTGCCACCCGTTGAGGAAATTATTCCCATATGCTACTTATAACATTTGCAACTCAAGAACTAATAACGGTTTTTGTTATTAGGATTAGTTTCGCTGGGAATCGTTTAATCTTAATATATTTCACTTTGACTTTTTTACACTTTCATATAATTTTTGTACATAATTTGGTTGCATATGATTTTCATGGAGAAGGTTGCCACATTTTTAAAAATTTACTTGCAAATCATGGTAGCTTATAATACTAACGATGATTTACGAAAGATTTCCTGGCGAACAATTAATACGTAATTATAAGAGGTTTCACTTCTATCGGCGCTACCACAGAGTCCATTTTTTTTTTTACTTTTTCGCTACTTGAACTAAGCGAATTGTTGTTAGTCATATCGTAAAAAATTATTTTTCTCTTTAATTCTATTTTACAATTTTCTTTCTTGTTGCTGTTGTTGTAGTTGTCGTAACTACAAGCACATACCAACCACTTTTTACATGATTTAGTGTTGAAAAAACTGTATAATCAGAAAAGTCATCAATTCAAATTTTTGGTAACACACAAGAGAGCCAAACAATTTTCTCAGTTTGTTTTGTCTGTTGCTGAGCTATTTTGCCAAAATTGTGGTTGCCTTCATGGCACGTATTTCTATATCGATTTCTGCGTCCACAACTTCCTAGATGCTGTTTTTATGATTTAACAAGTTTGCCACTATTTTCATATGTTTGGCTACCCTTTTTGATCGATTTTGGATTTTATGCGTTACACGTTTTGTTGCTCACTTTAGC
The DNA here is from genome assembly GCA_949987695.1 of Merzomyia westermanni. Classification (NCBI taxonomy): domain Eukaryota; kingdom Metazoa; phylum Arthropoda; class Insecta; order Diptera; family Tephritidae; genus Merzomyia; species Merzomyia westermanni. The sequence goes on from OX465288.1 coordinate 189,754,433, forward strand.
AGCAAATTGAGCATTTGCCCAACATATGGTCTATGGTATGATGGTCTAAGCAATTTTTAGCTTACATACAGGGTGGCTGATGAAAGCCGCTACCAAAAAAAAATTAAATCACTTTTTTTCTATTTAATGAATCTGGTAAATTTTTTTTTTTATTTTGCAGATTGACTTTTACATTTAACAAAAATGGATAACTGGGACACTGAGACAAGAATTTGGATTGTCCGCCGCTATCACGCACTGGAGTCCGTAGTTTCGGTTCATAGAGAGTATAGGCGCATGTTTGGCGGCAATCCTCCGAGCAGATGGACCATAATAAGACTTGTAAAAAATTTTGCCGAGCATGGGACAGTCAACAGAAGACCTTACCATCGAAACCCTTCAGTTCGAACGGAGGAAACAATCGCTGCTGTAGCTCCTGCCATACAAAACAATCCACGTGTTTCGACAAGAAGCTTATCTGCTCAAATGGGTGTAAGCAGACAGTCATTACAGTCAAGTACGCACAAAGATTTGGACTTATTCCCATATAAAATTCAAATGGCCAACAAACTGAACGCTGCATACTTGCCGATTCGCTTGGAATTTTGCCAGAAGATGCTTCAAATGGTGGAAGAGGATGGAAACATGTTGAACTGTCTTTTCATGTCTGACGAGGCCCATTTCGATTTAGACGGCAACATAAACAAACAAAATTGTCGAATATGGAGTGCTTCCAACCCACAGATACTCCATGAGACGGAATTGCATCCACTTCGTGTCACAGTGTGGTGTGCAGTTTCATCACGCTGCATTGTCGGGCCCTACTTCTTCGAAGAAAACGGTCACACCGTTACGGTTACTGGAGACCGTTACTTGATAAGTTGAGAGAGTTTTTCTATCCAGAATTACGCCGAATGAGAATTTCTTTCAACTCTGTGTGGTTTCAGCAAGATGGTGCAGCTCCTCATATAGCCCAACCTGTTATGACAGAATTGCGACGAAAATTTCCCAATAAGCTGATATCCAGAAACTCCACATTCCGTTGGCCACCCAGGCCGCCTGACCTTACTGCACCTGACTTTTTCTTGTGGGGTTATTGCAAACAGGTAGTCTTCAAAGCAAAACCAACAAATTTGAATGAACTAAGGCAATCCATTCGAGAAACAATTGCGGCTATTCCTGTCTCAACTCTCCAAGCAGTAATGAACAACTTTTTGGTAAGATGCCGCACATGCATCGACGAGCAGGGGGGGCATTTAAATTCCATTATTTTTAAAACTAATTAAGCTATATTTAATAAAATTTAATGAGCTTTAACATGAATAAAAGAAAAATGAATTCCATACACTGAAAAAAAAATTATTTGAGTTTCTTAATGTAGCAAAATTCATCAGCCACCCTGTATAAACGCTTTTGTCTAATGTTTTCTATTCACTTTGCTGGATACCAAAAATTGCCAGGTCACAGCAAGGATATATACTTAAATTGAATATTTGCAAATTCAGTTTACACAATCGTATTTATGTGAAAGAAAATGTTGGAATTTTGTTTGGGATTCTAAATGACTTAATACGATTTGGTCCTATTTAAGCAGACACTAAGGAAGGGGTTAAATTTTTACATCGTAATAGCTTTTAATTGTTTTCTAATAACAAACAAAAAAAAACGAAAGAGCATATGAGAAAATCCAACAAAAGCACCAAAAATACCAAAAGACTAAAATTACTGATTTCTACCTACCACAAATCATTGCTAAATTCAAGAAGCGGTTAAACCCATGCAGTCAACTGCCAAAGTGGTGAATCAACATTCTAGTTCATTAACTAGAATTTTGTTGGCTTATTCATACCAGTTTGAGCGACTGCAACGTTTCCGCTACGTATCATAAGCAGCAACAATTCTCTTAAATTGTCGATACATGCATACACGAGCGAAAGAGTAAACAATTCAGTATTCGGGCAGAAATCGTTCAGTTAACAACGGCGTCCTTCATTATAATTTTCTATTTAACTAATATTCTGAGTTTTTAAATATTCATTTAATTAAATTTAATATAAAACTTTCTTGTAAATAATATTTTTTATGATGAAATCATATTACTTTTGAGAATTTCGTGGTTTTAATAGTACATTTGAATTGCAGAACATGTACGTACGTGCATGTCAACAAAATCACCCTTATTTTTGCCGCGTTGCTATTGAAATAATGGCGCAGTAGCGAAGCAACAACGAAAAAGAAATGTTCAAATGAAACCACGAAGACAAGTGAAAACGGAACGATCATTTGTCAAATCAATTGTGTAAGTAAATAACATTTCTTTTTGGAATAATTTAAGTAACCTTTTTCTGAAAATTCACAAAAGAAATATTGAATTGTTGTTATTTTTCAGGATTGATTTATTGTGATTGTGAAATGAAGTTTTCATAAATAAAATAAAAATGAATCTCCAACGGAATTGTTTAAAAGCTGCAACAACGAAATTTGCGAGCAGAGGCACGTACAATAACGAGGTGGTAAAAATAGCATTTTTCTTTTAAATTTACTTACTAAAAACTTTCACATTATGTAATAGCGAATTATCTGCATGGTTATTTGCAAAGAACACCGAAACTTAAAATGTTCACCATAAAAAGCTAATCTTCCTTGAACTTCCTTAATTTTATGTAATGGATTAGATTCTATCTTAGATCAACATTTAAATTTTTAAGTTTTCCATAAAATGTTTAAAGAAAATTTAAAGATTTATGATTGTGAAATCAATTATAAAATTCAATCAAAAACAAGTGAGGACGGCGCTGTCTTCGGCTGTGCCGAAGGCTTTATACCTTTCATGAATACGTGCAAACTTAAATACGCATTGTTTAAAGTTCTCTAAAACTTTGTCAGCAATACATTTAATTTTCTTTTATAATAAGCTTTATTTGTTATCTGTTAGCAAATATATCACCAAGTTTCAAGTTGTAATCTTCCAAAATGAGGGATAAATGGCCATAATCCTCTTATCTGAACGATCGGTTGTATGGGATATATACTATATAGAGCTCCGATCCTGGTGATTTTTTACGAAATCTTTTAATATCCATAAGAAAATATCTTACCAAGTTTCAAGTTTTAATCTTTTAAAATGAGGGAGAAATGGCCATAATCCTCTTATTTGAACGATCGGTTGTATGGGAGATATATGCTATAGTGACCCGATTATAATACAAAAATACATCCGTGTGCCAAATTTCATCGAGATATCTCAAAAATTTAGGGACTAGTTTGCGTTTAAACAGACGGACGGACGGACAGACGGACATGGCTGTATCAACTCAGTTCATGGTCCTGATCAATTTGGTATACTTAATGGTGGATCTATCTCTTATATTTCTGAACGTTACAAACATCGGACCAAAGTTAATATACCATTTCATGCTCATGAAAGGTATAATTCTCTCTATCTCTATGGCGCGATATACAACAGGTATATCATCATAAACCTCCTAAGAGATTTTTGCGCCAAGCTTCTCTTCCAATTTGTGGTGTGCCGATTTGAATTTTCCCTACAAATTGGTGGGACCTACAGTTTTTTGCCGACTCCGAACGGCATCTACAAAGGAGACGAATTTTTGCTGAGAAGCCTGTCATGGCAGAAATACACTCGGAGAGTTTGCCAAACCACTGCCGAGGGGCGACCCCGTTTTGAAAAACTTGTTTCAAATCACTTTTGATGTTACCTGTACCAGGGCTCGAACCATGGACCTACGGTGTGGTAGGCCGGCAACACTACCTTCACAGGTATAATTACTATTATTAAAAAATAAATATTTTCCAAGGGTAAAATTGCTATGAATAGCGACAATATTTTTATTGAAGATGATAAACGACCAAGAATCGTTTAAATAAACATGAATATGAATAATGCCGGAGAGCCATTCTCAAGCCATAGGGCATACAAATAATTTTCTTACAGATAGTACTTATGCCACGTCTAATCAGATATTCGACCCTTAGTTTCACTCATTTTCAAAATTCTATCTCTACGTATAATAAACTTGGATGTCTGTACAATGCATATATGTGGGACCTTTTATATGTTTCACTATTTACTGCTTGTAGTTAGCAAATGGTTGTACAAATAAAAGAGATTTAGATTTAAAGTTGATTATTTAATAGATTAAAAGATTTAAAATTGACATTTAAAGTTGAATTTCAATTGCAAATGAATTTAATTGGAATAAAATGAAATCGTCTCACAACACCACGTTTTTACGGCCTCGCGTCTATCTCGGTCGAAACTTCCAGTTAAACTGACTTTGCTCTGTTCGAGTTGTAGTTCTCTTCTTCGTTGCCTTCGTTGTAGTTGTCGCTTTTGTTAGTTTGCTTTAAGTTAGGGCTGCCGCCTGGTTATGGGTTTCCCAAATCCCACATATATTTAAAAAAAATACATAGGAGGGACCATTATTAAGCCAATAGAAGCCAAATCAACAGTTTTTAGAATTTTTGTCTGTATGTTTGGTCGCGCATCACTCAAAAACTGCCAAAAGGAATTGATTAGAACTTTTACCGTTGCATTGCTAGACGTTTAACTGAAAATTTGAGATATACCGATTTCTCCATCTGTTTCGGAGATATCCACCGATTTGTAGACCAAGGTGGCCCAAAATCTGTTAGTACTATATGGGTATCAAACGAAAAGTGAAAATGAGTACTGCAATAAGGGATGTAATTAAGTTACATATCTAATCTGGTATGGGAGATAATGATGAAAATCGGACTCAGTCTATTATTAGTTCTGAGAAGCAGCGAAGCGATATTAAGAAGACTGATTGATGCGGTTTGCTGAAGCACCTTTCTCATGGGTTTGCAAGAGCACTCGTAATTGCTAATCTCAAGATCTTCGTTCTTCCGTCTATATTTGATGATGCATGCCTCGGAGGAACCCTTCTTCGCCTCCCTGCCTTAATAGTTCGGCGAGTACCTCATTATTTTACGGAAAATTTATTCCGTTATTATGATGGAACGAACAAATAACCCATTTTGTATATTTTGGGCAATGAACATCTTCACTTGTACGACCGCCAGATCATGCTCTTAGTCTTTTTTAAACCACTTAACCTTTTGAATGTGTTACCCTTTTTTATGGTTTTATGCCCTTTTGAAATTCTGTTTGCCTTTGTGTTTTTAATGCAGATATGTGCTCGACGAAATCACCAAAGTGTGAATGTATAGAAATTTTTCTGACTGTTTTTGATTTTTATTTGCAAATTTGTTTTGACCATTTCTATTTCCTATTTTATTTCGTTAGCAAACGACAAAAGAATTATTTCACAGCTAAGCTGCGCGAACCCGTGTTGAGCTTTTAGCATTTTTAGCGCTTTTTTATATGTATATGTGTTTATATGCATTAGGCTGGGCCGAAAATATTTATATTTTTTGTTTGTTATATTCATAACTATAAATTATCATATTATAGATAATTGTTTGGTTTGAATATTTAGAAATTTCACGAACTCAAGACTATGTAGTTGATAAGACAGTCAGTCTATAGTTATTACATTATTTCCAGACTATTTTAAATTTTTGTGCATTATTTTTGATAAGGGCTCTAGAACTTAGTACTCATTTTCAGAGGTTGCTACTTTTGATTTTTTAAGACTGATCTCACTCAAAAAAACTAGGCTGTAGAAGAACAAAGACAAACATCGATTCTTTGAATTGAACTAAAACAACTCAGCATATAACACAGTACACGTGATAGAAGCTATCTTCTTACCTTTCTAGGATTATATCAACTTCATTTTAGAGGCGTTTTCGCGCTCACTTCCTGATGGTCCCTAAATTGTACCAATATAAAGAAATCATCTTAAAATCGCCTTTGAAATGGTTTCGAAAATACCGCAGCAATTCGAAAAGTTCATAAATGATCCCGAAATTCTCGAAATGATCCTGAAATAATGAAGCAATAATCCCGAATATATACAGAAAAAGTACCGAAACTCCACGAATCGATCACGAAAAAGAATCAAAAATGGTCCCAAAAAGTTAATAAAGGATCCCGAAAAAAATCCCGAAATCGGTTAAGAAGACATTCTCGAAATGATCCTGAAATAATGAAGCAAAAATCTGGAATTAATACCGAAAAATTCCAGAAATTGCACGAATTATTCCCGAAAAAGACCAAAAAATGGGGCCGAAAACGCCCGAAATGGTACCTTAATAGTCCCGAAACGACCCCAAAAAAGTCCCGAATTGGACCCGAAAATAACCTCGAAATGATCCTGAAGTAAAGAAGCAATAATGCATAATTTATCCCGAAACATTCAGGAAATTACAAGAAATGGTTCCGAAAAAGACCCAAAAATGAGCCTAAAAAGCCCCGACATGATACCTAAATAGTACCGAATTGGTCCCGAAAATCATTTCGAAATGATCCTGAAATAATGCAGCAATAATACCGAATTTATCCCCAAATACCCCGAAGTTACACGAACTGGTTCCGAAAAAGATTAAAAAATGGGACCGAAGCGGCTCTAAAACCATCACTAAAGGATCCGGGACCTGCCGAATTTTGCTACAATTTTTTATTTCCGTTGGATCAATAAAAAATGTCGACCTACTTCAAAAAAACTTCAAATTTCACGCACAATCAAAACTTTTCATCGCCGCCTAAAAAGTAAACTTCATAAATTGTCAGAACATTTTTTCATAATTTTTTTTTGTCGCAGTCTAATACTCGTAGATGTTTATTACGGGGTTCAGTGGTTCAGCGAGGCTAACACCCAAGCATAAGCTTAGCTACAGTCAACAATTTATATTGGCAAATTTTTCTACAGTTATCCCCATTAAATGTATGTACATATGTGCTCTTATGTATATGACTGCTGCCCTATACTTAGTATATGCATATATGTTTATTACCATATTTGTTTTTGGGGTTATAAAGCTCTACAAACCGTCTTTTATATAGGTGGCTATATTCGCTTGTTGTAACTAAATGAAAATACTAAATTAAGTCGACCATAATGCATTTGCATTGTGCACGCTTACGGTACTTAACAATGAAATGAGCTTTGAAAGAATTGTAAAACTCAGACGCGCGCACACATACTAACTACAGAAGAATTTAAGCAAATCGGATAAAATGCTTAAATTAGCGATGTAACGAATCTTTTCTGATTCCGACTGTTTCAATCGGGGTAACATCAAAGACCGTCAAATAGCCTCCTCAAATTATACTGGCAATTTTTGTTTTTATCCTTCGACTCGTGAGTCAGTTTAAAATGCAGTCGATTTGGAACGATAGACCTTTGCCGCGTGAGTTTTGCTCTGTACCTATGAAAACATATATTTTAAACAATAAGAAAAATGTATGTTTGTATAGTTTTTGTATCATTATGTTGTGAAAGTTTCGCAATTACGAGAATTTGCTAGTAAAAAGTACACATTACTGAGCTATCTGGGTAGGTAGAAGTCAGCAATTCTAGTATTTAAGTTTATTTTTTGCATTGAAACCGACTGTCGCAGGAGCAATTTGGTTTGACCAGTGGAACCCTCTAGGTCATCCCGACCCTCCTTCCGTCAGAAAAATTATGGTAATTGGAGGGGAGAGACATCATATCCGTAGATCAACCATTGAGTTGCACGTCATTACCTTTGGGCATATTAGTCGCCTTGCCGCATGCCTTACCGCGGGTATATTATAAGCCCCCAATCCGCTTCCGCGCAACGAAGAAACGACTGGCGAGCTATGTTGGACGGTCAAAATCGCCCAGGCGGTTAGATGACCATTTAAAGAAGAAGAATCCGCTGGGGTTTTATTTTGATGATGCGTGTTTGATTCAGACTTGTTAAATAATGATTATTTATGGTAATGATTACCGGTTTGATTAATTATTTCCTTGAGAATTTATTTAGTGATTTATTATCATTATTTTAAATTTTTAATGATTATTTTTCAATTAATTAAAAAAATTGACAAATAAATTTGGCTATTCACGATTATTAAAAAAAAAATCAAAAATAATCAAAAAAAGAAAAGTTGTTTTGATTATTTGGAATTTTTTTTTTTTTGATTATTTTTGATTTTTTTTTTTTAGTTTGGTTGTAGAAGCATATAAATATATCTATTAACAATACTGAAAAAAATCAAAAAAGTTAAAAAAAAAATCAAAAGCAATCAAAATCACTTTATTTGATTATTTTTTTTCATTATTTTTTATCTTTTTCTTAATTTTTCTTTTAATGGTAATCAGTTAATAATTGCCTTCTACTAATTACTAATCAAATTTAACAGGTCTGCTTTGATTGTGGCTTTTTAATAAGATCCAAACGTTAAAATATTTATTTGTTTGTTCATTTACCACAGTTGGTCGCGTTCTGTTTGGATATTTCCATACGATCAGTATAGATACTGCCCTGCCAAGGTCTTTGGATTTTCTCTTCATTGCTTCTTTTGGGTGTTCCATGATTTCTTTTGACTTTATCCTTCAGAATTTTTATACCCATTGGTGCTGCCTCTTATATATTGTGTTGAAATTTGTCAACTTAAGTTAGAGATGTTATAATGTTATTATTGTAGCAATACATCGCCCTGCTTAGTTTGCGCATCCATTCATGGAATTGGTCGTGTCCGACCAAACAGCTTTATACTAATATTGACAGTCCTTAGCCGAATATGAACCCGGTACATTCCGTTACAAACAACTTATGGCACCAGCACGACTGCCTTGGTAACGATTTCTTTGACCCTGTAATCAGGGTCGATGTGGATTTTATTCGCCTCTTACGGCAGGCTTACCTACCTATTCTGACCCCTAACCGGCAGATGTTAGAGTTGTTATTTGGGATCTATCTACTACGTGCCTAAATGCCGCATTTTTGTGCATTTGAGAAGGTTAAGACTTATTTTGTATCACTGGGTCTGGGGTCGTTGGCTTCTTTAGGTGTTATAACCTTACACTGACCTTCGGTTTCAACTCTGATCCTTCCGTAGCATCCTTAGTCCATACGCACACCCGTTTAATATTTCGCGGTATATAAATTTGCTGCGTACTTGTGTACAAATCAGATTTTCTTTATGGTTAGAGAATTGCGCGCTTTCCACAAAAAGCAAGCAAATAAATAACAAACACTAAATTTCGCAATTTCCGGTTCGGCTCTTATGGCAGCGTTTGAACAGGTTGAGGAAGACTTGGCAGTCCTTTTTGTTTTGTTTTAAATATGCGTGTGTTTTCCCCCAAGAAAGAATGACTGAAAAGTGTGCAAAGCCACGCCTACTTCGCCAAATTCCACAAAATTTTTTTGGCCGTCGAGTTTTGCTCAAAAAGTTTATTATATGTGCAATATTTTGTTGCTATAGCTTTCATAGTTATAGAAATATCACCTTTTAAATTTCACAAACAAATTTTCAGAACTATGTTGAAAAACTGGGCGTGGCCCTTGACCGATTTCGTCCATTTGTAAAATAAACAGTTACCTTTATATATTCAACATTTTCGCCCAATTTTGTTTCGACACATCAATTTGTGCCGGAGTTATGGCATAAAAGGTTTTGTTGATTAAACTACTATAATTCCAAAATTTATATTTTTTTAATTTCTTTGTTCACGGACACTCTGAAAGTGAAATAGAAATGATACTAAGCTATTTTGCGCAATGTTATTGCCTATTAAATATATCTATGATCCTTTCAAACTCTTTCGTATAAAATCATAAATCATGGAAATATGTGTGCTGAATTTCGTTTCGATATCTTGAATGGTTTTTTAATTATCTTATATATAAATAGACAAGATAAATGCAATGTAGAACCGTTTTCTGCTAAACTATAATTCTAAGGTATACAAATTATATATGTATAGATAGGAAATTTTGAAGTGTACTTTTATCCGTAAATAAAAAAAATTTAAAAAATCATTTTAATATAAAAAATTTAACATAAAAGTTACACCACTACACATTTACTTATTCACACTATAGACACGCTGTGTGTGCGTGTACTTGCTTTTTGTGTACTATGCTGAATCGTGAGCATGGCCGAGAAGTTGCTTTGTAGGAAAAAATTAAGAGCCGTAGTAGTGTGAGTAGACTTGCCATGCATGTTTTTGTGTTATTCGTGTGGTTGGCTCTCACTGTGAGTGCGAAGAGTTGGTAGTGGACCAATGAAAAATAAGTATTCGCACTATAGATACTCTGTTGTGTCATGCATTTTTGCTTTAGTTGTTTTTATTGCATTGATCACTGGCTACGATGCCCAGTGTCAGCGGCTCTCCTGAGAGCACGAAAAGTTGCTTGTTGGAGACATAAACAAGCAATTTCAAATATGAGCAAATATGTAAAATTCATTGCTGATACCTACAAACAGGGTTTACAAAAACAAAATAAATGATTACTCATAAAGAGTATTAAACACCGAAGAAAATTAAAGGAAAGGAAAAGAATTGAAAGGAAGGAAAATCAAAGGAAAGAAAAGGAAAGGAAAGGAAATGAAGGAAAGGGAAGGGAATGGAAAGGATAGGAAAGGAAGGAAAATTAAAGGAAAGAAAGGAATGGTAAGGAAATGAAAGGAAGGGAAGGGGAATTAAAGGAAAGGTAAGAAAACGAAGTGGAAAGAAAGAAAATAAAAGAAAGGGAAGGGAAAGGAAAAGAAGTTTGAGGAAAGTAAAAAATAAAATAGGAGAGTAAAAAAAGAAATCAAGGAAAATAAAAATATGTTAGAGGAAAGGAACGACATAGAAAGGAAGAAAAAAAGGCGGATAAAACATACCTCCAGCAAAAAAATAAAATAAAATAAAGTTTATTGGTTGAATTTCAACCACTGGGCGAACTCTAGTGATTAATAATTTCTCTAAATTGATTTAATCAAAGTGGTCGCTGCCATGCCCATTTTCAAAAATTTCCTCTAAAATTTTATTTTCGCCTTAATGTTAATGCACACACCAAAGTTTGTCCTTATAAAATATTCTATGTATAAAAAGTGGGCGTGGCTATCAAGATATCTTAAAATTTACTCAAGTTATCCTGTTCACAGGCGGACGGACGAATGGACGGACATGGCTTAATTTCTTTTCCTCAATATCTATTTCGATTCTTTTATGCCGTTACATACTACCGTTAGGCGTAGCACTACTAGGTATAATACAATAGACTCAATCGAAAAAAGTCTATTCTACCGAAAAGTGACACTCTCAATAGGGGGGATTGATCAAGTAGGCGTTTGAGGGACATGCTAGCCTAACACATTTTTCAGCAACCAATCAAAATTTTTCTTCTTTTTAGCTTTCAGATCAAAATCTGTCAAATAAAATTTTTAGGTTTAATTCATGGCCATATTGGCAAACAAAATTTATTTATATATTTTAGCTCGTAAAAATTTAACGATACTCGCAAAGTTTACGAGTGCGAGGGATATAATGCATTTGATTTGGGTGAAAGTCTGCAGTTCCACTGGTTTATTAGTTTCTAAACAAAAATTTTTTACTTCCTAATGGTACTGAAAGTAAGCCGCTCCACTAAAAATTTATAGGAGCAGTAAAAATTCAAATTAAAATATACATTTTCAAATCAAGTATTTCTTAGCTACAAAAGTCCTCTAGAAAAATGCAATTCTTTCTTTAGTGCCAAAAAAAATGTGAGTATAAAATTATTTTCACATAAAATATACAAGCTGTTTTAAAAAAATAACCAAAAGGTTTGGCTAAACGATGCATAAGGCGCTTTGTTGTCAGCAAACTTTACCAGTATGACCACAATATGTAAGTAACAGAATCAGTGACTCTCAAACTGCACACTCCTTTCACTTGCTCTTCAAACTTTTAGAGGTGCTTTTTACTTAAACTAGCTCCTACTCTTTACTACCTAACCAAAGCATTTATTGTTTAATTTTATAATCTTTTTCTTTTAATATTTTATGATATATGACTTTTTTACTTTGATTATGTTATGGGTGTAGATTACTTAATTACTTGTTGCGACGTAAATTACGAGTATATGGCTCTCAATCTATATAAATGTAAATTCATTTGTTTTTCTCATAGGATATACCGCCAGCTTTTCATGCAATGCACAACCACAGTCTTGAATTCGTCAATATTTTTGTTGATTAGGGCATGACGAGGAAACGTGCAATGTTTTAGATTAATGAAGTCCAACCTTTTTCAAACGCATACATTTCATAAACTCGAAACATTTTTAAGCTGATAAGGGACGTTTTTAGCGCAAATTCGAATTCTATGTGTTTTTGCGAACAAGTTCTGGCATAAGATGTTTTAGAACCGGTTGCCGGGAAAGTGTGATCTTTCATTCAAAAATCGAATTGAAATATCTGTGGTGATGAAAAGCATTGACGGCTTTTAGTAGTGACTATAATTGATAAAATAATAATTGGTATAATTTGTATGGATATAATGTTTATCTAAATTATCTTTTTATTATTTTTTTTTTTTTAATTTTTTTTAATTTTATTTATTAATTAATAGTTCTTATTTTAATATACAAAAAAAAGTTTGAGACAACTGCCATATCTTTTCATAAAGATTTATTTCGGAAGTTGCTATACTTCATCTTCAGAGAAAGGTTGGCATGTTCTGTTAACCATTAGGCTATCAGAACGATGGTTTATTGTCAGCCAAACTCTTATTGCTTTTCCTTTTTTGTTTGTAATAAGGGGAAGCACAAACCTGTTAAAGATTATATGCAGTTTTCCAACAGGTTTGTAGTAATAAAGAATTGAAACTTTGGGACGTAATAATTCAAGTGATCATTATCTTTAGAATCTATTAAATTACTAACTACTATTGGTTTCGATTTCAAGATTTATTTTCTCATCGATAAAAAAAATTAATATGTATATAATACTATACAATTGCTAAAAAAAAGTTAATAAAATCACAACTAATCAAATAAAAGCTTCACAATTGCTAAATGGTTTAGTTTGCTTTTCATTTGTTCTTCGTAGATTTTTATTTAAAAGATGTGGTTAGTTTGAATTGATTTATTGCAATGGTAATCAGTAATTAATTGTTGGTTTTTGAAAGCAATCGCAGTGAGCATGGCTGGTTACATTTAGTACCTAATCAATTCATAATTATTCTTACTCGAATTTGAAAGACCTGCATATAATATGTAAGCTTTCAATTTGCAATAGTTCTTTTGAAGACTAATCGATTATCACTAATCGACTGGACTATATATTCAAGAATTTGCAAACTCACCTGCACTTTCAGAACTCACTTAAAATATTTTTTAAATATAAAACTTATATTATTATATCGTCAGAATTCGAATAATTACAATTACTTGTTGTTATTGTTGTTGAAATAATACTTAGTCCTGTCTAGTCCACCAACAAAATCTAATGGAAGTTCCAGGAACCTGGCGGTTTCATAATGGTTGACTCAGCGTGAAGTTGGTGTTAGAACAGTATGCTCCACCTAGCAGGTGAACAGATGGTTCTTATCATTATGGTACAGTCGATATCGAATATTTGATAGTCGATGTTCAAACAGGTCAGTAGTCTTTGTCAGTAATCTTTAGTTTCTGAAACTTGAAGCTTTAGTCTGAATAAACTTTTCCGAGCATGCTATTATCACTACTTAGCTACAACGATTTTGAAACTTTTTGACCCAAAAAATTTATCAATAAAAGTATTCGTCAGGGGGCCCGTTCCAGATTAATGCAACTTTAAACATTGTTTTGGTTTTTACTTTGGAATTTTGACAAAAACGCAAAAATTAATATGGAAAAAGATATATACAAATTCTTAAAGGAAGTTATATGGTCTCAAATATAAAGCTACTTTTCGACAGTTATTCATTACTGAGGTTACTAAGAGGGAGACCAAATTCTTTCTAAAAGTTGAGAGGTCCTACATATATTAAGCCAATTTCTGCTCAGAAGATGTTCATGGCATCAGGTAGAATTATTACTATGATTTATTTTGAGAAAAAATTACACATTCACTATAACGTAACAGCTATTTCAATAATCCTCACTCGTGCATTGATGATCATTTTTATGTTGTAAATGCCGCCCCTTTCATTATTGTTATAGATGGTAAGTCGTAGCAATCCTGTGCCGCATACATTTTCGTGTCTCTTAGCGGCTCAATAAATTCTTTTACGACCCCACCGACAAAAGCTTTTTTCATTTGCCAGCATTGCTTAAAAGCAAAGAATTAATTCCAATTTCAAATGAATGCTTCCAGCATTTAAACTTGTCTCTTTTTCTGCGACGATCTGCCGTCTTGCTGGTCACTCGTTTGATAATCGTAAAACTTTTGCTATGACTAACATTACCAGCAAAAATATGATTGATGTAACAGTTGGCAAAAACAACTGAAAAACTGAGAGCATATCAACTCAGGTGAAGAAACATATCGACGGTGAAGTTTTAAAATAGCATACCCGTCAGTTTGGCAGTTTTGAAGAAAAATCCCGAAAGGAATGCTGCTAGAATAATTTTAAACATTTTTTTAAACCCCTGGAATTGCACTGAATTTACAAAGAGTATAATCAATTTAAAATAATGTCAATAAATGTAGATTAAAATGTATTCCATTTAATTGTATTTCATTTATTTTCACTCAACTGAATTCAGTTCTATTCAATTTAATTCAATTTAATTCAATTCAATTCAATTCAATCCAATCCAATTCAATTATAATCAATAGAAGTTAATTCAATTAAATTAAATTAATTTACCTCTATTCAGTTCTAGTTAGTTCAATTAAATTAAATTATTTCAATTCAACTCATTACAATGCAATGCAATTTAATTTAATTTGATTCAATTCAATTCAATTCAGTTCTATTCAATTTAATTCAATTCAACTCATTTCAATTCAATTCAATTCAATTCAATTAAATTCAATTGTTAATTGATAATTATTGTTTTAATTGATTACGATTACAAAAAATCTAAAGTAATCACAAAAAATTTAAAATAATCAAAAAAAGTACATTTGATTACTTAGATTTATCTCTTTGATTAATTTTTGATTTTTTTCAGTATTGTTGTAGAAGCATCAAGAATATTAAAAAAACAAAAATTAATCAAAAAAATCCAAAAAAATCTATAATTATCAAAAGTAATCAAAACAACTTTTTTGGATTATTTAAAATATTTTTTTTATTTTTTTAAATATTAAAAGATCATAAATTTTTTGATTATTTTTGTAATTAATTGTAAAATAAACATTTAAAATTTAAAAAAATGGTAATCAGTCATTAAATATATTCTCAAGAAAATAATTAATCAAACCGGTAATCATTACGATTAGTAATAACTATTTAAGAGGTCTGGTTCAAACTTTGAAACGTATTTCTGTATCTAAAAAGTTATAAAGACCAGTACCCAATATCCGAAGTATTACTGCATTAAGTTAAACCCCACTTAAGCCTCCAACCACAACAACAACAACAACACTACTACACTTATAATCTAATTAAATATAGAAAGAGAAAAAGTTTGAATGACATACAGACCCTAAGTGCGCTCGACGTAATATGAATTCAGCTGTTTGCAAAGAGAATAATAAAAACAAAAATTCATTTCTCATTTCCAACAATGCTTGACTTTCTTTGCCGCATTTTCATGAAACTGAATATTCATGTTATTGGATTGGAAATGCATTGAAAACCGAAACAACAAATAATACAAAAAAATTCAAAGAAAATAACAATGAACTTCCCACAGGCACACAGCTACGAAACAGCAACAATTGAATGACAATCCACAATTTGACAGCTGGAAATTTTTTTCCGCACCGATTTGCAGCAAAATCCTAGTAAGCTCAACAAAACTTTTCCCTTGTTGTGAGTCAAGCTCTAGCTAAGCTGCGCTGTAGTTGGTAGGTATCTCGAAGGAAGTTTCAATTAAAAACTTTTCAAAGTACACATTTCTCTGCTACACACAGACACATACACACACACACTCGTGTGCACTTTCAAATATTGGTACAATACAAAGCCAGATGGGAAATATCTTATAACTGGCGCTAAATCAAATGACAATTCATATTTCGAGCGATTGTGAAGGACAGACTCGAGCGGCAAACAATGCAACACAATTAAATTTTAGATTGAAAGCCTTCGAGATGGAATTTTCAAGGTGTACAAAGTTACACTTTTTATTGTTTCTTTGTTTTTTTCTTTAGTTAAGAAGGCAGGCTGATTGACTGCATATAATATAGGTATGTGTGCGTGTAATAGAGTTCCCAAAGCCGTAGTTTTTTAGGTGCAGAAAATACAGAAATTGCTTTCTAGCAATCTAGGGATTTTCGGGATTGTTAATATGTAACTAAAACCTGAATGTATGTATGTGCTTTATTTGTGTAGATTTTTTGATTTTTTTGTATGTGCAAAAAAATTATTATTGTTATTATTATCATTATTTTCTTTTTTGATTGCATTAAAACCCACTTAGCAAAATTTGCTTAATGGTTCAAAATTAGATAAGCTATTTAATTATTGAAATGAATTTGATTTTAACCCTTTCACCCCTGAGTTTTTTTTTTCGAAACCTGGAGGGTATTTCATCATTACGACAGCAAATATGGTAATTTGACGAAAATATAAGATGTTTGGCATACCTTAAAAGTACGAGATCCTTACTATTATCCTGGCATATATAATCCTAATAATGTTTTTAAGTGGGATGTATACGTCCCAATAATGCTGAAAGGACTAAGGAAATTAAATAACCACTTTTAATAAAAAACTAAAAAAATTCACATTTTATTCATTTTTCTTTTACTAATTTAATTAATTTGTGAAATGAAGGAAAACATTTCAAACATAAAGCGTTGTTGCATCCAGAACAGACATATTTAGTCCTGGTTTCCTTATTTGGTGAGGTACAATGTACGCATCAACGACGAGAAGGCTGTTCAATAGGGAGATTATCGCCTATATTAAGACGTTCCGCTCGTGATCGCTTTGCGGGTCTTCCACCACATTGACGTGTTGTGAGCTTTTTGTATTTTATACCTTCAGTTATCATCGACTCAGCTAAGGGCACACAAAAATTAATGAGGGAATTTGACGGTGCATGAATATTATCCATGCGCTAACCACAGCTATCATACAAATTTTAAAAAATAGTTTTTACCAACATTTTCACATTAAAATACACCGCGTGACTGTTTAGTATTTGAATCCTGCAATACGTCTAAGCAGGCTTTTTGGGAATATTTTCCGAAAAACGTCGAGCTCTGTAGCGCAATGAGGGAATCCAATAAGAACTACAGCATCTTTTTCTATGGGCATTTTATACCTTGGTTAAAAAATGACTCCGTTGGTCAAAGTAGTCCAACTTCATTTATTGCCAATTGCTTGATCCTGAATATTCTCCAGCGAATCCAGGCGAAGATTCATCATTGTATATAGCTTGTGCTAGAGAGTCTTCCACATCTTCGTCATCATCATTTGATGATACATAGCTAGACTCGGATGCACTAAAGTCATCGCCCATAGCATTACTCTCGTCTTCTACAAAATAGTTCTCAATTTCAGGCTCATCAAATTTCTTCCTTCTAGACATCTACAAGTATAAACCAATATTGGGATGTTATTATCCCACTCAAATGTTATTGGGATTATATGTCCCAATGTAGTTATAAATATAAAAAACTTACATTTATCACCTCCATTTCTTAAGAAATTTGGATCAATAATCTTTAGCCACACTCGAAGTTTCAAGCACGAGGAATTTCCTGAAAAAAAAAATGCTACTAGTTGGACGTTTCACATTGAAATATAGCGCGTGGCTGATTAAAGTTTGCGACTTGTCTTTTCCAAACATTATATTAGCAGGAAATTTATTTCAATACTAACGAGATCGATTTACTACTCAGCAAAAAAAACTCCGCGCTTTAATTGGGAATATTTCAATACGTGATTGGAAGAAAAATAAAAGTTATGCACAAGTTTGAAGTTGTCTGGGACATCTTGTCCCAGTAGGGGCGAAAGGGTTAAATTAAAAAAAAAATATTTCAAAAATAGAATTATCTCTTCTTTATATAATAAAATAGTAAGTAGTTCACTGTCTGTAGAAGAAAATTAATAGGATTGATAATTATTGAACCAATAGAATCCAAAGCAATAGTTTTTCGAACTTTTGGCAGTCGGTATGTATGTTTGCACGCATATCGCTCAAAAACTGCTGATCAGAATTGAATGCCGTTTTTGATTGTTAAATTACTTGATATCTGTCCTAAATTATAAGATATCAATTATTACGGTAACTCAAGCGGTTTCGGCGTTATCGACCAATATGTGAACCAGGGTTTCCCAAAATTTGTACATGATTTCGAGCCGCCCATCGGAACAGATATGATAAGAAACTTATGGAGTGTTATCTTTGCTCGTCGAGAGAGGCCTTAACTTCTCAATTCCATGCTTTGTTGAAATCGATGCTGGATTTATTTCTCGGCTGACATTACTTTCGGTGTTAACCCTAGTTGACAAAAAGGTCTTCAGAGTTTAAATTTTGATACTATCAACAGTTTGTATAGATGGGCGGGTAGGTTGAACACTTAAACACTTTTCAAAGTAGCTTCATCTAGTAGCATCTCCTATACCGCCAATAATTCGTCAGTGAAGAACCCATTCAATTCTACAAAGTAGCTATTTGATTCGCTTAAAAAACATACAAACAGACAGACAAGAAGTTTTAAAAAATTGTTTCTTTGATTTATTTTTGCAAATATTTTTAGCTTAATTCTATTGTTCCCTTTGTGTAAAGCGAGCATAAGCTATTATACTACATTAAAATGGGACCTAAACTTTAAGTTGAATATCTAGCAATATATTGCTATGAACTATATTTAATTCTTTACAGCGGTACTTGGGTGATGGTCGTACAAACATTTAGACAGAAAGACGAAAATTTTAAAATCTCTTGCTTTGCATCTACCAAATTTAATATCTGTGGTACAGAGATATCAGCTTCTGAAACTTTCGCTATATTAGTCAGAATTTCTGACACATATTATTTAAATTAAGTGGAAAATTTATTCGTAATTTCGATGCAAAGTGAGTGAAGTTTTTAGTTTTTTTGAAGTACTCGTAGATCGACACTTTTGATTGATGCAACGGAAATACGGAAAATTACAGCAGAGTTTAGGTAGTAGAATTTAGGAAATAGCTAAATGCAGCAGTGTTAGGCAGGGTGCAGATTATTTCAGATTTCGGTATTGTTTGCGAAACTCTTTCGGGCTCATTTCGGCACTTTGGCTTGAATTTTCAAGGACCTATTCGGGACAGAATCATTTTGAGATTACTTTCAAGACCTTTTCGGGACCAACTCAGGATTTCTTTCAGAACCATTTCGGAACTTTTTCGGGATAATTGCGGGATTGTTGTAGCATCATTTTATTATTGTTTCCGGAATTATTTTCGGGACTTTTTTGTCACTATTTCGGGATCTTCTCGTGATCATTTCGGAAATGATGAATTGAAAATTACGAAATAATCTAAAAAAAATGTCTCGATATTGGTCCCGAAACCTATCCCGAAATGGTTCTGAAAATCCCCTGAAATGGTCCCGGAAAGTTATGAAAACCGTCCAAAATGCTCGCGAAAAGTTCTGGAAACAAAACCGAAATGATCAGCAAATGATCCGGAAAAAGTAAGAAGTTCGTTTTTGTCACCTGTACTGTGATACACGCGGGATTTTTTCTATGGTCATTTCAAGTTTTTGCCAGAGTTATTTTAGAATTAGTAAAATGCATATCGCAGAGAAATATTTTATTAAGTTGTCATCAACTTTACCAAATAGAGAGCTCGTAACTCATTACTCTAGTTAAAAAAGGCAAATCAGCGGCTTTCTGCTCATGAAGGTTATAGAAACAAGGCCCAATACAGCACTCCAACAGCTAGCACTGACAAACACTTATACTCTCTTTTGAATGCTTTCAGTAGCCTGGGCAGTAGATAGGGATGATATTCCAGTATTCTGTGCTTTGGTTTTTTTTTAATTCGAAAATTTTCTTTATTTGATAGACTTGAATTTCTTAGACGACGTTGCGTAGCTTAGCCGGAGATTGAAATTTAAAGTTTTTTGTAGTAGAGTGACACTTTTAATTTTGCAACGGAAATATCAAATTGAAGCGGTGTAGATCTAGATTTTTTATATAGCGTACTTTTACGAAACTGATGCTGGCCTTAGAATTGTTGGGCGGTCCGTTCTTGTACATCCACAACCGATCTGGATTTTTTAGTACATTTAAAGATTTGCTATGAAAGTGTTGCCGATGAAGATTTTTTAGCAAGGTTGCCACTTGTTTGCAATTTTTCTTAAATTAAAGTGTGTTATGGCAATATGCTTATAAAACCAAAAGTATTTTACGTCATATTTGAAAACAAAATTTGTAGTGAGGTTTTCCAACAAGGGTTTCCTCCTAATTATATTTATATATTTTTTGCACTTCTATTTTTATATAGAAAACGACCTAAGCCATACAGATGAACTGCTTAATAAAGGTGACATGCTGAATTTCCAGTTCTTCTAAATTAGGTTTTGCCACTTAGATTGTTTTAAAAGGGTTGCCAAATATCTGAATTTTTTTTTAGTAAAATGTGGTAAGCAATATGAGTATTAAACAAAATCTAGACAGGGTCGTCACCTATTTTTCACTTAACTTTATTATATATCTCTTTTTTATGCATATGCTCTTCTATCCCCGAAACGACGTGACTTACTTCTATGAAATTTTGTATATATGTTATCTGTTTCATACTAGCTCTTTGATTTATGTTTTGTGACCTAAAACGTTTTTATAAGGTTGCCACCTATGTGCAATTTTTTGTTTAATCAAGTGGGATACACCATTATGGGTATCAAATGAAAGGTATTTTAAGTGGTATTTCAATAAAAATATTTCTGAGTATTGTTACTGCACAGAGTTGTCACCTTATCGCATTATATATATTTGTCAAGTGCTGATCAAGGGTGTGGATGAGTAATTATCGATATACGGTATTTCACAGTTTCCTTTAACTAACTTTTACTTTTATCTGCCACTCTTTTTATTACTCGCATCTAAGTTACATTTAAGTAGTAATTATTCTCCATTTAAAACTTCGTTCATCAATTTGCATATTTACTACAAACTCCCACCTTTGTCAACATATTTGAATAGATTTACCAAGGCAACCTCGTAGTAAAAGACTTTTACAGTTTACCAACTTTTTTCGAAAAAACTCTGCATAAAACTTGTGAAGCATTTAATTTACAAAATACGGGATTTAAGTGAAAATTCGATTATGCTCTTTGCATGACACCGCAGATCAAAAGCATTCTCACAATTTCATTAACGGCGGAGGGCGTGTAAAGTCAATACAGTTTTACTTTGATGCTTAAAAAATGTTTTTTAATGATGTCGAGTATGGAAAAAAGGAAGTAAGCTAACCGCACGGCAACAAAAATACCGCGGTAATGCTACACACATATATATATGAAAAAACTTTCTCCACGCATTTTGATGTTACCTGTCACACTACATTCTACAAGGTGGCGCAAAAGTAAGCTTCCGATGTTCAGCATATCGGTTGTGGCACGTGCAGTGTGTGCTGTTGCACCGTCTTGTTGGAACCACATGTTTTCCAATCCCAATTCATCAAGTTGCGGCAAAAAGAACTCGTTGATCATTGCTCTGTAGCGCTCACCATTCACAGTAACCGTTTGGCCCCGACCGATTATTGGTCAAATAAATAGTCAGCAATATTCCGAGTTCTGGAGCAGTGTATTTCGCATGTGTTTACTACACAAATGTCAAAACAGAACTGGCTTTAGGGGCCAATCGCAAAATTTATAGCATTTTCTTATAGGAGGATTACTTTTGCGCCACCCTGTATAACACAACTCTGCTGCTCAATGCATGCAAACCAAAAAAATGCTGAATGTGATATTAAAGTTGCGACTTTACGCATTTTATGCTCACAGTCGGATATATATACACATAACTATGTACTTAAGTAAATACATAAGTACTTATATGCAAGGATTGTGGGCGCCAAAGCTCTGTGTTGCCTTATATAATACAATTTTTTCATATTTGATTACTTCAGAAAGTGCTCCATTATCATGCAATAGAGGACCTATTCACATCTCAACGCCTTTTTGGCAATAACTGACGCCAATTGGATACGCCAAGAAAGGCCAAATAAACCTCCACCTGTTTTTTTTTTTTCAAACAAAGTGATAGCCTGCCTGGAAAATCATATTTTACCGTAAAACATGACCTTTAAAGCAAACTGTTGCACCTCAAACTCTGCACTATGCTTATATCTTCTTAAAGCTCGTAGAGCACATCATTATACATAATAGCCAGTAGCAGTCAAAATCTATATTTAATAATATCAGGACGAGTATTCAGTATTTTCTCGTCAGCTTATTTGTAGTTAGGTCAATATTCCAAAGGTGAGAAATTTCTCATTTTAAACTAAAGTTAGTTTTCCCTGTTATTACAAGGCAAAATGCACTTATTTTAATAACTTAAGCTATTTTCTCAATGATGGTCATAACTCAATTAGCGCTAAAATGAATTTGGCTGTTATTGCTTGTTCCAACAGGATTTCCCCTGCTAGAAAATGTAATCATTTTTTCCTAGGGCCTGGCTAGATTTTCCCATTAAAATAATAAGCTTTTCCAAGGAAGGTATACGCAGGAGCTAGCCGGTTTGTTAATACTTTTTAAGAAAGAGCCTGAACACTAATATCAATTTAGGCCCTGGCTATTTACCACGGCAATGGTAATTAAAAGAAGCAGAGAAAGGGCTGTCTTCGACTGTGCCCAAGACTTTAAACCTTTCATGAATACGCATCATGGTTTTAAGCGTCCGGTCCTGACTCACAATTAGTACAAAATCTGAAACTGTTAATTTAAAGATACATAGCCCAAAGCCCATTTATCGGAAAAATCGATTGTATGGGAGCTATATGTTATGTAGGTCCGATCTGGGTGATTTTCGCTACACACATTACATATATAGTAAGTACCAAACCTGAAAAATTTTACGTTCCTAGCTTTTTAATTGCAAAATTTATAGCCCAAACCCCATTTATCGAAACTATCGATTGTATGGGAGCTATGCGTTGTATTGCTCTGATCTTGCTGATTCCGACAAATGATTATTATGCAAAATGACGGCCCTATACCAAAGTTCAAGAAGATATCTCAAAAAGTGAGGGACTAGTTTGCGTACAAACAGACAGACGGACAGACGGGCATGGCTAAATTGACTCAGCTCATAGCCCGGATCATTTCGGTATACTTATTGGTGGGTCTATCTCTTATTCTTCTCATACTTACAAACATCGGACCAAAGTTATAATACCATTTCCTGTTCATGAAAGGTATAAAAAAATATTACCTCTAAGGCAGCATCGAACCCGAGCACCTCCAGATCAGAGTCGTCTTCTCTATCCATTGAGCTATTACAACCATTGAAATCTTTTGGACAAATAAACAATTTGAATTGAATGTAATAATCGTGGAAAAAAATGCAGGCCCGTTGCAGAGTAAACGAAAAATTGCGCGTAAATTGGGAAACATAGGCTTTGCATGCGAGTTTCCTGACAGGCCCAAGACAGAGTACTCGTCTGTAGAGAAAATCTAGCCAGGGCCTAGGTTAAATATAGATTTTCATATATTATTTTCTATCCGCATTTCTTCGACACTCGCAATTTATATCGCAGGAAGGACCATAAATCTGTGTCTAAAATTTACGCTCGAATATTTCCATCTTCTTTCGATATTGTACATGATTCCAAGCTAAACACGACAACAGATTGAGACCAGGAATGTCGAATTCAGACACGAAGATGTACCAGCAACTCATTATTTGCTATTAAAAGCTGCTTTTAATTTGGACAAAGAGATGGCTGGTGTCAATTCTCCTAGCATGAATCCGGTCATTTCCAAGTGAAATGACCTAGAAGGTTTTACTGGTCATAAATCGCTACCACGACAGTCGGGCAGTATCGCAAGGGAGTACCGGAGCGTATCGGGTTCAAATTCGGCCAAGGACTGTCAATTCGACAACACTCTCCAAAACCTTCGGGGAGTGTTTTTGTCGTTACCACAACAACAACAACAACAACACCTAGTGAAACTCTAGTTACTATCTCACTAGTTTTTATTAGCCACTTTATCTCTACTTCTGAACCAGAAATTATTCTCATTAGTTACTGACTTCCCCACAGGGCAAGCAACTTTTACTTTTTGGAACGTAAACGTTTATGTATGTATGTATGATTTAAAGACTTGTTAAATTATTGGTGTTGTTGTTTGTGGTGTTTAAAAATAGGAAAAAAGCCCCAACCGCATCTACCTGCTTTCACAAATATGTTGGATATATGTTGTAGTTTACGAGAACGTCCGTGGGCGTAGCTTATCTTGAACTCACCAGAATTTAAAGGCCAGAAATGAAGACAAAATATGTAAGTAATATGAGGCAATGAAATATGATCATTTACGAGTCCTTTATGATACCATCGAAATAAGGGTTGTCTTATACGTTTAGTTAGATGTCGATCAAAAACAAAGGTGAAAGCTAAATTCAAATCAAGCATACATACATATGTACAAAAATCCTAAAAACTATTGTCTTTGATTATATTGACTCATTAATGATTTCTCCTAACTATTTTTCTTGAATATCTGCAATCTGCAAACTTTACAATGGATTATCCAATATGACTCATATTCAGACCCATATGTTATGAGAAATGATTCTCATATCGGATGACCATCGCACAAACTGTAAAAGCACCAACTTCCCACTGCTAAAAGACCTCATAAAGAGCATAAGCGCTACTATTCATTACTGGTTTGCATCCTGCTTCGGGCGTCTTAAAAAGTGATCATATAATTTTCGGCTCAACTATTCATGTGTGCAATTTGTATTTAGATTATGAAAAGAAGAATATCTTAAGCAATAACATTTTTCTTTTTTAAGAGTTTGCTTCTTAAAAGCGTTATCCTAACGATTTCAAAGTTTTCTTTACATTTTCAGTTGCATTAAAAGATTATAAAAAATAAGAGCACCCTTAATGCTGTTCGATATTTTATTAATCAACATCACAAACGTTTATTGGTATGTTGAACATACCTCCCCCTCCCTCGATATTTACTGCTTTTTATCTGTCGCTAATATTTGTAGTATTTTACTACTTTTTATGGAATAGTGAAAGCGTGCTAAAATTGGATTTTGTAACCAATTTGATTGAAAGTATCAACAGCCTTGCTTTGCAAATTCTGCGCTCATTTCACGCCAGCATAAAAAATTCTTCATATAAAAATGCGAATCGCTATTTTTTATAGCAACAAATTAGGACAGAAGGCCGCACTCGCCATTGGGGTACAATCACCACACCCTGTTTTTTACTAATTCATCAATGCTATCAATCTTTAATAATCGATAGATTGTTCCTCAGTTGCCCAACTCTCGTTGAACTTACCTTAGTAATGGATTGACTTAGAGAGAAAAACACAAGCAGATAAAAGGTTTAGAATTCCAGGTAAGGAACCATCAATCAAAAAATATTATTTGTTTGATTTCCACGGCACGAAAAAAATGTGGCGAATGCCCCCTTATACTCTACATCCCAACTCTATACAAGCATGTGAGCTTGTTTTTCCAACATTCTTCTCCTTTCTAAAGATAGTTATAGTACATATGACCTCAGGTTCCCTCTTTATATTATTTTTGATGTGTAAACTTCTTGAGGCCCGGTAGGCGCTGCCTGCAAGCATGCCTCTGCCGCTGCTTGCAACCATGCATCTGCCAGCATCATGTTGATGTGTAAACATCTTTGGACTCGGTAGAGCATCGCTGCCTTTACCGTGATTCTGCCGTTGCTTGAAACTACGTCTCTGTCTGGCCTTGTTGTTGATGTCGGTTTTATGCAAATCTGAGTTTGAAGTGAGACTTGGTTTAGGATGCGTGTATAGAAATCATGTCTGACTGCTTTTGCGTAAACACGATGAATATATGCACTCGGCAAATAGACGACTAAAAATCCAAACTGCGATTATAACAAATATACACAGTGTTTACAAAAACAAAATAACTGATTGTTCAGGCTAAATTTATTTTAGCTCAGAACAATCAACAATTTGTTTTGTTGGTGTAATCTTTGTTTCTATACTTATGCAATGAAATGCAAAAAAACTAACTAATATAACATAAAATTAGATTAAATATAATAAAATAAAATAAATAAAAACAAGGAAGAATAAAATAAAATAAAACGAAATTAAATTAACTAAAATTATGAAGCCGGCAGAACCAACCCTGATTTATGACATAAAGGTCGCCAAAATAACTATTATAAAATTATTTTAAAGGGAAGGGAAGAAAAGAACGGAAAACAAAAGAAAAGAAAAGAAAAGAAAAGAAAAGAAAAGCAAAGGAAAGAAAAGAAAAGAAAAGAAAAGAAAAGTAAAGAAAAGAAAAGAAAAAAAAAGAAAAGAAAAGAAAAGAAAAGAAAAGAAAAGAAAAGAAAAGAAAAGAAAAGAAAAGAAAAGAAAAGAAAAGAAAAGAAAAGAAAAGAAAAGAAAAGAAAAGAAAAGAAAAGTTAAAGAAAAGAAAAGATACACATGCTTACATATCAAACACCACGAGTACTTGGTACTCACGCCTTTTTATATCTTTCATGAACATGAAATGGTATTATAACTTTGCTCTAATGTTTGCAAGTATGAGAAGAAGAAGAGATAGACCCGCCAATAAGTATACCGAAATGATCAGGGCGATGAGCTGAGTCGATTTAGCCATGTCCGTCTGTCCGTCTGTTCGTCCGTCTGTCCGTCGATTTGTTTGAGCGCAAACTAGTCCCTCAGTTTTAGAGATATTTCAATGAAATTCGCCAAGTGGCCGCCATTTTGTAAAGCATTAATCATTTGTCGGAACCAGCATTATCGGACCAATGCAGCGCATAGCTCCCATACAATCGATTTTTTTCCGATAAATGGAGTTTGGGCTATGTATCTTTAAATTAACAGTGTTGCAGAGTTTGTACTAATTGTGAGTAAGGATCGGACGCTTAAAACAGTGATGCGTATTCATGAAAAATACAAAGTCTTCGGCACAGTCGAAGACAGCTCTTTCCTTACTTGTTTTTTTTTATTGTTTTTGCAATGTGTTGCTTTTCATATGACGGCAAAGATCAACTAATGTTCTTTTCCACTTGACTTGGATTAATGTATTTTTAAAAATCAGTTCATTGATACCAGAGCTTTTAAACATTTTTTGATAAAAAAAACTTAGATTAAACGGTTTAAAAGAAGAGTTATAGAGGTTATATATATAGAGATTAAACACTCAACACCTTGAAACGAATTACTTACTAAATATTATAAAAAAATATAAACGAACTCAAAAAAAGGAAAATATAACCAAAACGCTTAAAAGTTTTTCTTACCATAACTTCTTATTGAAGTCCCTATAGAATACTAACACTCACATCGCAAAGAATTGACGCCAAGACTGTCTTAATTAAATTACAAAAATGAAAACCAATACGCCAGTGGCTAGTTGAAGTATAAGTACCCTGTACATCTCTCTTTTTTCGTTGCTTTTTCTTCTGTTCGCTTCGCATTTAGCGCGAGTGTAGTTGAGCTACCTCCTTTATTTCTTGTTCGCTATTTGCACATATTTAGCGCCAATGCAGCTTTGATTGATAAGGGTTAACAAGCTTTTCACGTTACTTATGGTATTTAAGTACCATCAACCATGACGCTCAAAGCATGCAGATAGTGTAAATGTTAGCCAATTGTGAAAAGGGTTAAACAAAGAGTGCTTGATTAATTGCCTTTCTAACTCTAACACTCATACAATCAATACACTAACAATATTAGAGCTCTCTATTAACATGAATATTGGCAGAGAAGATGACGGCAGAGAGTGTTAAAAAATTGTCTAACGTGGGTTGATGGTCCCTTAAAAACGTTTCACTAAGAGTTTCAAGTTGTGTGCGTTCATTCCTCGTACCTACACTTAATGCCCCGTAACCCTTTTAGACTGGGAAAGCCTTTCGTAAAAAGTGTGAAATTTCGAATTTTTAAAGTGAATACCTATAGTCAAGTTGTAACACTTTTTTAGTTGGAATTTTATATGTCTAAGACCAATATTGCCATATTGTTTTATGATTTGTTTTCGTCGAGAATAGGAAATTAAGTATTAATATATATGCTATAATGAATAGCATTGATCAACTTTTCAAAAATACTGCAGTTATCTATTAATTTCTAATTTTGAGGTGTGGCATATATTTAAAAAGCGTTGCCACATGTGCAAAAATTAATGCTCAGCGTAAAAGTAGTTTGGTTTTTAAATTTGTGGTGTTACATAAATGAGTTTAGCCTATACACAAGTAATAGGTTGTAATTTTTATCAAAAGAATTGCCACCTGTTCAGAATTTATTTTATATCTAAAAAATGGTTTGACCAATTTTAATGTTATTTTTGTTTCTAGATTTCTACGTCGCAAAAGGGGGTAAAAAGTATTAAAATATATGATATTTATAAAAAAAAGTTTTCCACCTATTTAAAAATTTATTTTTAATTAATAATTTCTCTAATCTTTAAATGTGCGCTGTTATTCAAAAACACCGATCCGCTGCATAAGTAATAAGTTATAATTTTTATAAAAACTGTTGCCACCTGTTTAAAAATTTATTTATAACTCGATAGCGTCTTTGCCAGTTTTGATGATAGTTTCGTATTTGTATTTCTTTTCATTCGGAATAAAAAGTGATAATATATATAATATATAACGAAAAGGATTGTCAACTGTAGATACAAATAATTAGTTACCTTTATAGAAGGGTTGCCACTTATATAAAAATTAATTCTAGTTACATAATTTCGATCTTAATTTTTTTTAATTTAACTCGTCACATGAAAACGTTACTTCAGTGTAACAAGTTCTAATTTTTATTATAAAGGTTGCCACCTGTTCAAAAATGTATTCATAACTCTTACCAGTTTTGACAATATTTTTGATTTCTTCTTTCTTTACATCGAGAATAGAATAGTGAGTGTTAATATATATGATATTAATGAAAAGCGTTGCCAATTGTAGATGAAAAATAACATATCTATTTTATAAAAAAGTGCTGCCACCTATGTAAAAATTCGTTTTCACTGTAAAGTTTGATTTTAAACTTTGATATCTTATTTAAAGTTCTTATTTCGTATATAATTTTAATAAAAAGATTGCCAGGTTTTAAAAATTTATGTTTATTTTTGAGCTACTTGAAAAAGTTTGTAAAACATAAAAATTATTTTTTTTTAAATTATTTACTGCACAAAGAAATTTTTCCAGACGATATGGTGAATTCATCTTTTTACTCAAGAGGCAAGGTCCAGCCGAGTTTTCTAAAATTGTTTACAGTTTGATATAGCTTAACATTTCTACAAAGCTTCAGCGTTTCCTTATAAAAATTTTGCACAGTTCTATGCTGGAGAACACTATACTTGTCTGAAACCCAGCACAAATTTCTCAAATCCAACGGAAAGGAGAGTGAAAGTTTAAAAAGCCCTTAATGGCATTCTTTAGTTAACACTGTCAGTTCAATAAGCATAAGAAGCTTCAACCAGCAAAAAATTAGTATTTGATATTTCAAAATGTAACTAAAGTTTTTAATGCTTTAACTTATTTAAAACTAGAGGGACCGGCAGACTTTGTACTGCCCAGATATTTACCTGAATGGATCCGAAATATTGGCTTCTCCTATCCCTATCATTATCTCTATCACTATCCCTATACCTATCGCCATTTCTATCCCTAACTATTTCACAAACACACAATTTCACTTCACCATCGATCGATCCATTATTGAGCTTTTCTAACAAAAAGAAAATTATAAAAATTCGCACCATATAATATGTAAAAATAAATTTTTTTTTTCAATAATTTTTCGGAAATTTTATTGGGTATTTTCCTATTCTGGTCCGAGAATAATCTAAATTAGTGTCAATCACCCAAATCGGTGAAGGCGTTCTTGAGTTATGAGCGTTGGAACTAACGTCATTTTCTTTTATAAATATAGATTTTAAGGTGGAAAATAACCTCAGAAGATTAATGTCCCACGTACTCGTGAGCTATTTTCGTATCCCCTTCTCCCTCAAAAAATCGTTCTTGTACAAAAATTTTTAATTTTCCAAAAAAAAAACACCTTTTGCTTGACTGATTTTGCACTTTTATTGGGGTGCGACTCACTCTTCTATACTTTATAATCAAGTTAACTCGTTCACCAAAATATATATAAAGTCGTATTTTAAACACTTATACATGGGGACATGCTTTATGCTCACTACAGCGAAACATCAAACTAGTCCGAAAATCACTAACTGACAATTAGACTTTTCTAACCGTTATCAAATTGGCGCGAAAAAATCTAAATTTGTAGCAACGAAAATTCAATGCCTTGGAGTCCATAGTTAGAAAAAATCTAAATATAACTTTATTAATTAACTATGTGCTATTCCTTTCAATCGTCTTTCCCCCTTACTTTCCCTGCTATTCCTTTCCTCTTATATACTCGTATTTTCGTTTTCTTTGATTTCTTCTCTCTACGGTCTCTATTTTTAATTTATTTTATTTTGTTTTTTATCGTTTTTCTTCGTTTCCTTACCTTTCCTATCCTTCCCTTCACTTTCTTTTAATAAATTTTATATTCTTCTTTTTTATTTATTATTTTATTTTTTTGTATTTTATTTTATTTCATTTCAATTCACACAAACCCAACAACAAATACAAAGCTAACTCCGGTGTTGAATACTCTTTATGAATAATCAATTTTTTTTTTTTTTTTGTAAACACTGTTTGTATCATCAAAGCAACTTCTCGTGCTCTCAGTAGAGCCGCTGACACTACCCAGCGAAAAGTATACTAGTAAATTGGTTGGTAAAATGACGCGCACTGTGACCACGAAACAGCGTAAACCTTCAGTAAAATTCTTAAGAGCATCGGGCAATCTCTTGACCATTCCACTTCATATTGTACCTATTTATGTGATTGTGCATACTGCTCGCACTTAAAAGTAAAAGTTGTATGTATTGTGTTGTGTCTAAGGAAACAAAGTGGAAGTTTTGTTGTTGGACGCCATTTCCGGTCACCCGATTTTTGCTGGGTAGGCATCGTAGCAATACAATAACAACAACTAAAACAAAAATGCATGACATGCAAGCGAATACTTGTTTTTCATTGGTCCAAAACCAACTCTTCGCACTCACAGTGAGAGCCGATCGCACGAGTAGTACAAAAACATGCATAACATGTCTACTCACAAAACTATGGCTCTATAGTGTGAATGCATGTTTGGTATTTGTAGTGGTGTCATTTTTAAACTGATGTTTCTATGTTATAATTAATTATGTTTAATTTTTTTTGCTTGACTGCACTGTTGCTTGGATAGACCTATCGATACGTATCTAATTATTTATAGTTTAGATATATAGTTTGGCCGTAAAGTGGGGCCAACTTTTTCAACTTCAGCTCTTGATAGGGGAAAAACCAGAGGCTAACTAGTTGGGATTCATACCAGTTTTGAAGTAACTTGTAACTAGTTGGTTCGTATGCCGGATTTCCAATAGCTTATGTATGTATGTGGGCGTTTGTGAGGGAGACACTTTTATGTGTGAAAAGCAGCACGGAGGCGTTCGAAAATTCCTTACAAAAAACACACACTTCATGCGTGTTTAATCTTATTATGTTTGAAAAGTATTCAAAAAACCACGTATATACCTACAAGGACATATTTTGTTTATAAAAATAACGAAAACTTTACACAGAAGTGTTTTAGTGTTTGTGTGTGTGTGTGTGTGTGTGTAGACACCTAGAGGTCGGGTGTATCAAAAGCGCTTGCCCTTTAAGCTGATTAAATTTGGTTTGAAAAATCTTAAGGATTTGTGCAAAAATTTATTTTTGGTTAAGTAAAGAGCGTTAAGGAAAACAGAAAGGTATCAAAACCAGACATTTTTTTATTGAAAATCATTTTATTAAAGCAGCTGGAAGTAAAGAAATTTTCATTCAATGCAGTAATTGGACAAAAATAAAAAAAAAAAATTCTGAATAACTCTACACTTTACTTTGCTTGGGGAAATAAGTAAAACAAAAAATTCAAAGTAAAAACAGGTGCTATACTATATAATAATAATAATATAATATGTAAATGCCTAGTAGTATTAATCTGTTCCAGGTCAATCTTAATAATTTTCAGGTTCCATTATATACCCTAGAGTGGTTTTATATTTTTTTTGAATTACATTAATAATATTTAATTACTTATTTATGTATGTATTTATTTATTTATTCATTTATTTATGTATTTATATATATATTTATTTATTAGTTTATTTTTTTATTTATTCATTTATTTATTAATCTATTCATTTACTTATTTATTTCTTTATTTACTTTTTATTTATTAATTTATTTATTTCTTCATTTATATATTAATCTAGTTATTTGTTTATTTATTATTTATTTATACATTTATATATTTATCTATTTATTTATTATATATATCTTTGAAATTATATACATATCAGTACCCGGTTATGAGCGGAAGGGGAGTAGGAATAGAAATTTGAGATGTAGAGGAGGTGTTAGAGAAAAATGAAGAGGGTAAAGTAGAGGACGCAAAAATAGAAAAAAAAGATATAAAGATAAATGAAGAAGAAGCGCTGATTGAGGAGGGAAAAGAGTATAGTTTGTTAAATGTAGACTCTTCAAAATAGATTTAACTCTTCCATAAAGCGATTTTTGGAAAATGAAAAATGCATCTCAAAATATATAGCGATTCTATAGAACTCAATCAAGTCCCTCATAATTAGCGAATTTTAGAAATATATAGAGTTTTGAAAAGACCCACAAAAAAATGGCTGATCATCGAAGATGCCTGGCAGGAATATTGAAGGAACTTCTTCCGAAGAATATAGAACAGTCAATGACATCACTGACTACGTCGAAAAGGAAAGCCATGGATATAATTGTTTCCTACTCTGCAACGATTTTAGATTAATCAGAAGGCACCTCGACTGATTTAAGGTAAAAGAGTCGGAAAAGCTTAGGGTATGTAGTGGAAAACCTAGAAATACCTACTTTTGATGTTATATTAGCGTATACGAGTCAGTAAACTCTAAGCTGTGGCGCTGTCCAACAGCAAGCATGGAATATGATTTCAAAATTATAAAGATCATATGGCTAGCAAATGAAAACTTTGTGTCGAAGATTACTTCAAGGTCCTTGATTTCGCAGACAGATCGAAGCGAAGACAAAACAATTTGGTAAAAAATCTGAATAATATTGATGTATTTAGCAGGGTAACGTGCAAACATTTATTTATGTTCACCGAAAGACAGTTTTTTCCGCAACATTTACTTACAATAAACTACTAATGGGGGAATAAATGTTAAAGTCATCCGAATGGAGAAGAAATTTTTGCTGACAAAGCGTGCTCTGATATCGTTAATAAACAGGACAAATAAGAACGAAACCAGGACACCATCTTGGTTAGTCTCCGATCTCGCAACTAAACGTGAAGACCTGACTCCATCCTGCGGGTTAGGGGTTTAGAATATGCCCGAGGTAGGCATACCGGTCGTAAGAGGCGACTAATATGCACAAAGGTAATGACGTGCAACTCGATGGTTGATCTATGGATATGATGCCTCTCACCTCTCATTACCGGAGTGTACCGGATTCATATCCGGCCAAGGAGTGTCAGTTCGACAGCAACCCCCAAAACCTTCGGGGAGTGTTTTTGTCATTACAACAACAACAACAAGCTGACTCCATCTGTTATGACGTTGCAAATTGATTCATTACATAATATGTAATCCAGCTCAAAAAAACTGAATGAAATACAAGAGAGAATAACTTAATCAATAGTATTCTGTGAGAAACCCTATCGAAGTCAGTATAGAAAGCACCAACATGTGCTCCTGACTGGAACGCCGCTATAAAATCACTTGAAAATACTGTTAGGTTAGACACAGTTGCGCGGCATTTCAGTGATAAAAGCTTATTTCCACGCATCCACAAAATACAAGACAATAATGATTTTTTATAAACATGTAGAATAAGGTCCACAATGCCTAAAGGGAAAACAAACAAACCAACGAGGTCCGTTTGACTACAAAAATTTTTTTTATTAATTTCTACCTATGCTTATACTTTATACATATCTACTGAGGCGATTTTCTTAGTTCAAATTTTAAAGTATCATACTCCACCTACAATAGGACAAAGAATACTCTTTTTCTTAAACATTTATTAAGTATGTGCTTAGTTACTGTATTAAATTTATAAGTGACTAGCGTCTACCCGTGGGTTTCATCCCACATTGCTATAAAAAATATTCCAGTTGTATGGAAGGTGCCACGCCCCCCTTTTCGCTATCCCCAGTTTTTTGGAGGTGGTAGAGATTAATCTCATATAACCCCTCACCAAATTTCCGTGGTCTATTCTAAATACTTCCAGAGATACGGACTATGAAAAATTCCACCTGTATGGGAGGTGCCACTCCCCCTATATATATCAAAATATGTTTTGCCTATGACCATCCCTGGAAGATATCCAGTGAGTGTTTCAAATTTGGTTACGATCGGCTTATTCGTTTACCGGCCAAGTCGGCCTATACATACATAATTTGAATTTTATATATATAGATGCTACGCCATGCTAGACCGTTGGCCTTTCAATCGGTTGTTCTTAGAGAGTATCAATAATTTTTTATTTTTTTTTTTTTTCATCGAGAAATATTTTACAATATCTAAAGCGCAATGGCTCTCCAACCGCCCTTTCGAAGAAAATTTTCACTTTGAAGTTATTTTGTTGAATTTAGTTTCCAAAAAAACGATTTACTACTAATTTTTTATAATTAAATGGTTGTTAATTTAAAATGGAAAATGAGGTTAGCTTTAAAAATTCTAAACTTGCAATGACAGGTCTCTAAAAACTAATTGTGAGGTCTGACACTATTACAGTTATATTCATTATGAAATGAAATAACAATATAATTAAAAAAAATATTGTTTTTATCTGACCCAATTTTAAATACTAAACGATAATTTTTTAATGAAACCACTCCGAGATCCAAGGACCTACTTCAATTAATTCAAGCCACTTTCAACTTTTACTTTACCCCATTTTAAATTTTTAAAAAGTTTGCTCATACTCAACAACTTTAATACATAAATGAAACATTAAACCAAATCCAAGTTTATTACTCTCCTGTATATTATATTAACTTCCATAGCAATGACCAGCATTTCCTTTAAGCCATTAAATCGAAAAAGAGGAATTTCTTTTTGCTTTACGGCTTATTTATAGCTTTTTGTCCTTTCAAAATAAATTTAATTGGTTTTTTTCTTGTTTGTTTTTTTTTTTTACATTTCCCTGACAAGGTAGTAAACAATTCAGCTGGCACATCGATGACCAATACTTTGCTGACCATTATTTTTTATTTTGATGTATCAATCGTCACTGTGACTTCCAGTCGAGTTCACTAGTCTTAAATAAGATTTTGTTTTCTAAGCCAATCACACGCCCTTTCACACTTCAAAGGAAACAATATTGACATTTTTATTTATTATGCTTTCAGTGGCGTGGGCAGAGGGGGTATTGAATTAAAAACGTAGGTTGAGATAGTATATAAAAAAATATAAAATGAATTTTATTGATTATAAAAAACAAAAAGCAAAAGTCTGCGGTTTAGCTTAATAGGAAGTTACTAAAAAATCGAGGAAAGGAGTCTATGGAAGTATAGAGGCAGACCTGTTAGATTTGATTAGTAATTAGTAATCAACTAACTAGAGGCCTTTTAATTGGTAACGATTATTTAAATTCTTTTTCAAGGAAGGGCAATTATTAATTGATTGCGGTTAGAAAAATTAAAAAAAAAAAATTGTTTTTAATTTAAAAACTAGCAGAAAAAGTTGTGTTGATTACTTTTGATTATTTTTGATTTTGTTGATTTTTTGGTTGATTATTTTTAATTTTTTTCAGTATTGCTTATGTGCTTCTACAACAATACTGAAAAACATCAAAAAAAAAATCTAAAGTAATCAAAAATAATCAAAACAACTTTTTTTGACCATTTTTGATTTTTTTTTTTTTAAATCTTAAAAAATCATATTTTTTTTCATTACTGTTTTAATTAATGAAAATAATCATTAAAAATTGGAAATAATGATAATCAATCATTAAATGGATTCCCAAGAAAATTATTAAACAAACCGGCTATCATTACGATTAGTAATCATTATTTAACAGGTCTGTATAGAAGTAAGCAATGAACTTATATAAAAGCAGTAAAAACTATCTTGCAGTCGCCACCCTTGGCAGTTTTCAGTGACCTTTTCGAATGTACATTATTCTATTTTAAAAAGTTTCATTTATCTATCTATGCAGCGTCGACATTGAACTGTTCATTTTGTGGAAACATTGTTTGAAGTGAAAACTTATTTGCAAAAGTTAAAAGGAATACTAAGTTAGATTTTCAATTTATTTTTATTACATAAAATGACTTACCACGTAGATGACTATAAATAATTTTTACAAAAAGGGTTTCCACCTATTCAAAAAATTATATTTGGCAAAAATTATTTCAACCGACCGCTGTAACCTAGTACGACCAATTTTTGTTTTTTATTGTTTTCGTTAACGTTTTCCTTTATCTTTGAATTTAAGGTCTCATATCAAAACAGTTTACCAATAGATATATAATTACTTTCGATCTTTATATAAAGGGTTACCGTATGTATAAAAATCGCTTTTAAAGTATATTTAGTTTGATTTTCAAATTATGGGTGTCATAGGAAAGGACTTAACCAGTAGATGAGTAATAATATATAATTTTTCTAAAAAGATTTGTCAGCTTATTGTTAGCTTATTTCGATTATATTAATGATTTAAACCAAGGCAATTCAGTCCCAGAGTGACTTGCTTTTGGATATGTTTGTACACTATAATCCAGCTCTCTCAAAGAAGTTTCACTTCAAATTGAGTTTGGGGAACTAAGGCACATATACACAGCATCAATAGGTATTACTCAATTAACCATTTTTAAACCATTTACTCTCCCATATGAATTTAAGGAGTGAAAGATCCGCATCCCTCACTTCTGTCCAAAAGCGTGCTCCTATAAACCTGAGAGGCCTTGACTGTGGTCCTAAGCATCGACAAAGAAAATGATAAATCGACTCCTCTTCCTCCTGTTGTTGTTGTTCTTTGTAACAACAGAAACGCACCCCGAAGGTTTTGGGTCGTCAATTTTGAAGCCTTTCCTGGCCTTCTCATCACCTATTTCCTTCTCATCAATACCGCAGTGTCCGGGGTCCAAGCAGAGGGAAAGTGTGAGATGATCCACAGCCTTTCTAATACCTTGGAAGCAGTTTGGCTATCAACGACGATCATTATATTACTCACTTGTACTACATTCTAGCACAGAAATCCAGCTGCCCTTTATGTGGTATAAATTTCCACTTGAAAGACTCTGCACGACTCGATATGACTGGTCGTGGCTTGCAAATCATCAGAGTATAGCACATCCCCCGCTCCAATTTCCATTTTTGAACCCTCTGTGTAAACTTATTCAATCTACCAACAATTACTAAAACTGGTTCTCATTCCTCCCTCGAGGGATACTCTGCCTTCTTCGCCTCGAAGTCAATAACTGCCGTAATATAGTCCGTTTCGGCTGTTAGATTAATTTTGACTTCGTTTAGTCTCTTTGCCATGTCATCTGGTGTCATCGCGTGTTCGTAGTTGGCTGTTTTCCAAATGTTTGTTTGTTTGTTTGTAACTACAAAAACACTCCCTGCAGGTTTTGGGGAGTGTTGTCGAAAGTGACAGTCTTTGGAAGGATGTGGACCCGGAACGCTCCGGTACTCCCTTGCGGTACTGCCCCACTGTCGTGGTAGCGATTTGGTATGCCCAGTTCAACCTTATAGGTCTTATAGGTGATGTTGTTGTTGTTGTTGTGGTAACGACAAAAACACTCCCCGAAGGTTTTGGGGAGTGTTGTCGAATTAAAAGTCCTTGGCCGGATTTGAACCCGGTACGCTCCGGTACTCCCTTGCTGTACTGCCCGGCTGTCGTGGTAGCGATTTATGACCAGTGATACCTTCTAGGTCATGTCATCCCTCCTTCCGTAAGGAAGCATAAGGTGGGTAATGAGAGGTGAGAGGCATTATATCCGTAGATCAACCATCGAGTTGCACGTCATTACCTTTGTGCATATTAGTCGCCTCTTACGACCGGTATGCCTACATACCCAGGATTATGTACGGTGATAGTCTACAGTTCTTCCCGAAGGCTATCTTGCGGGCTCATCTGATTATAAAACCTCACCTTTAAAATCGCCTTGTTGTTGTTGTTGTTGTTAACAGTGTTTAAAATCGCCTCGTCAGATTCGGCTAGACGTACTGGCTTTTTTATGAACCAAAATTTACCCTCTCTAATACATATGCATGTTGACTGATTTTGATACGTAATTCACTGTTCAGTAACACCGCCAGGGCCACCTCCTCACAGTAAAATAGATAACTCAGCCACTGCCTACACTATTCATACAAGTCTAGAGTAGTAACGTTTCCAATCATAAAACTACACCTCATCTCATAACGGTAGCTCCACTCAAAATCTTTTATTTATATCTTTTAGATACTCAAATATTTCCTTTTACCTAAATCCACAGCACATCAACTAAATCCACGAGCTACTCGTACCTGCTTCTTGCTTGTTTGCTACGTTTTTGGGCTTGTAATAAAACATCTGTGAGCCAGCAATATACAACAACAAACAGCCTTGTATTGGCATACAGTTATGTTCATTTCTGGCACAATAAGCTTTCCACCTCAAAGGATATGAATAGCATTTTATTCTTGTTTGTGTGGATACCTTTATAATGTTTTCTTTTTATTTCTTGTTTATTATTATGCTTTGACTATAGCTTACCTTCTACAGATCATCGATTTGTATTTGTACTTATTTTTCTTCCATGGCCAGGTAAACAATTGTTTGAGTACAAGCATTTCAATTTCTTGGTTCGCTGCTTGGTCCGTAGTTTGAGCTTTTTTGGAGTGTTAAGTAAACATCAAAAAACCCACTTTTTTATGAAGATTAACAGTGCCGTTGGAGCAGAAATGATTATTATAAAGCGGATAAACTGTAAGGCTCAATTATACGAATGATTTAGAGCATTTTCTAATCTCTTTTTTTACCTAATAGAACGTATGAATGTTTATCAATAGCTGAAAGTCAAGAGAATTATATTTAAAATCAAACAAAAGAATATATTTATTGATTGTAAGAAGTGTTGTGATAAGTTTCAAAAGAAAAATGTGTACTTTTAGGTGCACATACTTTTACAAATATTTTTGATAACATTTTTTTTTTCTGATTAGTAAGACATAGTTATGAATATGACTCCAAAAGCTATCCAAAAATCTTGAAAAATTAGTAAAAAAAAAATTTGTCTAAAAGGAGTCAAAAAATACTCAAAATAAGCTTCAGAAAGGCATCAATAAAAACCCCAAAAGTAGTTCAAAAAGGTTCCAAAAACCATCAAAATAGAGGAAAAACTGTGCCTTAAAACAGTCAAAAAAGACTCCAAAAGTATTCAGAAAAGTATTAATAAATGGCTCAAAAAAGAGTCAAAAAAGACGCCGAAGCTCATTTTAAAAGAGTCATAAAACGCTCCAAATGCATCTTATTAGTAGCTATTTTGTATTCTTTTTTATGACTCTATTTAGGGTACCCGTGTAGAACGATTTTTCGCTCCGTTTGGGCTTCTCAAAGAGTCGCATTTCTGAGCGAAAAGCTCCGAGAAATGTGCTTTTTATGGCTCCGAATGGTTTTGTTTTTCTACTTTTAGTTAGCTGGGATATCTTACCTTGCATTCACTTATTCATCCTCTTTACGCTTAGCCATGTGGTACTTCAGTGAGTCGCTTACGTTTGCAAAATATTTGTGTTAAATTAATGAACTTTATTGGTGGTTGTGCTGTCGATATCGAAGTATTGGCGGGTTGCATACTTCAGTGCTACTTTGAGATTT
The DNA here is from genome assembly GCA_949987695.1 of Merzomyia westermanni. Classification (NCBI taxonomy): domain Eukaryota; kingdom Metazoa; phylum Arthropoda; class Insecta; order Diptera; family Tephritidae; genus Merzomyia; species Merzomyia westermanni. The sequence goes on from OX465288.1 coordinate 189,794,470, forward strand.
CTACTCGAAAACTAATTATTTTATCTTGAAGTGTTTGGAGCATGACTTTTCACAACTTATTTGTGGATAACCACGAAGACGCTCAGGTGGTGTAAAAAAATATTTGAAATCAGCAGCAGCAACACTATGCAACATTTTCTCATAATTATTTAGCGCCAAAGTGACAGAAAGTGGTATTGCGTTCTGAATATAGTAAATATTACGAAGCCGTCACTAACTCTACAACTTTTGGATGTAAATCGATTTGTTTGAGTAATTTTTTGGTAGCCGCGTGGTAACGATTACTAATAATGGTGACTATAAAAAATGGAGTATTATTAAAGGTATTGAGGAAGCCGCTATTTATCAAATACAAATTCTAAAATTCCAAAACTTCTAGACTTTGAATTCCAACTGCGATGAGCCACTCATATTACTAATGTGCCACTTCAAAGTTGCCAAACCTACTGATTTCAGAAACCTTGTGATTTTATTCACTTTTCTTTCAAATTTAAAATAGCTTGTAAGTTTTATTTTTGAGTTTCAGGATATGAGCCATTATATGCACAGATCGCTCTCCACTTGGTCTTACCAACGGACTGGGGACGGCCTACTTCCTCAGCTCCAATCAAGTAAGATGTGTTTTCTTGGTGCCCTAAAATGTTTGCATTAATTCCTATTAAAAGTAATCTAAGCTACTTGTAGCGCGGTGTTATTGTTCGTTGAGAGATGACTTTTCTTCTGAATTGCGGGGAATCCAACTTCAGATATAGCGGCATATAGGCATCTCGTTTCGCATGGTCGAAGGCGGTTCTTAAAGCGGCAATACGGTGGTTAGCGTCGAGTCTTTTTTTATGGTTTTTTTGACACGTTCGATAGGTCGTTATATACGATATTGAAGGGGCTAATCTAGCGATAATTGGTGCAGATTGCATGATCTCTTTTCTTGTGGATTGGGCAGAGGATACTTAGATTCCCCTCAGCAGGCATGCACTCTTCCGACCATATTCCCCATAGCAGCTGGTGCATGCACTTTACCAACTCCTCGCCGTACTTAAATAGCTTAGCCGGCAATTCGTCGGCGCCCCAGGTTGTATTGTTTCTTAATCGCGATATTGATCCTCGTATCTCGTTATAGAAGGGTAGTGGAACACTAAGTCTATCATATTCGATTTCGATGCGTCATGTTTTTCTCTGTGCAGTTGCTCTGTTTCCCCCTCCATTAATCAAGCAGGCGCATTGCTTTTCAGGTCGACATTTTTGTTCATACAAGTGGTCGCCCCGGTTTCATATCCTTTCGTCATTTGCCGGATTTTTTTTAGAATTTTCGGACGGTGTTCTTCCTGGCTAGTAGTCCCAGCTTTCCGCAGGCACACCTTTCTGTCTCTCTTTTTTTCTTATGGAAAAAGATGCCGCGCTGCCCTCTACAATTACGGTAGCGTTCGCATATTCCTCGCATTGCTGTTCTTCTTTTTAACTTAGGTGTATAGGCAAAGTCCTTTTTCCCCCTTGCAGCGCTGCTTTTTTCTGTCTAACCAAGTCTTTCTTTGTGTCTAGCGGTTCGGAGCGCTCCAGAGATATGCTCCCACCCCTCATGCTTAAATTGATAATAAGGCAAACAGTTAAGCGGAATATAGTAATATTTTCAACAACACACATAAGCTCCCAATTAACGTAAATATTTACCCTTCCTACTAAAAATGTTTGTACGCAAGCATCATCCTTTCAGTTTGTTCAGTTCGTGGCCATAGTGATTGATCACCCGGTCAATGTTCAGTGCTTAACTAGCGATATATACAAGTATTTAGTATCGATTCAATTCCATTTATCATACGCTAACTGCTATTATGGAAGCTACTTGTTTTCGCACTAATGATTAATTAGCTCAATTGCAATTAAGTGCTGCGGCTCCTCTGCCACTCACGCTGCCAATTTACAGCACTGTTTAATCTGACTTTCGCATTGTTATGCCCAGCTTGCTAGTGCTGAAGACGATCACGATGAAGCATCCACTTAACATTTACACCGCGGGCAGTTGTGGCAAAGCGCCTATAAAATCAGAACGTAGCTGAACGCTTGGTGCTAGTTTGTTGTTGTTGTTGTTGTTGTTAACAGTGTGGTGTTAGTATGTAGTCGCCTAATTAGCTGCAGCTTTCATTCAGAAGGCTTTATCAGCTCTTTGATTGAAAAGCTCTTAGACTGTCTTGGTTGAGACATAAAGACAATGTCAATGTGTGGGCTTTATTGTTTTCGTGATTTTTCGCTTAATTAAAGCGGTCCTAATTTCTGTGCAACAACAAAATCTGTTATTGGTTTAAGTTTCATAAAGTTTGTGATAAATTGCTGTTGTCTTTCTCAATGTTTTGCTTTCCAGGAACATTATGATAAGTAGAACAAAGAGACAAAACTTGAAAATTTTAAGCAATTTGTATGAGTCATGGGAGGGTTAAGCAAGAGATATTGGCATGTGCGACTAACAGACATTGACAGACTTACTTGACTGCGTGATTTCCTCTGCCTCTACTACTTTCTATAAAATTATGCCAAATTTTAGCTGCTTTTTAGGTATTGCAGAAGTCGTTGCAGCCTTTAATGCTTCAAAACTTTAAAGTATCACTCCTTAGAAAACGGCGACGTGCTCATTACTACTGAAATTCTACTTCAAAGTGGCATATTTCTTCACGTACCTCAAGCCGCTGGCTTTCGGAATTTACAAGTTTTATTTATTTGTGATGAAGAGTTAAAATTTCTGCTAGTCACTAGCTGGCACAAATGTTGGAGTTTTTAGTATTTTTTGTCCAGATCTGTTAAATTTGATTAGTAATTAGTAATCAATTAATTAGACGGCTTTTTTAATTAGTAGTGATTATTTTAATTGTTTTTCAGGAAAATTCAATTATTAATTAGAAAAAATCAAGAAAAAATCAAAAATAATGAAATAAAATCAAAAATAATCAAAAAAAAAGCTATTTTGATTACTTTTGATTTTGAAAATTTTTTTTTTATTTATTTTTTCAGTATCGTTGATTTGTATATTTATGTTCCTCTACAGTAATACTGAAAAAATTAAACATAATCAAAAAAATCTAAAAAAATAAAACATAATCAAAAAAAAACAAAAATATTAAAAAAAATTTTTTTAATTACTTCTGATTTTTTTTTTTTTAATTATTTTGGATATTTGTATGATTACTTTTGATTTTTTTAAGTGTTGTTGATGTGTTTATATATATTCTTCTACAGTAATACTGGAAAAGCCAAAATAACCAAACACAATAAAAAAAATCAAATATAACCAAAAAAAAAATAAAAATTAAAAAAGAAATTTTTGATTACTTTAGATTTTCCTTCATTGTTTTAATTTTTTTTTATTATTTTTGATTTTTTCTGTATTGTTGATATGTATATTTATGTGCTTCAACCGTAATACTGGAAAAAAGCGAAAATAATCAAACACAGTCAAAAATAAAATCCAAAAAATTTTATATAATCAAAAAAAAATAAAAATTAAAAAAGAATTTTTCATTACTTTTGATTATCTTTGATTGTTTTATTTTATTTTATTTTTTTTTTTTGATTATTTTCAGTATTTTTGATCTGTATATTTATGTGCTTCTACAACAATACTGAAAAAAATCAAAAATAATTTTAAAAAAAGTCAAAAGTAATCAAAAGAACTTTTTTTGATTATTTTTTATTATTTTAAATTTTTTTTTTAATATTTCAATGATCATCAAAAAATCATAATGTTTTTGATTATTTTTTTAATTGATTGGTAAATAATCATAACAAATTTAAAGTAATGCTAATCAATCATTTATGTATTTTCAAGAAAATAATTAATCAAACCGGTAATCATTACGATTAGTTTCACTATATCTTTAAAAAAGAATTTAATGGTAGAAAGAGCTTTTCCATTACCTAAAAGTAACGTCATAGTGTATTTGGCTGCCGCCGTAGTGTGGCGTTATGGTTGCTGGCCTACCACACCAAATCTACAAGGTTCGGGTCTTGGGACAGGTAACATCAAAAGTGGCTCTGAAAAGTTTGGTTGTTTTTCAGTAGTTTGGCAAACTCTCCGAGTGTATTTCAGCAATGGAAGGCCTCTTAGCAAAAATTCAACGCTTTTGTAGATGCCGTTGGGAGTCGTCAAAAACACTGTAGGTCCCGCCAATGTGTAGGAAAAATTAGAAGAAGCACACCACAAACTTTAAAAAAGGAGTTGATGTAAGTGAAGGCTTTAGCGCTACTTTAAAGTGACGCCCTACCGACGTTCACTACTTTGTGGTAACTGTAACTTGTAAGTAACCAATTTTTGGTGAACACGACTTTCAAGTCAGAAACTTTAAAAAAGAAGTTAATAGAAGTAAAAACTTTAACACCACTTTAAAGTAACGCGATAGTGAGTTTCAGTAATTTGTGGTGACTGTTACTTCTAAGCTAAAACTACGACTTTCAAGTGATTTAGTCTAAAGCACGGCATTTTTGTGGTTGCATCTTATTAGTAGCTATTTTGTATTCTTTTTTATGACTCTATTTAGGGTACCCGTGTAGAACGATTTTTCGCTCCGTTTGGGCTTCTCAAAGAGTCGCATTTCTGAGCGAAAAGCTCCGAGAAATGTGCTTTTTATGGCTCCGAATGGTTTTGTTTTTCTACTTTTAGTTAGCTGGGATATCTTACCTTGCATTCACTTATTCATCCTCTTTACGCTTAGCCATGTGGTACTTCAGTGAGTCGCTTACGTTTGCAAAATATTTGTGTTAAATTAATGAACTTTATTGGTGGTTGTGCTGTCGATATCGAAGTATTGGCGGGTTGCATACTTCAGTGCTACTTTGAGATTTCTACTCGAAAACTAATTATTTTATCTTGAAGTGTTTGGAGCATGACTTTTCACAACTTATTTGTGGATAACCACGAAGACGCTCAGGTGGTGTAAAAAAATATTTGAAATCAGCAGCAGCAACACTATGCAACATTTTCTCATAATTATTTAGCGCCAAAGTGACAGAAAGTGGTATTGCGTTCTGAATATAGTAAATATTACGAAGCCGTCACTAACTCTACAACTTTTGGATGTAAATCGATTTGTTTGAGTAATTTTTTGGTAGCCGCGTGGTAACGATTACTAATAATGGTGACTATAAAAAATGGAGTATTATTAAAGGTATTGAGGAAGCCGCTATTTATCAAATACAAATTCTAAAATTCCAAAACTTCTAGACTTTGAATTCCAACTGCGATGAGCCACTCATATTACTAATGTGCCACTTCAAAGTTGCCAAACCTACTGATTTCAGAAACCTTGTGATTTTATTCACTTTTCTTTCAAATTTAAAATAGCTTGTAAGTTTTATTTTTGAGTTTCAGGATATGAGCCATTATATGCACAGATCGCTCTCCACTTGGTCTTACCAACGGACTGGGGACGGCCTACTTCCTCAGCTCCAATCAAGTAAGATGTGTTTTCTTGGTGCCCTAAAATGTTTGCATTAATTCCTATTAAAAGTAATCTAAGCTACTTGTAGCGCGGTGTTATTGTTCGTTGAGAGATGACTTTTCTTCTGAATTGCGGGGAATCCAACTTCAGATATAGCGGCATATAGGCATCTCGTTTCGCATGGTCGAAGGCGGTTCTTAAAGCGGCAATACGGTGGTTAGCGTCGAGTCTTTTTTTATGGTTTTTTTGACACGTTCGATAGGTCGTTATATACGATATTGAAGGGGCTAATCTAGCGATAATTGGTGCAGATTGCATGATCTCTTTTCTTGTGGATTGGGCAGAGGATACTTAGATTCCCCTCAGCAGGCATGCACTCTTCCGACCATATTCCCCATAGCAGCTGGTGCATGCACTTTACCAACTCCTCGCCGTACTTAAATAGCTTAGCCGGCAATTCGTCGGCGCCCCAGGTTGTATTGTTTCTTAATCGCGATATTGATCCTCGTATCTCGTTATAGAAGGGTAGTGGAACACTAAGTCTATCATATTCGATTTCGATGCGTCATGTTTTTCTCTGTGCAGTTGCTCTGTTTCCCCCTCCATTAATCAAGCAGGCGCATTGCTTTTCAGGTCGACATTTTTGTTCATACAAGTGGTCGCCCCGGTTTCATATCCTTTCGTCATTTGCCGGATTTTTTTTAGAATTTTCGGACGGTGTTCTTCCTGGCTAGTAGTCCCAGCTTTCCGCAGGCACACCTTTCTGTCTCTCTTTTTTTCTTATGGAAAAAGATGCCGCGCTGCCCTCTACAATTACGGTAGCGTTCGCATATTCCTCGCATTGCTGTTCTTCTTTTTAACTTAGGTGTATAGGCAAAGTCCTTTTTCCCCCTTGCAGCGCTGCTTTTTTCTGTCTAACCAAGTCTTTCTTTGTGTCTAGCGGTTCGGAGCGCTCCAGAGATATGCTCCCACCCCTCATGCTTAAATTGATAATAAGGCAAACAGTTAAGCGGAATATAGTAATATTTTCAACAACACACATAAGCTCCCAATTAACGTAAATATTTACCCTTCCTACTAAAAATGTTTGTACGCAAGCATCATCCTTTCAGTTTGTTCAGTTCGTGGCCATAGTGATTGATCACCCGGTCAATGTTCAGTGCTTAACTAGCGATATATACAAGTATTTAGTATCGATTCAATTCCATTTATCATACGCTAACTGCTATTATGGAAGCTACTTGTTTTCGCACTAATGATTAATTAGCTCAATTGCAATTAAGTGCTGCGGCTCCTCTGCCACTCACGCTGCCAATTTACAGCACTGTTTAATCTGACTTTCGCATTGTTATGCCCAGCTTGCTAGTGCTGAAGACGATCACGATGAAGCATCCACTTAACATTTACACCGCGGGCAGTTGTGGCAAAGCGCCTATAAAATCAGAACGTAGCTGAACGCTTGGTGCTAGTTTGTTGTTGTTGTTGTTGTTGTTAACAGTGTGGTGTTAGTATGTAGTCGCCTAATTAGCTGCAGCTTTCATTCAGAAGGCTTTATCAGCTCTTTGATTGAAAAGCTCTTAGACTGTCTTGGTTGAGACATAAAGACAATGTCAATGTGTGGGCTTTATTGTTTTCGTGATTTTTCGCTTAATTAAAGCGGTCCTAATTTCTGTGCAACAACAAAATCTGTTATTGGTTTAAGTTTCATAAAGTTTGTGATAAATTGCTGTTGTCTTTCTCAATGTTTTGCTTTCCAGGAACATTATGATAAGTAGAACAAAGAGACAAAACTTGAAAATTTTAAGCAATTTGTATGAGTCATGGGAGGGTTAAGCAAGAGATATTGGCATGTGCGACTAACAGACATTGACAGACTTACTTGACTGCGTGATTTCCTCTGCCTCTACTACTTTCTATAAAATTATGCCAAATTTTAGCTGCTTTTTAGGTATTGCAGAAGTCGTTGCAGCCTTTAATGCTTCAAAACTTTAAAGTATCACTCCTTAGAAAACGGCGACGTGCTCATTACTACTGAAATTCTACTTCAAAGTGGCATATTTCTTCACGTACCTCAAGCCGCTGGCTTTCGGAATTTACAAGTTTTATTTATTTGTGATGAAGAGTTAAAATTTCTGCTAGTCACTAGCTGGCACAAATGTTGGAGTTTTTAGTATTTTTTGTCCAGATCTGTTAAATTTGATTAGTAATTAGTAATCAATTAATTAGACGGCTTTTTTAATTAGTAGTGATTATTTTAATTGTTTTTCAGGAAAATTCAATTATTAATTAGAAAAAATCAAGAAAAAATCAAAAATAATGAAATAAAATCAAAAATAATCAAAAAAAAAGCTATTTTGATTACTTTTGATTTTGAAAATTTTTTTTTTATTTATTTTTTCAGTATCGTTGATTTGTATATTTATGTTCCTCTACAGTAATACTGAAAAAATTAAACATAATCAAAAAAATCTAAAAAAATAAAACATAATCAAAAAAAAACAAAAATATTAAAAAAAATTTTTTTAATTACTTCTGATTTTTTTTTTTTTAATTATTTTGGATATTTGTATGATTACTTTTGATTTTTTTAAGTGTTGTTGATGTGTTTATATATATTCTTCTACAGTAATACTGGAAAAGCCAAAATAACCAAACACAATAAAAAAAATCAAATATAACCAAAAAAAAAATAAAAATTAAAAAAGAAATTTTTGATTACTTTAGATTTTCCTTCATTGTTTTAATTTTTTTTTATTATTTTTGATTTTTTCTGTATTGTTGATATGTATATTTATGTGCTTCAACCGTAATACTGGAAAAAAGCGAAAATAATCAAACACAGTCAAAAATAAAATCCAAAAAATTTTATATAATCAAAAAAAAATAAAAATTAAAAAAGAATTTTTCATTACTTTTGATTATCTTTGATTGTTTTATTTTATTTTATTTTTTTTTTTTGATTATTTTCAGTATTTTTGATCTGTATATTTATGTGCTTCTACAACAATACTGAAAAAAATCAAAAATAATTTTAAAAAAAGTCAAAAGTAATCAAAAGAACTTTTTTTGATTATTTTTTATTATTTTAAATTTTTTTTTTAATATTTCAATGATCATCAAAAAATCATAATGTTTTTGATTATTTTTTTAATTGATTGGTAAATAATCATAACAAATTTAAAGTAATGCTAATCAATCATTTATGTATTTTCAAGAAAATAATTAATCAAACCGGTAATCATTACGATTAGTTTCACTATATCTTTAAAAAAGAATTTAATGGTAGAAAGAGCTTTTCCATTACCTAAAAGTAACGTCATAGTGTATTTGGCTGCCGCCGTAGTGTGGCGTTATGGTTGCTGGCCTACCACACCAAATCTACAAGGTTCGGGTCTTGGGACAGGTAACATCAAAAGTGGCTCTGAAAAGTTTGGTTGTTTTTCAGTAGTTTGGCAAACTCTCCGAGTGTATTTCAGCAATGGAAGGCCTCTTAGCAAAAATTCAACGCTTTTGTAGATGCCGTTGGGAGTCGTCAAAAACACTGTAGGTCCCGCCAATGTGTAGGAAAAATTAGAAGAAGCACACCACAAACTTTAAAAAAGGAGTTGATGTAAGTGAAGGCTTTAGCGCTACTTTAAAGTGACGCCCTACCGACGTTCACTACTTTGTGGTAACTGTAACTTGTAAGTAACCAATTTTTGGTGAACACGACTTTCAAGTCAGAAACTTTAAAAAAGAAGTTAATAGAAGTAAAAACTTTAACACCACTTTAAAGTAACGCGATAGTGAGTTTCAGTAATTTGTGGTGACTGTTACTTCTAAGCTAAAACTACGACTTTCAAGTGATTTAGTCTAAAGCACGGCATTTTTGTGGTTGCCATCAGAATCTTTGAATAATAAAATAGTAATAGTTATAGCCTTTTCACTACTTTGAAGTAACGCCTTAATGATGTTCACTACTCTGTGGTAACTGAAACATTTAAGTTAACAATACTTGGTGAACACGACGTTAAAGCGATTTATTCGGTGAGTTTTTATTACATTTCACAATAAAATTTCAAGCAAGAGAAAGTTAGGCTCACACAGCTCCCAGAAAGTCTTTACCACACTGAAACTTTGCAGTTACGTTATTACGACGTTAATACAACGTAGGTGAAGAGAGGGTAGAAAAGTAGCTGACACATTGTGGCTATTCTACAATACATCTGTTCCTACATATTGGCCGTTATTAGTTTATCACTTCGAAGTCATAATAATGGTAGAATATACAGTTGCTTTCAAGATAAGAGTAGCGAAATTTAAGTGGATATCAATCGACGAAATAAAAAGAAGCTGTTTTCTTAATAGTTTTCATTTAAAACAAATCGAATTCAATAACAGAAACCACATAAAGAGAAATTTCAAAGTTTAAACAAAGTTCAAGAAAATTAATTAAACTTAAAAAAATTTACATCAAAATTTCAATATTTTTGCGCAGAGTTTTAGAAAATGTTTGAGTATGCAGTTTTATAGCTTACTCGATTTTAGCACATTAATATGCAAGTTAGAAATATTTTTATAATTTATTTCGTCAAGGATGTTGGATATTTTTTCCTTACAAAATGAATTTTTCCTCATGCGGTGTATGGAAGAAATTACTCAACACCCTTGACGGAATAAATTATGAAAATTCAGAGAAATTTTTTAGCGACTTCCAATTTTGCACGTTACACTAAAATTTATTGGTCTACAAAACTGCATACTCAAAGAGTTTCTAGAAATTCTTTAAAAAAAATTGGAGAATTTGATGGCCATTTTTTAAAGTTAAATTAATATCCCTGACCTTTGTGTGAACTTTGAAATTTCTTTTAATGTGTTTATTGTTATGGAATTTGTTATATTTTAAACGAAAATTATTAAAAGCACAGTTTCTCTTTATTTTATCGTATGATATCCAATTTAATTTCACTACTATTATATCAAACAAAGCTGTTAATTCCAGCGACAATTTGAGTTATTTCATTATAACAAATCAGTAGAGCAAACAGTCGTATAGCACATAATCCTCATAAGTGTTCTTAGACATGGCGAGCTAGTTCATTAACCGGCATGTTTCGTAAATTCTTGTTAATAGAAATTAAAATTTTTAAAACAAAATTTTCAGTTGAACCTTATGTCAGGTGCTACCACTGCAAAAAAAGAAATAAGTAAAATTACCATTTTATGCACTTGGTTGTTACTCTTTTCAAATGAAATATTAAACTCAAAATTGATTGAAGAAAAGTAGCATCACTTAAGTTTTGAAATGCATATATGTTCTCATGGTTTATAGCTGCATAATACTTAACATGCTATCTGTATCGCTGGACATAGATGTGGGTGTTTACTTTACTAGAAGCAAGGCTGTGGTAAACTCAATGTTTACTAGGCTGTCCACATATACTGCCTACGTACACTTACCTTTGACTGGGCGAATGGGTTCACCAACAATTTGAGCGGCCAACCATGTCAATCAAATGACCAACGTGACTTTAATGTTAGATTAGCCTACAACAAAGTCAAGTTGAGTCTAGCACAAGGTTGTTTCATGGGACAGTTGTGGTTAAATATGGGCAAGACTTATGCGCGTGAAAACGTGCGTCAATGTAGGAGAAGTGAATTTAAAGCTTCAAATTAAAGTGGAATGGCATTAAAGTGCTTAGGAAGTATATACTTGTTTGAACTTTCTGGAATATAGTTGTGATATTTAGGGAGTCTTCAGGTGCATGAAAAAGGCTAATCATATATAAAACAGCCAAAGATCAAAACTGCGACATAACACCGTCATCCCTGAACTTCTTAAGATAGATATATATATCTGCGCGGATTTTCAATAACAGCTTAAGTCTAGAAATTTACTTTGCCACAAATGTATTTTTAGCACAAGAATTTGTCAAGTCGACTTAAGCGTTTATTGCAGTAGCCTAAATATATTTACTTGCCTTCGAAATTGTGGTCTGATGGTGTCTTCTGGTCGAAAAAATGTCTGCATGCTTAGCACATAACCTCAATGACTGTTCAAAGCTGCCCACCTGACGATGCTTAAATTTAATTTTAAGATGCGCGTCGGGCTACTGACTAAGCCACAAAAGGAAATGTAAAAGCAGAAAATCATAAATAATATTAAATACAAAATGATATTGCAAATAATTAATCATCTAACTTGCTAAATCCTCAAAATTAAAATGTTGTAGTACAGGTCGTATACGCAACATTTCAAATCATCGCCTCCGATTAAGGCTGGTGACTATCAATTAAAAGTTTTTTTTGTTTTTTTTTTCTTGTATGGCGTTAAAAAAATCCCTTATCCGCTATTGCTGATGCCATTGCAACCATTGTGTGCCCACGCTCTGAAATACTTCCCGAAGTTCAAAGAACCATCAATCAAGTGATGACAAATTTATCACCTCAATTGACTAATGGTATTATATATCTAGCTTCATAGAATTTAAAGCTATTGTTGAAATTTGTTGGAATCATTTGGTAAGATGCAGTTTTTTTAAGAACTTTTTTCATTCAAGTCCAAATTATTATAATTATAAAACTCATTGACTCTTAGTTATACATAGAAACATTTGCTTGATGAATTTTAATTTACGTAAAATTTCCCAAATTTAACTGCACCTTGCCAAAAATATGTCACAACAAAAGCTCAGTAAGCTTACTTTAAAATTGCTAGATTTGCTTGCATACTAATGAAAAATTTCAAACTGGGTTTTTCGAAACATTAAACATTTTTTCGCTTATTTTGAAAAAAAATTTGCAAGAGTACTAACTTGGGATGCCGATTTCGGTAAAGAAAATTTCGGGATTTTTATGCTTACAGTCCCGGGGTTTTCGGGATGCGAAATGTGTTACTAAAAACTTAAGTTACGTGATTTCTGTATCAAAATTGTTTTAATTCCTTTGTTGCTGCGCAATATTTTTGTAAATTTAAATTTTCTTTTTTGTTTGCGTTACTTAAAGCAACATCAGCCAAACTGGCAACTCCATTTTCTAGTAATATTCTATATTCCTTTTTTCTTAAACTGAATTTTATTTTCTTCTGCAAGAAACTGTGGTAACAAGGATTTTAAGCTTAACAGTTTTTTATTTTTTTTTAATAATTTACCCAAATGATATATTTTAAAAATTGCATTGCAACAAACTTATTCCAATTTTTTTTTTTTTTGTTTTTTTTTTGTAGCCAATTAAAAATTTGACATTTTGCCCTTTGTTCTTGTTTTGTAAAGTTTGTATTTTTTCGTCTATATTTCGAAAACTAGCTGGCCTACGTATGCCCTAGTAGCAGCCACTTCAACCTAACCTATTGCAATTAAAAAAAATTAACTTAGGCGCTTTTAAAGAACGTACATATACGAAAACATACACTGAGGTTGGCGGATCGCCGAAACCGGTTTGTAACAAAACAAAAATTTACAAGGGATGACGAAAAATCGTTCCAATATACATCTAAGGGTACATATAAATCATAAAAAAAAATATTTTAAAAAAAAAAATTTCAATTTTTATTTTTAGAAAATTTAAAATCTTTAAATTTTCAGATGCGTGTTTTGTTTTACATTCCACTAGCACGGAAAAAAAATTTATTTGATCAAAATTGAGTAATTTTGTGTTTAACTAATTGAACTCTACTAGCAAGTTTAACAAAAGTATACCAAAATTTTTTTGCAAAAAAATTCAAAAATTCATATTTTTGAAAGCAAACAAAAAACACCTTTCTAAAAATTTAGACATATCTGTAGATATAGCAAAGGTACAACACAAAAAAGTTATAGTTAAAAATTTAAAGGCGAATTTGAATTTTTTCGATTTTGAAAAAAAAAGAAAACAAAAAATTAAAAAACTTTTTTTTTCGAAATATTGTTTTTAATACCAAATACAAAACAAGAAAAACAGAGAAAAAGTGAAATTTTGAATTTGCATTACTTTTGAGGAAAAAAGGTTTGGATTTTTTTAGTCGTCAAAATTGAGTAATTCTGTGTTTACCTAGTTGAACTCTACTAAAAAAATTCTAAAAATTAAAACAAAATTTTTGAAAAAAAAAAAAAAAAACTCATATTTGGAAAAAAAACAACAAATAACACTCCTTAGAAAATTTCAGCGGAACTCTTGATATATCAAAGATATAACACTAAGAAATGTTTGCTAAAACTCTACTAAAAAAAAATTCCAAAAATGAAAACAAAATTTTTGGGAAAAAAATCCAAAAACTCATATTTGAAAAAAAAAACAACAAATAACACTCCTTAGAAAATTTCAGCATAACTCTCGATATATCAAAGGTATAACACTAAAAAAATGTTTGGTAAAACTCTACTAAAAAATTACAAAAATGAAAACAAAATTTTTGGAAAAAAAAATTTCAAAAACTCATATTTTGAAGAAAAAAAAACACCCCTCAGAAACTTTCAGGATAACTCTCGATATTTCAAAGGTATAACACTAAAAAAGTTTAAGTTAAAATTTGTAAGGCGAATTTGAATTTTTTCGATTTTGAAAAAAAAAAATTTTAATTTTCACAATCCTTTTTTTTAATACCAAATACAAAACAAGAAAAACAGAATAAAAGGTGAAATTTTGAATTTGCATAACTTTTGAGGAAAAAAGAAAACTCCCCAACAAATATTGTGCAAAACAGAAGTGGTCAGTTCTAACTATCTTCCGATTTGGCATGGAAAAAGGCATATATTGTCAGGCTTTTGAGCTTTCAAAAACAACAGACATTTAATTTTTAAATAATTATGCTATTTTAAATACCGAAAAATCTTACTAATTCCGACTTCTTCTTTTTCTTTCAGAAAACCTTCGTCGAGCAGCCGTCAAACCTGAAGACTTTTGATTACTAAGCACACCACCACATCATTAGACTTCTACGTGTATATATACATACCTGTATGTATATAAATGCTATATATTTCGTTAAGGTGTCAAATTGGGCTTTAAACGATTAAGTTGTTACTTTGGCAGTCATTTCCAACATTTGCTCATCGCTACTGCTCAACTGTTCCACCGCCAAATAGCACAGAAACAATAACTCAACTATATTTTATTTTTATTTTCTTTCACATGCACACATGAAAAGAAGTCAATTTTTTTAAAACAGAAATTAAAAAATATATAGTTTCGGTAGCCAATCCAAATTTGTGCAATATGCTCAGCACGTTTTTCATAAAAGATTCCACATTCATTCGTATTATCTGCAGCGCTACATGCATGCTCGTGGCTAAATAAAAAGAATACATTTCGCATCGAAATGTTCAATAAATTACATATGACAGAAAACAAAAATCGAAGAAAAAATACAAATTTTCAAAAATAGGTTGCTCTCGTATTTGCTAGAATACTTACTACTAAACCAACTTAATTTAGTTGCGCAGCACTTTTTGTGCTGAATTGAATGATTTGAAAGGAAAATATGAGGAGGAAACTCAATTTTTATTTTTTTTTTTCAAAACAACCAAAATAACAACTTCAGTTGTAGTAGCTGCATATGTCACTAGAAGTGTGCACTAATGCATGCTTACTTAAAAATGCATAGAAACCACATCATGGTAAGTAGCTGAATCAACACTTGAAGTATGTACGAGCGATGTTGCGATATCAGCAAAAACATGTAATTACAATAAAAACTACAACAACGTTACATAGCTGCAGTGCAGTACTTGAAGCTGGGTATGTGTACATTAGACTGATTGAAAACCCTAATTCGTTCTTTTTTCTTATAAAAAAACTCACATTTTTCGGGATCCCTTTATTTTATTATTAATTTCATGATCATTTCTGGATGATTTTTGGAACGTTTTCAGCATCATTTCAAGACATTCTCAGGATACATTTGGAATTGTTTTCAGGACTTTTTCGGCATCATTTCGGAATTTTTTTTCGACTTTTTCGGGACCATTTCGAGAACATTACAGGATCATTTTGGGAAGGTTTTCGGGACCAGTTTTTGGTCTTTTTGGTAATCAATTTGGGAACTAAATCGGCGGTTTTTCGGAATCACTTTTTGGTTGTTTACGGAATTTTTTAGGGATAGT
Source organism: Merzomyia westermanni (assembly GCA_949987695.1). Taxonomy (NCBI): domain Eukaryota; kingdom Metazoa; phylum Arthropoda; class Insecta; order Diptera; family Tephritidae; genus Merzomyia; species Merzomyia westermanni. The sequence continues at coordinate 189,809,948 of OX465288.1, forward strand.
TTGAGGACTATGGTCCTAAAAAGAAATCAAAAAAATATCTCGAAAACACTTTCGAAATGATCCTGAAAAAGACCCAAAATGGTCCCAAAAACCATCCCGAAATGATCCCGATAAAGTAAGAAGACACTTTTATCACGTGTATTGTTCTAAAAGTGGGTTTTTAAGAGATTTCTGCACAATAGCAAAAGTTGTTATAGAAGCCAAGTCAACTGCTCCAAACGTTCTAATGCGTCCGACTTTCATGGCGTGCGTCCAATTCGCAAGATATTGATGTGTCTTAAAAACCATTATTGCTTTTGTAGTTCTGGAAAATATTGGCGTACTGGCTCCTTATTAGCTTGGAATTACTCGCATATCTCACCTCAAAGGGAATCTCTTTCTAGTGAATGAAACAATGGGCAGACCTACCACGGCTTGCCCTTCTTCTGTTAATATCAGTGGGTTGTATCACAGAGGGAGCTCTTCCCTTCCTCTTGCAATGATAATATCATTTACATAGCAAAGAATGGGAATTCTTTTGTCTGATAGCATCTCCAATATCTCCTATCCGGTCAGCCTACAAAATATGGAACGGGACTCCTTCCCTTTGTATTCCTAAACTGTATCGTGGCATCTCCCACTTTTGGGTCGGCTATCCTTGTACGAAGTAAGGCCGTCTGTCTGCATCCTGATGGGTCGCTGAACTCCCATTTTCTCAAACGCAAGAGTAAGACTGTAAGGGTCGCTCTCTATTGCCTTTGACCGCAACATTACTTGGTAACATGCGAAAAACTCGAAATATTCGTCAAGATGGATAGCCAAATTGATAGAGATCTTGGTATAGGTGGAAGTAATAAATGTAGGAGCAAACCTATAGAACATGGATGGAAAAGTCTTAGAAAAGAGGAAGAAGCCTAAATAGAGCGATAGAGAGAGGGGCTGTAGCGGAAATGAAAACATACTGGAAGATCAAAAGCTTGAGGCAATGTAAGCGGGCAAATGATGTTTTCTAATTTATTAATGAAAAGTCTTTGGGGTCTGATTTATTTTGTATACAATTTCTGTCATGCCATATTTTTAGTTTAGAAATAAACCAGTTTCGGCAATGTGCCATCTTCAGTGTCCACTTTCACTCAACAAAACGAAATATTGATTAAATAATGTTTTGATTAAAAAAGTTTTGAATCAGTCTAATATACAAACACTCAATAGTAAAAGCACGTATGCATGCTCAGACATACCTACAGAGCATGACTTTTGGAATGGCACTCCCACGCCAAGCGCACTTAGTCATCACACCAATGCACTCATGTACGTGCATACATAGGTTTTTATGTGAATGAATTTCACTACGTATTGTGTTAGCCAGCTTTTCACTGAATTTTTGATGATTTGATTGTGGCTGTGTGCATCCGTCAAGTCGGGTCAAACCGATGTCACTTGGACTTTTCGCATTGCTCCATTGGTCACATGGCGAACATATATTTGGGAAAAGACTGCTGGTCATCACAACACGTGCTTCAATTTCAAATTTCCCTCATTTCTATTTCTTCATACCAGTCTTGCAAGTGTCTTATATTTCCTATGCTAGCTATGCTTTTCATATTTTTTCATTCCATGGCATCTGGTTTTTGTATAATTTTTTTTCGTTTCGCCTTCCAGCTGTGCTCATAATTTGTTAGTTTCACTCTTGTGATCCACTGTTCGTACTGTACTTGAACAAATAACCTCATGTTTTGCTTTGGTAGCCACTTCTGTCATCGTAATGAATTATGACTGTTTTATTATTCGTAAGAGGAGAAGTTGCAATTTTTTCATCCGCTTTCCAATCTTGCTTGACATATCGATGTCGATGACTTTGTTCGTAACAAGATATTATTACTCTTAAAAATTGATGCTAAGGAAGTCATTGAGCAGAATAACAAAATGTCCCATTAGAAAGAGTAAAAGAGGAAGAGAGCATCTACAATATTCGATATAGATGCCACTTAAATGATTAATGTTCTGCTATGTGGAAATGGTATGACCTTTCATCTTAGACAACAGAACTAATTAAAGACGAGGTAAGTCTAAGTTCAGATGAAAGAATATTATATAGCTAGAGTGATCTTTATGGTATGATAATTTATGCAGGTGTCTGTCAGCTAGAGTTTGCTAAGAGGTTTAAATCCAACTACAGAATCAGGAAGTACAGTTTAGCTTTCAACCACAGCAACAAAAATTATTAGTCACGAATATTTAAAGTTTTTTTTTTATTTTATTATTTTTTATTTTCTCTTATTTTATTTAATTTTTTTTTTTGTTTATTTTTTTTTTTTAAATTTTTTTTTTTCTTTTATTTAATTTTCTTTTTTCATTTAATTCAACTTAGTTTTTATTATTATTTTATTATTTTTTATTTTATTTTTGTTTATTTCATTTAATTTTTTTATTATATTTTATTTTATTTAAATTTTTTTACTTTTTTCTATTTTATTTTTTATTATTTTCTTTTATTAGTTTTTTTTTCGTTTTATTTTATTTCTATTTTTTCTATTTTTTTTTTTTATTTCATTTAATTCTTTTTTTATTTACTTTTACTTTTATTTTTTTTTATTTTGTTTTATTTTTTTTATTTAATTTTTTTTTTTGTTTTATTTTATTTTAATTTTACTATTTGATATTATTTTATTTTATTATTATGTTATTTTATTTTATTATTATTTTATTTTATTTTATTTTAAAGTTTATTTTATTTTATTTTATTTAAATTTTTTAATTTTATATTGTTTTGCTTAATTTTTTTTTTTTTGTTATTTCTTTTATTAATTCTTTTTTTATTTTATTTTATTTTATATTTAATTTACTGTTATTTTATTTGATTATTATTTTTTATTTATTTTATTTTGATTTAATTTATTTTATTTTAATTTATTTTATTTCAATTTTTTAATTTTATTTTATTTTTATTTAAATTTTTTTTTTGTTTATTTCTTTTATTAATTCTTTGTTAATTTTATTTAATTCAATTTTTTTATTTAACATTTTTTTCTAATTTTCTTTATTTTAAATATTTACATGAGAAAAATGTGTATCGGAGGAAACCAATACAAATAGTCCCAAAATAAGAAATTACAACAAACCAACAAACTGGATTAGCCTTTTTGTTTTTCTGATAAATGTTTTAATAATTAAAGTATGACCCAATGAGGTTGATTTGATTTACGAAACGAAGGAAAAACATATCACTTTGAAATTTGTGTGGATGAGCACGACTTTAATGGCTCTATGTATCTGTAGGTGCATTTTGATTAGAAACAATGGAATGTCTATAATAAGCATGACCTAAAGACAAATGATATCAAAATTCCTAAATTCAATGATGAATACATTGCAATGTATATGTATGCAGTTTAGGAAAATCTATATATAAGCGCTCTTTGTATCATTCAACATGCAAAACTACACATCAAATGTGCATCAAAATCAATAAATATTAATATATTTATGTACATAAGTGAGGACGGACTTCTTTTTTGAAATGTTTTTTTATTATTTCTGTAAAATAATATTTGGCTGAGAAAGGAATTCTCTCAGCACAATTTGTATAAGAACTAGACCGACCTACTACACATGAATATAAATACCTGAATTATAACAAAATCAGTAAAACTGAAGTGTACAATTTATATATTTATTTATTTTATTTTATAATAGCTTACATAATAATACAAATTATTATACAAACTAAAAATAACGCAGCGCTAGCGGAATAGGCTTTCAAATTCAGAAATATATATTTTTGTTAAATTAAATAAATTAGACCAAAGTACCTATGTTCACCAATGCCTTCCATCTAGTATTATTAGAACTATGCATTTTAGTTGCTTATTTCCTCAAAAATAATTCATATATATTTATTTGTACTCATCAATATTCACGATTTTATATACAATGGAAACTGTGTACCTTAAATTAAATGCAAATTTGTTAAAATTGTTAAAGTATCGTATTGTTCAAAAACAACTAATATTTTTTAAGCAAAAATATAAAATAATTATATTATTTATTTATATTTGATATTATCATTTATAGTCAGGAGCAGCAATTAGAAAAAGATTACAACCATGGCATAGTAAAACAAGTAATAGTACGGCGGCCATGTTGAAAGTCGCTCCTCTAAAACGTCAAAACAGCACAGTACATGTTAAAGTGTAAACAAACCGATTGAGAGCAAGTTTGATAGTTTAGAGAAAATTAAAATGAAAAAACTCGAATCAGCTGTTGAGTTTATATTACCTGTATTGGTATGCCATAATTACAATAAAAAAAGAAAATGAAAATATATCAAAAATTATCAAGGTTATGCGTGTTATTATTTCAACCGATCGTTTCAAGAAACATGTCCTGATAAAAACCATTTTACAATACTCAAAAGTTAATAAAAGTTTTGGATTCTTGATTAATTGTCTTCTTTATTACGGGTTTTTTAATCTTTAAAAATTATAATTTTTATTATTTTGTTAATCAAATGTAAAATAATTAATGAAGTCATAGAGTAATGATTATTTTTGAACATTTCACCGTATTGTTGCAAGAAACAGTTCATAATCAGCAAAAATCTATTATAACAAATATCAGATTTTTTGCGACCTTTTTGGTTTGTAATTCAACGGTTAATTATAGCTCGCTCTAGGTGAGGTGCATTAAAACACGTTATCTTATTTTCTTCCCAATATATTTCAGTCTCCACCGGAGATCGACATCAGGGGATATATTCAGATGTTGGACACAGCATCTGTTCAGTTCGGCATGCTGTTTTGAAAACATATTGTTTAATATTTTTCTGAATTATTTAGAAAATAATCATTAAAATATGTGAAGTAATTGTGATTGAAAATAGCATAAACAATTGAAATGGTTAGCATTACCATTAAAAATAAAAGTAATAAACGATTTTTTTTTTAATTTCTTTTTTAAATAGTAAATAATCATTGCAAAAGTAAAGTAATGCTATTTGAAAATTAAATAAATAATTAAACTGTAATCATTGCTATAAATACTAATTATTTAACAGATATTACATCTAAAATAATGATGAGTCAAGACTTATTTCTTGATTATTTTACCGCTATAATAATTAAAAATAAACTGAAAACTATTAAAAATAATTAAAAGTAATCCACTTTTTTTTTATTTTTTCAAAGGTTAAAAATTATATTATAGTTAATATTCTCTTTAATCAATTTTAAAGTAATCATTACAAAAGTAAATCACAAAATTAGCAATTATTAAGATTAATAATCATTATGCTTGAAATGATAAGGCGAAATAAAAAATAGATGTAGTCATTACTGTTGAATATTTCTTGATTATTTGAATGGTAGTAAATTTTTTTTTTTTTATGAAAACTTATCAAAAGAAATAAATTTTTTCTTGATTATTTCTCCGCTTTATAACCAAGAGTGAAGTAAAACGAATAATATTAATATTATTTTTATTTATTGTTTACACATTTTATAAATCTATTTTGTATTGTTAAAAAATTGTCTACATTATAAATGTAAAGTAATGGTAATAATTAATTAAACTAGTAATTATTACTGTTAATAATCATTATTTACCAAGTCTGCTTGCAACGATATGACGAAATAAGGAAAAATTAAAAATAATCATTACTTTTGATGATTTTAGTAGTACTAAAAAAATTTATTTTTTTTTTATTTTATTTTTTTTATTTTTTTTATTGATTGCCAGTTATTAGTTGCTGATTTCCAATAACAAAATTAATATACTACTATTTTAGTTTCATATATCTATGCTTTGTGTCGACCTTGATGGTCTTGCTTGTGGTTACAATTTTTCATAAAAAAAAATTAATCAAGTTGAGTATGTTTATAATATCTTTTTCATAAAACGTCTCCCATACTATGCTATATCTTATTAATTTGGTTTGACTCATGACGTATATTTGTTTTCATTTTCTCGAAAGCGCTTTATATTATGTGAGCTTACTTTAGGACTAAACAAAATACATTTACCACCACCAAGTACCTTCACTAAATATAATTTATACTCTAAGTATCTTCTAGTACCTTGACTGTAACATATTTCAATTAATTATTAAATAGAAATCAATACTTAGAATATATTTAGTTATTTTAGCAAACAAATTAAAATGTTTCTTAGAAGCTGTACCATATATATATAGATTCATGGAAAAGCGCATCAACTATTAGAAACCACAAAGCTGTAAACAGTAAACATAATAAAAGAACTGCAAATGCAATCCACATTGTTAGCCAAAGATAAATAATTACAAACAAACAAATACGAATAATTACACAACAGTATAGCGTTTTTGTTGCATGAAATACTGTGGCAAATATGAACTTTGTCGTGGTGCTGTTTTGGGATCTGAAGTGAGTGAGTTTTTTGAATCAAATAGAGTTTTTGAGTTATGATTTAAATGTGTTTTTAAAGAAAACTACATATTTCAGAAGTTAGAAAAAGACTTTAAACAAGCGGCTTTGAAGTAACAAACTGCACACATACAATATTAGGCAGCTGTATCTTCAAATTTAGAAGTCAGCGACTTCAAAGTAATAACGATTTAAAATCAGCGACTTTGAAGCAGTAAAAAACAATCTTACTATATCATAGAAGTCTATCTTAGAAACTAAATTTGCTTGAGAAAACTTTGGGATAAATTTGACTTTAAGGTAGTAATGATTTGAGATCAGCTACTTTGAAGTAGTAAAGAAGAGTCATACAGCATCATACATCTCGATCTTAGAAGCTGAAAACCTTAAAAAACGGGCATATAATATCAGACAGCTTTATCCTAGAAACTAAAGCTGCTAGAAAAAGCTTGAGAGGATATTTGAATTCAGCGCCTTCAACGTTGAAGCGCTATAAAATCAGCGACTTTGAAGTAGCGAGCTATAAAATCAGCAACTTTCAAGTAGTAAAGCTTTAAAATCAGCAACTTTGAAGTAGCGAAGCTATAAAATCAGCAACTTTCACGTAGTAAAGCTTTAAAATCAGCGACTTTTAAGTAGCGAAGCTTTAAAATCAGCAACTTTCAAGTAGTAAAGCTTTAAGATCAGCAACTTTCACGTAGTAAAGCTTTAAAATCAGCCACTTTGAAGTAGCGAAGCTATAAAATCAGCAACTTTCAAGTAGTAAAGCTTTAAAATCAGCCAATTTAAACTAGCAAAAAATCAGCCGCACGATAGCATGCAACAAAAAAGTTTAATTTTGTGTTATTTATAGTTAAGATTTGTAAATATGTATTTATGTGTCGTTTATAGTTGTACTATTTAGTTGTTAATAAATAAATAAAAACATTCATGTAAAAAGTATTAAAGTAAAAGAAAATAATTTGAAATATTTGTAGCAAAAAAATAAAGCTAAGTGTTTAGGAAATGTTAAGTGTAAATATTTATAAATAAATTTGTCTAAGAATAGTCTAATTGAACGGGCAGAGCAAATGAAATACCATATGTAGTCGTATACAAAAAATATTAATAAAAGCAAGTTCATGAAACAATAACTAGAAAATCATTACTTTGAAAAGCTCAATAACTAAGCAAAAAGGGCAATGGACAACTATCAAGCAACTTATAATTGAAAGCTTTTTTAACAGAGATTATGTTTGTCTATAACAGCATTGGCTTATAAAATAGGACTGGTTGATTTGAAGTCCTGTACATACACATATAAGTAAACTGAGCATGGAAAAGTGGCAATTTCATTGTATCATTTTGTAAAATTTATCGATAAATATCAACCATTAGCTGAGAATTGATAATAGAGTTAGCGGCCAAAAATACAGACAAGCACATTAGTGCACAAAGCAACAACAATTATTAACTAAGAACACCTGTAGAGCATAATTAAGGCAATTGAATGTGATTAGCGCTAGGTGGATGCATTTGAATTAGAATTATTTGTAGCATAATTTAGTTATAGAAGTACTTGTAATTATTTTAAGCTATATAAGTGATGAATTTTCAAAAAAAATATTGAGAATATTTGTGCAATATACATGTGTATACTTTAAGAGTGTATTGGAGGTGAAAAACTATCGACGATACTTTTGTTATATCGACGATTCATTTCTACCGATATTTAATCACTAATATTAATACTTCTGCAGTACATTAAGATAGAAAACTATAGTCGTTAACATCGATATATATCGATACTTATATAGATTGCTATCCATACACAGATTACTATCGATATATATATATGATTACTTTACGATGCATCGATATTTTCTTTTTTAGCGTTGATATCATTTATAATTTACTATCGATAGTTTCTATTTATGAATGTTACTATCCATATTTTTACTACAAATAATTTCCTTTTATCAGTGTTAGTATCCATATATCGATATAGTACTATCGATGTATCGATGGCATCTTTCTATTGTTTTATATCCATACTTTTTTACAATCGATGTATAGATGGTATGTGTTTGATCCATGTCAATGTCCACATTTTCTTACTATCGATAGTTTATTTTTATCGATGTCACTATCCGTATTTTTTACTATCGATAGTTTCTTTTTATCGATGTTATTATCTATATAGCGATAGTTTTATTTTTGGTTCATTTTTCTTTCATTATTTTTTTACTATCGATGTATCGATGGGTACTTTTTATCTATAAATATCCATACTTTTTAACAATCGATGATTTGTTTTTGATCGATGCTACTTACTATATTTTCTTACCATTGATAGTTTCTTTTTATCGATGTCACTATTCATATTTTTTATTATCGATAGTTTCCTTTTGTCGATGTTACTATCTATATATCGATAGTTTTATTTTTGGTCGATTTTTCTCTCACTAATTTTTTACTATCGATGATTTGTTTTTAATCGATGTTACTTACCATATTTTCTTACTATCGATAGTTTCTTTTTATCGATGTCACTATTCATATCTTTTACTATCGATAGTTTTTTTTATTTACATTTTGCTCTCCATACTTTTTATTATCGATACATCGATTGCTACTTTTTCTCGATAAATACACACCTTTTAACAATCGAGATATCGATGGTTTGTTTCTGATCGATGTACCTGTCGATATTTTCTTACTATCGGTATTTCTATAGCTTTATTTTGATCGATGTTATTTTTGAAATTCTTTTACTATCGATAGTATCTATTACAGTGTAAAATATGTTTTTATTCGTTCAGATGTATATGCTTGAATAAAAAAAGGTTGCTAAAATGAAAATTCCTGGAACGAGTTTTTCGCTAAAAATAATGCACTATCGATAATATCAATATACCGTCACTATTCATCATAATTATCGGTATGTATCGATATTCAAAATTACCGATAGTTTTGCAACTCCATAGTGCATGGAAAAAAAAGATATTTATAAACAAAAATATGTTTTAAGTGTAATCAAAAACGACTGTGAAATTTCCTGCTCTCACTATCAACTTTGTAAATATTACTTTTCATTGCTCTTAAAGAGTTGCAATATATAAATCACACTATTTTACGTTGTAGAGTATTAAATTAAACTACAAATAAAATTAGGTAATCGTAGTTTACGAGCAGATGTAAGTTAATTGTAGCAGTAAGCTCTCAAATTGTGGGGATATTGAAAAAAATTGAATAAAAATCCAAAATACTTATAAATTCTGTAAAAATAGACGATAAAGTGAAATTTATTTGGGAAGACACTTTGTTTGGTACAATCTAAGCGGTAAGTGTATGCAGTAGAAAAAGAGGTATATGATTAATTTTAATTGTTGATTAACTTATATCGCGACTGTTTTAGAGACCATTTTTGGGTATTTTTCGGAATAAATTCAAGATTGTTCAAGTGATATTTTTGGGAGCATTTGGAATTGTTTTAAGAATTATTCGGCTCGATTTTGGGATTCTTCCAGGATTATTTCAGAATCCTTTCTTGATTGTTTATGGAAAGAACTCCGAAATTATCCTAAAAAAATATCCCTAAGTGGACCCGAAATGGTCCTGAAAAAGTTTTAAAATGACAATAGATAATTTTTAAATAGTCCCGAAAAGTTACAAAAACCATGACGGAATGATCGCTTATCCCGAAATGATCGCTAAAAGTTCACGAAAACAATAGCGAAATAAACCCGAAAAAGTAACAAGTTAACTTGCTTCACGTGTATTGTGCTGCACTCCTGGTTTTCTTGTCACAATCGATTTTGTTGTTGTTTTAACAGTAGAAATTTTGAAAAGTTTATCCCCAGTGTCGACATGCATACATTATTAATGTCTAAAACATCTTATTTTCCCACTACAAGTTTTCACTGTGCTTTCATTTCTGATCCCAGCATTTATGTCAGAAACTTTCAACACAGACAATTTCTCACTTTAATTTATTCGTTTGAAAATAAAGCCATTATTTTTAATTGTCATGCATCTACATTAGATGGAGCGAAAAAAAAATTTTTTTTTTTGTTTCCGCAGTTATGTTGATAACGAAAAATATATTTGTACAAGTTTCAGGCGTTAATATAAAAATGATGTTGTCCTAACCATCAACGATTTTTCGAACTGATTTTAAATTCTTGTTAAAACAGCCAAACCATTGCAGCAGAAAACTATAGTTTTGTTGGAAATGGAGAACTCCATATAACAATTCTTCAGTTGGACCATTCCCAAATAATAGAGCTGTAATCATTGGCAGGTTTTCTGATTTCATGTTTCTAAATTTAGTGTAGAATAGAAAAAAGATACCTGGCCAAAACTAGTCTATTATCCGATAGCATACATAGCATACTCCTTATTTCAATACATTGAGATGGCGTGGCATCGTTATACTGATTATATCTTTGGTACCTTCTATACAAATGCGACTTTTCGGATTGCAAATCTCGGAGATAAGTAATCGGAGAGCAGAAAACCATCGACACCGGAGGGGGTGTGGCACCTCCCACATAATAAATGTAGTAAGTATCCAAAGAAGTATTTATGTTAGAACAATAGCCTTCGGGAAGGAGTTATACAGGCTTAATCACTGAAACCTCAAGTAAAAAGTGAAATAAGTTAAAAGGGGTTTGGTGCCCTTCTTCCAAATGTAATTTCTCAATGTTGATATATGTACGGGGTGGCTAATGAAAGCCGCTACCAAAAAAAAAATTAAATAACTTTTTTTCTATTTAATGAATCTGGTTAATTTTTTTTTTATTTTGCAGATTGACTTTGACATTTAACAAAAATGGATAACTGGGACACTGAAACAAGAATTTGGATTGTCCGCCGCTATCACGCACTGGAGTCCGTAGTTTCGGTTCAAAGAGAGTATAGGCGCACGTTTGGCGGCAATCCTCCGAGCAGATGGACCATAATAAGACTTGTAAACAATTTTGCCGAGCATGGGACAGTCAACAGAAGACCTTACCATCGAAACCCTTCAGTTCGAACGGAGGAAACAATCGCTGCTGTAGCTGCTGCCATACAAAACAATGCACGTGTTTCGACAAGAAGCTTATCTGCTCAAATGGGTGTAAGCAGACAGTCATTACAGTCAATTATGCACAAAGATTTGGACTTATTCCCATATAAAATTCAAATGGCCAACAAACTGAACGCTGCAGACTTGCCGATTCGCTTGGAATTTTGCCAGAAGATGCTTCAAATGGTGGAAGAGGATGGAAACATGTTGAACTGTCTTTTCATGTCTGACGCGGCCCATTTCGATTTAAATGGCAACATAAACAAACAAAATTGTCGAATATGGAGTGCTTCCAACCCACAGACACTCCATGAGACGGAATTGCATCCACTTCGTGTCACAGTGTGGTGTGCAGTTTCATCACGCTGCATTGTCGGGCCCTACTTCTTCGAAGAAAACGGTCACACCGTTACGGTTACTGGAGACCGTTACTTGAGCATGTTGAGAGAGTTTTTCTATCCAGAATTACGCCGAATGAGAATTTCTTTCAACTCTGTGTGGTTTCAGCAAGATGGTGCAGCTCCTCATATAGCCCAACCTGTTATGACAGAATTGCGACGAAAATTTCCCAATAAGCTGATATCCAGAAACTCCACATTCCGTTGGCCACCCAGGTCGCCTGACCTTACTGCACCTGACTTTTTCTTGTGGGGTTATTGCAAACAGGAAGTCTTCAAAGCAAAACCAACAAATTTGAATGAACTAAGGCAATCCATTCGAGAAACAATTGCGGCTATTCCTGTCTCAACTCTCCAAGCAGTAATGAACAACTTTTTGGTAAGATGCCGCACATGCATCGACGAAAATTTGGAAATATTCGTTAGGAGACTTAAAGGCTCATTATGTAAATTGCAATGCTACCCAACGAGTCACTTTTTCTTGTTCAAAGAAAAATTCTTATTTTATAAAGACGTTCACTACCTTTAGTGACCGTCACTTAACGGGCGTAGCTATTTAAATTGATTTGGTATTAGATGGATGAAAGTGTCACGGTCACTTACATAACCATCTGCTAAGCTAACAATTATAGACCTTTAAAAAGTAATACCCAATTTTTTTAGGTAAGCTCTCAGCCAGTTTTGAGTAAAATAACTAAATGAAGTTTAAACTAAATTTTTTTTTTCATCCTTTGAAAATGAAATGTAACCATGCCGCCTGTGAGATAACAACCAAAATTTTGTGTTCGCATATTTTTTTCCCCCCTCCAATTCTAATAATGCATTGCGCATCGCAATAACAAAAAAGCAGCTATTAAATTCTTAAATTTTTCTCAATTTTTTTGGTCATTCTAAAAAAGAATATTAAAATCTCCCAGTCCAATGTCCGCATCTAAGTGCACACATACATATAACACACATCCGCACATGCAAATGTATTATTTGTTTTCGCATGCCCTAAAAGCATTTTACCCTCCAAGCAATCCATTTTTAAGTAAGCCAAACTCCGGCAACGTCGTATTGTTATAACCAGAAAACTTAAATTAAGTTAACAGTAATATACACTTTGGCTGGCACTTCTGCTTAATTTCATGCGCATCCACACATTTATAATTTGGATTAAGCATGTTCTTAGCTATATCCCAATGAGCAAAAAGGAAATAATTTTCGAAGTTTGAGAAAATGTTAATTCTCAGTTCTGAGTTGTTTATCATTTGAGGCGAAACTTTCTAAAGCAAAAATCGCTTATGAAAAATATTTGTGAAGGCTATCAAGAGAATCTTTTAAAATCTAAAATTATAGAAAAAGGCTACTTCTCAAATTCTTCTAAAACGCTAATCCAATTGTAATTTAACGAAAATGTTTGCTGGGTAAAAAATATCCAACGAGACTTGACTAAGCAGCTTTTGGCAACGAAGACGTATTTCTATTGTGTGATATTACCCATGTCCTAACTCTTTTATTGAATTTCATAGCTACCCATTAAAAGAAGAAATTATATACAGCTTTGTTAAATATAATAGCAGTGAAATTAAAATGTATATCGTTTAACGAAATAAGAAGACGCTTTGATTTTAATAATTTTCATTTATGGTGATTGTTGTTGGAGCAAAGCTCGAATTTTTATATTTTGTTTGTTAATTGATATTAGAGGAAAAATTACAACGTTATGCACAGCGATGGTATGGGATGACATGTTTCGAAGTGCCCAACTTCTCATCAGACCCCTTCTCGGACACTGAGATACGAACCCAAGTGTCTGCACCAAAGCCGCTGTTAGAGTACTCTAACAACTAAGCTATGATGCCCTGTAGCGTCACGATGCATTTTTCCTCTAATGTGTCATTTGCTTTTTCCTTTCATACATTCTTTGGTACATATATTTTATATGTCAACTCAAGGAAAGTGGAATTTCCTTCATACAACGCATGGAGAAACATTAATTTTGTATGGAAAAAAATATCCTACATCCTTGACAAAAAAACTTCTCAAAATTCAGGGGAGTTTTTAAGGCAATTCTTACTTGCACTTTATTATTCTAAAATTTAATGGGCTATAAAACTGCGTACTCAAGAATTTTTTAAAAATTCTTCCAAAAAATATTGAAATTTTGATGTAAATGTTTAAAAGTGTAATTAACTTTGCTGAGATTTGTGTAAACTTTGAAATTTATTTCAATGTGGTTATTCAGAGCACCACTACTGCTTAACCAAGTGGCGTCACTTACTACTCATTTTAGTTTTGCACATTGCAACTCTTATTCTACTTTGTAACAAAGCTCTCAATAAAGGTTTCGCATTCGCAATTGTATCATGCACAAAGCAAGACCATACTCTTGGTAATTTTTGTTGTTGTTATTCATTGCTAGACATTCGAGTGCAAAAATTCTTGCGCGTTGACTACAGTGGTTCTGTTAAAGAATTCGCTATATTTAAAATGAATTTTATTAAAAACACAGCTTCTTCTTATTTCGTTGAACGATATCTCTTTAATTTCACTGCTATTAAATTGAACACAACTGTATGTGCATCTATATGCATGTTTGTACGCGCATCACCCACTATCTACTACATGGAATTGTATGATTTGACCACCAGTGTATTGCTGAAAATCCATCTTGAAATATAGTGTATTCTCTTTTATTGCTCCAGTATACATTTGCTTTATTAGCAAAGCGAATTTTCGCATGGCCACATAATTTTCTTTCACTACCAGTTGTGTGAAAAGTGGACTCGGCAGCTTCAACCACGTTAGCGACGAGTAAAAACTTCATAAATATCGGTTGAAGGGTTCGGACCGCTATAGAGAACACATACATATTAAATTTCATTAGCAGGGCCATTACACCGCGTTACACACATTCTGTCCTTTTACCCAAATATACTTTTTCGGAAAGGGGAGAAAAAATGAAAATACACGTGTATCGGCGATTTTTCATGTTCACGTCAGAATTTTTTTCTTATGTGTAAAGTATAAAGCTCGTAGTGTCCGTCTGTCCGCCTGTGTGAAAAACTTCGGATGGATTTTTAACCCTTTTGCAATTCAGTTGTGCAATTCAATGTTTCATCTGTCATACCAGTTGTCAGTGTTGTAAAAGTCATAAACAGTTTAGTGTTAGAAAGTTACTATTGATAAACTACAAATATATGGAGTAGGATGGGTCGAAAAAAATTTTTTTTTTCGGAACGCTTTAGTGGCTTAAAAATTTGGAGTCCCTTCAAGTTATGCAAAAAAAAAAGTTATGTGAAAAATTTTTTTTTTTTTTTAAATTCAGGAAAATTTGAGAATTGATAAAAATCTATTTTTTTTTTAATTTGACGTGATCCAGACATTTCCACGAGTCTGCCTGCAAAAATTCAGCTCGATTGGATCACGGAAAAAGGGTTAAGAATCGATCCAAAGTCCTTCACACAGGCGGACAGACGGACACTACGAGCTTTATACATACAAAAAAATTCTGACGTGTATATGAAAATCGCCGATACACGTGTATTTTTATTTTTTCTCCCCTTTCCGAAAAAGTATATTTGGTTCATAGGACAGAACTAAAGCTCGTTTTTGTAACGCAGTGTTATGAGTAACACCATATCTGGAACCAAATATATAATAGCCAATTTCTACCTAAGCGTTTTTGTCAGTATTTTTTTCTATGAAATTAAGTAATATCCTATGTCTTCGTCGCTAACAGAAATTTCTCTTGCACCATCGCTTAGTCTGATCTCAAAAAAAAGAAAACAAACCTATTGAAATCAGTCGGGCGTTTTTGAAAAATATTCTGAGATAAGGTGTTCTTCCACGACCAGTCCATGTACTACTGCTGACTACATGTATGCCGTGTAGATTATATACTTCCCCACATCCACCTGCTGCATAATACTGTAATTCATTACCATACCAACCGATATATTCATTAAGTTCTACACACCTCTTTAGCATTTCCCATGACTGTATCTGACAGAATTAATTTCATCATCACTTTGTGAATGGTAATTGTTGCTGTTGTTCATGTAAATTTCAATAATCACACAAGAACGTTTACCGCCGCTACAACAACAAAATGCGACATTGCCATTGATGACAGCAACCTCGACACTTGCAATTAAATGCAAATGAAATTCTCTCAATTATCGCGCACTAATTATATGCATATGTAGGCAGACAAACATTTATGTTGATACAGTTTCAAGTGCCAATTTTATGTGCTGCTAACTAAATTTTAATGAAGCGCATATTTAGCTAAATTCAAAAATTTCGGGTTGAATGTAGAAGTTCTTTTTAGTAGAGTTCAATGATGTAACGGTGTGACAGTGCGTATACGTAACAATTCGTACATGGAGGCAAAGGAAATGCAAGCTAGGGATGCCAATATTTTGGATTCTAACAAGTCCCCAAAATATCCTGACAAAGCGCCGGAATGATCCTTGACAAAGTGTCAATATTGATATATAGTCATTTTTTGATTCTGCTTCAAAAATAAAATTATTTTCAAGAACTTTGATACAAAAATTTTGTATTTTAAAATTTATCACCAAAAAATTTAGTTTGTATGGAGGTGCCAAGCCCCCACTTCCCATAATTCCAAATTTCCGTCGCAATTTTACCTTGATTTCCTATATCCTCCACCAAGATTTGATATTCTGCGTCAAATACCTGGAGAAAGCATAGTTCAGTTTGTATGGGGAATGCCACGCCCCCTTTTCCGATAACTCCCTTTTTTTCGTAAGTATGGTATTGATATCGAATATCTTAATCCCAATTTTCAGATCCTTACCATGAACCCTTTTAGAAATATTTCGCCTGTAAAACAAAGTTTGTATGGGGAGTGCCACGCCCCTTTTCCCATAACTCCCATTTGTTTTCTCGTGAGCATGGTATTGATATCGTATATCTCCATACTAATTTTCAAAACCCTGATATGAAACCTTTTGAAGATATTCAGCCTGAAAAGTTAAGTTTATATGTCAGGTGCCACGCCCCTTTTCCTATAACTTCCATTGTTTTCTTATGAGTATGGTCTTGATATTGCATATCTCTACACCAATTTTTAGATGAACCCTTTTACAGATATTAAGCCTGTAAAATCAAGTTTGTATTGGAGGTGCCACGCCCACTTTTCCTCTAACTCCCACTTTTTTTCCCCTGAGTATGGTATCGATAACTAATATCTCCATAACGATTTTCCTATCCCTACCATGAACCTATTTGGACATACTAGGCTTGTAAAATCAAATTTTTATGGAAGGTGACACGCCCCCTTCATATTTTGATCTTTTTTTTCCTAAAACTCGTATTAATTACAAACAAACTGTAAAAGGAAGTTTTCAATTTGGTTTGGTCGTTTTCAAGTTTTATCATGACAAATAAACCACGATTAATTTATATATACACATATACATTAAGGTTAGATAGGTTTTCAAATATTTTTTCAGTTTTTTCCATCATAAACTGTTGGTTGGAGAAAAGTGAATACTCGGGACTGATTCCTGAACCCCTGGATTGTTTTCGGAATTATTATTGATTACAGGATAATTTCGGTATTGTTTTCGGGATTTTTTCGTAACCATACTTGTGATCTTTTCGGGATTATTTCAGAATCATTTAGGTGACCTTTTTGGAAAACATTTTGGTTCCCTGTCGGTATCAATACGCTGTTGTTGTGATAACATTTCGAGATAATTTAGAATCTTTTTGGGACATTTTCAGGACCATTTCGGGATCACTGTTACTGTGCTACAAGCCGCTTTTATTATGTTGTTTTTTTTTATAAAAGTACTTTTCAAGCCACTTGGCTGTCTTCTGTCATAAAAAGCGAAACCCAATTTATGGAATTTTCCCAGCTTAGAAAGAGCTCCTTTTAGAATGGTGTAGCGCTGCGACCGTCTTTTTTCAAAAGTTCTTTGAGCGGTTTTGCAGTTTCACCGAGGAAGCAGATTCATTAGAAAATCGTACACACATACTCGTGCTACAGCATTAATGCATCGTGTTGTTTACTTTGCAAGCAAATGAAATATGGGGACAAACTGCGCCATTTTAGCCGTGAGTTGGCGAATTTGAAGTAAAGCAAACATTAGTTAAATTGGTCCGTAATCCTGTTAAGAGCATCGCAATGTCGATAATTTGTATCACCCGCGTTTGTTTCCACGTTCTACTTAGCAAGGCTAATTTATGTTTTTGATTTAGGAGTTTTAGCTGCACTTTTTCAGAGAAATATTAAAAGATACTGTCAAGTGTGATATTATTCAAGGCCGAGTAAGGCGGTGTTACCACGCCGAAGACTATGATTTTTTGTGGAGTTAAAATAACGAAAATGTTATATAAAAGTCGTACATCTGACCCAGAAGGACGTTTTAATTCGTTAAAATAAAGAGGTTGGCTGGTTTAAGACTTTTGAGAAGACGAAGTCTGGGTGGTCCTTATTAGAGAGAAGCCAAAACAACAGTTTTTACAAATTTTATCTGTCTATCTATATGTTTGCTCGCGCATCACTGAAAAACTGCTGCATAGAATTGAATACAATTTCCACCAATGTATTGCTAGATGTCGAAGTTAAAATTTTGGATCCATTTTATGGTAGGGAAATGTTTTTTTTCGTCTATACACAGGGTGGCAAGAAAAATTGGATCAAAATACTTTTACATATATTTAAAATCGAACCGACCGATCTTTGCATATAATAATACTACCTTGAAATGTGCCTGTGTTTCTGTATATATGTTTGTACGCGCATCAAAAAATAACTTATACATGCACTTGAATGGTTTCTACACCGCTACATAGGCAGAGGTCCACTGGAAACATAGAAGGCATTTGTACCTTGCAGCTGAATATTAGGGTAGGTCGCAATAGAAAGTTTTGAAGTTGACTTCTTAGGCGGCGACGCAAAAGTTATTTGGTTTTCGGGATTCTTTCGGAATTTTCTTCAGGAGCATTCTGGAATACTTTCGGGATACTTGATTTTCAGGACTTTTTAAGAATAATGTCGGTATTGATTTCGGGACTTTTTTGTGATCATTTCAGGACATTTCGTTGAGATTTCGGGATCATTACAAGACCATGTATGGATGGTTTTCAGGCCTTTTCGGCACCATTTTTGGGTATTTCTCGTGATTACTTCGGTACCCTTTCGAGAGTTTTTCCGGATAATATCGCAATTGTTTTCGGGACTTTTTCTGATTATTTCCAGATTGTTTCTTTATCATTTTGGGATAATAACAGAATCATTTCGATATTGTTTTTGGAACTTTTACGAGACCAATTTCTGGATTGTTTCAGAATTATTTTGGGATCTTTAAGGGACTATTTTCGGGATCATTTCGGGTTTTTTTGGGGATTATTTCGGAACTGTTGTCCTATCATTTAATCATTATTTCCGGAAATAAATTCCAGTGAGAAAAAAAATTGTGTTTAGAGAGAATAACAATAACAATTTTTAAATGCTTTTCACGATTTTCATCGAAAAAAATGTTCTGTTGTGACTGCTGTTTATTTGTTTAAAAATCTTAATAACTGTAAAGCAAGAAAAAACATTCAATCAAACAAATGAAACGGGCAATGCAATTACCTCGTACCTTTTTCATACATAGTTCTCCCACAAGTGGAACATCTTCTTTACAAAAACAAAATTTATAAATCAAATGCCGTTATTTATTTTTCCGTAACATTGGAGATGCTTGTTATTTCCAATTATTTTGAAATTGGCTATGTCATGGTAATTGCACGATGAAGTGGAAATTGTAGCAAAACAATGGAAAGTCAAATTCAAAGAACCCAAAACACAATCTGAATAAAAAATAAAAACGAAGAAAGGAGCTGATAACCTTTCCTACATTATCTTAACACAAACAAAGCAAGTGTACGCTTCAAACGAAGCAGAAAAATTTCAAGTTAAATACTATGAAAGAACGAAAAAGGTGAGGATGTGAAACAAAAAAAAATAACACAAACAATGTGCTTTGATAGTCAGTTACAAAAGGTAAGTAAACTTGTAATTTCAATGAAAATGGAAATGGTGATACCCAGCCGTCAATAGAAGTGATCACAACAGCAAGGTAACTATGTAAATGTATACAAATGTATCTGTGTGTTTGTTATGTATTTACGTAAAACGTGTGGAAATGGCTGATACTCAATGGCTGCGACTCACTGCAATGATTCGGAAAAATACTCGGGGTTCAAAGATGAAAATAGTGAAATGAGTAGGAGTATGACAGAAGCGACTTACAAGTGATACCTTAACATTAATTCAGTCGATATCACGGTAACTGCAGGCGTTCACTGAGGTATTTGTAGAAGTGCATATGTGGTAGTATGTATATATGTATATTAGGGTGGGCTGAAAAAAAATAATACTAATAAAAATAAAAATTCAACAATATATTTAAATAATAACTGAATAATACCTATTATCAACTAGTCTAGAGCTGATGTAATTTCCCAAATATAAAAATAAAAACTGTTAGAACATTTTTTTTTTTTTTCTAAAAAAGTAAACCCCATTCAAAAATAATTGAACGTGATTTGTTTTCAAATCCCCTATTATTTCAATATAAAGGAAGTTGCACTGCGTTTGTAGATTTTTTACTAAAAACATCTTCAACCCACCGTAATTAATGTACATAACTGTTTACCGTGAACTAGTATTTCTAGAAAACACTTAAAAATGCTATAGCATCTCAGCATGCAAATGCTATTTCTAGAAACACTTAAAAAATGGCGCATTTATACTTATTGCAAAGGATAAAAGACTGCATAAAATAAATTCGACTAAAACCGGAGTCTTGCGATGTTCCGCCATGCACCCACATTCAAATTGTATAAAAGTGGGAACAAAACAATAGTATTCTATGTCTCAAGATAAATTTCCAGCAATACAGCTTTAAAGAAACTATTTAATTCCAGGAAATAGTTCTTTCGTGATGCGAGTACAAACATAAATATATACATACAGATAGACAGCACCATATATTGAGCCAACTTTTGTTGCCACTACTGTGCACAGGTGGAATAAGATATTTGCTGTAAAATGGATACCTAACTTTAAATAGAATATCTAACAATGCATCGGTGAAAACGGCATTCACTTTTTGAAAGCAGTTTTTGATTGATTGGCGAACAAACACACAGACACACAGACACCAAAAATTTTAAAAACAGTTGTTTTTGCTTCCATACCCTAATATTCCTTATTCGGATAAATTATATTAGACTGAATTAAACATACACAAGATTAGATAGATAGGTAGAATGGCTGCTGGTGACCCGAATAGCTAGTCGTTTTGATGCCATAGCCCTCTTCAAGCCCACTGAAGTTGAAACGGATGAAAAACTGTTTTTCTTAAAGTTAAGCGTATTTGTAAACTTTTCAGAGATGTTATGACTTGAGCCGGGCGTTCACATAGCAAATGCTTAGCCCTTCGGGACTGTTTAATGATTGCTTTTGTTGAATAAAAATTTGGAATGCCCAACCCATATTTTACTTTACAAGGCCCGGAAATGAGACTTGTGGCCGGAATGTGATTGTTTTAAATACATTGAATTAGTCTAGATTAGGGTAAATTAGATTAGAGTAGATTAAATTAGGTTAGATTAAACTAGATTAGATTACATTAGATTCGATTAGATTAAATTAATTTAGATTTGTTAGGATTAGATTAGGTAGGATTAGATTACACGAGTAGATTAGATTAGATTAGATTGGATTAGACTAGAGAAGATTAGATTAGATTAGATTAAATTCGATTAGATTAGATCCGTTTACTTTAGATTCGATTAGATTAATTTATATTAGATTAGACTTGATTGGGTTAGATTATAAGATTAGAAAGATTTAGATTAATAATTCTATAATAATTATATTTTCTATAATTTTTTACTAATATTATTTGATACACATCTGAATAAGATATGAATAGAATTAGATTACACTAAATAAATTAAATTTGATTGCGTAAGAGTTGAAAAAATTATAAAAGTTTAGATTAGCTTAAAATTGAATTCCAATAGAAAAGATTTTTTTGGGGTTAATTAATAAAATTTATTATTATTAAAATAGTTTGATACACATTTGGATAAGATATGAATAAAACTAGATTACATTAAACAAATAAGATTTGATTACGTGAGAGTTGAAAAAATTACAAAAGATTAGATTAGCTTAAAATTGAATTCTAATAAAAAATATTTTGTTTTGAAGTAAATTAATGAAATTTAGCCTGATTATTAAAATAGTTTTAAGGTCAGATTAGTTTTATTAAGCAAACTAGCCTTAGAAGCTCTGAAGGAGATATTATAAAGTTTTCCTGTTTTCCAACTTACTTCCTTATTTTTAGTTAGTTAGCGAATTATTTCCAGTTTCTGTTGGCTTTACACCACTGTGCATCAGTTTACTGAATGTGGGTAACAGCTAAGACAGAGCTTTCGACTAAATATCGCATAGCTGCCAACAGCATTCGTCGTTAAAGTCAAAGCGCTGCAGGAAAAAGACTTGCATATAAAACGAAATGTGCTTGTGACACATGACAGCTATTGATACACATATTAGGGTGGGCCATAAACATAGATACTTTCTTCTTACTTATAAAGCATTAAATTTTGAATAAATTCATAATTAGATTTTTTTAAAAGAGAAGAAAAGTCCGACGCTGTTAAAAATTTAATGAAGAGGTACAATCGTTGATTTTTTCAAAAAATTTTCTTGCTAAATCGCAGATCTAAATAATAAAATATTGTAGTTTCTCGATATTGTGGAATCGGCAAAACTTTATATTTCGCATGTCTTTTATAATTTAATTTAAGAGCCCCGCTTTTCATAGCTAGTTCGTTTGCTTATATTCGACTATATTTTCTGCTCACAGTAAAAAAAAAATTTATCGACTTTTTTGGTGTACCCTACTACTTATGCATACATTCATTTGAGCAGAGCAAATTTTATGCTTCCTCCTAAATCTTTACCCGCATAAATATCTAGTATTAAATACCAATCTTTGATTCCATTTGAAGGCTATTAGGAATAAATTGATGCGAAAAATGTGAAGGGCAATGGCGACAACAACAAAAAATGGTCAAACAAATTGTTATTGACTTGAAAATCATGAGAGTTAAGTTACTATGTGTGAGCAAGCGTATATACCCTGCAGTAAAATCAATTAGGTGAAAACAACTACAAAAGTAGTATGAAGAACACGCCGAACTAGTTTATTGTTTATCCATATAAGCGACAGGTATTTTTAACATGGTAATTGTCTGATTACGCATAATAGCATGCCAGTTTCAAACTAGTTTAAAAAAGAAAAAATTTATGTCATTATGTACATGGCAGATAAATACTCGGTCTGCATGGGCGAGATTAAAATTTCAAAATTTATTTCAACTTGAATATTTCCTACCCTAAGCACTCTCGTATTCTCCAGAGCTTTGAGTTTTTGTTTGGTACAGATCTAAAAATATGCGGCCTAGTTTCTTATCAGCCAAAAAATACTAGTTCTGAACTAGTTCTTTCTCTAACTAGTCTGCTTCAGGGTAGCTACAAATCTGTTTCAAATTTATACAAGAAACCTTTTATGTCGCAAAGGAAAACTTACATTGCTTGGAAAAACTTGTTGATTAATTTGATTCTCATTAAGTGTTTCTTCTCGTTTTTTTATTTCTTATGTGACATTTACATTTATTTTTAGTTATATAACACGCAAAGAGCATATGTTGACATCGTTTGATATATTATAGGTGTGGTAATTGTTCTTGGTGTGACAACACTCTATCCATACAGTTTTGTTAATGACAGCATTTGTTTCACATCTTGCATTAGATGGCAATCACAGTGAGATTTGGGCTGTAATCGCCACACATTTTTATTTATTATTTATTTGTGTATATACGCACTATGGATGTTATGAATGTGATGTTTACCAGAACTAGAATCGGTATCGGAAACCGATTTGTAATATTTGCTTTATAGGAATCGCCAGGAAAATTAGAACTAGAAGCATTGCTGATGAGAGACATATCTACATATTCGAACCAATTTGCTGGTCGATCAGTTAGACGATTATCAAGCGTCATTCCCGTATGCGTTGAATTTATCAGCTGAAATTATTTCCGGTATAAACCACATTTGATACGAACTTTGGCTTCCATCCCTTCGTTCAGGTGCGGAAAAGCAAATAATAAAAGACTGTTAAATTTTGATAATATGCTGGGTGGGATAGCAATTCGTAACCCATTTCATGAATTTTTCAATTGTCAACAACTCGGCAGTGATGCGCAATCACACGAAAAAGCTTCTGAGCAAAAATTCATGCCTTTCGGAGTCGGCTAAAACATGTGGGATCAATTTGTAAAAAAAAGGCGTGCCAAGTACCCGTGGAGTTTGATGTGTAAACATGTTTATCTTGTACATAAATTCAATTCAATTAGACCTCGCCCAGTATTCCCTCTTTTTAATATATTTTTATTTTATTTGCTTTTCACTTTTTTGAACAGTCTTTATTTTTAATTTATTTTACTGCTTCTTTTTCTTGCTTCCTTTCCTTTATTTTCCCTTCCTTTTATGTTATCATAGTTCCTTTTAATTAATTTAATATTATTTTATTTATTTTTTTATTTATCTAAATTTTATTTAATTTTATTAATTTTATTTTGCTTTATTTTATTTATTTTTATTCTATTTTATTCAATGTTTCTTTATTATTTTATTTCATTTCATTAAATTTTTTTTTTTTTTCTATTTTTTTTAATTTTTTTTTTTATTCTATTCTATTTTACTTTATTTAATTTTTTTTTTATTCTACTTAATTTATTTCTTTTTATTTTATTTTATTTTATTTTATTTTATTTTATTTTATTCCATTTTATTTTTATTTTTTATTCCATTTTATTTTATTTTATTTTATTTTATTTTTTATTCTATTTCATTTTGTTTTATTTTATTTTATTTTGCTTTGTTTTATTTTATTTTATTTTACTATATTTTATTTTTTTTTTATTCTACTTTATTTGATTTTATATTATTTTATTTTATTTTATTTTGTTTTATTTTTTTTTTGTTTATTTTATTTTATTTTATTTTATTTTATTTTATTTTATTTTATTTTTTATTTTTTTTTATTTATTTTTTTTTTTTATTTTATTTTGTTTTATTTTTTTTTGTTTATTTTATTTTATTTTATTTTATTTTGTTTTAGTTTATTATATTTTTTTTTTTTTTTATTTTATTTTATTTTGTTTTATTTTATTTTATTTTATATTATTTTACTTTATTTTATTTTATTTTATGTTATTTTATTTTGTTTTAGTTTATTATATTTTGCTTTATTTTATTTTATTTTCTTTTATTTTATTTTATTTTGTTTTATTTTCTTGTTGGTTTTACGGCCTGTTCATTTTACATATTTTTGTAAGTATAACGAGCTCAAGACCAGTTGATAATAATTCTTAGTTAATTATTATTATTTTTGATTAGAGGTTGCTTTCAATTTTTCCTCTAATCAAAAATAATAATAATTAACTAAGAATTATTATCAACTGGTCTTGAGCTCGTTATACTTACAAAAATTTGTTTTATTTTCTTTTTTGTTTATTTTATTTTATTATATTTTTTTTTCTTCTTTTATTTTTTTTTTATTTTATTTCTTTTTTTTTTGTTTTATTTTATTTTATATTATTTTACTTTATTTTATTTTATTTTATTTTATTTTATGTTATTTTATTTTGTTTTAGCTTATTATATTTTGCTTTATTTTATTTTATTTTCTTTTATTTAATTTAATTTTTTTTATTTTATTTTACTTTATTTTATTTTAGTTTATTTTATTTTATTTTATTTTGCTTTTTTTTATATTTATTTTATTTTATTTTATTTTGGATTATTTTATTTTATTTTATTTTATTTTATTTTATTTTATCCTCTTTTATTTTATTTTATTTTTTTTTTATTATTTTTTTATTTCATTTTATTATACTTTATTTTATTTTACCACCTCAAGTATTCCGAACTAAAATAAATTTAATATGAATAATCACTTATTTTGTTTTTATATGGACTGTGTCAAAAAAGATTTCTATACACAAGTCACAGACAACAGCACGGTTACCAGAAAGATGTTTACACATTAAAAAAATTCAAAACAGCACAATACAAAATGCAAGAGAAACTCGGCCTCAATATCCTACCAGAATATTATTATTATTATTCATCGCTTTTGTGATTTTTACTTTGACAATTTTTTTTGCCACTTCCACTAAAAGTTTTTGATCTAATTTGGTGAATAAACTAATAATTGCTATTATGTGCTTGAGTTCTATGAATTAAATCATAAGACAATTTGTAGTTAAAATTTTTAAATTTTTGGCACTCGTAATGATTTGGTTTAAGTGGGCGTAGTGGCGCCCAGTTCATTATAATAACTATTTTTATATTATATGATGACGCTTCATCACCTTAAAGTCAACAGGTAAAGGCTAAATATTTTCGAGTATTTTAGAACCGAAATCTAATTTATAATTTATCTCCCGCATGGGCGTAGTACTACTCACCTTTCTAAACTATATACAGGGTGGCGCAAAAGTAATCCTCCTATCAGAAAATGCTATAAATTTTGCGATTGGCCCCTAAAGTCAGTTCTGTTTTGACATTTGTGTAGTAAACACATGCGAAATACACGTTAATAAACAATGTTACGCTACACTGCTCCAGAACGCGGAATATTGCTGACTATTTATTTGACCAATAATCGGTCGGGTCCAAACGGTTACTGTGAATGGTGAGCGCTACAGAGCAATGATCAACGAGTTCTTTTTGCCTCAACTTGATGAATTGGGATTGGAAAACATGTGGTTCCAACAAGGCGGTGCAACAGCACACACTGCACGTGCCACAACCGATATGCTGAACATCGGAAGCTTACTTTTGCGCCACCTTGTATATATATATAGCGCTTGCTTTGTCGAGTGAACACACATTCGTATTTATTTATAACATTACAACATTCTTAGCTGTAATCAGTATTGCTAAATATTAAGTTTACATTATTAAAACATTTCATTGAAAATAAACAATTTTAGTCTCCAAGGACATTTACAAGCAATGAACGGTATCAGTTTATGCGAACTAGAAGGCATAATTATCTGCAATTCAATATAGTAATTTTGCGCACAAGTTCTCATGTGGGTAATTTTGCATATCTACATTAGACTGGGCTAAAATAATTTTTATTTTTTGTTTAATTTTTTTGATATATATCTTTGGAATGACGACTGCACATTTTTCTGAGCTTAATGTTAATTTTTGGAGGTCTATCATTGTTGGTTTAGAATTTTTAGGACTGATCCCATATTTGTTTAAAAACTTCCGAAGTGTTGAAGTAAAAAATTTAAATGCGCATAGTTTTGTAGGAAATTTAATTTCCCGCACCCGTTTTAGTTTTAAATGTAGTTAGAGTTTTCTGAAAAAAGATAAATACCGATTCTCATAAGAGAATAGAATATTTTAAAGAAAACTTATTAACGTTTCTTTAAAAAGTTGCCTTTGCAAAAACTTTAAATGAAGAAATTAATGCATCTTTTTTCGTAATTTTCGATATCGAAAAAATGAGCGTGTTTCTTATTCTCTCCTAACCTATACAACAAGTGAGTAATTGTCGAAGAAGGCAGGATGTATGCCAAGTTTTACAAGAACCAACTTGGTTCAAAAGAGTTCGAAGTATAGATGTAAATGACCCTTAATTCGGTCTGGAAAGGCAGAAAAAAATAATTAATAAAATCCCAAAACCCAAAAAATATTTTTTTTTTTTTCAAAAAACTTTTATCGCCAACGTTCTTAGCGGGCATTTTTGGGTCGGACAGGGTATTCATGAAAATTTTACAATCAAACGAAAATTTTTTTAGTATGTCATGAAAAAAACCTTACAAATCAAAGTCGAAAAAAGTCAAAAAAATGAAATTTCGCAGGCTTGAAAATAATTTTTTTTGGGTATGCGTAGTGTAACTTTTTTTTCCTGAGCCAAAACCTATCGAAAAATCGATGGCGCGATATCGCTTAATAAATCGACACAGTTTTTGTACATGTATTGTGACTTACCCTGCGATAAGAAAAACTTTTGAGCTCCAGTGATTATGACATTAAAAACGGTAAATATATTGTTTTATGCTGCCCAGTCTAATATGCATGCCTGCTATGTATCTTTGTCTTTGCTGATGCTGCCAGTGTCTGAAGTATTGCAATTTGGTATTAAAATCAAGTCATTAATTAAAAATTCCACTACAATGGCTCCAACCAGAAACATCGAATCTGTATTATATGAATAACTAATTAATTTTGTTATACGTTTTAAAAATTTTTTATTTGAAACTTTGTGAAAGGTTTAGAAAAAAATTCAATGACTTGAAAAAGATTTGCGAAATACAAATAAACGTCTAAACTATTTGGTTACATTTAAAACACATTTCAAGATTCCAGATTCTTTATTTCAATTAATTTAAAAAGGAAGAATTTAAAAATGCTAGTAGTTAATTGAAATATTTGGAATTTATTATGAACAAGTTTAAAAAACTATTAACACCTATGGACTTCAAGTTTGGTATACAATTTTTTACCGTGTACTTTCTTCCTTTTCAGATGTGTTCATTAAAATTGTCTAAAGAGACTTTCCTGATTAGAGGTTGTTTGTCTGAACTTTTTTAGTAACGCTCACCCCTTAACGTTGTAAAATGGTTTAAAATTGGAATTTTATGGAAAAATCTGAATGGCTGTCGTATTAAGTCTTCTTTGGGCTCTTGAGTAGGAATCCTTCCGTTTTGGAAGAAGGGACTGGGTTGGGTGGCATATTCTGTGAAGAATGACGCTACACAACCAGTGAAAAAGAAAATTGTGGAACCGAAGGGCTTGAAACCATTTACTTCGTAGGCATTACATTCGTCCCTTTCCTTTCCTTTCCTTTAATTTCCATTAACTTCCTTTCCTTTCCTTTCTTTTCCTTACCTGTTATTTCTTTACCGTATAATAATACATGTTGTTGTTGTTTTACTTTTTTAATTTTAATTTTTAAATTTTTTTTTTTTTCTTTATTTTATTTTTTTTTATTTCAAATCACAGAAACCTAACCACAAAAAGTACAAAAAAAAACTCTGATGTTAATTGCTCTTAACGAGTAATCAATAATTTGTTTTTGTAAACAAAGCAACTCTTCGTGCTCTCAGGAGATACCGGGCGTCGTAGCCAGTGATCAATACAAAAAAAAAACTAAAGCAAAAATTAATGACACGTTTACTCACACAACAACGGCTCTATATTGTGAACACGTGTTTGGCATTGGTAGTGGTGTCATTTTTAAACCAATTTTTCTAAATTATAATTAATTTTTTTATATTTTTTTTGATTGGCGGCACTGCAGTTTGGATACACCTATCGGTAAATATATAAATGTTTACACCTTAGATGCATGGTTTGGCCGTAAAGCGGAACAATCTTTCTCAACTCGTGCATTTATATTATAGATTCCTGATGACTTGTGTTTGGCCTGGACATTGCTGTATCGGAGCCCACTCCATGAGCTTAAACGCTTTGGAAAGTCCCCTCAATTAAGGTTGAATTTTCGCATCACTTCGTGTCTAGCTGCCTTTCTCTTGTCAATTCAAGAAAAGAAAAGAAATCTAGTCGACCCTCCACACATGAAACCAAATAGTATCACATGGTTAAGTTAACGTTTTTGGTTTCATTCCTTGAATTTTGTGCAACCCATGATAATTTCTCCATCTAACTGTGCTCCACATGCTCCTACTAAGTATCTATCATATGTGCCATTTGTCCACAATTTGATTAAGAAATGCAATATGAAATTTCTGCATCGCATGCATCCTTAACATCTTGTTTGTTGTTGTGCGTACACATACACTCTCACAAAGGAAATTCACTTGCTTATATTCATATATACAAGTCATGGCTAGGAAGTGGCTATTCATACGCTTTGGCATATCCATGCGTAGGTAGAAGTACATATGTACCAATGCATAGTAATGTTGTGTAGAATATTATCAGTGACTGATTAAGTTGCAATCACTTCCTACGTAGACGACAACAGTATGTTGCATAATTTTGCTGACAATAAACCATTATCGTAATAATTTATTCAAAGTTGTCTGCAACGCAGTTCTATATGATCTGAGAGTGATTAAGTAGATGCCATGGTAAAGGCTGAGTGCATGTCATATGTATTTAGCTAGAAGGGTAATGCAGATTAAATTAAAGAAATACTGTGAGTACATCTTCTGATTACACTCAAGACTTTGGAAAGCTACAATTTTTTCTTAAACTGACAGTATTTCTAATTTTCGCTTTAATTGGTTATACTTACTTTTAACTTATTTCTCTAGCTTAAACTAGTAAAACCGTAAAAAAACTAAAATTTGCTGACAGCGAATCTAAAAAAAACAATTAAGGAAAGGGCTTTCTTCGACTATGCCGAAGACTGTATACCCTTACTCACAATTAGTACAAACTCTGCAAAACTGTTAGCTTAAAGGTAGATAGCCCAAACCCCATTTATCGGAAAAATCGATTGTATGGGAGCTATGCGTTGTTTTGGTCCGATCTTGCCTGCTTGATTAATGCCTTACAAAATGGCTGCCTCTTACCAAATTTCATCGAGATATCTCCAAAACTGAGCGACTAGGTTGCGTTCAAACAAACCGACGGGCAGACGGACGAACAGACGGACATGGCTAAATCGACTCAGCTCATCGCCCTGATCATTTCGGTATGCTTATTCGTGGGTCTATCTCTTCTTCCTATCATACTTACAAACATCGGACCAAAGTTATAATACCATTTTATGTTCATGAAAGGTATACAAAGTACAGGAGGAGACTCGGACTAACCTCTGACTATTTCTGACTACTTCGGGATATTTCTTACTGGCTACTGCACGGTATCACAACTTAACTGGAAGCCGGTAGTACTATACTAGCGCACCTATCGGCCAGATAACGTAACATTTCAATTAAGCAAAATTTCCTAAAATTCTGAGAGTTCGATTGTTTCAGCATTTTGGCAGCTTTTGACAGAAGTTGCCGTATGTTGCTATATCGGAATTTGGCTTAGATGTAAACCTTATATTGATATGCTGAACAAAATTTTGCAATAAGCTCCAGCAGAATTGGCGAGCACCTCTCCGAGCCGTTCAAAAACAAATAAGGCTTTCTACATGGTGACTCTCTTTTGTGAGAGTTCTTCAACTTGCTGCTGGAGAAGAAGATTCGAGCGGCAGAACTAAACGCCATAGGTATAATCTTATAAATAAAAATGTCTGTGTGTCCTTTATAGGCGTCCAAAGTACTCAACCGATTTTTATGAAATATTTACGGTATATTCTTGGGAGCACTGGTTAAAGCATATGCTATATATAGTTTTGGAAAACTGGCCTTAATCAATGATATTTGGATATCAGTCCTTTAGTCAAGATGTACATAATTTTCTCTTCATTAATGTCCAAAGTTTATAGTCGATCTCTATGAAACTTTCACTAAAGGTTCAGAAGTTCGCTGGGTATGGCATAGGCTATATATAGTTTTCGCAAAGTGGGCGGTGCCACGCCTCCAAGCTATATGCAATTTCAATTTGTCACAACTCTGATCCTATTTGGTCTAAATTAATGATAATTGGATATATGCGTAATTTAGTCAAGATTTACATAATTTTGGAAAAGTTCAAATTTTTTGTGCTTTGTTTGTGCTTTATTAATGTCCAAAAATTATTGTCGATCTCTGTGAAACGACACAGGCCATATTTAGTTTTTGGAAAAGCCTTCAGACTATTAAGGGAGCTATTCGGCATAGCTAGTAATTTATTTGGGTCAAGTAAATGATATTTTATACGTAGATATGTTTTCTATAAATCAAAAACCCTTGGAAACAGAAAGCAGTACCATATCAGTCTTTCTTTCTTCTTTAAATGGTCATCTAACCGCCTGGGCGATTTTGACCGTCCAACTGGCGCCAATTGGAAACACCGTGGGATTGCAAATCGGTCTCCACTTGGTCCTTCCATTGGAGTGGTGGTCTCCCTCTTTCTCTGCTTCCACCGGCGGGTGCCGATAAGAATACCCTCTGGACTGAAGCATCTTCGCTCATTCGCACTACGTGTCCTAGCCAGCGAAGCCGCTGTGTTTTAATTCGCTGAACTCTGTCGGCGTCTGCGTAAAGTACCCACAGAGCAAATGGGAGAAGAAGGGGAGTAGGAATAGAAATTTTAAATATAGAGGTGGTGTTAGAGGAAAATTAAGAGGGGAAAGAAGAGTAATGGTATATGGGGATAGGTGAAATGCAAAAGTTGAAAGAAAACGGAGGAGACAAGGATAAATGCAGAAGAAGCGAAAAGTGGGGAGGGAAAAGTGTACAATTTGTTAAATGTAGGCAAGTAAAACTTTAGGCAGGACAACGTCTGCCGGGTCTGCTAGTCTGATATAAAAGCGTGGATCATGATATGCGAATAAAGAATAAAGAAAGACGTGCAGGTGTAGAAGTTGTTAATATAGACTCTTAATTTTGGCAGCTGAGGAACTAGAAGGCCTATACTCGCTTGAAAGGATAACTTGGATTCCCTGGGTTATGGTCAAAATGGCTGATTAACCTACGGTAGATGTTACTAAGCTTGAATTCAAAACTGGGTTTAACATTATATTTATGTAGTCAAAAAGTTCCAAATTAAGGCTAAATGTTTTTACCGTATATACACATTGGGCATTCTAAAACATTTACATATTTTTCATTGAACTTAAATATATGAACTCTTTCAATTTTAAGCCTTTTAACTGCGCTCAGCACTACGATTTTACTTTAAGCCGTAGTGCGAAAATACTCAAAATGCAAACACTCAACCGGGTAGTGCTTAGGTTTTGCTCGAGGCTTGGTCCAGGTTAAATACTCAAGTAGGTTATGGAGTTAAGAAAAGGCTTAAAGTGCTCAGC
Source organism: Merzomyia westermanni (assembly GCA_949987695.1). NCBI lineage: Eukaryota > Metazoa > Arthropoda > Insecta > Diptera > Tephritidae > Merzomyia > Merzomyia westermanni. Next base: position 189,842,769 of record OX465288.1, read on the forward strand.
TAGGGTATTTATTGAAGATATGGGGTTATGAGAAACGATACTACATGAAAATAATGTTCTGCCGATAAGGAAAGATGAGTGTTGTTCTGTTACTGCTCTTTACTCGATATCTGTACTCTTTTTAATTTTCGAGTGAAGGAAACGATTCCAAAAAAAGTATCCATTGATAACTACTGCCCAGCTGACCAAATTCGGAGTGCTCCGAAATAATGATGCAAAAAGAGTCCGTAATTTGAGCTTATTTTGGAGTGTTATTTAGTAAAAATAAAATAAATAAACGATCAATTATATAAATGATTTAGAGCATTTTCTGATCGTTTTTGTTGTACGCGTAGAGGGAATTGTGAGAAAATAGACGTTGAAGAGCGGATTAACGGCAACCTTCAATTATACGAATGTTATAGAGCATTTTCTGATCGTTTTTTATTCTACTTTAAAAAGCGTAGAGTCTTTTTTTGTGAACGTTTATAAACTGGCGAAAGTTGGAAGTCAAGGGAAGTACTTTTAAAATTAAACAAAGTTTGATGTTTTGATAAGTCCATAATGAAAATGTATACTCTCAAAAGTACTTACACAAATATTTTTACATAAAACTTATTTTCAATAAAAAACGAATAGAAATGTATTTTCAATATTAACTAAATAAAACTGTATAAGCCATTAAAAAATTTACTTTCTTCTGATTAGTTAAACGCAGATATGAGTCTTAAAAACGTGTATATAACTTAATAAATGAGTCAATAAAAGACTTCAATATGAATCCAGAAAGTATGCAAAAATCATCAAAATCTAGAAAAAAATGTGCCTAAAAACATACAAAAAACAGGCTCCAAAAAGCTGCAGAAGAGCATCAATAAAAGGCTACAAAAAAGAGTATAAAAAGACTTCGAAGTTCATTTAAAAGGAGTCATAAAACTCTCAAAATTCATCGGATTCGGAGTCATTTTGAACACTTTTTTTATGACTCCTTTCAAGGTGCCCGTGTAGAAAGCTCCTTTTGGGTTCCGAAGGGTAATGCTCCGAAAAATGTGCGTTTTATGGTCTTTTTTGCCTACTTATGGTTAGCTGGATGGTATCGTACGCATTCAAAAACATGCCAGAACGAATGCCAAGCCTTTGCTCCCACTGCCTCAGATGTTTTACGTACGCTGGCAAAAATTTAGACAAAATTTCGTGAATGTAACCAAACATTACCCGTCGATTAAAATAGAACGTGTTCGAATTTGTCGGCCGTGTGGGACTAGAAAAATCAACGGCTGTGGGAGCGTAGACTCATCACCATGAGACGATAATAGAAAATACGAGCAGGGAAATGATGAATTAAAATTGGATTATGTTTTGTAAAATTTAATTTCAAAATTTGGGATATTTTCAGTTAACAGTTTTATAGGGGAAAATGGGTAAATTTTGGCAAATCCTACACAATTTTTTTTTTTTTTTTTTTTTTAATTAACTATGCAAAAAAGGCGGGAAGCGATAACTGACTTGTGAGTTCGAAACTGAGCTCAGTTAGTCGATACCCGTACTTGTAATGGTTGACGTAATCAACCACAAAAAAATCTCGGCCCTGGGGAAGAGTACTCGACTATATACTCGTAGTTGTCATATCGACAAATCAATAGGAAAGATGCTGCAGGAAAAAATAATACTGTTACCGGGGTAGATGGTAGCTTTAGGAAGGATGTCGAATATAGAAAATGTATCGACATACCTTTGATGAGCTCAGATCTTTATAAAGAGCAAAATTCGATATTCGAGTGTGAATGAAAGAACCGATCGAACGAATTTCCTTTTTCTAATATGAGGCTAGCTCGACTATTAACAATTGTTATGTACCCATAGGTTGTAAGCTTTTTCTAGTAAGATATATAAGTTAACAACCCCAAAACATCCAAATATTTACAACAGTTGTCACATCCATTCAACCCTTGAAAATCCAATATTAAAGAGCCTTGTGAAAAATGTAAAAAGTGTGATGAAAGACAAATACATGACACTTTCAACCGTTGAACCAGATAAACTGAAGCAAACAGCGATAACCAACACGTCAGAAAAAAATTCAGCGCTGACAACTTACGGAATGTTCGAGTGACAGAGAATGTTGGTTGCAGACAAAAAGGTAACTGAAAAGTGATGACACCCTCTTTAAAGTGAAAGTTTTTCGTAGTACATTTTGTAATTGAAAAAAAAAAAAACATTGTTGCTTGTAGACCACTTCAATAAACTTGATTGAAACTCTGTCGAAACAGCAAGTTTTTACTTCCATTTTTCAGTTGCAAGTGTTTTCCAGTCACCACTCAAAATGTTAGCTCTTCATAGCTTGAGTTGTAAATTGTGTGTGTTTTGAGGAGAAATAATAGTTCGAGACAAAATTTTTTTCCCACTTTCGAAAATTCAACATGGCGCTCAAGTAACCGCTAACTAACAAAGTTAGGTAATTAATGTGTGCAACGCAATGACTTTCTAATTGAATAGATTTTCAGCGAAAGTCCACACTGAGATAAATGCATTTGAATATCTATGGGTGTGGGTGATTCCATGATGGCGCATGCGATACTTAAGCAGAAAAAATTATTTAAACTGAAATAAAATACCGGTTAATGAGGCTCAACAACAGCCACAGAAGTAACGTGCATAGGCTGTACTACCCAAGAAAAAGGCAATAAAGCCCGGGGTATTATTTTTTTTACTTTTTAATATTGTTTGTATCTCGTGATTTCTAAGTTTTTATTTTATATTACTACAGGGTGGCTGATGAATTTTGCTACATTAAGAAACTCAAATAATTTTTTTTTCAGTGTATGGAATTCATTTTTCTTTTATTCATGTTAAAGCTCATTAAATTTTATTAAATATAGCTTAATTAGTTTTAAAAATAATGGAATTTAAATGCCCCCCCTGCTCGTCGATGCATGTGCGGCATCTTACCAAAAAGTTGTTCATTACTGCTTGGAGAGTTGAGACAGGAATAGCCGCAATTGTTTCTCGAATGGATTGCCTTAGTTCATTCAAATTTGTTGGGTTTGCTTTGAAGACTTCCTGTTTGCAATAACCCCACAAGAAAAAGTCAGGTGCAGTAAGGTCAGGCGACCTGGGTGGCCAACGGAATGTGGAGTTTCTGGATATCAGCTTATTGGGAAATTTTCGTCGCAATTCTGTCATAACAGGTTGGGCTATATGAGGAGCTGCACCATCTTGCTGAAACCACACAGAGTTGAAAGAAATTCTCATTCGGCGTAATTCTGGATAGAAAAGCTCTCTCAACATGATCAAGTAACGGTCTCCAGTAACCGTAACGGTGTGACCGTTTTCTTCGAAGACAATGCAGCGTGATGAAACTGCACACCACACTGTGACACGAAGTGGATGCAATTCCGTCTCATGGAGTATCTGTGGGTTGGAAGCACTCCATATTCGACAATTTTGTTTGTTTATGTTGCCGTTTAAATCGAAATGGGCCTCGTCAGACATGAAAAGACAGTTCAACATGTTTCCATCCTCTTCCACCATTTGAAGCATCTTCTGGAAAAATTCCAAGCGAATCGGCAAGTCTGCAGCGTTCAGTTTGTTGGCCATTTGAATTTTATATGGGAATAAGTCCAAATCTTTGTGCATAATTGACTGTAATGACTGTCTGCTTACACCCATTTGAGCAGATAAGCTTCTTGTCGAAACACGTGGATTGTTTTGTATGGCAGCAGCTACAGCAGCGATTGTTTCCTCCGTTCGAACTGAAGGGTTTCGATGGTAAGGTCTTCTGTTGACTGTCCCATGCTCGGCAAAATTGTTTACAAGTCTTATTATGGTCCATCTGCTCGGAGGATTGCCGCCAAACGTGCGCCTATACTCTCTTTGAACCGAAACTACGGACCCCAGTGCGTGATAGCGGCGGACAATCCAAATTCTTGTTTCAGTGTCCCAGTTATCCATTTTTGTTAAATGTAAAAGTCAATCTGCAAAATAAAAAAACAATTTACCAGATTCATTAAATAGAAAAAAAGTTATTTAATTTTTTTTTGGTAGCGGCTTTCATTAGCCACCCTATATTAGCCTAAGGTCGTGTGATTAATCGATTAAAATTTCGATTAATACTTTTTTTGAATAGTCAAATCTGTTGATTATTGAGATGCTGATATAAAGATCCCGAGTAAACTCAAAAAAATTTTAAATCTTAGAAAACAATTTATTGAAATTTTTTTTTATATGGAGTACTTTTATTAACAAATAAAGCAAAAATTATATATAGAGTAAGTTCTTGCTAAATTGATAAATCTGGAAGAATGGTAGTCTGAGTAATCAGTTTGCGATTATTAATTTTTATGTTTAATCAAACTAATAAGATAATAGTTGAAATAAATAAAAATGTGATCAATCGAGAAATTAACAGTGTTAAATAATTGATAATGATTATTCTCTGATTAATGAATTGATCAAACAATACTTAATTGGCATGTTCGATTAATTGCTTAATTTCAAATCCCTAATTTAATCCTATATGCTTTTCATTAAATTTTAAATTCATACGATTTAAGTCATAACACAAAAAAAAATATTGTAAAAGGAAATATTAACGATAACGATGCTCACGAGCTTTATAACCTCTCCGAGAAGGAAAATAACGCCCACTGAAACAGAAAAAAAGCCAATTGGTTTTCCTTAATGGAAATAAATTCCGTTGACTTTATTTTTTTTTTTTTTCACGAAATAAAGAACGTAGGTCCTATTTCCGTGGACGTAGCTCATTAAATTAGTAGTACGCAAATTCCAAAAATGTTCCTGCTCGAAAAATGTGGCTCTACCCATCCAGCATACCTGTTATCTTTTTTTATTCTTCTTCTTCCTCCGCCATTTTCTAACCATCTGACTGTTTGCTGTTCTCTGCCTCCTCTGTGTCTTGTTTTCCCTATTAAAATAATTCTATTTACTCCTATTCCTTTTACTTTTCACTTTTCTTCCCACTTTCGAGAAACCCGAATGATCTATGTAGCATATACAAGTTGGCGCAAAAGTAAGCTTCCGATGTTCAGCATATCGGTTGTGGCACGTGCAGTGTGTGCTGTTGCACCGTCTTGTTGGAATCACATGTTTTCCAATCCCAATTCATCAAGTTGCGGCAAAAAGAACTCGTTGATCATTGCTCTATAGCGCTCACCATTCACAGTAACCGTTTGGCCCCGACCGATTATTGGTCAATATTCCACGTTTTGGAGCAGTGTAGCGTAACATTGTTTATTAACGTGTATTTCGCATGTGTTTACTACACAAATGTCAAAATAGAACTGACTTAAGGGGCCAAACGCAAAATTTATAGCATTTTCTGATAGGAGGATTACTTTTGCGCCACCCTGTATTACATCCTATACATAGACTGAAAGTTTTCTTAGTAATCGCATGACTTTTTTTTAGTCCCAAACTTTCTAGGAGTCTTAAAGTTGACCCTTATATAACGTTTTACCAAATTTGAATGCACTAACATGAATAATTCCTCAGATATGCAGTATAAAAAATGAAAATTCTATTATAAATATATGCCACGTCCTCCTTTTCCTTGATACCCTGCTTTTCTGGAACCGTCTAAGGTTAACCTCACATAACTCTTCACAGAATTTCAGTGGCCCGCACAAATACTTCTAGTGACATGCAGAATGAAATATTCGATTAGCATGGGCGATACCACTCCCCTCTGATATATATATTTTTAACCAGTGACCAGAACTTTACTCCCTTTTAAAATAAAAGTCTAAAAAAACTATATTTACGGATATTTATTTTATGCGGACAAAAATAATTAGTCCACTCCGGTCAAGTTTATTTAATTAATTTGTTAGTTATTGAGAATAGACCTAAATCTCGCCGAAGTAAGCTTTTATTGTTGGCACACTCGTATATCCACTTTGGCCTTTATAGGGAGAATAGCTCTCTATAAAATGCCTGAGGAATTTTCTCTATTCGAAATCCTCTCTAAAGCTTTCAACATACCCCGGGAACAGTATTCTTATTACCTGCAACATCTTTCCTATTCGCCCGAACAGTTGTTTTTTTCTTACATAATATCGTTGCTAATATCTTATTAGCACTTAAACTTTAATAAATACAAACAGCTGAGCATTTTAGAAGAACTTAAAAGGGCTTTTTCATGACAATTTTTATTGCTGGCGGATTTGTAAGTTGTTATCAAAGTTTTTTAAAAAAAAAGTCAGAAAAATTAATTGTGCTCATGAGTTTGATCCTGGAAGTGCTTAGATGACAGAAAAGTTAGTAAATTTCTTCAGGGACACTATCTAATCCTGGACTTTTAAAAAATAGTACAAAAAAATTACTTTTATTTTCTGTCGCTGTTTTGAACCCATGGCCATCCATACAGATCGATAATTTCAAAACTCGAGAATGGCAAATGAGCCAGATTTTAGGTTCCTTCAAGCGCATGAATTTCAAATTACTGAACTATGGTGCACTAGAGGCTTGGAAATTGAAACATGCCTCATCGTGTGATTACAATTGCTTAGCACTCATTATAAAAATTCTTATATATACAAACTGATAGTACTAAAGACCAAAAAAGTTATAGAAGCGTTAAAAAATATTAAGGGCTTATGCTTAAAGTACTTATTTATACCAGACCTGTTAAATTTGATTACACTGCGTTGCAAAAACGAGCTTTTGTTCTGTCCTATGAAACAAATATACCTTTTCGGAAAGAGGAGAAAACAATAAAAATACACGTGTATCGGCGATTTTTATGTACACGTCAGAGTTTTTTTTTTGTATAATTATCCAGAACTAAAGCTCGCTTTTGTAACGCAGTGTTAGTAATTAGTAACCAATTGATTAGACGGGTTTTTTAATTGGAAATGATTATTTCAATAGCTTTTCAAGAATAATTGCCTGTGATGATAATTGATTACGATTAAAAAAAATCAAAAAGATGGAAAAAATCAAAAATAATCCAAAAAATGTTTGTGATTACTCTTGATTATTTTTGATTTGTTTGTTATTTTTTTTTTTTTTGATTATTATTGATTTCTTTCAATATTTTTAATGTTTATATTTATGTTCTTCTACAACAATACTGAAAAAAAAATCAAAATAATAAAAATAAACGAAAAAAAAATAAATAAAAAAATAATCAAAAGTATTCAAAACAATTTTTTTTTTGATTTCTTTTGTTTTTTTTTTAATAATCGTAAAAAATCATGATTTGTTTTTTATTATCTTTTTAATTAATTGGAAAAAGTTATCATTAAAAATTGAAAGTAATTAGTAATCAATCATCTAATGGATTCTCAAAAAGATTACTAATTAAATCGGTAATCATTACGGTTAGTAATCATTATGTAACAGGTCTGATTTATACTAACTAGAGACGTACACATATATCTACATAAATTATTTCCTGCTGATATTTGATAAAAAAAAATTTAGGCAGTGATTGCAGTGATATATTTCGAAGACTCCCAGCTTACTCTTTATATTAATTCTCTCTTAAAAAGCTTATCAGCCCAATTCTAAATGAAAATTCCGCACGAATTTTTTCCCCTCTCCCATTCCTCGTATTCTGAATAAAAAATCCTTGGGAATTTTTTCACTCCTCCCTTTCCTTTTATTCTGAATAATTATCGAAAAAGGGAAAATCAGTTAAGGGAGAAAAGTAGCTATTACGAATTTGAGGAAAAGGAAGATTTCGCTGTCATTATTAAAGAATTTTTTCACCAGCTACTTAAACTGAAAAGAGCTCGGGATAAAATTGAATGGTTCTTGTATTTTTATAGGAAAACTATTAACTTGTGTAAGTATATACTAAACTAGAATAATGTTATATTAGAATACGATGTATTTTAGATCGAAAAGTACAAATGTACAACAGATATGGCTGTTTTAAAACTTGATGCAAGGCCATCATGAAAATTGTATTTTTGAGTTGCTGAGTGTGCGATGTAAGGAGTTCCGGGCTTGTTTGTTCTATAATACCTTTAAAATCTGCAAACAGCAGAAAGCAAATTAAATATACAAACAAAAATTGTAGATAACGTAAGCGTATATGTACTATCTCATAATCCTGTGTTTATTTTCCTGTGGCTCTTATTCACTTAATTTCTTCCACAAACGTATAAAAGGCAACACTAAACGTTGTTTTACATTTTTTTTTCTTTTTTTAAAACGAATTCTTCACAATATTTGCATTTTTAAATTTCGTTAACCAGTTTAGAATTCCGTGTATACCATACCAGTTGCCAAAACAGCTGATTTCGAAATTCCTCATCCCCAATTATTCTTCTCCCTAGGGGAATATAATTGGAGGAATTATTCCGAGGGAACAAAAAAATCCGAGAGAAAATTATTCCGTGAGAATATTTAGAATTGGGCTGTATACCTATAAACCATTCAGTATAAAACCAGCGAAAGTTTTCGGGTTGAATAAAAATGTGTAAATGAAGACTTTTGTAGAGACTGTAAATAAATTTTTAAAGTTATTTATTGAGGGGCATTTTGTAAATCTATTTTATTAACAAAAGTTATTAACTTAGATTTTTCAAAAATAAATGTTTTATAAGGTAGGATATAAAGGTTCTTATAACGAACAGAGAAATCGATTGAGCCTTTCAAACCGCCCGTATGTCCGTTCGTCCTTTTGCTTGGCTTTTTCATGAAACTTCCCACTACCACTTATAAATTCTGTGCGTAATTTGCCAACGATATTAGAAATGCTCAAAACAAGGCACAAATGTTGCAAATCAATATCCATTTGAGTGCTAACAAAAAGCATTGTAAAACTTAATGCAATTTACTAAGCTGATAATAGTTAATGAATCGCAGTGCAATAAATTTACAAATGGCAAAATTGCTAATGGATTATAAAATTAATGAAAATCAAATTACAAAAATTATACGAGTACACAAGAGAATATTTAATTTCGCTTTCTATTCAGTGTAGCGCACCACTGGTTTCAAAAAATTCGTCATACACCAGCGGATTCATAAAACAGAAGCTAGAAGAAGAGAAAATAAAGTGACAAAAATTAAATGAGCGCATATTTTAATTAGTTTTACATTTATGATGTTTGAAATAATTTGCTGCTTATACAAAATTGGCAGATGACTAAACATTACTTAAGCTGAAGAAAATAATTTTTCGAATGGGTCCTTATGCTGGCCGGAGATTATTAGCAAAGAATTATTTAATTTATGGATCATGTTAACCATAGCACCGAATAGGCAATGCAAATGGTACGAGTTTTTTAAATTGGTTTAACTTAAAAGAGTGTAGTAGAAAGGCCAGAATAAGCAATAATAACCAATGCGATTTATCGTTAAATAAGTGCAAATCTGTCAGTTTTCATCCTATTTAGTTGATATTGATCGGTGCTAATGGAGAATTTCTTTTATTATTTTAGTAGTACTTTGCCTTGCGTAGGCGTGTTAACGATTTCCCGGACGCCAGAGCCATATGATCAATATGAATTTCAATTGCCTCTTACGGCAGACATACCTAGCTCCCTAATCCACAGGGTTCATAGTTTTTTGCATTAAAAATTTCTTCATTTCTAGTAGTGTTCGCAAGTTATGTGCCCAAACTTCATGTTTGTAAGTATGAGTAGAGAAAAAGATAAATCAACCAATAACAATAACGAAATTATCACGGCGAGAGCTAAGTCATCTGTCCGTTTGAACGCAAACTAGTGCTTCAGTTTTGCATATATTGTAATATATTCACAAGATCAGACCAATACAACATATTGCGCCCACGATTTTTTCTATATACGGGCTTACATATGTGATGTGCGTTGTGAAAATCATTATGATTGGGCTAATATATCTATATGTATGGATGTATATATTGAGTCTATTTTGAAAAACTATAGAAGAAAGCTGGCAATATTTCAAGAACCGTTGTGGGACTCCCGTCCCGCAATATCCGTGCCCTTGAGTTCAAGATTTTAAAAAGTTCTCCGGGCTTAATATTTTCAAGCTCGGAGTGGCTTCTTAAGAGGCGTTTCCTTAGAAATTTCATTCTGCCTAGGCAGTGCGCTGGACAATCGCGAAGCAGGTGCTCCACCGACCCCGGTAGGTTGCAACCTCGGCACGAGGTATTGTGTTTCAAACCCATCCGTGCCGCGTGCATCCCAATAGCCCAATGCCCAGTGAGCACCGCAACTATTCGGAAAAGCTCCCTTCTTTTCACCCTCAGACGGTTGGAAGATCGTGTTTCGTTGTAGGAGGGCGACAGACTCCGTGTCACTTTGCAAGACTGCAAACGCTTCCAGTTATCCTTAGCCTCGCTAAACCAGTGCTGAGAGATCCGACCCTTGATATGTCCCAGTGGTGGAAGGACCTCCTTCGTCCCTGTATGTTACGATGTCCCAGCACCCATATTAGAGAAACTATATGTCGACTAGTCAGGTTCATGGTCCACTCCCTGCACTAACTAATCAGACTCGATGTAATCGTTGCTGTCTCCCGAACTCCCGAATCCTAAGTGCATCTTTGCATGTTATTTCCTTGATAAAGATAAAGATCGGTAGCATGTTACATATCATGTTCAGAGCCTCTGTGGGGTATGAGCTAATCGCCCCGGTGATCGTACTACAGGCAGCTCGCTGAACTTTGCATAGCATTTTGCTAATGTAGTTCACCTCGACTGCCTTGCACCACAATATAGCCCCGTAGCCTAAGATCGGTCAAATAACTGCTTTGTACATCCATGCTGTGAGTTCTGGACTTAATCCCCAATGTCTACCTAGCATTCTCTTACAGGCGTACAAAGCTCTATATGCCCCTTTGACCCTGTGTTCTATATTAAGCTTCTAGTTCAACTTAGTTGTCAAAAGGACACCTAGGTATTTTGCACTATCAGAAAGATGCAACTCTTGACTATTAAGAGAAGGTACACTGAAACTTGCTATTTTCGTCCTAGTAGTGACTAGCACTAGCTCTGTCTTTGAGGAATTCATGTTGATCCCGGCTGTCGTCGCCCGTCCACTCAGCTTCCTTAAAGCTCTCTGCATGATCCCACTTATCACGTTAGAGCACAAATCCGATACTATGTAGTAGTACTACGCCGTCCGCGTAGGCAACCACTTGAACTTCATTTCTATTGAGTTTAATAAGTCTGCCGTCTATAACACAAAGCCAGAGCAGTGGAGACAGAACACCACCCTGAAGAGTCCCTCTCCACGGGTGTGCTGTTACTTGTCTGGCTCCCACCTTGGCGCTTATAACTCTTGACCGCAGTGCCATCCCTATCCAATTTGAATGCCCTTATAAACTAATATCTTGCCCGTTTTCAAATCATTCCTACTTGGAAGGATATAAGTAAACTTGCTCTAATACTTCAGTTTGTGACGTACTAAGCTAGCTACATCTTCTGTTTTTTACGCACCACCACCTCGCACAGTCAAAGTCATAGTCTTTGGCTATATCCTTAATTTGTTAACGAAACTCGTTTTACAAACGTCGAAAGCAATGCACCCTTTCCGGATCTGCTTCTCGATGAAAGACATGCAGTAAACGGTAATTTTGCTAGCAACAATACGGTGAAATAATACGTACAAATAAAAACTTCGAAATAAATAAGAAAAATGCTATCGCCTCAACGGGGGGATAAGGCCCGAAAAAATGCCCCTTCCATTGACGTTACCTATAAATATTATAGTGCATACATTTAGGCGTTTCGTTTTACATGAATCGAATTAGCTATAAGCTCCAAATTATTAATATAAAGGCTGTCTTTATAAAGTCGATACACGAATGTATTTAAAAATTCCCTAGCCATCAAAATTATTATATCGCATCCAAAATCGAAAATCGAAACAACTCAAAAGCAGAGCACCGGGATCGCACAAAACTAACTAAATTTTTACAACACTGAGAAAAACAGTCCTTTTTGAGTTGGAAAAAAACAGTCCTAAATATTTGTTGGGGATATTTTATTAAGCGATTTATGCCAAGAAAGTGACTTTTTTGAGTTATGACTGTTTTCGATTTAGGGTGCGATATCACTAATTATTCATAATCCTTTCATTAAGACTATTGCAATAAAGCGAATATGTCATCCAAAGTGATGCTGCAGTAGCCAGCCAAAGTTATGATGTTGTTAAAATGTCAGAACATGCTTAATCTGGCTCTGATTATTGCTGCAAAAGTTTTGGTTTTTTAATTTTTCCACAACTTACTCTAATACTTCGATTCTTAATAAACTTCTCCATTCTGATAAATACTGTCGCCCCACTACTTTCTGTGCTCTAACTAAAATAACCTTTATTCTCTTTTAGACAGTAATAATAAGAACGTCAACTTTTATATTCTCAAACCACCCCTTAATGATTTTCTAACGAAAGTTTACCTAAGCTAAAATGCAACATTTATCGTTTTTATAAATATAAACCCAAGCAATTTTATTCTCAATTTATGTCTTAAGAGCTTTCCTACGCCGAATAAACAAAAAATTACATTAAGTCATTTTATCCTACTGGATTTTCGAGTAAAAAATCCAATTAAAAGCTCGAAGAAATTCAATTAAATTTCAACAAATTATTCTCAACTATGTATATATATAATATATACGTGTATGTACGTTTGTGAAGACATCAGTGTGTGAGGTAACATGCTTGGAGCAAATAGTAACACATACATAGCAAGAAATTTTCGAAAGCAGTTTAACGTTCCGTTGTAGCTTTTTCGTACTTCCACTTGCTTATCCCTTTCGTAGACACTTTTCGTTGTACATTTAAGAAGGCGAGCTTGAACCGCACATCATGTTGAATGTCCCCGAATACCTACCTTAACAAGTCGTGTTGGAGTGGCATGGTATTTTTCCTATGATTTTCCAATATTCCACTTTAAAGATGTGTGTATTAATGCTTTAGAAATTGAGTCGTGAAATGTTAGGCCCTCGCAGATTGTGACCTACATATATGACAGCTACATAAGTTATATCAAAGTGTTCTAGAAGTTATTATTTGGAAATGTTCCCCTATTGAAAACTTATTTGTTTCATATAAGCAATCAGGTTAGAGTACTAGGCTAGGAGTCGATTGAGAGAACACTAGAAAAAAGTTCACATTAGAATTCGATTACATAACTAGCCTTTTCGATATCGAGAACTTAATCCCCTTTTTGTTGAGAATGCTATAATTCACGAAGGCATCAGGAATAAAGCTCTTAAACCTTCTACCTTAGAGAAATACATTACTTTTATTATCATATTTTGTTATACCTAGTAGTGCTACGCACACAAGTTATATTAACTTTAGTGGCCTAACGGTAGTATGTAACGCATATACAGGGTGGCGCAAAAGTAATCCTCCTATCAGAAAATGCTATAAATTTTGCGATTGGCCCCTAAAGTCAGTTCTGTTTTGACATTTGTGTAGTAAACACATGCGAAATACACGTTAATAAACAATGTTACGCTACACTGCTCCAGAACGCGGAATATTGCTGACTATTTATTTGACCAATAATCGGTCGGGGCCAAACGGTTACTGTGAATGGTGAGCGCTACAGAGCAATGATCAACGAGTTCTTTTTGCCGCAACTTGATGAATTGGGATTGGAAAACATGTGGTTCCAACAAGACGGTGCAACAGCACACACTGTACGTGCCAAAACCGATATGCTGAACATCGGAAGCTTACTTTTGCGCCACCTTGTATATCAAAATATTCAGGAGGAAAAAAGAAATTGATTAAGCCATGTCCGTCCGTCCGTCTGTTAACACAATAACTTGAGTAAATTTTGAGATATCTTAATGAAAAATGAATGGTTTGCAGGTTCCTTGGCACTCATCTCCGAGCGCTATTTAAAATGGGCGAAATCGGATGATATCCACGCCCACTTTTTATATATAGAATATTTTTGAAAATACAAAAAAGTGATTATTCAGTACATAATACAAGATACACTTTTGTGTGTACATTAACATTAAGGGAAAACGTAAATAAATATAAATCTAGAAATTTTGAGAATGGGGCGTGGCACCATCCACTTTTGATTAAGTCAAATTTAGAAATTATATTAATCATAAATCTAAAACCGTTTAAGATATCGAAACGAAATTCAGCACACATATTTATTTATATTAACATAAGGAATGTTCCGGAAAAAATGGGCGACATCAGCTAAGGTCCGCGCCCACTTTTATACAAAATATTTTGAAAAGGATCATAGATATATTAAATAGGTAATAACTTTGCATAAAATAACTTTATATCGTTTTTATTCCACTTTCCAAGAAAGTCGAAAAAAAAAAATTTTCGAAAATTGGCGTGGCCCCTTCCCTTTTATAGTGGATTATTCCACAAAACTTTTTATGCCATAACTCCGGCAAAATTTTTTTTATCGAAACGATAGCTTTGCAATTCCCATCAAGTTTTGACGTTTCACATTTTTATATTTTTGGGCGGTGCTGCTGTCTCCATCTCGCACGGCCGCTCAACACTCCTATCCCCTCCGGAATAGGCCAGATATGAGCATCGCCGAGCGTCAGTCCCCTCTTTCTCTGCCACCAATATAATAATAAGATCTTGCGCACATAATAAGCTTTTTAAGCAAAACTCAACCGCAAAAAAAAAATTATGAATTTTGGGGACGTATGCGTGGCGCCGCCCACTTTTCAGCATAAAAATTCAGCTATTTTCAAAGGCGATTGCTTGTAGTTTCAACTAGATATTTTAATGAAATTTGGGAGGCTGCTTCTCAATAGTATGTAGTATACTCCTACCAAAAATTAGCCAAATCGGCAGATACACAAGCAAAATATCCGGGCAAGTTGTTAAAACCCCACTGCTATGGATGAGTTATATATCTTTTTTGATTTTCAAACCTTCATTAACATGAAATGTTTGTAAGTATGAGAAGAAGAAGAGATGGACCCTTTAATAAGTAAACTGAAATAATAAGAACGATGAGCTGAGTCGATTAAGCCATGCCCGTCTCCCCGTCCGTCTGTCTGTCCGTCTGTCTATTTGAACGAAAATTTTTCAAACAAAAAATATGCATGTATTGGTATTTTGTAAAAATGTGGTTAGTAGTTGTTGGTAGGGAAGCTATTTATATACAAATAAATTAATGGCGGCCGACATGGTGTGGAGGTAGTGTTGCTGGCCTACCATACGGAAGGTCTAAGGTTCGAGTCCTGGGACAGTTAACATTAAAAGTGGTTTGAAAAAGTTTTTCAAAACGGGGTCGCTCTTCGGTAGTGGTTTGGCAAACTCTCCGAGTGTATTTCTGCCATGGAAGGCTTCTCAGCAAAAATTCGTCTCCTTTGTAGATGCCGTTCGAAGCCGGCAAAAATCTATAGGTCCCGCCAATTTGTAGGAAAAAATTCAAACCAAAAATTGAAAAGGAAGCTGGACGCAAAAATCTCTTAGGAGGTTTATGACGATATACCTGTTGTAAATCGCGCCATACAATTATATTTTTATTTTCAACTAACTTACCCGCAAAAACTCATAACAGTAGTGTTTTTATTTAAAACAAACAGCTGGCTTTATAATACGAACTGTAAAGTATCAAAATAGATCTGCGTTAATTGGTATGCCATAATAGATCACTACTAGGTATATAATATTCGGTTCCAACCGCACTTAGACTTCTTTCCTTGTTTAAACTAACTTCGTTGCTCAACACAACAAATACAAGTAATAAAAGCATCAAAACAACTCACTCAGTACTCGTGCATTACCAACACTAGCCTTAACCACATCCCTCCAACTCGGTTAGTATTATATTATAAACAATGAGCATCAATCTTTATTACATAGAATTTCTACAACTGTTGTTATCTGGTTTAATACCATTATGTTAAAGCTCTTTCTTGTGTTTACAAATACAATTAAGCGTCAAGTCAAACGGCATTAAGGCTGAGCTGATTAAACAAGAATTTGATGGGACATTTTAGTAAGGCCAGCCAGCTGCACTTGCAAATGTCTTTTGATTTATCTTAGAAATTTCTGCAATTTAATGTGAATTTAATCATAGTGAACAGTTCTCTTCTTATGCGAGTATGTATGTATATGCGAGTATGTATGTATATAAGTTAATTTTTATACCAGCATTATATTTATATACCAACAACATTAAACACTAAAAATTTAACGGCGTAAGTGGGAATATCTTAAACCAATTATATACCGCACCAGAAAGCTAAGACAGGACCTTTTTGTAAGGTTTTGTCTTTGAGATTATTTTTCAATTTCTTCTGAAGTCATTTCTAGCGAAAATATTAAAAACTATGCTAAAATAAAATAAGTTTAGTTTGTGTATAAAAACTTAATTTAAATTTTTTTTAACACGCAAAGTTAATTATTCTTCAAGCAAGCCGCAGCAATTCGAATCGCTTACTAAATTGTTTTTTTTTAACGATATTTACAATCCAAGCTTCTTCAACAACTCTCATATGATCTCCCTCTGTTGCACAATCAATTTATTTGCATTTAGTTATTTTGTATTTTTGCCGACTTTTATTGTATACTCGAATACGTACTTGGATTTTCTCAATCAGTAACGCTCCTTGCACACTTTCGCTTAACCGCAAACAAATAAACTTTTCGATGGATTTTGTGTTTAGAATTTAAATTATCAAATTGCAAATTCATTTCAAATACAATGGCTTTTGGTCAAAAAGTTTGCCAACAAAAGTTTATTTTGCCTTTGCAGTTGAGTAATTGTGTTGATGGACAGAGATTTCAAGTGAAAAGCTTTTCATGATTTTATAAGTAAAAGGTATGTATGAATGTAGGTATTAAGCAGTGAAACTATTGTACTCGAAGTCATGAAAGGAAATGAAATCGATAGGCCCAACTTGGGCAAAAATATTCGGAGAAGCAGATATAATAAATGTGGCTTATGGTTTCTTTGTAAATATAATTAAAGATATTTATATATCAATGCATTACCGGAACTTTCGAAATCTGATTTTAAAATTCCCGGATGCCGAGATTAGACACATGAAAATGGAAACGAGAGATATTCGGCGTGATGCGGAGGAATCAGCCTTTTGATGCATTTTCTCAAACCGTTGGGAAAAATAATTGTACATCGATTCTATTTTACTTCAAAAGGGGCGAAAAACGAAAAAATAAAAGTTTATTCAATGGGCGTGGCATCACCCCTTTTTTCACAAAGCCTATTCTAGCCTTTCGAAAGCTTTAATTCTATAGGTGCACTATTCGGTAAACATATTTCACGTGGAACGAATAAAAATACATCTTTGTAAAAATTAGCAAAATCGGTTGATAAACAAGCTCGCTTTTGACAATCTGATAAATGGAAATTAATGTGTGTTTGTGGGTCTGCGTGTCTGTGTGTCCCTCATAGGCGTCCAAAGTACTCAAGCGATCTTCATGAAATTTTCATAGTATATTTTTGGGTTAACTGGTTACAGCAAAGGCTATATACGAGTATAGTTTTAGAAAAGTGGGCGGTGCCACGCCCCCGGCGTAAATTAATGATTTTTGGATATGTGTGTCACTTTACATAACTGACATAATTTTGTAAAAGTGGGCGATGCCACGCCCACAGATTTTGTGTTTTGTTTGTGCTTCATTAATATCCACAGTTTACTGTAGATATCTATGCAACTTTAATGGCAGGTTAAGAAGTGGGCTATACATAGTTTTGGACAAGTGGGCGGTATCACGCCCCCAGACTATATAAAATTTAAATGCGTCATAACTTTAAAATGTATTTGATCTACATTAATGAAATTTCGATATATGTATCCTTTAGTTAAGATTTGCATCATTTTTTAAAAGTGGGCGGTGCCACGCCCACATATTTTTTGTTTTCTTTGTGCTTTATTTATGTCCACAATTTATTGTCCATATCTCTGCAACTCTCACGGTAAGTTCGGAAGTTCGTTGGGCACGACACAGGCTGTATATAGGTTTTGGAAAAGCCCCAGGTTATATAAGTCTGCAGTTCCTAATAGTTTGGAATTTATTTGGTTTAAGTTAATGATAAATCTAGAAAAAAGTACGCGGTACCAAGAACGAAAAAAAAGTTAAACCACTTTATCTTCGAAACTATATACATATCAGTACCCGCAGAGGAAAAGGGAGAAGAAGGGGAGTAGAAATAGAAAATTGTAGAATAAGTGGAGGTATTAGAGAAAAATGAAGAGGATAAAATAAATTAACGGGATATGAGGGTGGGGGAAAAGGAAAAGTAGGAAGAAAAATTAAGATA
This sequence comes from Merzomyia westermanni, assembly GCA_949987695.1. Classification (NCBI taxonomy): domain Eukaryota; kingdom Metazoa; phylum Arthropoda; class Insecta; order Diptera; family Tephritidae; genus Merzomyia; species Merzomyia westermanni. Next base: position 189,860,955 of record OX465288.1, read on the forward strand.
TAGAAATAAATTACAAGGAAACGCCAAGTGGGAAGGGAAGAGATTACTATTTGTTAAATGTAGGCAACTCAAATTTTGGGCAGGACAACGTCTGCCGGGCTTGCTAGCGGTATCATTAATTACATAGTTGTGTGATTATTGTTGATGATATCTACTCAATCACTCTGGTGTACATCAAGGAAGTGTGCTGGGACATCTTTTTTATTTTTTTATTTATAAACTGTTGTACTACGAAAAGACTGTATCTAAATATTAGAATTATGTTTTCAGCTAAATCCAGATATATTATTCCTCCCTCTTATCATATTGTTGGCTCTATTTTAAGTGCTGCTGATGAAATGGCGGACCTTGGAATAGTTTTGGTTACAAGTTTCCCTTTCACATCCGATTTAACTATGTCACTGCAAAGCCCTTTATTACGCTTCAGATTGGATTTCAATGAGCCTTACATATTAAAAAAAAAAACTTTCTACCGCTCTAATTCGATCAAAACTTTAACATGCTGTACCCATATGGAGACCATACCATGCTTGTCATATAGGGTGACTTAAGCGTATTTAAAAATCTTTCCTGTGATTTGCTCTTGGCTCCTCTCGTTTTAAGGATCTAGTACCGTCATACAGCTCTAGGTGTCTTCTCATCAGTTTAAAAGCTATAAATAGTAGAAGACCTATCCTGTCGCTTACACTTATTTAATATTTAACCGTCTTGCTCAAAAGTTTTATAAATTAGTTGTTCTCTATAGAACAGGGGTAGCCGGGCATCTTTTACACCTTTTATGCATTAATCTTGAAACACAATACCAAAACATAAACGATATCTTTGGGATATTTCATAAGCTGCTTGCGAATTACAAGAGAGTGCGGCGCAAATAAAATAAACGAAATAAATAGTTATAGCTTATGTCGCTTAAGCGTCATTTTCGTCTCTCTGTATTTAGAGTATGTTTGTATGCACATCACTAAATAACTGGTAAATGGAAGGAAATATTTTTTACTCCAATATTTTTCCAGAGGTCTGGCTATAATATGGCATGCATTTTCTAGTTGCTGCTGTATTAGGTTTTCCTTTGAGATGTTTATATTTGAGCGTAGCACCAGGAAAATTCTGAAATGTGCTGCGCTTGTTCGAATGTTTACTTGTTGGAGATTTGAAATATGGAAATATTTTTTTTATGGTAATTTTAAAGGACTGTGACTTGGAACTCATTTTCGGACTAAATGATTGTTGTAGTGTCTTCCAGGCTGAAGTTCAGCTATCTTGGAAGCCACCGTTTTGAATCGGAAAAGACACTATCGGCAAAGGAATCTTTACGTTTAACGACAACCAGGACGCCAGCAAATCCCTTGGCTCTTACTCGTTTAACTCTGTACTAGCAATTAAATGTCACTGATATATATCAAGTAAATTCTTCCTCTGTGTTTTTATTTTGCTTGTTAAGTTATAAGAAAATTAATTGTATCATACGGTACTGGTTCTAGAAAGTACCCTTCGCCACGTTCTGGCTAAATCTAAACGAACACACCTACCGATAAGCTAACGAAAAATGGCAATAAGCCGTAAGGCGTCGAATATCCAAGCAAACTTGGCCAAAAAGGGAGCATAAGAGATCACGCCACGTCTACACTCTAAGTATACTGTATTATTGGGATACACGCTGAAAAGCTAGGAGTGAACTATCATAGATGCTGTGGGAGTTGTAAAGATGACTGTGGAACTACTCGGCTGCATTTTTCTGCGCTTTAAGCGTCTCCAGACGGCGCTTCCTATTATTTTCCTTCCGGGCCAACCTGCATCAACTTGCAGAGTATGATACCAAGGACGTAATGGCCTTCATCGGCTCTTACAAATGGTTCGAAGAGGAGGGGTAACAGTGGTATCGTAATGGGCCTTCTGTCACTGGACCACTGAACAACTATAACCTTACCTAGCCCTATATAGAGAAAATCCGAATTTCGCTGTTGGTTGCAAGGTGTCAAAAATTTTTTTTTTTTTTTTTTTTGAAAACCTCGTACCAGGAAAAGTGGAAAGAATTCCATAAAACACTCATACTAACCCAAGCACTACCAAGAGCACAACAAACCAAACACGCTTAAGTAATAACTCATAACTAACAAAAATCACAAACCCCTAATGGCATTTCAAACTATAATAAATTGTAAAAATTGTTATAATTTGTTTTATCGACACAAATCAATGTTTAGTAACACCTGCTGCTACGTGCTAATGTTCAACACTTAAATGAAATGACCGACTAAACACACTGCATATCCTTTTAAACTTACGAAACGTTCTTCCTACGTGATTTCGTTAGATATTTAGATTACAAAATTGAGTGCACGCACAAACAGCCATAAACAGGTACATTAATATATTTTTAAATTTATTTTATCTGTACTCGAAATACCAAATATAAAGTTTAAGCGTTGAAGAAAAGAAAGTGCTAGAGATAAAGATTGAAAGGATTGGTCTTCTAATTGCTGTACAACTTGCTTCAGCATACTTTTTCTGGAGCTATTACCACGAAAGAAAATGCGGCTTCATTATTATTGACCTGAAAGTAAACAGACAATAGAATGCGCTCCAAACATCACTCATCTTTTCAACATAGCATTTGTTGCTGAACTAAATTCGTTTGATAGCTGCAAATATTTTTATTCAATAGTACTTAGTTGTTGCTGTTTCTCTCGCTCGCGTCCATTCTCAAAAGCTTCAATTGTGAGAGGTCCTACTCACAACGCGCAGTATCACGAAAAATAGTTATTCAACACACTTGGTGAGAGCGATTTAATTTCGGCTATTATTCTCATTGTTTCTGTTTTTGTATTTTTTTTTTACTAACTGTTGTAATCAGAGCGCGGGTTCCTGTCATGTTTTTTATGTTCTACTCTATCATTTCATAATGGAAATTTTTGCTTAATTATAAACTGTTTTATATATTATATTCGTGAGGGAAACTTTTTTCAAAATTTTACTACATTGAAGCATACCTGTGGCCAGAGGCAATGACAACCAAACTCAAGATAGGACAAAAATGAGTCATTAACAGAATTATGTTATCTATGCTCAAATGCTATTATCACATAAATTTTCACAGCTTTTCGTCCAAAAATTTGGATTTTATGGGCAAATATTTATATCCCAAATTCGAACTACAATTTTGACTTTCAAAACTCTTTACTCATTGAAACAAATGACTTTGGCTTTTATTATCTGTTACCACAGATTCTTTAAGGCTATATTTGCAAATCGCGCAAAAGTTTCCCACATAAACAGAAGTAAATGTAAGAGGCCCTGCAGCGTTCTCTAATTTTTCAATTTCTAAAAACCAGTAAATCAATACCAGTAGCTCGTTGAAGGATTCCAAAGGAATACAATAGGGAAAAACGTTGAATTGTCAGTGTTACTGCACCCTTCTTTTCATTAAATTCTGTCCATTATAGCTATCAAAATAAAGTATCATTAGTTGTTGTATATTGGAACGATGCTCCGTCATCACTTGTCAAATTTGGTTTTGCGATAAACCGATTTTGGCATTCTGCCATCTTCAGTGCTTCATTTTCTCCTGATCTGTGTCTATACGTTTCCGCTGCAAAAATCATTGATTCAGCTCTTCCTTTTTCGTCGCATTAAAGTACTTTTAAGGATCACCTACTCCATCGCTTGGACTCTTTTTGAGCACTCCGCAAAGTAATTTTTTGGGAGGCTTTGGAAAGCATTCTCCCGTAGGTGTCTTAGAAGCAAATAAATAGAGTATTTGATGCTCTCCTAGGACATCGCAGTGAATTTGATCGTACCATACTTTATATGAATTAGGATTAGTGGTAGAGTGCTCTAATACTCTTTAAGGAGTATTCCCCTCAGGGTTGCAAAGAGTACTCTCGTTTTTGCTCTATTATAGTCTGTGGGCGTCTACTTGAAGGATCTTTCACTCTTCTTAGGCATTAGACTACCTAGCCACTGCAGCGTATTTCAGGCTGAACGTACAGCCAGAGAGAAGCCTGCGCATCATTGTCGATATACTGCGACAGCCAAGCAGCGATCAAAGCCCTTCAGGGTGGTAACACTGCCTCGAAGGTAGCACTCGACTGCAGGCAATCGCTCAATGAACTGGCTGCGAAATGCTCCACAGCAGTGCTATGGGTCTTAAGTCACAGCGGCATGCCTGGAAACTGCGCTGCTGACGAGTTGGCAAGGAAGGCCAGCAAACAGAGGTGAACCAAATAAAGAGCATCTGCCCCCCTCTTGCCACGACTAAACTCTGCCTGCTACGCGAATTCGAGGAAAAAGCTAATTCTAGATGGACTAGGGAGACCACATGCGAAGTGTCCATGCAAACCTGGATCTGCTGCTGTAAGAAACGACCGAGTCCATACTCAACCTTAAACGAACCTCTAGGACCCGCCATTGGAGTACTCACTGGACATTTTCTAATGGAAATACATGGTCAACGCATGCGGATCCCTTCAAATGACTTCTGTCGTAGCTGTAGGGACGAGGAGGAAATAGAAAGTGTCAAACACTTCCTCTACATCTGCATGGTGCTAGCCAGGACCCGTTTGGAATGCCTTAACAGGTGCATATTCACTAGTTTAGCGGACATTCTGCGCTTTACGAAGCAGACAGGATGGTTCAACTTCATGTGCCCCTGCGGGTTAGGGGTTTAGAATATGCCCGAGGTAGGCATACCGGTCGTAAGAGGCGACTAATATGTACAAAGGTAATGACGTGCAACTCGATGGTTGATCTACGGATATGAGGCCTCTCACCTCTCATTACCCATCTTATCCTTCCTTACTAAAGGAGGGGTGACATGACCTAGAAGGTTTCACTGGTCATAAATCGCTACCACGACAGTCGGGCAGTACCGAATGGGAGTGCCGGAGCGTACCGGGTTCAAATCCGGACAAGGACTGTTAATTCGACAACACTCCCCAAACCCTTCGGGGAGTGTTTTTGTCGTTACCACAACAACATTCAGCTTCATGCATGTTTAAAGGAGAAAGGGACTCAACCCCTTTAAGTGGTATCACAATGGGACATTCGGCCTAAGTGTGCCTCTCATCATCACCATCATCATCAGCATCAGGCCTGTTGATGCTGGTGCAGGTAATGCCACTATGAATGTGCCTAAAGTGTTGCTTTTAATAAGGTTGGCCCTAAGCGAAAACTTGATGTAGGTAGAAGTCTGTAATTCTTACCTTTTGTTTTATTATGCGTGTTTGCTTGTTCATTGTGGTATAACGTTTGGTTGTTTGTAAATCGGATTTAAAGGTTCGAATACTTCGTCAGAGTTAGTGTTTGCTTTCTCCTTCAAAAATTCCTTAGCTGGTTGCCAGTGTTCGGGCTTCTACTACTAAAGTACTAGATCTACCAAATTTTTTAAATTACAAATTCTATCACTTCGCGCACTTAAGCTGAAAATGTACCTCCTTTTTAAATTTTAAACATTTCTTAATAGTAGTTGTAAGTTGTTTTTATAAAGCTCAGATTAGCTACGAACGTAGTACTTTCTATCGTTCCTTAATTTTATTTTCCACTGATTTTAGCACTGTCGTGGATGTTTCGATAAGATAACCCAACAGAACAGGTTGTACCCAATCTGGGGCCAGTTTCATAGATAGTTCGAGGAAAACGCCATAAACAGGCTAGGCGAAGAATGACCAAATGTGTTACCTCTTCATTTCCATACTCTGAAACAGAACTCAGTGTCAAATCCTCAACGTGAAATTCGTACTTCCAGGCTAACTGAAATTTAACGTGAATTTAACTCTCACCTATCTATTACTGTTGGAAGCTTTTTTTCATGAGCGAGACTAAGTCCTGCAAGTGTCACCAAAACAGTCTTCATACATTAACTCATTTAGCCCACAATTATTATATATTCTCAATTAACTAATAACTTACATGCGTACATTCTGATTTCAGTAAAAGTGAATAAAAGAATGTGTTTGACATTTGTGTGTGGGTGGGTGTGAAGCCTCAATAAATTAGTATAATTGAAATGACACTTTGACATCGCAGCTTAACATCAACACGTCAGCAAAGAAATCAGGTACACAATATTAAACGCAAATAGCTCAACTATCACCTCGCAAAGTTATGAAAATATATATATAAGTTTGAGTTCGCCCGACTCCCACATTTTCGGAATATACACTGAGTGCCAGTTTAATGAGGACACCTTTTAAAAGGACAAATAAATTAACAAATATTTTTTTTTTTAATCTTATAATTCTAAATGCGCTTTTCATGTACATTTGTGTGTCCACATTGCCCGTGGTTTGCTTTGTCTTTCTAACCGTGTCTGAGCCTTCATGTTCATGTAAAACTTTGCATGTATGAAGTTGCCAGTTGTGGAGAAACTCCAATGCACCTGTTTGGCATTCAAAAGCATAAAAGCGTAATTTAAGTCCGATATTTCACACAATTCGTACTTTTTAGTATCCCACCTAATACTTTCTGGAGTGCCATGTCGTACATTAACGTACGACATATAAATGCCGTTATAAAATCCAAAATAAACGACAAAATATTTGGGGAATGGCTCAGAAATCAATATATTTTACAATCACATCCGTTTAAAGCCAAAAATGTGCTTGGAACCAGGTGAAGATTTTCGTCAAAACGAGTGCAAGTCAATGTGTTATAAGTGTGTGAAGAAGAAGAGATAGACCCACGAATGACCATACTGAAATGGTCAGGGCGATATGTAGCCGCCAAGTTGTAATATATTAATCATTTGTTCTTTCTTTATTTTTTGCTTACTTTATTTTATTTCATTTTAGTTTGTTTTATTTTATTTTATTTTATTATTATTTTTTTATTTTAACTTATTGAAATTAGTTTATTTTATTTTATTTTATTTTTTTTTTTTATTATTATTTTTTTATTTTAAGTAATTTAAAGTAGCTTTATTTTATTTAACTTAATTTAATTTTATTTTATTTAATTTAATTTAATTTAATTTTATTTTATTTTATTTTATTTTACTTTGTTTTATTTTTGTTTTATTTTATTTTATTTTATTTCATTTTAATTCATTTAAATTAGTTTTAATTTAATATTTTAATTTAATTTAATTTAATATTTTCATTTTTTTTAATATAATTTTTATTTTTATTTTTTTATTTTATTTTATTTTATTTTATTTTATTTTATTTTATTTTATTTTATTTTATTTTATTATATATTATTTTATTTTATTTTATTTAATTTTATATTATTTTATTTTATTTTACTTTATTTTATTTTATTTTAATTTATTTTATTTTATTTTATTATTATTTTTTTATTTTAAGTAATTTAAATTAGCTTTATTTTATTTAACTTAATTTAATTTTATTTTATTTAAGTTAATTTAATTTAATTTTATTTTATTTTATTTTACTTTGTTTTATTTTATTTTATTTTATTTTATTTCATTTTAATTCATTTAAATTAGTTTTAATTTAATATTTTAATTTAATTTAATTTAATATTTTAATTTTTTTTTATATAATTTTTTTTTATTTTATTTTATTTTATTTCATTTTATTTTACTTTATTTTATTTTATTTTATTTAATTTTATATTATTTTATTTTATTATTTTATTATTTTATTTTATTTTTATATTGTATTTTATTTTGTTTTACTTTATTTTATTTTATTTTATTTTATTCTATTTTATTTTACTTTATTTTATTTTATTTTATTTTACTTTATTTTATTTTATTTTATTTTATTTTATTATTATTTTTTTATTTCAAGTAATTTAAATTACCTTTATTTTATTTAACTTAGTTTAATTTTATTTTATTTAATTTAATTTTATTTTATTTTATTTTATTTTATTTTATTTTATTTTATTTTACTTTGTTTTATTTTATTTTATTTTATTTTATTTTATTTCATTTTAATTCATTTAAATTAGTTTTAATCTAATATTTTAATTTAATTTAATTTAATATTTTAATTTTTTTTTAATATAATTTTTATTTTTATTTTTTTTTATTTTATTTTATTTTATTTTATTTTATTTTACTTTATTTTATTTTATGTTATTTTATTTTATTTTATTTTATTTTATTTTATGTTATTTTATTTTATATTATTTTATTTTATTATTTTATTCTATTTTATTTTGCTTTACTTTATTTTATTTTATTTTATTTTATTTTATTTTATTTTATTTCATTTTACTTTATTTTATTTTATTTTATTTTATTTTATTTTATTTTGTTTAATTTTATATTATTTTATTTTATTTATTTTATTTTATTTTATTTTAGTTTATTTTATTTTATTTTATATTATCTTATTTTATTTTATTTTATTTTATTTTATTTTATATTATTTTATTATTATTTTTTTATTTTAAGTAATTTAAATTAGCTTTATTTTATTTAACTTAATTTAATTTAATTTTATTTTATTTAATTTAATTTTATTTTATTTTATTTTATTTTATTTTACTTTGTTTTATTTTATTTTATTTATTATTATTTTTTTTCATTTTAGTTAGTTTTATTTTATTTTATTTTATTTTATTATAATTTTTTTATTTTAAGTAATTTAAATTAGCTTTATTTTATTTAACTTAATTTAATTTTATATGATAATATTTGTTGGGCCAATATTTAATTTATAATGGGGTATTCCTATGGAGCTTTTTTGGCCGTTAATTATAAGCGAAAAATAATTTTTTCCTCTTTCCTCCTACTAGTTTCGATGCATTTTGCATCTTCCTCAGGGAGTCTGCCATTTAATTTTGTTTTATTTAATTTAATTTAATTTTATTTTCTTTTACTTTGTTTTATTTTATTTTATTTCATTTTAATTTATTTAAATTAGTTTTAGTCTAATATTTTAATTTAATTTAATTTAATATTTTAATTTTTTTTAATAAAATTTTTTTTTATTTTATTTTATTTTATTTAATTTTATATTTTATTTTATTTTATTTATTTCTCTATTTTAAATTTCAGTTCTACCAGCCCTCTTCACCAAGCCTCAGCTTATGCATGATTTCATCTACGTTACCAACAGAAAGCGTCGCTTCCATTCACTCTTCCATTGCTTTTATTTATAACTTTTTCCTTTCACAGTGACGCCTAGCTTATTTTTATATAGCAAATAAGAGGGCGGTTTGAAGATTATGTGTTTGACTACCAATCACTTCACGTAAATTTCTATAATTATACTGTAAAAGATTTGAAGCCGACAACCTCGTCAGGTAAATAAATTTTTTGTGGTAACTAAGCATTATGTTTTTGCTTTAAAGATACAGCAAGAAAGGCAAGGAAAGGCCTAATGAATGCTATGTGGACTCTATTAGTTTCAATATTTGAAAAGTGATTTACTATATTCGCTGTGGTCGTCCAACTGAAAGTGGGCGGAACGTTCAGGTTGCTCAAAATGATTATTCACGTGAGAAGTCGTTGTTAAGTTCTGGAAATTTTTTTGGATTTCTGTATCCATGCCAGAGTCAAGAACGTATGTTGGGGCCAATGATGCAATATCATCAGCCAACACCAACAATAGAACGTTATTGCAATCGATTGCACCATTATGGATTAGTTGTGCTACTCCAATTATCTTCTCGCGTTTGTTTACTCTAAATTGGTGTATCTCCTCCTTCAAAGCCTAACAATTTTCTTTCTCAAACAGTGACGAAACAAATTAGCAAAACTAAGCACGTTAATGCATATTTTATATTTACGTAAACAGCTAAAGTCATGGGGCTCATTGGTGTCAAACCGCAAATTGCCTAGAGCCATAACGGGAAAGCATGGTGGCATTTGTACGAACACATCAACAGCTTTCAGCAAAACGATGACAAACGTGTTAACCGACCAGGTTGCAGATACTCCCACATACCCAACGTCTTTGTAGGGATACAGGCACAAATGTCAATTTGATTGTTACTCCAGCAATTGTGACTGCTACAGAGATTTAACCGCTTACTGACCTCTGCAGACATACCTAGAGTACCACAATTGTATGTCACAGACACATCAGGAACCTTTTTTGGCTTTTCACACTTTCACCATCTATTTAACTAATCGTAACACTTGCATGTGGAGCGCTGAGCAACCAAACGTGCTACGTGGCGTATGAGCAACAAATTGTTAATTAATCATATTGGGATTGGTGAGGTTGTGAACAATGATCCGACAGCTAAATAGCAGCGATGGTAGGTTTGAATGTAGCGGTAGATATGCTAACTTTTTTGGATTAAAACAAATACGGGATTTTCGGGACTTGTGGCAGCAGTTTAGGTGGAGAAGGTGAAGAAGTTGTTTAAGAAAATACTTCCGTGTTTTATTCGTCATTTCGGTGCTAGATAACAGTTCTTCTGCTTGCCTAAACAATTGTTTGAGTTAAAAGCAACAAAAATATAAGCAAGCAAAAAAAATTGTAAGCGCTCACCTTTTTGGTTGCTATCTCGTAAGCGGCAAGTTCACATTTGACTTTCAACGCAAATTTTCAATATTGGAAAAAAAAAATTTGGTTTTTTTGTTCATACATAAGTCGCTAAGTGGTGGTTAAAGAAAAACATTCGCTTATATAACCTTAAAATATATAACAAATAATTGAATTTTTTATTTTTTTATTATTGATAGGGATGTTTTTAATGTAATGTTTTTATTGGATCATCTTGGTAGACAAAATGTTTGTCAAAAAAAATATGTATTTTAATGTTTTTATAAAGAAAATGGAGAAAGAAAAGAAATTTAAAAATTGTGAAAAATTCGATTATTTAATAAATAAATCAAATTGGGTGCGGTAGAAACATGGTTTTTTGTTAGCTGCTAGAAAGAATTATTTAAAGTTTAAGGATGACAGGACATAATCCCAAGCTCAAATGACGCAATTAAAAAATGCTGATTAGGACACTCCCCCTCTAGTTTTTTACTTGATATTTTGGCACTGCAAGTGGTCTGTCATATACCCAAATAAAAAAGAGACACAATCCCAACCCATACTAAGCCGATCCAAAAACGGCTTCGCGATCCACAGTTTCTCTTGACCGAAGTGGAAAAAAGTTAAATTTTTCTTCGATTTTTTAACCCCAAATGTGTCATAATACCAATTGGGGTTATGATACACCCCCTGTAGCGCCATATCCAAAATTCCTTTACTTAGGTTTATGCCACTTGGCATTATGTGATGGCACTCAACTTAAGTAACAATTTATTAGTAAAAAAATGGCACTTCAACCATAAAAAATAAAATAGTTTTCATAAATAAATCAAACCTATTTAGTTTTTAGTAATCCAATCGCGAAATTCTAAGAAAGAAACACTAGAATTTTAGTCAGTTCAAAAATTAAACTAGCATTTTTAATTTATACATGAAACAAAGCTGTCTGTCTTTGCAGATATTCAAGAAAAATTGATGGGATCGTTCATTATTAAGCAAATAGAATCCAAAACAATAGTGTTTAGAATTTATTGTCGGTCTGTCTGTATGCTTGACTGCGTATCATCTAAAAACAGCTGAATAGAATTGAATGTTACTTTCACCGCTGCATTACTAGACATCTAAGTTAAAATTTTAGAAATACCTTATTTCGGTAACTCTACCGGTTTTTGAGTTATTGACAAATGTGTGGACTAGGTTCACCCAAATAATATGGATACCAAACGAAAGGTGCTAATGAGCAATGCAATAAGCGCTATGATTAAGTTCCATATCTAAACTGGGGCCGAATTACGACATCCGTTCCGTGATCGTAAACAGTTTTTTAAGTCAAAATAACTTTGAAACTTTCCAATTTTTAACAAAAGGAATAATGCATAATTGAATCTACTGGTACTTCAAGCCAATTGCTCAAGTATGACGTCATTCCGAGCTATAGGTTTAAAGCTTATGCACTTTAAAAATTCGCTTTCGATTACGGATCGTATGACTTAATTCCGTCCCTGGTTTCGGAGATACAATGATTAAAATAGGATTCAGTTCATAATAAGTTTTGGGACGCACCGGAGCGTGGCCGAGTCTTCTAGTAAGTACCAAGAAATGTCAATTGTCCGATTTTGAACAGAAAATTACTAGTATTAAACTAGTGCAAAACAGACTAAAAATTTCCATTAATGATAAGTGAAAATAATTAAAAAAGCTTGGAGGTATAACGCATAAATAATTCAGTCACATTGGAGAGATAAGTTTCAAGTGCTGTTTCTGTAAACCCCAAAATGTAAGTTAACTCAGACATTTCTAACTCTGGACGCATCTGTGCTCTCCAAAATATTGATTTTTCGTTGTGAAATATTGGGTAAATAACTGAATTTTATGGGCTCTTTTACACTACTTTGATATCTATTAGAAATCACTAGTGGTGAGCTAGTTTCTTTTTGTACTAGTTTGATGTATCCCTGCCGGGCACATTACTACTACTGCCACTGCGTGTATTTGATATTATTTCTTTTGCAAAATTGTGTGTGACTAAACGTGCGGCTTGCGTTAACTGGTTCGAACTTGTACTTTTTGTAGTGGCTTGAGTACACACCGGTTGTTGAAAGTATATATGTACATTAGACGGAACCAAAAAAATTTGTTTAAATCTTAATAATATATTTGAGTATGACAAAAAAATACCGCAAAAGTTTCAGAACTTAATATTCATTTTTAGAGGTCTATCGTTGCTAGTTTAGTTTTTTAGAACGATCTCTTATTTGATTTAAAACTGCCAAAACGGAAATAAAATACATAAAAATGTTCTGAATAAAATATTTTTAAACCATACAAGAATTAAGAATCTGTATTTATCTTTTTTCGGTATTGAGTTTGAGTTTACAACAAATTTCCAAAATAAGAATGGGAAATGTGTGAAAACCATACAAATCGTCAAAGCTTGATCACTCTGGAACGGCTCAGCTGGCCAACAATTTTGTTGAAAACGTTGAGTGGGGCATTTAATTACCTACAAATTTGTATGCTGCTAAAGTTTTTACTTCAATAGTTTATCAGTTTTAAAGCTAAATTGAGATCAGTCCTAAAAAATTCAAATGAACAATGAAAAATTAAATATTGAGATTTGCAAGTATTTTTTTGTTAATCTAAAAAATAATACCAATTTCCAAATCAAAAACAAAATTTCCATTTTTTGTCCCAGGCTAATGTACAAGGCGAATTAACGAAAGAAGTAGCACACTGCCACATGTGCACGCATTAGGTATTATGCTTTGACACTGAGCATTCATGTTAGAATTGGACAAAGTAAAATCTGTAATTTATCTTGGGTACATGTTCAGCCGATTAGTGTGCAAAGAAGATTAGGGTTTTGGGCGTCGAGATATATGTACATATGCTCTTCGTATCTATAGATTTAGACATGGCACACGTGTTAGCCTTTCTGTATGTTTTTCGTTGTCAGCTGTCAATTATTTATCATATTCATGTATCCTTTTTAAATTAAATCGTAACCTTACCCTTGTTTTAGCCATCCAGACTAGGTTGCTGATATATATTTAACCAAGCTTTGTTAACATCTTTTCATGTTTCCTTGGGCTTTGGTTTTGCTATGTTTTTAAGTTTAGCCATAAGTTGCTCTGACACACGTCCATTGGTTGTGCGGATTTTTGATACATATAAAAAGTGTACCGTTCCTTCGTCTACTATTTAAACAAGTGAATTCTTAGGCTATTCTCGGCAGCAAGAGCTTTACTGAGCTTTCTTTGCGTCGAAAGTATTATGATCTATCTGAAAGGCTTGTGGTCGATGCTCAGTGTTTGCGCCCAAAATTTGTGTGTTCCTGATCAATCAATATTTCTGAAAACCCCCAATTTTTCATATCTTCATTTAAAAGCAATAATAAATTTATATCGAAACATTCTGCTCACTAGAAATTTTTCTACAGTTTCTGATTAAAATATCTATTAAAAATATTTTTCAAAAAGGCGCTGTTTCAGATTTCGATTAAAAAATGCTAGATTCCAAGTAAATATGTATTGAATTTTTAGCCAAAATTTAGTGTCATTTGGTATTGAAAAAAAAGTTTGAGCTTTTTAAAATAAAATATCCGCTTCTGAATTATTGACAACAAATTTTTCTATTTTATATACTTATAACGGGTGTTTTTTGTACAGGTTTGTTTTTCGAATAGAGATAAAACTGGCATTTTGTGGTCAAATCTGGCAACTCTAATGTCATTTATGTTCAGTTTGGTTTGCCATTTCATCATGAACAGGTTGACAAAAGAACAACGCTTGCAAATCGTGCAAATTTATTTCGAAAATAATGGTTCAGTTCGCGAAGTTTACCGTGAGCTCCGTCCATTTTATGGTCGACATAATCGTCCATCAGAGCAATTAATTCGGTTAACCATGGATCGTTTTCGCACTACGTTTACTCTATGTGATAATACGCATCCGCAGAGACGTCGAACAGTGCGCACCGAAGAAACAATTGCCGCTTAGAGCAAAGTGTTGAAGAGGACCCGAATGAATCGATTCGCCACCGTGCACAGCAATTGGAGCTTTGTCCATCAACTTTATGGAAGATTTTGCGCAAAGATCTTGGCTTGCGACCTTACAAGATCCAGCTTGTGCAAGAATTAAAGCCGCGAGACCATGCAATGCGTCGTGATTTTGGTGTATGGGCCGAAAATGAGATTGATTTCGATGCTGATTTTCATCGCAAAATTTTGTTCAGTGATGAGGCTCATTTTTGGTTGAATGGCTACGTCAACAAGCAAAATTGCCGCATTTGGAGTGAAGAGAATCCACATGAGACCCTTGAAACGCCATTACATCCACAAAAACTGACTGTTTGGTGTGCTCTATGGGCTGGTGGAGTCATTGGGCCATACTTCTTCCGCAATAATGCTGGAGAGGCAGCTACCGTTAATGGAGACCGGTATAGAGCCATGATAACCGACTATTTTGTTCCCGAATTGGATGGCATGAATGTGGATGAGTTGTGGTTCCAATAAGACGGCGCTACATGCCACACAATGCACGTCACAATCGATTTATTGAAGGAAACATTCGATGAGCGCATAATTTCGCGGAATGGACCTGTCAATTGGCCACCAAGGTCGTGTGATTTGACACCATTGGATTATTTTCTTTGGGGATATGTGAAGTCGCTCGTCTACACCAACAAACCAGAAACGTTAGGGGAATTGGAAGCCAACATTCGTGGCGTTATTGCCGACATACGGCCCCATATGCTCGAAAAAGTGGTTGAAAATTGGACCTGTAGAATTGGCTTTATTCGAGCCAGCCGCGGCGGCCACATGCCCGAAGTCATATTTAAACATTAATGGCATAAAATTATCCTTCCAACAAAGCCAAATTGATGGACCTTAAAACGATTTTCTTGTGTTTTATTTCAATTCAAAGTTCTATACCCCTAAAAAAACACCCTATATAAGGCATAAAATGAAAATTTGGAATATAAAATCGCGCGATTATCAAAATGCATTAAATACTTTTTTTTTTATTTCATATACATACATACGTAAGGTATAAAATGAATATAAGGTATAAAATGAAAATTTGGAGTAAGCCCTGCTTAGTCCATTATCTATGTAACTGCACCTGAAATAGCAGTTGCGTTGTTATTATAGAAATTAGTAAAGCATTTATGATATTTAGCATTTCTGACATTAATTCTCTTTGTGAAAAGCAAATTATTGTCACATTCTTATGAGAATTAACGTCATTGACATTAGTTCTCTTTGCAAAAGCAAATTAATGTCATTGGCTTTTTAAATGCGAATTAATGTCACTGACGTTAATACTGACGGCTGTAATACTTCTTCCAGGTTTAAGTTGATGTCACCAATTACTGTCCACTACTTAGCTCCCTGCAATGGCCGCATTTACAAACAGTGTTTAGAATACGGATTTAGATTTCATAACTTTAATCCAGCTATGCTTGAATATTTGTTCTATTTCGAAAACGGAATTTGTTGTTTACTGAGTTAGAGCTGTTTAGACCGGTACGGGTGAAAAGGAAACAAAAAGTTTTTCCTTTTTCTCTTCTACGCGTTTCAACGCTTTCACGTCTTTCTCAGGAAGTATATTTTTTTATTTTTTCAAACAATAAACATAAAGTAACAATTAGAAATAGCAACATTTAACATTAAAAATTACATTTAAGCAATAACTTACTTACATTAATTTAGTTGTTCGCAAGAATATATTATACATATTTTGATAATCTTTAACACACAACATATTTTACACGGCTAAGGCGAATTACAAACATACAGACACACATTTACCATGTATTTTGTTTTTGTAATTAATGGATCTCATGTCAAAATCGTACTGCGGTGAAACTTGTAGTTTCAAAATTCGAGAAAAAGTAGCTATCAGCTGATTGGATAATTCCACCTTGTACTGAATTCACCTTGATATTTTACTTTTCCTCATCTTGTTTTTTTGTATCCTTTGCCTTTCTTTATTACTGTTGTATAGGCGCTGCTTGGTCAGCTGGTGTTGTATGTGCAGACTTTCCAATGTCATTCTTCTTTTTATTTTTCTTTCCACTTCCAATATTGTCGCATTATTAAAATCAGCTGTGTTATTGTTGACCGTCAAGTGTTGCGCTAGTGCTGTTGTTGTCTGTTTGTTTTTTGCGTCGATTTCATGTTCGTGTATTCTCGTTCCCAGTGATCTTTTTGTTGTCCCTATGTAACATTTATTGCAGCTATTGTTCTCGTCACCTTTGCATTTGATTTTGTAAACCACGTTGCTTTGGTTTTCTTTGTCAATTCTGCCTTTAGTTTTTGTGAATATGTGACTGAGGGTGTTGTGTGGCTTGTGAGCATACGTTATGTTGTTTTGCTTCATAATTTTGCCGAGTGATTGGTTACTTGTGAGGCCTGGGACATAAGTCACACCAATATAAGTATTTTTGGTGGTATTATTTCCGTTCGACTCATTTTTGTCATTCGGGTGGTCCATTTTTTGTTCAGTCTTTTCCATGGATTTCTTCACCAATGCATTCGGGTAGCTATTTTTGTAAAGTATGTTTCTTATTTTGTTCTTGTTTTTCTCCATGAACTCTTTGTCGCTTAGGTGATATATTTTCCGAATAAAACTCGTTACTGTGTTGATTTTTTGATACCATGGATTACACAGGTCAAAAAAAAAAATTTTTTCTGTAAATGGGTTTTGCCCTATATATTCGAATTCTATGTTCAATTCTACAAAAAAAATGCAATTACGAATCAAAAATATTTGGTTTTGTAGAAGTTATAGCGATTTGAAAATTTTGCATTTTTGCACCAGGCTAATGTAGGTCCTTTCGCGCTATTTCGGTCGATAGAGGGCGGCGGGTAGCTACCTGATGCAGCGATGCATCGAAAAAAGATCTACTTAAAGCACAACATACTCATCTTAAAAAAAAAAAACCAAAAAAATGTGGCTGAGAAACAGTAAAAAGGAGATAAAAGGTCCCAGATACACATGATTTTAGGTAGATTTGGCAATTAGTTAAGTACATATTAAGAAACTCATCGAAACTTTTACTGACGGATTGGCAGGCCTAGCAATAGAGCATGGCGTTTTTGTAAGTAAAATTTTTTTTAAGAAGCTGTAGTTTCTTGGGTCACTCGTTGTGGGCGACATTATGTTTTTGCATGTCACAGAGAGATGATGTCTTCGAGAAATTGTAAACGAGCGGCTAATTCGTTTTGCTATATATGTGGTGAATGTATTAAAAGAACACAAAAAAGTTTGATTTAACTAAAAACACAAGGATTTGCGAGACCTACCTAGCCTACTTCGGTCTACCTGTTAAAAACCAGGACAAAAAATGGGCTCCACATGTTTCATGTAACTCTTGCAGAAGCATTCTGGAGCGTAAGTTTATTTTCTCTTTTTTATTGTATTAACTGTATGAATATATATATATATATTAGGCCGGGTCAATTTGTGGAGAGGCAAAAAAATCGCTCATTGCTCTGTGAAAATCATATTCTAGGGATGAAAATAAGAAACTTTGCCGAAGGAACCATACCTCTAAAACGAATTCTGATGTCCCCCAATTTGGGTCGAACTTTTGGGTAGGGGCAAATTTTGAAAACTCCCACTTTGACCCATTTAGAGTGCTCCAATCGAGTCCAAATGTATGACCGACAAAAACAGTAACATCATGCTTGGGTATATGACTCATTTGGTTTTCGATAGTTGTTGATGTAGTTGCTTCATCTTGCGGTGTAGAGGATGGTGGGTTCATTGTAAACTTTTTGAATTGGAATAGTCACTTCACTTATTCTCTCTCTCTCTATGGCGCGATATACAACAGGTATATCATCATAAACCTCCTAAGAGATTTTTGCGCCAAGCTTCTCTTCCAATTTGTGGTGTGCCGATTTGAATTTTCCCTACAAATTAGTGGGACCTACAGTTTTTTGCCGACTCCGAACGGCATCTACAAGGGAGACGAATTTTCGCTGAGAAGCCTGTCATGGCAGAAATACACTCGGAGAGTTTGCCAAACCACTGCCGAGGGGCGACCGCGTTTTGAAAAACTTTTTTTCAAATCCCACTTATTACCCCTACCCAAAAGTTCGACCCAAATTGGGGGACATCAGAATTCGTTTTAGAGGTATGGTTCCTTCGGCAAAGTTTCTTATTTTCATCCCTAGAATACGATTTCCACAGAGCAATGAGCTATTTTTAAATCGACCCGCCCTAATATACATATATCTATATATAATTGCATAATAACTGAAATTGTTATCAAATGCTTTACGTTTTATTATAGTTTAGTACCCGGGTGAGAAAAGAGCCATGAAGTTCGCAGTGCCGAGGGTTTGGAGGGAACCGAGTAATCATGACACTGATTGCTATTTTTGTGTAGTGAAACCACTGAAAGGGAAACGTTTAAGGAAAACAATACGATTTTTGAATAGGTAAAAATCGAAGACGATCCAAAACACGTGCAAGCAAAGCAGCTGTCAACAATTAACTGAACATTCAAAATGGCCGAGCTTGTCGGCATAAGTGAGAGACATGAGTACCAACATAACGCCACAAAAAATTCGAAATTCGAATACACGTAACCAGCGAAAATTCAAAATTCGCGATACGTTTTGAACACACCTCGTATATCCGGAACTACCATCGACATCCGCTCCAGTACCACATTCGGAACAAAATCCTGTACCCGATCCACCTGTGTTAGAAAAGCAACTATTCCCTCAAGGCAGCTTTCAAGCACCGAGTTCATCTGCATCCGTACATTCCGAATTTGTTCCCCAATTTGAACCAAGAATACCACATCTCATCAACTCTGAAGATCTCAATGACTTAATAAGAAACTTAAATCTATCAAAAGACAAAGCAGAGTTATTAGCATAGCGGCTTAAACAACGAAATTTACTTACTTCTGATGTTCGAATATCTCGGCAAAGAAAGCGTCATGAAGAATTTTCTTGTTTCTACAGTAAGGAAGATGGACTCTGGTTTTGCTATGACGTGAAAGGTTTATTTGAAGCAATTGGTATTCCTTGTAATACAAATGAATGTCGCCTCTTTTTCGACAGCTCAACAAGAAGTCTAAAAACAGTTCTACTACACAATGGGAACAAATTTCCATCTATTCCACTGGCACATTCCATACATCTCAAATATGACAGCATTAAAATGCTATTAACTGCAATCAAATATACGGAATACAAGTGGGAAGTTGTTGAAGACTTCAAGATGGTTTGTTTTTTTACTGGAATGCAAGGTGGATATACCAAACACTCCTGTTATCTTTGCCTATGGGATAGCAGAAATGATGCCGCCCACTATCGCCAAAAACATTGGCCTGAACGTACTGAGTATGGAGTGGGAAGATTTAATATTAAACATGAAGCAATTGTCGATCCTAAAAACATATTGTAGCCGCCATTGCATATTAAATTGGGCCTTATTAAACAATTTGTGAAGCCTCTTAATATTGAGTCTAAAACTTTCAAATACTTGCAGACTTTTTTTCCAAAGCTGTCAGAGGCGAAAATAAAGCTGGAGTCTTTGTTGGCCCTCAAATAAAAAAAAGTATGAACTGCGATATTTTCCCGGACCTATTTAGTAATGAGGAGAAACTAGCGTGGAACAGTTTTAGGGCAGTAGTTCATGGCTTTCTGAAGAGCTGATAACTGATTGGATGTAGAATGTCACTAAAGATGCACATGTTACATTCACATCTGGATAAATTCAAAGATAATATGGGAGCTTATTCAGAAGAACACGGGGAGTGATTCCATCAAGATATAATGCAGTTTGAGAAACGCTACCAAGGCCAGTATACGGAAAGCATGATGGGGGACTATATTTGGACGTTAACGAATATGGCAGGAAAAGCAGGAAAAATCACTTAAAACATTTAAACTGTATTCCAAAACTAAAATTATAAGAATAAATCTTAAATTGATTTTTACTATACTAGAATAAATCAAATCTATGTCAAATTTTGATGAATTTTCACGTTTTTCGTTTTTCTCATTTTTTTCGAACAAAACCAAATCAAAAACTTTTTTATGTTTATATTCTTATTTATGGGTGCAAAAGCAATAAAAATGTTGTTGACCAGTGTTATTAGAGTAATAACACTGGATCACAAATTCCAACTTTTTTTCTGCACCAGAGACGCCATAGTGAAATTCCTATGTAAAATCACCTCCGAATTCCGAAAATCAAGGTTATTTTTACTTGAATGGTACCGTTTTTGAGATATTTACGATTTACCGTTATTTCAAAAAACAAAAAAGATGGCTCCACTTAATCGTGTATATCTCAAGAACAAACTGAGCTCTTCCAAGACGGTTTAAAAAATTTGAAAGCTTATAAAATTTACTATAATCAGTACATACAACACTTTTTGCTAGGTCCTGCAGATTCAAACATATTGAACAATCATTACGGATTTTTTAAATTTTTTTTGTAAAAATATAAAAAAATTTGTACTTTGCGAGGAAGCATCTCGAAAACTTTTAGTTTTTTTGCAGATATTTTTTCCCCCCTCTAAGCTCTGTTTTATTACAAAAAAAATAAGCTATCAGTGAACAAAATCGATGAACTAATACAAAAGTTATAAGCATTCAAGTAAATATATCCATTTAATGCTTAAGTACCCTACTGGTACATATGTGTTAGTATTCGTATATCAGTTAGTTAGCAGGTAGATTTTCGAAAAGTTATTAGATACAAAAAGCTGTTAGTGTCGTTTTCTCAAACCTAGGTACATTTTAAACAAGAGAATATTTTTGAGGCAGGTAGTGTTTTCTTTGTAGAACTAGGGAACCTTTTTGTTTAGGTAGGCTTGAATTTTTACTGGATCTAAGTATAAATAAGAGTACATGCGCCTTGTTCCTTCATAATATCTGCAAGGCTCGCCGGATACTGTTCAGTTTATAATTGCAGTTTATAACCCGTCATTTACTTAAAATAAAAAATGAATAAAAGGGCGCGAGAGTTTGAGTGTACAAATGATCCAGATATGTTCTGTTTCATCTGCGGTCAATTTATTGTTAAAAGTATGAGACGTGTGTTTTCAAATCCTTTGAAAGTTACATACTATAAGTGTTTTGGAATTGAGCCTAAAAACAATGAAAAACCATGGACACCGAACACTGTGTGCACCACATGCCGAGTCGAATTGATTTCTTCGGAAACCGGAACAAAAAGGTACGTTGTAAAAATTAGGAATTTGTTCCCTTTTAATGCATAGCTGACTAATTCCTGAAACTATCTATTTAGGCGACGTGTGAAATTTATTACACCAATGAAGTGGAGGGAACCAACTTGCCATTCAACGGACTGCTATATTTGTACTACAAAAGTACTTGGGGTTGGAAAGTCCAGAAAAGTAACCTATGCGAGCGTATCTACAGTGTCATTACCAGAACTAATTTCAACAGAAGCGATATTGCCAGAATCAAATTTAACTTTAGTTCCGGCTCCAGTTTCATTGTCAACAGTAGTATCTGATTACGCGGCATCATGTTGTACTGAATTTCAAACGGAAAACGAAAGAAATTCTTTGTCACAAGCACAACTCAATGATTGGATAAGGGATTTGGAATTGTCAAAGGAAAAGGCCGAACTACACGCCTCTCGAATGCAACAATTTAAATTTGTTTCATCCGATGTTACGGTAACATATTATAGAACTCGTCACGAAGAATTTTCCAAGTACTATACGAAGGAGGACAGTGTTTGTTACTGCAAAGACATTGCTGGTCTATTCAAACAATTTGGTGAACCATATGATTCAAAAGAGTGGCGATTGTTCATAGACGGCAATAAATTAAGTTTAAAGGCCGTATTATTGCATATTGGCAACCAAAAGCCATCTATCCCGATCGCGCATGCAGTAAATACGAAGGAAACATATGAGATAATGCAAAAATTGCTCAAGTTAATCAAATACGAAGAACATGATTGGAAAATATGTGCCGATCTTAAAGTCGTTGGAATGCTATGTGGTCTACAAAGTGGATACACAAAATACTGTTGCTTTCTATGCAAATGGGATAGCCGAGCTCGTCAAGACCACTACATCATAAAGGATTGGCCAGAACGAATCGAGTTTCAAGTTGGGGTAGATAACATAAAATACTCTCCACTTATAAAGAAGGAAAAAATAATTCTACATCCGCTCCACATCAAGCTCGGCCTTATCAAAAACTTTGTGAAGGCTTTGGACAAAGAAGGCGAAGCTTTTCATCATTTGAAGACAATCTTCCCAGAGATTTTAGAAGCAAAAATAAAGGAAGGGATTTTTGTGGGACCGCAAATAAGGAAAATGATGACCAATAACCATTTCAAAGAACTATTGTCACCAGTGGAGGCAGCAGCGTGGGATTCTTTTGAAAAGGTCGTTACTTCTTTTTTAGGCAAACACAAAAGTCCTAACTACGAGATGATAGTGAACGACT
Organism: Merzomyia westermanni; assembly: GCA_949987695.1. Taxonomy (NCBI): domain Eukaryota; kingdom Metazoa; phylum Arthropoda; class Insecta; order Diptera; family Tephritidae; genus Merzomyia; species Merzomyia westermanni. Next base: position 189,883,827 of record OX465288.1, read on the forward strand.
TAATCAAAAACTATGCGAAAATGGGTAAATAAAAAAACATATTATAATAAATTATATATTACATAAATTTACATGAGAATATATAGCCATAAATCTGAATTCATCGTCCAGTTCCGAACAAACAAGAACGGGAAAAATATAAACAAAAAATTTGTTCTGAATTGAAAGATAAATCCAGCCTAAGAAAATTATATACTAATGTGTCACTTATGTATTTATCTAATTTACTTTTTTATTTTCTTTCAGGAGTAAATATGTCTTTAAAAATTCATTTCTTACACTCCCACTTAAATTTTTTCCCGCAAAATCTTGGCGACGAAAGTGACGAGCATGGCGAAAGGTTTCACCAGCAAATGAAAGTGATTGAAAGTCGGTATCAAGGATTCTGGGATGTCGCTATGATGGGCGACTACTGTTGGTTTCTCATAAGAGAAACCGATCCTAATCTAAATAAGCGTCAAAACAAGACACATAACTTTTTCAATTATAAAATAAGATCATAGAGTTAAGACAGAACCATATGTACATATGCTATTATTTGTAGGGTACTTAAGTATCAAATGGATATATTTACTTGAATGCTTATAACTTTTGTATTAGTTCATCGATTTTGTTCACTGATAGCTTATTTTTTTTGTAATAAAACAGAGCTTAGAGGGGGGAAAAAATATCTGCAAAAAAACAAAAAGTTTTCGAGATGCTTCCTCGCAAAGTACAAATTTTTTTATATTTTTACAAAAAAAATTTAAAAAATCCGTAATGATTGTTCAATATGTTTGAATCTGCAGGACCTAGCAAAAAGTGTTGTATGTACTGATTATAGTAAATTTTATAAGCTTTCAAATTTTTCAAACCCTCTTGGAAGAGCTCAGTTTGTTCTTGAGATATACGCGATTAAGTGGAGCCATCTTTTTTGTTTTTTGAAATAACGGTAAATCGTAAATATCTCAAAAACGGTACCATTCAAGTAAAAATAACCTTGATTTTCGGAATTAGGAGGTGATTTTACATAGGAATTTCACTATGGCGTCTCTGGTGCATTTTGGCTGTAAACCAGTGTAATTGATTAGTCTACCCGATATTACTGCCTTTGCATACCAATTCAGAATTAAGTTCTCATTTTCCCGATGTATTTCCACGTCGAGGAAGGCAAGTTTGTTGTACTGCTCTATTTCTCTTGTAAATTGTAACTTGGTATGCTGTGCGTTTAGTGTTGCTAGTATTTATTCCACGTCTTTAATTTTTACAATAGTTTGTATTGCCAAATGTATCGGTATATTTGTGAATAACGATACTACGTCAAAGGAGATGAGAATTTCGTCTTTTTGTACTGTGATGTTCTTAACTTTTTCTCTCAGTATGAATAAATTTTTGATATTGTGTTCTTCGGATATAATGTTCTTTAAAATACTCCCAATAAACTTTGATGGTCTGTAGCATGGTACGTTCGTGGAGGGGCATGTCAGTCTCAGTGGTGTGTTCGCTTTATGTATTTTAGGCAGACCGTATAATCTAGGTGCATTTGCAGCCGAGGATGTCAATTGATGTTTTTGTTTAGTGTCTAGTCTCCTTTCTTTATAAAGATCGTTTATAATGGTGTTGTTCTTCCTCGGTAATTTCTGTCTGGGATCGTTCCTAAGAGTTTTGTATGTTTGTTTGTCGGCTAACAGCTCTCTGATCTTTTGATCATATTCGTCTTTGTACATCAATACGGTTTTTTTCCTTTTATTTTCCTTTATTTGTGTTGACCAAGAAACCTTTTGGTATTCGTATATGCTTTAAGTATGGATTTATCTTTTATATTGTGTCTTAACTATTGCTGAAAAGTGGTAATTTTTGATGCAAGTTCACTCTTACTGTGTCTTTTTCCCTGTCATCTTCAATGCCCTGTATGCCTTGTTCCAAATCGGCAATCATTTGTATTGGGGAAAATAAGTTTTTTGATACAGGTAAGGCAAACTTGTTTCCGAGCGATAGTAACCAACGGGACTCTTGCGGAACCTCAATGCTCGTCTTATTAATGAACCATTCCTCATTTAACCTCATGCCAAACTTGCTGACATTTTTGGAGATCTGTGTTTGAAGCTTGCTGTTTAGTACGTCGTCTGTATTTGTGCCGATTTTCATCGAAAAGTGTCTGTGGTTAACTAAAATTTTCTCGTAATTTGTTTGTTGAAGTCTGTTACGTAACGTATCCTGAATATGTTTGACGGTCGTTGTAATAATTTTAATGTTTTGATTTAATTCGGTTCGTAGATAACAAGAATTTATACCAAAGTGTTTCAGAGGCTGCCACCTATTTGATATCAAACGAAAGTTATTTGACGTCGTCTTTCAAAAAAGATAGCTCTAGGTAGCGTTACGACCTAGAGTTGCCACAAAATCCCATCTAATTTATTATTTAGCATATCCGCTAATATCTCGAGAACGTTTAGATGAACTTTTGAAAATAGGTAAAATGCTGCAGTTCGAGCTTTTTCCACTTAAACGTTGCCACTAGGAGGTTTCTACAGTTTGGCCACCTATTTGAAATTTTTAAAAATTCATTGAGTAAAGCAATGTTTGTATCAAAAGAAATGTAATCAATTATAAATCGAAAACGACATGACTCCTTTGGATGAACTTTTGCATACATTTAAAATGCTCATTTGGAGCTCTCCTACTTAAGCGTTTCCAGTTGGAGTGCAGAGGTGCCACCTCTTTGAAGTTATAAGCAACTGAGTGTGATATGCTAAAATAGGTATCAGACTAAGGCTTTTTCTTATCGTATTTCAACAAAAATATTCCTAGGTAGGGTTACCACTTGCCACCTCGTACCATGATATTTATTTTCTTGCGCACCCACTTTTATCTCGAAACCGTCTTGACACATTCTATGAAATTTTGTAAGTAGGTTATCTGCTATCAAAGCATCTCATATAAGTGTTGCCACTTAGGACGTTTTTATCGAGTTTTCACCTATCTGAAATGTTTAATTATGTTTATCAAACGAAAGAAATTTTAGCTGGTATTTTAGCAAAAATATTTCCAGGCAGAATTACTACCTAGGGGTGCCACATAGTCCAAACATGGTAATTTTTTCAATTTCCGCCATTATACGACCAGAATGTCTTTACTGTTGAGTATCAACAATAAACTAAATTATATGTCACCGACCTTTAAATGAGAAAAATATCAGATGATGGTATATAAATCATTCAAACTTGGAAATTTCTCGTATGTTAAAGTTATGAAAGAGGCTGATGAGGTATTCTTCACATAACGCCGTACTTTAGTTCAAAAATTATAGTCATTAAAAACTTATTTATCATTAATAATTAATTCTCACTCAAGCCCTAGAATAAGGTAAAAACTCACATACAGTTGTATATTATTTAATATTTGCGAGAAAATTGCAAGCTGCTAGAAGCTATAAAAAGTGAAAGCCACTGTGAAAGTACGCAAATAAAAGTTTTCAAAACTAAAGTGAGCTAAAGCAAGGGAAATATGTTGTTGCATGCTAGCAAACAGAAACATTCCATTTTTTCTAGCTCCGTTTTGACACATAACGATTATAAAAACATTTTTTAAATAGAAAGTACATATGTGTTGACGATGAAGCGATGGCTTCCGATTTGGTATGGCTGTTACATGCCATTTACGATGAACGTTGACAGCAACATGTTTTAAGCACATTCCCAGCTGTCGGCTATGTACAACACAATTAAACAATTTTATGCTGAATATATACGCAACTAAAAACGAAGCGATTCATCTCCACAAACATTCTCGGAGCACTCATAATTTAAGACTCTGAAATGAGTCCCAAATATTTGGGAAATGTGTTCCAACGAGATATTCCCTATTTATGGAGAAGCGTCAATTGGTGTGTATGTATGTACAAACAAAAATCTTTTGTAAAACACTTTTTTTTTTAGACGAAGGTTGAGACATCTTCCCCAATCCTAGCGTCCCAATTTCAATGCCCGAAAGTCTAAATTTAAAACCCCAAAACGTGCAGTTTATGAATTTTGTATTAGTTATAAATGACTCTATTTCTCTTTTTCTCTTTATGGCGCGATATACAACAGGTATATCATCATAAACCTCCTAAGAGATTTTTGCGCCAAGCTTCTCTTCCAATTTGTGGTGTGCCGATTTGAATTTTCCCTACAAATTGGTGGGACCTACAGTTTTTTGCCGACTCCAAAATGCATCTACATACAAAGGAGACGAATTTTTGCTGAGAAGCCTGTCATGGCAGAAATACACTCGGAGAGTTTGCCAAACCACTGCCGAGGGGCGACCCCGTTTTGAAAAACTTTTTTCAAATCACTTTTGATGTTACCTGTACTAGGGCTCGAACCATGGACCTTCGGTGTGGTAGGCCGGCAACACTACCTGCACACCACGGCGGCCGCCGCGACTCTATTAAGGAGTCTTTTTTGAGTCCAATAAGTGCCAATTATGAGCCCAAAAGTTGTCATACATGACTCTTATTCAAGCTCATATAATATATGAAATTTGGTTCATATGGGACGACCATGTCAAGAGGGAAATACTCTCATTTCGTAAAGCACATAAACGCTACTATATAGGACTTTATGGTGTGCTGTGTAATTATGAGGCCAATTGGATAAGGAAATACGAAAGATTATAATTAAAAGTGATTCAAACGGTTAGATAGGGTTACACTGAAATAAGAGCCTTTGGCCGGGTGAAAAAACCTGGGTCATTCCGATATGATAGAACCGGCTGTTGTGGGAATGATCAAAAGTGAGTCAAATATAATTACTCCATGAGTGAAATTATGAGTCAAAATACACTTTGCCAAAAAATTTAATATTTTTTTTCCTAGAATTTTCTCTTTTATATGGAAACTAAATTATACATGGATGAGATTTGGTATATGGAAAGTATAATCCATTCAAAGCCCACCTCGGTGTTAACACTAGGATGTTTCTTTTTCCTACTTAGTTTTTTTTTTTTTCCTTTGGATTTTTTTTTCTTTAGAATTTTTGTCTTTGCTTTTATTTTATTTTTTTTATTTCATAAATTTATTTCACTTACGGGTCAATTCTGTGCGTAACCGGTAATTTTGTATCTGGAAGATTATCTAACCGAAAATCGTACCCATTGGCAATGCAGTTCAGGTAACCACGATTCTAGCGTACTTGGCAACGCTGTCAAAAACAAACAATTCGCAATAGAGAATAAAATGCAAACGCGAACGAAACTTCGTGTAAAAAGTGCTTATGTTGTTTATTAATTCTTGTGAACTAGTATGTGTACAATATTTGCAGTATTTTCTGTATTTAAAGTGCAATTTTCCGCAGTTACACGATGTAACCACCTATTTTGGTGGTTACGAAAATGAACTGCAACTTAAGCCGGCAGAATACCAAAAGAGTGTAAAAGTTTCCAAACTATTTATTTGCCGGTAAAACGAATGTTGTTACCACACTAGAATTAGGGCGTAAGTGTTTAATCCTTGTAACCCAAGTCGGGCTCTAAATGACCTCCATACTTAGTCGGGGGACCTCTCTCAGATCTCGGCCTGTGAGCACTAACCACGGGAAATAGCTGAAGAGTAGAACGTCCTGCATAGGGTCACCACAGCCACTCTCGCCAAACTTCGACCCCATCTTGCCTAATACATACCCTGCATTTTGAATTTTATGACGATTCTCAGAATGATCGTGCCCATTATTCAGGGCGAAGCAGAGTATTACACTTATAGAGTGTGATCTTTGACCTCAATCCGAGGTCTAAAACCGTGTTTTGCGGTAAAGCGACTCAGGGAGATCATTCTGAATCTTCGAGGCATAATGTACAAACAATTTGCTGATTTGCAAATTTTATTTCTTTAGTTGGATTATTACACGATTAAGCTCTCTAGCCAACATCATTCCATTTCAAGCCTGCGCGAAATCCCTAATCATACAACTCGGTTTTCAGAGGTGAATGAAATTCCCAAGGGTCGTAAGTGGCGGTAGAATGTTTGTTGAATGTTTTAGAAGCCTTTTTCCGAAATGAACCCGATACGCCTCGGTACTAATACCTTCTGTTACTACCTCCAATGCCGCGGTAACTATTGATTTGACTCCCTGAACCGCCGCTTAGTCGAATTGAGTGTATTCTAAGCACCGAAACCTCCCTCTTTACGGTAGCTAGCAGTTCGCCTTAGTTACGTAATTGGTTGCCGCTGGATTATTGACAGATTGAGAGTTCGAAAATTGCTGAAGCTATGTTTGCCGCCGACCCTAAATATTCTTGTTTTTCCTTTGGACAAAGCAAGACACCGCTACATTCGAAGCATTGCTATCTTTCCGCCATGCTAACTCTAACAAGCTTATATTTACATTCCTTTTGAAAAGATGACCCACTTAAGATCCATACGTGGTCTCAACACAGCGCCAATCACCACTCTTTACCTGAAAATTCACCTCCCACCCCCCTGCACTACTATTTCACGTCGTCATCCTGCACAAATGACAGTACTACTCTTTCAGTCTTTTATTTTGTTAAGACTAACTCTTTTCTATACAGTACTTAATGACCTGGTCAATGAACTTAAAGTTCCTTTGAAGCTTTTCTTGTTTGCTATTATAAACTTCTATGAGGGCGTTTCGTTTATGATTAATTATGACCTAGGAGCTTATAGACAAACGGTGGCACGGCACAGTAGGAACCAAGTAAACTAGATACAAAAAAGAATAAAAAATGAATAGCAGACCAAAAAAGAAGCACAGCGAAAGTAAAATGGTAGAGAAAGAAAGTAGGACCGGAAGCAAAGTAGCTATAATTAAGCATGGAAGTGGAAAAATGTTAGCAAAATTTCATACATACTTATCATATGGAATATAACAAGTAGTGCATATGTGCGTGTATATATCATTTGAAATACTCACACAAGCCGGCATGTTGAAGTGCCCACTAAAAAAAAAGTTTACCTTATGTCAAAGTGGCATAAGGCGTATAACATAGAGCTGGAAATCTGTAAGGAATCTCAGCCACCTTACTTATCTGTAGCAATACGCTTGGAAACTTACGAAATGCGGACTGCACCCAAAATAAAAACCTGTTTGGGGTTAACTCAACCAACTTGTATTCGACCTCGCCTTCCTCAGGGGAGGAACTAGACGCTTTATCGTGGATTGTTCAGATGACTTTAGTAAGACGTTATCGGGGCCTAAGTTACGAAATAAACTCACTGATAGTCACGTGAGCTGGAGTCTAGAACATACCTGGCAGCAATAAAATGCAAACGAAGAGTTTACAAGGAAGCTTTACCGAAGTAAAGAAGTCTTTATGGAGGTATTTCTCTACTGGCATAGAATTGTGCTCAGACGCAGCCATACCCAGATCGTTTCCCTTCTAATCCTGTTGTTGTTGTAGTTATAACGATAGTTCCCGCTGCCTAGTCGTCACACTCCTTATCCAGCATTGACATCAACATTTTGTAACGGAAGTCCCAGGAACCTGTCGTTTTCAATAGGATTGAACCAAAGTGATGTTGGTGTAAATAGAGTCTGCTCTGTCTAGTGATGGTTTGTTTAATGGGCCAACACACCACATTCCGGGTAATGATGCGGCATGTCGGGGTTCACTCGCCATGAGGGATTCTACGTTCCGTAATGAGACTGGTTTTCTTACACGACCAATGGCTGTTATTTCGATGCAACCCTAGCTGTAACTTTTGTAATCTTTTAACCATATAGCTATTCTTCAAAATCAGGATGGATCTTGGACTGTTTTGGAAATGAGTATCCTAGATCTGCTTATGGATCTTAATGTTAGGGCAACTCACAAGAGGAGCCTTTCACTTTCTGGTTAGCTAAACCCGTTTACATCCATATTTCATAAGAGAGGGTAATATGGGCTATCAGACAGATTTAAACCTTATAAAACTAGCACCGTTCATAACCACTCTGAAGGTATCCTTAAGATTTTTTAAGTATATAGTTGAGTCATATCTCACTTTTAAATACATGCCGACGCAGTGGAGTTGTAGCTCACTTGCTTTTATTCCTAAGCTTCACACATTTGGCCAAGCTATTTTGGATCCACAAGTCTCTCTTTAATTTTACTTAAAATCTTGGAAATAGTTGTGAGTAGAAGTGTGTGCTTAGGTCAAGGGCAAATCTACAAAAAAGGTGCTTTATAGACCTCCTCTGGCATTGAATCTTCTTTTAACATTTAAACATATTTTTTGGCTTTAACTATTAGTTCGCAAGCCTTTGCGCCCGCATCGTCAGCCTTGTGAGAGTCCGACACGCCACAAGCTGACGATAACTCACTTTCAACTCACTTCTCATGAGTACGAACTGGAGAGGTGGAAAGATCGTAACGTATACCAATGTTGTTGCGTTCCCGTACTGAGTCAAGTTTCCTAAGGCGTTGTGTAACGTGATGGTTGAGCCACTCTGTAAAGTATCGAAAGGGCCCTCAAACCTTGGTCCAAGTGTAAACTCAAATAAAATTGTGCTATTTACGAGCAGGTGTAAGCTGTCGGCACTAACTGCACCTAAGCTAAACAATACGAAGAGGTGTTTCTAGGCTTTATTCTAAATAGACGTCATTCCTTATGTTAGTCCGGTATGATATGAATCGGCGGAGCTCTTATAACAATCCGCGCGTATATGGCCATAAGGGTCTTATCAACGAGGTATAAGGGCCTAGGCACTCTCGTGCATAATACCAAACTTCGGATGAGTGTACCCCAACTATTCTGGCCAACGGGTATCTTATATATAAATAGACAAGATGAATGAAATGTAGAACCGTTTTCTGCTAAACTATAATTCCAAGGTATACAAATTATATATGTATAGATAGGAAATTTTGAGGTGTACTTTTATCCGTAAATAAAAAAAAATTAAAAAATCATTTTAATATAAAAAACTTAACATAAAAGTCACACCACTACACATTCACTTATTCACACTATAGACACGCTGTGTGTGTGTGTACTTGCTTTTTGTGTACTATGCTGAATCGTGAGCATGGCCGAGGAGTTGCTTTGTAGGAAAAAATTAAGAGCCGTAGTAGTGTGAGTAGACTTGCCATGCATGTTTTTGTGTTATTCGTGTGGTCGGCTCTCACTGTGAGTGCGAAGAGTTGGTAGTGGACCAATGAAAAATAAGTATTCGCACTATAGATACTCTGTTGTGTCATGCATTTATGCTTTAGTTGTTATTGTATTGATTACTGGCTACGATGCCCAGTGTGAGCTGCTCTCCTGAGAGCATGAAAAGTTGCTTTGTTGGATACATTAAACAAGCAATGTAAAATATGAGCAAATATGTAAAATTCATTGCTGATACCTACAAACAGGGTTTACAAAAATAAAATAAATGATTACTCATAAAGAGTATTAAACACCGAAGAAAATTAAAGGAAAATAGAGGAAAGGAAAAGAATTGAAAGGAAGGAAAATTAAAGGAAAACAAAGGAAAGAAAGGGAAAAGGAAAGGAGAGGAAAGGAAGGAAAGGAGAGGAAAGGAAGGAAAGGGAAGGGAATGGAAAGGATAGAAAAGGAAGGAAAATTAAAGGAAGGAAAGGAATGGTAAGGAAATGAAAGGAAGGGAAGGGAAAGGGAATCAAAAGAAAAGGAAAGAAAACGAAGGGGAAAGAAAGAAAATAAAAGGAAGGGAAGGGAAAGGAAAAGAAGTTTGAGAAAAGGAAAAAATAATATAAGAGAGTAAAAGAAGAAATCAAGGAAAATAAAAATATGTTAGACGAAAGGAACGACATAGAAAGGAAGAAAAAAAGGCGGATAAAAGATACAGCAAAAAAATAAAATAAAATAAAGTTTACTGGTTGAATTTCAACCACTGGGCGAACTTTAGTATTATAAGTTCCTCTTACCTTCTGGTGGGTGCCTTTACCATTTTCCACATTGCTTACAGCATTTTTTTGTTGGTATGTCTGTATATAGGAATGTATGTCAGTAAATGTACGCGCCACACCATACAATCCTGAGAGTGAATCACGCGATGCCGATTGCGGGATTTTGTTTCGCCTCTACTTTCTACCAAGCCCATTACGAAATGTTTTAATTCCTTGCTGCGTGACTTCCTAAATATAATTTGAAATATGCTAACTATGAAACTGCTTACGAGCAAAAAAGGCGTTCATTCAGAAACTCAAACTAAATGAAAAAAGTGCTGACCGCCGAATAAAATAAAAGCATGCAAAGTTTTACTTTGACCCTTGTAGCTGGCGTCTATATATAAATAAGGTGACCAAGTTTTTTAGCGTAAAGCGCTTTTTAATTATGTGCTTACTTGCAAATCCATTTTTAATTTAAAAAAAGTGATAACTAAAAATTTGTTTTCAAATATTAGACAAATAAGAAGCTGGAAATGGTTTCAGGTATCCACCAGATAGGGGTCATGGGGAACATTACCTAGGGTAGTATCTTAGGTTATGTAAGGTTGCGAGGGATAAGCTGAAACACTAAGGTAACAGTCCGACACATAGGCCGCCAATGGGCCCCGTTGTGATACCCTATACATCTGCAGCTGCGACAGTAATCGAAGGTTGTTACCCCAATTCTAGCACCGTGTGTGCCAGTGTAACAGTGACATGTTAAACCCCTGAGCAGGGATGCTAAAACTGATTTGTATAGAGTCAGAAGCGCTCTTGTGGGCCCCTTATCATATGAAGGCCACGTTAGTCTGGATGTCTCACACGATGAGATGGCTGACCATAGTCCATTTGCATTTCTTATAGTGCTTGTGTTCACACGAAGGCTGAAGGTGGCCATGCGTATACCTAAAGAATCATTTCCCGGCAGGATATGGTCGGTGGTGCCTATCCTAGCTAGCTCGTCTGCACTACAATTGCCTTCAACATCGCTGTGCCCAGGTACCCATAAACTGCTGAGCCATCTCGTTAAGAGATCTACGGCAGGTAGTACCTTACTTCTAAACGAATAAAAAGGGCTATTCGGTAATTGAAGCAATTCAAACTTCCGCGTCGGGAGGGTTGAGTACATGTTCAATTTCAGCGATCCATAGATCAGATCGGCAGGCTATATATAAGGCAGTAATTCACTCATACCTATTCCTTGGATTAACTCTAGGGTAATTTTTATACCTAAGACAGTTCGAACGTTTCAGAACCCAGTCTAGTGTCAAATCCAATCCTGAAGAGCAGCGGTGTGCATGCGGACCACCCGCGGTTTTGGTGGACAAGGTCGTCAACAGAGGCACGCCCCAAAGGGGGATGCTATTACCTTTTCTATGGGTAGCCACAGTAGACTGCTGGGTGCCCTGGAGGAGGAGGGGGGTCTAAAGTTATAGCGTACGCGGACGATCTTGCGTATTTTGTGACTTCATGCAGAGAAACTTCAGATTAGTCGAAAGGTGGACCGGGAATAAAGGCCTAGGTTTTAACCCGGTCAAAATAGAGCTGGCCCTGCTCACTAGAAAATTGGCAATACCGCCCTCAAACTGGGTGACTCCACAAAATACCTTGGTATTATTTAGGAGCATGCTGAGAAGGTATTAATGGCCCTTTACTCTTGCAGGGGCGCCATCGGCAAAGACGAGGACTGTCCCCAAAATTACACTTTGGTTCTGCACTGCTCTACGGAGTTTTGAGAGAATATTGACATGGAGGCCGCTGCAAATCTCTCAGCGAGATGGCTAAGCAACTCTCGAGTCACCTGGTATGGACGCTTGAACACTGTGGTATACCAGGAAATGAGATGGCAGACAAGCTTGCTAAAGGGGGCACATCCGCACCAATTTCACAGTCCTTGTTGTTGTTGTTTGTAACGACAAAAACGCTCCCCGAAGGTTTTGTGGAGTGTTGTCGAAAGTGGCAGCCATTTGTCGGATATGCGATACATGCCCGAATGTCTCGGGTGCGATTTGGTAATATCAGTGCAACCTTCTTGGTCATGCTACCTCCAATGAGAGGTGAGAGGCATCATATCCATAGATCAACCATCGAGTTGCACGTTATTGCCTTTGTGCATTTTAGTTGCCTCCTACGACCGGTATGCCTGCCTCGGGCATAATCTAACCCCCTAACCCGCAGGTCTGGCAGTAGACTGAAGTATTTGGGGTGCGATATTCTCCGCTTCTCGGAAACCCCAAGATGTAGGGGCTCATGAAAGGCATGTGCAACCTGTGGGGCCTAAGTGTGCTAGTGTAAAAACTGGCAGCCACCTTAAATGGCAAACACCTAACCTTACTATCAGCGACCTCTTGGTCCTTTTTCTTGTTTTATAGTGAATGCAGTTATGAGGCCAGGAAGTAAATACTACCTCAAAGTTCCATATTGTCAGTCGCCGCCACTATGGTGAAGCTCTAATTATTTTGAAGTGGTTAGTTTTGGAAGCAACAAGGTCGGTGAAACCTAGCCGTGCAGCATACAATACAGAAACGTCATTGTAACGCTTTGGTTAAGTCCGACTTTGATCGCTGGCACCTAATATTTATGTGTGTACTCGTATTACGTGCCCATGAGTAGAGACAAATAACAGTAAAGTCACAAACTGTGTCGAAGCTCGGCAAGAGTAACTAATTTGGCAAAAATTGTCACAGTACAAACTACTCGTTACACGTTCTCTAAAACTTTGCTGTGTATAAACAAAGTCTGACGAAGTAAAAACAAGCAGAGCAAACATTTTTTTTTTATAATCTCTACTGTAGGACTTTCAAATCAGTGGGATGGTTGGTCAGCTTGTAGCCTGCAACTCACATTTCGTGTCTTCAACATCATGATAGATGTTGGCTTTGCGTTGGCGTGCGGTCATTGCGGGTCCAAAGAAGTCAGCACGATTCTAAGTTTATTGCTTTATGGTCATTAACAACTGTTTAGAACTTTTTAATGCAATAAAAGCTGATGTTAATTACTATAATAACACGCAATTTTACACTATGTCAGCTGCCTTAAAAATTTGAATTTTTGTTAGAAGCTTAAAAATAATTAAATTTAATTTTAAAACGATCAAACTGATATTTTAAGCTAGCAACTGAATCATAAAATACTCTCTGATATATGGCTTGGAGTCATGGGCAGTGTTGAAAGTGATATTTCCCTCTGAGTATTCGAGAGAAATGTTATCCGAAAGATGTATGACCCCTTGTGATGTCAACGGTTAGTATTGAAGGAAATTTAAGGCTGAGCTGTACGAATTTTACTCAGATGTGAACACAGTCCAGCGAATCAAGGTCTAAATGATCCTCTGGCTGAGTTATATTATGCGATTGGACATAGAAGCTCCCTCACAAAAGGGTTTTCTATCGACGGACGGGCGAAGGCCTCGACTGAGATAGAAAAGACAAGTTGAGTTATGACTTGCACTCCCTTGGTGTTTCCAATTGGCGTCAGTGATCGTTAAAAAGTGATGACGGGAGTGCTTCGGTGATAATGAAAACCTCCGCTTATCGATCGGAAATATTTATTGAGAGGAATAAGGTCGAACTTGCCATCATCACACATCACTCCATGCGATATCGTCTCTCTCACCGCCTGCCACCTTTTGTCCGACGCAGGTCGACCTAAGGCATTTCAACCTACCTTTCTATGATGTTGGACAGGAGTAAGCAAAGCAGATTATTGATTATTGATCAGCCCATTGAATGGAGACGACGTTGCTCGTGTCGTAAGAAACTGTCATAACTCGGTAGACATAAACATATTTTAGCGACAGCCTTTATTATAACCTATATCAGCTCTGGCATCTGATTATCTACGCATACGGTCTAAATTGGAGCATCGGCATCTACATCAACTTTTGTAAAGCTGGTTTCGATGGTTTCAGAGATTTCAACGAGGGCTGGGTTCATAAGCGCCGGAATATACCTCCGAATTAGTGCGAATATCTTAGCCGAGATAGCGACCTCGGCCAGTGAATGTAATCAGCTGCAACATTTCGAGCCTTCAGATCAACACAAATAAACCAAATGGTTAAAATCTGACCGAACAGAAAAGTATGGTGATCACAGGTCGGAGGTTGGAGAAACCGAAGGGTTGGAAATCCTTTAGTCCATAATGTATCTCCTTGCCGATGTTAAATAAGCTTAATAGTTAGGGAGTCACTTACCTAAGAGTTCAAACATGGAAAGAGGTAAAGTTGGTTCATCTGCTTAAGCCTGGGGGATCAGCTACAGAGGCGGAGTTCTATAGGCCGATATGGCTCCATTTGCTAATAGCAAAGACTTTTCAGACAGTACTACTGCCTTATTACATCCTAACTTGCTAATAGCTTACCATTAGAATGGAATCCGTAAGCTGCGGAAACCCATTATTTCGCTGAATTGTTTTCGTAGATTTAAACTTGTCAAAAGCTTTCGACATAGTCAACCACTAGTTGATTCTACACGATACTAAGCCAACTAACATTTCTCCAAGCCCGAAAAGGTGGATCCACAATTATCTGAGTGTTCGACAGCCATCGCCTGAGCATTGCTTACATTATGGAAGGCGCGTTAAAGGCCTACAAAATACAAGCGTTAGGTATGCCTGTCAAGAGAGGCTAATAAAACCCACCATCCGACGGCTTAAGGGGTCAACCATTACGTGGTAGTGCCGTCTTCATTCCCGGAAAACGCTGGTCATATCGAGAACACTCACCAAACCTTCTAGAAGTTTTTACGGTTGCAACAACGGCGTTTAGTTGAAACCAACTATGATCAGACGATAATGGGCTCGGGCAAAAGTCCCTCCATTGACGAACTCTGTACTAGAATCAACAGTTACCTCCGTGACCTTTCCAGCTTCTTCACCGAGCGAAATCTGACCCTGGCTCCGACTAAATCGACGGCGACCCTGTTTACGACATGGAATGCGCAGATGGGGCAAGAGTTTAATGTCCACGTAGACGGAGTACCTCTACCTACTGTCAACCACCCGAAAATCTTGGGTGTGACGTTTGACAACGGCCTCACCTTCGCTGGTCATGCCACCGCAATAGCTTCAAAGGTACAGATCCGCAATAAGATCCTCAAGTCACTGGCCAGCAGTACTGGCGGAAAAGACAAAGAAACATTGCTTGCTACATATAAGACTATTGGCCGACCGGTTATTGACTACGCTGCGCCCATATGGTCCCCCAACCTTGCTGACACCAATTGGAGGAATTTGCAAGTCTGCCAAAACACCGCCATCAGAACTGCTACGGGATGTCTGATTATGTCGTCTGAGTCTCACCTCCATCAAGAGGCAAAATTACTCAATGTTCAAGAGAAGGCGGAACTCTTGAGCAGACAGTTCCTTCTGAACTGTCATAAACCCAGTCATCTAAATCTACATCTATTGGATGTAGTCCCGCCCCCCAGAGGCCGGCACCATATCTCTTTTCCGTTTGATCTGCGGAACCATAGACGGGCTCTAAATGACCTCCACACCGAGTCGGTAGACAGATCCCTCAGATCTCGGCCTGTGAATCGCGTTATCAGTACTCAGCCACCTGAATTGGCTGAAGAGGAGCGTGTACTTCCGAGGGAGACTAGAGTCATACTAGCACAACTTCGCTCTGGATATTGTAATAGGTTAAACTCTTACTTTAAACACATGTCCTGCATGTGGTATGTCCCCTCATGTTACCAAACATCTCTTCTCCTGTTCAGTCGAACCTACTCCTCTAACACCTACATCACTCTGGTCCAACCCTGTGGAAACTGCGCATTTTCTCAGACTTCCGTTAGAAGAGCCTCATGACAATTTAGAGTGATTGAGCCCTTTGGGCAGGGCGAAGCACTGTTAACAACAACAACATGATCAGACGTTTGATCCTTACGTGCACGAGTAGTCTCTCCACAACATTTCCACAGGTCTGTAAAATTGTGTTCATAGAATTTCTCTGTTTCAAAAAATTCTCCCTCGAGCGAAAATAAAACTTGTGTACCCACTTCTGATTTCTAATACATCTCTTAATTTATACCAACAAAAGCACAAGCGCACAATAATTGTGCCTCTATACAACGTGTGCTGGATTTTTGTTGTTTTTTTCCTGGATTTTTCCATATAGAACTTTGATTTTTTTTTTATTCGCAAGAGTTTTTTTATATTTTTTGCTCTTTTTTTAAGCTCGATTTCTGCATGCATTGTCGCGTGCTATCCCTGTAATAAAATTGTTCACCAATCTTCAAAACAGGCAGGCTTACAGCAGCCACACTTCGTATCATTTTCTGCACCGGTTCCAAATATAGCTACCCCTAAACTATCCGAAATGGACCTAGTTGAAAATTCACCGAAGCGAAGCTACCTTAACACTGTCCGAAAGGGTACCGGTTAGTAACGCTTTTCTAAATAATAACTAACAATTACCACCGCCAATGACGTCGGCATGTAAAAATGGACAATTGAAAGGGTTTCTTGGGTATTGAGCTGCAACTAGTACTGTCGTTAGTTCTCAGCTGGTCCAAGTTTCTGCAGAGATACTAAAGGAGACAAAGCTGCTTTTCATGTGATGCACTCAATAAAAGATTTGCTTATCAAAGGAAATTAAGGCGTCTTAAATTGGAATCATTCCATTCTTTATGGCACTGAGAAGAACAAACACGTGCGCCGAAGCGACTTAAGAATTTAATTTAAAAATGTGTGTTTCAGCATTAAACATAAAAACAATTATTTTGTAGAGTTTCACTGAAAAAATTCACATCTAGGAACACTGAGAAATTTTGTAAAAAATGTGTATTTGGTTTTAAACATAAACTATTATGTTCACCAAGAAATAAAACACTTTTATAAAGAAACGTAATTTTAGAAAGCTTGTTCTCTTACCAAGAGGTGGTTAGCAGATACTGAGCTATTTGATATTTCGTTTTTTTAACGTTTTCACCATTGCGAAGAAAATACAATTGTTTTAAACTGGTATGGTAACCGTTCTTGCTGATTTATTTCCGAAGCAAAAAATAATGGCTACCGTTTGGTTTAAAAAAGAAACAAGTTCGGTTTCTGAATATGCTAAATCAAAATAAATTTAAGGGCTTTAGTTCAGGTTTTGAAACATTCAAGAGTTTAGATATTGGTTTTAAAAAATTAAAAGGTCTCGGTTTTGAAAATTAAAGAAGTTTCCGACGTAGTTTTAGAAAATTAAACTGGTTTCGGGTTCTGTTTCTTATTTCTCTAAATCAAACTAAGTGTTATGGTTTTGGTTTTGGATTTGAAAAATTAAACGGTTTTGATTTTAGTTTTGAAAAATTTAAAGGTTTTAAGATTTTATGTTCACCTTTTTATTCGCCAAATCAAAATAAGACTTTCGATAGCAGTTTATGTTTTGAAATATTAAACGGTTTTGATTTTGAAAAATAAAACATTTTTGGTTTTAAAAAATTAATTTTCCAAATAGAAATAAGGGTTAAGTTTATGGTTTTGGATTTGAAAAGTTAAATGTGTAGCAAGTTGGGTTGTGTAAATAAAAAATTAATATTTTTTTCTTTTCAAAATTTATTTAATATCAAATAAAATTATAACATGAATGAAAGTTGAATCAAAACTGAAGTCTATCCAAAAACTCAATTCTCTTTTTATACATTTTTTTTTTGTTTACAATTTCTTCAAGAAATTTTATCTTTGATTATTCTAAAAACTATTCAAGTATTTTTTTAGAATATTTTTCAAAGTATTTATTTGAAATAATTCATTTATATCAATTAAATTGACCATATATTAACTACTCCCCCTCTTCAAATCGGAACGTCCCCGTTTCGACAAACACTTAAATAATCTTTAAAAATCAAATTCTTAAAAGCTAAAAATGTGTAAGATTAATATTTTAATAAAATTTCTATTTTGAGAAAAAAAAAATAACAAAAAAAAAATTTTATTTTAAGTAAATTATTATCAACGAATGTTATCTTTATGGATTTTTTTCCATTAATTAAAACTGTTGTTCCAAGATCTTTTGTACAATATTTTGTTCATATACCTTAACTTCTCAAACTCCCTCTTCAAAGATACTTGTTTATTTATAGTTGTATTTGTTTTCATTTTTGAACTATTATATATTGTACATCAAGTAGTTTTACTTTACATGTAAAAAACGTATTGCTAAGTTATTCTGGAATGAGATGTATACGTTGGCAATTCAATTTTGAAATATTGAAAAGTTTGGGTAATTTTTTTGAATATTAAACATTTTCGCTTTTGAGTATTAGAGAAATTTCGGCTTGGATTGAAAAAAATAAATCATTTTTAATTTGGAGAAATGAAACGGTTTCGGATTTGGTTTTAAAAATAACATGGTTTTGGTTTTGAACAATTAAATGGTTTCAGTTTTGGTTATGTAAAATAAAACAATTTTGGTTTTGCTTTTTTTTTGGAAATGTAATCAGTTTCACTTGAAAAATCAAAAGGTTTCGATTTTTTTTTAGTGAAAAATTAAACAGTTTCGGTATTTTGAAATGGTTTCATTGGGTCGATTTGGTGCCATCTGTTCGCATTCGATTTTAAACCAATTTCCCATTGAGCTAGAATTCTTAAGTTTTTAGAAATCTAATGTCATTCATTCATGAATTACGGACTAAACTAAAAGCCTTCTGGTGAAAGCACTTCAATTCATTAGTAATTCAGTTGAGAGTTTTAAAAATCGTGGGCGCTGTATTAAATTTCAATTCAAATTTACACTTGTCTTGCTTACAGATCACCTAATGATTGATGTATGTCAGCAATTAAATCAAAATCATTCAGACTTTACTCTGAAGTGGGCTGAACAAACTGGGGTTTGAAGCATATTTAATGCTAGCACTTGATAAATGGGTTTAAATGTACAAATGTGATCAATATAATTGTAGTGAAGTTAAATTGAATATCGTTCGAAGAAATAAAAATAAGCTGTGTTTTTTATAATTTTCATTTAAAATAAAGCGAATTCAATAACAGAAACCACATAAAGAGAAATTTCAAAGTTTAAACAAAGTTCAAGAAAGTTAATTAAACTTTAAAAAATTTACATCAAAATTTCAATTTGGGCAGAATTTTTAGAAAATTTTTAAGTACGCAGTTTTATAGCTCATACAAGGTTTGCAAAAAAATTGAAGATTTTGATGGCCATTTGTCCAAGTTTAGTTAACTTTCCTGAACTTTAGTATTCAACTTTAAAATTTCTTTTTATTTGGTTTCTGTTATGAAATTCGCTATATTGACAGAATGAAAATTATTAAAGTCACAGGTTTCTCTTATATCGTTGAACGATATCAATTATAGTTTCACTACTATTGTATTGAACACAGCTGTATGTACATTCACTCACTTTCACTATCACTAATTTGTATTCCCTTCTTAGCTGGTTTTTGGTATTTTTGTGGATAATGGTTGTGGTGCATTTTAATCGCTTTGTTATTCTGCGTGCTTTTGTAAGAGAATGTTTCAAGACTCTCTAAGCGTTGTTCGCTTGTCTGTAAGTGCGTGCCGCGCCGCTCATTGTCGGTTTAGGGAATTGTGCTGTGTTGTTGAATATGAATTTTGAACAAAGAGAAGTTTGTAGATATTTCGAATACAAATGTCACAAACAAGCAGCAATTCAAAAAGCCAGAAAACAAGAAGATGCGAGGTATGTTGTAGATTACATAAGGAAGAAAGATAACTAATTCACTGCTATAGAGACTTAGTGTTAATTAATTTCTTTAAATTTTTCAATAAATATAATAAATAAAGTTTGTATATAAATAAAAGTTGAAAACTATGCAGATGTTCTTCACTAATTTTTATCTAGCTGTATCTTTCGCAACCGGGATGATAAGATTGTACACGGAATGAAATGCAAAAAAAATAAACTAATATACATAAAATAAAATTAATAAAAATGCACTACATATAATAAAATAAAATCAAATAAAATAAAATAAATTGAATAAATCAGAATTAAATAAAATAATAGAATTGAATAAAATTATTAAATTAAATTCATTCCCACAACAGCCGGTTCTATCGCACCGGAATGACCCGGGTTTTTTCACCCGGCCAAGGGCTGTTATTTCAGTGTAACCCTGCCCAATCTGGGGCAGGGCGAAGCACTGTTAACAACAACAACAACAACATTAAATTAAATTAAAGGAACAATGATAACGGGAAGGAAAGGAAAGCAATGGGAAAGAAATTAAAGGAAAGGAATGGAATGGAATGGAAATTTAAAGAAAGAAAAAGAAAGGAAGCAAAAAAAAGAAACAATAAAATACAAAACAATATAATAAATTAAAAATAGAGAGTGTTGAGAGTAGAGAACAGCAAATAAACTAAAAATATATCAAAGCAAAGGAACAGCATAGAAAAGAAAGAAAAGAATACCAAGAAAGGAGCAGCTAAGAACTAAAATAAAATAAAGCTCTGTGGTTGACATTCAACCACTTGGAGAGGTCGAATTTAATTAATTTATCTACAGGATACACATGCTTACACATCAAACTCCACGAGTACTTCGTACTCACTGCATTTAAGTTATTTACAGAAATGTTTTTAATATAGTTTTTTAATTGTATCATCTTGGTAAACAAAATTTACGTGAAAAAAATATGTGTTTATAATACTTGAATATTTTTCAAATTTTAAAAAAAAATATCATTTTGTTATTTTATTGCATATCTCGCTAAGTGCTTACGAAAAAAAAAATCGTTTTGTGATTAATGAAGTAAGTAAATCACTATTATTAAAAATCTAATTTATGTAATATAAGTCAAAGTTTTTCAAGAATCAAAAAAAAGGGCATCCCTAATACACACATATGTAAGTAGATGTGGTTTTTTGTTGTTGGATTTAATTACATATAAAATATATAGTATTTGTGTTGAATTTTCAAGTGTTTATACAATTTATGAATAATAAATATTTGCAAATATGCGGAAATTATGAATTCTACTCATATAAATTGTATTTATGTATGTAATGCATGTGGGTAAATCCACATAACCATTACAAAGTAACCTTTAGTTTAACCTCTTGAAAACTATACCAATGTTTAAAGCTTGATTATTCTGGAAGGGCATTTCAGGAATTTAATTTGTTACAAAACTATATTTTTCTACTTCAATAGTTTAACAGTTTCAAAG
This sequence comes from Merzomyia westermanni, assembly GCA_949987695.1. NCBI lineage: Eukaryota > Metazoa > Arthropoda > Insecta > Diptera > Tephritidae > Merzomyia > Merzomyia westermanni. The sequence continues at coordinate 189,904,814 of OX465288.1, forward strand.
CAAAAACAAATAAAAAGATTCTAAAAAGTGTTTCAAATCTCATAAACTGATTACGACTTCTATGATTAAAATTTCAACATCAAAATTGAAACGCACCATACTTTTGTTTAAGGACAAACATGCTGCTGCCGTTTGAAGAATTTGCGTAAGTCAATGGTAGCCACAGCTTTCTAATCTGAAAGTAAGCCTCTCTCTTTTTTGATTACATTCTCTCATTAACTCACATATATATTCTACACAAAGTAAATCAAATTAATTTAAAATTAATATTTTATGTTTGCCTTCAAAAACATAGTCAAGGTAAGCTTTCACATTATATTTAAGATATGGAACTGTAATTAAAATCTTAATTTTTGCAAAAAAAAATTAAGTTAACTTAATAAGTAATGCCTTTAAATTTGACCGGTAAATTGTATTCTTTAAAAATTTGCTCATTTCTATGTGTATTGAAGAGAAAAAATGCCGTTAGACCCCGTAGTCTTCAATATTTTATTTCTATTGCTTGATTTTGTCTGCTCAAATCGAAAAAAAGAAAACATTTGTTCTTGTATTTCCAAAGAAATTTATTGTGAGTATACAAAATCATTTCTTATAGTATTTCTATAATAAATAAATAAAATAATTTCTTATTGTGGAGTACAGATAAGCAATAATTTTTAAACTTCAATGCCTACGAGTATCACAAAGTTAAAAGAAGTACGAGTATAGACAATGGGCAACTATGATATAAAGGTAGTCTCTTAAAATTTTTGTCATCTTTCTATTTTTAAATACCTCGATCCCTGCTATACCTAATAGGATTTATCTTCATAGGGAGGATATAACTAGCTCAGCAGGAAATATTTTAAAAAACGAGAGCTCGATTCCACCACTTTCTGCAAGTTTTTTAAATATCTCAATCGTTACCTCGCGGATTTTTGTATAATTATTAGGATTCCAAATAGTGCTTGATCCGTGCGCCATCTAGCAATTTTATTAAGGAATAAAGCACACTCTGAACTAGGCTGCAAGTTTCAAGTCTTCAACTCAATGGGATGTTTCTTGAAAATCTATCATTCTCATTTGCTTAAATGAGGTTTCTAAATAGCTCGATCCGTGCGCCACCTAACGGCACTTTTTTATTCGGTGTTTCACTGTCAGCGGGTTCTGATTTGCTCTCGAAGTTGTAAGTCTCCAGCTCGACGTAAAGTGCCTCAAAAATCGATCATTCCGCGTGCCACCTTACGTAATTCTTCCCAGGACATTTCATGGTCGCCTGAGTGTGAATTTTTTTGAAAGTTTCAAGTCTCTAGATCAATGTGAAGGTCGGTAAAAATCAATCAAATTTCCTATGGGTTCTACGAGTTTGCGTAATATATCGATCCGTACTTCACGTAGCGAATGTTTTCTACTTCTACCGCGCACCAATTTTCAAGTCCTATTCAAATGAGTAGGTACCCAAAAACCGTTCGTACTTTTCCATATTTTAAAAGTCGTTCACCAGGTACCACTTATCGAATTTTTTTTTAATTAGATAGCACATAGTTATCAAGTACTAGACTGTGTATATAGTTTCTGCTTTCATCGTGACCGGGAAGTTACTTAAAAATCTTTCGAAAGATTGCAAGCTTCGTCCGAATTTTTTTAAATGCAGCGATTCCTGATCCAGCCATTTTTTAGTTTCATTACAAAAAGCAAAAACTTGATTCTAAATGTGTATCAAATTTTAGGATAATAACTTACTGGAAAGTTGCTCAAAAATCTATGAAAAAGAGTATTTTTTCTATATATTTTGTAATATAGAAAGGGCATACAAGAAAGTGACCTAATATAAAGGTGGTGAAATGAGATCAATCGTAAAAAGTCTTAACCAACAATGATAGGCTTTTAAACATTAACATTAAGGTGTGAGAATATATCAAAAATTATTTTCAAAAATCTATATTTTTGGGCCAGTCTAATGCATTTATACATCGGCGGACATAAATGTAAATACAGTCGCCTTGATTAATTTATTTTAACAAAGCCTATATAAAAACAAGTCTTAAGATCTAATACAGGAACTGTAAATTTTGTTTGAAAAATGCACGCAAAATTCACTAAAATTCAAAGAAGATTTATGAAAATTTTAAATTTTTTCACAGAATTTGTAGAATTTTTGGAGTATGCAGTTTTGTAGTTCATTCGATTTTAATATAACAATGTGTCAATGTTAAGTTCCTGAAACATTTTGCTGATTTTTGACAATTTTTTTTCGTATCGTATTTTCCTCCATACAAATTTATGAACGCAATTTATTTTATATGAAAAAAAATTGCCAAAAATCAGCAAAATGTATCACGAAGTTGAGATTAACAATTTATGATATTAAAATTTAATGAACTACAAACCTGCATATTCCATCAATTCTGTGAAAAAATTTTAAATTTTTATAAAATTTCTTTGAATTTTGCGTGCATTTTTAAAACAAAATTAACAGTTCTTGTATAAGACCTTGACACGTGTTTTTTTATAAAGGCTTTGTTCAAATAATTTTATTAGGGCTGTAATTTTATTGACTGTATTTACATTCATCTCCGCCACTGTATATGTATGTATGTGCTTCAAAATTTGAAAACATGTCTTCTATAGTTTATAAGTGTTCGGGTGTGTGGATTTAACCATATAAAAACTATTACGTACATAAGTAAATAAAAAGCTAATACAAAAACCTCTCATTTCAATTAGGTAGGATTATTTACACATTAACACAAGTGTAAACATTAATGAATTAATACTCTTAAACATACTGTTAAACATATATATATCTATATATATAGATATGCAAAAAGGTAGTACATATTATTGGCACATACATTTTTAGCATTAAAAAGCAGTTGTTAATTAAATAAAATCTAAATTTTCAAAAACGTATACACCCATTCAATATTAAAACTATGGATTTTATGAAACTAAGCACCCCACCCTTCCTTCCACATGCACTTGGTTAGGTGTGTCGTTAGATTTCATAAATATATATGTAAAGAAAATTTAATTATGCATAGTACAGATCAATTGATATGAGTAGCGAAACATAAAAATTAATACGCGATCTACTTAACTGCGGCTGTGCCCATAACCAAGTTATATTAATCTTTTTATCAGTTGACTTTATCAGCGCTGTGTGTGACAACAAGACTTAATACCAAAACTTCATTTCAAATATTCGAAATACTCATTTTAACTACAAAAATAATATATGTATACATGTTAATCATGATTTTTATTTGTGTAATTTTTTGTTGTTTTGAGCGGAATATGTTTTCTATACAAAAAAAAAAAAAAAAAAAAACAATTATGTTTTGTCGTTGGATTTTTTTTTTGCTTGTTTTTATGACAAATATCTTCAATATTTAATCTGTTGAACACTTAAACAAATAAAATGTTGTCGCAATGAAAAATGGCATAGAATTAAAATTTACTGCTAAACAGTAATACGCATGCGCGCGCACAGCTTCTCTTAATGAGTGACTGCTATGTCAATATTCTATTATTATTTTTGTTTATTGACTAGCTTCTAAGTAAGTACGTAAAAATATATAGATATACATAAATAGATACGTAAATACATATGAAGGGGCCCGAAGCAAAAAGATCTAAGTGACATTTTTTTTTAATTTGAGTTATACCCATATTTGTAAAGTTTAACATAGTTTCGATTTGTTGACAAAGAGATGCAAGTCTTTTTGAACATTGTAGTGTCATCTATTAGCCCGGTAATAAACATACTACCCAGAATTTAAATGGAATTTACAATAAGTAATCAACTTTAAACTTGAATATCGCGAAACAATGCCAGACCTACTTAGATCCTTTTGCTTCTAACCCCTTCATATTAACTTATTTTGTTTTTTTTGTACTAGTACTCTGTTAATATACTCATTAGGGTGTGCTGGAAGAACTCTATAATTTTCTTTACTGTTTTTTCACCTAAAATATGGTAGAACATGTCCAAAAAACATTCTGTTAGAAGTAGACCTCGTAGTTTCAATTTAAACGGGTCACTCAAAAAGCTCAAAGTTTTACGGTTTAAGTAATACAGAAAAATTATTTTATTTTATTATTTATATCTGCAAGCTAGGAAGAAATTTGTTTCACAAAGTTAATGACTAGTTATACTTTATTTAGCCGAATTTTTATTCGATTATTTCATTTTTATCAGAAAGCTAACAATGACAAAAATTATGTTTAGGACACGGTGAAAGATCAAATAAAGAAAAAAAAATTAGGCCTGTGAAATTTTTGGCTCAAAATCTAAAGGTTTATAATTTAAAAAAAAAATTACGTTCTTTGTTGCTTTTCTTTTTTTTTTTGAAAATTCTATTGATACTATTTTGCATGATGGCCAAAAAAGAACTAAAAAATGCTATATATATTTTTTTATACATAAAATTTATTTTTAGCTTAGATTTGTTTGTCGATCAAATTTTTCTTCAAAATTACCTGACTATTGAAGTAATAAACTTAAGCTGCATAAAGTTTTGCAGGAAAATTAATTCCACACCAAAAAGTTGTGAATGTAAATTTTCTTCACACGGACCGTTCTAGAGAAATCAATCGTTCGACATTGCTGAGGCTTTCTGATTTCAGGTTTTTGCTTTAGAAATGTTGGGTTTTTCTAAAAATCAATATAGGGTAAAAATAAATACAGGTCTTTCTATGTCAAAGCGTCAGATAGTAAGAATCGACCCCTTCCGATTTAAATGAAATTTAGTTGGGAGTTTCCTTTTGTCATAGAAAGAAGTTGCGCCAAAGAAAAAAATAAAAAACAATTTTTTTTTAAGTATGCAAATTAGCTATTTAAATTTTTTCCTGTTTTGTAAAGTTAATTTATTCATTATTTGGGAAACTACTGTTTATAAAAAAAAAATTTCCAAGAAGGTATTTAGAAGTTAAAAAAGAATATTTAAAAAAAAAAATTCATAATTTCTATTTTTTTTATTCCCAAAATTTTTAAAATTAAAGTTTGCCATTAAATTTTTTATGAAAATTTGTTTGTATTATGCCCCAGATATATTTAAAGATATTCAGAAATTTTCAGAACGGTCCTTTTTGTTTTTTCGAAAATAAGAATTTTTGAATTTTGGCCAAAATTTTATTAACTGTCTAGTCGAGTTCAATTAGTGAAACACAAAATTGTTCAATTTTGATCACTAAAATGGGGAATGTAAAAACAAATATATGTTTAAAATATTTTTTTTCATTTTTGTTTTTACATTACAATATTAAAATATTGTTTTTTACATTTTACATTCCACATGCATGAGAAAAATGTATTCAAGGGGCATAATACAAATAAATTTGCGTCCGAAATTTAATGGTGAGCTTTTATTCAAGAATTTAAAATTTTCTAAATTAAAAATTTTTAATTTTTTTTTCGAAATATATTGTTTTATATCGGTTTGAAAGTTTCAGAAATATGGAAAAAAAACAAACTACAAAACAGTAGAAGTGAATTTTGGCAAAAAAAAAAACCAAAACCAATGCCTTGCTTTCGTTTTTTGACATTTGGGCCCGGGGTACGACCAGTAAGGCAAGTTCTGATGGCGGATTTGGCCAAATACATGGAGAAACAGAAATTTGTCTTGTTTTAAATTTAAATAGTAAATAACTTTTGAACATAGCTTTAAAAATAAAATGTTGTGAAACCATTGTTTAGGCCATACTATTCCTATTAATAAACTGTGTACGTATGTGCTATTCCATGGTAACGGCTGGCACAGTTTTACACAAAATTTTATCTTTGCTAAAATATTTCCATAAAATCAACAAACGATTTTTGTTTTTGATAGAGCTGTCTGCAAGTATAGCAATCAATTAGTGTTACAATATATATGAACAAATATTTGTTTTAAATTTGTAACGGTTAGGACAAAATATACAATCTATCTTTTAGTGAAAAAAATTAATACTAAAACTCAACGAATTTATAGTTATAATTTATTATATATACTATAATTTATTTTATTCACATATTTTCTTTTCAAGTGACAATATTTTGAAAACATTTATTTATTTTTTTTTGGCTGATCTAAATATTTGTTAGTTATATAGAAAATAGGAGTTTGGGTTCAAGAGTCTGTATCGATTTTTCTGTGTTTGAAAAATTTCCAAAGTAAGATCTTAAAACCATTCAAAGGGTGATTACTTTGAAACGACAAAAATTTTCAATCACAACTTTTTGGTGGGAAACTTGCACTTTTATATGCCCTTCTTTTCATTAAAGGTATTGCAGTTTCAACACAAAATTGAGAGTCCTTCAAAATTTAGACTCTAAAAATGTATATGAAGTCCTGAAATTATTATTTTTTTTGCCATTTCAAAATATAATATCAATTTAATTAAAAACAAAAATTCTCTGGCAGTATATTGCATATATAAATAATTAAATGAACGAATTTTCTGGGTTTCTTACGCGCAAAATCTTTAAATTAAATGATGGAGCTCTTAAAATTTCAGTTATGAGCTTTTCTTCTAACAGATTATTATATTGACAATATCTATTTTACACTGTAAGCAATAAAAAAACAAATAGAATATTGCTGTCACACCCTAATGCGCATATGTGCAACTAGGCGCAGTTAAGATTTGAGACGATTGTCATCTGCAGTGCGCAAACCTTTTTAGATTATTTACATTTTCTCATTTTTTGGCAATGATAGTTGTTTTATAGTATGTGCTTTGGCGGCTTCTGTTTATTTTATTACTCACTTTGCGGTGGCTTCTGAGGGGCGTTGCGCAAGCGCTTCGCGGCAAATGAGTTTACAACAAAGGCCTTGCGTAAAGCCGTCAGTCAACTTTTGACTTTGGTGCGCACATCACGCTAGTTATTGTTACTTCCGCTGATAGTTTGTTAATAATATTTGTGACAAAAACTGTTAACGAATTGTTGATTGCTGGTGTTGGAAATAAGTGATTTTGAACAAAAAAAAAACAAATTTAATAAAAGTCCTACTTTTTTAAAGTTTAAGGAAAAAAGCAGTTAAAAATGGTACGCAAAGAAAAAAAATTACTTGGATAGAATGTTGCTTAAAAAGATATTGACATTAGTAAATTTTACAGTCAAGTTTCTGTCGACTCATGCTAGTTGAGTGGTGTCAACGGGTCGTGCAACAATTGCATGTAATATGTTAGTAGGCAACCAACTTTGAATCAACATCGCGTGCAACTGAAATCGATGCCAAAGTTGACTAATGTTAACAGCGCTTATTGATTAGAATCAGTTTTTTTTTAAACTTGTTATGTCGTTAAGTCAAAATTCCAAAAACAATGGAGTTCAAAATTTTATATTTTTCTTATATGTGAATCGATCGCAAAATGAACAAATTCGAATTTTCCTGATCCTTTAAAGCCTCAAAAATTACGAATTAAACAGTTCTGCAGTTCTGTTCTTGTTTTTGTTAGATGTTTAGGGGATTCTTTCGTGTATATGGAGTCCTTACCCGTAATGAATCCGGCATGCTCCGGAACTAGTACCTTCTGGTACTGGCTCGACTGCAGCTGCAATTGTTTGACCCATCGATCCTTCGAATTCTTGTCTGAATACATAAGATCGAGCACGCGAATTCGTCAACAATAAGAACGGGGAGGCTCATAAATAACATGCAGCCCAAATGCGATAGAAGTGGCAAGGTGTTACGCGTTTTTATAAGACATGCTCAAACAAAAGAGATCAATTCAACACACACACAAAGGATCAAACCTAGATTCATCGCATTTTTTGCAGGGAAGCTTTAACGATAACTGAAACTGAAAGTGTTTAGTTTCTTCGCTTGCACGTACCTAATCAGTAGGAAAGTTTTCAATCCTGGCGATCTCAATCAGGAGATGTAATCAACATTAGGCTGGGCCAAAGAAAAAACATTTTATTTTGAAAATCATATTTATTTAATTTTTTCGAATGTAAAAAAAAAATACTATAAAATTACATATCTTAATATTAATGTCTAGAGGTTTATCATTCTTAGTCTAGATTTTGTAAGCCATAAATCTTTTTTGGGGGTAAACTTCTTATATTTTTAATTAAAAAAATCTTGCTGTATACAGTTTTGTGAGAAATAGAATTCCTCACTATCACCCCTCCGCCTCTGGGGCGCCCTGACTACACCCATGAGCTTATTATTGTACTACTATCAGTCTTTGATAGCACTTCAACATATAAATAAAATTAGCCGCTTACATGTAACAAGCGCCCGCCAACCTACTCCTCCTCCCCCCACTCTAAACTCTAGCTACGCCCATGAACTTATCAAATTATTACGTTGTCATCGGTGCTTAACAAAGGAGCAAACATTTTTGCATTATCTTTCAGTGCAAGACGGTTAAAATCGAGTCGAAATAAGTCAGTTCCATACGAACAAAGGAGAGGGAGAGTTTGTAAATTTCGGGATATTGGTTTTCAATATCTCTACATATAATAAAATTGTATAAGATCAATGTCTGTACATTGCAGATATTTAAAAAAAATCGATAGGAGGGATCATTATTAAGCCAATAGAAGCCAAATCAACAGTTTTATAATTCTTGTCTGTCTGTATGTATGTTTGAGCGCGCATCACTCAGAAACTGCTCAATGGAATTGAATAGAACTTTTACCGTTGCATTACTAGACGTTTAACTTAAAATTTAAGATATCACTTGTTACGATATCTCGACTAGTTTCAGAGATACAGACCAAGTAGTACAATATGGGTATCAAACAAAAGGTGATAATAAATGCTGCAATTAATGTAATTAAGTTCCATATCTTATATGGTATGGGACATCAGGGGCGGATACAGGTCTCTAGTTGCGGGGCCCAAAGCTCAAAATTCAAATTGCCATGAAAGTCAATAATATACAAGGTGGCGCAAAAGTAAGCTTCCGATGTTCAGCATATCGGTTGTGGCACGTGCAGTGTGTGCTGTTGCACCGTCTTGTTGGAACCACATGTTTTCCAATCCCAATTCATCAAGTTGCGGCAAAAAGAACTCGTTGATCATTGCTCTGTAGCGCTCACCATTCACAGTAACCGTTTGGCCCCGACCGATTATTGGTCAAATAAATAGTCAGCAATATTCCGCGTTCGGGAGCAGTGTAGCGTAACATTGTTTATTAGCGTGTATTTCGCATGTGCTTACTACACAAATGTCAAAACAGAACTGACTTTAGGGGCCAATCGCAAAATTTATAGCATTTTCTGATAGGAGGATTACTTTTGCGCAGTAACCGTTTTTCACCGACCGAAATAAATAGTCAGCAATATTCCGCGTTCTGGAGCAGTGTAGCGTAACATTGTTTATTAACGTGTATTTCGCATGTGTTTACTACACAAATGTCAAAACAGAACTGACTTTAGGGGCCAATCGCAAAATTTATAGCATTTTCTGATAGGAGGATTACTTTTGCGCCACCCTGTAAATGGATGATTAATTTCAGAACACCATTTTGACATAATTACGAATAAACGTAATGAATTTATCTTTAAGCACTCAAATTAGCTCAACTAATTGAAAGGATTCAAACAAAAAGCAATCAAGAAATGATTTTATACAGCTCAAAGGTAGAAACTATTTCTTTCTGATAAGCGAGTTTCACTTGTGTCTTTTAACTAAGTGGAGTTATCTTGAATCTATATTTATTGGAGCAATGAAAAAAAGGAAAAAAGAGATGAACAATAATGTTTATTGAAATTAAGTACATTTCAATCTATTCGTCGACAGATTTGAAACGGTATACATTACTATTTTTCATAAATTAACGTTAAGCTGTTATGATATAATTCCATATTATAAAATCAATTTTTCGTTTCCCTGTTTTTTTTGTGTATCTTTTTATAATGTTTTTAACCTCGATTTTAATATCATAATGTAAGTGTAAAAGTGCTAAACCAGTGAGCCTTTCTTCAATCATAGTTGTTCGTAACCATGTTCTTAATCGCCGAAGGGTAGAAAAACTTCTTTCTGGAGAAGCATTACTGACTGGCAGTGTAACCAGAATGTGCAATTGCGTCCTTATCAGTGGAAAAGCATTTCCGTCGCAGTGATCTAGAACTTCTACTGCCGATTTTGGTATCGATTTTTTGTCGAGCTTTTTGTCCAGAGTTCGGACCAAACTTCATACTCTCCTGTGAAATGGACGGTATTTTCTCCTTTTTTTTTCAAGAAATATGAGTATCGTTCGCCTATAGATTTTACCAGTTTCGAACCTTTTTTTTTCTTTGAAAGAGTATCATTCAAATTAAAAACGTCCAACGTTTCTTCTGGCAATCTTTCTTGATGGTCAAGTATAATATGGTCTAATAAAGGAATAAAAATCGCTTTTCGATAATACTCTTCGCCAGTAGACGCGGTACAGTTCGTGCGATATATTTGTCTACTTGTTAGACGCAGAATATGAATCTCAAAATCCAACTGATCATCCAAACTCGTAATTTTTTCAAAAAATTCCGAAAAATTACCATTCGCACTTTAATTTCGGAGTACTTACATTGAGTGTGCTATTCAAAGCTTCAGTAGCATGATTCAAATCAATAGAAGGAGCTTGTAAAAGTAGACTCAATGGTCGCGCTACTGAAAGTACAATGCTCAAACAAATCATTGAAATTCTGAATTCTGTGTCGCAAATTGCCTTTATCAGCTTCTGTTGTCGTTTTCGTATCATGCCATGTTGTGAATTCCTTCAAAGCGTTTACAATTTCTGTGATACTGTCTTCAAATTGTATAACACTATCTTGTTTTTCTAACCAACGTGTCTCACACAGTTATATCCTACTGTTAACAACAACAACACACAGTCCACTTAAAGATTCATTGAGATGCTTTTTAAAAACCAGGCGACGTTTACCTGAAGAAACTCGATTTTGCGGAAATCTAAAAAAAATGCATTTGAATTACGTGCAAATTAAGCACGTCCAATATTTCTTCTGGTCTGAGTAGGGGCGATCGCCCCCTCTAGGGCCTCCCCCCTCTGCATCCTGTGTACTGTGGGGCATAATGATTAAAATCGGACTCAATCTATTATTAGTTCTGAGACGCAGCGAAGCGAGTCGGATTAACTAGTTTATAATAAATAAAATAGGGTTATAGATCTCCAAAAATTGGCAAAATGTATGCAAATGTCGTTTAAATGCTTTTTTTATTTATTATGAATTTAGCATTGAATCTACTATGTTAATGCTACTTTTTTTTGGAACGACTGCTGTGGAACGATCCATATACAAACTTCCACCAGTATGGAGCTAAACATCTCAAATTGGCATTCATTTGTTAAATTTTTTTTTTCCTTCCAACCAGGTTGTCAATAATCAAATTACCAGTGTCATCATATCTTTAATGGCACAATTTTTCATCGCTACATGCTTACCAGTGCCCTCTATCGATCAGCTTAACACAATTGATGCATTGGACTACGCACCACATCCCAACGAAATTTTATCCATTCAACCTATACTACTTTATCCTGTAGAGCAAGATTCAGCACTACAAGGACGTGAACTCGATGATGCGGATAATGACAGTGAAATAATTTATGTAAAACTATTGAAGCGTAAAACCTATCGTCCAACAAGACCAAACACTAATGAATTGTATGATGATGATGATGAAAACAATGGCGTACCGCGTGAGCTCACCATGGAGGATATATTTTATGTTAAGGCGTTGACAAATGGGAAATTTAGTGAACACCGTATCAAATTGTATCGTCTGCCGGAATTTTATGCGATAAGCGTCTATCACAAGGCAGATAAACAGTGAACAGCTGTAGAATTCCAGCAGTGTAAATGTTTGTCAAAACGTTTGTTGGATTAGAATATAACTTAATTATAATCCTTTTATTGTTTAAGTTTATCTCATTGTACATTCAGAGTATTTTTAGTTTTTACATATTTAAATGAATAGAGTTAAGTACTGCTGCTGCCTAGCGATCTATTAAATATTGTATGGCTTAGTGTGATTGATTTATTAGTTATACAACTTAAAATTAGCAAATGAATGTATGTAAATATCAAAATATTCAATAAAATTTACGTAACAAAATTAAATGTTGTGCTTATGTACAAAGAAGAAGTTCATATTTGTTAGAGCAAACCTATTAAAGACCCTGTGTTGCAACTCAAGTACATAACTGTTCTAATTCCAATACTCTCATTGGACGTGTACCACTGTATCACGCCACTTTTAGTTAAGGTTAACTTGCTTTGTATACCTTCTTACTACTTATTTTTATTACATTAAGCTCGCTTTAACCAGACGATCGTGTTTTTTATTTCTTCGGGCTTCACTCTGATAATAATATTGATATCCGTTTTTGCAGCAATAAAAAGCGGAAACTTGCCTAGAAGAATAATTTGGACTCCCTTTGTGTGGACCCAATTATAAAAAACCAGTAAGGAGAGTACTGTCTTCGGCTGTGCCGGATGCTTTTTGCCTTTCATCAATAGAATCACGATTTTCACTTTCCGATCCTTATTTACAATAAGTAAAAACTGTGGTTCTTACCTCTTAAATTAAAATATATGTAGTCCAACACCGTTTGTGTGAAAAATCGGTTGTGTTATAATAGGTCAATCTTACTGATTTTCATCAACATTACATAACAAGTAATAATGGTTACTAATCGTAATGATTACTGGTTTGATTAATTACTTTCTTGAGAATTCATTTAATGATTGATTACCAATTACCCTCAATTTTTAATGATTATTTTCCAATTAATTAAAGAAATAAACAAAAAAAATCATGACTTTTTACGGTTATTGAAAAAAACCAAAAATTATCACAAAAAAAAACAGTTTGATTACTTTTTATTTTTTTTTTTTTTTTATTATTTTTTTTTTTTTTCAGTATTGTTGTAGAAGCACATAAATATACACATCAACAATACTGAAAAAAATCAAAAATAATCAAGCGTAAACAACTTTTTTTGATTATTTTTCATTTTTTTTCTAATTGTAATCAATTATTAATTGCCTTTTCTTGAAAAAAAAATCAAAATAATCTTAACAATTAAAAAAGCCATCTAATTAATTGATTACTACTTACTAATGGTAATAAGTGCTAACTTGCAGAAGCTTTCGTCCCTAGCTATTGAATTCCAGGAGTTACAGCACAAACGTCGTTTAACGAAGCAATCGAATGTAGATATGGAATATTGGTCCGATCTTGTTGGTTCCCATAAATGAATATACTTATTGATGGGTCCATCTTTTTTTCTTCTCATACTTAAAACATCGGACCTACATTATTTACAAGAAAGGAATAAATAAATAAATAATTGGCGCGAAATAAAAACTCCTGAGGAGATTAAGGCCGCGCTTCTCTTCCAATTTGTGGTATGCTGCTTCTAATTTTTCCTACGAATGTTTTGCACACCACCTTATTTATAGCTGTCGGCCTTTCATAAATTTGAATTTATCAAGTTTTCTTTTTAGCGGATATTAAGCGTTAAAAACAACATTTTTGTCAATCATCGTAAACAGAAATCACTTCATTTTTCATCGGGATTAAAAAGTCATTTTGAGTAAAAAATTGAAATATCTACTTGCATGTCATTCTAACGATAAGCGAAATATGGTGATTGGGTGTGATGGGTTAAATAATTGGTAGCCTACAGTAAAGTCATTTGTAGCCTACAATAGAGCTACACTTCGCTCTGTATTTAATGTGGTTACCAAATTTTTTTTATCGGCAAAGATATAATTTGGCAACTTTTCACCAATTTGGAATTTTGCCGGCTCGAGTTGCAGCCCAATTTCTTAACCACCAAAATAGATGGTATATAATGGCACAAATTTCGTACACATACTATTTAACAAGAATTAATAAACAATATTTACAAGAAATTTCGTTCCTGTTTTCATTTTATTCTCTTTTGTGTATTTTTCGTGTTTGACAGCCGGAGTAGCCGTTATATGAACTACATTACCGACGGTAAAGATTTTCCGTTACATTACATTCCAACGGTGAAATTCGCTAACTTATAACGATGAGATTTTTTGAGATTTTAATTAACGAGTTTGGATCCTGCATTATCGACTATGCTATTCACTAACTTAGCTATAACGATTCAGGGTTAAGATTCCTCATCCCACTATAAAACGTACACAAAATACTCAAATGCCATTTTTTTGATAATAATATTGATATAATAGTATTATTTCAATTTTCCTTAAACTTGAAATTATGTGTTGCTTATTCAACGACACAGATAACAACCCCAAATTGTATATTGTTTACTTAATGACACAGGTGATCGTGAATAAACGAATATCGATAAAAAATGGTTAGTGAATACCGATATCGTTATAAATATCGTTACGATAAAATGTCGATTGCGAATGTCGTTATAGAAATTAGTGAATTCCACTACAGGTTCAAAATTGCCGCTCAGATTCAGCCGGCTAAAAGACACCTTAAAGTATCGGGTAGCGATAATCACTCAACCGCAGAAATGGAACCGGGCCGAACTGGAACCGTTTGAAAAGTCGACAGTCGAAAGCGAGACTAGAATCCATTCTGTCTTCATGATTTAAAATACTGAATTCGAGTTTGTAAAATAAAATTTTACTTTGTTCGAGAGCTAGGAAAATTTACGTGTATTCGAAGATGACAAAAAAAAAGTAATTTGAAAACTTTGTTGAAAGTTTTTGAAAATGTAGTTTAATAGCTCGCACTCTTTACTTAGACTTCAAGTTACAAAAGATTCATTAATTATTTGTTCCTTACACATCACTTAAATTTCCATTCATGTTGGGCATACAAATAAGCGATTCTCACTTCTCAAACTATCTTTTGCAATTATTTGATAGCTATATGTGTATGTATATAAATATATTATCATATGCCTTATCATAAGCTTTATATTTAATTTCAATGTTCTGCGACCAATTTAAAAATCAAATGAGTCACAACAGAAATATATGTAAGTTTGGCTAGAACTGAATATTATATACCCTATCCATACTTAAACGGTCAGTTATCGGCGATTCTGAGCCTAAGGGATAAGATAATCGATGGCGTCGGTAATGCAGTTTATGTAACCGTTATTTGCTCGTATGTGGAAACGCTGTCAAAAACGAAGAAATGAAAAATGCGAAACGAAAACTTGCATAAGTTGCGAAATTATTTCTTTGCCGGTTGTTGTTATCACACTGGAACACGGGGTTTAATTAATTTTCATTTTTGATGCGTTTACTTGCACAATTCAATATCAATTTTTGCATTTTTATATTTTTTGTAGAATTACAATCTCTTTTGGGTTAATCGAAAAAAATAGATATATATGGTTAATGGGCAATATATGTGGTGAAATAGTTTGTGGTATTGATTGCAAGTCATATTAGGGATTTAAACAACAGATTTTTGTAATATCTGTTGAGTTTAATAGCGGTGTTTTCGATTAACTTAAATAGTTTCGCAGGGTTGTTAAATAGTTTTCAAGTGAAAATAAGAATTGCAGGTAGGAGTGCACTTGTTTTACGTGAAATGTTTTCTACGAAAACACACGTTTTATACTGTTATGTGTACGCAGTCTAATGTGATGTTCATTCTGAAATTAAAGTGCAGAATTTTTCATTTTCGAACATTGGTTTCGAAAAAGCGTTCATAGTGGCCATGATCAAATAATTTATATGGTCGCTTCAAATGACATAGCGTCTTCTTCTTCCTCATCCACACCTTATGTCAAAAGCTTAGAAAATAGGCGAATCGTTTTTGCGCGTTCCCTCTCACATGTGCATTTTGACATAAGAATTCACCGACGTCAAACGGTAATTTCGTGTTGTTGGCCGTTCGCGTCAACCATATAAATCATTAAATCATGATAGTGGCGAATAGTAAATGCACGCTTAGGAAGTTTGTATCACATGTTTTTTGTTTACGAACATTTGTTTAGGTTATAAACATTTTTTTAATAATTCCATTCGCAAACAGCAGATTAACTTGTAGATTGACTTATTTTAACAATATTACACAACACGCGCTAACTTAAAAATTCAAAATCAGTATAAATTTGCTGCATCTTTACGAATGACAGAGAATTAAAAATGCCAAGAAAACAAACCAATATTGCCACTCTTTTGAAATCGAATCGCGATTTTCTTTGAAGATTACAGCGTTGATTCCAGCATATAGTATAGGCCATCATAATTTTGAATCGGTTTATATACAACCAGTTAGAGCAAATGAAAAGCATGCTTCCTTTTATTCGTAACAAAAATAGCCATGATATACTTTTAAGACTTTGGTCGCAACTTGGTATTCATGAAATAAATAATCGGCGCTATCACCCATTAACTCCAATGCATTAATGTGCGAAGTAAGATATAATACACCTGCATACATACCTAGAATGTATGTGTCATATATCGAAATACAATTAACATTGTCCGATATAATTAAGCTTGATTGATGAATCAATACAATTAATACTTTTCGTAGTTAGAATAAATTTTTAGTTGGTGCAGTCAGTTACATTTACCAATTTAAATCATTTCAGTTTTGTCATTATCGGTGTAGAGTTCTTGTTTAAATGCTAAATAATTATATCAAGAGCATATAACATGTCTTACAGTATATATTTGAGTTTTACTTTATTACTAGGTTTGCTAACTACGCAAATCGCAGGACAATCTACACCAACGTCGACAGCAACGACCCCACAATATTGCAATGAATCATCAAGCATGGCATTCGATATCAATAAAGTATGTAGCAAATCATCTACTTAGATTAGAAATTAAACACTTGAACTGTACAAAAATCTTCACAGATTTCTGGTACTTGGTATGAATTGGCCACTAATCCTGCACCCAGCGGCAATTTTCTTTGTGCTCAATTTAATATGACCGTAATGCCAAACAATGGTTTAAACATTTCGCTCACCTATTCAAACACCCCTACTTATCCATGGGTAAATAATACGATGTACGGTAATACAACAGTGCCTGCGAATAATTCTGCTGGTTTCAATGTATCCTTATCCATGTATGGCGTTTCACAACCAATGACGACATATAAAGTGCTCTACACAAATTATGTCAATTATACCTTGGTTTGCGGTTACACAAATATATCAGATTTAAGCACTTATTTCGCTAGAGTATTGACGCGCGATCGTTATATCAATTCCAGCATTTTGATGGGTTATGAAACTATGGCTCAAGCTAATTATAGTTTATTCAGTAATACATCCATGACGACTATATCACAGAGTGCAAGGTATAATGTACATTTTCCATATGTTCTTGTAATTCTTATTTGTTCATAAACTTTATATTTTACGCAGTTGTTCCGCGAGTGATGGCGTTTTGACTGCACAGATGGTATCGGTGGTGATGGTGCTCATGTATGCTACTATAGCTATATTCTGCTGAGAGGGGAGTAGAACTACTAGAACTCTACCAATTGTTTGAACTAAGAAAAAGTAACTAAATTTAAAACTTAGATTTTGATCTTTATTTCCTAAATAGGACTTGATAAAAATTCAAATAAACGACATTAACATAGGGAAATCCCCTTTCACAACTTAGTAGTTCGTCTGAGTCTTATTATTCTGCCCCCTTGGCCAGTTAGAACCGACTTAGACGATTCACGCATTTACCGAACACACATATTTATCAAATGTTTCTACGAACGCACCTAAATTGATAGCAAAAATCGTCTTGAGTCATGGCACAGTAAGATAGCACGGCGGCCATATTGGAAATTGCTTCTCTAAAATGTCAGAACAGCACAACACATGTTGAAATGTAAACAACCCGATTGCAGGCAAGTTTGACAGTTTAGAGTAAATTAAAATGTAAAAAATCTAATGAGCTGTTGAGATGATCTTACCTGTATAGGTATGCCATGTCTTAAGCTGACAGTTCAAAACAGCTGTGAGTTTCGTGAGAAGTGTGTATTATACACGTGAATTATTTTGCAAAACTATAAATAACAAAATGACTATATTTAAGTAGATTAAATATGTAAAAAATATAAATAAAACACGAATAAGCGAACCGCATGATCTAAGGTTTTTCAATTCGGTTCGAATATGAGAGGTTTTTATACACGCTATCAATGCGTATGGAGATAGTAACGACGGATTCGAAAATGAGTTTTTTTGGTGCTCTTCTCAGCTTGCTTGTCATCTACAAATGAGGTGGTGACAGCTGCAATGACTATTGCAAATTATAGAAACAAGTGAATCTAGGCTATAACAACTGTCAGTAGTTACGATGACAAGCTGCCCCAGAATAAGGCAGTTAGTCAAAACATTTTGGGGCGAATTCATAGTCAAAATTAGGTTAAGTTTAGTTGCAGCTTTTATGACAGTCTACTGGAAATTGTGTCAAAAAGGGGAACTAACTTAAAGTATCTACTTTACTTTGACTATGAATACGCACCTTTGTACTTTCAATGCGAATTGAAATTCTATTTATACATGTGTTTTGAGTGAAGACGTACAAATTGAAAACGACGTATGCGTATAAGCACAGGGGCATTGTCATAGTAAAATGTAGGTCTGACTTGAATTTAGCTTTAGCTATTTGACACAATTTTATATGGGATATCAGTTAAAAATGCTTCATCTAAATTTAAGTCATGCCTATCACTTTCTCTAGTTCTTGCATTCCATGTTATGCGCCACAATTGCTTTCAAAAAACTTTACACATATAAACGCGAATAGAAAACAAAAAAGAAACCGCAAGAGGAATTGAATTTAAGAATTTTCTCGTGTATTTAAGAATTTTCTCGGCTCTTATACCAAAGTTCCTGCAACTATGTTAAAAAGTAAAAGTAAATATAGAGGATCTGGTGGCCGCAGCAACTGCCGACAACTCCAATAGTAGTTAAACTTACAACAATAATGGCCGTTTTCACACTGTTATATTTTTAGCCCCTAACCCGCTGGGGCTAGATAGTAACTACTGGTTAATTAGATGCGCCTCCATCCGTGATAGAGAGAAAAACTTAAAGCGGCTTGACAGTGCAAAGGTGCTTGTACTCTCGCCTCCCTTCTTAACCCCTTCGACAATGTCGCGCCAGACTTGAATTCAACACTTGAATAATGTAAAAGTATACCTATCTACGTTATATAAATATTTTTTATTCAACGCCGTTGGTAATCCCATAGGGCGGCGCCGTAGTCCCTGCATGTCAAAACAAATAGAGAAGCGAGTTTTGAGAAGCAGCATCGATATTTCAATGTGTGTGTTTGACCCATGAGTTTGACAAGGGCCGCTTTCTTATGCCAACTTTCGTACTAATTTGTGCAAAAATTTTTTTAACTTTGTGAAAATCCGTGGAGAACACGAAATAGTTGGATAAAAAAAGTATTTTAAATATCAGCAGTTGCTTTAGTATCTTATAAGCAACTTGCAGTTACCCAAGATGATGTACGATGAAGATGGTGAGTAAAAATATTTTCTGGGGGAGCTCGTGCCAAACCACTACTTTTTTTGCTAAACTTTGTGTAATTTTAGAAATATATGAGGAGGAGAATGCGGAGGAAATCTCCCACGAACTGTGGCAAGAGGCCTGTTGGATTGTTATCAACGCATATTTCGACGAAAAAGGTTTAGTGCGTCAACAACTGGACAGTTTCGATGAATTTATACAAATGTCTGTGCAGCGCATCGTAGAAGATTCGCCAGCAATTGACTTGCAAGCAGAAGCACAGCATACTTCTGGTGAAATTGAAACGCCGGTGTGTATATTGAAGATTTTCTTAATGTTACATATTTAAAAAAAATTGTCCAACAGCCTCGCTTCCTGCTAAAATTCGAACAAATTTATCTGTCAAAACCCACACATTGGGAGAAGGATGGTTCGCCTAGTCCTATGATGCCCAATGAGGCACGTTTACGAAATTTAACATACTCCGCACCGCTGTATGTAGATATTACAAAAACAAAAATTGTCGAAGGTGCAGACCCAGTTGAAACACAACATCAAAAAACATTCATTGGAAAAATTCCTATTATGTTGCGTTCAACCTATTGTCTACTTTCACAACTAACAGATCGTGATTTAACGGAATTAAATGAATGCCCACTTGATCCAGGTGGCTATTTCATTATAAACGGTTCAGAGAAAGTACTGATTGCACAAGAGAAAATGGCTACAAATACGGTGTATGTGTTTAGCATGAAAGATGGAAAGTATGCATTTAAATCAGAAATACGTTCTTGTCTTGAGCACAGCTCTAGACCCACCTCCACTTTGTGGGTGAATATGATGGCTCGTGGTTCGCAAAATATAAAGAAATCGGCTATTGGTCAACGTATCATAGCCATTTTACCATATATCAAACAAGAAATACCAATTATGATTGTATTCCGAGCTTTGGGTTTCGTAGCCGATCGTGATATCTTGGAACATATTATATACGATTTTGATGATCCTGAAATGATGGAAATGGTTAAACCATCACTTGACGAAGCTTTCGTCGTACAAGAACAAAATGTAGCGCTCAATTTCATAGGTTCGCGTGGTGCACGACCAGGCGTAACCAAAGACAAGCGTATTAAATATGCAAAAGAAATTTTACAAAAAGAAATGTTGCCACATGTCGGTGTATCCGATTTCTGCGAAACAAAGAAAGCTTACTTTTTGGGTTACATGGTACATCGGCTGTTATTAGCTTCACTGGGTCGGCGTGAGCTAGATGATCGGGATCACTACGGTAAGATAAAGATTTGATTGTTTTTTAAGTGATACTTTTTAATACAATTCCTTCAAGAGCTGTAAAAGAAACTTAACGATTTGCAGGAAATGTTAAGTTATGGTGCTAATTTAAGATTAAATAAATAAATAAACCGCTTAAGCTCTGCTTTTGGCGCACTTTGACACAAAAACCCCAACATATTTTAGTATTAATGATCCTTTTTTTTTTGTATATTATACAGGCAATAAACGCTTGGATCTTGCTGGTCCTCTATTGGCCTTTCTCTTCCGTGGGTTATTCAAAAATCTAATGAAGGAAGTGCGTATGTACACACAGAAATTCATTGATCGTGGAAAGGATTTCAATTTGGAACTGGCCATTAAAACTAACATAATTACTGACGGTTTGCGTTACTCTCTTGCTACTGGCAATTGGGGTGATCAAAAGAAGGCGCATCAAGCTCGAGCTGGTGTATCTCAGGTATTGAATCGTCTAACATTTGCTTCGACATTATCGCATTTGAGGCGTGTCAATTCGCCAATCGGTCGTGACGGTAAATTGGCCAAACCACGTCAGTTGCACAATACTTTGTGGGGCATGTTGTGTCCTGCCGAAACACCGGAAGGAGCTGCTGTCGGTCTGGTAAAGAATTTAGCACTCATGGCGTACATTTCGGTCGGTTCGCAACCTTCGCCAATTCTAGAGTTCTTGGAAGAATGGTCTATGGAAAATTTGGAAGAAATTGCGCCCTCTGCCATTGCTGATGCCACGAAAATATTCGTCAATGGTTGCTGGGTTGGTATACATCGTGATCCTGAACAATTAATGGCTACTCTACGTAAATTGCGTCGTCAGATGGATATTATTGTTTCGGAAGTATCAATGATTCGTGATATTCGTGATCGTGAAATCCGAATTTATACAGATGCCGGGCGAATTTGTCGTCCGCTATTGATTGTCGAAAATGGTTCGTTATTGCTGAAGAAAACTCATGTTGACATGTTGAAGGAACGTGATTACAATAACTACAGTTGGCAAGTTTTGGTTGCCTCAGGCGTAGTGGAATATATTGATACATTAGAAGAGGAGACTGTGATGATTGCTATGTCACCATATGATTTGAAACAGGACAAAGATTATGCCTACTGTACGACCTATACACATTGCGAAATTCATCCAGCTATGATATTGGGTGTATGTGCTTCTATTATCCCATTCCCCGATCACAACCAAAGTCCACGTAATACTTATCAAAGTGCTATGGGTAATATAGACATACAATTACTTTTCACCAAAAGTGTATACACATCCTTTTATTATTTAAGGTAAACAAGCTATGGGAGTTTATATCACCAACTTTCACGTACGGATGGACACCCTAGCTCACGTACTCTATTATCCAATGAAACCGTTGGTCACTACACGTTCTATGGAGTATTTGCGTTTCAGAGAATTACCAGCTGGTATTAATTCAATCGTAGCTATTTTGTGTTATACTGGTTACAATCAGGAAGATTCTGTCATTTTGAACGCATCTGCTGTAGAGCGTGGCTTCTTCCGTTCGGTGTTCTACCGTTCATACAAAGATTCTGAAAACAAGCGCATCGGCGACCAAGAAGAAAACTTTGAAAAACCCAATCGGCAAACTTGTCAAGGCATGCGTAATGCTCATTACGACAAATTGGATGATGATGGTATAATAGCGCCGGGCATACGTGTATCCGGCGATGATGTCGTTATTGGCAAGACGATGACTCTCCCCGAAAACGATGATGAGGTGAGCAAATATAAATGCATCACTGTACAATGGTTTGTTTTGCTAACGGAATTACTTCAACTCTCAATATCAGGCTTAGAGCCATACAGTATATCCTTTCAACCGGTTTTCCATTAGCATATTTTTATATAAAACTTAATTGATTGTAAAACTGCACTTATTAAATATTTCTCCATTCCCTTCCAGCTCGATGGCACTACAAAGCGTTTTACCAAACGAGATGCTTCCACATTTCTACGTAACTCTGAAACTGGTATTGTTGACCAGGTTATGTTAACCTTAAATAGTGAAGGCTATAAGTTTTGTAAGATTCGTGTACGATCAGTGCGTATTCCACAAATTGGTGATAAATTTGCGTCTCGTCATGGGCAAAAAGGTACTTGCGGTATCCAATATCGTCAAGAAGATATGGCCTTCACATGCGAGGGGCTGGCACCGGATATTATTATCAATCCCCACGCCATTCCATCTCGTATGACAATTGGCCATTTAATTGAGTGTTTGCAAGGTAAGTAACGTAATATATTTGTTTTGTTTTTACCCACCACGTAATCTTTATTTTCAGGAAAATTGGGTTCTAACAAAGGTGAAATCGGCGATGCCACACCTTTCAATGATGCTGTCAACGTACAAAAAATTTCAACTTTCCTTCAAGAATACGGCTATCATTTACGTGGCAACGAAGTTATGTACAATGGACATACAGGTCGAAAAATTAATGCCCAAGTGTTCTTGGGTCCCACCTATTATCAACGTCTCAAGCATATGGTGGATGATAAAATCCATTCTCGAGCTCGTGGTCCAGTACAGATTCTGGTGCGCCAACCTATGGAGGGTAGGGCGCGTGATGGTGGCCTACGTTTTGGTGAGATGGAACGTGATTGTCAGATATCTCATGGTGCTGCACAATTTTTACGTGAACGTCTTTTTGAAGTTTCCGATCCATATCGTGTGCATATATGCAATTTCTGTGGTCTTATTGCTATAGCCAACTTGCGTAATAATACATTTGAATGTAAGGGTTGTAAGAACAAAACACAAGTTTCACAAGTACGTTTGCCGTATGCTGCCAAGTTATTGTTCCAGGAACTCATGTCAATGAATATTGCACCACGCTTGATGGTTGTACAATAAGTGCCCTGAAAGAAATTAGTTATTTTTATGAATATTTATATTCGTTTTAAAAAATGTGACTGCGTTTCTATACATACATGCGATAAAATAAATACATTTATTATCATCTAGCTTTTTTGTTTTGATCAGCGATACTTGGTCTTGATTAAGTGAAGCTAATTTGAGGTTAGGTGAGGTCATACTCCCAGTGCGTCGGCGAACCCGTTTTAAAGAAAGCCTTTAAACTATATTTGATGTTAACCGTCTGATGTACTTTATCTTGGGTTCTTGTGCTTTAGTAGCCTATCACACTACCTTTATACCACGCAGCTGCCGTTATTATTTTTCAATATGAGTTGAATATAACTTAAAAATGTAATACGTGGCTTGCGTAAATCTGATCCTGAAATGTCGGGATATATAAATCCCAGGGCATGGCAAAAAACTCGTTTAATTTTCTATAGTTAAAATTAGTCTGGGGTGGCAGCACTGAGCACATAAAGCATACAAGGGATAGGAAAGCCGTACGACAAATCGATTATTCAATCAACTTCAATCGAAGGTTGACTCATTTCATCAGCTGATTGATTTGATTTCTTTACAGTGACGTATAGATAGTCAAAAGTAAAAGCAAGCAAATTAATGTAAACAAGCGTAATTTGCACTAGCAATTGGGTTTGTTTTTTTTATTGCTTCTGATTTACAATTAGCAATTAATACCAGTACAGTGACAATTAGGAGAAAACTGGACCGCTTCTGTTTGCTCTTTTATCGCGACAAAAACACAAAACCGCTGCAATAACCTCAATATACTAGCGAAGACAGTTTTTAATAATTTGTAAGGGAAAATTCAGACTTAAGTTATAGGAAAACGTTTTCTGGGACGTATGCGTCCCAACAGGTCCGAAAGGGTTAAGTGCAGACCCAAAGTTTTGCAATGCCTTTTTGTTATTCTGGAGTACGGAATAAAAAAAAATTGATCAGGAATTCTTCCTTTTTTAGTTACTTACTTTTTATGCAAAGGGGTTTCTTGTCTTATTGTGGTGATGCTGAGAATAGTAGGGCTCTTACAAAAAGTCGACTTAGTCGAATATTAGGTTAATCGACTAGTCGGTTGTAACGGTTTCCACGGTTATTAGTCGGTTTGTGGTATTCGAATAGTCGCTTAGCAACGACTACTCGACTATTTGCTTAGCTTCGGCTATTCGACTTTTGTTGAAACTCGAATACTATCAACCGAATTTTCAATGAATGTTGTGTCAAAAAAAATTAGCTTGTCATATTGATATATGTATATTATTAAAAATTTCAACATGTGTCGTAGAAGATGGCGAATTATTCGAAAAATCGATACCTAGGCAGTGTTATGGTTTACTTTAAATTAATAGTCATTTTTAATTGGTTAAATTGGTCCCGACTCACTGCGGTTGGTTAGGCAAATTGACAGTCTTGATTCACCCTCCGGTTTGACATTTAGCGTAAAAGCGCTATGATTTTTGCTGAGGTGGCATCACCAAATATTCCCATAGAGTGGAAAAGGCACCAATAACGGATCTTTTAATTTCCAGACAAACAAGTGCATGATCCAATAATTTATATGATCGTCTCCGATGACAAAGCGTCTTCTTCTTCCCAATCCACACCTTATGTCAAACTATCATATCTTTGTTTTTTGCTTAAATTCTTTGTTTACAGTTCTTGGAAAAGCTATTGAGTTCGCTTCGTGTTTTATTTATTTTTAATAAAAATTCGCTGTGAATTGATATTTAACGAGTGCTTTGTGATAACATTTTAAGAAAATGTGTGATTTATGTGTGTGTTATACGTGAAAAGCTTAGAAAATAGGCGAATCGTTTTTGCGCGTTCCCTCTCACATGTGCATTTTGACATAAGAATTAAACGACAGCAAACGGTAATTTCGTGTTGTTAGCCGATTGAGTCGACCATATAAATTATTGGATCATGAACAAGTGTCTGGTGTGTTCTTGGTGTGCCCAGAGTTAAATTTTGGGTAACCAATAAGTGCCAAATTAAGGGAAATGGGCAATTGGCATCCAAAAAGGTGTTTCCTTTGTGTGACTGAATTTAAAGTATTTAAGTGGGTAAAAAGAGGCCGAGTAATAAAGTATGTACGGAATAGAAACGTACAATAAAATTCAATGCATTTTTTTTTACTAACGCACCATCTCGGAAACAAAAACCAACAAAATGGCAAAACCACCAAAGTTAAAGAAACGTCTTCAAAGTGCTAAATTGCCCAGGGTGGGAGACACATGGAATCCTGTCCTGATCCCAGACTTTAACACAGCTGGATCACGGTTTCTACCAAAAACTAGGTATATTGCCAGAATACATTTTAGCAGCAAATGGCAATTGATTACTAGTCGATTTGTAAAGTTTTGTAAAGTTGGACTTAAATGGGTTTTAAGGCGGCAGTATTCTTTTATTATGTGTTATGTTAACGAAGCCTGTAGATCGAAATATTTGTGTCAATGGCTAGGTCAGATGAGGAGTTCCATGTGTCTACTAACCCAAACCCTGTAACGTGGGGTCCCGCGGGCTACAAAGGGAACACACCAAACGGATGGTCTAAAGCCTTCCTAATTTTGCGCGCCAACGGAAGCGTGCTTTCAGGGTTGGGACTTGACTAAAATGGCAGTGATTTTAATACTTACTGCACTTTAGCACAAATCTACTACGCTTTATGTTTCCATAGAATAGTTTACAAGTTAATTTGCTTTGATAGAATGGCTTTTTTACTAAAAACTCTCCTATAGATTCATTAATCACCATTCATATTCGTGTGTCCTTTCTTTGCATACATATAAAAAAATATAACCTTTAATAGAAATAGCGGCTGAGTAAAATAGTATTAAAAGTACTAAATTCGTTTTATAGGTAAAATAAAAGCGTAATTACAGTACTTTGAGTTTTAAGTAATTTTTATAGTGCAAGGCTCATTAAATCTACTATGAAAAAAACAAAGTCCTATCTTCAACGTTAGTTTCAATAATATATTATCCTTTTTTGTTTTGAAATGCGTACTGTAATTTTACCAAGTTCGGTAGTATTAAAAAGGTATTTAAAACAAAAATTAAAGTCCGAGCCCTGTCGTTTCTTTTTTCTGCCAACTGGCGCCCATTTGGAAACACCACGGGATGGTAAATCGGTCTCCACTTGGTCCTTCCATCGGAGTGATAGTCTCACTCTCTTTTTATGCTACAACCGACAGGTTGCGATAAGAATGTCTTCTGTGTCGGAGAATCTTCATTCATTGGCACAACATGGCCTAGCCAACGAAATTGCTGGGTTTTAATTTGTTGGAGTATAACGGGGTCTGCATAGAGCTCATTCACCTCGTCGTGAAATCTTCCTCGGTACTCGCCGTCGCCAAAGCCTAAGGGTCTTTACATCTTTCCAAGATCCTTTCTGTCCCAGAGCCGCCTCATCAGATGCTGTCAGTTTCTACAGGACGGGTACAAGAAGTGTCTTATAGAGTGTTATTTTAGTCCTTAGAGAGAGGACTTCACTTCTCAATTGTCTACTCAGTCCGAAGTATCACTTGTTTGCAAGAGTGATTCTTCGTTGGATTTCTAGGCTGACATTATTGTTGGCGCTGACTCTTTGCTTGATGACAACATGTACTTCGTTTTGACCTCGTACACCTCCTTTCCTAGTTTGGAGTACGCATAAGTCATGCGCCAAGCAAACTACTTAAAATAATGGGTTTCCCGCACCCGATTAGGGTTCCAGGGTTCCTGGGACTGAAACGCGTCCCTGGCACTGTTAACAACAACAACATTTTAGTGCAGTTTTTTGATTTCTGTGCGATAATATCGATGTTTTTACAAAATCGATACATCGTTTGCATATCTAAGAAAACATTCGCCAGCTGCGCCGGAGGAAAATACATTCATTAATTTTTTGGATTTTATTACAAAAGCTACACAGTAAATGGAGTTTCTATTAAAAACGAGCGTGTTACTATTTCTCACACATGTGATAATGTTGTGTACAGTTTTTGGTAAGACATCAAAGCCCCTTTGCGCTACTGGAGAAACTAGATAAACTGATGGATTTTAGAAGTCCTAACAGGAATTTTTGTTTCATTTATTGCAATTTACTTACATAGTTTATCAGTTTTGAATATCTTGCATTTCTTGCCATATTTAGCAGCTGTAGTATTTAGTTATATCAGTGACTCATTGCAAAGCAATATTTTCTTGCCTTCTTTTTCCACTCTACCCAATTTATTTTTTAGGCGCCGCCAGAAGTCAAGGTACAAGCGAACGGCTGTACACAAGCATACACGGCACAAACTGTGTTCGACTTCTGAATGGCACACATCAGAGGGGATGTTCTTGTAAGTTATACGAAATTAATGAAAATATAAAAATATTCATGTACTAATATTTAGAATTTTCCATCTTTCCAAAAGCTAATCTATTCGGCTCCGTTGGTGCGTTACATTTAATCAAAATTATAGAAGATTTTGAATTTATCCTGCGAAACCCACCGGCGCCACCTTATGCGCCCATTATACCACCACGCCTTTTTACACGTGAAAATTTGATGCGTTTAAAACATGCAGGCCAACATAATATATCTGTTGTGTTGCTTATTAATGAAATTGATAAGATGACACATTTCTCACATGAACTTACCTGCCCGAATCAATATAGTGGTATATTATTGCCTAATAGTACAGAAACTGCAACATGTGATACACGCAATGCAGAGAATTCTTGGAATCCTTGGGGCACTGGACTGATGCATGAAGACTACCCATTTCCCATTTATTACGTGTCTGATGAGGAAGAAATCGAAAAGCTATTAAGTTGCTTTAATAAGTTTAACAATTTTGACTATGAGAATCATGCGACACGTAGCTTATGCGCTATAGAAGTTAAGGCGTTCATGACGGCAGCAGTAAACTCAGAAGTATGTTGGCGTCGTTCAAATTATCCCAATAATTTAGCTATGATAAAATATTGTGATCCGTTGGGAGATTATAATGTCTATGCAACGCTTTATCCGCGAAATGATTCGGCAACAAAAGGTGCAATCTCAGACAATACAGAGCCACGCAAAATTGACACGAATGAAAAACTTATTTTAATAAGTTGTAGAATGGATACGACATCAATGTTTGAAACGTTAGGTAAGTAATAATAATAATTATTTGAATTGTGTAAGTATGAGATATGCAAATTTAGTGTTTTATAGAGGGCCATTTCGTTTTCATTTTTGTGATTGCGCTTCATTCAAATGCATTTATATCTATTAAAAATATATAAATTCAAAATCTTCAACAATTTGATTTCAAATTTATTATAATTTATTTACTTTTAAGGTTTAGGCGCCAAGGATTCTCTAGTCGGTTATGTAACGCTTATGAGTTTAGCACATACCCTAAAACAATACCTACCAAACAACTTTGCCGATTTAAAAAGAAAGCTCAACATCATTTTTGTTATATTCAATGGCGAGTCATACGATTACATTGGCTCGCAACGTTTTGTATATGATATAGAGAATTTAGATTTACCACCAATTCAAACGGAAACTGCTCCAATTTCATTTGAAAATATTGAGTTGATGATTGATATCGGCACATTAGATGAAACTTCGACAATAAAAGTACATACATTAAATTCAACAGAGAAGGTACAAGCATTTACTACGCTTGTGAATTCACAAAGCAGAAACTTTAATGTAGAATTTCAATTAAATGTGGGCATTAATTTACCGCCTTCTTCGGCACAATCATTTCTTCGTAAAATGCCCACATTTCCTGCATTAATATTAAATGCTAAACCCACTAATAAGTACTATCACTCCATCTATGATGATGCAAATAATGTTAATTTTTCTTATGGCAATTATACGGAACAAAATTACACTAGGCTTATGACAACCGAGGAAGCATTGAAATACTTTACTGCCGATTCAATACAAAACAAAATACGTAATGTGTCCACAAGTCTTGCTTTAGCGTTAACGAATATGCTGTATAGCGATAAAGGTGTTGGTGAGCTGTATGCAAATCCGATATTAATTGATGAGATGCTATACTGCTTTTTGAAATCGGCTGTTTGTCGGCTATTTAAAGACGCATCACCAGTAGATAGTGTATCGGCATTACCACTTCCACCACCGCGGCAAGTTTAAGAGTCACTTTTATTCATTTACATTATTGTAAAATTGTTATTTAATTACAGTTATGTAAGTGTTGAACATGGGCTAAGAGAGGCATCTGGTTGGACATACCGGCTATTGGGATTCTTATTACCGTCTGTGAGGTATAACACTTCTAAAGAAAACTGTGAAGAAATGTCTACAACGTATTGGATAAACGGAGAAAAAGACGATGGTGAATGCAGGCACGCTACACATTACTATAGTCATGCTTTAAGTCCAGCATTTTCAATAGATAGTAAGTAGTAATTTTGAAAACAATATTTTGTTTTCAGATTAAATATGCTAATCGTACTAACCTTTTACGCACTTTATTTTAGATTACGACTGGAAATCTGGACAATACTCAACTTGGACCGAATCAACTTGGTCACTTTTTAGTACAAGAATATTCTTAAGACCATCCAAAAATCATGAAATCAGTACACTATCAATTGGTATTGTTGTACTAATAATTTCCTTCTGTTTGGTTTACATTCTTAGTAGTCGTTCGGATGTGCTCTTCGAAGGGGCAACGACAAGTTCCGATGCGTAAGTAGCTTTAAGTATTATATTTATGGTTAAAGTATTGTCAAATGGAACACTTTCTAAAGTAAAAAACTCTTAAAATCATATGAAACAATTTTCAAGTTAAAGAAGCCCATTAGAAAAACAAAAATTCTCATAAAAAAACAAGGCAAATTTTGCCGTTTTGGATAGTTTCTCCTTGTACTGAATTCATCTTGAAAACATTTTTGATATTGATCAAACTAATAACATTTTTAAAGATTTATTCAGTTAAATGTTTCATTTGACTAAAAATCCTATAATAATCTATATTGGCATATGAAAAAACCTCATAGATGTATATATGTATGTACATATTTATATACCCAATGGGGGGTGTAAATATTTGCTGATTACGATTTTTAACAGTTCTTGCCAATAAGAAACATTTTTTTTAGGTCCCCCACTTAACCGTTGCAAATTTTTTTTACTAATAATTTTGTTAAGGACTTCATTTGTCAAAAAGCATGTGACGAATTTGGAAACTATGTTCTAAATTATTCAGGTACAAATAACTAGACCGTCAAATAAAAACAATCAAATACTCTGCACAAATATTTTTATCCACACATTTATGTAACTCAACCTTAGATTCGCTGTACAACGCTTTAAGTATTCATTGTTCATTCCGGTCATTAACTGTCTGTTAAGCATGCCATTGTTCTCAGTACAGTGATGCTGTAACTTTACTTCGCCCTACTTGATTATACCAAATTAAAAGATGTTCTGAGTTCAAGTCCGAACTCATCTTCTTTATTGCATTCTGTTTTAATATTGTACTGATCAATAAATTGCACTTGAAAAAAGCGTAGAATTACAAGAGGCGTACTTGAACCTGCAAAATATTTACTTAAGGCTTGATCGAATGTTACTCAACTAGACAGTCCTTTGCGGCTAAAACACCTTTTTTGACAGGCATACTTTTCCTCGTGAATGTTCTGACTGCGGTTAAAAAAACTCGACTCGGTAAAAACTCAATGAGATAAACTGCATGTAGCATGCGATGTTTTGGGCTAACTAATACTATTTTTAAATATGACCTATACTGTTTTCAAATATGTATGGATAATTTTCATTTATCAAGAAAATTGTAATATTTGTTATTTCTTTTAGGTTAACAGCTCCAACTGCTTGTTAATAATACATAATACAAAGGAATATATAACAGGAACGTCTCTCTTTCTCATTCGTCCTAATATTACATATTAATATGTATAATTAATTATATACATGCAATCTAGTATAGACGCCAAAATTATAATCTACAAACAGTCATTCATAAAAACAATAAAATGGTTCGTCTGGTTGTCAAAAACATTTGCATCGTCATCATTATCACCAGCAACATAAGCATCAACTCTTCTCTTCATTCAAATTATACCGGATTCATTACAGCTAAACGCTAAATAACATGCCATCATCATCATATGTACATTAGAGTGCACTAGTTAATCGGTAAACAAAATGTTGTACAATTCAGCTCAGAACATATTCCAGTTACTGTGCGGGTACATGTTAGTACGACACTCAAATACTGCTTAAAGTTGTTAGATTTATAACAAACCGAAAGCATGACACCATTAAAACCACATTATTATAGTAAAAAAAAACTATAGGTAACAACCCAGACAATGAAAAGTTATAAATGATACTACATTTCAATACTCCAATAATATGCAACTTGCAAATATTTTTATCTTGTTTTTTAACATTCTTAATTTGTAAATGAATGATTATTAACAAAATTAATTTGAAAACCATTACAACTCTGTTTTCACCAAAACATATCATCATATATATTTAATTATGTAGATATGTCTGTCTATATTATGGCTGTAGCTATTCGTCCGTTAATGTTTGCAATGTGTTCTACCGACTTTTATATTTTAGTTCAATTTATGTTTTGGTTGCTGCGCTTTATTGCGTACGCGTAGCCACTTGATAACCTATTTTATTTTAAACGTATACATTTTAAGCCTAATCAGTTATGCATACTCACCGGCATAAATTTTAAAAAGATATAATGATTTATTCCATTTCTTTACTAATTAATTTTGTATTACTTAATATGTTTCCAGATATTCGTATAGTGCATTATAAGTAAGCATACATACATCCAAGCTCAACACCTTGTACTAACTGATCGATTTTTCTGTTATATTCCAATAGAAATATAATGAAAGCAATTAAGTGAAACTATAAAAATTTTGTCAAATTTCGATTAGTTTTGTTTCCTCTGAACTTCCTATGTGAATTGTATATCTAAATAACTTATCTAAGTATCTTAAAAATAAATACCTCAAATTAACTAAAAAAGGGGATACACCAGCAAAAAATAAATGATTTTATTGTGGTTTTCTGCAAAGTACTCTAGCTTTTGTTATAATTTCTCATTTAGGTTGATTTGTGTACATATTGTTTGTATGTTAATTTCAGTATGTCTATGCAAAGTTTTGGCTAACTTACATGCCATTAAAGGTAGCACATATTTTAGGATATGTGACGTTGCGTCGAAAACTATAAAAAGTATTTTGCAGTGAACCGGGACATGCTCGGTTAAGTTTTGCCTGTGCCATCTCCTAAGAACGGACAACACCTTGAATATGAATATGAGATATAAGAAAAAAATGCTTGTATTATTTTAAAATCTACATGTAGGCGTGTTTTCAATTCAAGATATGTTATACAATAAGAGAGAAAATGAATTGCGAGAGCATTGAAAAAGTGAACAATAATTGTATACAACTATTTACTTAAATACAAAATAAAGCCAAAAAAAAACGTATAATATAAAAAAATATAAGTTGCTCCTACATCCCTTTTGCGATTGAAATCCTCCGGTAGTACAGGCAAATATAAACTTTCGTTTCCTGTTTCAATAACTTATTAATTTATAAATATGTTACAATTTATTTAATGGAATGTTAAGTGGCATTATCAATAATTCATCACAAATTAAGTTACAATCAGTTGCAGCGTATAATTATGATTACATATTTAAAATTTGGATACAGCATATTTTAGTAAATGTTGTAATACTTAACTTGGTTACTAGTTAAATATAAATTTTTTCTTTATCATAAGGTTATCAAAAAATACCTAGAATTAATGGAACCTGCCATTATTTAGCTGGTGAGGAGACCTTTAGCTTTTAGATTAACTATAGATTCGGCTATAACTCTTGCTGACGATTTCAAATAACCACCGCTGAGTAACATAACAATAGGTATACGTTGTTCACGACAAGTAGCAAAAACAATTTGATCACGTTCCATAACGCCCTGTAGTATATTAAAAGGAAAAGAATAATGGTGATTAGGTGAGTATATGCATACACTTATATATCTTAGCATGAACATACCTCAGGTGTGATGGACAACCGCCCCAGTGGATCACCAACCAGAACATCTGTACCAGCATTATATACCAAAAAATCTGGGCGAAACTCACTTAAGGAATAGTTTAAAGATCTATTAGAATAAAGAAAATTATGTAGTTATATAATTTAAAAAGCAATGCAAACTCAAATAAATAAAAATTAGTTTTAATCAGCTTAGTTTTTAAATATTCTTATAAAATAGTATCAAAACTTCTCACTGGTGTATATATTTGTATTTTCAAAGAGTGTGAGGTAGTTGTTGAAGTCAAGGTAGACGTAGAAGTCGAGGTCGAATTAGAATTAGATGAGAGTGTTAAGGATGAGGGATGATTTAGTGCCGCCAGCTGTGGTACCTCCACGACAGGAAACATATTTTCGAATGTTCAGGGAAACAAAATCTTCAAGCAAAAGCATCACTGTGGTTGAAATTGCAAGTTGCCTAGGACCTCCGTTACAAGGTCTTGATGACTGAGTGAGCATGACAATCATATTGAGTTTCGAATGCCTTAAATATCACATTTTCTGGAGGCCTCATTCATACGTATTTGAGCGAACGTGGGGGTCATACAGAAGCATAGTTTATCTTTTTAATTTCCTCAGATAAGCTTCATCGCCAGTGCGTGGTCTCAATTCTACAGCACAACGTATTGCCAATTTAGCTTCATGATCACGTGGATATATTGCCGCATTATACATATCCAATATGAATACTTTTTCATTATCATAGAAATCACGTTCATGTCCATTTCCTTGATGCGCATCTAAATCCACAATCATCACTGTCTCAACGTTACGTTCTTCCTCCAATGTTTTTGTTATCAACAAAGTTATATCTGCATAAGGACAAAAACCTCCACCTTTATACCCACAGCAATGATGAAATCCACCACCCAAATTAATAGACCAACCATGGCGGAGAGCTAAACTGCCGGCTAATATGGATCCAGCTGTTTGGAAACGCATTGGACGCAGGTAGCCACGCTGCACAAATTTGTTTGGCACGAATAGTAGTAATGGTATTTCCGATATTTTAGCTGCATTCAAGCTCCACTTTGAAAGCATCGAGAGGATATAAACTTAGTATGTAGTAGATAGATATTATTTAGTTTGTATATTTTACCTTTAAACTGCGTAAATATTTGCGGGTATGGACTTTTCGTAGCTCAGCTTTTGTAATTTCGTTTGGCTCATGAAACCCTCCTGCAGCAACTATTTCGTTTTGCATTAAAAACTAAAATTATATTGTTATTGATTTCGAGCACAATTCCGTTACGACTCACCTTTAGCACATGTGCACCTTTAGCGGCATCAAATGGATGCAGTTTCTCCATACCACAAAATCGAACTCCATATTTATTTGAGTAAACAATTGGAAGTTTAAATGGTGTATCTTCCTCTTCCGCCGCTTTGGATTTCCGTTTCCCTTGCAGTTGTTGATCTTGTTCCGCTGTGCCAGCATCCTTACGCATTACCCATATCACATCTTTTTGTTGTTCATGGTGCACTTTCTCGGTGAAGCGCTTCATTTTACATATCTTACATGGTTTTATGCAATTAATAGCTAAACAAAATTTTTAAAACTTTGAAACATATGATTTGCACAGATTTGACAAATGTAATGCCGAAAGTAGGGATGCCGTGGTGAAAAATTAGTATTTTTTTTAGTACATATTTCAGAATTTTTTAACTAAATTCAACAAATATAAACTCTTTCCCACTTATACATAAAAAATAAAAATGACTTATACAGCTCTTATAATTCAAAATTTGTATAAAAATGCTATTTGAAAAAGCTTTATAAGGCCATAGAGACATCCTTGATTGTTTTCAATGGTTGTCAATCAAAATAAAAGAATTTATTATATAATGATGATGAAATCTCCTCAATAGTACCAAACAAAATTGGAAAGCTAAATAAGTTTATTAACCAGACACTCAAAGAAGCTGCGTGCAGTTTCGGTTAGACCTACCTATATAATGTTCAGTGATACAAATGAAGATAAGGAAGGAGGGATGACATGACCTAGAAGAATCCACTGGTCATACCAAATCGCTACCACGACAGTCGGGCAGTACCGCAAGGAAGTACCGGAGCGTCCGGATTCATATCCAGCCAACGACTGTCACTTCGACAGCATTCTCCAAAACCTTTGGGGAGTGCTTTTGTCGTTCCAACAACAAGATAAAAAGTTTGCATGTAAATGCAGCAACAATGTTGTAATCCTTCTATTTTTCTGGATTAATTTCATATCCGTTCGTTGAGTTTTTTATTAATGTTTCGTTGTTGTTTTGCTAAATCACTATCAGCTGATTTTACTTGCACATTTTACTGAGTAAAATTTTCACAGATGAAACTTGCAACCTCTTCTCCGAACGAAAAAACCAAAAAGCCTTAGTTAAAATTTTATAAAATGCTTATTATGCTTCACGAACAAGGCTAAAATATATTATTTTTTATTCAAGTGATTCTAATTGTATATCTTAATGTAAACAGTTCATATTTCCTTCACACATAAAAATTGGCAATATATTTCCATTTCGTACTATAAAAACAAACGGCCACACTGAACGGAAGTCTTCCACAGCTGCTAAATGTCAAAAACCGCGTCTTCCTTTACCTCACTGAACACACCGTATATAACAGTAAAATTAATTCAAAATGAAGTTTTCGCTTCGTTATTGCTTTTGCGAAAAAATTTAAAAGTTGTGTACGCAATTAAAAAATTTTACCAAAAAAGTTGTTTGTGTTAAATTAATAACTGTTTTTGCTTTAAACTTTAAGTGAGTTTTTAATAAAATAAAATAATGAGCTACGATTCTCCCACACAGAAGGTGAAGGCCATACAATTTGGTGTGCTTTCACCAGATGAAATCAAACGTATGTCCGTTACGGAAGGTGGTATTACACGCGCAATCATCGTAGAAGATGGCAAGCCAGTAATAGGCGGCTTAATGGATCCAAGACAAGGCGTTGTAGACCGTGCATCCAAATGTTTGACATGCGCCGGCAATATTTCTGAATGTCCGGGCCATTTTGGCCATATTGAATTAAGTTTGCCCGTCTTTCATATTGGCTTTCTTATGAAAACTATAAAAATATTACGTTGCGTTTGCTTTTCTTGTTCCAAACTATTGGTATCACCCCATAATCCAAAGGTAATATGATATATTAATAACAAATACGCAAATTCCATAGTTTTTTTATTCCTCTCAGGTGAAGGAAGTGCTAAATCGTACTAAAGCACGCCCACGCATGCGTCTAAGTCTTATGCGAGATTTGTGCAAATCAAAGACGATATGTGAGGGTGGAGAAAATATGGATATTGCCATCAATTGCAGCAACGAACGTACTACTTCAGATCATGGCGGTTGTGGTCATCATCAACCACGCATTACACGCAATAAATTGGAACTACAAGCCACCTGGCACAGATTAACCGAACATCGTCAGGAGCGTCAAATTATTCTAACAGCAGACCGGGTTTTGGAAATTTTTCGCAATATCTCCGATGAAGATTGTGTTTATTTGGGCATGGACCCACAACACTGTCGACCGGATTGGTTGATAGTATCGGTTCTACCGGTACCGCCATTGTCCGTACGTCCATCTGTGCTTATGTATGGCAGCTCACGTTCACATGATGGCCTTACACACAAGCTAGCGGACATAATTAAAGCAAATAATGAATTGAAGAAATGTATTGAAACAGGTGCCGCTGATCATTTGATACGCGAATGCGCCGCTTTGCTACAATTTCATGTTGTTACGCTTATTGACAATGAAACGCCTGGTTTACCACGCGCTTTACAGAATTCAGGACGTCCGCTCAAGAGTATCAAGTCACGATTGAAGGGTAAAGAAGGGCGTATACGTGGAAATTTAATGGGTAAACGTGTGGATTTCTCAGCACGTACCGTTATAACACCTGACCCCAATTTGAATATCGATCAAGTAGGTGTACCGCGTTCGGTAGCACAAAATCTTACATATCCCGAGGTGGTGACTCCCTTTAATATCGAGGTAAATACCATTCACTTAGGAACGCAATTAAAATTTCATATTCTTTAAAATTTAGCTTATGGAAACCCTTGTACGTCGTGGCAATAATCAATTTCCTGGCGCAAAGTATATAATACGCAACAATGGTGAACGTATTGACTTGCGCTTCCATCCCAAGCCTAGTGATTTGCATTTAGAACTTGGCTACAAAGTAGAACGTCATTTACGTGATAATGACTTGGTGATTTTCAATCGTCAGCCAACATTGCATAAAATGTCAATGATGGGGCATCGTGTCAAGGTGTTGCCTTGGTCTACATTTCGTATGAATCTATCATGCACCACACCCTATAATGCTGACTTCGATGGCGATGAAATGAATTTACATGTACCGCAGAGCATGGAAACACGTGCCGAAATTGAAAATCTTCATTTAACTCCAAGACAAATTGTGACACCACAAACGAACAAACCAGTTATGGGCATAGTGCAGGATTGTTTGACTGGTGTGTGTAAGATGACGAAACGTGATGTCTTCATAACGCATGAGCAATTAATGAACCTCCTAATGCACATGCCTTGTTGGGATGGTGTCGTGCCAAAACCTTGCATTTTGAAACCTACATTGTTGTGGTCGGGTAAGCAACTTTTTTCATTAATAATACCGGGAAATTTAAATATGATCCGTACGCACTCAACACATCCTGACGAAGATGAAGATGGTCAATATCGTTGGATTTCACCGGGCGATACGAAGGTAGGTGATATTTTACTAGTTGCATGGAAGAAATTGTCTCCTCTTTATTCATTTCGAGGAACGACAGCTCTGCTATGCAAACTTAAACAGCAATTGATTATATCAGAGGGATGCCAAAGAGTTTGTTAAAAATAAGCAAAATCCGTTGATAACCAAGAATACGTTTGATAATAGTGTCAAAAAACTACCACGGTAAATTTGGAAAACTAAAAGAGAAGAACCTTAATCTTCCAAATTTACCCATGCTAAAATAAATTCTAAGTGGGCGTGGTATAGCCCTTGTTTGAATTCGCATTTTATTTCCCAAACTAATATAGAATTTGATTACTCCTTAAGCCTATGCAAAAATATTTCCGCCAAGACTTCTAAAGAAAACCTGGCTAAGCCATTCGCGAGATATTTATGAAAGCATGCCTTTAGTGACCATTCACCTTTTTTTCGCTACCTTCAAGGATAGCTTTTTAGCGACGACCGACGCATGTTAAAAAAACACCAAGGGATTTCCATCTTCGCAAAGTATACCGACTGTTGATGAATATATTTGAAGCATTCTTTTTGAAAACAGATAAGCAAGGACCTTGCTTTTACCAGAAGCCGCCAGAACAATAGCAAACCTGACTCATAACAACAAAAGACGAGTTATCCTCCACTGGTGTTTCCTAAGAAAGACTTTCTTCCCGTTTCCTTTGCCGACACATAGCTGTCGATAGAAATATCTTCTACGGAGTAAAGTTTTTCTCAATTCTTATAACATTAAAAATAATTCTGTGCTCGAGAATGACCCAAACACGTCATAATCTTTTAAATTTAAAGAATTGTTGCTACAGGTATGCATTTTCACTTTAAATTCATTACGCACATACATCGGCGTGTTTCCATTTCACTATATCTATAAACAATTATTACGGCCACCACTGTAAAAAAGAAAAAAGTGCTGTAAAATCGATCCGAAACTTGAAGTTAGACATCTAGCAAAAAATTGTTGAAAATAGCTGTGTCTGGTGACAAAAATTGCAAACACTTGCAAAGAACTGTCAGTAAAGTGAGATTGACGTAAAACTCTCTCGAAACGCAAAAGGTAAAAAGTTGTCGCTGAACAGGAGTCAGTAAAAAAAAAATTTATTTACGGGTTTTGGAAAACTCGAGTTTTCGACCAAAACAAGTCCCAAAACCCGAAAATAAAAATTTTTTTTTTAAAAACCGTTGTCGCCAAGGTTTTTAGCGCATTATTTTAAGTAGGACAGGAAATATGAGACAAATTCGTTTTCATCAAAAACATTTGTGCATGTATGCTGAAAAACCCTTTAAAAAAATGGCGAAAGGGTAAATTTTTTGACCAAAACACTCCCCAAAACCCAAAAAATATTTTTTTTTTCAAAAAACGGCTATCGCCAACGTTTTTAGCGGACATTTTTGGGTCGGACAGGGTATACATGAAGATTTTAAAATCAAATGAAAATTTTTTTAACTTTCGTCCATACAAATCTACCCACTCAATATTCATATCTCTAAACATTTACAAAATATAATTTCACTCCATTTGCTGCAAGTTGAAAATTCCTTTGCTCGTCCACCTGAAAATATGAAGTTTTTGGTGCATAAATATATAAAACAGGACTTGACTTTCTCTGCAAAACTCCTTATTAAATATTTTATACATTTTTTAACGACGCACTAACATTTCGCTCACAATACCAAAGAAGAAGATACACAAAGAAAAACAAAAACTTGACAGAAGGCTTTGTGTGTGTTAGTAATTTAAAATATTCGCTTGCATGCATTAGTGAGTGTGGTTAGGTCCGTCTAGTAGGGATACGTTCGAAAAACCGTTGTTTTGGATTTTATCACTCTTAGGGCCGGTTTCATAAAAGCCAGTTAATGCTAGTTGGCGGTTAATTTGATATCTAACCGAACGATTTACTTCAATAACTTCAATACTTGGCAGCTCCTCAACTGGTTGCAATTGGGACAGTTCTAAGTTAAGTTTAGGGGTAGTTAGAGTTGTGGATGAGTGATTATAATCAGAAGCCGGCTTCTATAGATTGATGTTGATACTTAACCCCAAATTAAATAACCACAATTTAAACACAATTTTTTTTTTAATATCTGAAGGTAATGGTTGAATATAGTGAGCTAATTATGGGCATTTTATGTAAGCGCACTTTGGGTGCCGCTGCTGGTTCACTACTGCACA
Source organism: Merzomyia westermanni (assembly GCA_949987695.1). Lineage (NCBI taxonomy): Eukaryota > Metazoa > Arthropoda > Insecta > Diptera > Tephritidae > Merzomyia > Merzomyia westermanni. The sequence goes on from OX465288.1 coordinate 189,945,428, forward strand.
TCGCTTATATCGAACTCGGACATCAAATTGCTGGCGAATTCTATGCAAATATACAAAAAGTGGTCAATGCTTGGCTGCTATTCGAAGGTCACAGTATTGGTATTGGTGATACTATTGCCGATCCAGCCACTTATAAGGAGATACAAAATGCAATTGCAAAAGCAAAAAACGATGTGATGTTGGTGATACAAAAAGCACATCATATGGAGTTAGAGCCAACACCAGGCAATACATTGAGGCAAACCTTCGAAAATCAAGTAAATCGTATATTGAATGATGCGCGCGATAAAACAGGCGGGTCTGCAAAGAAATCTCTAACAGAGTATAATAATTTAAAGGTATGAAATGTGAAATATGGCATAAAAAGTTAGTAATTTTCTTTTTTTTCATTAACAGGCTATGGTAATCGCTGGATCCAAAGGCTCTAATATCAACATATCGCAAGTGATCGCCTGTGTTGGTCAACAGAATGTCGAGGGTAAGCGTATACCTTACGGTTTTCGTAAACGCACAATGCCACATTTCATAAAGGATGATTATGGACCAGAAGCGCGTGGTTTTGTGGAAAATTCCTACTTAGCAGGTTTAACCCCCACTGAATTCTACTTCCATGCAATGGGTGGACGTGAAGGTCTTATCGATACTGCTGTAAAAACTGCTGAAACCGGTTACATACAACGACGTTTAATCAAAGCTATGGAATCGGTAATGGTGCAATATGATGGTACGGTGCGCAATGCTGAGGGTCAAATTATTCAACTGCGCTATGGCGAAGATGGTCTCTCTGGCGAATCGGTAGAGTTTCAAACTCTTCCAACCATACAATTGTCAAATAAAGCTTTTGAAAAACAATTCAAATTTGATGTTACACAAACCCGTAATTTACGTAGATACTTCACCGAAGAAGCAGTACGTGATATAACCGAATCTACAGAGATTATCTCACAATTAGAAGTGGAATGGGAGCAATTGTGTCGTGATCGTGAAGCATTACGCGAAATTTTTCCCACTGGTGATTCAAAAGTAGTATTGCCATGTAATTTGCAACGTATGATTTGGAATGTACAGAAAATTTTTCATGTTGATAAACGTGCCACAACAGCACTTACTCCATTGGAAGTAGTGAAAGGTGCTGGTGCATTTTTATTAAAATAATTTAAATTGAAATTTTAAACTTAATATATTCTTTTAGGTGTGCGTGAATTACTCAAACAATGTGTTATTGTCGCCGGCACTGATTATATATCACAGCAAGCTAACGACAATGCTACTTTCCTTTTCCAATGCTTAGTACGTTCTACATTGTGCTCGAAAGTGGTTGCTGAAAATTATCATTTGACTCAAGAGTCATTTGAAATGTTAATCGGTGAAATTGCTACACGATTTCAGCATTCACAAGTTTGCCCTGGTGAAATGGTTGGCGCACTTTCTGCACAATCTCTCGGTGAACCGGCTACACAAATGACACTTAATACATTTCATTTTGCTGGTGTTTCGGCGAAAAATGTTACTTTAGGTGTGCCACGCTTGAAAGAAATTATCAATGTATCTAAACGTCCACGTTCCCCATCATTAACAGTTTTCTTAACTGGGAAACCAGCGCGTGATGTCGAGAAAGCCAAGGATGTTTTGTGTCGCTTGGAGCATACAACACTTAAGCGGGTTACAGCGAATACAGCCATTTACTATGATCCAGATCCAATGCATACTGTGGTGCAAGAGGATCAAGAATTTGTTAATATTTACTATGAAATACCAGATTTTAATCCAAGTGAGTTATAGCTTTAAGATTTATGTTATTAACGGAAAGCTTTTCAAATATTACGTACAAGGTAAAAAAAGGGATGAAGTCTTTTGTTAGTTTACTACTCAAGCAAAGCTTTGCTGTTCTTTACCATCAAGGGTGCGAGGTAGATATAGAAATATCTGAAATTTGACCAAAATTTATTATCGCGAACTTACACCCAACTTTCAGGTTCCGTTGCCTAAAAAAATGGAAATTCGAAGGGGGACATAGTAGCAGAAACCGATGAGGTCTTGGTTTCTTAACAAGAAAATGATGGTATAAATGACCCGAATCATAGTTATCAACTCGAGTAATGGAACTTGTTTTTCTCTCGGCCACAAGTTCCCAGCAACCGAATGGGCAGGACTTTAGAATTTCTCTGGCCATTTATAGTATTTTTTAGTGCGGTGGCCTTAAGGTCAACAAAGCGAGTGTATAGCTTTTACCATATCGTCGACAACGCGGTAAAAGCTGCTAACTCCACTTTTCACTCAAAAGGACTTTTTCATACTGCTTGAAAGGTGGGAGATATTTCAATGTTCGGAATCGCTAACAAAATACTGAAAATAAAACCTGCTAAGTCCAAAAAATATGAAAAGCTTCTACTCTATACATTTGAATACAAATGTCTTCTTTTTCTTTAATGGCGACTAAGCGTCTAAACGATTTTGGCCAATCCACAAAGCTCGCCAGTCGTTTCTCCTCTCTGCCGACTGGCGCCAATTGGAAACACCATGGGATAGCGAATCGGTCTCCACTTGCTATTTCCATCGGAATGGTGGTGTTCCTTTTCCTCCGCTACCACCGACAGGTGCTGTTAAGAATACCTTTTGGGCGGGGCATCTTCATTCATTCCCACAACATGGCCTAGCCAACAAAGCCGTTGGATTTTAGTTCCAAAAGCCAGCACCAGAGATAAGGATTGGGATAGGTGTAGGGATAGGGATACGGATAGGGATATACAAAGGGGAAAAACGAAATGAAAGAGGATACGGAAAAGGAGTTGAATGGGTAGAAAAATAGAAAGTGGGAGATGAGAGGAAGAGTACTTATGTTTCTATATTCATTCTCTTCTTTTCATTGCAAGTTTTAACATTAATTTTTAGGTGAAATTTCCCCATGGCTTCTGCGCATAGAACTCGATCGCAAGCATATGACCGAAAAAAAACTCACCATGGAACATATTGCAGAACGTATCGCCGCATCCTTCGGTGACGATTTGAAATGTATTTTCAATGACGATAATGCTCCACGTTTAATAATGCGTATACGCATAATGAATTTGTCGACAACTGAGAGTAAATTTCATGGAAACGAGTTGGCAGAGGAGGAGGCCGCCCTCACACGTTTAGATGATAATATGTTTTTACGTTGTATTGAGAGTAATATGTTGTCCGATATGACATTGCAAGGAATCGAATCCATATCCAAAGTATATATGCATTTGCCGCAAGTAACAAATAAAAAACGTATTTACATCACCGAAACTGGCGAATTTAAATCTGTGGCTGAATGGCTGCTGGAAACAGACGGTACAGCATTGATGCATGTACTAAGTGAACGCGATGTAGACCAAACACGTACTTTTAGCAATGACATATGTGAAATGTTTACGGTACTTGGCATAGAAGCGGTGCGCAAGTCTATTGAGAAAGAAATGAATAACGTACTACAATTTTATGGTGAGTTTCGCAAATACATACCTATTTGGATTTTTTGGATTTTTATAACTTTGTACAAATATTCCAGGATTGTACGTCAATTATCGCCATTTGGCCTTGCTCTGTGACATAATGACAGCCAAGGGCCATCTTATGGCCATCACCCGCCATGGTATTAATCGACAACAAACTGGTCCTTTGATGCGTTGTTCATTCGAGGAAACAGTTGACGTTCTATTGGATGCTGCAGCGCATGGTGAACGTGATGCTATGCGTGGTGTATCGGAAAACATTATAATGGGACAAATGCCACGTATCGGCACTGGTTGCTTTGATATGATACTTGATGCCCACAAATGCAAATACGCCATGGAAGTCGATGCAATTAATAATAAGAATGCTTTATTCTACGGTTCGATGTTTACACCAAATATAGTGCCCGGTAGTGGTCGCAGCGGTGTGATTGAATTTTCACCATCTGACGGTTTGACACCGCAATCAGCGCGTTCTGCTTGCTTCTCACCTTTGTCGAATATGAGTTCGCCTACACTGACCACCGATGACTTCAGTAACTCACCTTATTCTTCACCATCAACATCATCACTCAAATCACCTTATAGTGGCTCCTCTTATTATTCACCCACATCACCAGTGTACTATCAAAATCAGAACGGACATCAAACCGCAAACAATTCGAATGGTAGTCGACAATCATTATCGAACAATGATTTACTAACTACCCTAATGCAGTCACCTAAATATTCACCAAGTTCACCAGAGTTCTCACCAAATTATCAAAGTTACTTACAAGTGCACTCTCCCCAATCGCCCTCGAACAGTAGCACAACATTTTATTCACCAACCAGTCCCACAGCCTCATACAACAGCGTCACCGGTTCCTCCCGTTATTCACCAACCTCACCCGGTTACTCACCGCAAACAAATAGCTATTCACCTACCTCACCATCTTATTCGCCAACCGTCTTAAGTTCAAATAAAGACGGTGGTACTAGTTTTTCACCAACGTCGCCATCAACCAGTAATGACTCGCTATATTCACCTTTTTCACCACTAGCCACACCAGATGCATTAGTTCAAGATACGTCAACTACATTAACGAGTACCTCTAAACGTCCAGCACCAAAAAAATATCGCGCCACACCATATTTCTTTCCTGATAGTAATTCCAGTCCATCAAGAAATGTCACATATTCACCCACAAGTCCCATCTACCATCACTATTCACCGTCGAGTCCGAATTATGTTGCACAAACACCACGTTATTCACCATCGACCATTAGTTATAATCCTTCTAGTCCCAGTTATACGCCAGTTAGCCCTTCACTGTCAACCAATTCACCGCAATATTCACCGTTAAGCCCGAAAATTAATTATTCACCAACAATTTCTTCACCAAATTTCATACCACCATGTACACCTCAACAATATTCTGCAACCTCACCAAGCCCTCGATATTCAAGTAATTCTTCAGCTGTTTACTCACCGACATCACCAACATATTCGCCAAATTCTAATCGTTATTCTCCTACTAGCCCCCAATACTGCACAAGTCCTACTAGTCTTAATTATTCTTCGATTAATCATTCAAATATTGTTTATTCACCACTTAGTTCAAGTTATTATTCACCATCACCGTCTAGTGCCACCTATAGCCATAGTGAGTCGCCCATGTCCCCTGTAAGTCCGATTAGTCCGGCAAGTCCACAGTATTCTCCTACCTTAACTTAAAAAGTATACCGAATTTTTTACTTCTCAATCTTTTTGTATGCCTTCCTTCTTTATCTGTCTTAAAATACTATACTATACATGTGTTATTTTTTAATATTACTGTGTACATCATTACTTGAATTTTTTTGAATTTATTTAATAATTTGATTGAGCTATGAATACCGCAGAATATGAAATTGATTCCAAAACTTTTTTTTATCTGATTCTTGTTTGCGCTACAAATATTGTTTTAGAATTATGTGTTTTTCTTTTCATATTTTAAAATATGTTAAATTTTTTTAGTAGTTACAAATCTTATCTAGTTTTGATCATACCAACCACGTTCCAAGCGTTTTGTTGTTCTGAAAATCTAAAACAGTAGCCTTATTATTACTAGTGTATCAGAAATAAGTGTTTAATTATAACTATGTACCTACTCTTTACAAATATGAATTTGTACATTATATTTTATTTTAAATATTTAATTTTGTTACATTTAATTACACGATGAATTTTATGGTTAAAAAACGGATATCAGTTAAATTTTTTCATTTTTGTTATAGTTTTAGAAATATTTGTTTTTTATTTTAAATTTTAAACTTTGTTGAATTTTATTAGTTATTACAAATATGTAACAGCTCTAATAATGGAGCCATACCGTTTGATTGATGGAAAACTGTGCTTCCTATTGTATGTTTATATTTTCACAACTACTACTGTAATAATTATATGTGTAGTTTTGTATTTTTAATTTGGTTAATAAATTAATGAATTCCCTCGTTTACAATGAGTTTGAATGATTTAAAAGGCGAAGTACTGAAGTTCTGTTAAAACAACAACAAAACTATTATTAAACATCATATTCCAGTGAATTTAAATGTATATTACGTTACCTGTAGTAGTAGTAGAACACCCTACATCAGCTAAAAATATATTGTAGGCGTTTTTGAAATATTAAGGAATGCGTTCTTTAAACGGCCGCCGTGGTGTGAAGGTAGTGTTGCCGGCCTACCACACCGAAGGTCCATGGTTCGAGCCCTGGTACAGGTAACATCAAAAGTGATTTGAAAAAAGTTTTTCAAAACGGGGTCGCCCCTCGGCAGTGGTTTGGCAAACTCTCCGAGTGTATTTCTGCCATGACAGGCTTCTCAGCAAAAATTCGTCTCCTTTGTAGATGCCGTTCGGAGTCGGCAAAAAACTGTAGGTCCCACCAATTTGTAGGGAAAATTCAAATCGGCACACCACAAATTGGAAGAGAAGCTTGGCGCAAAAATCTCTTAGGAGGTTTATGATGATATACCTGTTGTATATCGCGCCATAGAGAGTAGAGAGTTCTTTAAACAAATTCTGAAACAGGGTTCTTTGAAAAATATTGTTTTTTATTGCAAAATATTTTGAAATAGGGCACTCTTCCACTCACCTACCCAGCGGCGAAAATTCACATTACAAAATGCAATACTTCTCCAACACTTTGCAGACAGTTTCACTTCAAGAATCAGTTACAACCAGTATTACTTTCAAATAAGCATGGCCATTTTGTAGAAAAAGCCGATTACATACCTCTTTACTAGTAATGGAATAATTGTGTGAATGTACGGCAATAGAGCAAAGACGAACTTTCACGAAGTTTAAACACTTTACGACACAGGAATCATAGAAATTCCTTCATTACATGCCAGCATACAATGTAATAGATGGTAATAAAGTACTTGTAAGGGTTTCGTAATGCATTATGTGGAAGGACTGCAAAATCACTTCGCCGCTGGGTAAAAACGCCATATTCGAATTTATATGTATTTACATCGTCGCGCTCTTACCAGAAACATGAATGTGCCAATTTTCCGATTTTTAGCTAACTGAACCGATTTTGAACTAATCCTTGACCATATTTGACGTTAATTCCGTATACCATGCGCACAAGAAAGCCATCAATTTTTCCAATCTAAGTCGCCTCAATCACACAAAACAGTATACTAATGTTTCAAAATCAATAAACTTTAAAACTTGATTTACGAACATTTTTATTTTAACACATTGATACTTCTGGCAAAAGGGCGACGATATAAGTTATTAACTATTACATAAGTTATAAACTAGTTATCTCTTAATGTATAATTTATCTTATATCTACTTTACTTAGCTGATGAGGTTTTCTCTGTAGCTGAGCAGTTTTAGATCTCGACGATTAAAAAACCAAAGCCTTTCAACGACTCGGCACGAACGAATAATCCGCGCGTTATGCGGATGCGCCCCTCGCGCCGGTCGGGCGGGTAATCCGTTTGGGAATTATTAAAAAGCAAATATTAACAATGGAAACAATCTTTCACATGACAAAAGTTTGTTGCGTCAAAACCGTCCCACATTATATTTTAGCAACAAATGTGTAAACAACCACACAAATTTAATACAATAAAAAATCAACATTTCTTTAAAGTACGAAACATTCTATTCAATGTGTCTTTTAATTGCTCTTGTTCTTTGCTTATAATTGTAAATATTGCCCAAAATTATCTGAGTATATTTGTTTAATGTGCTTTGAAAACTTTTCACACTTGTTTCAACACCTTTCTACATTATTGCTCACAATTTTTTACTTAAGTGCAGTAGTTAGACAAAAGCTTTTTCAAATGTTGCTTCAATTATTCAATTGATTTTTCGAGTTCAAGGACATTTTTTTTTTGTTCGTTTTTGTAAAATGGTTATTTTTACAATTTTGTTTCAATGTTATATGCGGTCTTCATCTTAGTAGTGCTCACAAGTAAAAGACGAACTATTAAAGAAAGTAATCTTGTTTATAGAATATTAAGGTTTTTCCTTTTTATAGCCTCGATATTGTGACGAATTCGATGATTCCTCGATTAATAATCCTGAGTTCGAACACTATAAATTCAAATAAACATACGCACAAATACTATAACAAATAGCTAGTTTTATGTATTAGTAATAAACGCAATACAAATTTAATAGTTTGGTAACTTCACAGTAGTTCACTGAACAACACTTGAAAATGAACAGATCAACCTGCCTTGCTTGGTCACTGCCTTTAATAGTCCAACAAAGTGCTACCCCACGCACCCAGACGTTTCTTGGTTGTTCCTTCTTCGTGTTCTCGAAGGGTCGGTGTTATGTATCGACATCTTCTCTTTGCCTCGCATTCGTAAAACACTCACGCTATCTCTCTTTCTCTTGCTTGCATGCATAAGCGTAGACATCGTTATCTCTGTTGTGTTAAACTAGTGGTGGGAGTGTTATGGAGCTAGGGATGGTACGTACTTGGGAATATTCGCCACAATATTAAACTAAACAAATGTCACATAAAAGCTTATTTTAATAAGATGTAAATATATTTAAAAGAACTGTCTGAAACTTAGTCGTAGTGTGAAAAACCACAAGTGAAATGATAATTTTAATTTTTTTTTTATAATTGGATATAAGATATTATACAAACTAGTACTTAGTTGCATAACCCTTTTCTTTAATATTTGCAAAACTGTTCGGCGGGGATAAAACTTTTAAGTTTTGGCGACACAAAACATTTGCAGGGAGAGAGTGCATTTTGACACTTCATTGGGAGAGAGAGTTTTAGTAAAACTTGCAAGTGAAAAAGCTAATGAAATTCGCTGCCTTTAATGTAATTTAAATAATATTTTAGTTCTTTCTAACCAAATTCTTCTAATAAGACTTAGTACTTTTCTTGATGAATTTCGAATGTTCATCACGTTTCCCACCAAGGTACAAAAATAACTTTTCAATTAAGCTCCTCCCACCTAATGTGGTTAGCTGTAATTTCAATGAACTTTCGAGGTTAGAATGAGCAGAATATGCATTGTTTAGGTTAGATACTTCAAATTATTATTTATTATATGTGGCTAAAGTATTTTCTCTATTCTTGTATTGTTCTTTTTTTATTGGATTTTGCAACGAACAACAACAAAACTAGTACAGGGTGACCCAACCAAATTCAAAAAGTAATCAAGTAATCAAAGTTATCTTATTTATCGACCTAGTTTTAATTGAATTATTATTGTACTATACCAAGTCTGTAAGAAATGAATGCTGTAGAGTGAGCTAAATAAATAAATACACCTTTTTAGGTTATGACATAGAACGTATAACTATAAGAAGGTCCAACAGCGAATGTAAGTGGCCGCTGGCAAATCGATGATGGTAGGTAATTCACCACTGTACCTGCCTGTAAAATGCTTGAATTCAGAGTGTTTTAATTGAATATTTACACAAAAAATTATAGCTAAAATAACAGGAATGTTTAATTGTGAATAACAGGAATGTTTAATTGTGAATATTGAATAAAAATAAAAGTTCTTAAACTCGATTTAAACTCAAATTTCCCTAGTGTTTCCTGCTATACGTCGCGTTGATGCGTTCTTCGGTTATGATACCATTTTTTAAATCTAGCTTATACTCGCGAATTTCTCTCCACGTTTCTACCTATAAACATATTGATAATTATATGGGAAGTTGATACTCCTTTTCTCTTAGCCCTAATTAAGAGATTAACTTCATATAGCTTTATCAATATTCAGTTCTCTACTATATCTACTTCCAGATATGAACAATTGTAAAAATAAGATTTTTTTAGCTTTTTCGTTATCCGCCGTTTTTCTAGGTATGGTAATCAGCTTCATATAATTAAAAAAAGATTCAGTGTTCTAGCGTGAATACTTCCAGAGGTATGCAGTATGAAAAACCCCACTTAAACGGGTGGTGCCACTCCTTCTTTTCTCTTATCTTAAAATTTTTTTTACGAAATGTCAGTGTTCTATAGTGAATATTTTCAGAACCATGCAGTATTCAATACTCAATACTCCTTCCTCATTGTACCTGTTGGAATAGCATATCAGCTGTCTGTTGCGTGAACAACACACATTTCTTGCTGGCTTGTAAGTAGCTCTTCGTTGTATAGAGACGTAGAGTGCCAACGTCTGCGTTTAGATAAAATATATTTTGAGTATATATTTTTTGTGGTTTCGATGGCAAGTGATATACGATATTCAATCTTCCTATTTTTGCAGATCTTTATTGACTTGTCATTTGGCCCTATCAGCTGAGGGAGGGGATAAACTGTTGCACTATCCATTGATCATAACTAGCCCTCACCGGCAGCAAAGTTGAAGGTCTAAGCAGCTGGGTAGATGTGTCTCTTGCTGTCGCTAGACTGTGGATCGTGGAGCCTGAAATTTGCCAACGTAGACACCCGCCAATCGGCACTTAGATTTTATTGGGGGACAGGGCTCGCATATATTCTCTAGTTTAACACAGAAGGAGTTCGTAGGTCCAAATAAAATATATGCTGAATAACCTCCCTTTGATGACCGGGTCGTCATAGAAAGATTTGGGTCTAACCATTTTAAGCTTTGAGAGATATTTGATTAGTCGGGTGTGGAAGGCAGTGTCCCTCAGCAGCCTTAACAGTGGCTGGATAGACACTACTTAATTCAGTGAGCCTTTAAGTCAAATAATCCAAGAAAGTCACTGTAGTTGCTGGGCTACCAAAAAAACTACTCTTAAAATGCCCTTATTCCATCCATAGCGGGCAATATACTAATCGGCAGAGAACGTTACCGAAAATTTAAAAGCCCCTTTATAAGAGCGATTCTGGCCCTTATGGTAACACTGACAAAAATGAGAAACTAAAAGAAATAAATGAAAATAAAAACGAAATTTTGTGCAAAAGTTCGATAGTATTCTTTGTTAAGGGCCATTTTCACAGTGCCGAGTTAACTGACATTAAACAGTTAACTATCGTAAGCTATTTTGATAAATATTTAATGTCCAATGCACACTAGACAGCCTTATGAATTCTAACTCTCCAATGTTGGGCGTTTAAACTCTGGTTAACTTAAGAAGAAAATTGGAAAATTCAGATATCAAACTCACTATGGGCCAAGCCTATCAAAACGGTAACTTTTCTGGGGCTTTTGTTAGAAGAGAGCCGTACCGTAAATTGACATGCCGATTAGCAAGCTGAAATACTGTAAATACAAACAGAAAAACTTAACAAACGTTGGGTATGTTCGGCGACAAAACTTGTAAGTAAAAAGAGAGTTCCGTAAAGCTCTCTCGCAACCGCAAACATTTTCCGCCGAACAGAAATCTGTAAAGATTTGCAACCGATACAGCTGTTACCGGTTACTAACTCAATGTTAGAAGTTTTTTTGTTGTTTTGATATGACGCGATCAGTGGTTTTCACTTGGAATCTCTAATGCATAAAATTTTCCCAGGAGAAACTTTAAACTTCCTCTTCCAATGAAATGTCAAAATGAGATCTCTCCTCGCAAATGTTTTGTGTCGCCGAACACTATTAAGTCAAAATTTCATGCACGCCGAATAGAGCTATTACTATTCATGACTGGGGTATAGACGTCAAAATAAGATTCAGCTTTAGTCACCTATTTTTTAATATTCCATATTGGTCTAATCCTGCGTATTTTTCTTTCATTCCTGTAAAACGCCATTTTGATCTGATACACAATGCATACAATTTCATACACATTTTCATTATAGTTTTTTTTTTTTTTTGACAGTGTTACCATGTACATCAGAATCGTTTCGGTTACATAATCCTACACAATTACTACATAATCCTACACAATTACTATTAACGCTCAGAATAAACCCGTTACACAGAAAAAAAAGAGAAAGAGCCGAAACTTCACTCAACATAACTACCATTTACATCAGAGAACAAGTTGTTGCTGCCGCTACAATTATTTTGCCAATATTGCGCTCTGAGTTGGCCAACAAGTCGTGCAACTATTTACTTATTGATTTTTCACCAAAAAATGAAAATAAAAGGCCAATACACCAAGCAACATCAAGAACAGTCATATTTGCACCATAGACCAAGCAAAATCTAAAAATCACTGCATAATTTTATACGTTCATATTTAATGTTTAAGTAAAATAAGCTACGTAAGCAAGAGAAAGAGTACATAAAACATTAGACAAAGCATTTTTAAAAGCAAAACAACTCTAGAATTGAAGATGGCATAGGAACCAAATCAAAGCAAGTAAATCCAAAAAGCTTCAATTTTTTATGTTTACAAAATAACAAGAATTTATTTTATTTTAATTGAATAAATAATCTCCAATATTTTAACGTTGAAATAAGCAGTTTTAATAAAAACTACTTACACATATATATATATATATATATATTGTGTCAGAAGCTAAACGCTGTATGGCTATAAAATTTTATTTAATAATATAGTAAATCTTGCATATTTACTCGTACTTAAGTGGTAATTTATACTAACGTTCGCGACAAAGGATTAGTTTGGTATACAAAGCGAAAAGTGTAATTTAAAATGTGATAAACATAAAAACAAAACCGTCACGAACAATTGATCGAAAAATTTCAAATTAGGTACCAAGTGAAATTCTATGCAATTCATCAAGTCAGTTGCATGCAAAATGTAAATTTTATTACATACAGGGTTTGAATTACGTATTCCGTGATCGTCACAGCAATCGTAAGAAAAATATTACGTGATGTTCAGCAGCGAATCGTAATTTTTGACTGATTAGATGAACTTGTTATGAATTATACTTATTTTTTTAAGTGGCGTTCACAATGTCAAAAAAAAGCTTAAAAGGGAGAGTTAATTGAGAGCAAAAGTTAACAATCAATCTCAAGAGAATTTGTAAGTTCTAACTGGATTAATTAAGGCTCGTTAAAGTGGTCATCTGAAAGTAAATAATAACAGTTGTGCTCGGTGACGATAAAATTTTCAAAAATTTTATAAAATTTTTACTGGAAAGTGTTCGGTGACACAAAACATTTGCAGCGAGAGAGCGCATTTTGACATTTCATTGAGAGACAGAGTTGCAAGTTTCTGCTGGAGGAATCTCACTCAGTAAAACTTGTAAGTGAAAAACAGCTGATCGTGACAAAGGAAAGCAATAACAAAATTTTTAAATTTGACCTATTAACCAATTAAAAAAGCAACCGCTGTTTGGGTTGCAAGTTTTTGCTGACTCCTGTTCGTCGAAAACTTTTTACTTCTCCGTTTCGAGAGAATTTTACATCATTTTCACTTTACTGACAGTTCTTTGCAAGTGTTTGCAAGCTTTGTCACTGAACACAGCTAACAACTAGTTTGTTGGAGAAACGCTGAAAAGGCAGTTTGCGTTTTTCATCATTTTTGAAATAATTTAATTAATTTTTAAGACAATTTAGCAAATAAAAGGCTTAAATAAGATAATACTTTTCAAAAACGTCAAAATAAATACAGAACAGACATGGTTGACATTTATGATTTGGTGGGTACATTTACTGAACTCATAAAAGTTGTGTTTAGCTAGAAAAATTGCAAGATTTGTAAGTAAAACGACAATTGCAAAAAGTGAAAAGTTTCCGCCGAACACAACTTCACAATATTTCTTTTGCGTTTTCCATCGATTAATAACTCAACTTTTGTTTTCGTATGTCACGATCCGCTGTTACAAGTCTTTCAGAGTGAAATTCTTATGCCAGAAACTTGCAAACTTCCTCTCCTAATGAAATGTCAAAATGCGCTCTCTCCCTGCAAGTTTTATGTGTCATCGAACACTATTCAGCAAAAAAACGACGAATAAATTGCGATAGCTGCATTAGGAGGCGAATGTTCAGTTCACGGAATATGTAATTCGACGCCAGTTTTACGAAAGTTGATAATTTTAGAAATCTCAAATGTTTCCAAGGTCGTTCATTCGAGTACATCACGTACATCGATGTTATTTGGGAGAAAATATAGATGTAACGTTTTTCTTTTTGTTTTTGAGAAAACGATTTTCATAAGGCTCTCCTGATTTCATAAATGCGAAAAACGCAAATTATCCGTGCCTTCAATTTCACGTAATTTGTCGAACCGTAGCAGATATTTTTTTGTAATTGACTTTTGAGTGAATTTGTGTGCTAAGCCTATGTAAATTTGTCAATTAAAACAAGAGAATCCGAGGGAAAGTGAAATCCAAATTATTTTTAAGCTATAGCAGTTCTCTAAATATTTTTCCTACTCTATCCAATCAAAAAACGTTTAATAATTAATTAAAATGATTATTAAAAAATAAAAACAATAATAATTTTCATAAAAATTCAAAAAGTGAAAAATTATTGTTGTTGTTGTTGTTAACAGTGCTTCGCCCCGCCCCAGACTGGACAGGGTTACACCGAAATAACAGCCCTTGGCTGAAAAAACCCGGGTCATTCCGGTGCGATAGAACCTCTAACTCGTTTCATGAATACTTGAAAATAGACAGGTCGTAAATCAACAAAAATTGTTGGTATAAAAAAGCAATAAATAATCATTTTCGTTGGGATTCCAGTTAACGCGTCAACACTTTCATCCCTTATAGGGAGCGGTGACTATACTGCAAGCTTGGCTGAGAATTTTTAAGTGTTAGTGCACTCGGCGGTCCTCGTGTCACACCGCCGGCGTTGATTGGCTAAAATCTAAAATTATGGATTTATTAATTTTTGAGAGTGGTAATAGTTGTGTTCGGTGAGGATAATTTTTTTTTTAATTTTTTACAATTTTAAAAAATTTTTAATAGAAAGTGTTCGGTGACACAAAACATTTGCAATGAGAGAGCGCATTTTGACATTTCATTAAGAGAGAGAGTTGCAAGTTTCTGCTGTGGGAATTTCACTCAGTAAAACTTGAAGGTGAAAAACAGCTGATCGTGACATAGGAAAGCAATAACAAAAATTTTTAAATTTGAACAATTAACCAATTAAAAAAGGAACAGCTGCTTTTCTTGCAAGTTTTTACTGACTCCTGTTCGGCGAAAACGTTTTACATTGACGTTTCGAGAGAGTTTTACGTCGTTCTCACTTTACTAAAAGTTCTTTGCAAGTGTTTGCAAGTTTTGTCACCGAACACAACTAATATTGTACTGCTAGGTATAACCTCCACTTGCGCTTTAGGCACAATTGCCTAGCGCGGCACAACATTAGTACCCTGCTCGTCAATCATTACCCGAGACAATTAAATTTTAGAGTTCAGCCAAACGACGCCGGCAGAGACACGATACTTAAAAATCCTCAGTCAAACCTGCAGTATAGCCACGGGTCCCTATTACATAGAATTCTTAAATTTCAAATTGAGATATGCACAGCAAGACAGAATCTAACTATATCTTCCTTTTGCAAACAACTAATCTCAAATCCTATTTAACATTGTAAACACTTCCTCATATACATACATGTTTGTTAACAAATATCAACCCAACAAGCCAAATTCACTTGCTATAAAAGCTTTGCCTCGGGCTCGTGGGCCCTGTCAAAAGCAGATAAGATGATATGGTGCTTCTAGATGAACTGTACTGCATAATTAGCTAACTGACTGCAATGCTTATTGGGATGGTATTTGCTTAGTGTAAATTTTATATAAAAGGAGAGGACATGAGCCGCTTAGTTACTTTCCCACCCAATATAAATTTTTGTGTAAAAATAATTTGAGAAGCATTTTAGAACTGACCTTATTTTCAAATCTCACCTACTAGTTCTCAAATGCATTTCAAATAAACGTTGATAACGTTCTAAAATTGAAAAAAAAACTCTAATTTTTCGCAAGAAACTATACGTTTCAGAGAGCGCTTTTAATCACAAACTATTCTCAACCTTTTATTTTCAACTTCCGAAGGAGGTGACACAGTTTTGCAGGGAGAATTTCAATTTCATATCGCGCAGGCTATGATGTAGATGGCTAAAGTTTTCAGGCCTGAGAGGTCTGCGTATGATAAAAACAGGTTAAACTCTTTAAACTGCATTCTCTATATACAAGGTGGCGCAAAAGTAAGCTTCCGATGTTCAGCATATCGGTTGTGGCACGTGCAGTGTGTGCTGTTGCACCGTCTTGTTGGAACCACATGTTTTCCAATCCCAGTTCATCAAGTTGCGGCAAAAAGAACTCGTTGATCATTGCTCTGTAGCGCTCACCATTCACAGTAACCGTTTGGCCCCGACCGATTATTGGTCAAATAAATAGTCAGCAATATTCCGCGTTCTGGAGCAGTGTAGCGTAACATTGTTTATTAACGTGTATTTCGCATGTGTTTACTACACAAATGTCAAAACAGAACTGACTTTAGGGGCCAATCGCAAAATTTATAGCATTTTCTGATAGGAGGATTACTTTTGCGCCACCTTGTAGAACTGTATATGCCAAAAGAAAAGGGGTATCAGCCAAACTATTTAATCTGGGCAGTGAGGAACCACGACAGTAATGAGCTGAATGGTCATCAAGGTCTAATAATAATTATAAAAATAAATGGTGATTAATTAAAATCGTTTTTCATTATTTTCCAATTGAATAAAAAATCATGATTTTTTACGACCATTAAAAATATTTTCAGTAAACCAAACTAAAGATGATTTTGTTTCTGTTACGTGTTTGTTTATTGAAACAGTAAGTTAATCAAAAAAAAATTTATATCAATTTTTTAAAATTGGTAATCAATTATTTATTGGCGGTTTCTAAAAACAATAGAAATAATTACTGTCAATTAAAAGATGCATCTAATCAAGGGTACTCTCATAATAATGCTTATTTAAAAGCTCTAGTTGGCATTGAACACAAATCTTTATTGGGTAGTTTATTGTTGTTATACCAATCAACATGCACTACATATCTCTAACAGCATCAGTGTCATACGACTCTAGTATTTGTAATTAGTAGATTCTAGAATTTTATGATATTTGCTACCCTGACATCATAACGCATCCACGCCGACTTTACCACAAATTTATTTTAACCAAAAAAATTGCCCTAGCAACCATGGCTAACCGTGGTGAAACTCTAATTCACAAATTCAAAAATTTTTACTAACACCAACGTATATTTTTGGAATTTGTATGGAAAATAACAATTGCTTAAAAGTATGTTTGACTATGTACGAGTTTAAGGCCAAGAATAATAATTTTTATGAAAATTATTATTTTTAATTTTTAATAATTTAATTATTAAAAGTTTTTAGTTTTCGGTCTATCGATTTCCTGTTAAAGGCAGGATCAGCCAACCGGGGGATAAATTCTACTCCATTTCTCAACCTCCTGTTAAATACTTGTAAAAAATTTTCGAAAAGATGGCAGCACTGCGAACGGAAGGAAAGAGAATGTCAAAACAGCTGTAAAAATACAAAAATTTTACAAAATTTGGGCAGTTTTATTCGGAACATAATATGTTAAAATTTGTGTTTGTTTTCTTAAAAATAATGGAAGCGGTTGGGAAAAGTTTTATTGGCTATACCGCGTTCACTGGTTTCCTCAAATTCTGTTTCCAGTGCATGAATATTTAACGCACGTCCATTTTTCCTAGAAATTGTTAATTTGTGTTTGTTTTATAATTTTTTTGCAGCAAGAGTTTTAATTGACAATCAGCTGTTTTGTGTTTTTCGAGCCGACAAATTTTAAAGATTGGATTGCCTGCCTGTTAAATTTTTCGACCGGAAAACGCTAATGAGCATTAGAGATAACAAAATTTTGTTAAAACGGCCCTTAATTGAATAGAAAACAAAAGACATTTTCAATATGGTGAAAAAGTGACCCTCTCCGAATAAAGTTGCTCACCTTTTTAACCACTTTTTGGGTACGCGCGACTCACTGTTTATCCAGATTTTTATCCGTTGCTAGTTGGCAGGGTAGAAGCTGAAAATCAAAAATAAACAGTCAACACACAAAAACAAATAAACGATGTGCGTTCACTCCCATTATTCCAAGCATTTTTGTTGTTTTCTTTATTTTAGCTTTGGTGTTTACCTGTCTAGCAGTGTGAAAGATTAATTACGTATTAATACAATTCGTACCTGCGGCTGCTGTTGCGGTGGCTGTTGTTGCTGCTACCACCACTGCTGCTGCTCTGTAAATACGTTGTTTTCATATCGCTCTACTCCTGTTTCCCTTGCAGGCATGCGCTACACGTACATTCATACATTTGTACAAATACTTGCAAACCAATTTACTAATATTTCTTGTATCTTTGCGACGTCATTTTTTTTTGTTCTTTGTTAAAACGGTTTCGCGCGTTGTTGGCCTATTTTGTATATAAACGAATGTGAAAATAGGAGAATCTTAGTCGATTTTCAATGAAAAGGTGGTTTAGACGAAGTAACACCTCTGAGAGAATATAACGGATATACATCTGCATAAATTTAAACATACAATTATTTAAATCATTTTCTAGTGTACGCAATCTTGAGTAAAACAAGTACGAGCATTTGATGGTGTTTTCAGGCCTAAGCGTTTAATCAAAAGGAGGGTATGTTGAATTAATTTACTAGTACAACAATCGAAGCGCAAGGATTTGCATTGATTTCATAATAAAAGAGTGCCTTACAAAGTTATAACATCTTAAAACGTAGTTTTTTATTTTACAAAATATTAGTAAAGTTTCGATTTGTCATTGCATACCTTGGGGCGATCAGTGTTAAAAATGCCTTTATAGATTACTATACAGCAAGATTATGTGTGTTGGCCAAAATACAAAGTAATAGTGCCACTTTGAACAAAAAAAAATATGTGCAGTATCCCCGTAGAAGTAAAAAATTCATACAGTTAAATTACGTTTCAATGAGGCCAACACGTTATGAATATTTCAAAACAAACATTTTTCTATTTATTATTGGCTTGAATCATTATTTAAATTTCTATGCTGACAACTAAAATATAAAACTTAAGTTAAAAACAAAAAACAAAAATGATTAAAAGAAGTGCATTTTTATTTTTTTATATTTTTTTGTATTATTCGCCGTTTTGTTCGAAGCTGCTTTATTTACCATTTGCTACATGCTCTTCGGGTACTTACCATTTGCTACATCGGGTAAAGCCTGGTACTGGTTGGTTGTGTGAAATATAAATTTCTCCCGTAGAAGTGAAAACTTCATACAGCTAAGCTTTTTTTGTTTATTATTGCTTTTATCCTGTTATTAAATTTCTATATTGATAACTAAAATAGGTATCAAACTAAAGTTTTTGCTTGGATGTGATCAATCCAGACTTGTTAAATTACAACTCGGATTAGTAATCCACTGGTTAGATGCTTATTTTAATTGATACTGATTATTTAAAATGTTTTGAAAATAAGCAATTAATAATGGTTTACCATTAAAAGTAACCAAACAAAAAAACTTGGCAAAAAATGTTGCATACCAACAATTCAATTGAATTGAGTTGTTGTTTTTACGGCCTGTACATTTGCAAAGTACCATGACTATAAACGAGCTCAAGGCCAATAATAATAATTTTTCTTTTTATTTATGAAAATTATTATTTTTTTATTTTTTTAGTAATAATTATTTAAAAGTGAATAGAACTAGGATTTTAGCTGACACAAAAACCAGCGCTCTGTCAGCTTAATGATTAGCACAGCGTGCTAAAATTTCTCTGATGAAGAAGTCTAGCAGCTTTCGAAATCGATCTATAAAAAAAACTATAGCGGTTGTAGCTAAAAAAAATGTTCCTATTCTATTCTTATAAAAACTTTTAATAATTGATTAAAAATAATTATTAATAACAAAAAAAATAAAAACAATAAAAAATCCAAAATTCATAAAAACAATAATAATTTTCGTAAATAAAAAGAAAAACTATTATTATTGGCCTTAAGCTCGTTTATAGTCCTGGTACTTTTGAAAAAAATTTCGTTAAAAAACTAATAATCAAAAAAAAATTTAATAAATAATAATAAAATTTTTCTATTTATTACTGCTTCCATCCCGTAATTAAATTTTTGTGCTGATAACCATTGAAAATAATCAAAAAAAATCATGTTAAAATGTCTTTATTTAAAAAACTAAAAAAAAAAAATAAAACGAAAAACATTTCATTTTATTTTTTTGGGTGTTTTTAAAATTTTTTTTTTATATCACTGATTCGTTCAAGGCAGCATTACTCATAACATTCCCTACATGTACAGGCCAAGTAATTAACCCTATCATCCAGCACTTGTTTTCTAAAGACGGCAATTAATAATTTATTATCATTGAAAATAAACAAAAAAATATGATGAAGTATCTTTGTATGAAAAAATAAAAATTAATCAAACAAATTTCTATTATATTTTAATAGTTTTTTTAATTTTTTATTTCTTAATTTTTATAAAAATTTCCGAGCAGCATTATCATTTACTACATGCTCTTAACAGGGTCCTTCTGGTGCTATTTAACTGGGAGAAATATTAATTGCCACAGTTATCAACATTCTCTCATGGTCGAAAATGCTCTGATAAGCACCTATTTATCCCACCTAGGAAATCTTAGCAGGCATTGACTTCAGTTTCAGTGGATTTATGAATTTTTCCCACACACATTGAATACCCAACTATAGTTTGAAGTGGGTGTGGTCGCTAGGCACTTGCGCTTAATTATATTGGGTATACAACTGTTATATGCCTTGTACCAAGCTTCGTCATCTAATCTTCCTTCTTATATGTATATATAATCTTCTAAAAATTATAGACAAGCTTTGTTTATTTGAAGAACCATAAAGAACTACCCATTCCTCTGCTAATAAAGAGATGAGCAGACTCCCCACTCGCTGAACAACATTAATTTTAAGTATAACGCTCTGGTGGGTAACCAGTCTGAAAGCAAACGGTGTAAGCATAAGCCCATTAATATATTTTCTACCAAAATAACGAAAAAACAAAAAGTGATGATAAGGAAAACATCAAAATATTACATGATGAGTTCATTAATTAAAGAGCAGCCAGAAAAGTGTTTAAATAACTAACATTTATACATACAGTGGCGGACATAAGTGTACATACAGTCGTTTTCTGCGATTTTCGCCAATTTTGGCCCTAATAAAATTGTTTGTTTTAAAAATTTACGCAAAATTCCTGAAAATTCCAAGAAGTTTAGCAAAATTTTCAACTTTCATCATAGAATTTTCAGAATTTTTTAGAGTATGAAGTTTTGCAGGCTATTAAATTTTAGTATAATAATGTGTTAATCTTAAGTTCGTGACACATTTTGCTGATTTTTGGCAATTTTCTTTCTGACGAGCTAAAGTATTTTCTTTCATACAAAAAAAAAATTGCGTTCATAAACTTTTATGAAAGAAAATGCAGAAGCCTGCAAAAAAAAAAGTCTCAAAAATCAGGGAAATGTGTCACGAACTTAAGATTAACACCTTATTGTTTTAAATTTAATGGGCTTCTGGAAAAAAAAAAATTAAAAATTTTAATAAAATTTCTTTGAATTTCCACAAATTTTGTGTACAAATTTATAGTTGTTATATTAGACCTTGACACATGTTTTTACTCAAGCTTTGTTAAAATAATTTTATTAAGGCCAAAATTTGTGAAAATCGCAGAAAACGACTTTATGTACACTTATGTCCGCCACTATATATGTTCATAACGTCGCTGCGGCAACAAAAAAGGTTATACGTTTTGTTTTTTTTCATGTCATACTAGAAACCCCGGGCACGCTCCGCGGCGTCTCAGAACTTATAATAGACTGAGTACGGCTTTAATCGTTATATATCCGAAACCAGTTGAGATATGAAACTTAATCACATCGCTTATTGCAGCACTCATTACCCCCTTTCGTTTGATACCCATATTGTACTAACACATGTGAACCATGGTGACAATTTTTTTAAATGTAGAGAAGAGATTTCATTTATTGAATATTTCGTTATCAGTATCTGTTTCCAACAATTCTGCGTCTATTATTTTGCGATATCTCTTTTGGTTATGAAGTAAATGTTTGCCCCCCACTAATATAAATGGTCCCAATAACCGGTACACACTTAGTTGCTTATACCTGATTTTGTTCGGTGATGCAATTGAAGAATGTGTTTTGCTTTCCCTGTAAAAGAAGTTATAAAATATATATATATTAATCTAAGCTTTATGGAGTGAGAGTAGTTTTTTTTGAGTTAATGTTTGTATATTATTTTATTATTTGTTCAGAAAGTAGAACGGGGGGTGCTGCGCACATGTTGCATAGCGGGCTTTAAGTAATATTAATTAAAATTATTAGTATTTTTTATTTAAGTTATTTGTTCTATATAGAATAGGGGGTGCGGGACACCTTTACACCTTATATGTATTAATTGGGCGCGAGCACTTGTGGCTCTGAGTTATAAGCGCCTGATTTTGGCGTCCTGATTTTCGCTGTGAAAAACCCCGATTTGGGATTGCAAAACATAAACTATATCTTTGGAATATTTCATAACCTGTTTGCGAATTACAATAGCATGCATTGGAAATGAAATAAACGGAAGACAAACAAAATTGACAATATACTAGTTATGAATTAGGTTTTTTAAAATACTGAAAAATAGATAACGGTTTTTGTTGGCGCAAACACGATATATATTTATGGAACATATAGATCCTCATTATAAAACCATTTTGAATTAGGTTTCTGAGTTAACCAAGAAGCCATGTAAGATGCTCTTAGGTAACAGATTACTATCATGGTGTACATATGTATGTACATATATTTTTTTCGAAAAATATAGCCAATTATATTTGTCATTGAGTTAGTTGCTTATTTTTCGCACAACACTGTAAGCGCCATCAAATATTTTTTACAAAGCTAGCAGTGCCTACCAGACTTTGCCACTTTTCCCGGCCCGAAAATTTACTTCCCGTCATTTAGAAAATTGAATCCAACCCCTTCCCTACTTGCATTTCGCTTCCTGCTCTTCCGTCATCCTACGCCATCTAACTTAGCACTTTTCTTCTTTTTTTCCCAATTCTACCTCGTTTTCCTTTTCACGATCCTCCTTGATCATCTTTTCCCTTTTATTTTCTTAAATCTCCTCATCTGCTTTTTAGCTTTTCTCTTTGCATACTCCACTGTAATTGTATGTATTGTTTTGGGTTCTTAAAGGAAAAAGCATTCGAGATAGATCTAAGACAAATAGAGCAATCGAATGGGCCGTATCCCTCAGTCTGTCCGTCTGTGCACACGATAACTTGAGTAAAATTTTGTAAATTGTTTAATGAAATTTTGTGTACTAGATACTTTCCGGGTTAGAAAGGTTGCTAGAGAAAATTAACGAATCGGATGAAATCAATGTTGAAAGAAGAAAAACAAAAATTCTGAAAGGAAATTGTATCTAGATACATCTGAGACATTGAAAGCGGAGCAGATATGCCCCCTCTAGCGTGCCACCCATACCAGATGAATCGCGTGTTGCTCCGCCATCTTGTTGAGAGATCCTGTAGTTACATATGCCCAACGCCTTTGGAGCTGCTTCGCTGTCTGAGGACATACAGACATCACCATAATTGATATACACTATCTTCAGTATTGCTACAGCTTCTTGTATAGCGCCCTTCTGCCTGAAAGAGACTTCAGTGATCGGGCAGTCAAAAGCCTATGTTAAGTTCCAGATGAGCAGCGTCAACACCGCCACCCAACTTATCATCAAGCTTCAATCCATCTGTGTCCATATGGATCAAAACACTAATATATGAACCTATATATTTTTTGCTAGCACGTAAGAAACAAGTTCACACTTGATTTTCGAAATAAAGTCTTAAGTTCATGCTTATGGGTCCCACAGTATCTGTTGTGTTTATCAAGTTTTTTTTTTTTTAATAAATTCCTTTACTGAAGAGAGCACACTATAAGTCTCATTATGAATATGCAAATGTAAAAGCCGGACGGCTTTAGCAAAACATGTCAAATAACAATAAAGTATAGTAGGAAAGAGAATAAAAATAACCATGACAAAATGATTTGATTTTTCACTATGTTCGTCTATATACATATGTAGGTAAAACTTATAGTCGTGAGCGTGAAAAATGTAAAAAAAATTATAACAAGTAAGGAAAGCGCGGT
This sequence comes from Merzomyia westermanni, assembly GCA_949987695.1. Classification (NCBI taxonomy): domain Eukaryota; kingdom Metazoa; phylum Arthropoda; class Insecta; order Diptera; family Tephritidae; genus Merzomyia; species Merzomyia westermanni. The sequence goes on from OX465288.1 coordinate 189,969,408, forward strand.
ATTCGGCTGCGCCGAAGGCTTTATACCTTTCATTGATATGCATCACGGTTTTAAGTGTCCAATCCTTACTTAGAGTAAGAACAAACTCTAAAAAAATTTGACGGTCTTAGCTTGTTAATTTAAAGATACATAGCCCAAACTCCGTTTATCGGATCACTGTGTTGTATGGGGGTTATACGATACATTGGTGTAATCCTGATAATTTTCAATAATTACAGTAGCTGACAAATTTTGTGGTCCTCACTAATAAATTGCAAGAGTTATGGCCAAAACTTTATTTATCGGAACAAACGAGTGTATGTGTAAAATCTGTAAAATTTTAATATCCTAGCTCTTTAATTGCAAGATATATAGGCCAAACCCCATTTATCGGAACAATCGATTGCATGGGAGCTATGCTTTGTATTGGTTCGATTTTGTTGGTTCCGACAAATGAGTAATATATTACAAAATAGCGGCCCCCTACCAAATTTCAGCGAGATATCTCTAAAACTAAGGGACTAGTTTGCGTTCAAACAGACAGACGGACGGACGGACATGGCTAAATCGACTTAGCTCATCGCCCTGATCATTTCGGTATACTTATTGGTGGGTCTATCTGTTCTTTTCATGTTCATGAAAGGTATAAAAAAACAGAGGCAAAAGCGAATAGCATTATCAACGATCTTAAGAAAACTGTTAATAAGAAACGTACAACAATAACATTTCAACAATACCTTGTGCAAGACACATACTTCATAGTGTTGTGCAAAACAAAAGCAAAAAAACGCAGTTGCGTTATGCTATGTTGGTATACTCTTTACATACAATAAAATTGTAGTAAGCGATGTTTGTATATTAAAGATATCACAGAAAAATACACAAAGATTCTTTTTATCTGTAAGTTTATTCGCGCATCACGCAAAAACTGTTGCATGGAGTTGAATGCAATTGTCACCGAATTATTATTAGATGCCTAGTTTAAAGTTTAGAATGTGGCAGGGAATTATTATTTTCGGCCATAATATAGTGGTGGGAATAAAAGTTGTCTCAAATTTTTTTTAAACATACATATGTGAAGTTATAACAACCCGATATCTGTATATAATAAATATACTGTAAAATGCATACAAGGATAGTTCTATACTTTCTCATGTTGAAAAGAAATATTCTCTATTGATGTTTGAAACCAGTTTCTCTTGCTTTGTACAAATTGACTGGGTATATTTCCTTGGCCTTTGTCCAATTACGAAAGCCTGCAATGCCAGTTTTCACGAGAATTTTGGGACGGAATCGTTGAAAAAAATTACCACTTTAATACAAAAGATATTTGAAAGGATCGTAGCTTAACAAGTAATATCCCCGTGAAAAGTAATTTCTTATCAAATCCTTTTTACTTCTAAATTTTCTTTGTAAAAAGAACAGCGAAAAAAATATTAAATGATATTAGTTCTTGAAAATGTAGTAAATTCCAAACCTTTTAAAATTGTTTTTAAACTAAATGAACAGCAACAAAAATTATAGTGTTTTTTTTTCTAAAAGCTTTTTCAGGTTATTGAATTTTGCTGAAAACTTTTTTATGTGTGTCGTGACTCAGTGAGTAGAGCACTATGATGCGGATATTGTAGATATTTTATTTATATGTTTCTCGAAAATTGGACTAGTTTTAATTTTAAACCAAATTTGGTTTGTTCATACCTGTAGTCGGAAACAGTTTCAAATTTGGGCTCGAAATAAGATCTTTGAGCGAAAAGTAGAGAGTGAAAAACCCACATTTCTATTAACATTGAGTTTGTTTGCTTTTGTTCTCCACAACACTGTACATAAGTACTCGTATGTGCATGATATCTAGAAAACGAGCGCGAGAACATGATGTAGGTAAATAAAAGCAAAAATGAAATCATAGAAAACACAGTATACGGTGGGGTCTATCCGCAGTTAGTTATCCGTTGAGGTTCACTCATCAAACACGAATTAACAAAATGTGGAACACTTGGACCGCGAGAGTTACGAACAATTGATGGCGTTGAACTGCATTCTTACATCCCAGCGTACATACAGACACACTACATATCCCTATTATATTTTCCAAGTGATGCATGTACATACAAATTACATACATACATATGTGTAGTATATTTACGTGATTAAATTTGTGAATTCAAATGCCGCCATACGAATCTATATGAACTTTTGCGAAAAAAGTCTTCTAACGCTTGTGGTTTCACAGTGCATAAAAATAAATGCAATTAAAATTCTCAAAAAATAAAAGGTAAACAAAAACTTGGTATTCATTGAAATGAGCACACGTTGTGATATATAAGTATGTGCATATGTCCATTAGGGTGTTTCAAAAAATTTTGATATTTTTTTTTTTCATAGCTAATAGTTTTAAGAAGATATCCATTGAAGGTACATTTTTTCTGTTTAAATGGCATTTAAAATGAGTTTTTAGCACTTTGCTGTATCCAACATTTTTTTAAAAAAAATATTAAGGAATGGATTTTTATAAGTATTAGGTAAAGTATAAAAAAAGATACGAAACAAACAAAGCATAGAGAAAATTCCTGATATTACATATCTGAATTGGACCGTATGGAACTTTTTAAAAATTTAAAAAATATTTTTTTTGTTATTTTTATATATTTTATTGAAAATAATACTAATAAAAATTCATTCTACTTCTTCTCATACTTAAAAACATCGGACCAAAGTTATTACAACATTTCATGTTCATGAAAGGTATAAAGAAGAATAGGGAAAAAATGCAAATATTTGAGCTTTGTTTCGGGACTTCTTGTGATATTCTAGGTTGCTTTTCTTTTTTTCTTTGCTTTTGAATACTCCATAGAGTACCTACTTGAGAGTACTCTAAAAATGCTCCCATAGTATAACTCTATGGAGTATTCAACACCAAAGCGAGAGAGGAGTAGGTGGTCTTCAAAAGTACACCTACTCCTCTCTCGCTTTGGTGTAGAATACTCTAAAGAGTAATATCCTGCAGAATTTAAAATGTACTCTCACGTAGGTGCTCCTTAGAGTATTCAGAAGCAGAGTAAAGGGTACTCTGAGATGGATTAGGTGATCCAATCACCGGACATTGCCATGTAAATTGGACCACATTTTTTTAAATGAATGAGGATAAGCGTTGGAGTACTCTGATACTCCATCGTTTTTTACAGGGTTATCGCCTGAACTATCGACTGTGCTATTCACTAATTTAGCTATAACGATTCGGGCTTATGATTTCTCACCCCGCGACAAAACGTACGCTAAGTACCCAAATGCCAATTGTTTTATAATTATAATATTAATATAATAATAATATCATTTTAATTTTCGCTAACAACCACAAATTATTTAATGTTTACTTTGCGGCCCAATAAACGAATATCGATAAAAAGTGGTTAGTGAACGCCGAAATCATTATAGTCATCGGTTAGATAAAATATCGATTGCGAATGTCGTTATAGAAGTTAGTGAATTTCTGTACTGAAGGAGTCAGCAAAAGCTCTTTTTACTAATTTATGAAATACATAGTAATGTAAAATAAAACTTTTTACGTTCTAAAAATTTTTATATAACAAGACTCTACTTATATTATACATTAAACTTATCTGTCAAAGTAAAAGTATGAGGTTAAAGTTCTATGTAAACCAGCCTTAAAATTTGTAACTTCTTAAATAGAAGGATCACTTCTTTGTAATAAACCTTTTTTTGTGTTAATGACCGTTTTTTTTATTACTATGGATTTACAGTAGCTTTTAACTTTTTCTGACTGCTTTTGACAATGAGCTGGCAAACTTTTAAAATATTTTTTTATATATAAAAGTAGTGGATAAAATGTTTCCAAATAAAATAGTTTGAGCTCAAAAGGATAGCATAAAAGCAAAACATTTTTAGACTAACAGATAAAGTTGTACTTCAAAACCAATAACCAATTTAAAAAATTTCGCTCACATTTAACGCACTGAAGATTTTAGAAAAGTTAAGTTTGTGTTTTAGGTATGAGTTTTTAAAATTTTGACGGCTTTTTTGTAAATTTTTTTAAAGGATTCTCTATAAATATAGGGCATTATGATATAAATATCAAAGGACCATCTTTTTAAAGGCCTAGTTTGGAAGCCTAAAACAAAACATTTGAGATTTGTTCCAAGGAAAAATAAACAAATTATTTCGAGGCACCCTAATAAATACATATATTGAAATATATGTGCGTTTCTTCACTATTGTACCTATAAATTACGAAAGAAGTTATTTAAGCTATGCGCTAAGCAGTAGGGCAATCATAAAGATAGTGACAGTTGTAACTCATTTAATGCGCTCTCGTTTCCTGGCGAGTGTGAAAAGATAAGAGTGTGAACCTTTATGACTCTAATTAGTATTAAAAAAATTATATATTAAATTATATATATTATTAAATATAATTAGTATTAAAAAATATAATTTTAATAATTACAAACGGTTACAGTAGTCTTAAGGTTGTGATAAGGTCTTTGAAATTAGTGCAGCTTATTTGATATAGGGTGCTTAATATTTATGCGAAAAACTAAAAGACCCTATTATCATTCAACATAAACAAATACATAAATTTATTACTTTCGGTTTGGGTGAACACGCTTCCGTTATATCCCTGGTATGTAACATTTCAGCTTATGAAAAGTCCAAATATTTACACTGGGCCAGGAGTGCATCACCAAAGAACGGTGTCAACGCAATTCGATAACGGAATTAACCCATATGTTATTATACATAGGAATGGAAAGAAAGAATTGAGTGGATTTTAAAATATTGATGTTTTAATCTTAAATATTTTATTTTTGTACGAAAATAGTAAATAACTTATTTTAAAATGTGTTTGCTTTTTAAAGTTTTATTGATTATTATATAAAATATATATGTACTTACAATACCTAAATAAGTTTAAAAAAAAAAGTAATAAGTAAGAAGAGTTTAGGTTGTTGCTCTACTTCGGCTTTCGAAAACGGACGTTCTGCACAGTTTTGAATAAACAGTCTTTATTTTGTCCCATGATTGAACAGTGTTTCGGTTTGAGTCTAAAACTTGACAAACGAAATCTTAAATGATCTTGAATAAATGTAATACTATTTTACGTTTACGCCTTTTGTTAAGGACTAATGATTTGTGAAGTTCCCATCAAAGTCAATATGTAATGATTCTTTTAAGGTTTTACTTTCGCTTTCTGCCATTTCATTTCTTAAATGATTTAGGCACATGGCTGAAGGAATCAGTTTAAGGTGTTGGTTACAATTCGATTACTTTAGCAATTAATCGATTAATTAGAACAGATTACTAGATCTGAAAAACATTTTTTTGAAGACTATTAGTCGATTAGCGCTAATCATTTTATTAATCTTGCCATACAAAATTATGGCGCAGAATAATGTGTTTGTATACAAAATTTCAGCGCATGGTGAATGTAAACGTCAAAATATTCTGTAGCTTCTGGGCTAGGACAAATATTGACAACTACGAATGTGATATTAAAATTCATATTATTTTAAATTAACTTTTATGCCAACGCGTTACTAAGTGCTGAAATATTACTTAACGTGAAAAGAACGAAAGAAAAAATACTTAAGATAAAATTTATTCTCAAATTCTTTACTTTCGCACGTATCTTTCCCACATCCAAAAATTTTCAATTGTCAAAATTTTCCTTTCATTAGGCCCAGCAAAATGGCGTTTCAGAATTTATAATAGACTGATTCCTTTTTAATAACTATATCTCCGAAACCAGTTGAGATATGGAACTTATTCACATCGCTTTTTGTAGCACTCACCCTAGTCCAGATATTGATCGATAACTCCAAAATCAGTCAACTTATTGAAATAAGCGGCGGCCGCCGTGGTGTGGAGGTAGTGTTGCCGGCCTACCACACCGAAGGTCCATGGTTCGAGCCCTGGTACAGGTAACATCAAAAGTGATTTGAAAAAAAGTTTTTCAAAACGGGGTCGCCCCTCGGCAGTGGTTTGGCAAACTCTCCGAGTGTATTTCTGCCATGACAGGCTTCTCAGCAAAAATTCGTCTCCTTTGTAGATGCCGTTCGGAGTCGGCAAAAAACTGTAGGTCCCACCAATTTGTAGGGAAAATTCAAATCGGCACACCACAAATTGGAAGAGAAGCTTGGCGCAAAAATCTCTTAGGAGGTTTATGATGATATACCTGTTGTATATCGCGCCATAAAGAGAAATATTGAAATAAGCGATATATTAAATTTTAAGTTAGATGTCTAGTAATGCTATGGTGAAAGTTCCCTCCAATTCCATTCAGCAGTTTTTGAGTGATGCGCGCCCAAACATATAGACAGACAAAAATTCCAATAACTGGTGATTTGGATTCTTCTGGCTTAATAATGAACGCTCCTATCAATTTTTCCGTAATATGTGCAACACACGTAATATGTGCAAATCAGCATTAAAATCAAACATGTTCACAACAATTAAATTTGAGTAGTCCAATGTTTTGTATTTTTATTGCAACACTCTTTAATTAGATCCCTAAGGTGTCGTACAGCGCACATTACTCAAATTACTGGGTGATCGCTCATATTTAACCAGTAAAAAAAGGTAGTAGGCAGTTAATCAGTTTGTAATATACGAATTGAGAGTCTGACTGTTGAATTCTATGAATTCAATTGATCGCTAAATTTTAACATAGCGATGTCTTAGGAAATTATACGCGCTACCGGACTACTTACTTGGGTATAGAATTTTAAATACATATAAACAAACATATTTTCATGCGCATAACATTTAAAAACTAATTTTTTTCTCTTCTTTTTTATAGTTTTAAGTCAGTGCGGCCTACTGCAAACAAAAAAATAAAACAAACTAATATGAAGACCAATCAATTAGTAATCGTTCGACATGGCGAGAGTGAATGGAATAAATTGAATCTCTTTTGTGGTTGGCATGATGCCGATTTGAGTGAGCAAGGTATGTAAATATATATATTTATATTATATTATATCATATGTGATTACCTAAATTATTGTCAATGTTACGATATGTTAATGGCACTCACTATGATAAAAATATTTCAAGGCAAAATCGTGTATAACATGAGTTTCAGCTTTGAAAAAAATCAGCGACATTGTAACTATATCTCAACATCTAATAGAATTGTAACAGTCTGTTTATTATGAATATTAAAGAAAGAGCATACAAGGGTTGTAGCCTAAAACAAACAGTTTTAAGATCTTTTGCTCGGCTGTCTATATGTTTGCGCGCACATCACTGAAAATCCGCTGTTTAGAATTGAATGAAATGTTTACCGATGTATTGCTCGATACTCAACTTAAAGTTAAGGAAAAATGTTACAGCACTGAAATATTTTATTGCTGATGTACACAGTAGAGGCAATACAAGTTGTCTCAAAATATTACGTGAAAATGCCTAGGGTAGTCCTAATTACAAAATCAGTAGACAAAGAAGCAGTTGTTTTAATCTCTGCCTGCTTTTCTGTATACATATGTGCACATCACTAAATAACTCTTTTATGTAATTGAATGATTTCTGTACCGATGTATCACTGGAGTTCTATCCTGAAATATAGAGCACATTTTTCCGTTTCTGCTGTATATATAGTGTTGCTCCGATACCGCCCTGTAGTCGATACCTGTACTCATTTCAATTTTAACTCCAAAGAATTATAGAGGGAAAGTATTAAATAACTACTGGTATGGTATTCATTTAAAGAGGTGTGAAAACAAATCCAAAGGCTGCACTCCAACTGTCAGACAATTTTCTCGTCCAATAGTAAACTCACATTTATTTTTAATGAACTCACCCGAATGTAAACAAACATTACCCGTCCGTTAAAATATAACGCGGTTGAATTGGTTCGACATGTCGGACCCGAAAAATCGGTGCCAGTGGGAGCGTAGCCTAAACATATAAAAACTTTAAATTATAGTAAAAGCATTGCATTCTAAGAAAGAGTTTTTTTGGTTGAAAAGCAATCACCATAAGACGATGATAGAAAATACGAGCGGAGAAATAGTGAATTAAAATAGGATTTTGTTTTGTAAATTTTTTTGAGCGGAAAGTAATATTCATGGCTATTCGCCAATAAGGGGAACGCAAGATGGCTAAATTTAGACAACTCTTTACAAAAATTTGTTTAAAATCAACAAAGCAAAGAAAGCCGGGAAGCGGTAACTGAAGCCACTTTATGAGCGGAACGCAATATTCATGAACATTCGCAAATTGGGTGATTCTTAGTAACATCTTTATAGGGGAACGCAAAATGGGTAAATTTTGGCAAATCTTAAAAAATTTGTTTTGGCATTATAAAGCAAAAACGGCGGGAAGCAATAACTGTTATGCGAGTTTGATACTGAGCTTGCTTACTCGATTTCTGTACTTGTACTGGTACTAGATAATCGACTACAAAAACAAAAAAAACAAGTAAGGAAGTCTAAGCTCGGGTGTAACCGAACATTAAATACCCAGCTGTGTAAAAGTGGTTGTGGTAAATTGTTGGGGAGCTATGACCTCTAGAGGTTTTAAACTTTTTCTACTACCATGTGGGCAATCTTATAAATAAAAATGAATGTGTGTATGTGTGTCTGGCGTCTAAAGTAAAAGTTACAGTATAGGCTATATATAATATATAATTCCCATGCTATATAAAATTTTAGTCTTGTATAGACGTCCAAGATACTTAACCGATCTTTATGAAATTTGCGCAGAAGATTCATTGATTCATAGCATAGGCTATATATAATTTTGAAAGGCGTACATAGTATACCTCGTATCATGTTTCGTAATTTTATTTAACATGGTTCTGAAGTTAATAATAGCTGAAATATTATATTTTGTTCTTTTATATGTAGGCGGTACCACGCCCATTTTCCAAAATTTTACATAAATCGTTAATAAGATCATCAGGTCATTGTAACTATGAAATTCTAGCATTCTATCTGCATCATTGAATGAGATATGGCATGTTCCCGTTTCCTACCTCTCTTTTAGAAAACTTTGCTCCAAAAGTGGCCGTGTTCGTTAATCGATTTTGCTTATTTTCCGTGGGCGTACTCTATATGTCTATAGTATAGTTCGTATTAAGTTTCGTAATTCTATCTTACACCGTTCTGAAGTTATTAACAATCGAATTTGAAATTTGATTGACTTTTAAGTGGGCGGTGCTACTCCAATTTTCTAAAATTTTGCAAATATTATATAAATACTACGAAAATTGATGTTAGTTATTACACCTGTATCAGTTAATTAGATATGGGCAGTTCAATATTTCTACGTGCTTTCCATATAACTTTCATGAAAAAGTAGGCGTGGTCGAAAAGCGATGTCTCCTATTTTCTATGGATGCATTTATCACAATAATAGTATGACTCCTACGAAATTTCGTTATACTAGCGTAAACGGTTCTGAAGTTATTAATCAAAGTTTGAAAAGTTCTTCACTCATATGTGGGCGGTGCCACGCCGCTTTTCCAAAAATTTAATAAAATCGTCAATGGGACAACCAAGTTAATAAATCTAGCAAAATTTCATCATTATAGCAGCTTTTATTATTGAATTAACTAATTTTATACATTTTTCGAAATCTTCGATATCGAAAAAAGGGGCGTGGTTATGGTTCGATTTCGCCCATTTCAAACAGCAAACCTACCTTGGCCGGAAAGCAACCTGTGTGCCAAATTTCATTCAAATATCTCAATTTTTACTCAAGTTATCGTGGCCACGGACGGACATGTAAACTTAAAAGTTAGTCACCGAAAAGTTCAAAAGAGAGCATGAGCAGATGGCCTAAAAAGTTATAGGGCAGCTGAAAACTCATTTATCTAAAAAAGAAATCGACTAAGGGCCACTTTCATAAAGGCCGGTTAAGCCTAAGCGGCGATTAATTTCACAGCTAACCGTACAAAATACGTCAATTAAACTCCGGTTAGCAGTTACCAGCTTTTATGAAAGCAGCCCTAAAACGTTTTCAATTCACTCGGAAGCATAGAAACTGGTCGGTAAAACGATGGAAAACTACACGGCTAAAAATTTGAGCATAAATTTTAAACCATTCGTCGTCGGTTTAAGCACTGTTTGTAATAAATTCCAAACATTTCATTTACCTACACCAATTTTCAATTTATTGTAGTTTAGATTTAAAACTGAACTGAGAAAAAGTCTGAACCTTTTTAAAATTTTTTTCCATTTATTTCTGAAGGTCTTTTCAAGTCAATGAATTTTTCTCTAAACAGCTTTGTGTGTGCCTTAACTCAGTGGGTAGAGCAAACGACTCTGATACGGGGAGCGTCGATTGAAATCCTGTTAACCTATACAAATGCTTTTTTAATTGTTAAACATTTCTGGTTTAAAATTTAAACTCTTTTCTTCATGCTCATTTTCTCGAAAACTGGCAAAAATTTAAATTCTAAACCAAATTTGGAGGAGGTACGGTTAAGCATGTCGTATGGGGTACCGTTTTTGTACACTGTATCAAACATTTAAATGGCATTATGGATCGGATACATATACAAGAACAACCTTGAAGGCATGATGCTTCCCCATGCTGAGTGGGCTGAGCGGAATATGCCGCTTTTGTGGTGTTTTTTAACACGATAACGATCCAAAGCACGCCTCGAAGCTAGTATTAAATTCGAATGCATGTGGAAAAATTTATGTTATTAAATGGTGAGTTTAATCCCATTGAATACTTATGGGAGATCCTCAACAGGCGGATAGACGGATTAGTTAACGGAGACAAAAATTAATTATTTAAACCAGCGAAAGGTGTCTGGTTAAGCATTCCACAAGAATTTATTACTAACTTTATAGCTTAAATGCCAAAGAGATGCAGCTACGTCACTAAAAGCAATGGCCCGTAGTCATAGTCAAATTAAAATAGTGTTTTATCTACTTAAACATGATACTAAAATAAACATCCTTTCATGTCTGTCATAGTCAGCTTAAAATACATTTTATGTCTTAGACGTAATTTTAATTTTAAAATGACGATAACGTCATTTTAACATTTTAAAATCATAGTATGTGTCTATGGTTGTGTTTGTGATATTGCTTACTCCAAGACATAAACCTACCATACCGTACTATATTATGGTTTGTGAATAAAATAGTTGGCACAGGGTGACCTTGCAAAATATAAACCATTTCTTCATACCACCAACCAATTAAATTTTTTTTCATAAGGGAACCCTGTTACATTTCATTTTAGCTCAACTCTTGGTTTAATATGACTATGATTGACCAACATTTTAAATGTCTTTTAAAGTTAAGTAAAGATTTTAATTAAAACCCGTGTTAAGCACCTAATATGATTAAGGGCCAATATATGTTGTCCGACACGGTGCATGCTGGCTTCGCCACGCACAACCCCGTACTTGTGGTTTCTATATTAATCTAGCCATCACCCATCTAGCACCCAGTTTTGAGATTAGTATATTTCGATTTGAGAAATTAATAAAACTTAAGCAACTTCTTAGGAACAACTTACGTACGTTTTTTTTTTACTTTAGCTGGGTAAAAGTTTTCAATTTATAAAAAAGGAAAGGAGCTAAAATACAAACATTTTTCTAAGCATATGGTAGAGGCAGTCAGTTTATATTTATTTATTGATATTATATTCCAGATAGTCGTAAAAAGTAAAACTTTCATATCTTAATATTAATTTCTAGAGGTCGAGCAAAAAAAAATCCTTATTTTATTTGACCTAGTCTAATGTAAACATATGTACATACCATTTTTATTGAAATTTACTTTCGTTTTCTCTAAACACGTAATATCAAGTAAATAATTGTTAGTCAAATCAATTTTGTAAATCTTTTATATTCATGTCTGAATATTTTTTTTTCAGGTGCAAAGGACGCTGTCAGCATTTCGGCGACTGCCTTACGTGATAGCGATTTAAAATTCGATATTGCTTACTCATCGGCGTTAGCACGTGCCAGACAATCATTAAGTATGATATTGAAAGAACTTAATAGCTGTGATATGGAAGTGGTTAGCGATTGGCATCTAAATGAGCGACACTATGGAAATCTTACGGGTTATAATAAACGGGATGTAGCTGACAAATACGGCGAAAAACAAGTAAGTTTTTACAGAATAGGAAAAGCTATAAAGAAAACTGCGCAAATGCACGTACATATGAGAATCACTCTTGCCCATAAGTGCTACCTTGGATTGAGTAGGCAATTGAGGGTCAAAGGAAGATAGTTCATCTAGTTTTCTAAAAAAAATTCTCCGTTAAATTAATCATAATTCACATGGTGCCAATGCTGTCTAGGAAGGAAGTTTAAGGTTGTTCCATAAATTCGATGGAAATAGCAACTTATTTTTTACGTATATGGGATAAGCATTCGAATGTTTATATGCGCATACTTTTGTTTTTAATATGAACCAATTTTCAGATTTTTCAATAACTAATGTTCAGAACCGCCCAGATGTTTACCAAAATTTCTTTCAAAAACTCTTCTATTAGCAGTTAAATAAAAAAACCAGTTCGTTGCTTAAGTCTTTTGTTCCATTCAAGTTTAGAAATTCGATGTTCAGCATTTGAAAGAAAGAGTTTTCTTGTTTTTAATAATTTATTTTATCAACAAATAATAATTTATTTTGGCAACAAATAATAATTTATTTTGGCAACAAATAATAATATGTTTTACGTATATTAGGGTGGCCCTAAAGTGTAGGGAAAAAATGATTACACCAGAACTCTTAAGACCTAATCCGTACTAATTTAGCTGAAGAAAAAATCACATTTCAGTTTTGTTCCGAATTGTAAAAGGTTGAGGCTTGTCGCACAGCAGTCATAGTTCAGAGAACTAAATTACATATGGGTCAGAGAAGGCAGAAATTATGGGCCATTGTTTGCAATATCTCAGCATACGTCAGTTAAAGGAAGCTCTTGTAAATAGCTTGTACCAATGCGGTTAAGCTCTGCTACTCGAAATTTCTTCATTAACATCAAGTTGAAAGAGTCGCACTAAAGAGAGTCAGGTTTTTGACGCCTCGTTTGGTTTTGAATATCTCTGGTTCTTGACTTGGAGCTATTTTTATTGCTGAACGGCATTTGGTATAGACGTCTTGCAGCGAAGGTAAATTCATGAGTTTTAGGAATGCGAACGTCATAAATATGTTTAAGCAGATCCCCTAGTTCCTAACAGAAGGGGAACGTGGGCTCGTGATATAGCGTAGAAGGTTTGAAGTGGGTTTATTGACTCGCTTGCATAGCAGTACCTGAGCTTATCGGATCGATATCCAACAAAGGGCTGGCGATTCGGCAGCATTGCATGGAAAGTTGTCCGAATATTTGAACGTATTGCATTTCTTCTTAGGTGGTCTTATCCAAATATTCCTTGTGTTGAGTTCAGGGATTGCTTATCGTCTCCTTTGAAGCACAAACTCCTGAATGACAAATGGTCAAGCGATATATTTAATTATTGATAGATTTAATATTGGAATTAAAAGTATTTTTTATCAACATTTCACTTTAAAAATATCCATTTATCCCAATGTGCCTCGAATACTTGCCATACATTTTGTGGAGCATAATAAATAATAGTATTGCGCCAGTTTCGTCTAAGTTAAGTAACAATGAGTTTTTGGATGAAATGACCAACCTTTGTCTTAGCCCGATCAATGTTATTCCGAATATGTTTGGTAAAGTTTTAGACTTGGTCTTCGTTGACGACTTATCTGAATTCTTTTTAAATCAATGTGATCCCCTAGTTTTGCCTAAAGATGTTTACCTTCCCTCTCTTGAGATAGTTACGAAACCATAAACAGTGAGCGGGAGTGCATTAAGAAACCATATGACTCTAATAAAATATTTGATTTTTCGAAAGCTAAGTTCAAAAAGTTGAATAACGAATTTTCTAAGCTTATCTGGCCTCGATACAAAGAGGATGTTGGGCATAGCGTTTTGCATTTTAATAGTACTATTTATAACCTTTTTGATAAGTATATACCTAGCGCAACTGTTTTTATGATGAGCCAGCGCAAGCCTGGTTTACTAAAGAACTAAAAGTGTTAAAAAAAAAAAAGTCGCGTTTTTTTTAAATGTACAAGAAAACTGGTTCACACTCAGATTATATACAGTAATCTATTCTGCGTCATAAATACTTAGAATTAAATAAAAAGTGTTACAAGGATTATATTTGGCAAATGAAAAAGCTAATTATTTGCAACCGAAATCATTTTATGGTTTCGTAAACTCTAAACGCCGTGAAAAGGGTTTCCTTCAACAATGAAATTTAGGGATAACATCTCTAGCGACAATCTAGAAATTGCCAATTTCTTTTGCTCAATTCTAATTATTGTTCTACAATCAATTCATCGGCTAACAACTTCCCGTATCAACCACATTCAAGTAATTCAATGCATGCTCCGAATTTAAAGCCGGAAGATGTTCTGTTACATCTTAAGGGCTTGAAGAAGTCATTCAAATACGGCCCTGATTTAATACCGACATGCTTTCTTTAAAAGTGTGCTGAACACATATTCCAACCTCTGACCGATTTTTTAAATCTTTTTTTACAGTGTGGCGTTTTCCCGACTTCATGGAAAGAGTCTTTAATCGTACCTCTGTATAAAAGCGGGAGTAAGTCGTCTATAGAAAACTACCGTGGAATAGCAAAGCTTTCCGCTCTTCCCAAATTATTTGAAGCTATCGTTACTAATCACTCAACATTTTCTATCTCAACACTGATTGTAAATTCTCAGCATGTATTTTGTAAGAGTAAATCGACCACAACCAATTTACTTGAATTTACAACCCACGTGTCGAATGGATTTAGAGACAATCTTCACACTGACGTTATTTACACAGATTTTAGTAAGGCATTTGACAAAGTTTGTCACTCTTTACTCATTCACAAATTGGATTTTGTTGGCTTTCAACCTGGTCTCACCCGTTGGATCTCCGTTATCTCTCTGGTAGAACGCAAAAAGTAATTTTTAAAAATTCCGTTTCTAACACCATTGATGTATCCTCTGGTGTTCCTCAGGGCAGTCATCTGGGCCCGGTTCTGTTTTCGATTTTTATAAACGATATCTGTACTACAATAAAACATTCAAAAATCTTGTCTTTTTGAAAAGGTGGTCAAAAGAATTTAGCGACCCTTATGTTACTAAAACTCTTTTTACTACATTAGTTAGGCCGATATTAGAATATGGCTGGATTGTATGGAATCCGCGTTATCAAGTCAATGTAGATAAGCTAGAATCAATTCAAAAACAATTCCTACTTTTTGCCCTGAGAAATTTTCAATGGGATTCGTTGTATAGTCTTCCATCTTATACTAGTCGGTTAAAACTTATTGATCTCCAAACCCTTGCAAGTCGTAGGGAAATGCTAGGCGTAATATTTATGGTCACACTATTAAACTGATATATTACGAGTCCATTTCTTTTAAACGAAGTTAACTTTAATATACCGTCCCGAGCTGCAAGACATTTCAAACCTATTCTTCTAAAGCAATGCAGGACCAATTTTCAATTACACGAACCTTATCAGTGTTTGTGCGAAAACTATAACTCTCATTCGGTAAATTTGATATTTCAGACTCGCTTTTTATACTAAAAAAAATCTGTTCTATCCTCCAATAGGTCGGATGTTTTGCTCTAACAAAGGTTTTAATTTTAATAAATAATATTTCCCGAAAGCGCATGGAATCCGAAATAAGTTTAAAAGAACGCAACTGAAATCGTAGTACTTGGCAGACTCATATCTACATTAGACTGAGCCAAAAAAACTTTTTTTTTAACGTATCTTCAGCTTTATATAGTTTTGTAGGAAATCGAATTTTCCTTAAGAAATTTTGTGTGAAAATTTTCGTCAGGTGGCCCGTTCTAGAATCAGACCTGTTAAATTTGAATAGTAATTAGTAATCTATAAATTAGACGGCTTTTTTAATTGGTGAGTATTTTAATTGTTTTTCAAGAAAAAGCAATTATTAATTACTTACGACTAGAAAAAAAATCAAAAAAGAAACAAATAAAATACAAGAAAATTTGTTTTGATTACTTTTGATTTTTTTGAAAAAGAACTTACAAAAACTTGCTGTGAAACCTGTTTTCAAATCACATATAATCTTTCAAAATTTGTGTTGATCTTTTTTCCTTTTGAAAAAATTTTGAGTTTTTGAAAAATTTTAAAAATATAAAAGTTAAATCAGAAAACCATACCAATGTTATAAGGTTGATTAGTCTGGAACGGCCCACCTGACGAAAATTTTTGTTGTCAACGTTTTGTGGCGAATTCAAGCAACTACAAAACTTTATGCAGCTAAATTTTTAGGCAGTTTTACAACAAAAATGAGATCAGCCCTACAAAATCTAGACTAGCAATGACAAACTTATTATTATGATAGACTATTATAAAATCTATGTACTTTGTTCGCTATTCTGGAAAACAATATCCACATCATTTTCAAAAAAAATATATATATATTTGGGCCAGTCTAATGTACATACATATAATAATACACATTTGTTGTATGTATTATACTCCATATGTACCTATTGCGCACAAAGTAAACACTTTTTATTATTACAAGCGCATTAACAGTTTATTGCTTTCAACTTATTTACGTTGATATTTTGTATGTGCCCAGGTTCAGTTATGGCGACGCAAGTTTGATGTACTGCCCCCTCGCATTGAAAAGGAGAATCCATACTACTACAGCATACGCAATAATCCGAATTTCAAAGATATACCAAAGTCAGAATTTCCAGACACCGAGTCGTTAAAGGTTCTTATGCAACGGGTTATACCATATTTTGAGAATGTCATTTTCAAACAGGTGTTGGCTGGCAAGCGCGTACTTATCGTGGCACATGGCACAGTAGCGCGTGCCCTAATCAAACATATTGATAGTAAGTATTGTAAATATATATATATATATATATATAGTTGTGTTCAACATAATAGTAATGAACTTAAATTGGATATAAAAAGAAGATGTGTTTTTAATAAGTTTCATTTAAAATATAACGAACTCCATTACAGAAACCACATAAGAAGAAATTTCAAAGTTTACACTAAATTCAAAAAATTAAAGCTTCCTGCACTTCTTTTTATTACACCTCTTTTCTTAAATCTGATTCTCTGCACAAAAAGTCCATTCGCACAATATATGTAGATATGCATGAAAATAAATTGCACATTAGCTTCATAGAAATATTTGAAAAAAGACTTCATTTCATGTTTGAAAATTAAAAAAAAAGTTAAAGTATTAAAATGAAATTTGTTGAACTGGTGGTAACCCTTTTTTAATTATAATAGATTTCTCATTTTCAGACGAAACCCAAGGCGAATTTATACCAGGTGATATCGCGGCGAATTAATTGCTGTATACACACACCTACTTGATGCGTTTTGTTTTTGCTTTCGCGGCTTCTCCTGTCAAATTGCATAGAAATTTTTTATTTTGACACTAGACGCCGCTGCTTATATGTTCTTATGATATCACCTGTATATAAATTCGCCTT
The DNA here is from genome assembly GCA_949987695.1 of Merzomyia westermanni. Taxonomy (NCBI): domain Eukaryota; kingdom Metazoa; phylum Arthropoda; class Insecta; order Diptera; family Tephritidae; genus Merzomyia; species Merzomyia westermanni. Next base: position 189,986,879 of record OX465288.1, read on the forward strand.
GGACGAACCCCTTTCATACGACACCTCAAACTTAAATATCAAAGAAACTAATTTTTAAACAGGTGGCAACCAAAGAGGTTGATCTTTTTCATTTCAAACCGCACAGCGTTAATTTTTTCTCAAAATCTTCATATAACTTGTATGAGAGCAATCGAAATTGAATGCAGTGCATTAGAAGCGAACTTAAAATCCGAAATTTGTTTTGCATAACTTTTTTATTGACGTGATGTCATTTTGGTTTGTTAGGATTTTTGGACTTAGAAAAGCTACGTACAGACTTTAAATTTGATTGCTCACACATATGAGTTTAGGCTTCTGTGCGTTTATATATGGTTGAGCTGAAAATCTGGGCACACATTATATTAAGCGAAACAAACTCTAAGGGAACGCATAGCTTTGGACAAATGAAATGAGCCAAGTTAAAAATTTTAATTATTTTTTAACAATTTTTTATAGAATTGCTCGTTTTCTTTTCTCCATTTTGCAGAAGTATCTGATGAAAACATATCTACAGTAAATGTACCGAATAGCATTCCTTGCGTAGTCGAATTCAATGTGGAGACTGGTGAAAAAGTAGGCAAGACAACGTTTTTGGCTGACGAGAACTTCTTAAATCAGCAAATACAAAAGACAGCATCAATTGGCCTATCAAACAAATAAATATATACGGAGTACAAAATTTATTATTATATACAATTAAAAAATAAATATATATGTAGATATATACATACGAGTACATATAATCGTATACATTTGTAAGTAAACTTGCGAAAAGAGACTTTTAAGTTAATATTAATTTTTACTTAATATAATCGTATACATAATGTCGTACCGTATATTTATTATGAATGTACGTTTATTTTAAGTATTTGTGAATGCACAATAAAATTTATATATATTATATTTTATATGTGTGACTTAATCCTATAATTCTTTTATTTGCAAAACGATAGTGAAAGGGAGGAGATAAGAAAGCCATGTGTTGAGCTCTAAGCAAAAATGCGTTGATTTTAAAAGATTATTCTTAAAAATAAAAATGAATGGGGGTCTGTGTGTTTGTGTGTCCTTTATAGGCGTCCAAAATACTAAACCGGTCTTCATGAAATTTTCACAGTATATTCTTGCGTTCACTGGTTACAGCATAAGCTATATACAAGGTGGCGCAAAAGTAAGCTTCCGATGTTCAGCATATCGGTTGTGGCACGTGCAGTGTGTGCTGTTGCACCGTCTTGTTGGAACCACATGTTTTCCAATCCCAATTCATAAAGTTGCGGCAAAAAGAACTCGTTGATCATTGCTCTGTAGCGCTCACCATTCACAGTAACCGTTTGGCCCCGACCGATTATTGGTCAAATAAATAGTCAGCAATATTCCGCGTTCTGGAGCAGTGTAGCGTAACATTGTTTATTAACGTGTATTTCGCATGTGTTTACTACACAAATGGCAAAACAGAACTGACTTTAGGGACCAATCGCAAAATTTATAGCATTTTCTGATAGGAGGATTACTTTTGCGCCACCCTGTATAATTAATTCGTAATAAATCTGAACTTATGTGGTCAAAATTAAAGATATTTGGACATATGTGTCACTTGGTCAATATTTACATCATTTTGGAAAAGTGGGCGGTGGCACGCTCTCATTTTTTTCGCTTTGTTTGTGCTACATTAATATCCACAGTTTATTGTCGATGTCTATGGAACATTCACGATAGGTTCAGGAGTTCGCTGGGTACGACACGCTTATATACAGCTGCAATTCGGTATAGGTAGGAATATATTTGGTTCAAGTTAATAATATTTTATATATCGATATGTGTTCTATATATATAAAAAACCTTTGAATTACTCAGATCTCCCTGGTGTTTCCAATAGCAGTCAGTTATTGCTAAAAAGTTATGACTGGAATGCCGTGATACGCATTCCAAAAATCGCTTAGGCGGTTAAGGGGGCTTTTCTATATTCTCTAGAATACTCAAGTAGTCGTCATCTTATCTGCCTTTGGCAATATCCGTAACTCCGAATACAATACATCAGGATGGGTATAATAGGAAACTTATAGAGCGTGATATTTGTTCGTCGAGAGGGGGCTTAACTCCTACGCATTCCACAGCTGTACTTGTTGGCAAGTCTCATTCGACTTTAAATTTCCCTACTGGCATGACTTTCACTTTTAACACTGGCACTCAAAAAAAGGAAGTCCTGTAGTCTTTCGAATTTGAATCTGTCCCCCGTGAAATATCTCAAGTTCGCTGATTGTTTTTTTGAAGACAGGATGAACTTCGTGTTGTCTTCGTTCAACAATATTAATATCAATCCAGGACTCGTACACTGCTGAATCCTTTAGATTGCTGACGAGTCTAGTTTCCGAGAAAACGATGTATAGTCTGGAATTATTTCAAATGGAATATGTGTTGGGAGCTTAGAATGTTGCAAATGCCTGTGACAAGAGTCCATCAAAATCCACGACCTGTAATTTCAACTTATCAGTCAATAAAGAGTAACATTTCCCTTAAGCTTAATTTTAGCCTATCGCTCTTGGGCTATTTAGTTAAACACTTTTTTAAGTAATGTGGAAATGAGGAACGAAAGCGCTGACCGGTATATGGAGCTGGAAACCCCAGCGGATGGCGCCTATTTATATATGAAAAGAAGCGTTACACACCACTCATGAAGAAAAATTAAAAAAAATCAATAAGGTAACACCAATTCACTTGCCTTTTACTATTTTTTAGCAATGGTTTTCATGTTTTTTTCTAGGTAGGGTGACCCTCTAGGGTTACCACCTGGTCTTATTATTTTTATATTTTTTGCACATCCGCTTTTACCTTGAAAACCACTTGATCCTTTTAAATGAACATTGGTAATGTGCTACATTTGACGCACTCATATTTAAGTGTTGCCACCTAGAATGTTTTACAGGGTTGCCACTAATCCGATTTCTTTTAAATAGGGGTAACAATTAAGGTTTACTACCTACGGTTGCCACATAATCTTATTATTGTTAATCTTTCATGCAACCACTATCTAATCTATCTGTCTTAGGATGTTTCGATAGGGTTGCCACCTTTATGAAAAAAAAAAATTAGATTTGTCAAAGTGCGTATCAAACGAAATATTTAAGTCGGTTTCAATTAAATTATTTATAGGCAGAGTTACTACGTAGATTTGTCATCTAAATTCATTAAAATGGCAAGAATATATTTAGTTATGAGTAAATTATATGACAACAAGAAAAATGTATTAAATTAAATTAAACCTTTTTTATCACAACATTGTACATGAACTATAACTAATGAAAATAAATTATTTCATTAAATTGGAAAAATAAAAATTACGTATGCTGATACACATTTAAATATAATAAGGAATCCATGATAATTAAAAATAATATTTCAGTTAATGGGATTATCAAACTGCTCAATAACCATTTGTTTTATATCCTCGGTGACGGGTATAACCATTGGCGCCACCATAATTTCCTTGTTCATAAGGTCGCTGGGGATTACTCCATTGTGGGTCAGGTCCCTCCGTATAATGTGGTGTCTGCACATAGGAGGGCTGAGAAGGATAACCACCATTTGCACCTCGATAGTAACCATTCGCCCCTTGATAGTAACCATTTCCTCCTTGGTAGTAACCATTTGGCTCTTGATAGTAACCATTAGGCTGACCACCATTTCCGTAATAATGATGGTCGTTATGGTAGTGCTGGTGATAATTTCCAGTTTCTGTTGGGTATCCTAAGTATGGAGTTTCGGCAACCACACCCAGTATAGCCTCGGCGATTTTATCGAATGTCGGCCGCGCTGTAGTCAATGTCGTCAAAATAGCCAAAAGTATAAGAATCGCCGTAGACTTCATAATTCAAAATTTTTTTTAATTCTTTAAATTAGTGAAAAAATATATATGGATTTGTAAGATTACTTGAAATGTTAAACAAAGCACGGTAATCACAGAACTAATATTTTTAATTTAATAAAGCTTTTATATACCATAAATATGCATTAACACAGATGTGTTTTTTTAATGCGTAGGGATGCCAATTTTTTCAGTTTCCGCCATTCCGGGATTTTCGGGATCTGAGTTTAAAATCCCGGGATTCGCTATTCTCCAACAGGTAAAGTTGAAAAAAGCGAATAAATTTGGAAGCTTAAAATATATAACAAATAATTAGATTTTGAATGTTTTCCCTTTCAAAACGCAAGTTTTTTCATTAGTAACAAAGAAAAGCTGAAAGGTACCTGACTTTTTTTTCCAAATATTTTAATTTTTGAAGCAGTTTGAATTTGAGCACAATTTTTGTAAGAAAAATGTGTGGTCTGGTAAACAATAAGTTTAAAATTTACAATAGGAAAGGCACTTTTGTTAAATTTAAAAAACGTGTTAACACAATTTTTTTTATAGAAAATGTTACAATTAAATTAAAGAAGTCGCATATTGAATAAATAAATGGAAACATGTTCATAGTAGTAGTGGGACTATTTTCGAATAATATTCGAATAAATATTATTCGAATAAACGAATAAAAATATTCGTTTAAAAAAATTCGAACAGTATTTATTCGAATAATGGTATTCGAATAGTTGTATTGAAATGCGAGAGATGTCGGAAGCAAAATTCACTGTCTTCATCGCTTGTACCTATGAGCATGCATTTTTTATAACCTTCGAATAAATAATTTTTGTTCGAATAGTCCCGTGCCTAGTTGATAGTGAGTGCAGTATACTCACAGTTTCTTGTAAGTTGGTAGAAAACTTCATGTTACTTTCAGTACCATGATCAAATAGAAAATTTAAATATTCAAAAATGTTGCGCATTATCCAAAAACTCAGATAATTTTCATAAATAAATTCAAAATATTAGGTTTCTTCTAATAGCATATTTCGCATCTGGAAAATCCCGAGATTGTAAGAAAGAAATCCCGGCATTTTCGTCACTCAAAAAAGGGTGGTATTGACATTCCTATTATATATAATTATTCTAGAAAATCCGAGCTTAGCGCAAGTATACAGTTTATATACAATTCACTGATAACGATTTTTTTTGTTTTCATTAATAAAGACATTCTCAAGGATAATTGCCTTCTACAAATAAACAAATAATATGTTTACGGTATTTAACAACGTGGAACAAAGTCATGACATGGCCGCCACAGTGCGCTGACATCAACACCATTGAAAATTTGTAGACAGATGTCTAGCAGTCAGTTGCCCAAGTCAAAGCTACTTTCAGCACGCAACTATTTGAAGCTGTAAAGAATGCATTGGAGTCCATTTCTATTGAAAGATGCCAAAAATTAGTTAACTCAATGCCTCTTCACTGTGCTGCAATATTAAAGAACAAGGGTCATGCAAATAAGTCCTAGTTTGTATAATATCTTCTATCCAATGGGCAAAAAGTAATAAAATTGCTACTTTGTACAAATTTTATTCAAGTTTTACTTCAGGTTTATTACTCTGCTAGGTACTAGTAGTTTGGCAAACTCGCCGCGTGTATTTCAGCCACCAGCAGCACACCACAATTAGAGTAGAGAAACTCGGCCTTAAACCCCTTGGAGGTATATTGTGCCAATTATTTATTTATAAAAGAACGCTGAACTTTAAAAAAAAAAAGAGAGGCAGAAAAGCGTGAAATAAAGGAGCTTGAGATGCTGGCCAACGGGAATAATGCCCGAAAATTCTATCAAAAAATTCGGCGAATGACAGAAGGTTTTAAACCCCGGGCAAACTCCTGTAAGAATGAGAACGGCGACCTGGTGGCCGATGTTCAGAGAGCATTAAGAATATGGAGGGATCACTTCTCTGCCCTTTTAAATGGAGAAACTGAGCAAGAAACCAGAGAAGATGCCGAACCTGAGCCCACAATCGAAGATGATGGAATTGACGTTCCACAACCCGACTATAATGAAGTGCGAATAGCAATATCCCGATTGAAAAACAATAAAGCAGCTGGCGCTGATGGTTTGCCTGCTGAGCTATTCAAACACGGAGGCGAGGAGCTGGTAAGGCGCATGCATCAGCTTCTATGCAGAATTTGGTCGGATGAATGCATGCCTGAAGATTGGAATCTAAGTGTTCTCTGCCCAATCCACAAGAAGGGCGATCCTGCAAACTGCGCCAACTATCGCGGAATCAGCCTTTTGAATATCGCATATAAGGTCCTATCAAGCGTATTGTGCGAAAGACTGAAGCCTGATGTGAACAGACTGATTGGACCTTATCAGTGTGGCTTCAGACCTGGTAAATCTACCATCGACCAGATTTTTACAATACGCCAAATCTTGGAAAAAACCCGTGAAAAAAGAATCGACACACGTCATCTCTTTGTTGGTTTTAAAGCCGCTTTCGATAGCACGAAAAGGAGCTGCCTATATGCCGCTATGTCTGAATTTGGTTTCCCCGCAAAACTTATACGGCTATGCAAAATGACCTTGAGCAACACCGCCAGCTCGGTCAGAATTGGGAAGTACTTCTCCGAGCCGTTCGAAACTAAACGAGGTTTCAGACAGCGATTTCTTTAATTTAATGCTGGAGAAAATAATACAAGCTGCAGAACTTAACCGCGCTGGAACAATATTTTATAAAAGCGTGCAACTGTTGGCATATGCTGACGATATTGATATCATTGGCCTTAACAACCGCGCCGTAACTTCTGCTTACTCCAAATTAGAAAAAGAAGCGGAGAAAATGGGATTGGTGCTGAACGAGGGCAAAACGAAGTACCTTCTGTCATCATGCAAAGAGTCAGCACATTCGCGCCTTGGCATTCACGCCACTGTTGGCAGTAAAAATGTTATGCTCGCCGAGCAAAGCTTATCTTTATCTATACTATATACATATAAAAAATTCAAGCCTCATCTTTCGGATGAGCAAATCAAAAATATAAGATCGCAAGCAGAAAAATACAGGTGGACGCAGGGTGACACACATACATCGATTCAAATAAGCAGTTCAACGTTCAAAACAATCGAGGTTTTGATTCACTGCAAATGTTGAGTATTATTCAAGCGATTGTGCTTATAGAGCCCAAAGCCCGTTTATAGGAAAAATGTGTTGTTTGGGGGATATACGATATATTTGTCCAATCTTGATGATTTTCACTACACATATGTAATAAGTACTGTATCTGCCAAATTTTGTGTTCATCGATATTAAATTGCAAGAGTTAAAGCCCAATCCTCATTTATTGGAAAAAATCGGTTGTATGGGAGCTATGTGTTATGTAGGTCCGATCTGGCTGATTTTCACTAGGCACATTACGTATATAATATGTACCAAAGCTGCAGTTTTACGTTCCTCGCTTTTTAATTGCAAGAGTTACGAGCCAAAATCCGTTCATCGGAACAATCGATTGTATGGGAGCTATGCTTTGTATTGGTTCGATTTGGTTGGTTCCGACAAATGATTATTATATTATATGTGTATGTATACAAATATTTTGATCCAACTTCTCTTTCCAGCACTGTTTTTGCCGGAACAGAATAATTTATTGCGGTAACATGTATCTTAAACTTAAAGTGAGACCTCTAGTAATAATTGAATGGAAAATGCATTATATTCGATGCTGCAATTTTTGAGTAATGCGCGAGCAAACAGACGTACAAAATTTTAAAAAAATTTTATTTGGCTGGTGTTAGTATTTCGAATAACCCTCGTATGCATGTTGCTTTAACATCTATAATGTACATATACATTGTCCTCTTAAAAATTTTTTTTAAACTTAAATAAGGATTATGAAGTACAACTGGGTATAAAACCAACTTCACCACTTTTACATATTCCATAAACAACAAAACATTTCATCCCCAACAAGAGGCACCCACATACTAACAGCATGTCTCTCTGTTAATCGAATGTAACTGCACATTTTATAATTCTCTCTGCTCACATTTAACAGAGAAAAGATTATTCATTCATAAAATCGGCAAAAATAATAATACAGTAAATACATATGTATATATGTAAGTATAGAAATTGGCAAGAGGTAGACAAACAAAACAACGCTAAATGTCATAAGCAAAACGAATAAGCCAAGGAGAAGGAGGAGTGTCATGACAACGAAGTCAACAGATACGCTGACAGCACCAACATGAGAGGTGACTAGGAATGTATCTCACAGATACTAAACAAACGGCAGATATTTTAGTAAGTTCAGGAAAGGCAAGTTGAATAAGCGTCGCGTTACGCAGTGCGCTGCTGCTCACTGGCGTACAAAAATAAAATAAAAAAGGAAATAAGAAATAGGAAAAGTGACAAAAATCAAAGATCAAGGAAGCAATGATTTCTGTTGGTTGTGCAAATAAATAGAGATAATGGCACAAATATGGAAAGCAAAAAAAATTTGGAATCCAAAAATACATAAATCTGCTAAGTAAAAATTGCATACACACTAACATATTTATAAGAAGAAGCACTAACCGCATATTTTCTCGCGAATTCGTCAAGTGATAGCCTCCCTCCCAAGTTTTCACCGTATAATGAATGCACACATATGTTTTGATTACTGCATAAGTAAAGAAAGATATTAAATTATTTAAGACAATTTTTAATTGTGAAAATTGTGAGAATTCTAAAGAAGAGTCTATGGTCTTGTGGCAAAACTACCAAAAATCGCATGGAGCCCATGCCTTTAAGTGATGATAATAATAAACAAAGTGTTACAAATAATCAGAAATAAATTTTGCAAATGAAAACATGAAAAGAAGACTACAAAGTAGGTGGGTATGGTCAGTGTTGGAATTTACTTTGCTAACTATGTGGCAGCGTGCAAAAATGTGGAGTAATTTGTGCAACTCATACAAACATACATTAATAAGTGAATTAAAAAAAAAAAAACACAAAAAATTTAATACCAATAATATTAAAAAAATAGAAGTATTCAATGTACGATTCAATAAAATCGCTAACAAATAGCTCATCGGTCTGTCAGTCGGTCGGTCGATCGGTCGATCTTCCATGCTATCCACATAAAAGTGCTACTGCTTAAAAAACTAAGCTAAAAATACATACAAATAAATGTATGCACATTAGACTGATGCGAAATAAAATTTGTTCGCTTCTCGTCTTCTTTCTTGTCCAAAATCGGTCTGTTCGCGCTGCAAATTGTTATTATGTTGATTATTTGTAAAAATCACGTTCGCGTTGCGAAACAAACAACGCAAGAAATTGAGATAGAGCAAAACGACATTTGGTTTCTTACAGAATAAATTTTGGTCCTAAAGAATTTGTTATGAAGGGAATCCGCTGATTGTTTGCATGGTTGCGTTTTTTGTCAACACAAAAAATTTTGTTAAATTTTTTTTTATTTGCTTTTCCTTTTCAATCTTATTTATAACTAGCAGGGTACCAGGCGTCACTCGCGTGCAGACACAACTTTCCTAGAGTTTTATTAAAGATGTGTGGATGGATGGATAAAGTCAAAAAATTAAATTCGTAAATTTTTTGGTACGTCACTGTATCTATACCCGAAATTGATTTTCAATTAGGTGAAATTGACAAAAAAGCAAACAAATATTTTACTAAGGCACGCTTTGATATTTTTTTGAGAAACTAAGTGCGTTTGCTCATATAAATCTATTTCAATGGAAATTTTTCATCTATGTACCTCACTTTAAATGTGGCTGTGCAGCAGTGAACATAACTCATAACAATTAATTTTTTTAGTTTCCGAGATCCTCGAGTTCAAACAGACAAACGGACTAACAGACAGACAAAACTTCTAAAAGTGGTTCAGATGAACTTTACAAAATTCCCATAGTCACCTTCATCCATTTTTTCAACGAAATATTCAATGTACAGATACGACTTTTCTAGAGTCTTATTATAGTATAGATATAATTAAATATAGTACTAAAAAATGAAATGCTACACGTGCACGGAATTGAAAAAAAAATATATTTTTTATATGGTGTGAAAGATCGAAATTAATTGAATAATCTTATATTAACGGACTAACAAATTTTCATATAACTGTTTAAGAACACAGAGTGTAGGGAATGAATTCTAGCAAAAATAAAAAATCGAGCTGAATAAAAAGTTCATAGAATCAATTATTTATGTAATAGCCACCACTTATGTGTGGGTAAAATAATGGTGTTTATTTCCATATTTTCTGTTTATACCATAACTAGCTGACCCGGCAAACTTCGGTCTGCCCAAATTAGATGTTTTTATTGAGTTCACTTCAAAAACTCTCGATTACATCAGTATTTTTTTAAATTGAAAACTAGCAATCGTTCACAATTTGAATTGTGTATAGATTAAACCCCCGATTCGGTTTCCTTGATAAATTATCAATATTGGTAAATTGTCAAGAAAAAAAATTTGTGTCAAGGGTTTGCTATGCCCTCTTTTCCGATAACTCCAGTTAATTTTTCGTGAGTATCGTATTGATATCGTATATCCCCATACAAATTTTCAGGTCCCTACCTTGACTCCTTTTAGAGCTATACAGCCCTAAAAATTAAGTTTGTATGAAAGGTGCCACGCCCGTTTTCCTTAAACTCACTTTCTTTCGTGAACAAAAACCAGATAAAAAGAAAATTTCAAACTTTACACAAAGTTCAGAAAAGTTTATTAAACTTTTAAAAATTTACATCAAAATTTCAATTTTTTTGGGCGGAATTTTTAGAAAATTTTTCTATTTAATGTAAGCTTCTATAAAATAAATAAAAATAACTCAATTGTTTTGTTGACCAAAACGCAATCACATTTCACAATCAGCTGGTTTCTTTAAGAAGGGCGACTAAAACTCTCTCGAAACCGAAAAAAGTAAAAAGTTTCCACCGAACAGACTGTTTTCATTGCTCAATAACTCAAAGTTTGAAGTTTTTGTTGTTGGTTTGCCAAATCACGATTTGATGTTTATCACTTGCAAGCTTTACTGAGTGAAATTTCCCCAGCAGTTACTTGCACGCTAAGATTTGTAACTCCTCTTGAATGTAAATGTGGGTTTTCGCTCTCTCAATTTCGTTTGAAATTTTTATTCTCTCAATTAGATTAGAAATTAGATAGTTTGTAATATTTAATCGCATACCGAACAGACTCATTTTATGTTTTATTATAAACACATATAATAATTCAAAATTTTATGATCTCATCTGTATAATGAAATTCAATGATAAACTAAAACTTCGATTATATTTTCCCAAAAAATTAAAATTTTTAAATTTCAACTGTTCACAATGAAACGTGCGACATCTCTAAACAACAATTTTTTTTTAAACAGTCTAATGTGAACACAAACATACAATGCAAGCAAAGGAAATCTCAAGCCATTATCTAATTCCGCTACTCTAATTGAATAAATTGATAAATACAATAACAAAAACGAATTAAATACATTCACCAGCGATTAGCAATCAACAACAACACATTTCGTATAGAAGTTGTTTCAACGGCGCTATTTATTTGAGCATTTTAGATGTTTTGTGTAAGCGCGACCTTTCATAAAGAAAAAGCACAAATAACTTTAAAAACTCGGTGAAATATTTCATTCTGGTTTCATGCTAAAACGAAGGAGTGGTTCCACATATACATTCGTACATAAATGTGGAGCATTGCATGTTTTAATGTTAATGAAAATTCGGTATGACGCGCCTTATTAACATTCCCTGCGGAAGCACATTGTAAATGCACAAACACATTGCGGGAAAGTTCAGGAAAATCGATTTTTCATTGTTTGGCGTTAGCAATCAAACAACAACAACATATAGCAAGTACCTAACAACGAAATGAATGCAACCGAAATGTTGAGGATGTGTTTTCGAAAATTGCATGGACTTGAAATTTCGGAGGATATAAATTTCCCATATGACAATAACAACAATAACAAACACAGGTAGGTAGATAAAAAATTATTTGAAAAACAAAACTAACATAGTAATTAGAATTGATTAAAATTTTCTTTAACACGCCTAAAAATATTCCACTTTATCTGTGTGAACATATAAAATATATGTGCCCAAAAACGTAAAGGAATAATATATGTAAGTCTCGCACATTAGAGGCAAATAACATCGTGACGTCACAGTGTCTAAGTTGTTAGAGCAATAGCTTTAACACCGACTTTGATTAAGGCACTTGGGCTCCCATCCCAGTGTCGGAGAAGTGGTTTGATGAGAAGTGTTTGACTTTGAAAAATGGCATCCCAATCCGACGCTGTGTAAATCGTTGTAATTTTTCTCTAATAGTAATTAAAATAATAAAAGCTTAAAAACGGACACTGATCCAACAACAATTACATATTGTTATTTTTATACCTTTCATGAACATGGAATGGTATTATAACTTTGGTCCGATATTTGTAAGTATGAGAAGAAGAAGAGATAGACCCACCAATAGGTATTCCGAAATGATCAGGGCGATGAGCTGAGTCGATTTAGCCATGTCCGTCTGTCTGTTTGAACGCAAACTAGTCTCTCAGTTTAAGAGTTATCTAGCTGAAATTTGCTATTGGGCCGCCATTTTGCACGAGATTAGTCATTTGACGGAATCAGCAACATCAGAGCAATACAACGCATAGCTCCTATACAATCGATAGTTTCGATAAATGGGTTTTGAGCTATAAATTTTGCAATTAAAAAGCTAGGAACGTAAAATTTTGCAGGTTTTATACTTATTACATATGTAATGTATGTAGTGAAAACCACCCAGATCGGACCAACATAACATATAGCTCCCATACAATCAATAGTTTCGATAAATCGGGTTTGGGCTATGTATCTTTAAATTATAAGTTTTGTAGAGTTTTTACTAAAAAGTCTTCGGCACAGTCGAAGACAGCCCTTTTCTTACATGTTTTTTATAAAATCTTTTATCATTCAAGCAAAAGCAATTAGTTTTAATAGAAATAATTACATTTTTGTGAACAAGTTTAGAGGACAGTAAGCGGCTCTCAGTAGAGGTGGTTAACTATGGACTATACTAGCTAGCGATGAGGGATATAGTATAAAATATGTTCACTAGACGGGTTCAAATAAAAAAAAAATTATTGGACCAGTCTAATGTTCATATCTGCTTGGTAAATCGAGCGTACGCTGTGAATTCATTTTAAATATTTGATAAAAATTAGTTTTGGATGTGATGATATCGAAGCCTGAATATTTAAAAAAGAGCCCTATATAAGAATTTTTTTGAAGAATGTCCTGGCTGAGAAATTTAATACACATATGTACATATATAACTCTGTGCCCGAACCAGTTTCATAACGAAAATAATTGCATCCTAGTCAGGCACACTTCTTAGTTAATTTGGGTTAATAAAGTGATGCCCTAAACGGCCCATCATTAAGGCCACGGGTTGGCCTATTGTGATACCCTATAGACGCTCTACTAACGCCAAAAACAGAGGATTTAACGTTTATAATAAGTAATTTTTACTTACAATTTTTAGCTTTTATAATAAAAGTTATATTTTAACTATTGAATTGCGGCTGCCGTGGTGTGGCGGTAATGTTGCTAGCTTACCACACCGAAGGTCAAAATTGGTTTGAAAAACTTTTTTCATAACGTGGTCGCCCCTCGGCAGTGGTTTGACAAGCTCTCCGAGTGTATTTCTGCCATGGAACGCTGCTCAGATGGCTGCTCAGTCGGCAAAAAAATGTAAATCCCGCCATTTTGTAAGAAAAGTTAAAAGCAACACACCACAGGGAGGCTTGGCTGTAATCTCCTCGGAGGTATATCTCGCCAAATATTTATTTATTTATTTTATTAAACTATAAAATTTTGGCTTTTATTATAAAAGTGAAACCCTTTACGATCCCTGTTTTTAAACTTTGTTTATTGGTTATGAAGATTTAAACCGGGAAATTAAAAACCAAGCCTCTGATAAATTGGTCTGAAATCATCAAATCACATAAAAAAAGTAAAATGTATGTGCGAAAGCCACTTGTACTACTGATCAGTCTTTTGAGACAAATGTGCACTACTTTTATGTTTGTACGAGTTATAAATAACTTGGTCAGTAATGTCAAAAAGGGGACACTTAAAAATGTTTAAAACAAGGTTTTTTTCCTACACCCCGTTACACACATTCTGTCCTATGAACCAAATATACTTTTTCGGAAAGGGGAGAAAAAATAAAAATACAAGTGTATCGGCGATTTTCATGTACACGTCAGAATTTTTTTTTCATGTATAAAGTATAAAGCTCGTAGTGTCCGTCTGTCCGTCTGTGATTTTTACTTGGTGCGAATAAGCCACAAACGTAACAAAAGTTATTTCGAGTCGGGCACTGCATTTGTTCTCAGATGAAATATATAGTATTACGTTTTCGCACAACAGAACTTTAAATAATTGTCAAAGTATACGTCTCCTAGTAGCGCAACTAACTGTCAGCTGATCGGAACAAACACACAAACGGCAGAGACTGTGTTGTATCAAACAATTGTATCTGTCATACCAGTTGTAAGTGTTGTAAAAGTCATAAACAGTTTAGTGTTAGAAAGTTACTATTGATAAACTACAAATGTATGGAGTAGGATGGGTCGGACCGGTTTTTTTTCGGAACGTTTTAGTAGTTTAAAAATTTGGAGTACCTTCAAGTTATGCCGAAAAAAGTGAAAAAAAATTTTCTTTGTTTTTTTAAATAAAAATTCAGGAAAATCTGAGAATTGATAAAAATCAATTTTTTAAAACATTTGACGTGATACAGACATTTCCACGAGTCTGCCTGCAAAAATTCAGCTCGATTGGGTCACGGAAATAGGGTTAAAAATCGATCCAAAGTCTTTCACACAGGCGGGCAGACGGACACTACTTTATACATAAAAAAAATTCTGACGTGTACATGAAAATCGCCGATACACGTGTATTTTTATTTTTTCTCCCCTTTCCGAAAAAGAACATTTGGTTCATAGGACAGTACTAAAGCTCGTTTTTGTAACGAAGTGCTGTGAAAGGGAGGCTTGAGAACCTGGCTGACAGGAAAAAAGGCCGAAAACTACACTAACAGATCCGGGGGATGACGGAAGGTTGTACTAAAATTATGATTAGAATACTTTTTTCATTGCTTACAGGAGTGAGAGGTGAAGAGTTTGATACCTCAGATAGGAAGATAGGAAAAACGTGCCACCACCCGGCTATGATAAAGTGAGGGTGTTAATATCCTGAAATGTTAGAGTAGTTTGAGTAAAAAAAGGGGTGGTGTAAGCCTATTTTCAAAAATTTTTATTTTGTCGCATTTCTCCTTGCAATAAGATTTATTAATTATAATAATATTTTACCTGAAAGTTTTTTTGTTTTTTCCTTAAATTCTGAAAGCTTATTCTAGTCACGGAATTTTTCTACAAACACTGTACTGGTATCAAACTAGTACGAAAGCATAAGTTTGTACCAGTAAAAATTCAGAATTAAGCTGACTTCAAAAATGTCCAGTGTTCGTTTCTGTTTGAACTCTGACCTCGCCGAGGTGAATCGAATACGTATCCACTGCACCGGTCTACATTCAAATCATTGTCGCTTACCAGAATTCTACTAAAATTTTTTGGTCTATTTTGAAGTAGCCCGAGTAAAAAATGTCATAAATTTTGCCTGGGGGTTGCCTATATTTTCACTTTTGAAATCATGAGCCTGCCAAGGAAAGCATACGCAAGCCCTAGCCAGTTTGTTAATGCTTTTTGAGGCACGGCCTGTATAGTAATGTCTCTCTAGGCAATGCAAATAAAATTAAAAAATAATTGCTTCTGAGGCAGCATCGAACCTGGTCACTTCACAGTCGTCTTCTCTATCCATTGAGCTATTACAATCAGCGAAATCGGCAATTCAACAACTTGAATAAAATCGCGCATAAATTTCATAATCGAGGAAGAACTAAACAAGCCCAGTAGTCCGATTCTGTAACTATTTTAACGCCAGGTGTTAGCGTTAACTTCGCTTAACACCATTTTTAACGCTTTTCCCTATTCACTAACACTTTTTGTGTGGTTAGCTGTCGCGAATTATTTTCGAGGTGTTAACAATAGCGTTAATATATTTACAAGTGGTTTAGTGTTTGGACAAAGTAAAAAAATTAGTTTTGAGTTTTTTGCATGTAATTTAGTGCAAAATACATCGAAAAGAGAAGTATTGCCATATTTTATCACCATCAAGAGTCAGCTGTTTAGCGGCGTTAAAGGAGAGTTACAGAATCGGGCTACAGGCTTGGAAAAACTAAGCAGGTGCAAGCTAGAAAAAAAACTAGACAGCCCCTTTGCTAGGTTTCCAATCAAGGCGTAACCTGGGAAAAACTAGGCAGGCCTCTTGCAGAATGTGCGATAAATTGCCCGTAAATCGGAAAACATACGTTGTACATGCCAGAGCACTGACAGACCCTAGGCAGAGTTGTTTAGTGTAGGGAAAATCTAGCCAGTGACTGGGTTAGGTTTATATTTTCCACCCGTGATTTTGAGACTGGAATACTTCTCTCCGAAATCTGACAATTGACAACTCGTAGGGCATCGCCATGTTAAAAATACCAGTTCCTTATATGGAAAAAATCAACTACCTGATCAGTTCTGCTTACTGTACATACTAGTTTTTGAGTAGTTTGCAACTAGTTGGTTTGACGGCGAGCAGTTATAAAAACTAGAGTTCACCCAATGGTTGAAATTAAACCACAAAACTTTATTTTATCTTAAATATTTGGTACTTCTTTCATTCGCCGTCTTTCCCTCCCTTTCTCTGCTGTAAATTTCCTTTAATATATTTTCGTTTTCTTTGATTTCTTCTTCTGTCTAGGGTCTTTACTTGTAATTTATTTAATTGTTTTCTTTTTTATTGTTTCCTGTTCTTGCTTATCCATGCCTTCACTTTTCTTTCCTTGCCTTTCCTTTCCTCTCCTTTCCTTTGTATGTATGTATGTATATATATTTATTTTATTGCCATTTTTTGACCTATAAAATGCTCTGATGACCCACCTGGGTACCATGGCTATTCCGTTATTTTACAACCCGGGTATGACCACTCATCATCCCTACTTTTCAGCATGGATTGAAAAATATGTTGCTCATACGCACCGTTGTCCAATATGTTGTTATTCTCAACTTTGGACGCTCGGCAGTCCACGTACTGATTTCTGAAGAGCCGATAAGGTTCCACTTCAACTTCAGTCTTCTAATAAATTAATCGATTAATGCCGCCATTAATGAGAAAAGATTACTTAATTCGTGTTAATAGTTTTTTTAAATAATACTATATTAACGCTATTCATTTGTTTAATTTTGCCAATGTATCAGAACTCAAACGAAATTTGTTTTAAGTGACATTTGAATTTTAATTGAGGATATATTATTGTATTTTTCTATATAAATGAATTATTTTATACACATGTATTTATTTAAAGCGTATACCAGGCTTTTATTATATATACCAAGCTTCCATTTATATAAGAACAATTAATTTTTTGATTCAGAGTAGCCACGCGCAAGCTCAATTTCGTTTGCCCACAACTCTTGTCCGTCAGCAAACTTTGTACGTGTATGGTTGTGTAGTCAAATAGTAATTTGTTTTTCATATATTTATATGTATGTTAGTATATATTCTTATTTCCGAATAAATGTATGATATGATGTTATCTTGCTTTATTCCGGAACTCTTAAGTCCGCTTAGCGGAAACTTGAGTTTGAGTACTTAAGCCTGTATATGGATAACATGACGGCATGAAAGATGCTTAAATGAGAAAAATATGAGAAACAGATTGAACTACAAATAAAATTATAGAAATGATTAAAGCGTGTCAATTCTAACTGTGCTATTGTTATGAAACGATCATATTCTAGTACAACAAGTGCAACTTTTAAGTTTTATAGAAATCGATCTCAATTTTAAAAATGTTTTCACCGCATTTCCTCGGCTTAGCACACAAAAGCAATTATTTTTCTCTGAAAAAAAAATAAAAAATTAAAAACAAAAAATTACCGGAAAAAAGTTCAAAAATAGCATACACATACAGCACGAAAAGTCCCTCTGCTAAACATGATTAAATAAAGTTCTATGTGCGGTTTTAAATTTTTTATTTGTTTTTAAGAAGTTTTATGAAAGAAGTTGTGATATCCACCCCATGTTGAACCATTTAAAAACGTGCTCTTTAAGACCGATTACTTCACTTCGAAGCTTTTAAACTCCTTTGATTTCAGATGAAGAGAAATAATGGTTCATAAAATTCCACCTAAATTGGAGCAGTACAATACGACGAGGAATCTTATTTTCTGTCAAATGAAAGTTTTCTGAAATATTAGGACGCTCTGAAGCTTGTTGCTAGGCCTAAAGAACAACGCTTCCTTACTTTAACTATACTTTTTGATCCATGAAACACGGTTGAGGCAGTGTAGTGGGTCCAATCCATACGATTGAGTTAGTATTGGATCATTTCATGTACAAAGATATTCATAGAATCTTCGTCCTATTTCTTTAGGGGCAAGGAATTGCCATTAAGGTGGATCTACAGGAAGACCTTCTGCCGAAACGTATAGCAATTCGTCTCAAAAAATAGGTTAGGAGCAATAATGTTGAAATATTGTCGTGGCCTGTGTTATTTAACCGAACAGAGAATATATAGAAAATTATGGATCCTAAAAATCGGGAGGAAAATTGCAGCAACAAAGACTCTTTATTCGGACAAATTGAGCAGGCGTGGAAAATTATTTCCTAAGATGTTTTACTTAAATAATACACTCAATACCAACACGATGTGAGACTGCCATAACAAGCCACTAATATGTCACAAGGAAACTAAAAAAAAACGAGTTTGTCCCATAAATATTTGATTGTGCTTTTGTTTTGCCGCTCCAATTTTTGAGTTCATCGGATGCTATGTACAAAATTTTTTGGATGAGCTGGTAAACTACTTTTATTTATTCAAATCTATAATACCTCATATGTATTCTTACTGAATAAAAAGTACTTAACATTATAGAAAATGTACTTACGATTTTTTTTTTTGAGTAAAATGTTTAAAAGGGAATTTCTGTGCTTTAGTTTTGTCGCATACTGTATATAACCAAAACATGTAAAGCCCGAAGTCAGCTATAGTTATGATACGCAATATATGTGTGCACTTACATTAATATAAAAATACTTACGGAAAGCATTAAGAAAGCCTAAAACATACAGGTTTTTGTACTTTGCATATAATTAGCATTTCTGAACTGTACTTTTGTTTTTAAACAGCCGCTTTTATCTAGGTATTTGAAAACATACTTTGTATCTATATTAGACGCAGCCAAACACACATAAAAATTCGAGCTTTGCTCCAACAACAATCACAAAAAAAAAAAATTTTTATATTATATTGATATTTTTTTTTTTTTTCAGAATGGCTACAAAAACTACTGTAAAAGCTACAGATTTCAATATTTAATTTTTGCTTTAGAAATGCCAAACGATTGAAGTAGAAAAATGTTGCTACATGCACTTTTGTAGGAAATTAAATTCCCCACAAAACGTTCTCAACGAAAATTTTCGTCAGTTTAGCCGTTCCAGAGAAATCAAAATTTAAACATTGGTATTTCTTTCTAATTTGTCCAAAATGTAAAAATCAGTATAAAAAAAGATAACTACAGATTCTTTTTTTTTTTTTAATTTGGTC
Source organism: Merzomyia westermanni (assembly GCA_949987695.1). Lineage (NCBI taxonomy): Eukaryota > Metazoa > Arthropoda > Insecta > Diptera > Tephritidae > Merzomyia > Merzomyia westermanni. The sequence goes on from OX465288.1 coordinate 190,006,442, forward strand.
CAGTCTAACTTTTATATATACATGTATGGGCACTCACCAAATAGTTAGCATATACCAACGCCTTCCAAGCAAGCTTAAGTATTTTTTACCAACTATTCGTGACACTTTTATTAGCAGTGGCTAAATATAAACTTGCTAATGAACTTTTTAAATGAGACAAGCGATTACACTCATGAGTTAACAACTCGGAATTTTGCGGAATCCATGAACGTTAGACTTTTAAGAAAAAAAATGTTTTTTTTAGATTTTTGAGGCACATATATTAATATATAGAACTCCAGTGTCCTGATGCTTGTTATTAATCTGCTTATGAATTTTTGCTGAGCAGCCTTCCATGGTCAAACCACTGGCGAGGTGCGTTCCCGTTTTGAAAAAACTTTTTCAAACCACTTTTGATTGTTACCTGTCCCAGGTTTCGGACCTTGGACCTTCGGTGCAGTAGGCCAGCAACACCACGGCGGTCGATGTAAAGCTTTTTTATATCTATCGATACTACTTTCGATTTCGAGAGTCGATTTTTCGACCAAAACAAGTCCCAAAACCCGAAAATAACATTTTTTTTTTAAAAACCGTTACCTTAGCACATAATTTTAAGTGGGACAGAAAATATGAGACAAATTCGTTTTCATCGAAAACATTTTTGCATGTATGCTGAAAACCCCCTTAAAAAAAAATGGCGAAAGGCTAAATTTTTTGACAAAACACTCCCCAAAACCCAAAAAAAAATTTTTTTTCAAAAAACTGTTATCGCCAACGTTTTCAGCGGACATTTTTGGGTCGGCCAGCGTATACATGAACATTTTTAAATCAAATGAAAATTTTTTTAGTAGGTCATGAATAAAACCTTTAAAATCAAAGTCGAAAAAATTAAAAAAAATTAAATTTCGCAGGCTCGAAAATTATTTTTTTGGGTATGCGTAGTGGAGCTTTTTGTTCCTAAACCCAAAACCTATCGAAAAATCGATGGCGCGATATCGGTTGATAAATCGACCTCGTCTAATACATGTAAATCAATAATATCGTCGATAGTTTTATACCTTTACAACGAAATCGACAGCCCTTTATGAATAGCGTTTTTCGCTCGAGACTTTCTAGTATTATAGCATAACATTAAAAACTGTGGGGCATACTCAGAATTTCCAACATAACCTAAAAATGTCCATAGGTTGAACAAGTTGTACATTGGCACATAATTTTAATTCTGTTCAAAAAACTAAGGTAGACCTTTCTTGGTAGAACTCGGATCTCTTCAGACTCGACAAAGAGGCACTCTGATTCAGTAGAAACTGACAGCCCTATGACTTTAATCCTCTTCCCGACCCGAATAACTCAATAATTTATGTCATCTAGCTTTACAGAAATCAAATATCAAAATATATCGTTATTGACTACATACATGTTCAATCGAGAGTCAACAATAACAATAATCCATTAACTTAATCCGCTTAAATCTAATGTTTTGGCTATGGCAGAGCACATTAGTCGTTTAAATAATGTATAGGTTGTTTATTTAAGTGGCATACTTATTGTAGATACTTTCTAGAACAACTTTCATTATTTATGCTAGAAAAGATTGTTAATTTTTTATTTCGAGGTTAATAAACAATAATGCCACAACGCATTTGCTTCAACAGTGTGCAAGGCGTATCGCCGGACCTGTGAAATATGTGATAGGGTAGAAACAGTAAACATTGAACTAAAAAGTAACGGCTTTTTTTTATTTTTTAATAAGAGTAAAAATCATAATCTTTTTTAAAATCAAACCATGGTAATAAAAAATAGTAGTAATTACGATTAATAATCATTACTTAATAGGCGGCCATCTTGGTGTGACGGTAGTGTTGCTGACCTACCACATAGAAGTTTCAAGGTTCGGCCCTGGTACAGGAAACATCAAAAGTGCTTTGAAAAAGTTTTTTCAAAACGGGGTCGCCTCTCGGCAGTGGTTTGGCAAACTTTCAGACTGTAATTCTGCCATGAAAGGCTTCTCAGCAAAAGTGTATCCGCTTTGCAGATGCCGTTCGGAATCATCAAAAAACGGTAGATCCCGCCAATTTGTAGGAAAAATTAGAAGCAGCACACCACAAATTGGTAGAGAAGCTCGGCATTAATCTCCTCGGAGGTATATATCGCGCCAATTATTTATTTATTATTTTAATAGGTCTGATTTTTTTTGATATTCGTACTTTAATCTAGCATTCATAGCTAACAATTTTCAAAACAAATTACATATTTATTCAAAAAATTATTTGTCTTTCTTCTCTTCCATGTAAGCCGTGTTAGTCACCAGAATGGTAGCTGCTAATCGCAAAACGAATGGTCTCTGAGAAGCGCAGCTAAAAGCAGCAGCAACTGGAAAGGCCGCAGCTGCAAAAATGAGAGGTGAGCATCTTTTAAAGGATTTCGATTGTTACATGTTTGGCAGTCATATATTGGGCAGTCGAAAAAGTTACATGCAAATAGTGTTCGAAACATGTTAAGAGGAGTACTTTTCTTATTATAAATGATAATGGACCATATGTACTTACGCCATAAGGAGCAGCTGATTCCCATGTGATTTTCGTAACGAATTGAATTTGTGTTTTGAGGTAATAAAAAATTGTTAGTTCAATTCTAGTTCGTTCAATCCATTGAAATAGTTCTTTAGGATCTTCATTAGATCACCTTATCGAACTATTGTTGAACTAGTTGCACTAGTTCACTTTGAAACTCACATCAATTAAATCTTTTTTTACGTACCATATGTACAATTCCAGCACTTACTATTGCATATAAATTACTAATCTTACGAGTTCTGTTCAATTATACAATTTTGCAAAATTACCACCAAAACTCGAACAGCTGTTTCTATGAGTTACCATACGTTTAAAATAACTTAAATACATTTATATTCGCAGAGTTTCCGCAGCAAAGATCACTTTACTTTACTGCACGAACTAGTTGAGTTAAAAGATTACGTTCAATAGTTATTCAGTTCTGATATCAATGTATTTTCAAATGTTTGGATACAGCAAAAGTTCTTTGTGCCAAGGCTATATAAAACTTCCAAATTCAGCATGGTGCATGCAAAAGCCTCTATAATTAAAGTCTAATTTCAGTGAATATTTACACAAATACGCGAATATTTGTAACTCTTGAAGAAAGTTTTTGGTATCCGAAGATCAATTAAAACACGAGTGTCTAGTTTAACGTTTAAATAGGGAGTAAAAACAAAGAGAGTATATAAATAATTTCTATGATCAACCCTAATTGTAAAATAGATTCTACCACCCACTAGAATTAATTGTTAATAGAAAACATTTTCTCGTATATTCTTCCGATCGGTTTGTAAGACTATTAAGCGTATTTTAAGCTATTCCGATCCAATGGGGTATAGTGCAAATAAAAACTTTTTACAGCCCTTAATTTTCAATTAATAAAACATTTATTTATTTATTTTCAAATAGTTTATGCGTTTTTCTAAAGTTGCATCGCTTTTGTACAAAAGGCCGGCATGTTAGCGAGTTATATTTGAGCGAGATTTGGTTAGCGATGAATTCAGTCAACAACAACGAACTGACGCATCTTATTTATACATCTCTTTGGTAAAAACGAAGTACAGGGTGGCTGATGAATTTTGCTACATTAAGAAACTCAAATAATTTTTTTTTTCAGTGTATGGAATTCATTTTTCTTTTATTCATGTTAAAGCTCATTAAATTTTATTAAATATAGTTTAATTAGTTTTAAAAATAATGGAATTTAAATGCCCCCCCTGCTCGTCGATGCATGTGCGGCATCTTACCAAAAAGTTGTTCATTACTGCTTGGAGAGTTGAGACAGGAATAGCCGCAATTGTTTCTCGAATGGATTGCCTTAGTTCATTCAAATTTGTTGGTTTTGCTTTGAAGACTTCCTGTTTGCAATAACCCCACAAGAAAAAGTCAGGTGCAGTAAGGTCAGGCGACCTGGGTGGCCAACGGAATGTGGAGTTTCTGGATATCAGCTTATTGGGAAATTTTCGTCGCAATTCTGTCATAACAGGTTGGGCTATATGAGGAGCTGCACCATCTTGCTGAAACCACACAGAGTTGAAAGAAATTCTCATTCGGCGTAATTCTGGATAGAAAAACTCTCTCAACATGCTCAAGTAACGGTCTCCAGTAACCGTAACGGTGTGACCGTTTTCTTCGAAGAAGTAGGGCCCGACAATGCAGCGTGATGAAACTGCACACCACACTGTGACACGAAGTGGATGCAATTCCGTCTCATGGAGTATCTGTGGGTTGGAAGCACTCCATATTCGACAATTTTGTTTGTTTATGTTGCCGTTTAAATCGAAATGGGCCTCGTCAGACATGAAAAGACAGTTCAACATGTTTCCATCCTCTTCCACCATTTGAAGCATCTTCTGGCAAAATTCCAAGCGAATCGGCAAGTCTGCAGCGTTCAGTTTGTTGGCCATTTGAATTTTATATGGGAATAAGTCCAAATCTTTGTGCATAATTGACTGTAATGACTATCTGCTTACACCCATTTGAGCAGATAAGCTTCTTGTCGAAACACGTGGATTGTTTTGTATGGCAGCAGCTACAGCAGCGATTGTTTCCTCCGTTCGAACTGAAGGGTTTCGATGGTAAGGTCTTCTGTTGACTGTCCCATGTTCGGAAAAATTGTTTACAAGTCTTATTATGGTCCATCTGCTCGGAGGATTGCCGCCAAACGTGCGCCTATACTCTCTTTGAACCGAAACTACGGACTCCAGTGCGTGATAGCGGCGGACAATCCAAATTCTTGTTTCAGTGTCCCAGTTATCCATTTTTGTTAAATGTAAAAGTCAATCTGCAAAATAAAAAAAAAATTTACCAGATTCATTAAATAGAAAAAAAGTTATTTAATTTTTTTTTGGTAGCGGCTTTCATTAGCCACCCTGTATGTGCATTGTTACATGTTCAGGGTTGCCATTAATCCCCTAATTCGAATGTGGTAACAACATCATTTTTTCCTGAAAATAAATAATTTGACAAGTTTTGCATGCTTTGGGTACTCCGCCGGCCTAAGTTCGTAATCACCAAATTATTCAACAAACACTGAAGAAAGATATCGATTAGAGGTAGATTAGATAACTATCCCCACTTTATAATCTCTAACGCTAGAAGCGGACTCGAGAAATACTGGAGAAACATAGTGTTCTCAAAGAAAATGAAACATACTCAATTCGAGAAAATCATAGTTCTCCCATCGAAATCTTATGTTATTCTTTAATGGGATTGTAGGGTGAATTGAATTTGCATTTGCTCTGTAATCATTATCGAGTCCAGTACTAGTGTAGTTCTCTAGCATCGTTCTCGACTCGAAAACTATGATAGTTATCTAATGAATGTGGAATTAAAAATTTCTCTAACGTTAGAGTCTCTGTTTGTTGGGTAGGTGGTAACGTCATGTAACCGCGAAATATTGCACTTGCTTTGTAAGTATTTTTGTGGACATAAAATCGCAAAAATTGTGTACATATACGAGTTAACAAGAATTAATGAACAAATGTTAGCACTTTTTTACACAAAATTTCATTCGTGTTTGCATTTTATTCTCTATTGCGCATTGTTCCTTTTTGACATTATTTTCATGTACGCTAGAATCGCGGTTACATTAACTTCAGTGCCGACGGCTACGATTTTCGGTTAAACAATCGTCCAGCTACAAGCTTACCGGTTACGCTCTGCAACTTTTCCATTTACGCCCTAATTCTAGTATGGTAACAACATTCGTTTTACAGGCAAATAAATAGTTTGGAAACTTCTACACCCTTTTGGTATTCTGCCGGCATAAGTTGCAGTTCAATTTCGTAACCACCTATTAGGTGTTTCGCGTAACCGCGAAAAATTGCACGTGTGTTGTAAATATTTTTGTGGACCGAAAATACCGCAAAATTTTGTACACATACTAGTTCACAAGAATTAATAATCACTATAAGCACTTTTTTACACGAAATTTCGTTCGCGTTTGCATTTTATTCTCTATTGCGAATTGTTTGTTTTTGACAGCGTTGCCATGTACGCTAGAATCGCGGTTACATGAACTGCATTGCCAACGATTACGATTTTCGGTTAGATAATCTTCCAGGTACAAAATTACCGGTTGCGCACAGAATTTACTCGTTAACCAATAGTTGAAAAATACTCTCAAAACTGTAAAGTCTCGTTTTCATTAGGTTTCATTCAAATAACCTACCGAATTTCGATAAACTAAATATTTGACAGAATTTGACCTAATGAAAGCCAGACTTAAATATTTTCAAATTTCAAAACATTTTTACTAATTTCTGTTCTTCGTACAGTTCGAAAAATACCGATACCGCTGCCGAATACGGGGTTCATGCATCGTAAAAGGAATACCTTTTATATACGTGCCATAATTGGTGTTGCATTTATCGTATTTGTTTTAATGCAGCTGCACGTTTTCAATTATAGTAAGTATGATTTCATACTATGATGGTTTATACATATATTCTATTTAATAATATTTCTTATTTGTGTACTTTTCATATGTAATTGGTTTTACTTTTTTTTTTTCATATAACCAGCTGATTCCCATGAAATGTCTTTAATGAGTGAACCAGCCAATGATTCGATCGATGCGATGCTCTCAATGGTGCCGTCTGTTCTACATAAGTTTTTAACGCCCAAATCTAGAAATCATACAATAGCGGCGCATTGTAAGTTAACAAATATTATGAAAATTTGTTTAGTAAAACTTTTTTCTCCTTTACACACAATTTTAATATAGTGCTGCATAACAACTCCAGTACTGGTAAATATAATGTCTCATACGCGGATTATTATCATCCACCAAATATATCGGAGATAAAACAACAAATAGCCAAATATAATGAACTACAAATAGTTTTAAATGAGGACACATATGGTCCATTGCAAAATGATTCTGTGATAATTGTAGTACAGGTAAGTAAAACTAATTATATTTAATTTTTAAACTGCATCCCCGCGTATTCTTGTGTCTTTACAATAGCCGTGTTTTTTTCACACGCATATGCGTTTGCGCTTAATAGTTATAAGCGCACAACTTTATCTGCTACTATTAAATAGTGGCGGATAAAATCAGTACTTCCAAGTAGTTTTCTCTACATTTTGCAAACTGTTTTATTATTCCTTAATAACACCGCGTTAAAAACATTCACACTTTTTCGGAAAAAAATTCTGACGTGTACATGAAAATCGTCGATACACGTGTATTTTTATTTTTTCTCCCCTTCCGAAAAGTATATTTGGTTCATAGGACAGAACCAAAGCTCGTTTTTGTAACGCAGTGTAATAAGCGGAATGACAACAGAGGAAATGTATGTATGTATGCGCGTTGCTCTACGTCATAAACAAATATCTGTTTGTCCCACATTTGACTGTTTTTTAGTCGGAGACGCAGATGTATATGCGTGTGAAAGAAAGCAAGGAAACACTTAACTTACACCCCTTTGGTATAATGCCGGCAAAAGTTGCAGTCTAATTTCGTACCATAAAAATAAGTGGTAACGTCACGTAACAGCGCTTCCATGGGCACCAAAATCGCATTTACGTGAACTGTATTACGGTCAGTAAAGATTTTCGGTTACATAATTTTCTAGGTACAAATCGTTGGTTACGCTCAGAACAAACCCGATATTCCCTTTTTGTGTTAACTGCATTGCCGACGTTACTGTTTTCGGTTAGATTCTCATCCAGTGGTCAATCAATTAATTTATAACGATGCGATGGTTCGAGATTTTAACTAACGATTTTATCGCCTGCGTTATCGACCGTGTTATTCACTTACTTAGCTATAACGATTCGAACTTAGGATTCCTCCTCCCGTGACAATACGTACGCTAAGTACTTAAACGGCATTCATTTTATAATAATATAATTTTTAGTTTTCGCTAACAACCTCAAATAAGTTGTTTATTTAGCGACACAATAAACGAATATTGATAAAAAATGGTTAGTGAATGTCGAAATCAATCGTTATAGTCATCGGTTAGATAAAACATTGACTGCGAATGTCGGTATAGAAGTAACTGAATTCCACTACTGAGTATTAGATGTCTGCTGTCACTAATCAAACAGATGTTTGGATGTGTTTGTTCGCAATAGAATTGTTCAGTGGGGAAATTATCGGTTACGTTCAGAGCCTAGCTATTAGCGCTTATATTGGAAAAGATTAAATTAGCCACCGAAAATTGTGTCCATATCATTAACATACTTATAATTAATTATCACGAAGATATAGCCTGAAAGCAGTAATCACTCACAAATTAAATGCATTTCCTTAACACAGGTGCATACACGTATAACCTATCTACGCCATTTGATCGTTAGTCTGGCACAGGCTAAAGGCATATCCAAGACTTTATTAATATTCTCGCATGATTATTACGATGATGATATCAATGATTTGGTACAAACAATCGATTTTTGTAAGGTGATACAGGTACTCGATATCATTTAATTCTTTATTGTATGCACCAAAGAATATTAATTAAATGTTTTTTTTTCTCAATAGATATTTTACCCTTACTCAATACAGACGCATCCTAATGAGTTTCCCGGTGTTGATCCAAATGATTGTCCGCGTGATATGAAAAAGGATCAGTGAGTTTGGAATTTTTTTTTCTTTAGAGAGATATACAATTTTTTTTTATATTATACATTTTCTCAGTTATTTTATTCAATTTTTTATCAACAGAGCAATAATACGTAAATGCAATAATGCGTTTTATCCCGATTTGTATGGGCACTACAGAGAAGCAAAATTTACACAAACAAAACATCATTGGTGGTGGAAGGCGAATCGTGTATTCGATCAATTGGATGTGACCCGTTATCATACTGGTAAGTTGTGAATAAAATTTTGATAGACGGTTTTTTTTTACTAGAACTTAAAATATATGTGATCATATTGTAAACAGTTAGTTTTCATGATACATGGTTAGAATTATAAAAGGCTCCCTCAACCAAAAATTTCAAGACTTTCCAATATGTACTAACGATCAAATAATTCGCTCTGAAATATAAATAAAGCCACATATTTTCAGGTCTGGTATTGTTCCTAGAGGAAGATCATTACGTAGCAGAAGATTTTCTTTATCTCCTCGACATGATGCAGTCTTCAATTGGCAGTTTATGCCCACAATGCGACATACTATCGCTGGGTACATATTTAAAAACATTTAACTACTATACTTATAACAGCAAAGTAAGTTGTAATTTAAGAAATATTCACAATAAAAAATATTCTTATTACAAAAGCATTAATTTGAAAATATCTTAGGTTGCATAAATTATCTTTAATTAAGTAGGCGCTAAGTCATCTTAAATATAATTTATATATCGTACAAAAACAAAACTTTTACGCATATGTATAAAAACAATTTTGTTTTGCAAAAGCTTTGAGCCCATTAACGTATTTCTCTCTCTTTCTCTCTTTTTTTATATATTAAAAATAAAATTATTTTGTACGATTTTTATTTAAATTCACTGCGTTTTTTTTTATAATTTTTGGTTTATATCAACAATTTTATCTTATATGACATCAGTCGAATAAGAAACCCCTTAGCAGCCAGTATGCTTCCTCGTTGCTCACTTCCAGCAATATATTAGGATATAATCGCAATAAAAATAGAAACTCACTGCAAACGTCATCGCACGCATCGTCATCGTTGTCATCGTCCACATCATCAGCTGCGAATAGCTTTAATAAAAAGTATTTAAATAATGAAAATAATAATAACAAAGTATATGTGGGTGATACAAATGCACAAATCATTAATAACCACCAAAATACCATAACCACATCCACAACAACCACAACTGATAAAAGCGCCGCACAACAATCGTGGAGTTATCACGTGCTACCATCACTGTACTCTGTCTATCAGAAGGTAGTTGGGCTAATAAAAACATACTCACTAGTTATGTAAATACAAATTTAACCGATTCATCTACATTCATAAATGTATGTATGTACATCTGTTCGTAAATGCAATTTATGTAAATTAGACCATATCGAAAGGCAATTATTTATTAGATTTTAGTTATTGATTTATATTGCAACGATTTTCTTTCATCCGTTGTTAAATTTAATTTGGTGATAAGCCGATTTCGGAGTAAATGACACTGAAGATGGCACAATGCGGATGCCTGAAAATCATTCCATTATGCATCCACTTTGCACCCTGTAGGAAAATTAGCAAAACAAAACGAAATAATTTCGATATTTTGAGTGCAATCAATTCAAATCAAATTATCGCTTCAAGACAGCTACATTGGTGCATCATAATTTAAAACAGAACTAATCGTATAAATTCTTTCTCTAGAATTTAATTCAGTTGTAGTACAAATTTTTAAATATAACTGCTCACTTATTTTAGATTTAAATAAAATAAAACAAAACAAAATAAAATAAAACATAATAAGATAAAATATAATAAAATAACAATTAAAAAAAAAATAAAATAAAACAAAATAAAAAAAGACAAAACAAAATAAAATAATACAAAATAAAATTAAATTAAATTAAAGAAAATAAAACAAAATAAAATAAAACAAAATAAAACAAAACAAAATAAAAAAAAAATAAAATAGAATAAAATAAAATAAAATAAAATAAAATAAAATAAAATAAAATAAAATGAAATAAAATAAAATAAAATAAAATAAAATAAAATAAAATAAAATAAAATAAAATGAAATGAAATGAAATGAAATGAAATGAAATGAAATGAAATAAAATAAAATAAAATGGAATAATATGAAATAATATAAATTAAATTAACCAAAATAAAATAAAATAAAATGAAATAATATGAAATAATATAATGTAAATTAACTAAAATAAAACAAAATAAAATAAAATAAATTAAAATAAAATAAAATAGAATAAAATAAAATAAATTAAAATAAAATAAAATAAAATAAAATAAACTAAAATAAAATAAAATAAAACAAAACCAAAAATTAAGTGTCATGAAATGAAATGAAAAAAAATGGAAACTGTAAAGAAGGAAAAGGAAAGACATAAAAAATGACGAGGACGAAAGTAAAGCGATGGAAAGGAAAGAGAAGGAAAAGAACCTAAAAAAGGAAAGAAATAAAATAAAATGCTTTATTAAATGGTGTAGAAGGGAAAAGTAAAGAGAGAAAAGGAAGGAAAAATATATGAAAGGAAAAGCAAAGAAAGAAACGGAAGGAAGGAAGAGCAAAGAAAAGAACGAAAAGAAAGGTGAAGGAAAGGACCAGAAACGAATTTTCCAAAAATAAGATAAAGTTTTTTTACGACATAATTTAGTCCGGACGACCAAATGCATGCCTTGGTTTTTTTTCGAAATACCCTAATGTGCATATGCAGTGTACGACAAAACTAAAGCACGAAAAGTCCCTCTGCGAAACATGAATAAATTAAATTGTGTGAGCAGGTTTTAAACTTTTTATTTGTTTTTACTGATAAAGGCCACATATTAGTTATTTGAAATATGAAACAGAAAACCCGTTTTCATGGTCTATTAAAACAATGAATTACACTTAACAGGATAACTAACAAACTTGTGACACAAAACTAAAGCACGAAATGTAGGTAGGTCTGGTTTTTTCTTAAATGTGTTGTAAAAACCGCAAAATTGCAATTGTTCGGGGACTAAAAATATTACTTCTTGTTTCCATAAGAAGTTTTATGAAAGACGTTGTGATATCCACTACATCCCCTTTGATTTCAGATGAATGGAAATAATGGTTCTCAAAATTCCACCTAAATTGGAGCAGTAAAATACGAGGAGAAATCTTATTTTCTGTCAAATGAAAGTTTTCTGAAATATTAGGACGCTCTGAAGCTTGTTACTAGGCCTAAAGAACAACGCTTCCTTACTTTAACTATACTTTTTGATCCATGAAGCACGGTTGAGGCAGTGTAGTGGGTCAAACTCATACGATTGAGTTGGTATTGGATCATTTCATGTACAAAGATATTCATAAAATCTTCGTCCTATTTGTTTAGGGGGAAGACATTGGCATTAAGGTGGATCTATCAGGAAGACATTCTGCCGAAACGTATAGCAATCCGTCTCAAAAAATAGGTTGGGAGCAATAATGTTGAAATACTGTCGTGGCCTGTGTTATTTACCCGAACAGAGAATATATAGAAAATTATGGATCTTAAAAATTGGGAGGGATATTGCAGCAACAAAGACTCTTTATTCGGACAAGTTGAGCAGGCGTGGAAAATTATTTCCTAAGATGTTTTACTTAAATAATACACTCAATACCAACACGATGTGAGCCTGCCATAAAGAGCCACGGATATTCCATGTAAATAATGAAAAAAACGGGTTTGTCCCATAGATATTTAATTGTGCTTTTGTTTTGTTGCTCCAATTTTTGAGTTCATCGGATACTACAGGGTGTTTTTTTTACAGGTTTGTTTTTCGAATAGAGATAAAGCTGGCATTTTGTGGTCTAATCTGGCAACTCTAATGTCATTTATGTTCAGTTTGGTTTGCCATTTCATCATGAACAGGTTGACAAAAGAACAACGCTTGCAAATCGTGCAAATTTATTTCGAAAATAATGGTTCAGTTCGCGAAGTTTACCGTGAGCTCCGTCCATTTTATGGTCGACATAATCGTCCATCAGAGCAATTAATTCGGTTAACCATGGATCGTTTTCGCACTACGTTTACTCTATGTGATAATACGCATCCGCAGAGACGTCGAACAGTGCGCACCGAAGAAACAATTGCCGCTGTAGAGCAAAGTGTTGAAGAGGACCCGAATGAATCGATTCGCCACCGTGCACAGCAATTGGAGCTTTGTCCATCAACTTTATGGAAGATTTTGCGCAAAAATCTTGGCTTGCGACCTTACAAGATCCAGCTTGTGCAAGAATTAAAGCCGCGAGACCATGCAATGCGTCGTGATTTTGGTGTATGGGCCGAAAATGAGATTGATTTCGATGCTGATTTTCATCGCAAAATTTTGTTCAGTGATGAGGCTCATTTTTGGTTGAATGGCTACGTCAACAAGCAAAATTGCCGCATTTGGAGTGAAGAGAATCCACATGAGACCCTTGAAACGCCATTACATCCACAAAAACTGACTGTTTGGTGTGCTCTATGGGCTGGTGGAGTCATTGGGCCATACTTCTTCCGCAATAATGCTGGAGAGGCAGCTACCGTTAATGGAGACCGGTATAGAGCCATGATAACCGACTATTTTGTTCCCGAATTGGATGGCATGAATGTGGATGAGTTGTGGTTCCAACAAGACGGCGCTACATGCCACACAGCGCACGTCACAATCGATTTATTGAAGGAAACATTCGATGAGCGCATAATTTCGCGGAATGGACCTGTCAATTGGCCACCAAGGTCGTGTGATTTGACACCGTTGGATTATTTTCTTTGGGGATATGTGAAGTCGCTCGTCTACACCAACAAACCAGAAACGTTAGGGGAATTGGAAGCCAACATTCGTGGCGTTATTGCCGACATACGGCCCCATATGCTCGAAAAAGTGGTTGAAAATTGGACCTGTAGAATTGGCTTTATTCGAGCCAGCCGCGGCGGCCACATGCCCGAAATCATATTTAAACATTAATGGCATAAAATTATCCTTCCAATAAAGCTAAATTGATGGACCTTAAAACGATTTTCTTCTGTTTTATTTCAATTTGAAGTTCTTTACCCCTAAAAAAAACACCCTTTATGTACAAAATTTTTTGGATGAGCTGGTAAACTACTTTTATTTATTCAAATCTATAATACCTAGTATGTATTCTTCCTGAATAAAGGCCTGAATGCAGTTCGCAAGAAAACGCTCAAGAAATTTTTTTATTTTTGACCTGGAAGCCAAATTTGAAGTTATTTTTATTTGAAATTTCATATGTGGCATATTCTAAGGATTTTGTTTATGAAATGTCTTTCAAAATGCACCTCGCACGATCATATTTGGGTCAGGAAGGTTTTCTTGATCATTCCTTAAAGCGGCCAAGAAATGCTCAAGAAAACCTTCCTGACTGGAATCTGATCATGCGAGATACGCACTGAAAAACATTTTTTAAAGAAAATCCTTAAAGAAGACCATATACAAACTTTCAAATAAAAATAACTTCAAATTTGGCTTCCAGGTAAAAAATAAAAAAATTTCTTGAGCGTTTTCTTGCGAGCTGCATTCAGCCCTTAAAAAGTACTTAACATTACAAAAAATGTACTTACGATTTTTTTGAGTAAAATGTTTTAAAGGTAGTTTCTGTGCTTTAGTTTTGTCGCACACTGTAAATGCGCTGTACTTATACATTTTTACTATGCCATGCATCCTATCAATTATTTTTTGTGTGTATTGGTTGTATATGTTGTGATATCGTGTAATGAAGCAACTACTTGAAAATAGTTCATTCAGTAATCGATATTGCTTGATTGTCATTTGCAATAGTTGCATGTTAGTTTTGATTTGGTGTATATGTACGAGCGTATGTACAGATGTTTATGTATCATGGTGCCAATATTTTTGATTTTTAAAATTCCGGGATTATCGGGATCTGTTACTACAATCCCTAAATAGGCACGGCATTCGGGCATTCTCTATTCTTCAAGAGTTTAAGTTAAATTTAGAAATTGTTTGAAAACTGTCTAACTTTTAAATATTTATCTTATAAAATATTTCGAATATTCCGCGATTGTATGAAGGAAAAAAACACAAAATCCCGGGATGCCGGGATTGGTATTCCTAGTATGGATCATGCGGTCAAACCAACAGTTTTTAAAATATCTCCGATGCAAATTAGTCAGAGAAGCACCAATCTACAACTAGAAAGTAGTAGTGGTAATAAACTAGTGTTAAAAATTTCGTATTGGTACAAACAAAAATTCAACATTTTTCAAAATACTGAATTTTCCAGGGTCTAAAAACATGCAGCAGAACTGTTATTGTAATTTTGATGTTCGTGGTCCCAGTGCACGAAACTGAAGGCATTTTAATTATTTTTACTTCCCATGATAGAACTAAAAATTTGTCGGTATATTTTGGCCTAGTATATTTTTATTGGAACTCTGACAATTGGCATCTCGTCATGCATACATACCCCTGTTAAAAGTTCCAGTTGTGTGTATGAATAAAAGACGATTTGACTGATTAGATGAACTTGTGCACCATACTAGTTGTGAGGTGAATAATTTGTTGACCAGTTGGTTTTACTTTGGTCCCACACTCATTCTATCTCTTTCTATATCGTTTTGTATAAGTATCAACAAGTGACTACATTTTTATTCTACATATATAAATTTGTTGCATGAAAAAATAAATTACTGTCGTCACACATTGCCTTCTATTAATTCTATTTTTGGAACATGCATTAAAATTAAAAAAATATTGACTCTGTAGGTACTTTCATGTCATTCATTTGCACATTTCATCAAAGTTTATTAGAGTGCTTTACTCTCATGTGAATGTTTTTTTTTTTCTTCACCGAAAATTTTAAATTCTCTTTAATTTAATTTCGCTGTGTGAACAACCACAATTTTTTTTTTTGATGTTGTCGCATATTTGTTAATTTTTAAAAATAAATAAAGTTTTAGAAAGTAAAATCAAACAAATTCAATCAAAAATGAAACAACCTAATATAAATATAAAGCAATTAGTTTTTATAAATAGGAAACCTCCGTCATGTGTATTATCGTTTTTAATGCTAGCTGTGATTAGTGCACTATAGCTTTGATTGTCCAAAGGTGGTTTGTAACTGTGTTAAAGGATTTTAGCTATCATCATCATTTTTTGTGACAATTGACGTC
The DNA here is from genome assembly GCA_949987695.1 of Merzomyia westermanni. Lineage (NCBI taxonomy): Eukaryota > Metazoa > Arthropoda > Insecta > Diptera > Tephritidae > Merzomyia > Merzomyia westermanni. Next base: position 190,022,246 of record OX465288.1, read on the forward strand.
AATTGGAAACACCAAGCGTGACCTATCCAGCGAAGGCTTAGGATTATAATTCCATCCCGTGATGCAAAGAGCAAGTATTGAAGGAAATTAGAGATATGAGTTTTTTAGCTGTATGAATTTTACGAAGTTTTAACCATTGTGCAGCACATTAAAGCCCAAAGACTCCGCTGGCTGGGTCATGTTGTAAATGGACAAAGTACCTTCAGACCGGAAGGTTTTACTATCGATACCCGAATACGGCAGCAGAGGAAGAGGGTAAGTCTCGACTGAGTTGGAGAAACCAGGTGGAGGAGGGCGTTAAAGTCCCCTTGGTGTTTTCAATTGGCGTTGCTTATCTATGAAAAGAGAGTGATGACTGGCGTGTTTTGATATGCAACGGCCAGAATCGCCTAGACGGTGATGAGAATGCTTGTTTGTTTGTTTCGAATAGCAGCAAAAACCCTGTCCGAAGTGTTTGGGGAGTGTGGTCGTAATAACAGTGCCTCATAACAACATAACAACCCGGTGAGATCATAAGTTAGTGATAACTTTAGTTTCGTCGAGCCGTTCTGTAGTTGATACGATTTGCGGATTGGGCAGGTCATATGGCCATGTCGTATAGGGTTCATTGTCTCTTTCACAATTTAGAAATAAAAAGAAGGATAGGCATCCTTCATAAATTATGTACGCTCTAAGCGTTGGTCAACAGGTCGTCATTGTTTCGGCACGCTGTTGAAGCCTTCTGTCATATCCCGGATTTGTATTTTTAGAATCTTCGGGCTGGTTCAAAACAGTAACAGTGCAATACCGATTTTCAAAATGTTATTTTTGCGGCCTTAAACGTAGTTATCAGCCGATTTCAAATATCAACTTAATAACGATGAGAAAACGGTACCAAGGAACTCAAATACCAAATTTTGTTTTGATATCTTAATGTGAGCTCAAATTATTTGTAACTAGATATTATTTGAACTAGATACTCAAAAGTAAAGTCATTCTGGTTGTAGTTAAAAATTCGTTTAATAAATTTTCAAGATAAGGTGGGATATGAAAAAAAACATCAGCTCTAGGGAAGCCCTACCTAGATATATTTTTGTTGAAATACACGTAAAATATCTTAAGTTTGATACCCATATTGGCATATATTATTTCATTACAAAAAAGCCAGAAAGGTAGCAGCCCCATAAAAACATCCTGAGTGACAAAACCTAAGTAGAAATTCTTAAAATGTAGTACACTGCCACATACGAAATTTCATCTAATTTGGTTAAGCCGTTTTCAAGATAGTGTTTGTATACAAATAGACAAATTTACAAGAATAGCTCATTTAAAGTTATGAGACGGTCATGGCTTGATCAATATCTTTTTTCATTCGTAAGCCTACTCGACACCTCGAAGTGTGCTTTCACAGCTGCCTTTTTTGTTGCTATAGTTTGTTGTTATTATGAGCCCGGTTTTTTTGCACGCATATCCGTTTGCGCTTGCTTAATATTTGTATGAAATGATTTGAAATAGTGACGGATAAAATCAGCACTTCCAAGTTTTATGATGCAGTTTTATTTACATTTGGCAAACTGTTTTACCGGCTTTCAGTAATCTGTTTTACCATGACTTAATAATACACGAAATGTCAACAAAGTAAATGTATGTATGTATGCGTGCTGCTCTGCTTCGTTAAATCTTTTCATCTCACATTTGAAGAGCAATATTTATGCGCAATTGCCGATGACCGTTTTTCTAATCGCAAACGGAGATGTATATGCGTGTAAAAAAAAAACTATTATTAAAACATTAATAAATATGCATGTATGTTTATGTAAATGTGTTATTTGCATTACTTTATATTTTAAATACTTATATTCTGTTGACTGTTTAGGTCGTTTACCGTATGTCACATTTGTCAAAACCACCAACACAAAGTAAATTTCGTGAGGTATCTACTAAAACTAATTTATTTCGTATTTATTTCGTAGATATAGCATTTATAAAATATTTTTGAAGTGTTAATAATAATTATTTGTGTTATATGTGTTACCTTGTACACATTTATAAAATTATATCCAAATATTTCAGCTAGAAAAGTAAAGTATTAATACAACACTGGATTAGTTAATAATAGATAAAATAGCCCAAAAAAATTGGTTTATTGAAAGCAAAAAAAAACAGAAGCAAGCAAAAAAAAATTAAAAGCTCTCCCAATTTTAGTTTCTATCGTGAAAGCGACAAGTTCACATTTGATTTCCAAAGCAAATTTCAAATTTCGAAAACCAAAAATCGGTTCGTTATTTTATTCATAAGTCGCTAAATGCTTACAAAAAAAAATTACTTATATTAAGAAATATTTAGAAGTGTACATTGTTCAAAAAATCTTAAGCGTCTCTTATAAGCAGAAATTGTCTTCTGGGTGTGGGGTAGGTTAGAGTAACAAAAGTTAAAACTGCAGTTTTTAGAATTTTTGTCTGTCTGTATGTTTGTACGCGCATAATTCAAAACCCATTGCATGGCATTGAATGCAATTTTAACCAAAGTATTGTTAGGTGTCTAACTTAAGATTTAAGACCCTTTTTACAGGTGATAATCATACATAACAGTTACTATGCAAAAAAATGCAAGCGGGAGTCGTTATAAGTGCAAGAGAAAACAAATTGACGGCTGAGCGGTAGATTAGCCGATTTCAAAATATTTTTTGAGGAACGCTCTTTCTCAAAATTTTCCCCAAACTATATATGGGCTATGTTTTGTGAATAAACCTACTGTGTAAATTTCATATAAATCGATTGAGGGATGTGGGATGCTATAAGTAGAAGACAAACAAACATACATATGCTCTTCTACTCACTTCCCTGGCATGATACCAAGCTTGTCAAATGATTTGCATGATTCATATACATATGTATATACCTATATATATATCCATATATAGTACTCACACTTTATGAGATATGCACTTAAATCAGCTATTTCATTAACATAGCTGAAAAAAGAAAGGAAATTCTCAAACGTCTAATACTCCCAAGCAGCCTGGTTTGGAGTTAAAGGCAGAACTACAAATCTAGTTTCTTAGACATTTTGGAATTCCGATTCTTTTTCCAGCTATGTAAAAAGGCGTGAGAGTGCTGTTAATCGTACATAGCATAGCATAGACTTGTTTTGACTTAAGCACCGATTACCCAACACTAAAGCAAACTTGTCTGTTAATTTTTGATTTTCTACGTGAATGCTAAGTGACGCTTACATTTTGATGAAATGGATGCTTTCTTAAGTAAAATACATTTATCTGACGTTTATTTTTTACTTTCGGGAAAATAAGTATGATTTCATATTGTTAAGTATGATTTAATTAATTTAAGTTGCTAAGTCAAGTCTATGTTATATAAAAGTAACAGCATCTTAAGGCTATTTATGGTGTTATGGTTTTATATATTTACTACATATTAGCATATCTTGCATCCTTTTAATTTTTCGTTGCCATGTTTGAGTATTACAAATGTTGCAGAATTGTGTTAACGTAATCGAAGTCGGATTTTTTAAATTTGGCTTTTTTGGAATCGAAAGTCGAAACAGGGCGCAAGATATACATATATAATTTAATTTATGAAAATTCTTTAATAAGGATTTTATTTTTTGTTCCGAAGCGAATGCTTTTTCGACCTTAAGCTTAATTTGCTAAAAAATAGGCGTAACTGTCCAGAACTTCCAACCCAAGGTACTACAGTTTAGAACCCGCGTTATCAGTAACGTTGGCGCGTTATCAGTAACGTTATAAAACAGCTAGTTCAATCAACCTTATAAGAAATAATGCATTACGTTATTGGTGCTTTAACGTAATTCCCTATGCGTAACGCAACCTTACCGACCAATTGCATTATGGTTTTCCTCTTACGTTAAGGATACGACTGTAGCGATACGCAGACGGACCCAATGTTTTTAGCTTTACTTCGTTCATATTTTTTAATGATGCTCAGTGCTAAATGATAATCATTGTGATTACAAGATGATTACGATTACATTAATATTAATCAATCGCTCCTTTTAATTGTTCCTACAAATTGTGTGGTTTTTATGCCGATTCCAAACGGCATCTGCTAAAGCACATGGTTTTTTTGTGGGAAAGGGTTAATGCAGAAGCACACTTAACAACTACCGAGGGTTGGCGTAGTTTCGAAACTTTTTTTAAGTATCTTTACCTGTCTTTGAACCAGGAAGGTCGGTAAAGTAGCCCTGTATTCTACCACGGGTCCAGCTATAGCCATGCCGATATAAAACAGCTGATCCAACCAACCTTATGGAACCGATTTACACGATTCAAGTATTGAATTCAAGTCTGCCGCGACATAGGCGAAGGAGGTGATAAGAGAGTGGGAGAGTACAAGTACCTCCGTACCGTCAAGTCGCTCTCTCCTTTGTATGCCGTTCTTTGTTTCACAACTGCTTTCAGAAAAAATTTACACATGTAAACACAAATAGAAAACACAAAAGAGAACGAAACCAGAATTGAATTTAATAGTTTTCTCGTGTAAACCGGCTCTAACATCAATCCAATTAAAAATTTGTAATCACACGACCTACCGTATATAAGCTAAATAGCGCAGAGATGTACATACAATTGGAAAATATATATACATATGTAAATAGATTTTATCTGAGCATCGATTTCAAAAAATTCAATTTTTGTTATATTTTCTTACCCATCAAGGTTGAAGTGATGCCCTGGATAAGTAGTAAACATAATATGGGTTTCGCATTTAATCGCAGCACCTGGTCAAACATTCGAAAATGTGCGCAACATTTTTGTTTTTACGATGATTACAATTGGGATTGGTCATTGCACTATGTATCACAGCAGTGTTTACAAAAAAAGCTCCATGCAATGATTGTTAAGGGTCCAAGAGTCTTCCATATTGGTGAATGGTAAGTGAACCTATGAACAATGTTTATATTATTGAGCTTAAATTTGACTAAGCCTATTTCCGTTTGACATTTTGAATTTCTAGTGGTGTCCATCACAAAAAGAAAAATTGTGAATCTAATCAAGTGATAACAAAGGTGCAACAAGTCTTGCGTATAGCACGTAAGTCTAGACAATTATTTCCACGTAGTTTATCGTTAACGGCGGCAACTTTAGTGAAGAAAACGAAATTGCGTAAAGGTAACGGTGGTTGGGGTGATAAACGTGATCATCAGTTATGTATGAATATGACAAAGTCAAGTAATGAAAGTTGAATTGAAATGAAATAGCAAACATTATACTCTAATTAACAAATGTATCTTACCTACATAGAACAAAACCAACCAATGAAATTAAAGTTAAGTAAATAGTGACGGACGAAAAACTGAGCACTCTCTAAATAGTGAACCATTTTATTTGTTTAAATTAACTACAAAGATTTTAATATTTTCTTGAAAATTCGCAGGTCCAATAACGTACTTTTCTGATTAATATCTACTAATAAACTGTCCAAAACTAAAAATTCGCTGAGAGCGAGATAGTACTGGATTGATTTTTAGTAAAAAAAATTTTACTTCTACCAAATTCATTACGTTTTCACAAATGGCCGGAAATGTATAAATGCTACTATCAGTTAAAAATACAATAAAAATTAATTATTTTTTATCATGCTAAATTTAAGTAAAAAACTTTTAAACGAATGCAAGACGGTGGGTGATCCTTTAAGAGATCAAATTTAAACTTTTAAAGATCAATTAACAGCTGATCGTTTAACGGATTAACCATAAGTAATCGGCAAATATGCTTTATACTAAAACCTGCAACATCTGACAAATTTTTGTGACTGTTTCTGACTCTTACGTAATCACAGCTATTGTGTATCTACTTTACACGAGTTACCGATTTTGTAAAATTTTCAACATGGTACGACGAGGAATGAGATAGCATATGATTTAAAAAGATAGGTTGTGCCGAATGACTCGATTGTTGATCCATTGTCTTTATAAGCACTGCCCACACGCCTTCTTAGGAATGTTCAAGTCGTCAAATTGGTTTGGAACAGACGAAACATAATACATTTTTTAACTATCAATGTCCATTTTTAATAATACAGAATAATTTCGCATAAACTCCATTGGTTACTAAAATTATAAAAAAAATGTGTGACAGGGCATGGACCCGTCCCAGACGTGGCAACAGTTGCATTTGATAACATGACAGCGATATTTTTTGTTCGATGGGACCATGATCCAACTACAATAGGTCGTAGCAGCTCGACAAACATTTCTATGTATTTTGTTTTTGTAATTTGTGAGTTTAACGTCAAAATCGTACTGAGAAACGAGTGTAATGTCAAAATTCAAGCCAAAAGTAAAAATCAGCTGGTCTATTAACACGGCCTGTATTATTGGATCATGGATGGGACTGACACTTATGCATATCGTCGATCATAGTGTACTAATGAAAGGTGTTCTTGGTTCGCACCTTCTCGCTCTAACGCCGCCATCTTGAACAACACTAGTATTTACAATGCTGTCTCTTTATAAAAGTACTTTTTTATTCAGAATATATTTCTTTAGAAAAAGTACTATAAACTATTTTTTCTAAAAAGGTATACAACGGCATCACTTTTTTCTCAAATGCAGTTTTCAGTGTCCGTAAAGTGAGAATGACGTAAAACACTCTCGAACGCAAAAAGTAAAAATTTTTCGCCGAACAGGAATCAGTAAAAACTTGCAAGCAAAAAAGTTGTTGCCTTTTTATTGGTTTATAGCTGAAATTTTTTAGTTTTTGTTGTTGCTTTCCCATGTCACGATCAGCTGTTTTTTATTTTCAAGTCATCCCGATTGAGAGGCCAGCAGACTTTACGGTTTAACGACAAAAACAGTCCTTTGCCTGATATGAACCCGCTGCCCTTCGGTACTCCCTTGCGGTACATGATAATGATGGTATGACCAATGCAACCTTATTGGTCATGTCACCCCTCCTTCCGCCTGACAAACATCAGACATGGAGAACCTAACTTCTTTAAAGTCGATGCTCTTTATATGACTAGCTTTATTTTGCCAGGTATGAAAGTAGGTAATTGTCCTTATTTTGTTTCTAACATGGACGCCTTAGGGCTTAATGAAATTTAGCGCAAAGGGTTGCTGAAGAGTAATTAAATGGCTACCAATGTCGTGGTTCCTTCGAGTATAAAATTTTGTGGAAAGTAGCCGACCTGAAGGTTATTCCCCACTTTAGGCGGTTCTATGAAATGACCCGCCATAAAGTCGGCCGGAAGGTGTCGAAACCTATTTGGTGGTGTATCGCTACAACAACAAAGCAATAAAAACCTGAAGGTTCAAACGTCGGGCTAGTACCAGAAAGTGAGATAACCGATATAATGCAGGCAAAGGACATTGGTTTAGGGTAGTGTTTCTATGGTTAGATAAGAAGAAATAATCCACTTTAATGAAATTATTGGAGCATTGATAAGTCTATGATTATTCAAACTCCCGCCAATATGCGACTTTACTAAGTTATAAATTGGTTCAGCAAGTTTCGAAGATGCCACTATCAGATTTATTGGAAGTTGTCGCTATAGATGTATAAAAACTTTCATAGAGCTGCTGCAGAGACTGTCACACTGGCGAAAATCAATCGCGAGTTGTTATTTTCTTAAAATTATATTAAAATCAGTTTTTCTACGCTTAAATCTATATTCAACCACTAAAAAAAACGTATGAAATTCAAACTATTTTACTTATAGGCCTTGTTTTATGCCCCGATTCTCTGGTACTTCCAAAATACAACATGTCTTTAGAAACTACTAGCTGACCTATTCTGGGGCAGCTTGTCATCGTGACTACTGACAATTGTTATAGCCAAATTCCACTTGTTCCTATAATTTTCAATTGTCATCCCAACTGTCACCACCCCGTTTGTAGATGACAAGCAAGCTCAGAATAGCGCCGTAATTGCTGTTGGTTTGACATCTGTCAAAAAACAAATCATCTTTGATTATTGCACCATGATCGTCGATGAAAGTTCAAAACCGACTTAGCAACATTTGTGTTAAATTTTTTTTAGTTTTCGTGCCATTTAGTTGCATTTCTTATTCTCAAGAAATTACTTGTTGGCTTGGAAAAGTTTTCAGAGGATGTAAATTGATGGAAACTTTTTCCATAAAGTCAGTATTCATCTTGAAAATAAACAATTTGTCGTTGCAAAACCGTGCGCCACCCGGTTTGCGTTATAAGAGCAAGTTTTTTGTAGGAATAACATATTAAGGGTATTTATATAGACGTACATATGTATAAATGCCTCATTACAGTAACGGGATTTTACAACTTTATATGAATTGCCCTATAATAAAACAACTGAAGACTCAAAATTAAATATTTATTTTATCAAAAAGTTATTCAAATGCATATAATTGCAATAAAAAAAGTTAATGAAGAAATGTTGCACTGAAAATACTTCTAGTCATATATTTACTGATAAGGATAGAGTAAATAAATTTAAGTAAAAATATACATATATACATAGTTAAATAATATCAATAAACCACAAGGATAACAACAGTTAAGAACTTTGTTATTGTACAACAAAAAAAATAAGCCAGTCAAATCAAATTGTCATAAATTACATGTAGTAAAATAATAAAATATATAAGAATTTGATGTGGTCCTTGAAATAAATTATCTGGCTAGTCGATTATTCGAATTGTGGAATATACAACTTTTACTTTGTTTAAAAATCAGATCAAGTAATCGATTTGATTCAATAATTCGTGAGCGTAGTCTCAAAAATGTACTAAGAAATGAGCGTACTGTCAAAATTCGAGAAAAAACTTTCAATCAGCTGGCCTAATGCCACGACCTGGTAGTTTGTGCTGTTTTGCGTTCAAATTTTTGCGATATACATAAGTTTAAAATACAATAAAAATTTTATTTAATTTTGAAAGGACCAAAGATCAAATTTTATAAATTTTGTATTATTTATCATATGTACAACAGCTTCGTTACAGATTTACCAGAAGTAGTCAGCAAAAATGCTTCTGACTAATGGCCGAATTAGCCTAGACTTAGACTTAACTTGACTTGAAAACCCTACATCTAACAAATGAGCAGTACGTGTACGTGTTACCAAGAAAATAACTTAACTTAGAAACTTGGAAAACTACAGATTTTTGATTTCCAAGTTAAGTTTCTAAGTTCAAAGAAAGCCGTGAGAGAACTGTGCTACCATATGGTATATATATTTTCAATATTTTTAATAAAATTCCCTCATATATTACATAGCATACTAAATTTTTTGATGAATGAAATTCATATGGGAATTAGAAAGCAAAGCGTCAAATAAAAAAAATTTCAAAAAAGATCACACGTTGAATAAGTGACACTCAGTTCTTTTGTTAATTAAGTCAAGTCAAGTTATCCTAAGTCTCGGCTAATTCGGCCATAAACTTGCTACTTCTGACTGTGAGAGAAAATATGGTTCTTCTCTAATTTTTGTGCTCTTAGTAGTCAGAGAACCGAGTACGGGAGTGATTTCCTGCAGTTTTTGACTGATTTTGAATATTCTCTCTTTTTCTGACTCGTACGTGATATGTTTAGTGAAATTAAGTTCTAACTAGTGTTGAGCAAAAATTTTCTATCTGCGATTTTTTCACAGTGATTTGAATTGAGTAACTGTTAGTTGAAATCCAATTTCTATCACTGCCACTGTTTAGCGAGCTGAGGGATACAAATTTTCATCAATCTTCGTGAGAGATTCGTGATAATAATTATCTGATTAAAAAGGTTATTCCGCATATGTACGAATTATAAATAAATGCACGCCTACATATTTAAAAAATAACTTTTAGCAATTTCAACTAAAATCAAGACAGCCTGAAACAGTGATTCAAATCACCGGTATAAATAACTGTGATTTGCAAATCGTAGTAGAATTTTTCACAGTGATTGCAAAATCACAGTTTTGCTCATCACAAATTCTAACCGCTTAAGCTCCTATGTAATAGAGAGGTGCTGATAAAGTAACTACAGACCTAGGGAATAGTTAAAGAAAACATTTGTCCACTAGTGGAATTTAAACGATTGATAGTATTCGGTTTTTTTTTTTTTGAAGGAGCTTTGACTAACTAATTGATCGACTAGTAGCTTATCAAGAGCCCTAGAATTTGACTAAATAAAATCATAAATCCATTTTGAATAAATAAGATATAATATGAAGCATTATGTAAATTAAGTTTCCGTCCAAATATAAAAATTTCGTTTCCCCTTTATGAAGAAAAACAAAATTAGTAATAAAAAAAATAAATATTGAATTTGAACAAGTTGCTAGTTGCTAGAAAAGACCTCCTAAATAACAATATAAATATTTTAATTTCATGTTAGAAATTGTGGCCACTAAATAAATTAGTTGTCCTTAATTTCAAAAATTTTACCAAAGCTTTGTGTTAATAAATTAATTAGACTTTTCCTAGTGAAAAAACGATAATATCCTTTCTTTTCACGTAGGATTAAATATATTTAAGGCACAGAAACGCATACAACTAATCTGGAAATGGCATTAATTAAGTTTAAGATTTATCAAATAATTAATTAATAAAATGTTTAGTGAGTACGATATTTATTTGTTATTAATTATTGACTAATAATGCAATATTTTTTACTATACAAATATATATTTAAGATTAAAGGCAAAATATGTATGTACATTTGTTATTATTTTATTGTAATTGTTATGAAAAGTAATTACGTATTGGTTTTAATATATAGAACGATAATAAATGCAAAAATAAATAATGAAAACGTATTTATTATATGTTTCGAAGTTTATATTTTGGTATAATTTCCTATATAAATCAATATAAATTCTCCCACTAACTTCGTGTTTGTCGCCGAATGGGAGAGAGCTCATTTAAGCCTGCTCGGGAAATTCATAAAAAAAAGATATCAGGCGATCGTCAGGGCAGAACTGTGCTGACAGGCGGTTATTGTTAACCCTAGCATCTGATTACCTATCGATAATTCTCTCAATTGAGGTTGTTGTTGTTGTGTTAGCGATGATTCGCCCTGCGTAGTCGCCACTTTCCCTAACTAGCATTGTCATCAAACTTTTCTAACGGAATTCTCAGAAATCTTGCGGCTTCAAAAGGGGTAGACCAGAGTGAAATCGGTATTGGTCAGTTGAACAGATAAATAGATGGTAAGAGTGATGGGGAGACACAATGCATGGCGGGCACACATTTCGCATGTCAGTCTGGTTCAGTTTGGATAGGTAAGAGGTTAATCTGTTACAACATCCAGAACGAAGCTGGGCCAGCATGACTTTTGTCTCCCTAGGTAGTTCGCGTTTTCTGCGGCAACAGGTGGAGCTTGTGTCTGAATGACTGCATTGTGACGGCTCTGTGTGGATGAGGTTTAGGGCCCGTCGGTGCCCCTTTGGATGAAACGGCGAAAATATGTTATGCCGGATGTCATTGTAGTGCTTACGAGGATGCCTACTTATTCTCCTGGGAGGCGGATTTCCGTTGAGCAGTCGCCTTTGCTCTTTAACTCCGAGCATTTTTGCCTCGCTGTGAAGGTGGTGTTCAGGTATCATAAGGAGACATCCCGTGGTAGTTCTGAGTGCCGAGTCATGACAGGCCTGCAATTTCCTCCCGGGTGTGTCTGCTAGCCCCGGCGACCATTTTCAATCGAAGAATCGCACCTACATCAATTTTAGTAACGAAAGCACTTTCGCTTCTGTTGCCATTCTGTCTAAAATACAACTGGAAGTAGCAACTCTTATTCGACAATAATTCTTCTCCAAACGGCTGCCTTGACCAAAAGATATTATAAGGTGGTTTTGAAAATCAGGCTGTTGGCAGATCAGCACAAAGGCGCCAAATGAGAGGGCAATAAGGCCGTGTAGGGCAAGCCACCAGGCAGCCGCATAAATCGCGAAAATCATGGCCCCCTTGTCATCACCGCCTCAGGGTTGAGGGAGCTAGTTTCTCAACGCCTATCAGAACAATGTTCTACGTTCTTTAGACTGTCTTCAATTTGTCTTTGTCGTGATACCACTGCTCAAGTCACACTGCCGCCGACTAAATATCTATTATACCCTATTCCGTGGTATCTTCATTTGATGGCATTAAATGGCCCATCAGCCAATGCAGCAGCTGGGTTTCAATGCGTTGAGCATACAGTTCGTCATTTAATTTTACTTCGTTGTTAGTACTAGTTGATAGTACTAGTAATAGTCTAATACAAGGCTCTTAAAAAATTTGAAATATGGAACTCCAACCTGAAGCAATAAGAAAGTGGTCACGGGGAGGGTGAATGTTTCGAAATTCGGGCAAGTATTTTAGTCCACGGACATACGGTTGGTGCGACGGCATCTATGGCCAGCCCTTAAAAAAAATAATATTTCTAATACATCTTCCGACATTTTGTTGATTGTAATACATATTTACCCCCGAAAGACTACCTAGATCCGGAACACTCCTTTAAAGGCCGGTATGCAGATCACAAGAAAGGCAAAAACTCCATATAAAAAAACGCTTTAAGGCCGGTATGCAGATCACAAGAAAATCAAAAACTCAATATAAAAAAACGCTTAAGAAATGCTTAAGAAAATTTTTTGGGTTACCTTTTCTTGAGAGTACGCAGCTCTCAACGTAATTTTACTACTATTTTATCGTGAAATTTAGGTACGGCAACACAGGTTTCCACAAGAAATATATCAAGCGGCATTTATTTCTTGAAGAAAACAGTAATTTGGTAATACGCCAACTGGTAAACCACGTCCAAAAATGTCGGGAGAGGTACGCGTTTCGACCTCGGTATCAATAATCCGAAAGCGGAAAAGAAAAATTTTGTTTCAGTTAAAAGTTATTGGCTAAAAACGTTTCATTCGTTTATGTGCTCTTCTTCTTGCTGCTTCACTACTCACCATGGATTTTTATTGCTTCCATACTACTATTTTTCACGCAAGAAAAAATGCTAAATTTTTCTTGAGCAATTTCTTGTGATCTGCATACCGGCCTTAAGTTACGAGGAGTGTTTTTTTTTTGCTATTACAACAACACCAGATGCAGATCACAAGAAATTGTTCAAGAAAAATTTAGCATTTTGTCTTGCGTGAAAAATAGTAGTATGGATGTAATAAAAATCCATGGTGAATAGTGAAGCAGCAAGAAGAAGAGCACATAAGCAAATAAACGAATTAAACGTTTTTTGGCAGTAACTTTTCATTGAAACAAAATTTTTCTTTTCCGCTTTCGGATTATTGATACCGAGGTCAAAACGCATCTTTTGATATCCCTCCCGACATTTTTGGACGTGGTTTACCAGTTGGCGTATTACCAAATTACTGTTTTCTTCAAGAAATAAATGCCGTTTGATATATTTCTTGCGGAAACCTGTGTTGCCGTACCTAAATTTCACGATAAAATAGTAGTAAAATTACGTTGAGAGCTGCGTACTCAAGAAAAGGTAACCCAAAAAATTTTCTTAAGCATTTCTTCAGCGTTTTTTTATTGAGTTTTTGATTTTCTTGTGATCTGCATACCGGCCTTTATGCTTTAAATTTTACGCTGCTTACTACTTTGAGTTCACTGTGAATGAGCCATTATGCTGGGCAGTGTATTTCTAAACCTTGCAAACACAAAAATATGGCAGCACCCAGCTACTGCCAGTTTATTTCTTATCAGAATAACAACAATTCTCTACCCTACGTCAGTGTTGTGTTTTTATTTTATCATAGAATTTCAGTATATTCTGACAATTGAAGAGAACAATTTTTTTCGTAGTGGCATAGATGGTGCTGGGCCTAATTTCGTTAATAATGAAAATTAATTTTTAGAATTATTAAAACATAAAAATCGTTTGTGCTCAAAAAAAAAGTGTAACAAAATCTAAGTGAAACTCGAATACACATATTTTGTATGCTCATTTTGGCATTGGAGAAGCAACATTTTTATAACACAGTAAAGTAATATCGACTACGATGGCCAAGATGCTAGGAAAGCAATTGAATCGCCTATCCGGATCATGCAAAATAGCACCAACGCTAGTTAATCATTACTTCACAACGACCAACGAAATCACCCATCCACTGCCTCGGAAGCCTAAGATTGTAAGTGCTGAGGAAGCAGTTGCTTGCATCAAATCAGGTATGTACAGACACGTCGATCTTAATTATAAATTAATAAATTTTTCAGATATGCATACATATGTCTATACATATTCCTCTAAATTGAAGGTTTTTTCTTATGTGGGCTGGCAAATGGATGCGTCCGATTAGGCGAACTACTGGAAGTTATTATTATTATTATTATTATTGATTGCTATCTTATAATTAAAATTACAAGCTAGCAGTATTAATAGGAGCAATGGCTGCTAAGGCCTTCAGCTCGCGAAACTTTAGATTTTTTACAAGTGTATTTACATATTTACAAGAATGTACATATATAGGCACAATGTCAGTTAAAGGAATGTTTTGAAATTATGTGATAGTTAGGTATATTAAATTTTATTGAACTATTAAATTTTTTTGTTTTTTTTTTTTTTAAATAGCATAGTAGAGGCGAGTCGATTTCAAGTAAGATGTGATTTTAGAGATATTTTCTGCATTTGGGGTTGATAACAATGTTAACGGGTTGTTATTGGAAAAGGCTCGGGTACGTTGTGTTTGAACTACTGGAAGTTATGTAATCTAAAACAGTATAGCACTTTTCGTGTACCAATAACAAACTAGGACACCGAATTCATTGAAAAATTTTCTTGAAATGCGTATATACATGCACAAACATAAATGCCTACATATGTACATAAAAATACTTATATACTGAGCTAGCAAGTTTTTCGACATTGTTGCATTTAAATTATGCTAATAATGTGCTAGAGAACCTTCATTAGAAAACTGAGCTGCGACATGGAAAGAAAGCATAGATTACATATGTATATTTAGGTTTCGTTCAAATATATGCTCCAATGCATAATTAGCCATATGTTTTCAGATTACACGAAGCACCTATTCCTTCCCATAAATTATGCAAATTCTACAACTAATATTAATTATTATAAGGGATATACAATTTCTCCAGAACTAGATAGGTACGATTGTACATTGCTCAAACAAATAATGCCTCAATACATATTGAAATGTCAAGTAAAGAACAAGCGCCCTTTGGACTCTGACGATTTTGTTGTAAGACGCACATTCTGGAATATTGTTGCCCTGTACAAATGGATAGGGACGTAAATGGAAACGGTAAACGAAACCAAATTCTATTCGATTTTATCCTTCTAAAGCAAAATGTATATCACATTCCTCCGGTATAATCAATCAAAAAAACCAAAACTTTTGGGAAGTGTGACTGGTATGACAGCCATTTGTACTTCATGGCAAAATCACATTTAAGGATGTAGAGCATAATTCTATAGAACGATTTATGGAGCTTAACGTGTGGGATATACACTCACCAAGGGAGATTTATTTTAAGCCAATGCGGTGCATTATTTTCCGTGCTGATAAGAGTATTATGATAGCCGGTTGTCAATGTCTAGCATTTATATACACATCCTCGAATGCCACTGATAAGACTTGATTTAAGAAAATGATTAAAAACCCTGTTTTGCTATATTTTTATATATATGTACATATATAGAGAATTAAAGCTAAAAAGAAAGCGTGGTGATTGGTTTATATTTTCTTCCATACAAAAAAAAATTGCCAAAAATAAACGAAATTAACAAACGAATTATAGCTGTAGAAATTTTCGTATTGTACAAGTAGATGATTTTCATTGTCAACCGCTGCATGTATTTGCTTTTGTATGTATTTGTATTTTTTTTAGTTTTTTATTAGCGCAACAATTTACTATAATTAATCTACAGTGCTAGTCAGCAACAGCATAAGATAAACAAAAAATAAAATAATTAATTATAAATTATTAAGAAATTTTGATTAAAAAGCTTGTACCCCGCAGAAAACTTGACCACCTCTGAACTAACCAAGAGTGATCGATCCCCTAGTACCGAAGCGTACCGGAGCATTCCCACAACAGCCGGTTCTATCGCACCGGAATGACCCGGGTTTTTTCACCCGGCCAAGGGCTGTTATTTCAGTGTAACCCTGTCCAATCTGGGGCAGGGCGAAGCACTGTTAACAACAACAACAAGCGTACCGGAGTACTCCTACCACAACAACAACGACATTACTAGTTCTATGCTCAAGAAATGTTTTCACCTGTTCACTTTTACATGGAGGTGGCATTTACACTGAAAGGCGTATTACTTTTCATTTCGTTCTAAACCAGTTCACGGTCGGGATCACTTCTAAATCTATTTCGGATAGTTTAGGGATATTCTTGGTTCAGGGCGAGTGATTAACTATATCCGATACTTTACATTGCCTTTAAGCTATAGGTTTTTAGACCGCTTCTTTTCGGGACCGGTTCCTAATTTCTTTGCAGATAAATTATAAGATCTAAAATTAGTGGAAAACTAATCTTCGGTTATAAATTCTATGAAGGTTGGTATTTGGTTGAAGAATTTTTAGAAGTTTTGAAGACAACTTTTTGAATTGTTTAGAAATGGATTTTACGCAATTTTTAAAATCTTGATAAAAACAAGTTTTGTGAAAAAATGTGTCTTTACCAGGACGATAAATTTAAAATTGACATGAGAAAATGGCTTTTTTGTAAAGTAAAAAATCCGTCTTTACTAATTTGTTATTAAAAAAAAGTTGAAATGATTTTCATCAATATTCATAGTATATAGTTTTTAGTAACCGATTGCAGCTTTCGACTCCGATTCCGATAAATCAAATTCAAAACTCACTACCTTAACATTTATACTTTGAACCCAGCATTTTTAAGCCAACAGTGTGCCAATGTTAAGCGGCTGATTAATAATTTAATACCGCACGCTCAGTTTTGCTTCGGCTGAAAAAAAATTGGCTTTAGTTATTTTCTGAGAACTACATGTCGCATAAGATTTTGTTTACATTTATGTGCATACCTAATTTGTAACTTTGTTCAACAGGGGAATGCACTGCACGTCCTCAGTTATCGCTAAAACTGTGATAGTGCAGTCATAAAGTCCATTAAAGCAATTTCTAAATATGCATAGATGTACTATATACATTAATACATACAGTAGACGACAAAACTAAAGCACCAAAAGTCCGTCAGCTTACTATAATTAAATCAAATGCGATATGCTGGTTTTAAACTTTGTATTTGTTTTTATTTATCAAAGCCATATCGTGGGTGCGCCAACGAAAACGGTTTTGTCTTTTTCCGTATTTTTCCAGAAGAGCACGAAAATTGGTTCATAGTATTTAGCCAATTTTGTTTGCATATATCGATACAAACAGGGTTATACTGATGATGACAGTCATTTGACAGATATGAATCGCGTACAAGCATGATCCAACTATAACAGGTCGTAGCAGCTCGACAAACATACAGACACACACAAATTGTCCATGTATTTTGTTTTTGTGAGTTTAACGTCAAAATCATACTGAGAAATGGGTGCAATGTCAAAATTCGAGACAAAAGTAAAAACCAGCTGGTCTATTAACACGACCTGTATTATTAGATCATGCGTACAAGCATCTTTCGGCACCAGGACGACTAGGAAGATAGCGGTTTAGTTGACACGCCGGAAGCGGGGCATATTCTAACCCCCTAACCCGCAGGGTGCAATACTAAATGTCAAGACGCTGTGAACCTGACGTAAAGCAACACTCCGTGAACTAACGAAAAAAATCGGTCCTGTCTCATAAATATTAAATGATGCTTTAGTTTTGTCGCTTCACTTTTTGAGTTCATCGGATGCTTTGTACAAGATTTCTTGAATGGTACTGGAAAGCTATTTCAATTTATTAAAATTTCTCATAACTAATTTGCGTTCTTCCTGAATAAAAAGGACTAAGCATTAAAGATCTTGTGTTCAAGAGTTTTATAAGAAAAATATTTATTAATTTTCTTAGGGGGAATTTTTTGTGCTTTAGTTTTGTCGGGCACTGTATGTATATACATACATACACACTCATTATATCTACAAACAGACTTTTAGTTAATTTTAATTCCAGTATTAAAATTGATTAGCAGCTGCGCTGCCAGAATAATTAAAAAAAAATTGAGCAGAATGTGTTTTGCGTGCTTTTTTGTATTTGAGTAGTTTCAATGTGATGTATGTATGTATGTACGTACATATTTATGGACGTACCACAGATGGGCAGTTTGCTTTGAGTGCTGAATAAAATGAAATTCCACTAAATAAAAATGCTGAGTGATAATGATTTTTTCTTTGTTCATTGTCATTCAAAATCAAGTGAAAACTATCCTCCCACTATCTTTCAGCCTTGTTGTAAAAGAAGATTCACATTTATAAGCACTAATGTGTTTGGTATAGTAGTTTAACTTGTTACTATAGCGTTATCGAAGTTGAGCCAGAGTGAATCCAGCCTCCCTGAGGAGGACGATTTCTTTTTCAGCTTCGGGTATTTGAATATTAATAGCGGGATTTACAGCCAGCGACCTGCCACAGGCATTTACCGACTCCATGTGAATGTCGCTGAGAGCTCGCTAGAAACTGCCTGCTTATCATTCCCGTATGCATTTTATATCAACTTTATTTTAGCCTTTCAAAGAAGATGAGACTCATGCGCCATAAGAGGGCATCCCGTGGGACTTCTGATTGCGGTGTTTCGGAAGACTTTCAACCTCCTCCACTTGGTGGTTCGTTACAAACCCTTAATAGATCTGACTGCCTTCCCATTTCTATCTGCATCATAGCTTGACTATACGTTAATGAGTGCATCTGATGCTCCCATTGCCCGTCGCTCCAACAGTACCGTCACAGCCATAACTGCGGTGTCCGTGGTGATAATTGTGTAAATTGAACTCCAATTAGTATAATAAGCACGCCCACATGATGAGTGAGATCTTTTTGCTTTAGCACACTCGTTTATTTGTTAAGTAGAGTTTTTCAGTTTGAACTCAACTTTGTTTAAACATCCCATAAACGGCGACAAAGGTAGAAATATCTAAATGAGTTCAACTTGCACAGAGTTTGAGAGTATATTTCCTGTATGGGAGTTAATTAATTGTTGCTTTTAATGCAAGCCGCGATCATATGCGACGATTGGCTACCTGAAGTTGAAGATTTGGAGTTCTTTAAAGGAAATGCATCCGATAGGCTACGGTATCTAGCCTAAAAACGGCGGGAGTCATCTGTTTGATCCCCTAGGACCTTCACTTCGTAGATTTTAGAAGTCGCCTCTTTGTTGTAGTAGCAGTACTTCGCCTCGTCTATTCGTCTCTTCCATTTTTTAAATATGACGTGACGGACCAAATGGACTTATTATATTGATAATGACAGTTTCTGATATAAATGCGGTAAACTTATAGTAATAGCTCGCCTGCCGTACAAGCAATTTCGTTTTAATCGCTTCTTAGGACAGGCATAGCTACCGCAGGTATATTCTAAACCCCTTAGTCCGCTGGGTTGGGACCATCTTTTTTAGTTGTTTAATGATTTTTAATTTTTTTCTTTAGCTGCGTTTCTCATATTTTTTATTTTTATTGAGAGTTTTAAGTACAAAGCCGTTACCATTAAAAATCAATAAACTCTTATCTCTATTTTCATTTAAGGTGATACTGTATTCGCCGCCGGTGCTGCAGCCACTCCCATTGATTTGCTAAAAGCCATGACAAAGCATGGCAAGGAAAACAAATTAAAAAATGTTACCGTATGCCATATGCATACAGAAGGTCCTGCCGATTATTGCCTACCAGAAAATAAAGATATATTTCGTTCTTGCTCCTTCTTCATGGGTGCCAATGTGCGTAAAGCTGTAGCCGAGGGACGGGGTGATAATATGTCAATTTTCTTGCATGAAATCCCATACCTTTTTTATAAGGGCATCGTTAAACCTGATGTAGCAATTCTTCATGTTTCACCGATTGATCGACATGGATTCTGTTCACTTGGCACTAGCGTTGATTGTGTGCGTGCAGCTGCCAATCACTCCAAAGTGATTATTGGTAATTGATGATAATCAAATTACTTTGGTTATATGTATGATCAAAACTATTTTCGTTTCGAATTCTTTTTTAGCACAAATAAATAAACAAATGCCGCGTACATTCGGAGATGCCTGCATACATTCATCGCATTTTGATTTTGCTGTCGAAGTCGATTCACCATTGCCGCAACATGGCGGCAAGGCACCAAGTGAAGTTGAAACTAAAATTGGCAAATTAATTGCTGAGAACTTGATATGCAATGGTGCCACACTACAAATGGGTATTGGTAATATACCAGATGCTGTGTTACTTGCTTGTCATGACCACAAGGATCTTGGTATACATTCGGAAATGTTTGCTAATGGTGTGGTGGATTTGGTGAAAAAAGGATGTGTAAATAACAGTCAAAAGAAGATGCATCAAGGACGTGTTGTTGGTTCCTTTTTGATTGGTAATCAAGCTTTATATGATTTTGTCAACGACAATCCTTTCATTGGTAAGATATCTGAATTGCAGTTTTAAATAATTACACACACTCACATATACTAATATTTAAAACCCCACCTTTACAGAAATGTATGGCATCGATTATGTGAACAATACCGGCATTATTAAGCAACAACCGCGCATGACAGCTATCAACTCAGCGATTGAAGTTGATCTCACTGGACAAGTGTCTTCCGACTCAATTGGAACACGTTTCTTCTCTGGTTTTGGTGGTCAGGTGGACTTTATACGTGGCGCCGCTGAAGGTGTTGATGGAAAAGGTGTACCCATTATAGCACTGCCATCGGTAACAAATAAGGGTCAGAGCAAAATTGTACCCGTATTACAACCCGGTAAGCACTGTTATTTTGCTAAATACAATGAAAAATTTTGTTTAATCAAATTTTTTTAATTAAAATTTTCAATTATCAGGCGCCGGTGTGGTCACTTCACGTGCTCACGTTCATTACGTTGTCACTGAATATGGTATTGCATCGCTCTTTGGCAAAACAATGCGTCAGCGTGCCTATGAACTTATACAAATTAGTCATCCAGATCATCGCGAAGCCCTCGAAAAAGCTGCATGTGAACGTCTTAAAGTTATGCCATCTTGCTGAGCAAATTAAATTCACTTAAAATTTAGACTTTCTATCGTAGCTCATTATTAAACAAGTTACATGTATGTGTACGTTGACTTGGCATAAAGCAAATTTTTTTATTGAAACAAATTGCATATATTAAGATATTGACAGACCTAGTTATAATTAAAAACACCATTTGTTTCGAGTAGTGATAAAAGATATAACCGTAGTAACAACACAAGCGATCATTGAAAAAAAGAGAACAAAATCTATCATTCCTGCGTATATAAATTCAAATTTTGTGCGTCTGAATAAATCACAGTACGTCTAAATCTAAATCAAATACGGAGTAAAAACTTTTTAAAGAAATGAAGAGCTGTTTTTAAATAGACTTCTTTGCATAGTTTGATGTATAAAATTTTTAGGAAAACCTTATAAAACAAATAAAATAAAACTTTAAAATTATACTCCAAGCTATTTTATTTGGCGATTTATTGATGAACTTGTCATGTTCATACAAATTGTGTGAGAGCAACTGATATGGAATTTTTTGCGTTAAGAGATAACTCCCAATCCAAAAATTATGTGAAGGGCATTTACAATTGAGATTATGTTATGTTTATAAATTTTCGATATTTTATAGAATTGTTTTATACAAATAAACTTATTTAAGACGTTCGACCAAGAAATACCACGTACGGACTTTAGTTCCGGGTGCTCAAATATTTACGTGTATACCTCTGTGCGTCGGCGAACACTGTGCGTCTATATATGGTTGACCTGTAAAAAATCTATTGCGGTAGTTGCAGAAATTTGCATTGAAAAACGTTTGACGAAGTGTTGCGACGCAGTGCAACAGCTATGTTGGATTTACGAACTTGCCCATAGAATTCCATAAATCAAAGTTTTTCGAATGAATACAGGAATCAATTAAAGATGTCCGCCTGTCCGTGCACACGATAACTTGAGTAAAAATTAAAATATTTGATTGAAATTTGGTACACAGGTTACTGTTTGTAATAGACATTTGCATAATTCATTATAAAGGCAGCTATAAAAATATAAGTTGGTACCTCAATTGACTAGATCATTCTATTAACGAATTTAGAAAAATTTCGGAAAATTTCGACCACCCACATATGAGTCAGCAAATTTTCAAATATTGCCTGTAATAATTTCAGAACCGTTTATGTTGAAATAACGAAACCTAGTACGAGGCATACTATTGCTGTGACAAATACAACCACAGAAATCAAGCGAAATTCTTTTCAAACTCGCCCTCTTTTCCATAAGTCTTCTAAAAAGAAGGTAGAAGGACTGAACATGCCATATCTCTTTAACTGATGCAGGTAGAATGCTCGAACTTTATAGCTGCATTGAACTGATCACCTTTATTTTGCAACATTCTTAAAAATAGGATGGGACCGAGTACAAGGAATTTTTAAATTCGACATCTAATAACTTCCGAACCGTTTCCGATGTTGTTGTTTTTAGGGACAAAACACTCCTCGACGCTTGGACGGATGTGCCTCCACCCGGCACGTAATGAGAGCATTCACAATAGACATAAGTGTGTCCGAGTGGAAGCTTGGGATATCCGATGCGCGCTCTCTTTAACCTAACCTAACCTTACCGGATATAAACCCAGTACGCTCCGGTCATGTCACCCCTCCTTCCGTAAGGTAGAAGGTTTTTACTGAGAGTTGAGAGGCATCATATCCGTAGATCAACCATCAAGTTGAACGTTATTACCTTTGTACATTTTAATCGCTTCTTGCGACAGGCATATTTACATCGGGCATATTATAATCCCCTAACCCACAAGGGTAGCTGCCCACTTTTTCATTAAAGTTGACTGAAATCTTTGGTTATATTCTGTTGACGAAGTAATGTCGTTAACTAATAATGTTTGAGCGTTGTCACACGAACTCTTATAATAACTATATCGAATACCGAAAATTTTATTCGTTAATTGGAGAAGAGAGGAAGAGCGGAAAGAAGTTATAAACACAAATTGAGGACAAGTCATACTCTACCTATTTTCTCGCCTTTTCTGCTGCCGAATTCTTTTTCGTTCTTTGTTCATTCAACACATGACCCAGCCAACGGTACCTTTGGGCTTTAATTCGCTTAGAACTTTTCTCCTGAATTCTCCAAGAGCCATCGCATGCATCTTCTTTCGATTCTCCGAATTGTTACTTAAGGACAGGTTTGATGAGAGACTTATAGAGGGTGATTTTTTTTCGTCGAAATTACTGTATTCCTCAATTGCGTACTCAGTCCAAAGAAGCTTCTGTTTGCAAGAATGATTCGCCGTTAATGATGTTCCCAAGTAGAAGAAGTAATTCATGGCAAAAATGGCAGTTAAAGTACCTCTCTCCATAGCGGCTTTGAAAACGACTTTCTCCAAGATTTGGTGTAACGTGAAGATCTGGTTAATTTGCAAGCTCTGTAGTCGCACTAAGGCCCAATGAGCGTCTTTAAAATAGGCTTCAGTCTCTCGCACTGAAACAGACTGTTTACGCGGTAGTTGGTCCCATCTGCAGAGTAAGTTCTAAACTGGAGCCATTCGCGCGGTGCGACAATATTCTGCATAAGAGTTAATAATTTCATCTCTTCGCCCCCGCCCGTAGTAAAGTCCGTAATTTCCCTGCGTTTATTATTATTCAGCCGGGATATTGCCCTCCGCCCGTTTCATTTTCGTTTTTTTCATCGTTAGTGATTTGGATATCGGAGTTATAGCCTTCCATGTAATTAAGCAATGATTGAAAGTATTCCCTTAATAACTTGAATACGGTCTGTACATCCTTCAGCAGGCCGCCATGATTGTCCCTACGGGAATTCTCACTGGTCTTACAACTTTTCTTCATCCGCCAGATTTGTTAGGAACATTTTCGAGTATTATTCTTGTTAGTCAGCATCTCTAGCTCATTAAAGTTATATTTGCGTTAATACCCAATTTGTAATTTTACTGTATCAGCCGTGATTTTGTTGTTTGTCGTGGTTATTGCCCTACGTTAAGCATGCGATTTGTTTACAGGTGTTTTGTTTCATTTTTAAGATACTTAAACTGTATTCAACTTGGCGTCGAATTTTTGTTGACCCACCCTACCAACCATGGCTACCCACTTTCTGTCATTTTCACCTGTGATTTTCACACCTTCACAAATTTTTTCTTTCTAATGGCAGCACCAATAAATCTTTATGCGTCGCGCGTACCAAAAAATTTGATAACAAGTGGGTAACTTTGTTCGGAGAGGTTCACTTTTTAACCATGTTGACATTGCTTCTCCGTCCAGGTGGGACGTCTGACAGCCTGCATGATTTAAGGCACTGATTGTTTCCCATACAAATTCAACGAATATGAGTTGATGTTCGTATTGAGGAGCCCCGAGTTTCTACCTCGACAGAGATGGTTAGCCATGTTTGGCAGGAATGTCTATGGATAAAGCGGTGCCTAAAAGTATGCAGCATTTTTGCAAACTACACACGTAAAATTGAGAACAATTTCATCCTGCTTAAATAGAGAACCTCACCGAATTTAAATTACCTACTCTTACGTGTCGTGCGATTCACTTTTTATCTAGATATTTTTTCATTTTTCATGGCCTTACTTAGCGTACTACAAAAGTTTTTCCATTTAACTGGCTCCGTTAGCACTGTACAGGGAAGTGTTAGTGCACGAAGAAACCCGAATAGTAACCATCGGTTTGTGGACTAAAAATATTTCTTCTTGTTTCCACTAGAAGTTTTATGAAAGAGTTTGTCATATCCACCCCACCGATTACTTTACTTCGGAGCTTTGAAACCTATTTGATTTCAGAATGAAGAGAGAGAAATACAATTTTTCAATTAGAGTAGTACATTGCGACGAGCAATCTTATTTTTTGTTAAATAAGTTTTCTGAAATATTACGACGCTCTGAAGCTTCTTCTCAAGCCTATAGAACGCATACTAACTTTTACTATACATTTTGATCGGTGAAACACGGTTGAGGCAGTGTAGGGGTTTGTAGACGTTTCTCCGGTCATTGAGTGGGTCCAGTGCATACGATAGAATAAAAATAAAAAACGAAACCATTATGGAGGTGAAGAAATGCAAATATCTGTGTCATAATTGACAATAAATTAAAATTCTGTGATAATGTTGACTACGTAGTGATTAAAATCTCAAAGAAAATTGGATTTATGAAAAGAACCTGCAAATATCTAAAAAGGAAATATAAAATACTAGTATATAAATCCATTATTGAACCACATTTTATATATTGCGCCAGTGTTTTGTTTATCACATCAGACTCACAATTAAACAAGTTACAAAAAATGCAAAATAGAGCAATGAGACATATACTCAACGCGCGGTATGACACAAGCATTTCATCAATGCTAAACACTCCTAAACGGCTGAACGTAAAACAACTAATCTCCTTTCACACAATGAAATTTATATACAACATTAAGGCAGGAACACTTCCGGACTATCTAAGAGAGAACTTAAGCTACAGCAGTGATACACACACCTATCCTACTAGAGATAGACACAATTTCGCATTACTACTTTGCCAGACAGAAAATGCAAAGCTAGATCTGTATATGTATATTTTCCAATTGGCGCCAGTTGGCGCAACGAAGAAACGACTGGCGAGCTATGTTGGACGGTCAAAATCGCCCAGGCGGTTAGATGACCATTTAAAGAAGAAGAGATCTGTATTATAAAGGCTTGGAAATGTATAATGAGCTACCTGTAGATATTAAAACATGCAATAATTTGAAGAAATTTAAAAACCTATTATTTAATTATTGTAAAACACATATTTAATACGAATTATATAAAATTAAAAGGATTATAGGCCATATGGCTGGGAATAAATAAATAAATAGAACTGGTACTGGACCGTTTCATGTACAAAGACATTCATAAAATCTTCATCCTGTTTCTTGAGGGGGAAGGAATTGGCATTAAGGTGGATCTATCAGGAAGACATTCTGCCGAAACGTATGGCAATTAGCTTTAAAAAATAGTTTAGGGCTAATAATGTTGACATATTGTCGTGGCCCCTGCTATTTAACCGAACAGAGAATCTAAAGAAAGTGATGGATCCCGTAAATCCGGAGGAAATTTGCAGCAACAAAGGCACTCTATGCGGACAAGTTGAACAGGCGTGGAAAATAATTTTCTAAGATATTTTACTTAAATAATATACTCAATGCCAACACGACGTGAAGCTGTCATAAAGAGCCACGCAATAACGAAAAAACACGTGTTTGTCCCATAGATATTTAATGGTGATTGTCGCTCCACAACTTTTATTTATTCAAATTTATAATACCTAACATGTATTCTCTCTGAATAAAAAGTACTAAACGTTATAGAACATGTACTTACGATTTTTTTGAGTAAAATGTTTTAAGTGCTTAACCCTCTAATAGGCCAATTTTTGTTGCAAATCAAAAAACTCATATTTTGTGATTCTAGTGCGATAAACTTTTAAGTCATATATCCAAAAGGGCTCATAATTTTGCTTCCGCGGCTAAATCCCCCACCCCGCCTCTAGCCGGACTTGCCTGTTAACTGCCCACCCCACCTTTAGGCGGGGTATGATTTTTGGACAATAATTCTATAAATTTAATTATAAATCCCCATCTTCACTTAGTAACAATTCTGTTTTTTACTACAGAAATCCTTTTTATCACTTTTTTGTAGTTACCAAAAACACTTCTCTCAAAACTAATTTTTTTTTTACAAATTGCACTCAATTTTTCAACGAGAATGATTTAACGAAATTCTGCCACCACTTAAAACGATAAAATCAAGGTTACGACATAGATAAAATATTTCTGTATAACATAACCTTGCCTAAAGGCGGTCCTGCCGGTTAGAGGGTTAAGTTTTGTCGCACACTGTATATGTATGCAGGTGTGGAATTGTAAGCAATAATTGTACTATGCACATTAGGGTGGGTGCTTGTGCAATATTAACTAAAGGTAAATACAAATCCGGCAGAGGGTTATCCACATTGGGTACACTTCATTAAACCTTCGGGCAGTGTTTTCCGTTACAAAATTCTTAAAATTTTTCGTATAAAGGTGTATGTATGTAAGTAGTTATACGACCGAGTATGACTAATAGCTACATTAAGTCATGACGATGGCCATACATTTTTGACTTAAAACCTATTAATTACAACACTATCGGTACTGTATTAATATTATTAAACGAAGAGAGCCAATAAGCAGCCAGACAATATTGTATGTCCCATTTAATGTTTAACAACACAGGTGGGTATCAATTGGGATTTGTTTAAGTGGTATTCAGGAAAAAAAAAATTTCAAATAACTGTTTTTTTTAAGCGAAGTCACGTATAGCAATCGTTTGAAGACTACGATTTTAGGGATTGTACTTGGAATTTCCGGACCCTTTTAAAGGAAGGTAGACCGGTTCTTGATGTAGATATACGATGTACGCAATGCAAGATCTACTAATGTAACTGTACTTCTCAACTATCTATTTAAAAATAAATCCTAATTAAAGTTATTCCTGACTAGCACTTTAAAATAATTTTTGTCAAATTGTTGTGCTAGGAAAATTGTTAAATAGATACAAAATAAAAATACAAATGTTGTGAACAGACAAGGAATTTATGGTGGGAACGAAACTGATCCGCGAAGTACTGTCCTTCATGGCCATGGACTAGCGTGAAAATCTGTAAGATTGGTATAATATAACATACAGCCCCCATATAACCGATTTTTTCAATAAACGGGGGCTGCAATAATGATTGCAAAGTGAATATCGTGATTTTTAGGTGAATAACGTGATAAAAGGTAAAACACTTACCCATTAATGAGCATAACCATTTTATGACAAAAAAATGTCAAATAATGCATATATCACATATGAGAAGAATATCGGTAGAACTTATGCAATTTTATGCATTAGTTATGTAGCTTTGCGCATACCAACATTAGCACAGTGAAACAGGTATACAATCTAGAAACTGATTTTGTTTCTGTTGCTCTTTTAATCCACTACCGAATCAACTCCCCCGCGGCAGTCGGGCTAGTACCGAAGCGAAGTGTTTTTGCTGCCACTCAACCAATTTAGTGTGATGTGAGACTTATACAGCGAGATTCTTGTTCATTGCGAAAGGAAGGACTTTATTTTCTATGGCCCACTCAGTCCCTCAGCACTTCTTCTCGGCAACGTACCTGATTCTTATCTGGCAAAGGACTGTCAACATCATTATAACCAGGTTTGGTCCGTCACATCCCAACCCATTTTATGAATGGATGCGCCGAATAAGCAGGGCGAAGTACTGCTGCAATGATCATAATAGTGATAATAAAGGGATGATACAATATAAATACTTATTATTTTAAAAATAGTAAACAAACTTTATTTGTTTTCTTTAGTTTTACTTTGTTTTTGTGTATTTTTTTTTTCGAAATGTCCATTCAAATTTTCATGCATTTTGATTTCTCCACATTTTTCTATCACTTAGCTAGTTATGTATGTATGTACAAATTACAATAGTGCGCATGCAAGATATTCTTTCTCTTTATTCATTAATTTTCTTAAATAATTTTAACATTTTTTTTTCACTTTATCAGTATTTTTTAAAAGGGTCGACAAAGAAGTCCTGCTAAATAGCTACAAAATTGCAATTTGCTTTTGGTACATTTAATTATTTATATGCATGATTTATTTTAGTTAATATTTTAACTTTTTTAATGCCAGCAGGTTCTAAACACTTATCGCTGCAATCACACTTCATGCGTGTACGTAGTATGAAATATATAATTAGTTTATCAATGCTTTACTTATTTTCTTCAATGACTATCGTAAGCAGCACCCCTGCCAAAACGCTGTTCAGTAGTTACCAGCGCAAATATAGTATATGTTAAATTGATTTCTTATGCACTGCACTATAAAATAGTTGAAGTGTTATAAATGAGCAAGATTATA
The DNA here is from genome assembly GCA_949987695.1 of Merzomyia westermanni. Lineage (NCBI taxonomy): Eukaryota > Metazoa > Arthropoda > Insecta > Diptera > Tephritidae > Merzomyia > Merzomyia westermanni. The sequence goes on from OX465288.1 coordinate 190,051,227, forward strand.
TGCGTACCACTTTCTTATTTTTTGGCAAAATTCAAATCGTGCATAGGTGTAATATATAGAAGTACATACATACATATGTACATGGCTATCAAGTGGTTTGAAAAAGTAATTGTACATACATACCACATGGATTTATTTTTTTTTTGGTATGTAGTAGGAAACTCTCGAGGTAATTTTGTCAGTTAAATGATAAAAATAAAATTATTAAACAAAAAATCCTGTCGAAGGAACTGCAATACTTCACTTTAACTGATATTGGTTGTCGTCGTTGTTTTAGCTTAAATTGAAATATAATAAATTTGAAGAATGTATAGGGTTTATGTTTTTTGATAGCTAAAAATTTGTTTATTTCTTCTTATTTTTAGCATTTTTGCCATCTGAATTATTTTCCACTTTTTGTTTCTTCTTTTGTGGCTGTGCCTCTTCCTCGTCTTCCTCGCCAGTTTCCTCGTCGGTCTCTTCGTCCTCAATATCGACAACGTCGTCCTTAATATTCTGTCCCATTATATAAACCGGGCCATTACCTTTGATTAACTTAAATGTCACAGATGTTTCAAAGAATTCCACATCAGGATTTACGGCCCGTGTTTCACCTGCCTTCAGTACGGCAATGGGAATTTTTAGTGAATCCTTAACTGTATATACCTGAAATAAGGGTAGCAAAAGAAATTTAAACGTTAGTATTAAAATAAAATGTATGGAATTATTAATAAGTGTGCTTTTCATTTAATCATATTTCAAAAAGAGAGGTGTGCATATTTTTTAAATCGGAAAGCTTATTTGTAACTAACGACTAGTATATCAGTTCTTAAAAGGAGCTCACACACTTTTTTCAATTATACTTCAACTTTTTAGTTTAATTAACTTTTTAGTGCGATCACTTTATGTTCTTTTATATTCGAAACCTAACATTCGGGATGCTATATTTGAGCAATTTTCTGGAGAAAGTTTTCATGAAAACTTGAATAACCAAAACTTTACTGATTTAGACGGGAAAGTGGTGATTTATGAAACATCGTTCTAGTATCGGGAGACTTAGAATATACCCGAAGTAGGCATACCGGTCGTAACAGGTGAATACTATGCAACTGGATGGTTGATCTACGGAAATGATGCCTTTCACCTCTCATTACCCATCTTGTCCTTAGTTACGGAAGAAGAATTGACATGACCTAGAAGGTTCCGGGTTCATATCCGGCAAAGGACTGTCACTTTCGACAACAATCGCCAAAGCCTTCGGGGAATGTTTTTGGCGTCACAAAAAACAACAACAAAAAACTGGTAACTTGGTGTTTCCTATTATGGTAGTTATCGGTAAAAAGAAATGACTTGCATAGTTGTCTTTTGTAACTCGATTCAAAAAGAAATACGACAACTGATAAGTAAGAGATGCAAAGTAAAATAACACTTAAACATCCACAATGATATTGATCAGCAACAGTTAATTTACATACATACTAATACTATACAAATACAAAAGTTTTTGTTCCTATTAATACTCATACCAAATATGTAGTTATATTATATTATGAAATACATTGATACGTACTCCTAAATTGACTGCAAGAGTTGTGTTAACCATCTAATAAGCCGGACAATAAAAACTATGGCAAATATGGACGAACACGAGACATTTGTAAATATGTGATACATGTCTGCTGGTGTACTCTACAGACGTGCTAAAATGAGCCAAAGTAAAAAACACTATTCAAACACCGGCATATTTCATTCCGAATCTAGCGCTGGCCCTAGCCACAGCAACACCTGAAACGGTAGCGCGCGAAAACACGATCGCGGTTCAGAAGCAGACAAAGTTAATGAAAAGAAGTTACAGTGTAATACAACAAATATAATGACACAAATGAAAGGTGCAAACAAAATTTATATGGGGCAGATCATATTAACTAAGTAAAGCACGTAAATAATGTAATCATAAACTTGTATGATTTTTTTTTTTTTATTTACGTGGTTTATGCAGTTATGAGCTATTTATACGTTTATACGTCTGACGTTAAGTAAGAGAAAATGATGTGCAATAAAACAGTGGCAAACATTGAAATAAATATGAATTTTAGTGCTAATTGAAAGAAATGTACAAATCTATATAAAACAGATAAACAAATTTGTAATGTAGCTAACTAAAAAGAGTTACTCATCGGTACACACTAAGGTGGGAAGTTGAATTTCCTACTAATAATATGCAGCTAAATATTTTTCCTTCAATATTTTGGCAGTTTTGAAAATGTGATGTTCCACAAAATCTATACTAGCAATGATATACCTGTAGAAATTAATATTAAGGCCTTTGACATTTACAGTATTTTCATTTCTCCATTCTAAAAAATAACAGGAAATTCTTTTTCGTAAGCACTTAGCAAGATATGAATGAAATAACAAAATAAAACTTTTTTTTTCGAAAATTTGAGATTTTCTATGAAAATCAAATGTGAAATTGCCGCTTCTAAGACAACAACCAAAATAGTGAGCACGCTTATAATTTTTTTGTTGCTTTTAATGTAAGCATCGAATTGACGCCTAATCATGCAAATTAAAATTGTTCATGTAATTTTTACCTAAGTGAGAAATCTTACATGAAAAACTTAATAGTCATACAAAGCGCAATTTAATAATCACCCACAAAATATATTGTTTCTAAACAATTCCCTTTAAAGGAACAGAAGGCAAAACAATATTATTTTTGCTAGTGTGGCTGTATATGTTTGTGCTCAAATCACTAAATAATTACTCCATCGAACTCAATGCTTTTCTTACAGAAGTATTTCTGGAGGGTTAAATTAAAACATAGGGCACATTTAGTTTTGCTGCTGAATTTTTTTTTTTTTTTGTGGAAAAGCAAATTCCACTAAAAAATAAATTTTCATAACTTAAAATTTTAATAAATTAAGAATAACGAGAGTTAAAAAAGATTAAATGCTCAACTTTTTAGAGTGTGGAACTGCTGTGCACATTTGGTTTTGGAGCTGTATAATTGTTTTTTTTTTTTTTTTTTGTGGGAAAGCAAGACTTAACACTTGACAAATTTTACAAAAAAATTAATTTTCAAAAATTAATAACTTGAAATTTATATCGTCAGCTTAAAAATTAAAAAAAAAATTTACATGGCATTCATAAAAACTATTTAAAATTTCGTTAAAAAAATAGGAAAAGTAATGAACACAATGTTGAATTACTTAGCTTATAGCTAGAATATGACATATGTTTGCCCGGTTGATGCAATATCCCATGCTCACTATAAGCCGACAATATTTCTCGAAATTTTCGATGTCGAAAATACGGGCGCGGTTAGTGAACGATCAGTTTGTCAATTAATCCAAAAAAGCTTTCATATAGGATACCCTATATCGGAACCGCCAACGCTATCAGATGTTTAAATCAAGAGAATGTTCCGACTTTTCGGATTTGAAACGAAGCTTTGTAACATGTTGCTGTGCTCTAAAAAAAATTTTAATTACACAACAAAACATCAAAAGTACAATAGCTCCATAAGGCCTTTATTCACCAGGTCTTATTTACTTCGGCTTTATTACACAGCGCCCATATAATTGTTGTTCTAAGCACAAAAAACACTTCCCACCGGTTTGGAGAGGAGAGTGCTAAGAATATGAGCAATCCTGTTCTGGAAAAAATCCGGTACTACCACCTCCTGGTACTAGCCCTCGTGGATTTTAGTCGACTCTTAAGACAGACACAGCTTATTGCGAATATTTTCTAAAATGTTGGGCGTACATTTTTTTCCCCGAACAATGTGCTAGGGCCGGTTTCACTTTTTCAGTTTCACTATCTAACTTAACTAAGTCACAAATTAGTCAGCCTACCAGCTGACTTATTTTCGACCAAGTCAGTGTTGCTGTCAGGATTTGATGAAATAAATTTAAATTATTTGGACCTTATTTGAGACTACCGTGCGCACTTTCTTCTTTCCTTACAGTTGATTGGATCTACCCCGGTTTCTTTCAATTTCCTTCAATGTCCCTTCATCCAACTTTAAGTTTTCTTCTTCTTGTATCTCTCCGTTGACATAGCTTACTCCCTTCATTATGGTATATAGAGACTTTTAGACTAACTTCTACCAAAAATTGAGATAACAAAGTGATGACATCAGTGCCTTTTGTCCGGATTTTAGTCCAAATAGCCAGACCTTAGTCACCTTGAAAATCAAATTGTAAACTAAACCATTCTCGAGCTTCCCCTGATATGTACAGGGTGGCGCAAAAGTCATCCTCCTATCAGAAAATGCTATAAATTTTGCGATTGGCCCCTAAAGTCAGTTCTGTTTTGACATTTGTGTAGTAAACACATGCGAAATACACGTTAATAAACAATGTTACGCTACACTGCTCCAGAACGCGGAATATTGCTGACTATTTATTTGACCAATAATCGGTCGGGGCCAAACGGTTACTGTGAATGGTGAGCGCTACAGAGCAATGATCAACGAGTTCTTTTCGCCGCAACTTGATGAATTGGGATTGGAAAACATGTGGTTCCAACAAGACGGTGCAACAGCACACACTGCACGTGCCACAACCGATATGCTGAACATCGGAAGCTTACTTTTGCGCCACCTTGTACAACAAATTTAAACAAAATCAGTCAACACGTTTAGGAGGTATTTAACCACAGAAAAATTATATATAAAGGCTGTAAATCACCCAAAAAATTAAATTTTGTACTCGTTGATTTATTAACTTTTAAGGAAAACAATCTTGTTAACATATCTGGACAGCTAATAAATTCATAAAATATCTACGCTGAAAAAAGAGTATTATTAGTGAATGGTGAAAGAGTGTACATTTTTTTAAATTTTAATTCTGTACTGAATTAAACTCGAGCATTCAATAACACACACACTCTTTGTTTGGCTTTAAATTTTTTAAGCCATTCAGGAATGGATGTTATTTTATGTAAGCAAAAAATCAGGGACGTTTCTGCGTCGTTATTGTTCCACCGGTAAGTAACGAAACAACACTGTATCGTTAAATGCTGTACCAAAACGTGTAACGAAACTCTGAGAAACGATACTCCTTTGTAACAAAACTACGAAAAATTTTCCCAGAACGGTTCCAGCAGGAAACAAAACCTGTACCGAAACTACCTACAGATTTGATGCCAATAACAGAACTGTAACAGAAACGCTAGGTATAGAAACAAAACTTGTAACGAAACCTCAGGAACGAAATCCAAATAATAATAGTGGCATGCAGTACATGTACAGTGTTTCACTAGAGGAGAGACCAGGCGGAGGGGGGGATGAAAAGTACAAATTTTGTTTGATTCGTATAAAAAAACTGGCGATGGTGATAGAAAATACAAATTTTTATTCATACATAAGGCAACGGATTATGAAAAATTTACATTAATTATAATTATCATTAGATATTTCATTTTCTAATGTTAATTTATAAAAAGTTTGTTGTATTGCAATGTCTTGAACCTCATTTTTATGAAACGTCGAAGCACTGCAGGATGCTTTAGCGGTTTTGATATCCTTTATCTCTGGATTTTGGAGTATTAGACTTACGTTTTTCGCCGCTTCTAGATCTATTTTGGCTGCATGTGGCCTTAAATTTGTCATTACACCTGATAAGTAATATATCATTCAATATTCTCGATTTCATGTTTGTGTGTGACTAATATATGTAGTGCACTCCCGTGAAGAGCCGTTCCAAGCTAATTTCAGTTGCAGCTGCACCATTTAAAATTTTTGCCAATTGATATCTCTGTGTTAAACTTGTTTGCGTTTCCCACTAAAGTAGAATATCAAACTCTGGCGATAGTGATGTTGATTCTCGAAAGTCAATCAGTAATTGTCTTATGCAGACTTCATGCAAAGAAGCGGGGCGTTTTGCCGGCACTTTCATGAATGCTGGGCTTTGGTATTGCGAAATTGTCCCAGAGTTCGACTCATTAGTTGGAGTAGGTGTGGGTGTTGATACTGTGTCTATATGACGATGCTATGTCAATAGTAATGAGAATCGTGCATCCAGGTACATAAATGATAATGAAGTATCATTTTCCATGAGATGAGTTTCTCTGGCACACATTGCCTGATACAGTTTTGTAGCAAGAGTGCCTGGTAAATAGTTTGTTTCGTACTTGCAGCACTGCCAAATGCCAAAAAATTATCCAAGTGCTGTTCTTCTTGGAGTTTCTTGCTGGCTATTTTAGCCGAACGCAATGATTTAAACAAACTGGAAAAGTTAGTTACTTTTCAAATTTTTAACACTTCTTTACAGCGAGACGGCTGATTTTTTGCGCAGTGTTTCGTTACAGCTTAAGGTTCTGGCAGTTTTGTTACTTAGAGTTTCGTTAGACTTCTGTTGCTCATTGGGAACGGTTCCAGTCATTCGGTTTCTAATTGTTTCTATATTTATGTGTTTCTGGGAACAATAACGGCAGAAACGGAGTTTCGTTTCTATCCAAGGTTTTGTTACTAGTCTCTGCAAAAAATCAAAATTTTGAAAAGAATGTCGACGAATGCACACTGAATTGATTGAATCTTTTTACAGCTCTGGTATTATTTTCCAATGAGTGTAAATTGGCTGACTTGCAAAATCACGTTTTCACATGAAAAATTGTCATAGATTTAATCCCATCTTAAATAGATATTTTCATTGACAGTAAAATGTTTTTCTGCCTGCAATATTAATATGATAGTAACAGTTAAACAAACAACTGCAACAAAAGAACGGCGACATGTTCATCAAAAGCGACAAAGCAAATTTTATTGACAGGTTAAACGTTATCATAAAACACATATCACGTAGGAGCTTAACAACAATATATAAGAGATACATCATTTATTTAGATTGTTGCGTTATGACATGGCATCTACATTTTTTCTTGTGCGTTTATTAATTTTTATATTTATCTTTTTAAACAATACATACTTATAACGACGGCTTTACATGCAGATGATACCATCTATAGCGAAGAGTTGCCGAACATTTATGGAATTGTGAAACACTCTGCGAAAAATTGTTGCACAATAAAAGCAGCGAAAAAGCGCATTCCAATCATAGACTGGCTGCCGAAGTATGAATGTTCATTTCTTCTACAGGATTTTGTTGCTGGTCTAACGGTGGGCCTAACAACCATACCACAAGCCATAGCTTACGGTACTGTGGCGGGCTTAACGCCACAATATGGATTGTATTCCGCATTTATGGGATGTTTTGTTTATATTATTTTTGGTACATGCAAAGATGTAACAGTTGGTGAGTATAAATATAATTTATTACAAGGAAAAAATACTTCAATAATTGCACGATTTTCAGCCATCCCTTTTCAAATTTTGTTTTGGCGTAGTGCCATCTTCAGTGTAGTTTTTTTATGAACCCGTCACGATACTGCAGGCTTGACTGAGAATTTTTAAGTGTTAGTGCACTCGGCAGTCCTCGTGTCACACCTACTTGCATTCGACTGTCGTCTTGTCTCTGCCGGCGTTCATTTGCTAAATCTCCCTTTTTTGATTTTTTAAGTTGGCGCAATGTAAATTTGATCGCCTCGGCTCATGATTGACAAGCAGGATATTAATGTTGTGCTGCGCTCAAAAACTAAGAGATCCCAAATTTTAAATTTTAGCCAATCAACGCCGGCAGAGACACGACGACAGTCGAATGCAAGTAGGTGTGACACAAGGAACACCGAGTGCACTAACACTTAAAAATTCTCAGTCAAGCCTCCAGTCCCGTAACGGGTCCGTATTAGAATGCATATCATATTCACTTTAGTTGCTTCGGTACCTACATACTAAAAAGACATAATGAAATGAAAAATTACACTGAACATTGTTTAAATATTCATTCTGTCGCAAAAATTATTTTAAAATGGCAAACTACACAAACTTTTGTAACTCTTCTGAAGGTCCCACCGCTATAATGTCGCTGATGATTCAGTCACATGTAATGACTGGTAGTGCTGATTTTGCAGTATTAGCTTGTCTTTTATCTGGTGTTATTACATTACTTATGGGTATACTCGATTTGGGTGTGCTGGTGCAATTTATATCGGTACCTGTGACGATAGGATTTACAAATGCGGCAGCAATAACAATTGCTAGTGGACAAATTAATAATTTATTTGGCCTAAAAAGTAAGTTTAGCATCTTTCTTTCCTTAATTTTACTACAAACTTATCAATGATCTAATTAATGAGTTGCTAGAGTAGGAAGTATGTTTTCAATTGCCTGCCGGGAAAATATAAGGAAATCAATAGGGCGTATCATTCAATTTCGCAAAAGCTTCGTTACCACGAAACGCACTTAAATAGGTGAATTTCTGTTTTACTATTTTCTGCTATTTGTCTTGAATCGTTTTTTTTTTATTTTATCTACCTTATTAGGTTTAAAACATTTAATTTGAATTGATGTTTCCTTTTAAAAAATTCCCTACGTATTTTTTTTACCATTTCCTGAGAATTTGTTGTATGAATAAAAATGTACGAGCTGCATACTACCAATAAAGATGTACTTGTCTCTTTAAGGCCCTGTGAGCTCCAATTGCCAACACTGAATTTTTAGTTGACATTATACTTTACTATAGCGATACACAAATGCTTAAATGAGATAATTTCACTTTTATCAAATTCAATACACATATTAATCGCAAAAATTTTTATAAAATTAGAAATGCCTTGATAAAAAGAGAGTTTGAAAAAAAATACACAAGAGAAAATAGATGTTAGAGTTACAATAGCGCCATGAACCATAGAAGGTATGTATAGCAAAGCGTAAGTCTAAGTTTTAAAAACGCTGGTAGGTAATTCACCAAGGTGCCAACAAGTATAATACGGCGTGAATGAGGTATAGTGAGACCAAGGCATACCCTACTTGGGCATATTCTCACCCCCTAACACGCAGTGAACACTCTGCCCCATTACCCACAACCGCATGTATTTCTTCAGAGGTTATATTTAGAGTATAGTATGCAATACTGCAGCCCGTCGTCAAAAAGCTGATTGTTGTTGTTTTTATCGAGAAAACACTCCCCGAAGGAAGTGTTGTCGGAAGTAACAGTCCTTTTCCGGATATGAACCCGGTACGCGCCGGTACTCCCTTGCGGTACATGCCCGGCTGTTGTGGGATCGATTTGGTGTGACCAGTGAAACCTTCTAGGTCATCTCACCCCTTCCTTCCGTAAGGGCATATTCTAACCCCGAGCAATGCTAACAAATCCGTCAGGATTGGAAAGGACCTCTAGCAAACAATTCAAAACCAAACTACACCCTTTCCAGATTGAATTCAGAAAACTCCAATTATATTTCAGAAAACGACAATTGAATTTCAGATTTGGCAATTGGATTTCGGAACATGTCAATTGAATTTCAGAATAGGCAATTGGATTTCAGAATGTGTCAATTGGATTTCAGAATAGGCAATTGGAATTCAGAATGTGTGAATTTGATTTCAGAAATAGACAATTGGATTTCAGAATGTGTCAATTGGATTTCAGAAAATACCTTTCGAACTGTTTTTGCGATGCTAATACTTGATTTTGTATGAAGAAGGCCATGAAATATGCAAAAATTATTTTGTGCCGGTCAGTTGTAATTGTGTTCTTAAAAATGGAGTTTCGCGATAACTGTGTAATTTGTATTATTATTTTCCAACTTTGCGTAATAAATTTGTTTTTATCTGAAATCCAATTGACGCCTTCCGAAATCCAATTGTCTATTTCTGAAATTAAATTCACACATTCTGAATTCCAATTGCCTATTCTGAAATCGAATTGACAAATTCTGAAATCCAATTGATGTTTTCTGAATTCAATATGGAAAAGGTGTAGTCTTCAGACAGGTCCTCTTCCTAATGCGATTTTATTTAAGATGTTGATAATACCTATAGCATTCTACCTTTTCTGGCCTGGATAATGAGTAAAAATTTTTCTTGCAGGCAGTAAAGGCACTGTTTATAATTAGGGACTTCGTCTATTTGGGAACCAGCGTTAACAGAGAAGTAATGGCTGATGACTGGGTCGTGTTATCTGAATAAAGAAAAACGATCCAGGCCATTATGAGGACTAGGCCTACATTGGTGTTCCAAATTAGCTCCAGTTATCCAAAAATTGATGAATAGCGTGCTTTAATATGCAACGGCGGTAAAACGCAACAAATGATGCCTCCAGTGTTGAATTACATTCCCGAATTGGAGGTTAACTATTTCCCACTTTACGTTGCAATAAACCCTTTGAAAGCTTTTGATTTTCTGCTTAAACGCTGTATTCAATGTCAACAAGATTAAACGAGAGTGGCTGACTTGGATATTATTTATAGCATTATAACATTTTTCTATTATATCTATTATGCATTTATCGCTAGTTATTTTTAGAAATTTAATCATAACTTTTTTGTTTTTATAAACAAAAACATAGGTCCTTCCAATCAGTTCCTAGAATCCTGGATAGTATTTTTTACTAATATAAGGAAAATAGAACGTAATGACGCAGTACTGGGCGTAGCGACATTAATTATACTATTATTAATGCGTGTAAGTATTATATATAACACTTCATAAAATATCTTAAATAAAATCTATAGTTTTATTAATTTTATAGAAAGTCAAAGACATTCCATGTTCTTGTAAAATATTAACCAAATACATATCACTGTCACGCAATGCATTAGCCGTCATCATTGGCATTATACTTTCTTATTATCTTAGTCAAAAGGATCGTTTGCCGTTTCGTGTGAGCGGAGAAATTGTATCGGGTTTGCCACCATTTCGGTTACCGCCCTTTCAAACTTACGTGAATGGTACCGAGGTTGGGTTTAGTGAGATGACACGAGAATTGGGTGCATCAATTCTTACCATACCTATTATTTCGGTGCTTGAGAGTATTGCTGTGGCAAAAGCGTTTTGTGAGTACAAGATTGCACATATATATTAGATACCTACATACTCGTATGTACTTTGTCATTTATTTTTCGTTATTTACTTCTAAAAAATTTTAAATTTGCAGCTATGGGAAAAATAGTGAATGCCTCGCAGGAAATGGTGGCACTGGGTATCGCCAATATTATGGGCAGTTTTGTCTCATCAATGCCTGTTACTGGATCATTTACGCGCACAGCAATCAATAATGCGAGTGGCGTTAAAACTACACTTGGCGGCGCTGTCACCGGTGTTTTGGTTTTGTTAGCTCTGGCATTTTTTACAAAAATATTCTATTACATACCGAAAGCTACTTTGGCTGCAATTATAATAGCGGCTATGATATACATGGTGGAATATGATAAGATTGCTGAAATTTGGCGTGCAAAAAGTATAAAACTGCAAATATTTTAAAGTGAATTTTAATTCAAATTTATTTCTCTGAACTTATTTCTATGCAATTGCAGAAATGGACGCCATCCTATTTTTGATCACTCTGCTCACATGTCTCTTTTGGGCACTCGAGTATGGAATAGGCTGTGGTATTTTTGTGAATATGTTATTCATTTTATATAAAAGTGCGAGACCGAAAATTAGCATCACAACAGAAAGGGTACGAAATGTGTTGCTATTCAAGTCTAAAATGCAATCCAACGTAGTTTTAAATTGTAATGAGGCACGTACACCCTTCAGAACGATAAGAAAGAATTTGAATTAATGCAGTCGTGAAAAAGACATGATGACCTTCAGCTGCCTTTTTATATATCCTAGAGTAAAAATGCGAACAAAAATAGCTACAAACTTCGTATCTCGTTCTGTACCAGTTACAAAATATTTAAAAGGCTCGTTGAAAAATCCTATCTATGAGAACGGTTGAGAACTACCGTAAGGGAAGCTACTTTAGAAGTGTCAGAACAGAAACCCGTAGGGGACGCCGACAATTGGCACAACTAGCACCCTGGCGATATAGTAGTGGATACTTGAAAGCATTGCTTGTTTATAGATTTAAAAACTAGTCCTGCTCTAAGTTAGTTCTAGTACACGTTGGATCTCTGGACAAAATTTTTTTTGAATTTGAAGTATCGGACATACAAGAAATTCCTTCTTATTTTACAGATCGAAAACATAGTCGTTGTTGTGGTGGATGTGCAAGAGATTCTAAGCTATGCCGCAGCAGAATATTTTAAAACCAGAGTAATGAAGCATGTCATAGCAAATAAACATCATCTTAAAAAAGTTGTGATAAAAGGTGATGAAATCTTCGGGATTGATTCAACTGTGGCATTGGTAAGTACAAAAACTTTAAATTCAATTTGCAATAACAAACACTTGATAATGTTCGTCTTTTCACACAGAATATATTAGAATTGAAAAGAGATTTGAATGCTGCGAGCTGCCAACTTGTATGCTGGAATTGGCAAATATCTTCAGCTGGCGTTATTTGTCGTTTACATCCCGAAGCACGTGATTTGTTTAAGTTTAGTAAAACTCTAAAGGAGATAATACTGCTAGACCTTTCGCCCCAAAGTTTAACAATACATAATGGAATTGAATCAACTGCAATACCTTTATAGTAAACATCTGTTTTCCAAATTGGTTTATCAAATTAAGAATAACTATATACTACTTATAAAAGAGCTGCTCTAAGTTGTGCATATAAATATTATATTAATATAGTGTGAAATTTCTGAAATAGACATGGTATTATGAAATTAATTTGTTCCATTCATGGTAATTCGTTAAAACATAAAATTATTTCCCGGAACAAGATTTTATTTGTTTGAGTAGCGACAGAAACACTCCCCGCAGATTTTAGAGTGTTGCCGAAGTGGCAGTCATAATCGTAATTGTAGAGGTTTGCCGCAATTGATGTGGCCAACCTTTTCAACTGGGAGGTGCCAAACAGTCCTTTGTCAGATATTAATTAACCCAGTACGATGAGATAGCGGCAAATTTACGAAGTAGTTGTTTTTAGCGACATAAACTCTTCCCGAAGGTTTTAGGGAATGAACCCGATACGCTCCGGTACTCCCTTGCGGTACTTCCCGACTGTCGAGGTAGCGATTTGGTATGACCAGTGGAAACTTCTAGGTCAAGCCACCCCTCCTTCCTTTAGGAAGTAGAAGATGGGTAATGAGAGGTGAGAGGCATCATATCCGTAGATCAACCAACGAGTTGCACGTCATTGCCTTTGTGCATGTTAGTCGCCTCTTGCGACCGGTATGCCTACAGCAATATTACTTTGGTCCAACCCTGTTGAAGCCGCGAGGTATCTGGGACTCCCGTTAGAAGAGCTTGATGACAATGTTGGGTAAGGGAGGTGATATTTTAGGCAGGTTAAATAGTTCTAACCGTCTTTGAAAAAAAAAAATATTCGAAATAAAATATTTTTTAAACAACCAGGCCGTTGTGGTAGTAACGGAACTTCGCCCTGTGTATTTAACAGATCGTGGTGGTAAAACCAAAGTAATGCCGGAACAACGACCCGCCTGTCGTTGGAATGTATTTGAATATACAGTCAAGCCTCCATGTTTTTGTTTTATAAATGAGTATGCAAATACATATATATAATTTTTTCAAATTCGTGATATAGGTTGCGACACAATATGCCTAAGTCTAAAATAGGTCTATTAGTTAGAAATTAGGATCCATACGTATAAGTAAGTGCAAATCAACGACTTTTGACCCCCTACCTAAATTTTTGGCCGTTTTTTTTTACCCATTGGTGCCTTGTTATTCTTGTTTGTAACGACCAAAACACTTCCCGAAGGTTTTGGGGAAAGTGACAGTCCTTTGATGGATATGAACCCGGTACGCTCCGGAACTCCCTTGCGGTGCTGCCCGACTGTCGTGGTAGCGATTTGGTATGACCTGTTGTTGTTGTTAACAGTGCTTCACCCTGCCCAATGGGCTCGATCACTCTAAATTGTCATAAGGCTCTTCTAACGGAAGTTCGAGGAAACGCGCAGTTTCCACAGGGTTGGACCAGAGTGATGTAGGTGTTAGAAGAGTAGGTTCGATTGAACAGGAGATGTTTGGTATCATGAGGGGACATACCACATGCAGGACATGTGTTTGGTATGTTGGGGTTCAGTCTGGATAAGTAAGAGTTCAACCTATAACAATATCCAGAGCGAAGTTGTGCTAGCATGACTCTAGTCTCCCTCGGAAGTACATGCTCCTCTTCAGCCAATTCAGTTGGCTGAGTACTGATAACGGGATTCACAGGCCGAGATCTGAGTGATCTGTCTACCGACTCAGTGTGGTCATTTAGAGCCCGCAGATTAAACGGCAAAGAGATGTGGTGCCTGATCTCATCGTAGTGCTTACGAAGATATCACCTTATGTCTCTGGGGGGCGGGGCTACATCCAATAAATGTCGATTTGGATGACTGGGTTATGACAGTTCAGAAGGAACTGTCTACTCAAGAGTTCCACGTGCTCTTGAACATTGAGCAATTTTGCCTCTTGATGGAGGTGAGCCTCAGATGACATAAGCAGACATCCCGTAGCAGTTCTGGTGGCGGTGTTTTGGCAGACTTGCAATTTCCTCCAATTGGTGTCAGCAAGGTTGGGCGACCATATGGGCGCAGCATAGTTCGGCCAATAGCCCTATATGTAGCAAGAAATGTTTCTTTGTCTTTTCCCCCCAAGTCCTGCCGGCCAATGACTTGAGGATCTTATTGCGACTCTGATAAATTTCTTGTTCCTGAATTTGACTGATGCCAGTCGACCATAGAGGTAATTAGCGGTCCACCTTTTAAGGCCAGCAGGGAGCGGTGTCTCTTCCGGGTCTCGAAGGAGTGTGGCGTCGTTGACCGTAGCAAATGCATTTGATAGGTCAAGTGCCACGAGAACCGTCCTATGGTTCGGTGGGTGTTGATTCAAACCATAATTTATCTGTGTTGTAATGGCATTGAAAGCGGTTGTAGTGCTGAGATTTGCGGAAACCATGCTGGTGATCGGCCAATTTCAGATTTGCAATAAAGTAAGGGAGCAGAATGTTCTCTAGTAATTTCGCAACCGGCGAAAGGAGGGATATCGGACGATAAGAATATCCTTGGTTCGCCGGCTTCCCTGGTTTTAGTCGGGGAACTAAAATCGCCTGTTTCCATATCTCAGGTATGACGAAAGTAGATAGAGAAAGGTTGAAAAAACCCGCTAAATAACTCTGTCCCTTGTGGCCTAGGTGTTTAATCATATTCATGACGATTCCGTCGGGTCCGATGGATTTTCATCCTGTGTAGCCTTCTAGGTCATGCCACCCTACTTCCTTAAGTAAGGAAAAGAGGGGTGAGAAGCATCATATCCGTAGGTCCACCATCGATTAGCACGTCATTGACTTTGTGCATTATAGTCGCCTCGGGGTGGCGATTGTAAACAATTACCTAATTTTATTAAACATATTCAAGATTCTTTTAAATAGAAACAAATATGATTTTGTAGCAAGTTATATTTATAACTCTTCAGGTTAATAAATAAGCACCAAATTATCACGTTTATAAGTATTAACATACATACAAAGTAGATATTCTACAATTTTGGCTTTATGTATGTTGAGGGCGCGAATTATACTACCATGCGAAGCAGAGTGTTTTACATAGCAACATGCATACATAGCACTTGGTATACACACCGACGTGATAGATTTAGAATTATTCATTAACTACCTCGTTTTTATATTACATCCATCTTTTTAAATTATTTAACTTACCTCAACGACATTGAATTCATCCTCCTTCGCCTCTGCACCTAGTAGAATCTGTTTGATAATTAGCCTCTGTCCTCGAGGGAAATCCTCATCGTTAGAGAGTACATCCCATGACACTGTACTGTCCTGTCCAGTTAATGTTACACCTGCAAACAAAAATCCCAATAAATTTCCATTAACATCTTTAACTAAAAATGACGTGGAATGATATGAATTGGGTTCACATCGAGAAATATTAAATAATGCCGGCAAACGTCACCGTAGGTAGCAGACGGCGCCATTTTTCACTCGTGAATTTGCAAGGCAAGTCTTGCAAAAATTCATAAAATAGGCATTGCTTGCCATTCCACAATATTGTATACTTAATATTTACCATAAAATGATTCGTCAGACATTATGATTCTTTAAATAAGTTGTGATTTTTTAGTTAACAAATTCACGCTAAAAATTTGCACAGAAAACCCGAACGGCAGTTGTATAAATCGAACGAACGAGCCTGCAAAAAGGAAGTGTAGAGGCAAGCAAAATCAAGCCGGCAGCACGGAAAAAAGAGAATGCCAAAAAATACCAGAAAATGCCGTGAATTTGTCATTTGCTTTTTAGGTGGATTTTCGCGAAATTGCAACCTAATAGAAAGCGCCAAAAGCTTGTTTAAGCTGATAACACAATGTTCACATGAATCAATTTCCTGACTAGCAACTACGAAAATTGAGGAAATTTGTAAACATGTCCGATCCGTTTGTAGAGAATTGAAGTAGTTCTGCAGATAGTATTACTGTGTATCATTCGCCAAATGGAATGAGGCTGTTAACCTTTAAAATAAATATTTTTTTTTTTCGACTAACATTTTCATAATAAAAAAACCCCTACTGTGTACACTTTTTTCACTATATATTCAGGAATTTGAAATTCATACAGCTTAAGAATTCAATTTCGGTTGCTCTCATGCAATTTCTAATAGCATGAGACATATTTGACAAAAAATTCCCGCTGTGCGTTTTTATATGGTTGAGCTGATATTCAGCAAATTAAAACTCAATTTCAGAATCTTCAGAATTTTTTAAGGCATACTTTTATTATTTATGTTTTATTGCGATACAATTGAAGTTCATAAAATTTCAATTTATATTTAAAAACTGTACAAACAAAACCGCCAGACTGGTATCGGAGTGCTTAGGATTTTACATTAAAAGAAAATTTAATTCTTGAGGTGTCTATGACGATACGCCTCGTGTGCTAAAAGGCTTTTTACACGATATTTTGTCAGATGTATCTGTCAGTTGTAGACACAAAATAGAGTGGTTTCTATTTTCGTCTGACTTACATATACAAACCAGCTATTCTTCGACTTCGCATATAAAAAACCATACCTTGAAAATACAAAGCAAATGAAATAAATTTGACAGAGCGTGTGAGTACATATGTATCCAAAAAGTAACTGGTGAAGATGATAATACAAAACGTGTAAAAGTACCTCAAGTGGGGCGAGTTGCTGCTATTAAGGCCGATTAAAACGATTCAGGAGTTTCTGCGCTAAAGTATTTGTGTTCAGAATTAGTTTTGCTATGAAGGGGCTTGCGACCCTCACCCCCCACTGTTGTTGTTGTAGCTACTATTCAGCCTGCCTAAATATCATTTCCCTTGCCCAACATTGTCATCAAGCTCTTCTAACGGGAGTCCCAGAAATCTCGCGGCTTTAACAGGGTTGGACCAAAGTGAAATTGGTGTTAGAAGAGTAGGCTCAGTTGAGCAGATGAACAGATGGTTAGTGTCATGGGGAGAAACGCCGCATGCCGGGCAGACATTTGGCATGCCAGGGTTTAGTCTGGATAGATAAGAGTTTAGCCTGTTACAGTATCTAGAACGAAGTTGGACCAACATGACCCTTGTCTCCCTAGGCAGTTCACGTTCCTCTTCGCCAACAGGTCGAGCTTGTGGCTGTAGGACGGCGTTCACCGGACGAGAGCTGACAAAGGAGTTTACCGACTCAGTATGGATGAGATTGAGGGTCCGACGATCGGACAAGGATGGTATGAGTTTATTCTTGAGCACAACACGTCTACGGAGGTGCCGGTCGCCAGGATCGTGCTCCTTCCTCTGGTGGGGAGGGGAGCCTCGATAAGTAGTAATTAAGCAAAAGCGGTGATAGGATACCACCCTGTGGCACCCCTTGTTTGATTATACGAGGTTTTGATCTTTCGCCTCTAAATTCAATCGATGACTGCCGACCACTCAGATAAGGGGCGGTCCAACGTATTTGCCTTTCTCCATTTTTCTTGAATGACAAAGGTGGTCGTAGACAGATTGAAGACAGTTGTGAGGTAGCTTATTCCCTCTTCTCCGAGATGTTTTAACATCAGAATGGATATATCGTCGGGGCCGATCGATTTGGAGCCTTTAGATCCCCGTATGGCCTCCCGAACCTTCGTGGGGGGGTTGGCAATGGTCGCTTGGCTATTTTTGCGTTTGTGCGCTTCCCTGGTGGCTCGTCTGGTGGTTTATTTCGACGTTGCACTGTCTAACTTGTCACACCCCACTAATTTACTTTATCTCCTAACTCCACAACCGGTGGACCTGATCAAATTTCAAGGAAATATCCATTCTGGAGTGATTAGTTATCTAAGAAACCGCTTTTGGTATTTGTCTAAATTAGGTATTTTAGGTATATTTTTAAATTCAACTTTTATGAATAAGTTCCACCTAAAAACAATAATTCACATAGTCGCCATCGCCAAATGTCGACGGGAAGCATGGATATACATATGTCTTCTGATTTTCAGTCGGTAAAAGTTGCTTTTGTATGGGAAACAAATTTCCGTATCTAAACGCCAATAATCAATTACTCAACAAACTGTTATATTGTTTTAAAGTTGGCAGCGCTGGAACCCTTGTTTCTGTTCGTTTGTCTTCTTTGGCGCCATTTATATTAACGATTTTATTTGTTTGTCATTTCTCTATCTACTTCAAAAGCTGACAGTTGTCATTTTTTTCCCGCTTTCTTTTTACGCACTTTCGTGCGTTGTGGTTTTGGTTTCTCGTACATCATTTTGCACGTGCAGGTTTAAAAGGAAATTATCCCAAAAATTAAGTATTTTATCAATATAAATAAGACGAATACTACACATAGAATGGAACGCGAAGAATTCTACGGTAGGAAACATTTTCAATACGCTAAATGACGCAGCTAATAGCTGATAGAAACGTATCTATAAACTTGTAAGTTTATTAATAATTCGCATAAGTATAAATTTCATTTGAATTGTAGGAGTGACGCTCAGTGAAAAGGAACCTTTAGCACAGTTTGAAATGGAGGAACCCAACACACAAGCGGAAGATCAAAAATTGGTCATCAAACAGATTTGCTTGGGAGCTGAAGCCAAAGAAGGAGAATTTAATGTTGTACAGGTGAGTGTGTATATCCGCATGAGCCGTGTTAAAAGTATAATAATGAAGAAAACGTGCCACTTAGTTCGGATATGTGTGCACATTCGTTTATGTATGTCTTCATCCCAGTGATATTCAATTGTTTATATGTACATATGAAATTGAATGTGTAAATGACCAATGAATGCATAGTCAACAAACAACTTATTTTATAGCACATAAACAAGCAATATTTTTTGCTTTGGTACAGTGCCACAAGCAATCTTTTTTAACAGGGTAAACGCACTAGTTTCCGAACACTTTTCCTCAACTTTGACTTCGACTCTTTTTCTCACCATAAACGCTACCGCGAAAAGATATATTATTTATAGTAGCATAAATATTGCTCAATAATATGAATATGTACTAATTTTAAATATAATGTTAATAAATTAAAAATTCCAAAAAGTTCGATTTGCTCTAGTTTCCTGACAATAAAATTTTGTTTCCGGACGCTTTGGTCTTAGTTTCCGAAATTTTTATTTAATATTTATATACACTATATTTTTGTAAAGTACTTCTGAAATATAAAAACGGCTTTTGAATACAATAAATACGTCTTAGTCATATTCACATCTCTCTGGAGGGGCATCTCTGATTTAGACACTGGTCATAAACCAACTGTTTGATCGGTGGTCCGAGGGATCAGCGAAATTCACGGCGTACGCAGTTGTTTTATTTGTCATAATAGGTAGGTGGCAACAATTAGCTATATGAAGGTCCGATTGTTCCAAATCTGCTTCATACTGTGCTTATCCGAAGTTAAACAAATCCTTCAAGCTTGCAAATTACAACAACTAAACATGTCTTGAAGAGCAAACAGACGCTAGGAAGAATCTAAAAGGCGGGAACGTACATCTATACTGGGTTAACGGACATATGGGCATAGATGGAAGCGAAAGGGATGATATGTTGACCAAGAATGGAAAGTCTCTTGAAAAGTATATCGTAGAACTCCCCATTAGATTGGGAGCATTGAAAAGCAGCCAAGAGTTGTAAACGATCGACCAAGCAAAACCGGCTTGGAAGTAACATGGCATGGTAAAGTTTTCGAGGCCATGTGCAAGTTATATGGGTTAACAACATTGCTCTTGTCCGTAAAACGGACGGTTGTACGAGAAATGCTTGAACATTTTTAGTGATCTTTCCGCTCGCCAGATTAAGGCTCCGACTATTAGGAGTTCCACAGCTATCCTAAGATAAAAAATTTCTCAAGTACAGTAGTGCTTACTTCTACATGACTTTCTTCTAATTACAAGCCGACTACTTCAAAGCAGATTAAAGTTTAGTATGTTGAGATAATTTTTAGTTGACTTCTTTGAACTGGCTTTTAGTTCGCTACTGCGACAGGTGTTAAAGCCGACTACTTTAGGTTAGTTTATTTTCGAACTTCTTTCGACAACTTTTGGTACATTTTATTGAAAATAAAGCTTAAAAAAGTATTAACACATCTCAAATGTACATATATTTCCACACATATTTCTTTGAAATTATACAGTATTTTACAAATATAAATAAGAGTTACCAATAAACACTCATGCATTACAAAATTTAATATTTCATAGTACAAAATGAGATTAAAAGATGATGAGGGAGTAAGGTACCTAACAACCGTCTTCAATCTGTCCATGACCACCTTTGTCATTCCACAAAGATGGAAACAGGCCAAGGTGGTGCCACTACTAAAGCCCGGCAAGCCGGCTAACGTGGGGGAGTCATATCGACCGATATCACTCCTCTCGCCAGTAGTGAAGACCCTGGAGTCGGTCTTGCTCCCTTACTACACCGCTAACCTACGATTAGCCGAACATCAGCATGGATTCCGCAAAATGCATAGCACTACCACCGCGCTAAACGCCATCACCACACAGATAGGTGTCGGTCTCAACCAATCTCGCCCAAACGACAGGACCGTGCTAGTTGCGCTTGACTTGTCGAAAGCTTTTGACACTGTTAATCACGCACAACTCATTAACGACCTGGAAGATTAAAACCTTCCCCCCTGTCTAAAGCGTTGGACCGCCAACTATCTGAGTGGCCGGCAGTCATCGGTGGAATTTAGAGGCGAAAGATCAAAACCACGTATAATTAAGCAAGGGGTGCCACAGGGTGGTGTCCCATCCCCGCTTCTGTTTAATTATTACATATCGAGGCTCCCTTCCCCACCAGAAGGCGTCTCGATCGTCTCCTACGCCGATGACTGCACTATCCTGGCGACTGGACCCTTCGTCGATGAGCTCTGCTCGAGAATTAATTCTTACCTGCCAACCCTTTCCAGTTTCTTCGCTGCACGGAACCTGACATTGTCACCGACCAAATCCTCGGCCACCTTATTTACGACGTGGACAGCGCAGGCGAACATGGAACCTCATCCACACGGAGTCGGTAAACTCCTTTGTCAGGTCACGCCCAGTGAATGCAGTCCTACAGGCACAAGCTCCACCTGTTGCCGACGAGGAACGCGAACTGCCCAGGGAGACAAGAGTCACGCTGGCCCAACTTCGTTCTGGATACTGTAACAGACTAAACTCTTACCTATCCAGACTGAACCCTGACATGCCAAATGTCTGCCCGGCATGCGGCGTGTCTCCCCACGATACTAACCATCTGCTCAATTGAGCCCACTCTTCTAACACCAATTTCACTCTGGTCCACCCCTGTTGAAGCCGCGAGGTTTCTTGGACTTCCGTTAGAAGAGCCTGATGACATTGTTGGATGGGGGGTGACATCCTAGGCAGGTTAAGAAGTCGCTACAACAACAACAACAACAACAGATTAAAAGATAAAAAATTATCTGATTACGTATGTACATGCCATTGTTAAAGGGTAAGGAGGGTGTTTTCGGCCCCACTGTCGGGAAGTTCAGTCTCCACGATCAGACTTCGCCAAATGGATCGCTGGTGCCCGAAACATAGTCATGTCCAGCACTAGGTTTATGCACAAGAAGATCCGCCAGGCTACATGGCTGTCCCCCGATCGAAAAACAGGCAACCAGTTCGACCACGGTGTGATAGACGGACGGCATGCTTCCGTCGTTTTAGATGTTCGCACAATTCGAGGACCTAAAATCGACTCCGATCACTACCTAGTATCAGCCAAGATTCGTACCCGCCTCTGTACGACAAAACAGGTGCAACAAAAAACGCAGGGAAAGCTGGACCTCGAAAAGCTGCAATCGCACCAGACCGCCAATTATTTCGCAGATCGCCTCTCACAGTAATTAGATTCCGCCGAACGCAAAGAAACATCTGGTATGATGATGAAGAGTGCCGCGCTGCAACGAAAAGAAAGGACGAATCCGTAGGCAACGCTGAGATCGAATGCAACGAGGAGTGTGTATGAACACTACCGCAAGGTGAAGGGGAAAGCGAGGTGGCTTTTCCGGGCGAAAAAAGAGAGGCAGAGAGGAGTGAAATCAAAGAGCTCCAGATGCTGGCCAACGAGAATCACGCCCGAAAATTCTATCAAAAAATTCGGCGAATGACAGAAGGTTTTAAACCCGGGGCAAACTCCTGTAAGAATAAGAACCGCGGAATCAGCCTTTTGAATATCGCATATAAGGACCTATCATGATGTGAACAGACTGGTTGGACCTTATCAGTGTGGCTGCAGACATGGTAAATCTACTATCGACCAGATTTTTACAATACGCCAAATCTGGGAAAAAAACGCGTGAGAAAAGAATCGACACACGTCATCTCTTTGTTGATTTTAAAGCCGCTTTCGATAGCACGAAAAGGAGCTGCCTTTATGCCGTTATGTCTGAATTTGGTTTCCCCGAAAAACTTATACGGCTATGCAAAATGAGCTTGAGCAACACCAGCAGCTTGGTCAGAATTGGGAAGGACCTCCCCGAGCCGTTCGAAACTAAACGAGGTTTCAGACAGGGTGATTACCCTCTATCGTGCAATTTCTTTAATTTAATGCTGGAGAAAATAATACAAGCTGCAGAACTTAACCGTACTGTAATCAAATTTTATAAAAGCGTGAAACTGTTGGCGTATGCTGACGATATTGATGATTGTCCTTAACAAACGCGCCGTAACTTCTGATTACTCCAAATTAGAAAAGAAGCGGAAAAATGGGTTTGGTGGTGAAGGAGGGCAAAACGAAGTACCTTCTGTCATCATGCAAAGAGTCAGCCCATTCGCACCTTGGCAACCGCGCCGCTGTTGGCAGCAATAATTTCGAAATAGTAAAGTACTTCGTTTACCTGGGTACCAGCATTAACACCAATAATAATGTTAGCCTAGAAATCCGACGAAGAATTACTCTTGCAAACAATGGTATGGATCTTAAGAAAAGTTGTCAATGACTTTTTTATCCATTCCATATTATTACTATTGCACAACATTACATTTTTAAGTTATTATAGAATTCAAACCACACATGAATTATAAATATCTGTTTTTTTCGCAGGTCGAAGCCCGACTAAATCATAAAGAAACATTGAAAATTCCAATAGCCGTCCTTAAAGCAGGCGAAACGAGAGCTTTACGTCCCAATGTCGAGTTCCTGAACACTTCAGTTACATTCAAATTGATCCAAGGTACTGGTCCCGTTCATATGTATGGTCAAAATTTGTATGGTCAAATATCCATGGATGAGAATTGCGAACCCGGTTGGTATGATGGTGAAATGGATGAGGAAGAAGAGGATGATGATGATTATGAAGAAGCGTCGCCACCACCGCAAACGAATGGTAAAAACAGTAATAAAAGAAAATAATAACTACGTGTTTGGAATAAAATTAAACACAAAAAACAAAACAAATTTAACAAAAAAAACAAATGTTTGAAAAAAAACTTATATTTTGTGCACCTAAGCTAAGAAAAATTGACCATAGGAGGTATTTCTATCAATAAATAATTTTAAAACACAGATCTTTTATGGTATGGTATTTTGCAATATGCGCTATAGTGGGGATGTCAGAAAACATCGATCGATTCGAATAATTTCCACTCTATGCATACACGAAAGCTTTATTTCTTAGGGATCACGGAAGATAGCCACTAAAAATTTGTAGAGTTCAGCAAATATCAGCAGAAATTTTAATTTTCAATCCACAGTTCACTATCGATTCGCAATTTTATTTTAGCTATTTAGCCAAATGTTTGCTGCCCAATACCAATAAACAGCCACTCTACCAATGCCATCACCATTGGGGGAGCTCAGACACCAATCAGAGGGGTGAGTACCTATTAGAATTCATATTGAGTAATTACCTAAGAACACCCCCTGGTGCTAAGAAGAACTTTTGGTAGTGAGAAGCAAAGTGCGTAAGTTATTTAACAAAGCGAACCGCACTAACCACGGAGGAATACTCGACACAGCTAACTGAGTATGACAAAAAAATCAGAAAATCAAAGAGAGCTAGCTTTAGAAACTTCTGTGAGAGGATAACTTTAAATCCAAAGGCAGCTAGGCTTCACAAAGCTCTGGCCACGGAGCAGAGGGAAACAAGAATGGATTTGAAACTCCCTTATGAAGATTTCACTAACACAGAGGAAGAAAGAGCTATGGCACTGCTAGCCGCTCACTTTCCGGATACATCGACAGACCTAGAGGAGGTCGAGGCCTAACACGGGACTGGTCCGCCACCTGGGGAAGTTTCTCTTCAGCAAGAGTGCACTCACATTAGAAATAACATTATTTGAGCGGTATAAGTCACCGGAGGTGGATGGGATATATCCAGCCTTCCTACATCAGGGAGAGCAACTCGTCCCATTTCTAACAGGTATCATGCCTAACCTTCTTCGTTCTCAATGCGGTGCAGAAGATCATAGGAAATTAGATCAAACACTCTAACGGGAAGGCCTTTGCACGTGAGCCAACATGCGTACAGAGACAACCATGGTGGACGACGCGGTTCAGACAAGAACCACAAGAGGATGTCCACAAGGTAGAGTACTGTCACCTTTCCTGTGGAGCGTAGTAGTGGATGAACTTCTGTAACTAATGACAGACAATTGGATCCGCTGACAAGGGTACGCGAATGACAAGGTAATAATTGCAGGTGGTAAGTTCCAGTTTCCGCTCTGCGATATTATTAAAAGAGTATTAAATCTTACAAAAAGGTGGTGCACTGGGATAGATCTGAACATCAACCCCGGTAAAACAGCCATCATTCCATTCACTAAAACAAGATCCCTGACGGGAATGAGGCCAATCACCTTAGGAGGAGAGTCACTTGAGACTGTCTCCTAAGTAAAATACTTGGGGATCACTTTCGACTACAAGCTACTTTGGAGAAAATATGTTGAAAACACAAGATCAAAGGCCGTGAAAGCAATAATGGTGTGCAGAACAATCGCGGGGAAATCCTAGGGATGTAGGCCGCTGCTGTTAAGATGGATGTACACTATGATAGCTAGATCTCTAATAGTATACGATGCTGTGGGTTGGGCCTCCAGATCAAGTCTAGGCATAGTGCAGAAGGCACTCCCTTAAATCCAACGGCTGGCTTGTGTATACATATATGACCGAAGGAATGCGCACATGCCCTACAGCGGCAATGGATCCGAGCCCGCCGCACATCGGCAGCTAAACGCACCGTATTAAGCATAGCCAAAAAGGGGTTTCGCAAAGGATAGGTGATCTCGTCCGCTGGAGCAGAGAAACTAAAAAACCAGCTCCCGATGTGCAGATTTCCAAGAGGGGATATTGCTAAAGTAATAAATTTTGAGACGAACTTCAAATCAGAACTAGGGGACAAGACTTCATGGGTTTTTACAAAAAAAGATTAATTCCACCAAGACCGAGCCATACTGTGGTATACAGATGGAATGAATGAATGGTGCATGAAAACCACAGAAGTGGTTGGTTCGGGCATCTTTAGCTCACTTGCGATGCTGTCCATCCCGCTAGGAGGATACCCAAGCATTTTGAAGGCGGAAGTAGTCGCTATAAGTTTATGTGCAGAGATAAACTGCAAAGTGGCTACACCGACGAAAATATCACTATATTAAGTGACAGTCAAGCTACTTTCAAAGATATATCCTCCTATGAGATAAATTCCTAGCTGGTACTGGAGGATAAACTGCCTGGCGTCGAGCAACAACGTCCGACTGGCTTGGGTTCCAGGCCATACAGGGGTGGATGGCAACGAACGGGCAGACCAATTAGACAGCAACCAGACCCACTAACCCAAAAGCATTTCTGGAAATAGGCTCTCACACAATAAGAAAAAGGCTGAGGAAATAAGAGACTAACATGAGGAAGACGAAAGCTCTAATGGGGGAATACAATAGTACACGTTACAAAGCAATAATAACCCTATCCAAGAATAATCTCAGAATAGTAACGGGGGTTCTCACGGACCACTGTAGGCTTAAAGCCCACTCGCATAAACTGGTCATCTCGTCCAGCAGCCTATGTCGTTTCTGTGATAGTGAGAAAGAAACAGAGGAGATGCGAAGCTATCTCGACGAGAAGACAGAAGCACCTTGGTTTCCCGACACTAGAGTGCAAGCACATACACGATATAAAGCTGACTTCAATCCAGGATCTCCTGATGTTGATCAGCCTAGACGATGTGATATGAGCCAACGAGGGCACAATAGATCTTAACCTCACTACTACTATTATTATTATAACACCATCACAACCTTGGCCTTACGACATATCCATGCTGACGCTACAACATCTCGCCTGTAAGGAAGATATCTCATAAAATTAAAAAAGACAAGGTTGGTACCCCTATTAAAGCTTGGACACCCAGCTAACAAAGGCCGGTAGCCAACACGTTAGTGACAGACCTACTCCCTTACTGCACAGCTTGTTACCTGCGTAGCTGAATATCAGCATGGTTTCTCAACATGCACAGCACACCCATAGCGCTGAATGTCATGAACACTCAGATAAATGTAGACCCAACCACGGAAGACCCAATCATCTTACTGTCCTAGGGGTTCTGTATCAAAGATCATAATGAAATACTCAACAGGCGTTACATTATAACCCGTTTGATCAAAAACAACATACACAAAGGCTGTAAACTCATTTGTCAGCTCCCTCCAGGTGAATGCCGTCATACAGGCACAAGCTCCAAATGCAGAAAAAAGAACTAGATGCAGGAGGAGGCCTCTGTAACGGGTTAAAATCTTACCTATCCGTCATGGGGTGTGCCTACCTGCTCCCCATGACACCAACCGTCTTTTTAACTGCTCAATGCTTCTAACACCAACTTCACAT
The DNA here is from genome assembly GCA_949987695.1 of Merzomyia westermanni. Classification (NCBI taxonomy): domain Eukaryota; kingdom Metazoa; phylum Arthropoda; class Insecta; order Diptera; family Tephritidae; genus Merzomyia; species Merzomyia westermanni. Next base: position 190,078,445 of record OX465288.1, read on the forward strand.
TGGTCCAATTCTATTCAAACTTCTAGTAACCAAGAACTTCCGTTAAAAGAAATTTACGACAATGCTCGCTAGGAGGGCAAAAAACTTGTACAACAACAACACGAGGACGACTATAAAGAACAAAAATAAAATTATATCGACGTTTTTGAAGCCACCTAGTGTGCATCCACAGCAGACTTGAGCAGTTTGCATGCAATTCTATTTCCATATTTGATTTTCATTATCACTAAAGTACCATTAAGAATAAATTGTAGTGCTTATGAAAGTGAGACTCCACTCAAAATCGAAGTTGAAGAGTAATGGAAGAGTGGTTTCGGTAAAATAATATTTTAAGTTGTTAAATTTATTTCAGTGGAGTTTGATTTTATTAAGCACTAAAATTTTTATATAATGGAGTTAATATTAGTCAGTCAATTCTAACCAGATTAATGAATAGTGCACATATACATATATATCCAACTATCCTTTCAAAGAAGAAGAAAATAAAAATTACTGTATTTACAACTTCCATTTATTTTTCTTCTTTTTTTTATATAGTAATATAGAAATTCTATTTAATAAGAGATTTTCATTCAAAACGTAAACTGTTGTTGTTTTCTTTCGCTAGAGAACTTGGTTTCTCGTCGCTTTACCACTAACTCTTATGCTCTAAATACAAGACTATGTCATGATACAATTAAATTAATATTTTAAAAATGAGACAAATTGAAATAAAAATGGTATTTTCGTAATACTTTTTGAACACGATTTACAAAATTTTTCTTTACATACATTTGTATGTATATACAATATACATTTTAAATATATCCTTGACTAAGAAGTATTTGTAACATATTATGTTTATATATTAGACTGGGCCAAAAAATCCATAAACAAATTTTCACAAAATTGTAAAGCAAAACAATAAAAAATTTTTACACTTTGTTTTTGTTTTGCTATATAAATTTAGAGAATATTTTGTTTACTAGAGTTAATTACTTTCCCCAATGGCGAAAAAATACTGAACATTTTTCAGATCTCTTAATACTAATTTTAAGAAATCTATATATCATTGCTAGTTACAATTTTTTATGACTAATCCCATTTCTTCATTAAAACTGCCAGACCAAAAAAATAAAATAATCTAGATGCATATTGTTTTGTAGGAATTTGAGCTTCTTCAATAGTAAAACCCGATTGAAGCTTTTTGAAAAAAAAAAACGTTTAACACATATTTTTAAGCCATACAAATTGCCTTTTAGAATTTGTGTTTATCATTTTTCTACATTGATATTCGTTTTTATCTAATTTCCAAAGCAAAAACGTGAAATCTGAAAACCAAACCAATGTTTAAAGTTTGATTACCCTGGAACAACACAGCTGGTGAAAATTTTTTTGAGAACGATTTTTGGGGAATTCGAGTAAATCACAAAAGCATATGCAGCAAAATATTTTACCTTCCATGGTTTGGCAGTTTTGAAGCAAAAGTCAGATCAGTCTTAAAAAATATAAACTAGGAATGATAGACCTCTAAAAAAGAATAAACACTAGTAATATTTTTTTCACCATTCTGAAAAAGAGTAGATATCAAACAATTTGTTTTTTGGGCCAGTTTAGTATATACTTTTTTTCTTTTTTTTTTGAGATCTCATTATACCTTAAGGCAATGTAGCTACCGCATTATAAATTATGATGAGATAACCACACTGTGCCAGTTCCAGAGCGCTGTTTTCGGCGCTCTAACTGTTGTAGAGTAATTCCAGCACGCTGAACACAATGGTACCACCCATCTTGTTAACTTGAATCAATTAATAAAATAAAAATAGTAACGTGGGTTTTAATAGTGTGGTTTTCATTTCGATAAACCACCAGATTGCGTTGATTGTCCCATGACTCCAAAAATATGTACGTATACAATTTGGACTGAGATAGAAAAAACAGGTGGTGCATGACACGGACTGATCTCGGTCAATATCAAACTTATTAGAGTCACTCACAAAAACGAATAGCACCATTGTGCTAAGCGTACTTTAAAATTTGTTGACAGGTACAAGCGCGAATCGTCACAAGGAAATGTTGTATTTTTATGCACAGTGTAATTAAATCAAATACAGTTGCAGTGAATACAATAGCATATTTTTGTAGTATTGCTTATATTATCTATATGTAAGTTGCCAATTTGAAAATAACAATTTGGTTTTTAGATCTATTGTAGATTTGATTGTCGCAGAATCTCTTTCAGAACATTTTGGCTTATTTCTAGCTTTGACTCAATAACACAGGTGTAAGCGGTCACCGTGATGTGGCGGTTGTGTGCTCGCCTATCAAACCGAAGGACAGAGAACATCGAAATGTTTGGAAAAAGTTGTTTCAAAACGGGGTCACCCCTAGGCATTGGTCGGCAAGCCTCAGAGTGTATTTGTACCACGAAATATCTCCCACCTCTTTTGAATAAACCGCGACATGCCGAATTCTTGTCCGGTATTGTGTACCCTATGACAACAACTATTTTGTTGGAAGAGACTGACGGCAGTTACGGAGTGGGGCGTGCTGAGGCCGAAGTACTCTTACAACAGAAGAATATGGGTATTTCTTTATGAAAATATTTTTCAAGCACTTAACCTATTTAAAAATTATATTTTGTGCCAAGAATCAGTTAAGGATATACATTCTATTTCAATTAAAAATGAATGAAGAAGTTATCGCCTATACAAAAGCGAAGGCCGTGATTATTCGTATTTTCAACTACTACTTCAATTTGGTTGCACTAAATTCGTCTGTCTTGCTGCACTAAACACTTGAGCTTGAGCTCGTGTTCCGATAGATAAAAGAGGGCGGCATAGTTGTTATGAAAGTCGTATTCCTATTGCGAAGTGTATATTTGTATGTATGTTTATGCATATGAAACTTTAATTAGTTAATATTTAAAAAAAATCAAGTAATTTAATAAAATAAGTGCTTTACATAAAAAGGCTATTCTTTTGACTGCAACCGTATTTTTAATGCTTAGTTTAATCACAGATTTGAGATGATGAAGGTGTTAAGGTGTTGGAACATTCCCAAATTTATGCCATCAACACTACTTTGTAACAAATATATCTACTTAGTAGAACTTAAAATAAATAACATAAATAAATACATATAATCAACATTATTAAAATAAGTACAAATACTTTTAGTCAAAGCTCTACGCTATTTACATGTACAATATGTGTGTTTGTGTGTATTTGTTTGTAAGAGCCTATGTGCGTTTCATCTGTGAGCCCTATCATCTCTTATTGGTGTTTGTTTGCTAACATGGCAATTCTCATATGGCAATGTTTGTTGAATTTCGAACATATGTAGCTCTTTTTCTTCAACAAAAAATTGTTTCGCCAGCGCTTAACATGCGCCCACAATTTCTATATTAGCGTCACAGATATATTTTGACGCGGCACTCTGTAAGCATTAATAAATTAAATTTACATATTCAAACTATTTACTTCTTACGTTTCTTAATTAATTAGTAATATATTTTATGTATGTACATATGTATGTTAATTGCTTTCGCATGCAGTCGGTGGCGCATGCGCATGTGCACACACGCACCTGATGTGTATAACACGTCGGCCATCGCTGGGATGTATTAATTCGATTCGTCGACTCCATTCTAATTGTTCCATATCGTGGCGTCGCTTTTTTCGATCGAAATATGAAATCGCGCAGCTAGCAGGTATCCAAAATATGGAAGTGATGAGTACAACAGCCACTGAAAAGTTGTGGGGAAAACACAAAAGTTTAATATTTTCTGTTTTAAACCGGTTTGTCTCAAAATAAAATTGGCAAGAGATGATGAAAAACCGTTCCAAAATTGTTTAAAAATATACTTAATAAAAACATATACTTGGTGCAGTCGCTTATAGTCAAGTTTCGTGATTCTTATACCTTTTATGAGCATGCGACATCGTGGTCAGTTTAAGAATCACATTTAATAATCACAATTAAGAAATATCTTCGATGATTTTTATCACAAATAAAAAGGATCTTTAATTTGGCCGATGATCCAAATCACAAATGAAAAGTATATTTGATTTGAAACAATTTTTTTTGATTCAACCAAATCAAAATGACGCAAGCCCGGTACCCATTTGGCTCAAAAATTTTTTATACATATAGCGAAATTCGAATATGCTGATGTCGGTATATAAAGGAGCACAAAAGAAGCGAAAGACACAATTCCTTTGATGTCTCCATGTTTGTCGGTACGTATGTATGTTCAAGCCTAAATAACTATTACTATTGAAAAATTTTTTCAGGTGTATCACGAAATATACACCAAATTTTTTCCATTTCTGAAGTATTTACTGTTTTTATTTTGATACTTGGTGAAACCTTGCACGATCATTTGGTGTGATATGTATAGAAAATTAAGGCCGAACTTCTCTTCCAATTTGTGGTGTCCTACTTTTTTTCCACAAATTGGCGAGACCTTGGGGCAGGGCCGGTGACAAGTATTTCTGATATGCAAGAATTTGTTGAATCTGGAACCTTCTGCTCGAATTATACATAAGTATAGGATATAATCTATGTTTTTACTTACTGACAATGTTGTCTTTCAAGAAACGTAGAACGCGATTAATATTTATCTCCTCAATAATATCCCAAAAGCGTTCTACAACATCTTGTATGGTTTTCTCACACACACCCTATATATAAAGAAAATATTTTAATTGGTCAAACTGAATTGGTAATATAATTAAATATGAAAGCACTGTCGAAATAAACCTTATTGCAGAATCCCTGTATGCATGGAGTTCCATCTGGCAGCATGTCAGGCGGCTCTACTGGAAAACAAGTTTCGTTTATGCTCATGCGACAGCAACTGAAATGAAATTTAAAGCGTAGGTACAAAAACAAAATTTGTACAAATTTTATATACATAAAAGCGTTTTAATTCTTACCGTTTACACGCATCCTGTATGATATCGCACATACAGCTTTGTAAACCTTGCGTTTCACAGTATGGTATGCATTTGCCATTACGGCATTGGCCACGCTCTTGGCATATTGTGCCATCAGCCATTGGTGGAGATTTCGGACACTCGGCATGTGTGCCCGAACAGCGTGCCTCCTGCTCACAGGTGGCATATTGTGCGTCACGACAATTCATACCAGCGGGCATGAATTGACAATTTTGGCAGCAAGGCGAATTTTTATCGCTACACATAGCGCCTTGATTACGGCGCAATTTGCAATTCTTATCACAGCAAGCGTCATTATCTTCTGTGCCCAGTAAGCCAGCATCGCATTGCTCATCACCTTCGACACGTAAATTCCCACAAAAGGATTCTTCAGGTTCGGAAAAGCAACGACCTGATTTGGCTTGCAATACTTTACGTATTGAACGTAGAGAACACGGTGAAAATTTCTATAAAAACACAAAAAGTAAACATGAATATAACATTTCATCCAAATCTATCACACAATCTAAACTTAAACTGGAGTATCAATATCTCTTATAAATGGAATGGAAAATTCACAATTACGTCACAAAGCAAGAACTGCATAACTAGTTTCAGTTCAAGCGCCTGATCCCCATAGAGAAGAGAATAGTTATGGTGTTCCAAATATTGGCAATGTGTCAAGAACACCAAACTTAAATTTTTAAAAGGCAACCATTTTTAGAACTTATTTACTGCTACTAACTCTAATTATTAACTAAAATTTGGTGGTTAACTTTTGATTTCTTCGGTATCAATTACCGCGGATTGAGACATTGGTAGTTTGATTAACCATCTCAGTTACACAAACGAGGATGTACGGATACTCAAGTTTTAGATTATCATTAACGGTGAATAAATTGTTACATATTTACACACGTATATGGTACACGTAGCTTCTCGAACAAAATTAATTATGTATATAGGTAAGACCACATTATAGTAAAACATAATAAGTAACTATAAGAATATACTAGACCGGGAAAAATAATTTTTTTTTATTTATTTGGTAATTTTTTTCTTTAAAACTTACAGATTTTAATATTTAATATGGTTTTCTGATTTCACTTCTACAACAATACTGAAAAAAATTAAAAATTATCAAAAATAATGAGAAGTAATCAAAACAACTTTTTTTTTATTATTTCTGATTATGTTTAATAATCGTAAAAAATCATGATTTTCTTTGATTATTTTTTTAATTAATTGGAAAATAATCAATAAAAATTTAAAGGAATGGTAACCAATCATTAAATGGTTTCTCAAGAAATTAATTAATGAAACCGGTAATCATTACGCTAAGTAATCATTATTTAACAGTTCTGCTTTAAATACCACAACTACGAAATAAAAGTCCGCCAACTGGTAACTGGGTACATGTTTGCTGGTCGACCCTAACCTTGTCGTTACAAAACAAACCCCTAACCTCAAAAAACGAAAACCAAAAACTTTCTTTGTTTTGGGGAGTTAAGGCCAAACTTCGATCTGTTATTAAATTCCGATGTTGCATTCGGATTCAGAATTAAATTCCTTTTACAATCTGAACCAGGGTTGGGTCACTTTGGATCAAAAACTTTTAAAATAAAAAATAAAATTTTATTTGTTATTCAAAAAAATTTGAGTGATGAGTGAAATATTATTGGTTATTCAAAAAATTTTAAATAAAAAATAAAATTTAAATTTTTATTCAAGCTTTTGAAAATGAAAAGTAACACATCGATATACAGCAAAATTATACCCGTATGTGCATATATGTAGACATAATGCGTATTTGTAAAGATTTTTTTTGGTTATTTCGGTATACATTGAGATGCACTGAGTTTATTTAATTCAATTTCGGGATCATTGCTGCGCAAAAAAAGGCTACTTAGGAACTACTTGGTGGTTTTCAGGGTGATTTCGGGTAAGTTTTAGGGATAATTTTGGGATTTTTTCAGCATCATTTCGTAATTGATTGATGTATTATATTAAGATTTTTTTTGTCCATACTTCAATTATTTTAGGGATCTTTGTGGGACTTTTTCAGAAAAATTACTCCAAAAAAGTATCGTAATGATTCCAAAATAGTCCCGAAAACCACACCGAAATGACCCGGTAATGCCCACAACACAATCCAGCATATGTCCCGAAATTACCCTGAAAAAGTCACAAAATGGTTCCTAAAACTCCGAAAACATCGAAGGAATCCCGCCAAAAGCCTTATTTTGCCCAGAAATGGTCCCGAACTTGCATCCAATGAACTCAGTGAATCTCAATTTATACAGAAATAACCGAAAAAATCTTTATAAATACACATTATGTCTATATGCACATATGGGTACAATTTTGCTGTATCTCGATGTATTATTTTTCATTTTCAAAAGCTTGAATAAAACTTGAAATTTTATTTTTTATTCAAATTTTTTGAATAACCAATAATATTTCACTTATCACTCAAATTTTTTTGAATAAAAAATAAATTTTTATTTGTTATTTTTTCGTCACTCGTCACTCAAATTTTCGAAAACGCCATTCCTTTTATTAAAATTATTATTGTTGTTTTTTTTTATTTTTCTCATTTTTATGATTTATTAAAAGTTTTTACTTGAATAAGAAAGGAGTTTTTAGAGACATAGCTTTTCTTATAGATCCATTTTTTTTTCATAATAAATAATTATTATTCTTCTATATGTGCACTGAAAAAAAAAATTTTTTTATTCAAACAAAAAAGGTTTACCATTTAAATTCAGAACTGAATTATCAAAGGTTTGGTTTTTTAAAATTGTTCATATATAAAAGTGAGGCATGGTACTTCTCCACCAACATAAAAAATTTTTTTGTATTTGACCCAGTGTATGTAGTATGTATGTACATATGTACATAATTTTCCAAACAAACCCAAACTTAAAATAAATGTTCAAAAAGCTTTCCGAAATAAATATTAAACTTGCAGAATTCTGATTTTTGGTTTATAAAACGTTTGAAAATAAACGTTTTATAATTGAAATGACACGTTGATAAAAAACCTATTAATGTAAGCCTATAAAAAAATTTCAAAGAAAGCTTTTTATAAGTGTTTTTTCTGAAACTTAATTCAAACCATATTTTTTTTATTATTTAGCTATTGCAATAAAATAAATAAATAAGTTGTATCATAAATAGTTGTCATGCATCGAATTCTGCAACCTAACCCAATTATTATCAGGCGCAGGCGAACATGGAATTAGACGTCTACGTCGACGGCATTAAGCTTCCGACTGTCACACACCCCAAAATCTTAGGGGTCACGTTTGATAACATGTTCAAATATGGTGCTCATGTAGCCGCGATTGCCACCAAAGTACAAAGCCGTAACAAAATCCTCAAGTCACTAGCTGGCAGTACTTGGGGTAAAGACAAAGAAACGTTACTGGCAACGTACAAGGCAATCGGCCAGCCGGTTCTGAGCTACGCGACGCCAATATGGTCGCCGGGATTAGCAGACACACATTGGAGGAGGTTGCAGGCCTGCCAAAACACCGCACTCAGAACTGCCACTGGGTGCCTCCTTATGTCTCCTGAGCACCATCTTCATAATGAGGCAAAAATGCTCGATGTCAAAGAGCATTGAGAGATGTTGACCAGACAATTCCTGTTCAACTGCTATAAACCGCAGCACCCGAACAGGAACCTGCTCAACGAAAATCCGCCTCACAGGAGAATAAGGAGTCACCTCCGTAAGCATTATGACGAGATCCGGCATCACATATTCTCGCCGTTTGATCCAAAGGTGCACCGGCGGGCCCTCAACCTCATCCACACGGAGTCGGTAAACTCCTTTGTCGGGTCACGCCCAGTGAATGCAGTCCTACAGGCACAAGCTCCACCTGTTGCCGACGAGGAACGCGAACTGCCCAGGGAGACAAGAGTCACGCTGGCCCAACTTCGTTCTGGATACTGTAACAGACTAAACTCTTACCTATCCAAACTGAACCCTGACATGCCAAATGTCTGCCCGACATGCGGCGTGTCTCCCCACGATACTACCATCTGTTCATCTGCTCAACTGAGCCCACTCTTCTAACACCAATTTCACTCTGGTCCACCCCTGTTGAAGCCGCGAGGTTTCTTGGACTTCCGTTAGAAGAGCCTGATGACAATGTTGGATGGGGGTGCATCCTAGGCAGGTTAAGTAGTCGCTACAACAACAACAACAACATTATCAGATTGCAGAAGTGGTTAAGATTAAGATGATTTTTGCTTTTTCGTCCTCATTCTCATGTAAAATCGTTTATGAAAAGAATTTGCAAATTTTTTAAGTTGAAAAGAAAAAAACTGCCAAATAGTTTTCTCTGGAATTTTTGTAAATATTTGTATTTCACTTTTAAGGTAAAATGATTTATAACAGTTTGTTTTTAAAGTTTATAAAAAGTTTACTTTAAACTTTCAAATAAATTAAAACTGAAAAAGCTTACATATCGCTCATCGTAGCAGGTTTACTTTAAATTATTTTTAAACACATTTACAGAAATACTTGTTGGGAACTTTTTTATTTTTGGAAGTCTTAATTTTACAAGAGAAATGTGAGTACCTTTATATATGTGTGTTGATATGGTCAAAATATGTATGTCAATTTATTATTTTGTATGCAACTTACCTTATTATTGACATCATACCCACTCACAGAATAGGTATACATAAGAAAACTACCACCTTGTGAGGCACTTGGCGAACACTCTGGTATATCAGGATCATGCTCGGATCCCCAATTGTGACCAAATTCGTGCGCAGTCACTAAATCTGCTTCACGTGTGATAACACGTTGTCCATAGTGATTGCGTGAACTACTTAAACCCGAGTTTAAATACAAAGTGTATCCATTTTTGAAATATTCTATTGAAGAGAGAGTAAAGAAAATGAGTCAAAAACAAAAAAATTATATTTGCATGAAAAAAAAATGAAATTAAAACGTTGTAACCAGAAATTTGAAAAAATTGTTTTTTCTTTTAAAATAATAAGCATTTATAAAGAAAGAAAGAAACGATTCAAAGTTCGGCTGGCACCGAACATTACCTACGTTTATGTATGTATACCCAGCTGTGAATGAGATTAAACATCATTCCCTATATGACGGGCTTAAATCTAAAAGGAACTATATTTTTAGTCGACGGTATGAAGTTATAGCATTGTTGACAAAATATTGAGATTTGCGTGACCTCGTACTTTTGTGCTCTTAGCCCCGTCAACACAGTACAAATGTTATTTTGGAATTTCTGTTTTTCGGACCGGTTTAACCAAAGTAGCTGAACACATCCCAAAATCTAAGGGATCACGTTTGATAACATGCTCAACTATGGTGCTCATGCAGCCGCGGTTGCCACCAAGGTACAAAGCCGCAACAAAATTCTCAAGTCGCTAGCTGGCAGCACTTGGGTAAAAGACAAAGACATGATGCTGGCGACGTACAAGGCAATTTTCCAGCCGGTCCTGAGCTACGCGTCGCCAATATGGTCGCTGGGGCTAGCAGGCACACACTGGAGGAGGTTGCAGGCCTTTCAAAACACCGCACTCAAAGGTGCATCGAAACCATTCAATTCCATGTAATAGTTATTTAGTCATGCGCGTGCAAACATACAGACAGACAGGGAGAAAATAATATCTATTCTCTAAGCTAGTTTTATTGCCTAAACAGTGTACAGAGGGAATAAACGATTTCTGTGCGGTAAAATAGATCCTTGACTTTAAGCTGAATATCTAGCAAAAAATTAAGAAAATTGCATTCAATTTAAGTTGCGGTTTTTGAGTGACGCGCGTACAAACATACGAACAGACAGACACAAATTCTTAAAACTATTGTTAAGGGTTATATTACTCAAATAGGGGCCCCCAGGACAAAACAAAACAATTTACAGATATTTCCAACCAATAATAAAAAGCGCGGAGACCAAAGGAATTCAAATTAATTAAAATATCACCCTAATGCAGATATGTATGTATATAAATGAAACTTTGCTTAAAGGAAATTAAAAAAAAAAAACTATTACGTTCAAATGAAATTACTAAAATATTTGCTTTTTTTTTAATTTCAGTTAATTAACCTGGTGTACAAATTCCACCAACGGAATTGCGACGTGGAGAACCCACGTAAGCCAAGCCTAGTATACCTCCTTCAAATTTAAGATCAGTAAATAGATGTGCTAAGCAAAAATCTTTATGACTATATTCCCGTGAAAACACCTACGTATATCCATACATGATGTTCATATAAGTGATATAATAAGATGAGAAGAAAAAGCAGAGAAAGCATATACAATGAGATTTTGTTTTACCACTAAGTAAATCATTTAAATCTACAATTAGCTAAAATCTACATTTTTGTATTGTATGTAAGTAATTATGTTTTAATTATTCACAAGTGAAAAGCACTTACTTCCAATAAATTGCGTACATCCCATTTTTCGCGTATCATATTGTAATGTGCCTCTCCACCGCGTAATCGTGTTGGTTCCGAGTGCACAACAATTTTCTTTATTACGAAACCCATTCCTTTAAATCCTTCTTGATCCTATTTAATTTAGAACAAATACATATTTGGTAAGTGAATTGCTTTACACAATAAATGTTAGTACGTTTAAAAAAATATTCTACGCCGTTCGAGAATACAAAAATTAATAAATAAGGAATCATGAATTTGAAAATTCCGTATGGTTCACTTTAAGATCATTACAGATTACAGTTTTTATGTTGTGATTTAATATCTGGAAACCGAAGAATTTTGCATTAAATTTGTAGTAATAGGGAGATTCATATATACGAATAAAAGCGCCGTAATGCTTACAAACCATTCACTCGCAGAACTTGAAACTGTGAGAAGTAGTATGAGGGTTATAATCCTTATGAGACTTTTATAAATTTATATGAGTCATCTGAATATTTCATAAAAAATGAAATTTCTAACCTCGAAATGCATTTTAACTCCATGCATAGGAATTTTTTGTTCATATATGCAAGAAAGATGCTAAGATCAATTCGGATCGGAAAATTGGCCGAAGCAAGAATAGCTTTTCAAATCGAATACAGAAAATTTTTTCTAGTTCGAAATCCAGAACTTTCGGGTTATTAATATTTTGTGTGTTCGAAATATTTAATGCGCAATAATTCCAAAACCAAAAGAAAAAGATAAAGGAAAATAACCATGAAACGAAATTCCGGAAGAATTAGCAATAATCAACTGAAAGTTATGAACCAACCCAAATCTCCAGATATTGCCAATAACTAATCGAAAAATTATGGTACTTACTGTTCGATCCTGCCAAACGGTGTCGTTATATATTTTGTGCACACGATCTATCAGACTTATCTGTACGCGGAATATGGAACAATTGATTAATTTGAACCTTGAGAATTGAAATTTTAGTTTATACCAAATAATTGATTGTGGTTTTGGTGTTTCCGCCTCCCATTTCTTGAAAGAAGCGGTAATCAGCAACTAACAAAAGTGGACAGCGAGTTTTGGTTGGAGTATATTCATACTGATCAGCCTGTCGTTTTCTTCGTTTGTGTGCATTATTTTTGCTGCTGCTATATTTTCTGTGTGCGTGGTTGTATATCAGTTGGCTATCATAGTGTTCTGCGTAACTTTCATCCGTAGTATTTTCTAACTCTGTGGGAAGAAAACTTTGAGTAATCCTAAGTAATTTGATTAACTTTACTGTTCTTACCTAAACCTTCTTTAATATAGCCGCATGTCTTGGGCACAATACCAACACCATTGTCATCTTTATTCTCATTTAATTTCACATCAGACGTTTTATACGCCACCATGGTTTTTCTCGCTGAAGATGGTATGTGTCGCCAGGAAGGCTGTAGAATTAAATTTAAGAAAAACAAATTGTTTTAAAAACTTTACACTATACTGGAAAAAGTTTGAGTGTGCACTTTTTTAAGCTTAGTAATTAATGGTGCAGGCTTACTGCATTACCAGTACAAAAATTTAGTGAAACATTTTTCAGCTTCAGCGCTAATTTGAAAAGTTTTACCCGATAGGTAATAAACCGAGCTTTCCTGATTTTTCTATTTTCATATCTTAAATGTATGTATATTGGGATGATTTTCCGTCAGCCTTTGTCCAAACTAGTTTTGTGAAAGGGATCCGGAAAATCGTTCAAATATGCATCGACTTTTCACCTTGTCAGAAAATCAACAAAACAAAACGCATCAACTTATATTTCTTTAAGGGAATAAGCTGTGTGAAATTGTGGTTAAAAACTTTACCAAACCGATGGTTTCGAACGCGACAGTGGTGTCTTGGATCCCAAATAGGTAGTACGGGAACCTCGAACTTATTTTGTTACTAAACGTACATTTTTCCAATCTAAAACATACACACCGTAGGTTACCTAAGTGCGTCTCATAGTAATTATAAAAGTCCTAAAGAAAATACAGACGACATAAATAAAAAGCTTTCGGTTTGAACGTGTCCTGCAAAATTTAAAATATTGAAAGTTTTCTGTTTCAATAACCTAAGTGAATAAAAATTGTGTGCACTAAGCTGAAAAAAAATTAATTCGCACTACCAGATTCTTGTTTTTAGAGAATAATTTTGCACCTTCTCTACCACTACTGCTGACTAGTGGATTCAGCATTAAATTTATATAGATAGTTTAGCCATAACACTATCTGTTAGTTGAAGCTGAGTATTAATGCACTACCCCCAACCCAATTAAAAACTAACCATTCATAACTTACCTCAACGTGATATGTTTCGTCCGGTAGATGTATGGACATGGTCATCAAACCATTATCAATGTGTGCTCGAACAGACGATTCTAATTCACCGAACACGCGTCCAGTGTAAAAACTATCATGATCTGTTTAGAAAAAAAATCTATAATTATCAAGTACAGCGGCGCGAAATGTTTAAGCGCATACTTACCTAAATGCACCACCGTCTCATTTCCGTCGCCATCCACAGTATACGCCTTGAATTTACTGTGCAGTACTTCCCGATGCGGATGAAGTATAAGGCGAAAATTCTTTCCTAATGTCTTGAATTCGACCTCTTTTATCACGTTATAGGGGTGTGAACTGTGCTTAATACCGCGCTTAACAATTTTGTGTCTGCAATCTTCACTTTTGAGTATCTCATAATGTCGCAGGGTTCTGTGAAGTGTGGCTACAAAAGATTTTCATTATTTTTTGTAATTATTAATATCCACAGTGCACACTTACATGCATTTTGGAGAAAAATTATCAATAAAATTACTAATAAAGCACAATTTTTATGAAAACCTCTAAAAACTGTTGTCATTTTCACTAATTTTCGCACAATATTGATTTTTTGCGCAAATACCTTCGTTGCCATACTTTACCTTGAAGTATATAAAGAAGAATATGAACAAGTGGCAGCACTTGCCTAACTCTACACAAAATATTAGTTTAGCGTATGTGCCGACGTATATGCCTTAACATACCACAATTACATTTTGGAATAACTGAATGTAAACAATCGAACAGATTGAAAATTGACAAAAAGAACCGAAGTACACATAAACAGAGGCCTGGTGTAAATGTCAAAACAAAACTAAACGCAGCTGCGAAAGGAGATACGGAATAGGATGTTGGCCAGAAAATAAATACAGTGGCATGTTTTACAAATTTAAGTGGAGAATACATATTAAAAATTTAGCAGGATCTCCCGTTTCATTGCTTATTTTAATGGGTAGCTATTTAATCATTATTACGGTAATTCTATCCGACAGTACGTAACTGCTAATATACGTCCAATAATATCGGGAAAGGTATCAAACGACGCGTTTTGGCCTCTGTATGAATAATCTGAAAGTGAAGATTCGATATTTTATGTCTGTCCAGAGAAATTTGCAATTAAACTTGCAAATTTTCCTGTCATTTTCATGTGGTTGTTGTAACCACAGATTAGGGTGTACTAAAAGTGCAGAAGTGTGTTCTGCGCAGGGTCATTTTTTGGTTTTTTGCCAATAACCTTTTACTGAAAAAAATAAATATTTCTTTTCCGCTTTCGGATTATTGATACCGAGGTCAAAACGCGTCGATTGATACGTTTCCCGATATTTTTGGATGTACATTAGCAGTTACGTAAGGTCGTATAGAATTACCAAAATTACGATTTTTACGAATCTTGAAAAAAATTAAAATTCAATAATTTTTTGATTTTTTAATGATAATCTATAATATATTGTTGTTTGTTGAGAGCAGTTATTATATATTTGTTCTAACATAAAAGAACTCGCGTGACTTTGGGGGTGACATTGTTGAACAAAAAAATTTTTAAAAATTCCTTCAGCCTTTCATAACCCGGGAAATATGATGGTGTGGCTGACTATGATTGTAACGATTAATTGGCTATTCTATCCTCATGAATCGTATTATATTTAGTTTTTAAAGGGCTTTGAATGATATCTATTCCAACGTAGCTGAAAACAAAAACAGTTTAAACATATAAATGAACAAGACATTTACGCCCTAATTCTAGTGTGGTAACTACATTATTTTTACCGGCGAAAAAATAGTTTGGACAGTTTTACACCCTTTTGGTATTCTACCGGATTAAGTTGCAGTTCATTTTAGTAACACCCAAAATAGTAACCGCGAGAAATTGTACGTGTTTTGTTAATATTTTTGTGGACAGAAAACACCGCGAATTTTGTACACAGACTAGTTTACAAGAATTAATAAACAATATAACTACCTTTTTACGCGAAATTTCATTCGCGTTTGCATTTTATTCTCTATTGCGCATTGTTTGTTTTCTGACAGCGTTTCCATGTAAGCTAGAATCGCGGTTACATTAACTGCATTGCCAACGGTTACGATTTTCGGTTAGATAATCTTACCGGTACAAAATTACCGGTTACGCACAGAATTTACCCGTTAAGCAAGTCAATAGCCAAGGTACCCTCAGTTGTTTTCTTCCCATAAGCAATTCTATTTTTTTTGCGAAATTTGGCACATCGACTGAATGATGACAGTAAATCCCAACGTCATAATTTCATATATCATATGAGCTTGAGTGGGAGTCATATATGACCTTTAACCGCCTCATAGCTTAAATTAGAACTCTTATGTGATACTTATTGGACTCCGAAAAGACGTCTTAAGGAAGGTTTGTGATTCTTATTAAAAGCAGAAGAAAAATATCTAAAAAAGAAATCATCGTACACAAGTACACAAGCCTTTATTATCTACAGAAACATACGCGTTATGTATCAGGTATAGGACAACACAAGCTCGAAAAGTTCCACATAAAGAGGACATACCAAAGAGTTAATAATGACAATCCAACAGGAGAATTCTGCTCCGCTCACACTTACACTTTTTTCAGGCCGCCGATAACAATGCAATACCACGACACAAATCAGTAATATTCCATAAGCTTTTAGATTTTCAAAAGAAAATGTGTAAAAAAATCTGTTATAATTTAAAATAAAACAAATTTCAAGAAAAAATATGAAATTGTGTTCCGAAGTTGATTTGTTAAGCATACACTCTTGTCATACGGCTCATAATTTCCATCATATAGCAGTCATAAAAGTGTCTTCTATGATTACATTTGCTGAGACTCATATTTCTCACATATTTAGGACTCTTATCGGACTCTTAGTTAAGAGCGCTCCCAAAATGTTAAAGGGGGTAGGAAATATTTTACATGTGTAAAGAAATTGTTGATAGTAAAGTGGAACAGTTTTCTATGCTTTCTAAACAGAGAGAATCGCAATATCAGTTTTTAATTATTAAATTTTTTCTTAGCACAGCAATTTAACAAAATTATTTTATAGTGCTTGTCAGTACAGCATATTTATAAATATATAAATAATAGTAATAAATATTCGAAAACATACAATTTTAAAGTGTCTTAGCGAGAGTAAATAGATGAAGAGTAACACCATAATAGTACAAAATTATTAAAATAAGGTAATAGGGTAAAAATAGATGTTAAAAAAGAATAAGAAGATGCTTTGAAATGCAGTATATTGCATATCAGCCTCAGTCCGGTAGGAAGAGGGTTCCAAAAAACGAAAAATTGTCGTTCTGAAATTAGCACGCGATGTATAACATCCTTAAGAAGCACGGACCCTGCTGAATCACGAAATTTAAGTCTAGAGAAATATCACGCAACATTTGAGCAGTAAAATAAACGTGGTCAAGTCTTTTTAAGCCATGGACCACCTTGCAATGCTATTATAAATAACATTAAGCTTCTTTTTACTTACGTTTCATATTGCATTTTGGAACCGCACTGGAAGATAACTTTTTAGTTAAAACTATATAAAGCTAGCCCACTGTATTTGGAGAAATCTTTAGTTCTCTTCTCACGCTATTTTGATAAATTTCCTTTACTCACCATTCGCCGTTCGTATCAACTGTCAAAAATATTTGCAAACCAATGTTTGGACAAAAATTTTGTAAATACCACCAGTTAATATAAATATAATTCTTATCAACAAATAACTATAGTACAACAACAACGGAAGCATCTGCTGCAAACATACATACTAAGCAAACGCGGAAAATAAACAAATTGAGTAACCATTGCGCGAGTACCTGGCGTATCAGATAAGCAAAAACGACAAATGGTAAGAATGTGAATTATGTGCCTCATATCTTTTAATAATTGATTACTTCGTAATTAGCAAGTGCTTCAGAACTGTTCCTCAAATATTAGTCATTAACACTTATCAAGATATTTTGTATAAAAATAAACTAAATAATATTTTCAAATTTCATGTACATATAGATGAGCTACGATGGGCTGTTATCATTGTCCCAATTGACTGACGAGAAGTTGACCCTTATTCAAGGTGTTGCTTCTCCATCTACAACATCCACAATGATTGGAACAAGTAACACAATATCAACTCATAATACGGATAATTTGAGTAACAGCTCTATACCTCGACCAGTCTCACCCACACTTTCCGTCAATGTCACTGTCGAAGAAGAAGAGCAAGCTGCACCTATACAAACCATTCAGTTGCCTTTGAACGTTGATGAGAGCAATAATGCTAAAGCAGGTGTGAATTTGAGTGCACTGACCGCGGAAATAATAAAACCTTCTACCACAGCAGAAAGCATATCAAATACAGAAACGCAGCAGCGGAAAATTTCAGCGTCATCACGATTTATAAACGCATTCCAACAGTTTTATACAAGTGCGACCAACACAAACACACCAGCCGAAACCGATCTGTCAGACCTTGGTACGAATTCCATAAACGACATGCCTGGTGCGAATCGTACAACCCATAAGGGTATGGAATCGAAGATTCTATCCATGTGGCATAATGTCAAATATGGTTGGAGTGGAAAGATGAAACCAAATTTTTCTAAGGAACAGCCTGTATGGCTTCTAGGACGGTGCTATCATCGTAAATATACACCACCATCATCAATGGAGAGTTCAACTGAATTGAGCACAAATGATGGTGGTGTTTTGAGTCCAATTGAAACCAGTAGCAGCGCATATGAAACTGGAGAGAAGCTTTTATCTGCTAATAGGAATATCGGTGCTAGTAACATATATCCACCACTCAATCCACATCAAGTCGATGAAATAGTGGTGCCACAGGAATTAGGTATGGATGCAGTGGAAAATCAAGTCGCCGAACACCCATGGGAAGAAGGTATTGAAGGATTTCGCCGAGATTTTTACAGTCGTATTTGGATGACTTACCGAAGAGAATTCCCTACAATGAATGGTACAAATTACACATCTGATTGTGGTTGGGGTTGTATGTTGCGTAGTGGACAAATGTTATTGGCACAAGGTCTTGTTTGCCATTTCTTAGGACGAAGTGAGTAAATCTGCATGGTCATGTTTTCGTATTGAAATACAAAAACAAAATTTTTATTTTGATTATAACAGCCAAAACCCAACTATAAAAATAATTAATTGAAGATTGCACTTTTTTTGTTCGAATCCACTGAGCTGCACTCTTAAGCATGAACTTCCATTTTTAAGAATAAAAGCTGTGGCACTGAATTTTACAATTATTTTAAAAGGACAAATTTTAAGAAATTAGTTATCAAGTTGACTAACATTTTTTTTTTGCAGAAATAAAAATTTGAGTTTGAGTTCCATGTCTTATAAAAACGATAAAAACTAACTTTTTTGAAGTCAAAAATAAAATATTAATTTTTAATCAATTTGCTTCTCTCTAGGTAGAATATATTTTATGAGTTAATTGGGAAACTATATCAAATGGCCACTTTATAAAATAATAAATTTTTTTTTTTAACTGAATTTTACAATTATTTTAAAACGACAAATTGTAACAAATTAGTTATCAAGTTGACTAACATTTTTTTTTGCAAAAATAAAAATTTTAGTTTGAGTTCCATGTCTTAAATTAAATATAAACGATAAAAACTAACTTTTTTGAAGTCAAAAATAAAATATCAATTTTTAATCAATTTGCTTTTCCCTAGGTAGAATATATTTTGTGAGTTAATTGGGAAACTATATCAAATGGCCGCTTTATAAAATAATATTAAAATTCACCGAAGATTTGCTTTCTTTCCAATAATTAGGAGGTTAAAGCCGATCTGTTTTTCCAATGTGTTGCGTGCTGCTTTAATTTCTTCCGAATACACTCGGAGGGTTGCCGAGCATTGCTTGGCTCTAATGGTTTAGTCAGCCATTTCAATAAACAAAATAGGACAGATATGCAACATGAATAAGAATTAATAAAATTTAGTTATTTGAACAGTTATCGTTTCACAGACATTTTTGGTTTGGTTTGGACAGTTATCTTTTAACAGATATTTTAACATTTACAGGCTGGCGCTACGACGCAGAGACGCAACTGCATTCTACTTATGAGGACAATATTCATAAAAAAATTATCAAATGGTTCGGTGATAGCTCATCAAAAAGTAGCCCTTTCTCCATACATGCACTAGTGAGCTTAGGTGAAGAAATGGGAAAAAAGCCAGGGGATTGGTACGGACCAGCATCGGTTTCATACCTTTTAAAGTAAATACATAAATATAAAAAAAAAATAATTCTGTTTTAATAATTTTTTAATAAATTGTTTGCAGACAAGCTCTTAAAACGGCCGCTCAAGAAAATGCTGATTTTGATAACATAACTATATATGTAGCTAAGGATTGTACAAGTAAGAAAGTACATTTATACATATCTATGTTTGTACCTACCCAATAGAACCAAGGATCAATGAGGCAGTTATTAAAAAATTAACATTTCTTCTGAGGAGCAGTCAAGGAGTTTTAAAAATGCATCCCCCAACCTCTTAAGGGAGCAATCATAAGGTGCTCATGCAAACCTAGGATTATGCCGACGTTTTCAGAATTTTCTTTTTTGGAGCCGGTTATATTATCTGGTTCTTTGTGGAACTTCTTTCTTCTTAGAAAACGGCTATTTGAATCCATGTTCTTTTCATTTTGGTATTTTTTTTTACGAATCGACTACTTTTTCGAAACCTGTTACTATTCCCAAACTTTCTACTCTTTACGAACTGATAACTTCTTTTTTGGCACTTCATCCTAGGAACGGTTACTTTTGCTGTACTTTTTTCTTGTTATAAACTTTATACTCACTTTTTCAAAATTGTTAACGCATTCTTTTTCGCAATCGTTTACTTTTCGAAACCGGTTACATTTTCGCAATCGTTTACTTTTTACAAGTAAGCCTTCTACTCTTTCAAACCTGTTTACTTTTTCGGTACTTGCTTCTTTGTATTCGCAACTATGTAAATAGAAAATCCCGGAAACGATACCGAGATGATCGCAGTAACTATTCTGTAAACAGCCTGGGAATAACCCGGCAAATTTTCGTCAAAATCATCTCGAAAACAAACATGAAATGGTGCAGAAATGATTCCAAAAGTCATCTGAGCGATCCGAAAAGTTGTTTTCAAAATGATCCTAAACTAAGGAATTTAAAATCAGGATAGGGTGGATCATGATTTAAGTTGCTCACTCCGGAGACAAATACAGAATATCTCCGAATTTCAACCGAAAACATGATTCATAATCTAATGTTCCCCCTATACTATTGTAATGAATGTATATTATACCGTTTCAGAAAACTTTGCACTTTCTCACTTCCAAAAAATTGTGACTACTAATGATAGAACTCTAGAAATTAATGTTAGAATCTGCAACTTTTACAGTATTTTTTCGCTCTTCTGAAAAATAATATATGAAGCGAAATACGCTGAAAAACTTGTTTATGCTATAATTATAAAAAGCTATGTTGTGCTATAGTTATGAAACACACTATAGAAAAAATAAATATATTTGCTTAAATTTGAAATTACTATTTTCTTAAATTTATCTTTTGTAACAATAATTATTCAATTTGTCTAGTTTATATGCAAGACGTTGAAAAAGAGTGTCTAATACCTGAACCCTCTCCGAAGAAGCATGTGCCCTGGCAAACAACACGACGCACTGAACCAAAATCACAAAAACAACAATGGAAATCTGTAATTTTATTAATTCCATTGAGATTAGGTACTGAAAAATTAAATCCCATCTATGCGCATTGCCTGAAACTGCTACTGAGTACAGAATATTGTATTGGCATAATTGGTGGGCGACCAAAACATTCGTTGTATTTTGTTGGATTTCAAGGTAGATTATCAAGTTAAGCATTCAAAATAATTTTTGTGCATTAATTTGTATTTTGTATTTTTATATTAATTTATCTATAGAGGATAAGTTGATACACTTGGATCCACATTACTGCCAAGAAATGGTCGATGTTAATCAGGATAATTTCTCCTTACATTCTTTTCATTGTAAATCGCCACGTAAATTGAAAACAACTAAAATGGATCCAAGTTGTTGTATTGGATTCTACTGTTCTACAAAAACTGATTTTGATAATTTCATGGAAAGCGTACAACTTGTAAGTCTCATCATACTCGTTTTAATGAAGTAAAAACGTAATCAAATTATGTATTTCATACTGGGTGAAATTTTGTTTTTAATTTTTGTAACACAAAATTTAAAACTTTTGTTTGCCCTGCATGAAAGGCACGATAAGATAATTTTTTGTCAGCATTTACTGTAGAATTTCTTTACTAACTTTTTTTCTTTTTCTTAGTATCTTCATCCAATGCGTTGCACTTCTGGTACTGTTGAAAAAGTTACTAATACAATGAATAACAGCGTCCAGTGTGAAGGTGCTCAAAATGCTGAAATTAATTATCCACTTTTTACATTTTCGCGCGGTCAATGCCTTGAACAAGAATGGGATTCAATTAATGAATCGCTATATAAACCGCTACAACGGCAAGTTATACAAATGAAGCAAGAACTCGATTTATATAATAATAGCGTAACACAAAGTGTCAATGCAAATGAGGATGATGATGAAGAAACTGAGGAATTTGTATTGCTTTAAAAATATTTCGAATAACTTTTTGGGTGTTCATAGAAATCTGCTACAATTTCATTTCATATTTATTCAAATATTGAATTATGTAGCTTTTTTAGGACTTTTCATACCGATTCGTCCTTGTAGTCCTGAAGATATTTATAAGTTTTTATACATACATTTATTGTTTTGTCATTTACAAACCTAAACACAAGAGCATATTAAGAGCATTGTGTGTACAAATTAATAGTTTATCTTAAAAGCAAGCATACATACAATTCATACACATCCCTACAAGACAGCTGACCTTCAGGAAGGAAGGAAGCGCTAAAGGGTTCGTCAAGGCGTAGAACAAATCGGACAGCAGATTTGCAGCAGCAATATGAAAAATCTGATACATCTATCAGCAGCGTCTTGTAGGAATACTTATATGTAAATATACATTAGGTTGGTCCAATTTTTTTATATTTTTTGTAAGTTCACAGGCTTAAAGCTGTTCCTCCTTTAAGCTCACATACTCGAAATTCGCCTCAGCTAAGAACGATATCTTAAAAATCACTATAAAAATTGTCCCACCCTAATATATATTTATACTTATTCACTTGTGTTTATAAACAAAGCAGCTTTCATAGATACTTATTTTGTTCAAAAAAGGGAAAGTAGCCAAACTTATTATACTTGCATACAAAGATATATTTTAACTTGCTTATAACCAGCACAACGAATAATGTTCCCCGACTCCCATTAACTGTATCCATCCTACAGAAGTAACGCCGATGCATCTCAAATTCAAAGACTTACTTTTTTTTTGCTTATTTTGCAGCATCTTCATTTTCGCATCTAGATATGTACAATTATACATACAGTGTAACCTGCTTGCACAATACCACTAAAACGCAATTAATTCATTTAAATATCTGCCACATGAAATAACCGCTCCACAAAAGTGCGCTTATCAACGCAGTATTGACTCAGCTCTGTCAAATCACTTGGGCGTCTAGCGGTTTTGGATTCATAAAATTAAATTTTTATAAAAAGTTTTTCACAAATACATAATCGCAGAACTCAATAAAGAACTTGCAATAAACGTCTTACTTTTTGAATTCAAAAAGTTGTTGAGCTATATGTATGTACTAGAGATGCCACACATATTCGGCAAATAGTCGGTATTCGGTCACTTTTTTTGCTAGCAAGTCATGGGTTGGATATTTCTTTGCGTTCGCCGACCACCACTTGTAATGATCTGTAAAAATCGAGTTCATCTGCAACCGAACTTTTCTTTACCACAGCTTCATCTGAATTTAATGAAATCGCCCAAATCCAGTGTTTAACGTTTAGAATCGCTGACCATGCCTTGCAATAAAAGCTATTCAGTCTAAAAAATCTATTAAAAACTGTTAACTCCACTCAAATGAGTTTTTTCGTAAACTAGCAGACCCGGCAGATGCTATCTCGCCCAAACGCAGACCTTGCCCATTTCCTTCTCACATTTTAGGAGATATTTCCGAAACCAGTTGAGATATTGAAACTTCTCACATTTACAGTTGCAACACTCATTTGCACCTTTCGTTGGTTATCGAAGTAATAGATATCTTATCGAGTTATCGAAGTAATAGATATCTTAAATTTTAAGTTAGACGTAAAGTAATGCAGCTGTGAATTCCTATTAATTTTTCTCAAATATCTGCAATGTACGGACATCGATCTGTTACAATTTTATTATGTGTAGAGATGAGGAGCTGTAACTTCCAACCCGTGAAAACTACTAAGGGCTGACAAATATCCGGCTGCCGAATATTATGCGCTTCGGCGTAGAGTCTCGCCGAATATTCGTATTCGGTATTCGGCCAAATAAGTATTCGTGGCATTTCTAGTATGTACATATGTATATTTGCTGTGAGTATATAAGAGCGCTTTATTGCCCTTATATTAGAATTTCATATTTGCAAAAGTGGGTAGTTGTTTTAACTTTTTTCACTTATAAATTCAAATTTCATTTTTAATTAGCAACGCAGCAGAGTCTTAAACTTTAGCGGTAATATATCAGAAGTGCAGATTTATATTAGACTGTGCCAAATAAAAAAGTTTTTTTTTTTTTTTAATTTATATTGGTATTATTTTTCAGAATGGCAAAAAATATAACAATTGCAAATTACAGATCACAGATCAACTGTTGGCATATGCTGACGATATTGATATCATTGACCTTAACAACCGCGCCGTAACTTCTGCTTACTCCAAATTAGAAAAAGAAGCGGAGAAAATGGGATTGGTGGTGAACGAGGTCAAAACGAAGTACCTTCTGTCATCATGCAAAGAGTCAGCGCATTCGCGCCTTGGCAACCAAGCCACTGTTGGCAGCAATAATTTCGAAATAGTAAAGGACTTCGTTTACCTGGGAACCAGCATTAATACCAACAATAATGTTAGCCTAGAAATCCGACGAAGAATCACTCTTGCAAACAAATGCTACTTCGGACTGAGTAGGCAATTGAAAAGTAAAGTCCTCTCTCGACGAACGAAAACAACACTCTACAAGTCACTCATCGCACCCGTCCTGCTATATGGTGCAGAAGCGTGGACACTAACAACATCTGATGAGGCGGCTCCGGGAGTATTCGAGAGAAAGGTTCTTCGAAAGATTTGTGGACCTCTACGCGTTGGCGACGGCGAGTACCGAAGAAGATTTAATGATGAGCTGTATGAACTTTACGCAGACGCCGACATAGTTCAGCGAATTAAAACACAGCGGCTTCGCTGGCTAGGCCACGTAGTGCGAATGAGCGAAGATGCTCCAGCCCAGAAGGTATTCTTATCGGCACCCGCCGGTGGAAGCAGAGGAAGAGGGAGACCACCACTCCGATGGAAGGACCAAGTGGAGACCGATTTGCGATCCCGCGGTGTTTCCAATTGGCGCCAGTTGGCGCAACGAAGAAACGACTGGCGAGCTATGTTGGACGGTCAAAATCGCCCAGGCGGTTAGATGACCATTTAAAGAAAGAAATTACAGATCTTAATATTAAATTCTAGAGGTCAAACAAATTGTCTTTATGTGTCTATTTATTTATTGAATTTCCTACCACAACAATTTCACAAAACTGTTTTAATTGAAAGAAAATGAAAGATTAAATAAACAAATAATAATTTTATTGATAAATTAAGTAGTTCAAAATTTAATATAAGAGTTTAAAGAGGCTTTCTTTGGAGAAGTAGAACAATAAATAGTACAGAACAGTTAGTGAATGATGGATGAGTAACATTGTAATAACTAGGTATATAATGTTCGGTTCCACCCGAACTTAGACTTCCTTACTTGTTTTCTTTTTGTAAACACTGTTTGTAGGTATCAGCAATGATGCTTACATATTTGCTCATATTTTACATTGCTTGTTTAATGTCTCCAACAAAGCAACTTTTCGTGCTCTCAGGAGAACCGCTGTCACTGGGCATCGTAGTCAGTGATCAATACAATAAAAACAACTTAAGCAAAAATTCATGACACGTTTACTCACACAACAGAGGCTCTATAGTGCGAATAATTGTTTTTCATTGGTCCACTACCAACTCTTCGCACTCACAGTCAGAGCCGATCACGCGAGTACTGCAAAAACATGCATGACATGTCTACTCACACAACTACTATACTACTACTTGCCCTATAATGTAAATACATGTTTGGCATTTGTGTTGGTGTTATTTTTAAACTAATTTTTCTATATTATAATTATTTTTTTTTAAGCTTTTTTGATTGACGACACTGCAGTTTGGCCATACCTATAAATACATATACAATTGTTAATACCTTAAATGTATAGTTTGGCCGTAAAGTGGGACAATTTCAACTCAACTTGCGCATATAGTTTTGTAAGAGAATTATATAACCACAAAACGTTCTTAACAAAAATTGTCGTCCGGTGAGCCGTTCCAGAGTAATTTACCTTTAAACATTTGTATGGTTTTCTAGATTCACTTTTTTTATTTAGGAAATCGGTCAAAAACGCCGAAATCGAACCTGTATTTATTTTTTTCCTATATTGATTTTTAGTTTTCTCTTAAATTTCCAAAGTAAAAACCTGAAATCGGGGAAAAACTAGTGTTAAAAGCTTGATAACTCTGGAACGGACGACCATACGACAATTTTTTTACCTCAATAATTTGGCAGTTTTACACTAAAAATTAGATCAGTACTATAAGACGTAGTTTAACAATGATAGACCTCTAGAAATTAATATTAAAATCTGCAACTCTTACTTTTCGCCATTCTTAAAAAAATAGTATCAATAAAATTTTTAATTTGGCCCAATCTAATATTTATACATACATATGTACATAAGACTGTCTCACCCTCCCTACCACATAAGGAATCCTTCTGTCCCTCGGAATTACAATCAAGTCAACTTAAAAGAGCTATGACAGGGATATCAAAGTACTATGTAGACCAAATTTTTCATAACTTCAAGGTATTTTGCTATCGTTTGTAACAGGCTGTTTCTACTGATCGGCTTCCATTATAGCTCCTTTTCCAAACAGCCGGAATCAAAAGTGTGAATAAATCTTTAGGACAGATGTTTCGAAATCGTAATCGCAGCTTCGTTACATCCTCATCATATATATGTATATATATATTGGTATATATGGCACATGAGAAATCATCAAGTAGATGGAAAAATGCCTTATAATTAGGTGTTATGTAATAAAATATGTGTCCAAATTAGGGATGTGCGATTGATCAATTAAACAAATTTTAAATAAAAGTTTTCTGATAAATGTTGTTAATGATTAGTTGCCAGGTAATCTCTTAAAAACAAAAATGTATTTAAATCTGTCATTTGATTTATTCATTTCGAGTTTCTTTACAAATAAAACAATGAATATAAAATTAGTGAATGTTTGCTAAACTGTTAAAATTCGGAGAGTTGTGAGTTTGGTAAATGTCTGAACATTTAAATTTTTTGATTAATCAAGTTGTGATTACTCGGTTTTGTGAATAATCAAATAGTTTAGATTATAATTATTCACAATGTGATTAATGGGAAAATTAATCGTTAACGATTATTCTTTGTAATTAACTAATTAAGTTTAGGTTAATTGGCACGTTCTATTAATTGATTCGTCGTATATCCCTAGTCAAAATTAGTTTTTAAATTATAAGTATTGTGTGCACTAAAACTATCATTTAATTGTTAGTAAAAGTTTGTGATCAAATTCAATTAATTAATTGTATTTATTGTATTTAATGTATTTTAGTGTAATTATTTGTAAACACTAAAGATAATTCCATGTTTTTATATCAATGGGTCGTTCCGTGCCAGTTCAAACACTTTTTTCTCTAACCTTTTAATTTTTTAAAACATCATCTAAAAAAACTTCTGCAAACGTCGATGTATTTACGCCCCTGACGTACACGAAGTTTTTTATTTAACTATTGGTTTTGATCTTTATAACACAAGTCAAATTTGAATGGCTAAACATTTTTCTTTTTATGCAATACGGGATTTGACATGCATGAATGTGTGTATGTATGTAATGCTCCCAGTACCTGAAGCAGATCGTTGCAAAAATTGGGCGTATTTGAAAAAAATTCTGAGGTAGGGCGTTTTTCAAAAATAGGGCGATCTACCACTCAGCCGTCGAAATAGTAGATCCCGCGCTCTTTTTTTTATTTTGTCACTTCAAAATAAAAATTATAATTTTGTGTCAATTTCTTTTCTAATGTTGAAGTCTGCTACGCAATATATAAGCAAATTGGGTATTTCAAAAAGTAAATATCGACGACCGAATGGAAGGCCACCCTATTTCAAAAAAATTTTAAAAACACCCTATCTCAGAATTTTTTTGAAGAACGCCCTGTCTAAACATTTTGTTAAATATAGCCCTATTTCAAAATATGGTCGATGAACGCCCTATCTTAGAATAAGTTTCAAAAACGGCCTATCTGAACGAAAATTCAATATAAATTCAAGTGAGATAGGGCGTATGAGAATCAAATTTTGAAATAGGGCGTTGTTGAAAACCATTCTGAGGTAGAGCGTTCAACCATGGCATACCTATACAGGTAATATAAACTCAAAAGTTTATTCGATTTTTTCATTTAAATTTTCTCTACACTGTCAGACTTTCTTTTAATCGGGTTTTTTACATTTTAACATGTAATGTGCTGTCAACTTTGCCGCCGTGCTGTTACCTGTTTTATTATGTCATGCGTTCAACCAAATTTTGAAATAAGGCATTTTTTGAAAAGATTCTAAAGTAGGGCGTTTTTCAAAAATATTTTGATATTCGATATGAATTTGCACGAAATACTTCATTTATGTACAGTACACTGATTCAATACAAATAATCCAGGTAACAGACAAAATCAATGCATTGTAACTGGGCTAAATATCTTTTGATGCTGAAGACTGCAGAACGGCAGAACCGGCATGTCTGCAAAAAAGTAGACATGACATGAAAAATCACTCCAATAAAAATCAAATATCCATGCTGTTGCAATATAACAACAAAAGAAAATGAAACTGTTAAACATGTGTTAGACCAAGAGGGGGAAATTAATTTTCTAATCAGTCTAACGTACATAAATGAGTTTTTTATTTTATGTCTACTTATGAACGTGGTACGATAAAAAATCTTGGTTTTCTTTGAATCATTACATTTTAGTAGAATATTACTACGAATATACATACATACATTTATTTTAGACTGTAATTATTTTATTGTAAAATTTAATATACAAGCTTATAACATTTACATTTCGATTTATACATACATATACTATTTTAGAAACATTTGGTGTGTCCTATATTAACATTATAATATATAATATTAAACACATTTTCCTCATAAATTGTTTCATGTATCGTTTATTTAAGAATTATGTTCATATACAGAAATATTCTTCACTATATTAAAAGTACTGACATACTTAAAAATATTTATAATAAATAAAATGGCGCTTAAAGAAGACTAGATAAAAAATCGAATAAAAAAATTAAAAATTTAATATGAAATGTTGTTTTTGGAAAGCTTAACACCAATGACAAACAAGAAAAAAGGAACTATTTGCTGTCGTCAAATAAAGATTCGAAGCAACTGCCTCCTGATTAGTCGAATAGCAATTATCGGTTGATAAATACAATTTTTAAAATAAAAATAAAAAATTCAAAATTTTCTATAGTTGCAACGCATGTTTATGAAGGTGATGGAACTCAGTTCCATGCTAATAGAGCATCCATTGTCAATAAAAAACACAACTAGTCGAATACAAACAACTAGTCGATTAGTGATAATCGATTACTTTTTCAAACAACTACTTCAAACCGATTAATCGAATATTCGATTAGTCGAATATCAAGAGTTCTAGTGGATAGTTACAAATTTGGAACTGTCTACTTTGGAACATAAGGTAACAGCGTAAATAAAGCTAGCCGAGAATTACTCTTGTCAAAAAAGGCTGATATGAACTGAGTAGGCAATTTGCAAATAAGTTACATGTTTTTGCCCAATTTTTACTGCCTACGTAGCATGATATCTCTGAAAGCGTTCTTGCAGTAAAGTTACTTCCAGGAAGTCTTTTTCTACTCTTTGGAGATCAGTTTAAAAAAATGTTTCGAATTTGGTTGGCACATACAATTTATGTTGTACTTGATTTTTCTTTTCTTTTTCTTCTCAGTAGTTTAGCAAGATTTTCTCGTGCAGTCGTAGCCTTTTCTGGATTAAGTTTCAATGCTTTTTGATAATATTCAATTGCTTCATTCAATTTATCCCAACGATGATAGAGCACGCCTAAATTTGTATGAAATAATAAATTGAATGGTTCTTTTTCAATAATTTGCTTATAGAGCTCTTCTGCTTCCACATAACGCTTAAGTTTTCCCAAAACATTAGCACGTATAAACACAATATTTGTTTCATTTGGCAAATAAGTTAGCGCTTCAACTGAAAGCCGTATAGCATCTTCAAATAATCCACGATGATCCAACATTGTTAGAATATTGGCCCAAGCTTTAGGTTGATGGGGGCTTAATGAAACTGCTTCTTGCCATTGTTGCATGGCTTCGGTATGCATTTTCATATCGAGATAAAGATTACCCAAATTATAGTGACAAATGGCATAATTTTTACGATATTTCAATGCATTTTTATAACTTTGTAATGCGCTTTGTTTTTCTTTACGTGCTGCTTGAACGATTCCCAAATTCATCCATGCAGTAGCGAAATCCGGCACAACTGTTAAAGCTATTTGAATATACTTTTCGGCATTATCTAAGTCGCCCATTTCACGATATAAATTTCCTAAATTCATTAAAGCAGCTTCGTATTGTGGATACAGTTCAATTGCTTTGTGATAATGTATAAGTGCTTTGTGGCGTTCAAATCTATCCGTTGCCAAGCGTGCAATATTGTAGTGTACCTGAATTTAAAAAAAACTACTTGTCAATAATGTACCAAATATACAACTAAATATTTAACCTTTGCATTAGTGGGGCAGACTTTTAATGCAGATGAGAAGAGTCGATCCTCTGACAGCCACTCTAGGGCACGTTGACGTGTACGCAGGATCAAACATGCAAATAGCAACATTAATAGCCATTTGTATACTGACATTAACCATGGCTTTGCATTCGAATTCTGCACGTATGATATTGCCTGCGCAACTAAGAAACAAAATCCAATAGAAGGCACATAGAGGACACGTTCGGCTATAACGAATCCAACTTTTATAATTCCAGAAGCAGGTAAAAATGGTATCACCATTAGTGCTAAGCCAAATATGGGCGCAAAGTTTTGTTTGCTATTAATAAATGCAACAATTTTTAACGAGTACATAGCCAGCACTGCTTGTAAACGTAAATCCCAAATGCTGTTAATTAATTCAATGCATCCTAGTGCCCAATCAAAGCTGAGCCAGTCTGGACATAGTAGAATCCACCAGTTAATTACATACAGGTAATTTTGCGAAAAAATACGAGTCAAAGGGTTGTCGTTACTTGCTATTGGGTTATCCATTATCTTGAACTGGGGATTTTGAAAATCTTGTAACCATAACCGTAATATGATTAGTGTGATAATACCAACAGCAAATGCAATATTTCTCAATGAGAAAACAAGCTTCAATTGTGTTCGCCAAGGATGCAGATAAACTTGTGCACGTGTATAATCGATGAAAACGCAAGCCATTGGTATAGTTACTGCCGTTTCCTTGAAAAGCATTCCCACAGCTGTTAGTATTAGAATGAATAGATCGGTGGTAAAACCTAAATGATTTCTTGAAAATGTTAACAAAAGTGATAGTAAATACAGCAAACAGAATAGCAACTCAGCTCTTCCAACAACACCACAAACTGCTTCCGTATGTACCGGATGTATGGCGAAAAGTGCAGCTGCCATAGTGGCTACTTTTGTATGGTCGTTGTATTCGAATTGGAATTTACGTAAAAGCCACCATAGGAGTAGTGTATTTATACAATGTATAACTAAATTGACAATTTTCATGTGTTTAGCTCGTAAACCCAGTTGTCCATATTCGTAATGAAAAAGCAGTATTGTTAGAGGGCGATATGACTTGTGTGAATCCTTATTAAGTAACGGTGTACCCCAAAAATCGTTGCTAAAGATCGATGTCCAATTTGTTGGAATTGTTGTCACATCAGAGTTCCTCACAATAGCTACTTTATCATCAAAAACAAATGTACCATTCAGAGCATGATAGTAGCAGCCCAAGCATAAAAGGATGAGAACACATTGGAAGAGGAGTGTCAGAGTTAAAGAATTGTTTTCATCAACATCCCGTTTGTCTCCAGGTTCTTGTTCATCTTCCATTTTACACTTCATTTTTATAGTTCTTATAGAATATCCAACTTGATTTTATTGCACTCGAGGAGTTCTTATACTATTCTGTTTTTTTTTTTTTGCAGAATCTACTTATTGGTCTTTTGTTTACTTCAATAGCCCTACTGGAAAAATGTTATGTCCACTAATCCATCAAAACAACTGTTTACTAAGTGACCCCTCATCTGATACTCAGGTCTGAGGTAGAGCGGCATCCGTTATGGAAATTCTGCGATTCCAACTCCACAACTAGGTAATTCTGATGAACACCAACACTTCCAGACAGCTGTTGAATGAGTGACAACACATTCGATACTCAGGCCCAAGGTAGAGGTACACGTAGAGATATGTAGTGATCAGACTTTTAAATGCGATATAGAAATATTATCGCAATTCTGTGGTCCCACTATCTCAGACTTGAGTTTCAGGTGAGTTATCACTCACCAAAAACCTATCCAGTAGGATCACACACACACAGGAATGTTTGCACCAAATTTTTCACAATCGACATAGACCCGAGTATTAGATGAGCTGTCACTGATCAAACCGCTGTCTAGGATGGATCAGGACACTATACGATAACTCGCCCCTAAAATAAAAATAGCTGACACTTGATCTATAAACTCACTACAAGAACAGTGACTGTCAGTCGATTCATAAATGGAATGGCAACTTCGATGAAACATCCATCACAAGCAATGTTTTCTTTGCGGGCCTATAATAATTTATGGCGCGATATACAACAGCTATATCGTCATAAACCTTTTAAGAGATTTTTGCGCGGAGCTTCTCTTCCAATTTGTGGTGTGCCGCCTTAAATATTTTTCTTACAAATTGGTACTGTATGTCCCAGTTTTTTATCGACTCCGAACGGCATCTACAAAGGAGATGCATTTTTGCTGAGAAGCCTTCCATGGCAGAAACACATTCGGAGAGTTTGCTAAACAATTGCCGAGGGGCGACCCCGTTTGGAAAAAAAACTATTTCAAACCAATTTTGATGTTACCTATCCCAGGACTCGAACCTTGGACCTTCGGTGTGGTATGTCAGCAATACACCACGGCGGCCGCCAACTTTGTAGATTTCTTTCGACAACACTCTCCAAAAGCTTCGGGGAGATTTTTTGTCACTAAAAACAGCAACAACCGGATAACGGCTATTTTATAGTTGGTCAGTATTAATTTAGTTTTACTGAAGATTTAACTTTAATGTTTGATTTCTCAACTGACGAAATTGAGTTTAATTTGTTTAAAGTGAAAAGATTTGTCCTACTCCATGACAGAGCTGTAAAAAGATTCAATCATTTCAGTGTGCATTCCGCCGACATTCTTTTAAAAATTTTGATTGTGAGTGTGTATCAATTGAATGCTTATTCAGTGTTAAAAGTTATTTCTGTTTCATTCAGTATTTTCAATCTTTCTTTCAAAATCTAAATGTGTGCAGTCCCACTCGTGAATGAAGAGGTGGGGAAATTTTAAGTTACATTCTTCAATAGGGGAAATTGAATTAAAAAGCACCAATCCCAATATGATGAATTATAATCCCAGAAGATTGCACATTTTTACAGCTCTGCTTCATGACAACCCAAAACCAGAATTGACCCCCACGTTTTTACGGTAATGCAATGAACGGCTATCTCAGTGATGGCAGGTTGCGTCATAACAAATCAAAAATTGTCAGTACGGCATCCATTAGACAATTTTTAAGAATTTCAAATCAAACAAAGCTGCAGCTGTTTTTATGTTTATCTTTTACAGGACCTTATATTTATCGTATTGAAATATTTGCAGCTAATTATATTAATTAATTTCTGAAATGTCAGAGGATATATTATTTGATTTTTTGCATGCTGAAATTGTAAACTACTGCTTGAACAACAACAATAAAGTAAGTAAAAATCACCCGTGGTATTTATATAGGTATATAACTACATTATTTTGCTTGAAGGAAAACGATTTTTCCGCTTTGGAATATATTGGATTTAATACTGGCTATCGCCTGATTGAACGTTTAACACGTGATGTTCCACGATTTAAAGATGAATTGGAAACAATGAAATTTATATGTACAGACTTTTGGACACTCATCTATAAGAAGCAAGTTGATAATTTACGTACCAATAATCATGGAATGTATGTAGTGCAAGATAAAGCATTCCGATTTCTAACACGAATATCAACGGGATCAAAGCAATTAGAACATGCACCCAAGGTTTGCTTTACCTCTTTAAACACACAGCCAAAAATGTTTAATATTGTATTTGTCTTTCAGTTCGTATTTTTCACTTGTGGTCTGGTGCGTGGAGCTCTTACAAACTTAGGAATACACAGTACTGTGACTGCTGAGGTTCAATCAATTCCTGCATGTAAATTTCACATAGAGATAAATAGTAATTAGTGAATAGACGTTTTTCACATTAAACAATGAAAGGTGCATCAAAAGTAATTTTTTTAAGTACATATACATACAATAATAAATTTCAAAAGAAAGAGTAAACTAACTTCTTCTAGTGTAAAAAGCTATGATGTCCACTTTGCCTATATTTAGCGTTGTGTTAAGTGCCCAATTTTGTTTATTTGGAAATTGTGGTTCAAGGGGAAAAGGATCGGTAACTATGCCCATTTCTGCCTGTGGGCCAATAATTATTAAACTATTTCCTTTATACATTTGAAGATAGTTGTTAAATGCAACACGATTATTAAAATAAGAGAACATAAGCGTAAAATCCCAAGTTTGTAAATTACAACACTTTTGTAGGTAATACGCTCGCTTTGGATCGTCTTCTTTCAAATCATCTATATAATTGAGATGGATGAAGTTTTTTATTGCATATTTACTTTCCCACCAGCTACGATCAACTTCAATTCCATTCACGTAAACTCCTATTTAATTAGATAAGAAATTTTACACAATTATAGTTTCGTAAATTTAGTATTTTCTCGTACACACACCTAGACTTTCTTGCATTATCCACTCGAGTAATCCATTACCACAACCAACACTTAAAATATGTTTTATTTCGTTTTCCCGCAGCAGAATACCAAATTTATGTAACTCATTCTCAGTGGGCCAAATCCACATAAATATACGCCGTTTGTCCAATTCAAGCGAACGACCAAGTGCTAGCAATTTCCTCCAATCTCTTTTGGTAGCATCATTGCTTTCGATTGTGGATACGTAAAATGCATCAGCAAAATCCATCTATTTTGTTACAGTTCCTGTTCTTACAGTCAAGAGATGTAGAATGCGTTATGAATATGTTCAATACAAATAGTAGTAAAGTAGAAAAGTCCATATGGCCTTACTCACGGCCAATGCCAAAATTTATCTGCATGTGCGTTGACAATTGCCGCATAGTAGTCCGTCTACTTACGCTATTCATAAAGTCAATGGCAACGAGCCAAACTATTTTATGTATTTATAACACCATGTAACAAAATCTATTTTGTTTAAAATTTTAACCGATTTTCAAAATTTGTATGTATAGATTATATAAGTACTGGTCGGTTACATTATGCATTATTACTATTTAAAAAGTTGGACAGTTTCAAAGTTATTGTGATTTAAAAAACGGTTTAAACTTTTAAAGAGACTAGCCCGGTAATTATTCATAATTTATAAAATAACATTCTCACAAAATAGCGACGAGAGGAGGTGCTCAACTGAGCAGACTCTTCTAACACCAATTTCACTTTAGTCCAACCCTTTTGAAGTCGCGAGGTTCCTGGGACCTCCGTTAGAAGACAACAACAACGCACTATATACTCTGCTGCTAGTATATTTATTATAATAATTACTTAGACTACATGCAATAATATTTAAAAAACTATCATATTAAGAAATCAATGCCTTAACCGAGCCACGAATTCAATAAATAAAATCCTAGAGCTATTATGGTTGTAGCTAATTAATCGACAGCACAGACCCGATATAATCACATTACGTTACTGATGACTGTGAAGTGGTATCTACTTCACCTGCGCTTTGAATGTTGGATCCTTGTGCTTACAAATATATGTACTTCTTTCAATTTGTATTGTTTATTGAGTCTCCCAACTTTTGTCTGCGCCTACTTGTTACTACCGAGGATGTAAATGTTTTGATTGCTTACTGCTCCTCCAAATATTTATTCTGCACGTACTTTAAAAGTAGTGACTTTAAGAGTGGAATGAGATACACTGATACGTAAATAGTTTTCATTTCAGTACTCCTATGTTTTTGGCAAACCAAATTTTCATCTCCATATTCCATCAAGTAATAACAAATGGTCCGTAACATAAAAGTAACACCTTCAAAAATCTTTAAATTCATAGGTATATTTATAGTTTTTGCGCCAGTGCATCTCACTGAAATTTGACGTGGTCAGCACAACACGCTTTTCCATTGACGGTGTCACATCAATACTGTTAACAGGGTTAACAATGACTTGTGACCTCACATTATTGCAATCTTCCTGTTCGCTCTCACTTTCATAAATACTTTCATCATCCTCGCAGTCTGTTGCCAAAATCTTTCGATACATTTTAATTGGATCATATTTTTTTTTTACTTTTTTTAGGACAACTTCAGATTTCCCACTTGTACAACTGATGACTGGCACATTTTGCTGCGTCTCTGTTGTGGCTGTCGTTATTGTATTAGTGTCACAAACTGATTCTAAAGGCTCAATACTTGCTTCAATCAAAGGCGTATTAATAGTTAAGGAAGTTGGAATTTTCATTGGTTCAACATTTCCGATACATTTAATAACGGCACTATTGACTACAGTCTTTGGCACAACGGTTTGTGTAAGATCAGCTTGAGTGGTTTCAGCATCAAATTCATTCTGTTCGTTTAAGCTGATCGGTTGCGATATATCAACACAATTTTCAAAACTTTGTCCTGGATGCATGGTGCGTATATGACGTAACATATTATCCTTGCGTACAATAGTAGCACTACATTCCCTACAACAGTATTTGATTGTATCTGCAAATAAATATTGTTCTAAGCTTAATATTTTGTATGTTTTTATGTGCACCTTTCATTTACCTTGATGAAGTTTAAAATGACGTTGCAAACCTGCTGCGTCACTAAATTTACGAAGACAAATACTACATATAAAAAACTCAGTCTTTGTATGTTTCTTTAAATGCAATTTCAGTGTGTAGTTTCTTTGAAATCGTTTATCACAGTATTGGCATTCATATTTTTTATCTGAAAGAAAATACCAGATTAAACTATTAAACTTAAATATTATGTACACGTTTACCAAAATGTTTTTGCATATGCTGCTTTAGTGTAGATTTCAAAGCATAGCTCTTCTGGCACTCAGTACATTTAAAAGGCAATTCTTTATCATCATGCCACATTCTCATGTGTGCGGACAGAGAGTATTTGCTACGGAACTCCCTGTGGCATGCAGTACATTTAAATGATGCAGCACAATGATGTTTTTCATGTTTTCTCAGCACAATCCGATTCGTAAAAGACTTGTTACAATGTTTACAGTTGTATGAATTTTTACTATGAGTCTCCAAATGGTATTTGAGATGAGAACTCGTGGAAAAGGCCTTCGTATGCAAGCAAACATAATATTTAGTTAATTTAACTTTGTAATATACATATCATTAAAATATACATACTTTTTCACATTGCGGGCACTTATGTTTCTTCTCAGCATCACTTCCACAGGCTAAGTGATAATATTGTTGTGAGCGACTGGTAAA
This sequence comes from Merzomyia westermanni, assembly GCA_949987695.1. NCBI lineage: Eukaryota > Metazoa > Arthropoda > Insecta > Diptera > Tephritidae > Merzomyia > Merzomyia westermanni. The sequence continues at coordinate 190,116,280 of OX465288.1, forward strand.
TTTTCGGCAGCATCGAGAACAATAATAGTGATGGTCGGATTCTGTGTCACCTTGTATATGGCGTATATGCAAAGGCATGGGTACAACTTTTCTGCCTTTTTTCTTCACATTTTTTATTTCAGCAATTCTCTCAACAGGAGGGTCGTCACTTTCAATTCTGCTCTCTATGCTAACGTTTGGATATTCATTATTTTCGGCACAGTTTTCGGCTTCCTGGCGACATTCTAAACATTCATCATCAGCAAGAAGGCATTGTAGACATTTCCTATGACCACAACTGTCAGTAACCAATCGATTTGTATTTTTGTTGCTAAAGATTCCACAACGTGGACAAACACTGTTGCCATTTGTAGCGTTCATCTCAATTTTTAAACTAATTTACATCCTACTAATATATGACGGATTAATTTTCTTAGCAAAACGTAAAATAAACTTTTACGAAAACAGCTGTTACGTTAACTTCAACCAGAGTTCGGACTTTACTAGATACATCTAGTACACTTTTGAGGCCATATGCCAAACAAAAAATTGCTGACATCTGGTGCCCTAGCGGACAATGTTGAAATTTGTTTGATCAGTGACAACTTCAGCGCCAAATACACGACACAAAAGCCTTGCACAAGTCCACAAGTTATAAATTGACGCAAATCAGAATTTTGACATACACAACACAAAAACACTGCACAAAATGTATTTCTAGTAATTGTTTCCTTTGGGAGACAACTGCTAAACCGCGTCCAAAAATATTGGGAGAGGTATCAAACAACGCGGTATCAACAATTCGAAAGTGGACTTAAAATTTTTCAAAGTTATTCGCAAAATACCCAAAAATTACACAGGTCCGATCCCAAATAGGGGGCTTGATTCAAGGTAATTATGTGCAGAACACCTTTCTGCGTAGACGGCCTTCGGCTGCGCTTCCAAAAAATAACCCTTAGCCGGTCCAACACCGGCTACGCGGTCCACAGTATTTCTGCGCAGAACACACTTTTGCACTTTTCGGTACACCGTAATCTGTGATTACAACAACGACATGAAAATTACAGAAAATTTTCAACTTTGATTGCAAGATCTCTTCACTGAAACAAAAATTCGAAAATCCGCTTCCGGATTATTGTTTTTTAGCAGATATCTCCTAAAGGAAACAATTAAAAGAAACATGTGCTCTAATTGCATTAAAAAATTAAGTGCGGCTATAATTTTTGCTTTTTTTTAATAAAAAATGATACCGCTTCCCCTACACAAAGTTATGGTACCGATAGCAATGTTTCATTCTCAACAAATACAGGTGAACTGAGTAATAATCACCACACACGATGAAGAAGCATGCTCAATGTTTGCGGGCATGCGTAAAAATCTAAATTCTTTTGTATAAGATTTTCTTCCGATCTGTTTGATTACTTTTATGTATACATTTTAAGCTGAGCAGATCTGCAATTTTTTAGTGCAAATAAAACAAAGTTTTATTCCACCTTACATCCCGACGTTTCGCCAATTTTCCTTGGCATCTTCAGGGGAGTGACGCTATTTATTTATTTAAACAAAGAACAAAAGTAGATATAAATTTTAACACTTTGCAAATATTGCAACGTGAACATGGATTGCGTAATTAATTACTTACATAAAAATGGAAATTATGTACTAAAAACGGTAAACTAAACTATACTATAAATACAAAAAACTTAAAAAAAAAACATTTAAAATTTAAAATTCGATACCGTCTGTGTGCGATAAACTTGTCATACTAAAGATAAACTATAAGCATAATAGATAAGAAGCGGCAATATTGTCAGTATCTTCTTTTTTGTTTATTGTATTTGGCCTTTTTTGTAATATTCTTAGGCTCTCTAAAGTGTAACGTGTTCTTTCACAACAACATGGCCCAACGGGCATTATTCCCGTTGGCCAGCATCTCAAGCTCCTTTATTTCACGCTTTTCTGCCTCTCTTTTTTTCGCCCGGAAAAGCCGCCTCGCTTCCCTCTTCAACTCGCGGTAGTGTTCACACACACTCCTCGTTGCATTCGACCATGACATCAAAATCGTGCTTGCAGACTTTAATACCAGGATGGGAAAGGTAGCAGTTTTTTGTCCTACTATCGAAAAATTCAGCCTCAACTATGAAAGATTTCCAATCATGAGAGTATGCTGATTGAATGATTGTAATCTGTGGTACCAGGTACCGGCATAAGAAGATTCACCCAGTGCAACCAGATCGGCTGCCGACATACCTACAAGGTCTTGGGTGTATGCTATCTACGAGGTCCCAATATCAACTGGAAGCATCAGGTTGTGATAGTGAAAATACGCACACATCCATGAGCAGCGAGCGCGCAAGAACCACAGGTACTATTAGAAATGTCGCTCAATAAACTTCTCATCATACTTAGTATGATGTATGACTAGGAATCATGAACCAAGTCGGCAAAAGATGTGACGACAGCTGGATTATTTGGGTCAAAAATTATCAATGGTCCTTCCAAAAAGCTGCTCCTCAGAAGGTCTTCATATCGACGCCCGATTTCGTTTCCCATTGAGTTAAAAATAAACACGTGGACAATGTTGTTGTTGTAGTAACGACAAAAACACTCCCCGACGGTTTTGGGGAGTGTTGTCGAATTAACAGTCCTTGACCGGTTTTGAACCCGGTACGCTCCGGTACTCCCTTGCGGTACTGCTCGACTGTCGTGGTAGCGACTTTACAAAAAAGGCCAAATACAATAAACAAAAAAGAAGATACTGACAATATTGCCGCTTCTTATCTATTATGCTTATAGTTTATCTTTAGTATGACAAGTTTATCGCACACAGACGGTATCGAATTTTAAATTTTAAATGTTTTTTTTTAAAGTTTTTTGTATTTATAGTATAGTTTAGTTTACCGTTTTTAGTACATAATTTCCATTTTTATGTAAGTAATTAATTACGCAATCCATGTTCACGTTGCAATATTTTCAAAGTGTTAAAATTTATATCTAATTCTTTTGATTTTAGCACAGTGCTCTGCGCAATATAAGCACAACCACGATATACACCACGCAAATCCTTGTGCAAATCAGTCATTGGCGCAAGTAAATTTGTGCGATGTATTTGGCGTCTTAGCTGATACTCAGATCTTAGGTAGAGCGGGTCACATACGCAAACGGCCGTGTGCTAATCGGAAACACTTTACTCAGAGGAAAAATGAGGCGAACAAATTTTCTGTGGTGTAAAAATATTTTTCATTTCGCTGTGCCAAATGAAATGGTAAATTTTGACATCTGACAAAATCACGTGCGAAAGCAAATAGTCTGTGAATAAATTTAAATGTACTTTTTTTTTGCCATTATATTTCGTATTTTTTGCGTTAAATTATATTTTATCGTTTAATAACGTGTTGGCATATAAATGCATTTGAAATAATATGATTGGTAATACCGAATGCATATATGTGTACACATTCATAGTTGTCAAAATTTTACCTAGGCCAATGGCCTAGGGTAAATTCTGACGTTCATACCGCGGCATGTGTCAGAATTTTCTTTGTTACAAATGTTTTGATAATACTTTGCACCAGCGCCATTGAAATCTTATCGCAATTTTGATTCCACTCTACCTATGCAACATGCAATTGTTGCACAACCCGTTTATATCACGCAAGTCGCATAAACGAACAGGAAGTTGACTGTGAAATTGACTAATGTAAACAGCTTTTAAGAGCTGCTTTGCTACTGTCAGATAGGGCGGGTTATAGAGTATCCGTATCCACTCCATTCTCCATTGGGCTATCCTGGTGCGCACCAACACATACAGACATTTGTTTGATGAGTGATAACTCAGCCGATTTTCAAGTCTTAGACAGTGAAGCATCAGCATTCTTATAAGAAAAATCCGACCATGACATTCCTGTACGTGTGAGCCGAGTGGGCCTGTGTGTCGCTCCTTCTCAGACCTGAGTATCAGATGATTTGTCACTAACTTAACAAATGTCTGGATATGTTAGCGCGCATCAGGTAGGGTGCCAGACATCTGTTTGGCCAGTGACACCTCATCTGATCCAAGTGTGGGTAGGATCTCAATACCGATATAGAGAGATTAACTGAGGCGGCCGCCGTGGTGTGGCGGTAGTGTTGCTGGCCTACTACACCGAATGTCCAAGGTTCAAGTCCTGGGACAGATAACATCAAAAATGGTTTAAAAAAGTTTTTTTTTCCAAAACGGGGTCGCTCCTTGGCAGTGGTTTTGTTAAATCTCCGAGTGTATTTTTGCCATGGAAGGCTTCTAAGTAAAAATTCATGCCGTTCGGAGTCGGCAAAAAAGCTGTAGGTCCCGTCAATTTGTAGGAAAAATTAGAAGCAGCACTCAACAAATTGGTAGAGAAGCACACCCTTAATCTCTTCGGAGGCATATAGCGTAAAATATTTCTTTTTAATACAAGGTGGCGCAAAAGTAATCCTCCTATCAGAAAATGCTATACATTTTGCGATTGGCCCCTAAAGTCAGTTCTGTTTTGACATTTGTCTAGTAAACACATGCGAAATACACGTTAATAAACAATGTTACGCTACACTGCTCCAGAACGCGGAATATTGCTGACTATTTATTTGACCAATAATCGGTCGGTGAAAAACGGTTACTGCGCAAAAGTAATCCTCCTATCAGAAAATGCTATAAATTTTGCGATTGGCCCCTAAAGTCAGTTCTGTTTTGCCATTTGTGTAGTTAACACATGTGAAATACACGTTAATAAACAATGTTACGCTACACTGCTCCAGAACGCGGAATATTGCTGACTATTTATTTGACCAATAATCGGTCGGGGCCAAACGGTTACTGTGAATGGTGAGCGCTACAGAGCAATGATCAACGAGTTCTTTTTGCCGCAACTTGATGAATTGGGATTGGAAAACATGTGGTTCCAACAAGACGGTGCAACAGCACACACTGCATGTGCCACAACCGATATGCTGAACATCGGAAGCTTACTTTTGCGCCACCTTGTAGATACACTGAAATTTAAGACCTTCTTGGCCATTCCCACAACAGCCGGTTCTATCGTAGAGGAATGACTGGTCTTACCCGACCAAGGCCTGTTATTTCGATGTTACCCTGTCTAACTCGTCACTTTTCCCCCTAAAACTGTCGTCCTCCAAGCAGCTTCTTGCAACAGGGCTGCTCAATACTCTCTTGCTTCGGGTCGCGTGTTGAACCCAAACCCGGGACCAAAAGATTATGTCAAACGATCACACTCCGTTCAATGTTCCAAATGTAAAAGATGCCCGCACAAAACTTTTGGGGTTCCTTGCTGTTTACGCCCTAGGGCGTCCCGTGGCCAACGTCGATCCAGTGTCGTACCGCCACATGTACACACATCAACTTTCTGCGTAGCATCCCCCTCTTGCATGTGAGCAATGCTGAGCGACAGCCTTGCCCCACTTACAATTTCCCCTTCTTCTAACACTAGCACGAATGTAAGCCAAGGTCACAAGCTCTCAGCCCCCGTACTCCACGTGCACTCTTGATATTATATTCACCGGCGACATCAGTCAAATGCAACTCATGCCTTGGCTTATGTCACCTGCTTATATGGTCTGAACTTGGAAACAGCAATTTATGGACTGATACGTACGTTGGGCCATGTTGTCCAGTTACGCAGCCTACAACGGCCTAACCAGCAAGTTTAGTGAAATAATGAATTTCATGAAGCGGCATAATATTCAGATTGCAACTTTACAAGAGAAATTGCTCTAGTTCGCCAAACCTTACTATCGTCAGCGCCATTGTTTACTCGTACTAGTTTGGCATCTTCTTTTGCGAATCGGAGTGGAAGATAGTGGATGAAGGTACTCCGAGAGAGTGTAATGAAGGAAATCGCGTTCAGAGTTGTTTTAAGGTAAAAACTGCAACTAAAAACTTTAATTTGAACTGAAATATACATTCTATAGTAACTGATAACGTGTTATAACTGCTTTATTTTCAATAATTTGGGAGTTTCAAGTCTTCATGTTTAATATTGCAGTATTTAAATTTAATTGTTTTATTACTGCATACAACGCACCCTGTGTGGTTTGTGTGTGTGTGCAGATTTGGAGTAAGTTGCGCTACTAGTAGACATATACTATGGTCAGCGCTGGCGACCGATGTTCACTCTTGCCTCAGATCATTTTCCGATTGACCTCTAAATTTTGTCATTACAGAAAAATGGAGGCAGGAAAAGGTGGTGCCACTACTAAAGCCTGCCAAACCGGCTAACAAGGAGGAGTCCCATCGACAAGATTATTCACGCGCAACTTAATAATGACCTTGAAGAGGCAACTCTCCACCCCTGTCTAAAGAGTTGGACCGCCAATTTTCCTGAATGGTCGGCAATCATCGGTCGAATGCGGTGGTTTCCTATCCCCGCTCTTGTTTATTTACTACATATCGAGGCTCCCTCCCCACTATAGGGTGTCTTGATCGTCTCTTACACCGATAATTGCACGATTATGGCAACTGACCCCTGCGTAAATGAGCTGTGCTCAAGAATTAGCTCTTACCAACCGTCCTTGTCCGATTTCTTCGCTGGGCGAAATCTGGCACTGTTACCGACTTAATCCTCGGCCACCTTATTTAATACGTGGAAAGCGCAGGTGAACATGGATGAGACATCTACGTCGACAGCACCAAGCTTTTCGACTGTCACACATCCCAAAATCTTAGGAATCACATTTGATAAGATGGCAACGTACAAGGCAATTGGCCAGCCGGTTCTGAGCTACGCGACGCCTATATGGTCGCCGGGGCTAGCAGACACACACTGTAGGAGGTTACAGGCCTGTCAAAACATCACACTCAGAACTGCCACGGGATGTCTCCTAATTTCACCTGAGCACCACCTTCGCAGCGATGCAAAAATGATCGAATTTAAAGAGCATAATGACATGTTGACCAGGCAATTCCTCTTCAATTGTTACAAACCGCAATATCCGAACAGGCGCCTGCTCGACGAAAATCCGCCTCCCAGGAGAATAAGGAGACATATCCGTAAGCACTATGATGGGATCCGGCATTACACATTTTCGCCGTTTGATCCAAAGGTGCATAGACGGGCACTCAACCTCATCACCACCATTATTTGTGATACCATAACGCCATGACGCCAGCAACACCGTCAACTCAATGGCGCCAGTGGCGCCACTTCAGTGTAGCGAGACCAGAGCAAAACATAAACTCAATGGCGACGGCAGCGCCAGAAACACCTTAAACTCAAAAGCATAGTATATGTCTACTAGTAGCGCAACTTACTCCGAATCTGCACACACACACAAACCACACAGGGTGCGTTGTATGCAGTAATAAAACAATTAAATTTAAATACTGCAATATTAAACATGAAGACTTGAAACTCCCAAATTATTGAAAATATTATAACACGTTATCAGTTACTATAGAATGTATATTTCAGTTCAAATTAAAGTTTTTAGTTGTAGTTTTTACTTTAAAACAACTCTAAACGCGATTTCCTTCATTACATTCTCTCGGAGTACCTTCATCCACTACCTTCCACGCCGATTCGCAAAAGAAGATGCCAAACTAGTACGGGTAAACAATGCTCAAAAGCAACAGTAGCGCCCTCCAGACAGCGGTGTTTTGTAGTAGTTCAGTGTTTATGGCGCTACTGGCGTGATGGCGTTACGGAATCAAAAATAAAGGTATCAGCGCCAGTGACGTCAACACCGGTATCAGCGCAATTCCGCGAAGGCGCGCAGCGTTACACACCCTTACATCAAAACCAAACAGAATTCATTCAATATCAAATAACACAAGGGAATCGGGAATCAACAATTATATATGCGCTCACAAATATTTAGAAATGATACAACTTTTTTTTGGAAAAATTATACATACCAAATCTTTCGATGAGTTCGAGATTTTTACAAATGGATTCGTTGCTGTAGATGAAACTGGAATTGTAAGTTGAATAATTTGTTCAAGTAATTAATAGAACATGTGTACAACTCCTTTTTGTTGCTGTAAATGTCAAGTTTGTTATCAGTTACGTACAGTAAATATTCGTTAAAATGTACACACTTATTTAAAAATTAAAGAATCAAATTGTGAATTATTCATTATTGTAAGTAAACTCCAGTTACTATAAGTAACCCTTCCGAACCAAATATTGGGTAATTCTATAAGACAGCACGTAACTGCTAATATACGTCCAAAAATCTCGGGAAAGGTATCAAACGACGTGTTTTGATCTCTGTATCAATAATCCGAAAGCGGAAATTAAATAATTTGTTTCAGTGAAAAGTTATTAGCAAAAAACCCAAAAATGGCCTAGGTCCGATCCCAAATAGGGGGCTTGATCCCAGGTATTTATGTGCACAATACCTTTCTGCGTAGGCGGCCTTCGGCCGCGCTTCAAAAAAATAACCCTTAGCCGGTCCAACACCGGCTACACGGTCCACAATATTTCTGCGCAAAACACATTTCTGCACTTTTCGGTACACCCTAATCTGTGATTACAACAGCCACATGAAAATGACAGAAAAATTTCAACCTTAATTGCAAGTATCTCTGAACAGACATAAAATATCGAATTTCCGCTTTCGGATTATTGATACGAAGGTTAAAACCCGTTGTTTGATACCTTTCCCGATATTTTTGGACGTATATTAGCAGTTACGTGCTGTCGTATAGAATTACCAAATATCGTAACACTTCGATTTTGGCTTACAAGGCAGAGCAACTTCCGGTATTATGGCATAGGCGGCTAATATGGTACACCCGATTTTATCATACACTATTCGCACTGTGGCGACACCGACTATAAAAACAGTTGTTTAATTAAGGAAGCGAACATAAATTACAGTTACAGCTGTGAAAGGTTTTCAATTCTCCTTTAATTGCTGAAAGTACGTGATTGTACTTCATTCGAGGATGTAGCAGAAACGGGTTTTTAATCAGCTCCAGAGACGTATGAAAGCCGTTATTTTTCAAAACCATAATATATAAAGCATACGTTATTTTTAAAGAGGCAGCTTTACACTGGGTAGGGGCTTATTTATTATATGGTATACTTGTGGCCGGCCAATATGGTATAGGGTACCATATTAGCTTGCCGTATTTTATAATTTATTTTGTAAAGCATGCGAAAAAAGTAGACAAGGAAACTGCAATATCCTGTAACGGAAGCTAGAAACGAAATTACGTTCGAGGTGCTCATTTTACCAAAGAAATTGATCATCGAGCAATTGCGAGTGTCGAACCGATCGCTTAATGAGCGACTGTGAATCGATCATCTTTCCGCTACCATTTTGCAATCGCTGGAGTGTCGATGTGATTTGAAAAGTGCTAATAAAATGGATAAAAAGTAAATCGTTAAAGAAAAAATCTCTACATATAATAAAATTTTAACTGGTCGATGTCTGTACATTGCATATTTTTTTTTTTTTTTTGTGGCTTTGAGTACTTCCACGTGACGTACTTATTAGGCGGGGATATTCTCTTGTCCCTCAAAGTGCCGGTTATATCATACACTATAGTTTTTTGTCTTGTAAAATGTTTAGTTTGTTTGTAGTTCTTTCTTTTATATATGCCAAGTTATGTTTGTAAAATATTTAAATTGTCTTTCGCACACAATCAACATGAAAAATTTAATGTCGTAGATTCTCCATTTGTATTAGCCAATGTTCAATAATTATATTAAGGTTTTGTCATAGATTGTACATCTGTATTAGCCAGGTAGCACTTTTTGAAATGTATTTTTTTTTTTCAAAGTATTTTAGATAATTCTTTATTTGTGTTGAAACGTTATTTAATTTTAAAACGACACCAAAATATGTTTGGTTATATGTATTCCACGCGTTTATGGAAGCGGACACCCCATATAATTTGTTCGGTTTGAAGATTCCCGTTTATTGCTGAGATCCGTTATCTCAGATATGCAGTTTTGTCATAATTTTTATTTAAGTCGAAGTTTTTTTTTTTTTTTAAATATAGGATTAATTTCTTATGTTGAGTTGTTTATCATGAGTAGTATAACGAAAATACTTTTTGGAGAAAGCAAAAAAAATCCCTCAAGTCCAAAAATTACATCTCAACCAAAAGTACAGTCTGTTTTTTTTTTTAATTTGGTTGAGATGCAGGGAAAAAAAATTTTTTGTCTGTCTGTCTCGATGTTTGGCCGCGCATCACTCAAAAACTGCTAAATGGAATTTAATGGAGCTTACCGTTATATTACAAGACATTTATCTTAAAATTTAAAATATCATATGTTCCGATATCTCGACCAGTTTCGGAGATATCAACCAATATGTCGGCCAAGGTGAACCAAAATGTGTTTAGTACAATATGGGTATCAAACGAAAGATGATAATAAGTGCTTCAATAAGCGATGTAATTAAGTTCCATATCTTATCTGGTATGTGTGGGAGATATAATGATTGAAATCGGACTCAGTCTATTATAAGTTCTGAGACGCAGCGAAGCGGGAACGGGTTCACTGGTAGAAAATATCTAAATAAACATTAAAAATGTGCAGTTTTTGTTCGATCAAGTTACATAATACCAAAATAAAATACGATCGACTCAATCGAAAAAAGGATATTCTATTGCAAATCGATACTGGCAATAGGGTGTTATTCATAAAAAAAAAACGTATGTGCTTTTTTTTCAAATCTGTTTTTTTTTTGTTAGCCTAGGAGATGATTTTAAAATAATACGAAGCCCAGGAGCTTATGCTGTTGGTTACATTTCATGTTCCATGCTGATGTTCGGCGAGGCGCAAGTTAACGGTGTAGTAAGGGAGCAAGACTGTCTCCAAGCTCTTCACTACTGGCGAGAGAAGCGATTTCGGTCGATACGACCCCCCATGTTAGCTGGTTTGCAAGGCTTTAGTGGTGGCACCAACTTTGCCTGCTTCCATTTTTCTGGTATGACAAAGGTGGTCATAGACAGTTGTTAGATATCTCACTCCCTCATCACCGAGATGTTTTAACGTCAGCATCGATAGGCCTATGGATTTTGAGCCTTTAGACCTCCGAATAGCCTCCTGAATCTCTGTAGTGGCGATGACAACTTTTGAGGTAAATTTATGGACCTTAAGGAGGTTTCTCGCTGTCTCCAAATAAGTTTTTTCGTTAAACTTATAAACGTACAAAGCTTGATAATTCATTTAATATTGAAACTGACTCATAATTATTAAAATAAAAATTCCACAAAAATTATAATAATGTAATAACTGATAAAGCGGATCTGACCTAACAAACGGAACATTAAATACTTGGGGATGTCGTCTTCATAAACACGTGAAAGAGTATAAACATAATTTTTGGTGTCGATTCAAATCAAAGAAAGACGGTTTTAAGAAAAATAATAATATAAAAATTTGAAATATACACTCGTAAAATGTAATAATTGAAACAAACAGAAGCTGCTACCATGATTCTGGCCTTTCGGTATTATCACTGTGTACTAGTGAGCTTAACATTTTTACAATACACAAGTGAAACTGAACTTAACTGTTGAATTGACATCATTGGAATATAACCTGGCATATAAGGATCCCAGCCAACGAAATCATACCTTAAAAAAAATAATAATAGTTTGTATGTAAAACATGATTGCTATCTAAATTGCAGTCATAAAGATAACATAACTAAACAAGGTTGATTGTCTTTGCACTTAATTTCATATTACTGATAATTTTAATTATTTTTTGCATTATTGGGAATTGATATGGATAGCAATGACTAAGTCAATTAATTAAAAATTTTGGTTTTTACAGCAACAAAATTATTGGCGTCTTCATTTTGCTAAATTTTTTCCTCTTTTTTCTTCTATCTGCCGGTGGGTTTCTTCTCTTGGTACGATAAGAATTTTCGAATACGTCAACAGATTGTATTTTAAAATAGTCCACTGGATTTTAGAAAAGTTATGAAATTTCCTGTGCTCATTTAACATTCACATTGCTATTAATATTTATTAGATATCTGCTATAGGACAAGAGAGTGGCTTTGATGCATGGGTTTCGAAAAATGCAAATTATAGAGCGGCGCATATGGAACGGCTAACACCGAATCAGTTTTTAATGCCAGGTTTTGTAGATTGTCATATCCATGCACCACAAATGGCACAAATCGGATTAGGCTTGGATATGCCATTACTGGATTGGCTGAATACGTATACATTTCCATTGGAAGCTAAATTTTATGATCAGAAGTTTGCTACCAAAGTGTACGCTAAAGTTGTGGTAAGTATGAAGAGTAAGAAATATTTATTGATGATTCTCTTTTCTATATTTCTATTAGGAACATACAATCAGAGCAGGCACCACTCTAGCTTCCTACTTTGCGACCAATCATAAACAAAGTACTTTAGTTCTAGCAAAAGAGGCACTCCGTCAGGGCCAGCGTGCCTTGGTTGGCAAAGTTTGCTCAAATACCAGTAGTCCCGATTTTTATGTGTACGTTGAACAAATATATCGTAACATATAAGACGATTCTTTTTATAATCACTCAGCGACTTATGAATAAAAAAACAAAATAGTTTTTTTTTTTTTGAAATTTGAAATTTCCTTTGAAAATCAGCGGTCGCTTCGAGAAACAAAAATTGTAGGCGCTTATAATTTTTTCTGCTTGTTAATTTTTTTTTTTTGTTGCTTGCAATTCAAATATTTTGTTAGGCAAGCGGATAAAATTTTACCTAGCATCGAAAGGACGAATAAAAAAACGGTCTGTATTTATTTACGTATAGTTTATATCGCGTCAAATTATTATATTATTTAGTTAAATAATTGTTTTATTAAAAGTCATGTTTTCTTGTTTTTAGCGAGACCACAGAAAATTCATTGGCTGATACTAAGGAATTTATAGAGGAAGTAAAAGACTTGAATAGTCATTTGATAAAAGCTACGATTACACCAAGATTTGCGTTAAGCTGTACAAAGGAGTTGATGACTAAGCTTGGTGACATAGCACACGAAAATCGCTTACATATACAGGTACATATGTATATTAAAGTCAGAAACAACATACAAACATTAAAGCCACAAGTATACTCACACACATTGTTATCTTTCATTTTAGAGCCATATCAGTGAAAATGTTTCTGAAATTGAATTTGTTACATCATTGCATAAATGCAGCTATGCTGAGGTGTATGATAAAGCTCGCTTGTTAACTTCCAAGGTATGTAAATATGTATGCATCCATTTAAAATTGATCGAATTATTGTTTTCAAATTATTATGTATGAACAAATTGCGAAGTTAAGAAAATTGAAAATTTTAAATTGCTATAGCGACCTCTAAACTTCAGTTATTTGATCACATATTTTCTTAATCACCCTATTTCAAAATATTTTTGAAAACTAACCTATCTCAGAATTTGTATGAACAATGTCCGAGTTTAGAACTTTTTTTAATAAAGCTTTACATCAGTATAAGTTCCAAAAACGCCCTATCTGAACGAAAATTCAATCGCATTCAGGACGTTTTAGCATAAAATAATGAAATAGGGCTTCGTTGAAAACAAATATATTTTTTTGAAACTTATATTGATATTATTTTTTAAAATGGCGGAAAAAATCGTTAAAAGTTACAGATCTTGATATTAATTTCTAGAGGTCTATCATTTCTAGCCTGGATTTTGTGGGTCTGATCTAATTTTTTTTTTATAAAACTACCAAACTAATGAAGTAAAAAAATTTAGCTTTGAATTTTGCTATTGTTTTCTGATTGTACTAAAGAAATGGAATCAGAAAACCATACCAATGTTTAAAAGGTGATTCCTCCGGAATGGCCGACGTGACGAAAATTTTAGTTGAGAATGTTTTGTGGGGAATTTAATTTCTTACAAAGCTATGTATATTCAGTTAAATTTGTTTGCTTCAATAGTTTGACAGTTTTAAAAGCAAAAATTAGATCAGTCCTACGAAATATAGGTTAGAAATTAATATTAATAAAACAACTACTTCACGGTCTATTCATCGGTATATTGCTATATTATAAGCTTATTCGTTTTCTTAAATAACTTTTCTCTTATTATTATAGACGATTATGGCGCATGGCGTACATTTGGAAGATGCTGAAATAGAACTCTTTCGCGAACGTGGCACTTCGGTAGCACATTGCCCTGCATCAAACACGATGCTTCGTTCTGGTTTTTGTGATGTTTTGCGTCTTATTAAAAATGGTGTGAAAGTTGGCTTAGGAACAGGTATCTTGTATTTCGTTTAATTTATACCGAGAATGTACATTACACTGCCTCAAAAAAAGCCCTGTTTTTTCTGCTGCCAACCTGAAATAGCCCAAACAAAGCACTTATTAAAAGCTGCGCTCCAAATTTCAAGTTTAAATGGTTATCCATGGAACTTTCTACTTTCCCGTTCAAATAACACGTAAAAGAGAATTTTGAATGTATGGATGTTTTAGTATTACGAGTAAAAAATTTTTTTTCCTAAAAAATTTCAATTACATTTATAATTAATTTTCAAAAGACTGCGGATGAAATTACACTTGCTCAAAGTAATTTTTTTCAATTCAAAAAAAATTTCCATGTACTCGAGCCACGAAACGATAAAATACTTTTTTTTATTGAGGAGTTGAAAGAAAATCAAATATGGAGGAATGTAATTGTAATGAATTTATGCAGCTCTGGCTATGTACCAGTACAGCTGGGTACAAAAAATCGACAGAAACTAGCATGTGTTATTCCATATACGTTATTCCTATTCTAATACTAAATTTACACTGAATTTCATAGAATAGATGGAAATGCGTCACATTTTCACATACAAATCGCATTCACAAAATCACGCATTGGAACCAAATTACACAGCAAATGCGATGAGTTCATGAAAATCATCAAACTTGTTTGATTGATGTTTCATAACACAGGAACGAAAGCGTTCAAAGTCAATATAAACACATTCGAATTACCGTCTGAAATCACGTTATTTATTTCAGTACAAATGGGTTATAAAAGTTTGAGCTAATTTTTAAAAACCACTTTTAATACCCACACGAACTTATCGCTGTAATAAATATACAAATATATGCATTTCTGTTAACTAGATGTTTCTGGTGGCAATTCGGTATCCATACAAGATGCCATATTACGTGCACTTGATGTTTCTCATCATCTGGAGTTTATTAAGAAACAGGATATCAAAGGATGTGGCTCGCTAACTGTACAAAATAATGAATATCGGCCACTCGATTATAAACAAGCTATATATTTGGCAACACTTGGTGGCGCTGAGGCATTATCATTGGCAAGTGTATGTGGTAATTTTGTGGTTGGTAAAGAATTTGATGCTTTAGTTGTGGATACTGCTGTATATCCAATACACGACTACTTCGCTGATGATGCTGCTTATGAAGGGAACAAAACTGCTGATATGCAACTTTTGGAAATGGTTCAAAAATTTATTTATGTTGGCGATGATCGTAATATATTAAAGGTTTATGTTAAGGGTAGGCAAATAAAAGATAATTATAGCTGTTAACTGTGTTTAACTATATATTTGTAAAGGAAATTAAATTTCCCACAAAACATTCTCAACAAAAATTTTCGTCAGGCGGGTCGTTGCATAGTAATCAACCTTTAAACATTGTCGTGGTTTTTTGATTTTACTTTTTTATTATGTAATTTTGTTAACAACGCAAAAATTAATGTAGAAAAAAGATAAACAAAAATTCTTTAAGGAAATTGCATGGTCAAATTTCTTTCCTTTTTTTGTGTTATTGTTGACCGAAATTTTGTTAGCTCTGTGGAATGTATTTATATCGTACATCATCTATCATTATCAAAATTGTTGCTAAAATATAGGAATATCATAGTGCATTGAAGCTTATACTTGGTCAATAGCGGTGTTTTGGGCGAAAACGCCGAACGTCGCACTGTTAATAAATGCCGTTGACGAATTCAGAATTCAATTCGCTTTAAGAATCTGTATTTATATCTTTCCTATATTGATTTCTAGATTTTTCCCAAATTTCCAAAGTAAAAAAGTGAAATAAGAAAATTATACTAATGCTTAAAGCTTGATTATTTTGTATTTTATTTCGAAATCTTCACAAAAAATATATTTATAGAAATAAATATACTTCCCTACCTATCCCCGATGCAAAACAATTAGCATTTTAAAACTTTAGAGGTTGAAGTATATTAATTTGTATGATATCTATGTACATACCTACCATAGATGGACAGTTTCCATTGCAAGTAAAATTTTAATGCAACCTGCCCATGTCTAACTTGCATCATTTGGAATGGTGAACTATTTCTTTTTGCTATTTATTGATTCATATTTTCTTATTTATTTTTTGTTGCCAAATAATATTTAATTCATATTTTTCTTTGATATTTATTCAATAAATTTGAACTGATTAAATTTTCTTTTGATAACAAAAACTTAGATCAAATTACTTGGGCTTACTTACATACGAATTGCATATTTCTAAATACTGTTTTTACGTCCAAAATATAGAGAACATATATATGCATTACGGCGCATACTTTAAACTAATTCAACTTTTATGCGAGTGTTTCCTAAATTACAAAATAGATGCGCGCTTGAGAAAGTTTGTCAAGCATGCTGACGCAGGCAATAATAACTGGGTTGAAGCAATACTATGTTTTGATTAACTACATTATGGGTAACTGCTTAGAGGTAAAAAGTTACGTAGCTAGCGTGATTTTGTAATTATTTTCAAGACAAGAAATATTCCAGAACTTACATTACACAGTGGCAAAGGTAATAGGTAGTGAATTGATATACATGTTTTTATTGTTGTAATTGTCATCAATCTTTTTTAATAGAAGTTCTAGGAAACTGCGTTCAAAAATGCGAAAAATGCTTGTATGACTTTCATCAAGCGCACATTGCTTCCTTATACTTTTTTCAAAACAAAATTCCTAATTTCGACAGTAAAATATTTTCATATAATATTTGTATAAAAAAATAATTTATAGTATTAGTTGGATTTCAAAAATCGTTATTTGAAACAAGATTAAATAAAAATAGTAACTATTTAAGGCAACTTCTTAAAAGAGCAATTAAGTAAATAGATCAGACCATTTGTAAAAATTGATAATTCAATTTAATAAATTGGCTATTATTTTTTTAGAACCATTATCTGATATTATACACATAAATATATATATATATATATGTATATATACATATGTGAATACGTCTGGTATATAATGTTATTACTCCAAACTACATATATATATAAATACCAGTAAATTAATAACTAGCTTAAGAAAATTATGTTTACTTAGATAACAACTTATGTATGTACGTAAATACATTTTTTCATATACATAGCTATTATCTATTTCTTTACACTTTTACTACACCTTTAAATTTTTCGCTCAGCGGCAGAACTTGTTTGATGGTCGGGTGTTTTTATGTGCTAAATAGACTTTGTTGTGTGCTATCATTCTCGAAATCAGTCCATGCGTTGTTTAACTCCATAAATATCAATTTTGCGATGCTTTCATTATCGGTGCCATTGTGCTGTAATTTATGAAATATATATTATTTTGATGTTAAGGATTTATCAAGGGTATTATGCGAAGGACTGGAGGCCGACGTGGACTGACTGATTGCAACTTATCAGTGTGATATATCTACTATCGACCCTGCGGGTTAGGGGTTTAAAATATGCCCGAGGAAGGCATACTGGTCGTAAGAGGCGACTAATATGCCCAAAGGTAATGACGTGCAACTCGATGGTTGATCTACGGATATGATGCCTCTCACCTCTCATTACTTATCTTATCCTTCCTTACGGAAGGAGGGGTGACATGACCTAGAAGGTTTCACTGGTCATAAATCGCTACCACGACAGTCGAGCAGTACCGCAAGAGAGTTCCGGAGCGTACCGGGTTCAAATCCGGCCAAGGACTGTTAATTCGACAACACTCCCCAAAACCTTCGGGGAGTGTTTTTGTCGTTACCACAACAACAATAACATATATCTACTATCAGATAGATTGACAACCGATTTGAGATTGAAGTTAATTATATACAAGTATAGAATATAGCATACCCATATACAATATTAAGACTGCTTTTGACAAGCCTAAATATTGTACGAACACAAAAAAGACTTCGGCGAACCGTTTAAACACTAAATAAACATTCAATAATCCGGGCAATAGCTTTAAGTCGACCAGTTCATGTTGGGGGAGTTATCACAGTTTGAATTGTGACCATGACGTATCACGTAATTGTCTTTCGTATGAGTCCCCCGGCTTTTTATAATTTTAATATTTTATTCCAGTACACTATACATCATTCTTTAATACATTTTTTACTTTTCGTACTGAGATTGCATTAGATATCAGTAAATGCCTTTTACTTGCTTTATTTCAGTACAAGATGCAGCATGTTTTTTGCAGTCGGCTTCTGGACTATTATAGCCTCCGCAGACTTATGGATGTTGATACAAGTTGAGTGACGACCTTCATACTGGAACCTCATATGGTTTTCCCGCATGCGTATCACATTTGCATGAAAATTTATTATTTTACTCACTTTATCAGGATGTACAGCAAGACATGCGCGTCTATATGATTTTTTTACATCAGCGGGTGTTATAAGTGTTGACATTTCGCACTTTGTCCATTTAGCGTCATTCCAAAGTACCGTGTGCATTGAGCATAATAGTGCTCTTATATTGCTCTTCTTTCCCTCAGTCTATAAAATATATAAGCATCCATAAATTTGTACAAATTTGCAAATTGCAATGGATAAGCTTTTGTTAGTACGCTAATTACACATACCCATTCCATGATTTTAACTTTTTCTGGATCCATTTCTTTGATGAGATCTTCTTTCCGCATTTCATTTATGGAACGTGGTCCTTGGTGCGTTTTGCTACCAAACTTATACCCCTGCTCTCCCAATATATCGGCAAAAATGTCAGCATTCTTTGTTTGTACACCAGCACCAGCTTGACCAATTTTTGGTGTGTCGAAGTGTAAACGATTATAATCTGGCCTATTAGACTGAGCATTTGCACTTGTCGCTGCAGTCGCTTGTGGCGATGGTCGATTCGTGTTTTGAGCTGATGTGGAAGAAGCTGTATGAGCAGTAGCAAAAGATGCACCGTTACTGCTTATGCCGCCACTCGGTGATTTTATGTGATTTGGCGAGGCTGCAGCTTGTTGAGGTGGATTTGCTGTTCTTGCTCCGCTAGTATGTGTTGGGCTGGAGAATTGTGTTGTATATGGACTATTACCAATGGGTGTAGCGCCTGTGGATTTACTTCCCAATGTATTTGGATTGAAGTTTATATTAAGACCAGAAGCTAAATTAGCTATGTCAGCGAAAGGATCCTTAGCCTAAAAAATGAGTATACAAAAATACATATAAGATGTAAAAGCATTGCTGCAGAGATGGGCACACCACCCTTTTTATTTATTTCGGGCGTTTTTGCAATGACTTATTGAAATTAAGAGCATTCATCCCAGAATATAAAATGCAAAAGGAAGCAAGTACAATCTGGAGGAATGTGCATATTTTTACAAAGTTCAAACGAACGCTACTAGGAATATGTTAACTTCAGCTGGATAGTGAGTGTGGTTTTCACATCTAGCTATCCACTAAAGTAAAAATCAGTTAATACACTTACTTGCTGTGGTGAAGGCTCTTTGATGGGATTTGTGTTGAATGTAGGTACCGAGCCAAAGAAAGTACCCGTAGCTGGAGTCGGTGTAGATTTATGTAGTCCAGAAAAACTGGAACCAATTGATGGCTGTTTATCATCGAATGTTGGTTGGGATCTTGCTAAATTATTGAATTCAACATTGATTTTTGGTGCTGATGACTCCACAGACCCGAATATATCATCCAAGTCAGAACTTGAAGTGGGCTGTAAATTGTTTTCTAAAATTAGATGAGATGTTAGTGTGTTACAAGCAGCATGACAATGTTAGTTGTATTTAACCCATTACCAAGAATATCTGGTATCTGTGCTGAACCTATACCAGATGAGTTATCATCACCGAATGCGCCGAGCAAATCAAAACTGGCATCACTCGTTGGCATAGCTGTGGCTTGAGGATCTTGAGATTGCATCGGTACTTGTGGTTGATTCAAATTAAGCAAATCGATTGGAGGCGAAGGTTCAGGCAGAACATTGTGTATATCTTCATTTCGTATTTCAGTAACATCAGGTAAAATGTGCGGTGAATGAGATTGCGGGAGTTTTTCTGGAACTTGTTTTGGAGGTTCCGGTCTTGGAGGCGCCGACTGTTGTACTGTAGTTGGTTTTGTTACTAAATAAATAAATTGTACCTTGTTATTCACTTACTTTTTAGGTATATTAATTTTCATCTTACCAAAATTATCTAGCATTTCCTCAAATTCCAGCTGAGAGCTGAAGAGATGTTGTGCGTTGCGTTTTGGTTTAGCTGGTAACCAGGGCGGATTTCTGCTCGGCGGGCATTCATTTTCAGTGAAAGTTAAAGATAACGAAACTGAAAAATCTAGCGGCACCTGCTCAGCATCCGGTAAATCATCCAAATCGTTTGTCGGGAATGTGATTAATGTTTCTTGTTCTGGTATAAATCCAGTATTTATTTGAAATTGACATATTTTTAAACTCTGTGGACGCACCATTCCTTTCAGTGCATTACGTGCATGGTAAAGTACAATTATTAGATCGCCACAGACTGTTAAATTTATTGGCAATGTGACCTTACCAGGTCCAGCTAAATATAGTCTAAAAGTATGCCGAAAGTTAATATTATAATTATTCTATTGTAACCGAGTTGCAAGAGGACACTTGGTTGGGTAATGAAAAGCATCTAAGGTACCATCACGCTTCATTAATACGTACAGCTACGAAATAAGACACCCATTTGTTTAAAAT
Source organism: Merzomyia westermanni (assembly GCA_949987695.1). Lineage (NCBI taxonomy): Eukaryota > Metazoa > Arthropoda > Insecta > Diptera > Tephritidae > Merzomyia > Merzomyia westermanni. Next base: position 190,137,131 of record OX465288.1, read on the forward strand.
ACTTTGATATCCGCCACAAATAATTAGGATAAAAGAATGGGACTATTATTAATATATCTCCTATAATCCCTATATTTGTTTGTAGATACTTGAAAAGAAACACGTTGTTGGATAGTGGAAGCATTCTAAAGCAATACTGCTAATTCGTCGATGAGCTCTTAAACTCCTCTATTGAGATCATCAAGGTTATAAAACACTAAGAAAACTTTTAGAATATTGACGAAGTTGGGCTATACGTTTTTTAATATGTATAGCAAGGAAATACGCGGGAGTTCATGTTGGCGAATAAAGCTGTACTGTTCTTAAAAGAGCAACTTTTGAAAATAGAAACAACTCGGGTGTAAAAGATTACAGCTATTAAGAAAATTTTAAATAGTTTTTAATTCACCTCATTTTCTCATAATCTTGTAATGTGCTAAGTAGTAATCGTTCATTGCAGTAGACTTCCATATAGATCCGACATCCATCACGTGCTTTAGTCATACGCGGTACAGGTTGGCAGCAGAGCGATACCAAGTTAATATTTTGGTAATGTGGTAATAGTGGTGTTCGACGTAAAATATCGCCAAAATAATACAAATAGCGGAATTCCGATGGCCTAAGATTTATAGGGTGACGTTTAACAGCGAATACTTGTACCGCATCTTCCGGCTCACGAATTAAATTGGCGTACATAAGTAATGCAGCAACTATTGTAGCGGCAGAACAACCACCTGAATCACTTGTTTGTATAATAACAATGGACTTTGTATCGGCAGTTAGAAAACCGTACATGTCTTCAACAACAGAAAACATGCCTTGCAGTGTGGGCGAATGAGCCTGTGGACAAGCATAAATTGAACCAACTTCGACGGTGCGTACGGGTGGCGGCAACCGAGGGCAACTGTTTTGACCAAAATTATATATGCTCACTTTTTGTGGTGGAAAGCGACTTTCAATAGACAATCGTACATCTTCGATATTATTTGTTTTATAAGCCGACTCAAAACCTTCTGAGGGACAAGGCATAACAAGTACACGCGACGTTATGTAACTAATATCCAAATCAGTACGAGCAATCGTTTGTTGCATTGTTTGCATAACTTTCGATGAAGTATCCTTAAGATTCTTTAGAAAACTTCCAGCACCGCCACGCAATGATGAAAATAAACTACTATTTGTAGCACCAGTGACATTTCCAACTTGTGTGTCTGGTGGATTTATAACTTGTTGTTGCTCTGGTTGTTGAGAATTAATTGGTAGATGGTTGGACGTAGCCGAAGGACTATCCATGTAAAAAGTTGAATTTCCAGCGGCACTCACTCGAGTTTTTGATGTTGTGGAAGCATGGTGTGTGCTATTTTCTCCACTAACATGCGGAGTATTTGTGCCGTTTATAGGGCTTTTTCTTTGTGGAGATTCTATGACTTTGCCTTGCAATTCGAGTGCGCCTTTAACCGGCCAATTTCTTGTTTCTGAGAGAGCAGCCAAACGTTCAAGCACCATTGAAATATTGAAGCGATGTGCAGGGTTTACATTAAGACAACCTAAGAAAATTAATTTCAAGAAATTGTTTTATTTAATCAAAAAGTTACAAATTCTTATTTATGTATGGTGTACCTTTGATAATTTCATGGAAACACTGAAAACGAGAATCAGCGGGTATAATATAATTTCCATTAACAATGCGTAACTTTCCTGAGTCCTCAAATGGATGCTTTTGGAAACATAAAGCATATAATATGCAACCTAATGCCCAAACATCCACCTTAAAACCAATTTCGTAGTTGGACCAAGTGTCTAGCATTTCGGGGGCACGATACATTGGTGTTGTGACGGAGCTTAGCTTATGAATATAAAATTAACGATTATGTATATATATTTATTCTTAATACTATTAATAGTGGAGTTTGTACCTGATCCTCTAGTAGATTCCGTTGCTTTGCACCCCAATCGATTGAAGGAGCATACGACTCTTTGGTTGCTGAACCAAAGTCACAAAGTTTCAATTGCTTATCATTACCAATTAAAAAATTTTCAATCTGAAAGAATTGTCAAAGTTTATAACGTATGTTATTGCAAGTACGATTGTATGTATATAAGTGAATATAAGAATGAAAAAAAAATTGAAGAAAGTGAATTTCACCACTGCAAAAATCACCACCTTTAATATATTACCATACAATCCCTATCTCCTTGCTCCTAAAAATATGCTACGTTAAGTTTCACATCTAATACCGATTTTGCTCCCGCATTCACAATCCTAAGGGGTGAAAGATAATATAATTTTCATATGCGTTTGAGCATTTCTGAAAAATATTTGCCTTTTCAAACAAAAAATAATTGTTTTTTCAGAAATACTTTTGGATCCCAATAAGAATTGACATAAGCTAGTTATTAAAAACATAATTCTGGGTTTTTTTTTATCAAAACTGATAACAAAATATCAGTTTCATAACTACTCAATAGAGCAACCAAATAGCGTACTCTGGTAAAAATTTAAAGATTGTCGGTTGGAATCCCATATCTTTTGTGTATGTGTACGACGATAAAATTCTTCCTTTACAATTCTCTATACGATTTGTAATCACGGTTTCATGTATTAAAATATCTTTGGATTATAGCATAGCTGCTCGCCTCCACTTTGTCTCTTTACTGTGTAATGTAACATTACGTTTTGACACACCTTAATATCGCGATGTGTTATAGGTGGAGTTTGTGTGTGCATATGAGCCACAGCTCGAGAAGCTTGATAGAAAATGCGCAGCACCAAAGCTGGATCAAATGAGGAATTCAAGCAATCGATAAGAGAACCACCTGCACAGTGGAAACATGTTAGAAATGTTAGAATATATGTATAAGTACAAAAATAATTTTTGAGTACAATATTACCATTACAAAGTTCAGTTAGTAGCAAATATTCTGCTCGCTGTTGAGGTCCAGTAGTTTTATCTATAAATGATGCACCAACAAATGTAACAATGTTTGGATGTCCAGAAAGTTGTTTGTGTGTGTTAATTTCATTAATGATTGCATTACAAGCTTGCTTATCTGTTCCAATGAGACGCTTGAGGGCGTACTCTTTGCCCGTTTGCAAATCTTGTGAAAGGTACACAAACGCAAAACCGCCTGCAAGTAAAGTGAACTTTATATCTTTATACTCATTTTAATGGTTTACATGGTTTCTTTTTTACTAATGCCTTGTTTGATAAGAAATAGAAATAGTACACTCTAGTGCCCTTAGTAATAAATTTCTTCAGATAATGCAACGGTTCTTTTGAGAAATCGCTATCACGGCAATCGGGATGGTTCCGCAACGTGCTTCCAAGGGGGCGTATCGGAAACATTTCTGGCAAAGAATTGTCAATATCAGTATAGCCAAGTTTGGGCCGTCAAGTCCCAATCTTATAAATGAATGCGCCGACTAAGCAGCAGTAAAAATGCTATTATTATATAGAAGATCCTCTTAGTTATGTTTGCAGAAAGCTTTTCTAGGGTTTGCTCTGAACCAATTCGTTCAGTCGTTCTAAACGGATTTTTCTTCTGAATAGGTTTGTACAAACAGAATTCAATCTGAACAGTCGCGCTAGTACCAGAAGTGCTAGCATCGGAGCGTTCCGGGCGGTAAAGTATGAGTATGATGACTCCGGGGCGTGTTTTGCATTTAGATCAAAAAGAATTTACATGAAGCTTTTTACGCAAGCTGTGACTAACCCAACAAAACCGTCACACTATCTCTTTCTACTCAAAACTCCTATACAGGATTACACTGAAATAACCTTGGCTCAATACTTTTGGAAATATTGGGCATGCAATAGTTCATGTAAATACTTTATGGACATACTTTACATATCATCTTTATTTCTTTATACATTGAAATATGTTGGAATTGTTTGCAAAATATGCATTAACAAAAAATTTGAATAATTTCGAAGATGCAACAAGTTAAAACATGACCAAGTACATTAAATTGCGAATTAAGTTAAATTAAGCTAATCAACTAAAAGCAACAATGCACCTCTTATTAAAATTTAGCTTTTATTTAGAAAAAGTATCACGGTTGTTTTATTAATACGATCGAATATCCCCTTTGGTGACAATTATCAAATGACATACTCTTAATAAGGAAAATAATTTGCAATAATTATTGATTTTTCATTCTCAAGTAAAAGCATGTAGGTGGTAGCAATCAGATAACAAATTATGAACGTTTGAAAATTTTTTGGGGGAGTAAACAATACTTACCTTCTGCAATTACACGTTTTACACGCAGCTTATGTCCAGCTACTTCAACAATTTGTCCACAAAAATCGTTTGTAATGGAAGAGGCTGATGGAGTTTCAATGTCAGCACTATTACTGGTACCATCTGTAGCCACGTTAGGATTTGGGGCTGCATTGAAGTAGCCAATCGCTGACTTGAAAAATTCACTCATTTCTTGTTTTGTGTTTTATATACCTCCAACCTTTTACTAGACGGCTACAATGCACAGAATATTATTTATATTGAACACTATTAATTTGACCTTTTATTTAATTTGTCCTGTTAGAAATAGTGTAAAATTTTCACTTTTTATTATCTTTTTCCCCAAGTAGAAGAACGAAAATTACGCACTGACAGCGCAACAACAACAACCAATGTAATATCAAGCTGATCTGATGTTGCCACAGAACTCAAAAAGGTATTGGTTTCCCAGCTGGGTAAAGGTGATGCCCAACTATAATTTTCCTGAAGTTCTGTGCTACCCCTACGCGATTTTGTCGGCCGAAAACCTAAGCACATATATTCTAAATGAGGGTGAACCGAAGTAGACCAAAATAATTTTATTTTTGAACCAGAATTCAAAGCAAATGATATAAATATTTCGTTCTTAACTAATAGGTGGATGTGGGAGCGTAGCCCTGTAGTTTTCAGAAACAAGATAAGGTGGCACTGTTCGTTTTTTTTTTTGTAGTAGCTTTTCAAAGTAAACAAAAGTCAACCAGAAGCCCCTTGAAGCAGATACACTCGAAAATCAGCTGTCGATATACCAACCGTCAAAAAACTAGATGGATAAAATCATCAGTTTTTGAAGGGGTTGAGAATAGGCCTGGGATACATGGCTGCCTGGGGCTTTTCCAAACTTGAGCGATCCTCATCAGGACTTGAGTGCTTGGCATATTGCTACAACTTCTTTTTGTCTCTAAGCCCACACATTATAAGAGAATTTGTCTGGGAAGAAGAGATTAATATAACCTAACTAAGGACCGGTTACACCATCCAAGCTTAACCGTAAACAACATGGTTGGAAAGACTGTCCTCATATGTATCAATATCAGCTCATGGTCTTTCGACAACCAAGTCATTCCGCTACATAGAACTGACCGTCGCCATTAATTAAACATTTTTTTAACTGGAAATATCAACAGACTGCATCAATCTATTGATATACTTATGCCGCCTAATATAATGATATTCTACAGCAATACAACCCTGTTGGTTTAGTAAACATTTATTGTTGTTGTGTCGGATTGAGTGATTTATTTCCAGGTTTTAGAGTAGCAGAAAATTAGAATTTGCCAAAAATAGAAAAAATGTCTCATCAAACTGGAATAAAAGGTCAGTAGATCGTATTTTGGATACTCAACATATTTTTGTATATAAAACTTTCTTATGTAGCCAACGAAAAACTAACAAAAGTTTTTGGAAAAAGTAAAAATGGAAAGCTGCGGGTGATAAAGGTGTCTATAGAGAACGGTAAGTCCGGTTATTGCGATAAAAATGTATGAATGTATGTATCAAGGGTGCGACTTTTACCACTTGATAATAATATGCTGATCTTATTTCCCTTGTAGAGGAACTTAATTGTACTGCCACAGCAGAGGTGAAAAAAGACTGGGAAAGAGATTATGATAAATTAATTGCTCCATTGATAGAAGAAAGCGTTCCTTGTTTTATACTTTATCGCTTGGACAGTAAAACGTCGCTCGGCTATGCATGGCTATTATTAAGTTGGGTGCCGGATACGGCAACAATTAGACAAAAAATGGTATATGCGTCAACAAAAGCGACACTCAAAAATGAATTTGGTTCAGCGCATATAACTGAAGAGATACATGCAACAACTAAAGAAGAAACGTCATTTGATGGCTATGTACGTCATAAACAAGATTTTGCAGCGCCAGCTCCACTAACCAGTCGTGAAGAAGAATTGGTAGAGTTGCGAAAAAAGGAAATAAACACTGAAATAAATACAGATACACGTCATCAAACATTAGGTGGTGTGACATGCCCATTGTCTGATACCACAATTACATCTATTAAAGATATACTAAATGGGACGTATGACTATCTACAATTTCGTATTGATCTCGAAGAGGAGCGCATACATGTATCGAAGGCAGCAGTTGTGCCAATGAATGAGTTGCCACGACAAGTGCCAACTGAAAATGCACGCTATCATTTATATTTGTTCAAGCACACATATGACGGTGTTTATCAAGAGTCGTTTGTTTTTATTTATTCGATGCCTGGTTATACCTGTTCGGTACGAGAACGTATGTTATATTCCAGCTGCAAAGCACCATTTTTAGATAATTTGAATGCTTTGGGCGTAAATGTTATAAAGAAAGTAAGATGGATATATGTATGTTTAAGAATGTGAATATATGTATTACTCACGTTATAGTTGGAAATCGACAGTGGTGCAGAATTGACTGAGGATTTTCTGCACGAAGAACTCCACCCCAAAAAATTTGTCAGCAGTAGACCAGCGTTTGCAAAACCAAAAGGTCCACCGAATCGTGGTGCAAAGCGTTTGACACGCCCACAAGAACAATCTTAAGTGCAGTATATGGACACAGCTCTAAGCTGCAATCTACACCTCGCGGCAATAATACGACTAATGCTATATTTGTTCTTCCACCTAATATTTAACTAGCATTTTTTATTGATTCAAGTTTACTTGAATAAAAAAAGTTTACATCTAACATATAGACATATATCTTGTTGTTCTAACAGTGCATATAGGCACGCATAAATACACAAATATATTAAATTTTGAAAAAACCACTGTATACATATGTGCATAAATTTGCTATGTATATGTATATCCTCTAAAGTGCATTATCTTCAATGGCTGTACGATTTACGCACATCTTAAATATTTGGTTATGTATTTTACCTTACTGCTTTCCAATGGCATCCACTAGTAGCCGTTAAACTTGTCCTTGTTGGAAGTTGTGCAATATGTCGTGTTTTTCTTTGAAAGCAATATCACTGATTCATAAACATACCATAACAGTCATTAAAAGTAAAATAAAATACTTAAAAATATGTTCAATTTCAAAACTGTATTTACTAAGTGTGTCGTTTTTTTGTAATCGTTTGTACATGTTTGGAACCTTGAAGCACTTTATCCATTCATAACCCTGCGTAAATACCGACAAAGACAGATATTACCACAGCAACGGAGTCTACATTGCAGGAGGGCTTGAGTTTTACCCGACTAAGTCAATTAGATATAACTCTTGGCACCAAGTGATATTTTCGACTAAGTAGGCAATTGAGATAGTCCTCTTGACCACCCATCTACGGATATGTCGCCTCTCACCTCTCATTACCCATCTTATCCTTCCTTACGGAAGGAGGGGTGATATGACCTAGAAGGGTTCAAATCCTGCCAAGGACTGTTAATTCGACAACACTCCCCAAACCTTCGGGGAGTGTTTTTGTCGTTACCACCACAACAACAACAACAAACACCACCCAAAACAAATTATACTGTGTTGGTCGCGAGAGATAACCTTGGAACGACCAAGTGAAGACCGATTTGAGATACCGTGGTATTTCCACAGGGCTTTATAGAAAAAAAAAACACCTGCTGTGTTATGCGACTGAATGCAGATGATCTGGTCGGGTAGGTGTTTCGTACTCTTCTAACCAATAAACACTGGTCTAACGCTGTTGAAACTGCTTATTTTCTTGGACTTCTATTAGCAGAGCTTGATAACGATGCTTAAAGTGATCGTGCTCATTAGGCAGGGCAGAGCACTGTTAACAACAACGACAGTAGGTTTTCCATCGGAGCCGAACGGTGCACATACGGCGAAAATAATTTAGCTGGACAAAATTAAAATTTTTCCATTCAGATTTTATTTTTTTCTTAGTTCTAAATTAAATAATTTAAAATCCTAAAAACATAAAAAACTGCACGACCAACACTGCGTATGAGCAATATATTTTCCAGTCATATTGAAATTGCTAATAAAAGCCTCATAAAAGATTACATGCAAATTGGAAAAGACTGCTGAAATATGTGATTCGCTACAGAGAAATCAAAAAAAAAAAAACACCTAAAAGAAGAAAGAAGAAATGTTCAAAATTAAATTTCCTTTAACGAATGGAATTGATCAGCACCAACCTTTGTAGACCGCTATGTAATTCCTTTACGAATTTAGTTAATGGAGAAAACTATAAAGTTATGTTCAGTGTATGTACATTTTTACATATGTGAATATTTACATACTTTTATTTAATAGTTTCTAAAGTGATTTTATCGCCAACTTTACCGTCATGATCCTTAAATATAGTGGGAGTTTTATCGTCCGCTTGTGACTTAAATAATAGACACATATTATGCTCAAGAAAGCTATTATTAATTCCATTGTATGTTTACCTTCATTGCCTCGAGCACAGCATTATCGCGTTGCACTCGCCATTTATATTGCCAATAGCGTATATCTTCCATTGAAGTGCCAGATGCATAGAGTAATGCCAGCGATGCTGCGCCAGCAATGCAACCTAAGCCACCACCAAGAACACCTCCAGCAAACATGCCACGTAGACCTAAATTCATTTTATATAGACTGCCAGTTATGAAACCGGCACCAATGTATTCGTAAATGGAAGATTTTCCGCGATACACTGAAACGCATGTTATAATGCCACTGCAAACATAGTTTTGATCAATTTGTATTTCTATATTTGCCATGCATATGCATGTATGTATGTTTATTAGGTTTTGGCTTATTTATAAAAGTGTTGTCACAAAACTTTCAACTAACCAGATACATACATATGTGTTTGAAGTGTGTAGGAGGGGAGGCGGGGGACATACTAGGCGTGAGGGACGGATGCGTTTGCCTAGGTGGAGGTAGGCTAAGGCCTAAACTATGTCGCAGTCTAGAGTTGACAGCGCCATGGCCGATATTGTCTGGCGTGGAGGGCGGCTGTGTACTGCAACAGGGGGCTATGAACGAATCCGTCCAAAGGTTGCCGTTTGCGAGCCCAGAGCACATAAGGGTGTGACACAGGCCAAGGCAACTGTTGCACTTGACCGATGTCGCAGGCGTATACAATCTTTGCCGACAAACGGTGCACGTAGTGAAAGGTACTAGGAGGTGGTGTTCCTGACCCACGTGCAGGCTGGAAGCAGGGGGGGGGCATTGGAGGCAGAGACAGAGGGGACTGACGCTCGGCGATGCTCATATCTGACCTATTCCGGGGGGAGTAGGAGTAGGATCATTGATTCAGCCTCATGCCGCTTTATTCCTGCTGGCAGAATACCAGAAATTCGTCCGAATTTCCCGGCAGAAGCTGCGGCGATGGCAAGAGAACGTGACCAAGTGAGACTTATCAATCCCGCAGATCCCAGAATAAAAGATCTCAATGCTGAAATCCGTAGGATTGTCAACGAACACAAGCTGACCAAGTGGAAACAACACCTTGAGACATGCAACCTCTCCGGCGGAGTCGGCAAACTATGGTCGACTGTCAAGGCCCTATCCAATCCGACCAAACACAAAGACAAGGTCGCCATTGCTTTCGGCGACAGTGTCAAATCGGACGCCAGGAAATGCGCGAGCTCCTTTTGCCGGCTGTTTATAATGCATCCACCTGCGGATAGGGCTAAGAGAAGAGCCTTCCGACGTGCGCGCAAACACAAACACTCTACTGCGCCCATTGCCGTCTCAGCCGCAGAGGTTAAGGAAGCCATAATGAAGGCCAAACCCTCAAAATCCATCGGACCCGACGGAATTGCCATGAAGATGATCAAACACCTTGGCCAAGAAGGACAGAATTATTTAGCGGCTCTCTTCAATCTCTCTCTAACTACCTTCGTTATTCCTGAGATATGGAAACAAGCGATTGTAGTTCCCCTACTAAAACCAGGGAAGCCGGCGAACCTAGGAGAGTCCTATCGTCCGATATCCCTCCTTTCGCCGGTAGCGAAATTGCTAGAGTCCATTCTGCTTCCTTACTTCGTTACAAATCTAAAATTGGCCGATCATCAACATGGTTTTCGCAAAAATCACAGCACGACATCCGCTTTGAACGCCATTACAACGCAGATTAACAACGGTTTGAACCAAAATCCACCAAACCATAGGACGGTTCTCGTGGCACTTGATCTGTCAAATGCATTCGACACGGTCAATCACGCCACTCTCCTCCGAGACCTGGATGAGACACCGCTCCCAGCCGGCCTTAAGAGGTGGACCGCTAATTACCTCAATGGTCGACAGGCAACAGTCAAATTTAGGAACAAGAAATCTAGACCACGAAGAATAAAACAAGGGGTGCCGCAAGGTGGTGTTCTCTCTCCCCTCTTGTTTAATTTCTATATTTCGAGACTTCCCCCCCCACCAGAGGGAGTCTCCATTGTTTCCTACGCTGACGACTGCACGATAATGGCCTCGGGCAAGGGTCCCTCCATTGATGAACTCTGTATAAGAATCAACAGTTACCTCCATGACCTTTCCATCTTCTTCACCGAGCGTAATCTGACCCTGTCTCCGACTAAATCTACGGCGACCCTGTTTACCTCTACCTACTGTCAACCACCCAAAAATCTTGGGCGTGACATTTGACAACGGCCTCACCTTCGCTGGTCATGCCACCGCAATAGCCTCAAAGGTACAGAGCCGCAATAAGATCCTCAAGTCACTGGCCGGCAGTACTTGGGGAAAAGACAAAGAAACATTGCTTGCTACATATAAGGCTATTGGCCGGCCGGTTATTGACTATGCTGCGCCTATATGGTCGCCCAACCTTTCTGACACCAATTGGAGGAAATTGCAAGTCTGCCAAAACACCGCCATCAGAACTGCCACGGGATGCCTGCTTATGTCATCTGAGTCTCACCTCCATCAAGAGGCGAAATTGCTCTATGTTCAAGAGCACGCGGAACTCTTGAGTAGACAGTTCCTTCTGAACTGTCACAAACCTAGTCATCCAAACCGACATCTTTTGGATGTAGCACCGCCCCCCAGAGACATAAGGAGACATCTCCGTAAGCATTACGATGAGATCCGGCATCATATCTCTTTGCCGTTTGATCTGCGGAACCATAGACGGGCTCTAAATGACCTCCACACTGAGTCGGTAGACAGATCCCTCAGATCTCGGCCTGTGAATCCCGTTATTAATACTCAACCACCTGAATTGGCTGAAGAGGAGCGTGTACTTCCGAGGGAGACTAGAGTCATACTAGCACAACTTCGCTCTGGATATTGTAATAGGTTAAACTCTTACTTATGCAGACTGAACCCCAACATACCAAATACATGCCCTGCATGTGGTATGACCCCTCATGATACCATACATCTCTTTTCCTGTTCAGTTGAACCCACTCTTCTAACACCCACATCACTCTGGTCCAACCCTGTGGAAACTGCGCATTTCCTCGGACTTCCGTTAGAAGAGCCTGATGACAATTTAGAGTGATCGAGCCCATTGGGCAGGGCGAAGCACTGTTAACAACAACAACAACAACAACAACATACATATGTGTTTTATTAAAAATAATATTCGGGCATGTTCTAAATTTTACTTTTGATTGAAACTGTGTCTAGCCTATTTAAATTTGCATAAATAATTTGGCTCGATATACCTCCGAGGATATTAAGGGAAAGCTTCTCTGACAATTCTTTGCGTGCTGCCTCTTAATTCTTCCTACACATTGGCGGGACCTACATGTTTTTTCAGACCCCGAACGAGACCTGGCATGACATTTTTGCTAAGAATTTTTCTCATGGCAAAGGAGGGGTGACCTCTGCCTTGAACAGGAGCGAAAGATCAACTTGTATGTATTCATTTAAGACCATGAAAAATTGTGGGCCAGAACATTTTCCCCCCCAGTAAAAATAATGACAAGCCCTTATTTACATACATACATTGGTACTTACTAATATGATGTTGTAAATAAAGCTATTCGCCAACCCCATCTGAAAGCACCTTTGGCAAAATTTACCGTCACTTCGTCTTGCAGTTTACGCTATTAAAAATAGATATTCATCTAATGATTGATTAAAGTAGTTCAATAATTAACATACTTTGGCATCAAGATGTGATTTAAATGCCGTCGCTTGATTGTTCTCCATAAAGTTCAGGTATGCAATTCTAGATTTTGTAACTCCACCGTAAAAAGCACCGAATAAAAATCCAACAAAACCAGCCTGGTATATAGAGTTTAATTCCGAAGAGACACCTCCAAATTCACTGTAGCACAATATAGAGTATAACAAATATCAATTGAAACATGTTTTCTGTTATTAAATTTATTTACTTACTCAATTGAAAACATATCTTTTATCCGATCCCATCCGGTTTCGTTAAGATCGGGCTTGTTTTGCAAATATGCTCTATATGTCGACGTATCCTTGCCCACGATGTCATGTCGATCGGGATCTGTTGGCATAGTGGGGAACATGCCACACAACAATAGTCCCCTACCTTTCCGGAGAAAATTCATATTTTTCTAGATTTTTATGCAACGAAATATTAAATGCCGGAGGTGGAAAATTTAATGACCCCCCCCTGCTGCTTTGTCAGCTGTTTGGTGCGATACCATGATAAAAAACATGATCCAATAATTTATATGGTCGTCGTCGATGACATAGCGTCTTCTTCTTCCTCATCCACACCTTATGTCAAACTATCATATCTTTGTTTTTTGTTTACATTCTTTGTTTACAGTTCTTGGAAAAGCTATTGAGTTCGCTTCGTGTTTTACTTATTTTTACTAAAAATTCGCTGTGAATTGATATTTAACGAGTGCTTTGTGATAACATTTTAAGAAAATGTGTGATTTATGTGTGTGTTATACGTGAAAAGCTTAGAAAATAGGCGAATCGTTTTTGCGCGTTTTGACATAAGAATTAAACGACGTCAAATGGTAATTTCGTGTGTTGCCGATTGAGACGACCATATAAGTTATTGGATCATGATTTGGCGTACAAATTTCGATTGTGATATTTCTTTCTATCGGCATTATTACATTTCTAAATTCTATTACTAGCAGAGTGTGTTAGCAAAACAAATGATCACAAAATCAGATTTTTACTTTCAGCTGTCACTTTTTGTTTTGCCAAGCACAATTATTAGAAGATAACCCTATAATCGTCGATAATCAGACATTGAGTAAACGCTTTTTGGGCCAACCCCTGATAAAGTCTTGACTAAGCAGTTAATCAGACATTGAGTAAACTGCCCTAAAAAAGGGCATATATCGTTTATTGATTTTTGTGACCTATACCAATCCCAGTTGTAATTGGGAAAGGGGCATATACAAAGGAGAAAGCGTAATTTTTAATTGAGAATAGTCAATTGTAAATGCGAAAACATCAAATGTAAATGAGATTAGGCACTTGTAAATGGGAAAGTGTCACATGAAAATGAGAAAATGTTATTTGAAAGCATCAATTTAAAATGAAAAAGCTTTCATTTGTAAATGCGAAATTTGTTTTATTCGGGTATTGTTTACATGCACTGCACATATTTTACCCCATATTCTTAAAAAATAAAAAAAAATTATAAAGCTCTTATAATTTAAAATTTGTATGGAAATGTAATTTTTAAAAGCTTTATAATTCAATTTTTATATTTTATGAATATGGGGGTTTGTGTAAGAAAATTATAAAAGAGACAACCAACCACTTTATTAAGAGCCGATGGGCATGACTTCCAACGATATCCTTTTTGCGACATCCATCCAATACTCGAGATATTGTAGGCGTTGCTCCAGAACAAGGGGGCCCCTTTTTATTTTATATATAATTCTACCTTCTTATCAAATAAATTTACAACTAGAAAAGCGTATCCTCTGATCTTATGTATTCACCAATATCTGATTGGTGAAAGCAAACTGTTGCCGTGGGATCTGCAGTCTTGCATTCTGTTGTAGATCGCGCCAACACACCAAATCCTAGTGGTAAATCATTCATGGAATAGACAACAACACCTTGATATTGGCCGGCGTTTTCTGTTATACGTCCCAGACCTGATTTTGGTATATGATTGCCGTAAAGATATTGCTGTTCGAAGGATGGTTTCACCCACACTTTATATTGAGCATACGGAGCTAAATAATATAGTGCAGTGATATGAAATTTCAGTTTGTTTGTTTTTGAGAACTTTCCAAAACAAGTGCCTACACAAACAAGCTTTTCTGGACCAAAGCATTCAGCTAATTTTAGTATACGTTCGGACACATAGTACACACGATCTCTATGTTCTCGAAAACAATATGTACCATCAGGACGGTCGATTAATTGCTTTACATTCGTGCCTATGCTGAAAGTTTGTAAATGAAAAAATAATAAAACATTTGTTAGTGGTGCAAACTAATTAATTTACCTAGTATATATACATATACTTGTACTCACTATTTTGATAACTTTTCAAATAAAACTTTGGCACGTTCATCACTTAATCGCTTCATTTTTAAGAATATCAAAATTAAAAACCAAATTATACCCAAAACTTTTGTAAATTGAAATAATTCAACTCTATTTGACACGTGCTTTCTTTTGTTTATGAAACAAAAGCAGCTGTTTTATGCAGAGCTGCCATATAATATGAATGTACTTTGGCCATCGTTGCCGTTTTGGTCCAATTGTACTAAAATTTTTTTAAGTCCCTACCGGAACGCTATCAGGTATGTAGTAAGTTACAAAACAGCTAGGCCTAGTCCAACCTTCAATTAAAATTTCTATGAGTTTCTAAAGGCGAATCGACAGTCATACCCCATGTGTACATGATAAACTTGACATAAACTTTTTCTTTCTTAGAGTACACCCGAGACAGGTATGCCTGTAAGGACGAAATACTGCTACAATAATAAGAATAACCCTTTTATGAGTTCCTAAAGGCGAATCGACAGTCATACCCCATGTGTACATGATAAACTTGACATAAACTTTTTCTTTCTTAGAGTACACCCGAGACAGGTATGCCTGTAAGGACGAAATACTGCTACAATAATAAGAATAACCCTTTTTGTCTCTTTTACTGTTGCTTAATCAGGCTCCCACCTGCAGAAGAACGTGATCTACTAACGAAACACTAGTAACTCTGGCTCAACTTCGGTCTTGATATTGAAATCGGTTAAAAAATTATTTATTTAAATTTATTAAAACTTATTTCCATTAAAGGATAGATATTTTTTTTTTCAAAATGAGTAGTTGTTATGAACAGTGTCTAAAAATGTGCAACTAAGAACCCTAGTCCGACAAGTGAATTCACCCTTTTAAAAATTATGAAAAAAAGTTGAGCTAGAGACATAACAAATGGCCAGTTATTGAAAGCAAGAATAGAGGTGTAGTTTTTAATAATTTTTCCATTGAAATTACATTCTAGTGAATCACATTTTCTGTCTACAGTACAAACATTTTTCTCCCGATTTATTAACAATCAATTTTTTAAACTTTTAAGTCTGCACTGAGTTTCAATAAACTGCATAAAAAGCCATCAGATATTTATCCAGCGGCCGCCGTGGTGTGAAGGTAGTGTTGCCGGCCTACCACACCGAAGGTCCATGGTACAGGTAACATCAAAAGTGATTTGAAAAAAGTTTTTCAAAAACGGGGTCGCCCCTCGGCAGTGGTTTGGCAAACTCTCCGAGTGTATTTCTGCCATGACAGTCTTCTCAGCAAAAATTCGTCTCCTTTGTAGATGCCGTTCGGAGTCGGCAAAAAACTGTAGGTCCCGCCAATTTGTAGGGAAAATTCAAATCGGCACACCACAAATTGGAAGAGAAGCTTGGCGCAAAAATCTCTTAGGAGGTTTATGATGATACACCTGTTGTATATCGCGCCATAGAGAGATAGAGAAACATCAGCATATCGTATGTGTACGGCATGCGATATGTCACCCATGACCCAACATCGGGATCCGTAAACTGCACAACTGCAGTAAAGCTCATCAGTTAAGTATATATATATTAGATTGTACGGAAGCCAACATTTTTACCCAAATAATTAAATAAAAAATATTGTTTGTCTTTACTCTTTTATTACTAAAATCCTTAATCAATAATTAAGTCATAATTAATACTACAACTAAAATATTTACACACTTAATAAAACTGACAGAACCACTTTGCAGAAATTTCAGTTGTATGAGAAGTTGATTCCAAGCTAACGAAAGTGTCAATTTCAATTTTCAAAAAATTACTAAATGCATATCTTACCATTTAAATTAGCTCCGTGTGTATTGTTTTACTCAATCAATAAATAACTATAACGAAATTTCATGAATTAATAAATACATCAATGAACAGCTGATCCAAGCTGTATGTCAGATGAAAATCAAAACAGTTACATTTCGTATCAACTTTTGAAACGTAAAGTGACAACTGCATCAAATAAGTCATATCAATCAAAAAGCCTTTAAATAGTTTGCTAAATAGCCAATTAATAGCACAGCGCTACTTAATATGAAAGATTTTTGGTAGTTCCATTATTAACTTGCGTTGCAAACACAATAGCGTCCTTCTTAAACTATGTACACGCTACATTTGAAAACACGTAGTTCCGGATTAACAATTTCACATAAAATAAGTGCGATTCTTAATTTCGCCTGACAGCGATCTAGCCACTCTGTGTAATTAAAAATTTATCCAAATGAGAGCGCAAATATGAGTTAATGCATAAAATCTTATAATATATGTGTTTTCTTTGGGTTTCATTTAATTTTAGAGGAAATTGAGTGGAATGACAATTTTGAAAATACATCGCATGACAAAAATTATTTATATAAATTCCATAAGCCGTGTTTTATAATAATAAAATAACATCTTCAAGGAGGCGTCCACTTCCTTTTAGACATATTGTATTTTTTTTATATTAATTTTTCCATCATTTTACTTTTTGTTATCTATTTGGAACAATTACAGAAATGACAAAGTAAGCTGATCACTTTTGACAGTGGTATGACATATCATATTTTGGTTTTGTATTTCGAAAGCTTAATGTTAAAATCATACTGCAACGCATTTTTTAGTGTCAAAATTCGAGAAAATAGTGACAGTCAACTTTGCTAGTGCTTCTCCCTGATATTAACGACAGTGATTGGTCCTTTATTTCGATCTAGATAAATTTGAGATAAATTGAAGATTTCCACCTGCCTTCTTGTGACAGATTTAACAAGCCCAAATTACCTGTTTTCAACATTATTTGCTTCGAAATTAAGAGTGAGTTGAAAATTAAAATAGTGCGTTCGTAGTATATTTAAATTAAATGAATACATATAGGGTATTAGGGATGACACAATTTTAAAACAGATTTTAATGACAGACACTAGAAGGATATGTCTGCGTAGGGTGTGCTGAGTAGCTACCGATTTAGAAAAAAAGTAATACTAAAACCTTGTGTTTATGTTTTGCCTCTTGTTGAATGAAGCGTATTTTTTTAAACATAGAAAATCATATCTTAGCTTAGCTTATTGTCTAGACATATACTTTTCCATTCATTAAATAAAATATTAACTTTTAATGCTCAATCCTGAGATAATACTCTATTATAAATAGTTTTGCTTCCAATGGTTACATGACGAAGTCCCAGAGTCAGGGTTGATCGATTTGCTTTTAAGAACTCTTTTTCCTGATAATGCTAACGGCACAAGTTTGGTATACTCACAAAGGGCCGATTAACCAGCTTTATGGCTGCTAGATCTAAAATGCAAGCCACAGTTAAACCTCAATGGACGTTTTCTTCTTAAATTAAAAATTCTACTTAATAAATTTATAAATAACTTAAAACTTTACAAGCAAAATATTTTCATTAGAAACTAATGGAAGCAAGAATAGTTTACAATTAGTCAACCATTTTTTAAGTGGGTCACACAGGCCCAACAAAATCACAATTTGTTTTTTTTTTGGCCGTCAAAAACGGCTATACATAAAGCTTGCCATTTACTTAACATATTTTACTTTACACCGTTATCGGTTTCTTTTGCTCATAATTGCGATCTTTTAACAATTGATCTAATTGTTCTTCCTGATAGTAGACCACAAATTCCACTGGCGATAACGTTTCGAATAACGCACAAATACTGGGTTTAAGGTTGTAAAAGAACAAGAGTTGTGAACGCGCAGCAAAATCACTTAATAGCGATTCCATAACAGTCGCCGCAGTAAAATCAGCTCCATAAATATGCGATGCATCAATAACAACGGGTACATTTTGACGTCTCGAATGTTTGGTCACAAGATTGCAAACATAATCCACTGAGGGGAAAATCAAGCAGCGATCTGGTGTGATCATTAAATACTCATTGCCAGCTTGAGTGGTCAGAATTTCTGTGGTTATTTTAGGGCGTGCAGCATGGTATAATATAAAGATGACATTTAAGCCAACGCCGATCAATATTCCAATTTCTAGCGGTAACACCAAGCAGGATATAAATGTTCCAAGACCGGGCACTAAATCGCTTTCTGTAAATAAAGAAATGGTATATATAATTATGAAATTTAAGTAATACTAAGTTCAGGCAGTAAGCGTAAATAGTAGAGAATATGGGTAAAATTTTTTCGAAGGTCATGTATTTTTATGAAATTGAGTGGTATGGCTCAAAACGATTAAACAAAAATACGTATGTCACAATTTTACGAAACTCGAACTGTTATATGTTGTAAGTTATAGCTAAAAACATATTTTTGAAATTGCAAAGTTTTTGTTTCATTTATCGGGATTGACCAGTCCGATTTTCCTCATTTTCGAAATATATATACAAAATGGTATCCACTTCCATACTGCACTACTTATTTTGGCATTTTTGCAAAATTATTTGCAAATTTTTAAATATCTGCAACGTCTTTATTGCGTTCACATCTCGCTTTAGTATAATGTTGTTGGCCATTCTTGACATTTTAAAGGCGGAGTGTCTGTATGTAACTTAACATATTTTTACTGATATGCAACACAACGAATTTTACTATATATTTTAAGCCGACATTTATTGCCATTTCAGATAGATGTAAATAATTAATTGTTTTAAAAAGTTATGCTTAAGTCTACGCCGGATATCTTACAATATGTTGGTAGAAATTGTGTTCAATTCTATAACGTAAGATTTGAGTGATGTGCGAACAAACATATAGATAGACACAGACTGGCCGTAATACCTACCAATTTTGAATTCATAAAGTACAGTTATATGTATGTAATGCGGCAAGCAGAAACAATACTGGGAAAAAACTGACAGCTGAGGTGACTGCGAGTTTTTGTGCAAAAATACAGATTCGCCAGGTTTGGCGCATAAAAGCATTGGTGCTTTATCGGTAGCCTTATAAATCATCTGATTTAACCAAGCTTATGAGAAACCATACAATAGTCATTTACGATATAGCAATTCCTATCCGTACCATAACCTAACCGGGCAATTGAATTTTTGATTTGCTGATTCGATTTTTCGCGTATTCCATTTAGTGTTAGTAGAACACTTGTTTCAACATGTTTTGCCTCGAAAATAAGAATTAGCTCCAGAACATGATAGTGTGTATATAGCATTACTTTTTCGATTTTGGCTGCAAGATTTCTCAATATTTAGTCACACTTATTTATTTTCTCAAAATGGAGTATATGAAAGTTTTCCTAGTCAGCCAGCTGTTTATGGTTACGACTACAATAATCGATGACAATATGGTTACGATGAGCATACGACTATAGCGATTTCTCAATGGAACAAATGTTTTGAGCTTTATGCGCCAAGCAGATACAATACGGCGATACGTTGAAAAAACTGACAGCTAAGTAGAATGCGAGTGTTTGTGTGCGTAACAACAGATTCGACGGATACGGCAAAGTAGGGTTTGCTCTAAATTTGGACGTATGACGGATTCGTCGACAGCGAAGTACTGTATCTGCTTGGCGCATAAGACGCATTGTAATAAAAAAATTGTTAGTTTTTCTTTCTCAAATTAGTTCTATCATACTTAAACTTACTTTTCGCACGCCACATTGGCTTGATAACGCGTACCTCCACCATGAACATAACAGCAGCAATAATAATAGCCGCCAAGGTAGCTTTGGGTATGAAGTAAAAGTAGGGTGTGAAGAAGATCAACGCAAGGATAACTAAGCTACCAGAGTAGATGTTACTTAGAGGAGTTCGCACCCCACTAGCATTATTGACAGCGCCGCGACTTAGCGCACCTGTGGCAGGAAAACCTTGTACGAACGAGTTGGCTATATTTGCAACCCCAATGGCGATGAGCTCCTGCGAGGCATCTACTGGTTTACCATTGCCTGTTTTATAAGGAATAAATTATTAGTTGAGGTGATATATAAACCCTGAAAAATAGGTGCTCTTACCAAAAGCTTTGGCAATCGAAATAGTTTCCATTAATGATATGAGTGGCACCACAATAAGTCCGGAACCCAAATTTTTTACCATATCAATAAAACCCTCTTCGTGACCAGATAAAGTTTCATTGGCGGTCATGTGGAACGGTGGTGGTTGTACAGCAGGCATGCCTGCGGGTATAAACCCAATAACGCGAAATGGTGTATTGCTGCCTTCGTTATGCAGTAAGAAACCTAGAAAACCGCAAGCGATGACCAGTATGGCATTCCGTGACGTGCCAACGAGCCAAATGATTTTATTGAGCACCTTTTGGGATTTGGAGCGTAGCGTGGGCTCTTTTGGACCGAGTTTGAAGGATGAAAGCAACTATAGGTATTTGAAAAATGCAGAAGAAATGTTTTATATTGAATTCTATTTGAAACGACAGTTTATAGTTTGAAACTCACCCTCATTGCTAGTAAGACTACGATGCAAGTGATACCCAACACCAAGTCGGTAACGCGCGTCTGTTTTATATTTTCGAATATGTGTGTTATGAGTTCTAGAAATGTTGTACCAGGTGCTGGTATGCCCAATATATCTTTAATTTGCGATGCAACAATTATAAGTGAAACTGCTGATGTAAAACCGGATGAGACTGGACCGGAAACGAAATCTAATAAGAAACCCAAACCAAAAATGCCCATTAACAATTCAACAATGCCACAAAGAAGAGTTAATAACACCGCTAACTGCCAGGAACCTTTAGCAGTTTGGTATGTTAGTAGCGCTACGATCGCCGATGGACCGACTGGTACATCCTTGCAACTGCCGAGGAAAATGTAAATGAAACAACCGAGAAAGGAACTATATAGGCCGTACTAAAAGTGAGAGAAAGAAATGTATTAATAAATAAAATCAAAGTAATGTTTACTTATAAATTAAATAAATAGCCACTGCAAAACAGTAATTTGCCAAGGGAGTAAGGTAAGACCATGTACAAACTACAGCATAAAGTACGTAGCTTTGGGTAAATTACTTCACATAAAACCAGTGCGTTCACACCTGCTATTCTTAATTTCACTTGACAGCGATCTATCCACAGTGTTGGACTAATAATTCACTGAACGGGGAGAAAAAATGTAAGTTATTGTATAACTTGTTTCTGTTATATATTATTAACTTTTAGATAAATGAGCAACAAACAAGAGACTACTTTAGATTTTCCACATCGCTCTAAAAACGTAACGTGTTATGCCTAAACGTTTTATAATGTCTTATATCACCAGTAGAGTTCTATCAGCGAAAGTTAAATGGATTATCAGTTATGCGACAATAGGATTTTCGATTGTTATCGATAAAATTTAAAGCCGACACTCATGGCCCAACTAACAGGTCGTAGCAGCTCGAAAAACATACAGGTCCACATACATTTTCCTTGTATTTTGTTTTTGTAATTCATAGGCTTACGCCCAAATTCTAGTGTGGTAGCAACATTCGTTTTACCGGCAAATAAATAGTTTAGAAACTTTTACACCCTTTCCGTAATTTGCCGCAAAATTTTGTACACATACTAGTTCACAAGAATTAATAAACAATACAGGAAGTTTCGTCCGCGTTTCATTTTTTTCTCTATTGCGCATTGTTTGTTCTCTGACAGCGTTGCCATGTACGCTAGAATCGCGCTTACATGAACTGCATTGCCAACGGTTACGAATTCGGTTAGATTATCTTCCAGGTGAAAAATTACCGTTTACGCACAGAATTGACCCGTTAATGTCAAAATCGCACGGAGAAATGAGTGTACTGTCAAATTTGGAGAAATAAGCTGGTCTAATGCAAGGAACCATGGCCGACACTGATGGAAGCAGTTTGCGGTGTTGTTTTGGAATAATACGTGTGGTTTCCATCAGATTTTCGGCGATGGTTTTACAAGCCGAAAACAACAATTTTAAACATGTTTTGCCTCTAAACTACGAATGAGCTACGAATTACGGTAGTGTGCACATAGTATGAGCATGGATTATGTCTGCTTCCGATTGACTGGCATATACTCCGCATATCAGTTCAAATCAAATTTGTTTAGTAAGACTTATTAGATTTAAACTTACTGCTGCTGGTAGACCTGCTACACCCGCATACGCTAATGCTTGCGGTATTACCGTTAAGCCCACTGTTAGACCTGCCACCACATCGCCCACAGCATCTTCGCCGTTATATTTGGGTAACCAATTGAGTATAGGCAGGCGTTTGTAGAGTGTTTTGCGGTTGAAAGTGCGTCTCGTTCGATCTTGCACCCACGATTTGGCGAGATCTATTGTCTTTATTGTTGGTATCATCTTTTTGCCGTCTTTGGTTACTGTAAGAAAATTAAGAAAAACAAAATCGGTAATAAGTATATTAGTCTGAGAACTTACAAATTAGAAACTTAGCTAAATTTATTCACATCAATCTACTAGCATGGTCAACCGAAATGGAAAATCTGAACGATTTTTTTGTTCTCTAAAGCAACTTTTGGTATTGCGCCATGAAGCAACCCATTTTATTTTTATTCGAAGTCATATTTTAAACCCTTTTTGGTGATGTCGTGTGCTTAAATGGAGGTCATTGAGTGTCTATATTCAAAAGAAGCAGCTAGATCCAAAGTTTGTCGCCCCGGCGAAACCGCGGGCAAACGTGAACGCACCCATAACACCAAAAGCATCGGAAAACGATGATGAGGTCTTAATTAAGAAGATGAAGTATGCATTAACCAGGCAAAAGAACATACGTAACTCTAGATAATAGAAGCAGACTCTCAGAGAAGGAAGTACCGATTAAAGCGCCAAGTCACTACAGAGATGCACAGTTGAAAGAACAGAGAAAGCGACCACCTCGGCAGCCCAAACGCCGTGTAATTAGCCCAGCAGAAACTGAAAAAGTCAGCAACGAGGGCGGACAAGCGTAAATTTTCAGTTGAAAAAAAAAAGATTATCCAGCAAACTTCTAAAGCACCTTCTGTCTCAAACAGTTATAAGTCAGCGAATGCAAAGAAGAAATGAGAATTAGCAGGACAAAGCCGCAGACTGAGCAGTTGTCAAGTCCGGCAGCCAAAATTACACCACCAGACCTTGCAAAGACACCGACAAAAGGAGCTAGGAAAAATATATTTCATTGTGGGGAAGACGGTCACAAATTCAAAGTGTGCACCAAACCCATAAAGTGCTGCATGTTAATTGTGTTTATACACATTCCCCGAAAAAAGTTACTTTTATCAAATTAAGTACATTATTTGCTTAATTCCTGGGAGTTTTATAAAATGTGTGAAAAATTGATTTCATGACTAAATAGTTTGGTATGCAGTGATGACGACGAGCTACATTTTAGATATCAGAAAAAATAATTATTTGTTGAAAATCACAGAAAGAATAAACTAACAATGAAAGCAGCCGTAAGTTAGCGTATCGAGCGGTAGGAATTTTCTCAAAAACAAATACATGCGATATTCGACGGGTGGGAGTCACGATACCATATGCAATATATCGATATAAATTTTGTTTTTAAGATAACCGATATTTTATATCGATATTGTAAGTTGCGATGCAGTCTAGATGCAATACTTGGTTTCTCCGGTATTTATTCCATTTAGAAAACAATATTTGGGTAAAAAAACTTAAAGTCAAATAGTAAATAACTTTTCAAAAGGAACTGAAAAAAAGATTTTTGATACCCCCTTTTAGACCTTAAAATATTATTTAAGAATCAGTACTTATCTTTTTTCTATATTGATTTTTTACGTATTTCCAGAGTAAAAACGTGAAATCGGAAAACATTACCAATGTTTAAAGCTTGACTTCTCTGGAATGGCCCACCTGACGATAGCTTGAATTTTGAACGCTTTGGTGGACTATTCAATTTCTTACAAAACTATATGCAGCTAAATATTTTTACTTCAATAGTTTGGCAGTTGTAAAGCCAAAATGAAATCAGTCCTACAAAAATCTAGACCAGTAATATACCTCTAGAAATTAATATTAAGATCCGCAGTTTTAGCAGATTTTTTCGCCATTTTGAAAAGTAATATCTAAATAATTTTCAAAAAAAGTTCCATACATATTATGTTTTTAATTGAAACCCTCATCGTTGTAGGCGCAAACCTTCCGATAAATTTGGCCGACTTCTATAATTCAAGCTTTAAAATAACATTTTCGTACCACACAAGGACATAGAGGTATTTTTAAATAAAACACTATTTGACAATTATGTTTAATTAAATTTATTAATGTCCTAAATCTCAACTGCTCGCTCAATATTTGGCACAAACTCGAGTTAAGCACAGCCACACAAAACTCATTATGATAGTTGTAGGCGAAATAACTAATGCGCATCGTTGTGGAAAAATGTTTACCGAGTTCAGAATGAAATTTTTAAAATAAAAAGTGAATTATAAAATCAAACGTTGAATTAACGGTATGTGATCAGTTCTCTCCGTGAGTCATTAGAAAATGAAAACTATTCCAGCAATTTTTATTGTGTTGTTTTTTGCTGATCATTAGAGTTTTCATTGTCAAATACTCTTACAAATATACATACAGACATGTGTATGTATACATGTGAGAATATTTTTGCACATGTGCACGCATAAAACATTTTTTTCTTTGTAGGTACGTTACTATCATTACAATTTAAATCTTTTTTTAACGTTAGTATTTAACTATTTTTCCGCCCGTCAATTGTGTGGGTGTGTTGTGCACCAGGTGAGTAACAATTTATTGCGTGACGTTTTGTTTACGGTTGCAGTTGAATGATTCTTACATAGATTTGTAATTGTTTAAATTTTATTCCATTCTAACAATTTAAGATTGAATATTTCTTTCTAATATCCACTTATAACGGCAAATGCCATTAAGCAACGTTATTTATGCCGATGTTGGGGAAAATTATTTTATCGCGGAGGTTAATGGAAGCAAGTTTAAATTTTTAAATTGAATAGAGTGCTTATCAAATAGGGAGGCACTGAGGGTCATTTGAATAATCTATACTAACTGTATAATTTGAGTTATTGTGACCCCTTTCCGATTTTCATGTAGTGTTTCTTCTTTCTTCTTTAAATGGTCATCTAACCGCCTGGGCGATTTTGACCGTCCAACATAGCTCGCTAGTCGTTTCTTCGTCAATTGGAAACACCGCGGGATCGCAAATCGGTCTCCACTTGGTCCTTCCATTGGAGTGGTGGTCTCCCTCTTCCTCTGCTTCCACCGGCGAGTAGTGTAGTGTTTGAAACTATGAATATTACGAATACCCAAATTGTTATGTGCGTATTAAAATTGTGAATTAGAAATAACATTCAATTTAAATTTTGGGGTAGAAAGTGTACGGTTGGTCAGTATCCGTAGTGGAACAAAATGGATCTGTCTTGCAGTACCCGTTCAGACATAGAATTCTGCAACAAAATATTAAAAGGGAACATATAAAAAGATCAAAAACGAGCAGTAGTCGCGACTCATTCATAATACTAGACCAATCGAATTTTTTGCAGGGAATATAATTATGTACTCAATCGCATCGCCCATCATTGGTCAGAGAGACCAAGCACAAGTACATTTTGAAAAATCTCAATAAAATAAGGCACGTTGATTGCAAACTTATGCAACATTTTTTAACCATTTTTTACTCTTTTAACCATAGCAATTTTATTTGATCTTATTTAATTTAATTTAATTCTATTTTATTTGATTTTATTATATTATATTATATTATATTATGTTTTATATTATATTTTATTACATTTCATTTTATTTCATTTCATTGTATTTCATTTCATTTCATTTTATTTTATTTTATTTTATTTTATTTTATTTTAGTTTATTTTATTTTATTTTATTTTATTTTATTTTATTTTATTTTATTTTATTTTATTTTAGTTTATTTTATTCAATTTAATTTAATCTTATTTTATTTAAATTTATTTTATTTTATTTAATTCTAGTTTATTTTATTTTATTTTATTTGATCTTATTTTACTTTATTTAATTTAATTTTACTTCATTTGATATTATTGTATTTTATTTTATTCAATTTAATTTAATTTAAATAAAATTTTTTCTTTTTTAATTTCTTTTTCTTTCTTCAACTTTTTTGGGATGTGAATACAATTAATTTGAATTTGTGGCTAAGTAAAATACGAGACTTAGACTGTTATTGCAGAAAAGTACAATATATTCGTATTTATTTATTTAAACACTTACTGTCTTTGTAAAAGTTTTCACTGTTTGGGATTAATTTTCATACAATTAAAATTCACACCTCAACTCAATTGTTTAACGGCTACGAACTATTCACGTGTCTACTGCGCTTCTTCATAAAAAAAAAATATTATTTGTGTTGAGAATTAGCAAACAATCGTCATTTGGTGGAGATAGTTCTATACTGAAAACATAAATATGCTTACTTGAGTAAATATATATGCATTTGTACATGCCCATATTTTAACATTTTTGTTGATTTTAAGATTGTAATAGATTGCGATCTCGTACAACCTTGAATCAGAAATATAGTTTCCTCCATATTTCAAGTGCACTCGGAAGATCCGTAATCACATCGATATTTTTCGCTTACTTTGAGAAACCCTAGGCCTTCAGACGGTTTACCTAAAATACGGTTCTCTTCGCTTGTCACTTCACTATGGCATTCCATAGTAGAGCGAGATATTTACCTAATCATAAGTTTTATCCTACACTGAGCGGCCGCAGTCGGTTAGTTTGTGCAGTTGAAGATTGGTCTCTGAGAGCATAGGTGGAAGCCGACGACAAATTTTCGTTGTAATCCAAAGTAGGTGTATCTTGCCTACGACAGGACTAAAGGACTTACTCTGTATATATTTTTATATATGTATAAAGGATTCTGACAAACCAGAACCTAACTATGTTTACATAATCGCTTAATCAATGATAATTATTTGTTCGAAAACAAAGAAGATAATTTGAATACGTTTTTGTTTACTATAACTCTAATGACCGGAAGTAACTATTCTTTATTATTTTCCTACAACAATTATTTTTTATAATTAGACTTTCAAGCAGTAAAAGGAAAACAAATTACTTCACAAGATGCAAGCAAGAAGTAGTAATTAATTTTTTGTTTCACGCTATAATTTATGCATTTAACCGCACTCGGTTCACATTGCAGATATTCATTTAGTTATTTTCTTGCACTTTTGAGGAAGTTAAAAACAGTTTCCATATCATCCCAATATCAATTGGAACTGATACTTTCGGTTCGATTTTGAATTGGATATCCTTCATTGAAGCACTCTGAGATAAACGGTATTTCTCGTGTTCCTGCCGGGTGATAATCAAAACGACATACAACAGATTCAGGCAACAAAAACTCAATGATTGGCCTTGTGACTTAATAGTGAACGAGATAGGAATTTGAAATTTTATTCTCTTAAGCTCCAATGATCGGTTGGAATCGGTTGGAATATTTGGAATTCTCGTAATAAGAAATTCCTCACCTTTGAACTATCCTTTTAGTAATATTGAGTGTCTTCAATTATGAATTGTATGGTGACAAGCCAGGTACATCAGATGTATTTAAAAACTCAGATAGTTGGCTAATTCGTTTTCGTTTGTTACGCAGTCGATAAATTTGAAGGAATGCAGCGAACCAACGATTTGATTTTGAAGGGTGCAGTTTAAATTATCCACAGTTTAAGGGCCGCTTTCATAAAAGGCGGTTAACATTAACCGGGCTTTAATTGACGTATTTTGTACGGTTAACTGTCAAATTAATCGGCGATTAGGCTTAACTGGTCTTTATGAAAGTGGCCGTAAGTCTTTCACTCAATCAATCGTAGTTTCTGTGGCTGGCAATGATGTTTCTGAGCTTTTCTTTTGTTGATCCTATAGTAAGCAGTTGATTGGAGAATACCTCGGCAGATCGATAGGTTAGCAATGCAACACGAATGTTTGCAGCCAAGTGAAGTTTTTTCGCATAACGCCACAATGACAATGATTTGAGGCAATCATTGATCTCACCATTCAGCGGTCGATGGTGGAAATTATTGATTCTATTTGCCGAAAATCGCGGCAGTATCTTTTATATATTTAGATAATTTAACTTTAAAAGTGACATGCAAATGTTTACACCAAATCTGGGGACAAAAACTATTTGCCAATTCCCACATAAACAATCGAGTAACAATAATTGCCTAAAAGATGAAGCCCCTCACAGTTTGAAATGTGGGTCTGTTGACAGTGAAGTGGCAGCAAATGCGCAGGTGATCAGATTTTCTTTTCATGACAGCAAATCGATGGATGGTGTCTGTCGATTTTCTTATCATGGGTGCTATTCGGCTCTTTAATAGTCCCTACCTGAGCCATATTTTGTAAGTACGTTTGTGAAACTTTAAGTAAATGAAAACATTCATTCTACTTTTCCAATAGCACTCAGCCTTACCTGCAACAATCTAATAATTTGATCCTGATTAAAAAAAAGTCTATCAGATTAATGAGAAATAAATAAATGTGCCATTCACCTCGTTAAGTTGATACAAAGTTATAAGAATAGTAGAAATTTGCATATAATACATACCTCAGGCTTACAAACAAATATAACTCTGGCTACCTATATATATATATATTAGACTGGGCGAAATAAAAAAAGTATTTTTGGAACATATTATTTTTCTGAATGGTGGGAAAAAATACTGTAGAAGTTACAGATTAGTACAAATTTGGAAATACTAATATATAAAAAAGTTAAATACAGATTCTTCAAGAGAATTGAATGCTTACTCCGAATACAGTTCTCTGCTTTCGCTTTTTGAGGTTACGACCAAACCACGACCCGCTAGGCAAATTTTGATGAGAGATTTGGATTCAGCGCGTGGAAATACTTAAAAATGCATGTATCGAGTTAACAGATTCGCCTCATTTTTTTTAAGTAAACTAAATTTAAGTCAACAACAAAACAAAAAAAGGCAAAATTAAATTTTTTTTATTTAATAGTGAATAAATTTTGAGAGGGAACTAAGAAAAAAAAAAAAAACATTTTTGACTCCATACAATTACATTTAAGAATATGTGTTTATCTGTTTTCTATATTGGCTTTTTCGTTTTTGACAAATTTCCAAATTAAGAAAGCGAAACCAGAAAACCGAAATACCTTAGAATGGCCCATCTGACTAAAATGTTTGTTGGGAACGTATTGCGAAAGTTTGGCAGTTTTAAAGCAAAAGTGAAATTAGTGCTACAAAATTCAGACTAGCAAGGATAGACCTCTAAAAATCATAGATAATTTTTTCCTAAGCACCTAGCGACTCATGAATAAAATAAAGTAAAATTTTTGTTTCAAAATTTGAAATTTCCTTCGCAAATCCAATGAGAACTTTTCCCTTACGAGATATGAAGCAATATTGTGAGAATTTATAACTTTATCTTTTGCTTATTTTTTATTGCTTCCAATTCAAAAATTTTTTTTAGACAAACAGAAAAATTTTTATTTAGAAACGAAATGACGAATAAAAAACTGCCAATATTAAGATCTGTAACTTTTTCAGTTTTTTCTTTCGCCATTCTTAAAAGTAATATCAAGAAATTTTCAATCAATTTTTCTTTTTGATCCCAGTCTAATACATATGAATGTAAATACATTCAAAATTGGAGATCATTTGCAATTGTGTACCCAACAAACAAAATAAACGTAAATTTTGTAAAATTGAAATAAACATTAAGTTTATAAAACGCTTGTTTTTCGTTTACAAAGTATTTAGTGTTGAGAATAACAACCTATAAAAAAATTTCAAAGAAAGGTTTTCATAAAATATTTTCCAAAGCTATATTTCAGCGATATTTTTTTCTTTTATCCATTGTAATAAAATAAATTTTTATTTTCCCTCATACATTGAATGCGGCAATTTTAACCAATTGTTAGCGAATTGGTGAACTTTTGCGGAAAAAATTGGAAAGTTCTCTCCGGATGTTTTATCATTTTTAAAGTTAAATTTACTTTTGAAGTTTAAAAAAAGTTTACTTTAATCCTTTAAATAAATAAATACTGAAAACGCTTATGTATTGCTTATCACAGCAAGATTACTTTAAGTTGCTTAACAACATTTACAGAAATGCTTGTTGGGTATCAAATCACTGTCAAATGCCTGTCTAACAATCGTGTGCATTTGAGGCGCCAAAGATAAATATTTGTTTTAGCGTCCGATTGTTGTTCATTTCGAATTCACTTGTCATATAAAGTCACACTTGCACTCACATATAATTAGCGCAGCCAGCACAAAACGAGCGGTTATGCATACATAATCATGCTATTGTAACTGTCACATAATGAATCTGTTGAATAAGATTTTTGTGCGTGAGACTGGACAGCGTTTAGACAATTAGCTATTCAATTTTAATATTTTACTCACGTTAATTTTTAATGTTAAGCAGTAGCTATGTAATCAAAAGCAGACCTAAGGGTATTCGAATGTTCGAATTTCGAAAATATGTATCCTGCTCCGGAAACACCTAGCAGTGCGAGGGTAATTGTTAACAAGGGAAAACCAGTTAACTAATTTTGCAACTTTTGCCACGGAAAGTTACCGATTGATTATTTCTTCTTGCAGACACTCAATTTGTAAATTAGTAACATAACTAGTGCCCAAAAATCATTAATTAACAATTTCACTTTAGGGTTGGTGCATTGTGTGCATATGTTCGTAAGCTTCCAGAGCATTCGAATTTATGTGTCACACCGCAAATTTTATATCTGCTTTCCCGAAGTACATATTTACTTACGAAGCAAAAGTCTATCGACTTATTTGGCAGTTTTTTATTCGTTTTTTATTATTTTTGATGGCAGATAACCAATTTTCTGCTAGCCTAAAAAATGGTTTAAGGTCAAAGCAATGAAAAATTAAAAAAAAAAATTTGAAAAATTATAAGCGATCACTACTTTGATTGCTATTTTTCAATCGACATCTGAAATAAAATAAAATAAAATAAAACAAAATAAAAAAATAAAATAAAATAAAATAAAATAAAATAAAACAAAATAAAAAAATAAAAAAAAATAAAATAAAATAAAATAAAATAAAATAAAACAAAATAAAATAAAATAAAATAAAATAAAATAAAATAAAATAAAATAAAATAAAATAAAATAATATAAAATAAAATAAAATCAAATAAAATAAAATAAAATAAAATAAAATAA
Source organism: Merzomyia westermanni (assembly GCA_949987695.1). Classification (NCBI taxonomy): domain Eukaryota; kingdom Metazoa; phylum Arthropoda; class Insecta; order Diptera; family Tephritidae; genus Merzomyia; species Merzomyia westermanni. Next base: position 190,168,844 of record OX465288.1, read on the forward strand.
AATAAAATAAAATAAAATAAAATAAAATAAAATAAAATAAAATAAAATAAAATTAAATTAAATTTAATAAAATAAAATAAATAAAATAAAATAAAATAAAATAAAATAAAATTTAATAAACTAAAATAAAATAGAACTAAATAAAATAAAAAAAAATAAAACTAAATAAATTAAAATAGAATAAAACTAAATGAAATAAAATACAATAAAATAAAATAAAATGGAATAAAATAAAATAAAATAAAATAAAATAAAATAATATAAAATAAAATAAAATAAAACAAAATAAAATACAGTAAAATAAAATAAAATAGAATAAAATAAAATAAAATAATATAAAACAAAACAAAATAAAATAAAATGGAATAAAATGAAATAAAATAAAATAAAATAAAATAAAATAAATTAAAATAGAATAAAATAAAATAATATAAAATAAAATAAAATAAAATGAAAGAAGATAAAATAAAATAAAATGAAATAAAATAAAATAAAATAAAATGAAATGAAATAAAATAAAACTAAATAAAATAAAATTAAATAAAATGCAATGAAATAAAATAAAATGAAATAAAATAAATTAAAAAAGAATAAAATAAAATAAAGTAAAATAAAATAAAATAACAATTTTGGTTGCTTAGCTTCAAGTAAGTTATTAACACACATTTTTCCAAGAAATTATAAATTTTTTTCTACAGCCCGGTGCATCTAATGGCAACGGAGCCTGCGTGGCCACTAGGCGTATGAGTGATATTTTATCGCGCTTTTCTACGGTTCAATTCTACGTCTCCATATACAAAAGTACATATACATCTACGTTTACATAATATTTTTAAATGAAATATAAGCAAAATGATATTAGCGCTTGCTGGTGTAATGAGTGTGTTCAAGCGAAGTTTTCGGGTTCAAAGCACAAAAGATCAAAAATAGTTTAGGAAAAAAGTGGAAATGGAGTCATCCTCGGCAGTGGTCGGCAATCCTATGTGTGTGTTCCTGTAATAAAAAGCTTCTGAGCGAAAACTTAGACTTATTTCAGAATTTTTTTTCAACAACGCCCTATCTCAGCTGAATATACATTGAATTTTCGTTTAGATAGGGCTTTATTGAAATTCAAGGGCGTTCTTCTAAGAGGGGCTATTACTGAAAAAAAGTCTGAGATGGGGCAATCTTTAAAAAAGTTCTTAGGCAGGGCAGGTTTTTTTTAACATTTTGACATAGCTTGGTCTTCCACACAGCTGTCGATGTGCATGTCTAACAATTTTGTAAGCCAGCTTGTATTGCCACCACTTTATATGGAAGGAACATGGCATACCGATTGAAAGCAAGTTTGACAGTTTAGAGAAAATTAAAATGAAAAAAGTTTAATGAGCTGTTAAGATTATATTACCTACACATATAGGTATACCATGGGAGGGAATAAAGTATTTCAATGCAAAAAAATCAATCCTAAACTTTAAGTTGGAAATCAAGCAATAAATCGGTGAAAATTGCATTAACTTTAATGCAGCGGGTTTTGAGTGATGCGCGAACATGCATTTAAAAAGTCACACACAAATTTCAAAAACTGATGGCTTCGCCTTAATTACGGGATGCGTTACAATTTTAATTTATTTATAAGAATCTCATTTTTATACCTAGTAGTACTACGCACATAAAATTTGTCGACTGGTTTCCGGTGATATATAGCATATTTGGTCCAATTATCGGATAACAACTCTAGAAAATATCGGTCAAGTAATTAGTACTCAGTGCAAAATGGAGCTTATATATCTTTTCTGCTATATGACCGTCCTTCGTAAAGTGGGATAGCGTAATAGATGACTACTTAGTAAATAATGTTCGGTTTCACTAGAACTAAGAATTTCTTACTTGTTTATTTTGTTGCCCCTTAGGTTTGTGACTCACCTTATTTTGGAGTTCGGCCACTTGTGATGAATTTCAAGAATTCACTCCTTTGTTGTTTATGGACTTTCACTTGTGAGGAAATTATTAAATCTCTAAACATTTCGAATAATAACAAGTAAGGAAGTCTAAGTTCGGGTGGAACCGAGCATTAAATATTTAGTAGTGATATATTTTGGCATACAAATTTACGCAGGTCTATTTTAATACTTTTCAGTTCGTGTTATAAAGCCAGCTGATTGTTTTCAATAAAAACACTTCTGTTATAAGTTTTGAGGGGTAAATAAATTTGTTTCTATATAAATAGCTTCCCTACCAAAAACTGCCAACCACATTTTTATTTATGTTCGAAAAATTTGAGTTCAAATAGACAGACGAACAGACAGTCAGATGGACATGGCTAAATCAACTCAGCTGATAGTCCTGATTGTTTCCGTATACTTATTGATTAGCCCATCTCTTCTTCTTCTCATACTTACAAACATTTCATGTTCATAAAAGGTATGCAAGTCACACTAGCTTCCCTATTGCAGTGCGGTATTAACAACTTCCACCTTCGTGTTATCCGATTTCCTTAATTTTTGGCAGGAGTATACTACATACCATTAAGAAACAGCTGACCATTGATTGAAATATCTAGTTCAAACTACAAGCAATCGCCTTTGAAAATTGTAGAATTTTTATGCTGAAAAGAGGGCGGTGCCACGCCTACTTTCCCAAAATCCACAAAAATTTTTTGCAGTCGAGTTTTGCTTAAAAAGCTTGATATGTGTGCAACATATTATTGATATAGCTTGCATGGTTATGGAAATATCGCGTTTTAAATTTTACAAACAAATTTTTCAGAACTATGTGTGGCGGTGGACCGATTTTGCTCGTTTTTACAAAAAACAGTTACCTTTATATATTCAATATATTCGCCAAATATTGTTTCGATTAATCAATTTTGGCCGGAGTTATGGCATAAAAAGTTTTGTGGAATAATCCACTATAAAAGGGGCGGAGTCCGCCCTTTTTCGAAAATTTATATTTTTCTACTTTCTTCGTTCATGGACACTTTGAAAGTGAAATAGAAATGATATAAAGATACTTTACGCAAAGTTATTGCCTATTAAATATATCCATGATCTTTTTCAAAATCTGTCGCATAAAAGTGGGCGTGGACCTTAATCGATGTCGACCATTTTTTTTGGAACATTCCTTGTATTAATATAAATACGTGTGCTGAATTTCGATTCGATATCTTGAACGGTTTTTGATTTCTCTCTATCTCTATGGCGCGATATACAACAGGTATATCATCATAAACCTCCTAAGAGATTTTTGCGCCAAGCTTCTCTTCCAATTTGTGGTGTGCCGATTTGAATTTTCCCTACAAATTGGTGGGACCTACAGTTTTTTGCCGACTCCGAACGGCATCTACAAAGGAGACGAATTTTTGCTGAGAAGTCTGTCATGGCAGAAATACACTCGGAGAGTTTGCCAAACCACTGCCGAGGGGCGACCCCGTTTTGAAAAACTTTTTTCAAATCACTTTTGATGTTACCTGTACCAGGGCTCGAACCATGGACCTTCGGTGTGGTAGGCCGGCAACACTACCTTCACACCACGGCGGCCGCGTTTTTGATTTAATGATTAATAATATTTCTAAATTTGACTTAATCAAATGCCCATTTCAAAAATTTCTTGACAAATTTATTTCTGCCTTAACGTTAATGTACACCTTAATTTCATCCTTTTAAGTGTTGATTTACTGAATAATCACGTTTTTGTATTTTCGAGAATATTCTGTACATAAAAAGTGGGCGTGGCTATAATCCGATTTCGCCCATTTTAAACAGCGCTCGGAGATGAGTGCCAAGGAACCTGCATACTAAATTTGATTAAGATATCTTAAAATAGACGGACGAGCGGACGGACATGGTTTAATCAATTTCTTTCTTCCTCCTGAACATTTTGATATACATAAGTCAATACCTATCTCGATCTGTTTATGCCGTTACGTAATACCGTTAGGCGACTAAAGTTAATATACCTTGATACCTTGTGTGCGTAGCACTATTAGCTATAAAAAAGAACGGAATGCGGAGCTCACTTTTTTCGTAAAATATTTTTAAATTCCACACTTTTTTCAGCTTAAAGATAAAAGCTAAAATTTCTCAAACATAAAATCATAATCTAGCAATTAGGTAATATAAATTTTTTTAAAATTACTTTTCTCGTGTAATTCACAAATGACTTCCTGTATGCGCACACCCGCATACATATACACCAACAAAAATTTTCTAAAGATGTAGGTATGCACTTCAAAGTTAGCAAAGTAATTAATCGTAATAAAAATTCCACCGACGCGTCATTCTAAATTCTAACTCATACATACATATACATATATATATACTCACATATAAATTCATTTGATCCCTGCGATCCGCCACTAACTCCATTCAATTCTGTATCATTCGTTGTTATACTGATCGAAGAACATTTGAAACCGTCGTTGACGTACACATGATCCAATGCTGGATTTGTCTTCATTGTGTATGCGGCACTGTCACTCCACCAACTATCAAACTGTCACTTGTCACTCCTCAATGTTTGTATTACAGTGGTAGTAAATATACATATGTTGCTATGTATGCATGTGTCTTTTTGACGTTTTTAGGAAAGTAAGCGTTTCGCGGGCACAAAATTTGCACAAAACACACACGCACGCGCGCCAAAATACATACGCAAGAGCCTCAATTTCTCAAAGTATTCACTGCTCTGCGCGTAGGTGTTGCATTTTTTCGTTTTTTTTTTCCTTTGCAACTCAAGTGACTTATTCCTTTTTTCTTTGCGTTCGTGTTTCAGTATAATCAAATTCAAAAAAATCTTTGTTTGGTTATATTTTGCTTAAAATAAATATTTGTGGCTTCAGTTGTGTGCGCTGTTTTTTTTTTGTTTTTTTTTTGTGGGAACACTCCAAGTTTGCTGTTCTTCTTTTTTTATATTCGTGATTTGAGGATTTTTTCTGCAATGACGAAATGTGAATTTTGATTAATGGAGATGGCTTGTTTCGTGGTTCCTTTTTTATGATCCTACTGGAACTTCTGTAACACAAACATTCACACTCATATGCAAGCGATGGATTTTTTTTAATGATTTTAAATTTTAATTTAAATATATGTGATTTTCCATTAATACATATGAATATAAATCACCACAAAATATAAATCTGAGTTGTAATGAAGAATAAGAATAAGGCTTATTTCTGAACCTGAACTTAGAACCTGAAAATTAAGTTCCACACACAAATCAAATGTCATCTAGTGGTAATGGATATAGAATTGGATTATCAGTAAACCTTACCCATATCTGGCCAGTAGCTGAAAACGGCTATCCTATGCCCTGTAGGATTCCTATGAAGATATGATCATAGTACAGCGAATTAAAGCCCAAACATTAGCTCTGTCCATCTACCCATAACCCTCGCGGCAAAGCATGTGTGTCGTAAGAGACGACTAAGATTCAAAAAGGTAACGACGTGTAACTTGATGGTTGATCTACGAATGTGATGCCTCTCACCTCTTATTACCAACCTTATTCTTCTTTGGGGAAGGAGGGGGTCAGATAACCTAGAAGGCTACACTGGTCATACCATATACCTCCCACTACAGTCGGGCATTTGTCGGGCAAGGAAGTAATGGATCGTACCGGGTACATACCCGGCAAAGAACTATCACTTTCGTTGTTTTTGTCGCTAAAACAACAACCACCCACCTATAATTCTCTCTATCGAGCGACCTACTGACTTCATTACATCCGAACGCTGTACTTTTATTAACTTTAGCAAATAGGACGTGTAACTTCTCAGGCGGTGACGGCAAATTTTGGTCAACAGTCAAGGTTTTATCAAATCCGACCAAACACAACGCCTAGGTACATTACCTTTGAAGACAGGTCAAGTCGGAATCGAGCCTGGAGCATATTAGCGAATGGACACAGAACTGGTCCTCAAAACTACACCTACTCTCTACCTACTCTCACGTAGGTGCTCCATAGAGTATTCAGAAGCAAAGTAAAGGGTACTACGAGATGGATTAGGTGATCCATTCACCGGGCATCCTCATGTAAATTGTACCACCTTTTTTATATGAATGAGGATAAGTGTTGGAGTACTCTGATACTCCATCGTTTTTTACAGGGTATCATTGGAAAAATTATAGTGTACACAGCAGTAATGAAAATAAGTGTTTCATCTATCCCCTCAAATACTCCAGGATATATGAAGTATGAAATAAACCTCAAATATGTAAGCCACAGAAATATAAACATATAGAAGTCTGCTATGACTCCGAGGTGCTCAAAGTTATGAGCTACTTATATACTCATATTTGGTTCTTGAAAATTTTGAATTCCAAATAAATATTGAATTACATCATGGTGGACCAGTGGCGTAGCCAGGGGGGGGGGGGAATTGAGGGGATAGATCCCTCCACCCCTTCGTCAATGAACTACTATTTTTTTTTACTTTCGATTAAATAACACAATACCATTTTATGCTTCTGATTTATAATTTTCTTATTTTACTAATGACAAAGGGCAGTTTTATGAATGTATGAAATTATTGGTTAGTGGATTATGCGTTTCAATATTAAGCCTATATACAAATAGGATTCTTTTCAGAGCTTCTACAAAATTCACAAGGCTTTCAAGACGATAAAACCGATTTCCAGGTATGCGTACACATTGGTTCTGGTAGTAATAAAATAACAGATCGATATAATACCGTAATTTTCGGGCTCTGATATTGCTGAGCTAAAACTGTACTCCCTTAGCTCTCACGACTTTAAAAATCCGAATTCAAGCGGTCTGAAAATACTGGATTAAGCAGGCTCAATAATTTAATCAGAGCACACAATGGCGGAAAAATAGATAGCGACGGGAATTGTTTACACGTTTTTTTTTATAAAAGTATAGCAGATTATCTAATAAAAAACACTCAAGAACAAATTTCAAACTTTGTTCAAAACCAAGGAAAATTTAACCAAGTTTTATCAAAATTCTACACTTTTTAATCCGAATTTTTATAAAAAAATTGGATTTGCAGTTTTATGACCTATAACATTTTAGTATTTACAATAAAGTGCCAGGGTGCAGTTGGTAGAAAATAGTGCCAATTATGGGCACTTATTGATAAATTTATGGTGTCAGTTTTGTTATGTGAAAGGCTCAAAATTTAAAAAATTTCAACATTTTCTCTATTGCTTAGTATTATAAAATTCTTAGGTCAACGTGAAAAGTAATTTTTTTTTAAATAATAAACGCAGTCTTTTAGCATCTTTGTTAACACAATGCGTTCTGCCAATAAAGATAGACAGACTTAGGGTTTGCAGTGGATTTCGCAAAAGACTTAGTACTGGAGTTACGACGTATTCGTTCCGACGAACATGACTTTGAAAAATTATTCAGAACTTTTGACATGGATATTGAAATCAAATAGAACCGATTCAAATTTAGTCAAAGTCTGCAAGCATGTTACCTAGATGTTCATTTCAAGACTACTGTTTTTTATCCATTTATGTATTGATCATATAATAATGAAAATAGATAGATAGATTCACTCAACATAAAACGATCTTCAAAGATTTCGCTTCAGTTTTTCAACCAACCACAGCAGCCGGTTCTATCGCACCGGAATGACCCGGGTTTTTCACCCGGCCAAGGGCTGTTATTTCAGTGTAACCCTGTCCAATCTGGGGCAGGGCGAAGCACTGTTAACAACAACAACAACAACAACAAGAAAATGACAAAAATTTATTTAAGCTTGCTGGATTTTATGAACCACTTGTTCAAAACCAAAATATAGTGGCCGAAACCAATTTATGGAGAAGGTTCTTAAAATTGACATAATCTTCTGCCAAAAACTGCGTTTTACGCACTTCAGTGCTGCGACAAAACGTCATTTCACAACTTATACAAATTGCTAAAAATAGTTGCAACACTCCCCGTTTCCACTTCTACAGTAGAACTCACCTCTTCAACCCTTCTTTAAATTCCGCTTAATCGTCTAAGCGATTTCAGCCCTTTACCATAGCTCGTTACTCGTTACGTCTTTCTGCTAATTGGCGCCTATTGGAAACACCACGGGGTCACAAATCGGTCTCCACTTCGTCCTTCCATCGGAGTGGTGGTCTCCCTCTTCCTCTGCTACCATCGGTGGGTGCCGATAAGAATACCTTCCGGGCCAGAACATCTTCATTCATTCGAACAACATAGCCTAGCCAATTAAGACGTTTTAATTGGTTGGGCTATGTCGGGTTCTGCATATAGCTCATACAGCTCTTCATTAAATCTTCTGTGGTACTCGCCGTCGCCAAAGTCTAAGGGTCAGTAAATCTTTCGAAGAATCTTTCTTTCGAATATTCCCAGAGACGCCTCATCAGATGTTGTCAGTGCAAGCTTCTGCACCATAAACCAGGACGGGTACGATAAGTAACTTATTTATTTCGAGAGAGGAATTTACTTCTCAATTGCCAACTCAGTTACACTTGTTTGCGTGAGTGATTCTTCGTTGGATTTCTTGGCCGACATTATTGTTGGTGTTAATTCTGGTTCCTAGGTTAAAAATCCTAATATTTTCTTTGCGATTTCTGTATTTTCCCCAATACAAAGTTATGAAAGCAATTTCTTTTATATGAAAGAAAACACTTTAGATCTTCGAAAAAAATTGCAAACAATCAGAAAAGTGTGTCATGACTTGAAGATTGACACATTGTTGCATTAAAATTTAGTGAACTGCAAAACTGCATACTCCGAAAAATTCAAAAAATTGTGTAAAAAAATTTTTAATTTTGTGTACATTTTTAAAACAAAATTTATTGTGTATCTCAAATTTCCGGTTTCGGAAAAAAAATGTTTCATCCCTCCTTCCCCAAATCCTGGCTACGCCACTGTGGTGGACTGTTCCTGATCTGCATTGTTCTGGACTTTGTTTATACTACTGCTGCTAGCCACCTTCAGTTTAAAGTTCTTTTCTAATGGATTGTCTCACAGGCACTCACTACTCACAAGGTTTTTTCAAACGAAGGTATGCTTCCCCAAGCATATGAATTTTGTAAGAGTCATAAATGACTTCTAAAAGGCTTCGAAAATTAGTATTTTTTAACGCCAATAGGTGCCATATATGACCCCTATTCAGGCTCATATAATGTACGAAGGGAGATGCATTAATCTCAGACTCCTAAATGAGCTCATAGTGAGCATAAACGCTCTGATTTTAAAATCTTGTCTGACTCTTTATGGACTCCGGAGGTTGAAGATAATACAATTTAACGATGTTCGTACATTGCAGATTTACAAGAAAAATTGATAGGAGGGATAATTATTAAGCAAATAGAATCCAAAGAAAATGTTTTTAGAATTCTTGTCTGTCTGCCTGTATGTTTGGGCGCCTATCACTCAAAAACTGCTAAATAGAATTGAATGCAATTTTCATCGTTACATTACTAATGTTTTACTTAAGGTTTAAGTTATCCCTTATTTCGAGAAATGGACTGGTTTCGGAGTTCCCGACCAATTTGTGGACTACTACCGTGGGGGTATCAAAGGAGGTGCTAATGAGTACTGCAAGAAACGATCTCAACTGGCTTTCAAAATATATTGATTAAAATCGAACTGAGTATATTGCAAATGTGGCCGGATTTTCAAGTATTTCAACATAAAGCTCCAGCAGAAAATTTGGCAAAGAGATCCTTCAGTTCCATGTAGCAGTTATTTAGTGAAACGGACAGACACACCGGCAATACTTAAAAGAATTGCTCCTTTGGCTTCTATACTAATTAAGACTAATGATATACCTTTTTATGCAATAGTATCTGTTATCTACAGACATCGGCTTATTCGAATTTCACTATAGAAACTTTGTAGAAATACTTTGAGCCATTTCTTTTGCCATCACTGTATAAAGTGGGAATGAAACATTTACTTGCTATAAAATGGTGCTTAACTTTAAGTTGGTATTCTGTCAATGAATCGATCAGAATTGCAATAACTTCAATACAGTGGTTTTTGAGTGAAGCGCGAATAAATATACTGACAGACAGAAATTTTAAAAACTGTTTTTTTTTTTTGGCTTCTATTAATCTAATAAAGACATATCAAACAAACGAGTGAGTTGGCTTAGCTTGACTTTAGCTGCCTAAAATCGTCTTCTATAGAGATTTTATAAAATAAAAAATTTTATAGGCATTATAAATGATTTCTTTATAAGTGCATATGTGTATTTTTGCAGCCCACTTTATTAATTAATATTTTAATTTTGTATGCCTTATTTTATTTTAAATTAAATGTGTTTCATTTTGCATTAAAAATACCTGATTTTTTGAACTTCAGATTCAGATTTCATAGATGCAAATTTGTTCGTGTGCAATTTTGAATAAATTTTTTTAAAACAAAAAAAGAAATAATAATAATAACAATAACAATAAAAGCAAAGCACATAAATTTGCAATTCCACAAAAAGCACGCACAAACAAACGAACACACAAACTTTTTAGAATGCTTACTTTTCTATGCTTGAATGACTCCACAATTCAATTCAATTAAAGCATGCGATTTTTATTTTTATTACTTTACATTCGTAGACATTTCTTTTATATATATATCTATAGTTATTCATATAACTATTACTATTTAAAGGTTTTTTTTAATGCGTGTGCCACCCAGATTTCAGCTACACCTCAGGTGCGTGCAGGCCGTTTATGTTCCAAAACCTTAACTTGGTCACTTTGAATATACTTGTTAAGTTAAATTAACTGATTTTGTTCATTATTTTAAATGCACTTGACACATCACAGTTAATTTTTCTTCTTTTTAGTAATTTTGCACCGTTATTTTATGTTTTCTATCGATATTTAGTAGTTATCTCAACGCGACGACGTTTCAAACGAAACTGTTTTCGAACTTGGCTCATATCGTATCTTTATAAAAATCAAAGAATTACTATTATTTGCATCGTCAACGATTCATTTTCGGTTTGTTTGTCGGTACGTTTACAGTTCGCAAACTACCGATAGTCGCAAAATCATCGATAGTTAGTGTTAGTTTATTCAACTGTCATCGATATTAACGATAGCGTTATGGTTATATGGAAATAACTTTTAATGCAATTTAAAACACAGGTTAAAGCTAAAGTTGTATATTTTGATGACAACATAGTTTGGGCTTAACTTCTTTTAAACGGCCAAAGCTGCCGGATTATTTTCAATCCTAAAGATTACAAAATCGGTATATCACTTGCCGAGCAGCAAGCGCTCTTGATTATTTTCCGACTATACTCAACAGTAACTGCTTGTTCTAGATCTCTGCATTGGCTATCGGTTCGAGTACTGCCTTTTTAAATCAAGAATAGAATACCAACTATACAAATCTGTACACAAAGTATATATGCTTAAGATGATGCTAATGATATAATTCAACTTTCGTTTTGACTCATATGCCAACGAATTTGACTACGAATTTGAATACTTCGATATTTCGTAATCAAACATCGATAGATGCAATAGTACAAAACTATAGATATTACCATCGTAACTTTGTGAACTCTAGCTACGATCGTGAGGTATCTTAATTTCACTCAGCCGGCGAATGCCTGTTTTACTCTTTCCGCTCATTTTAGCACATGTACAAGTGTTGCCATATTGATAGAATTTCAGTTATGATTGATGGATTTATTTTTAAATTTAGATCTTGAATTGTTTAGGTGAGATATCTACAAAAAATTGTTACGTAGTCTATTTGAGTTTTCGAAAGCAAATCTCTTTAGTGACGTCCTTTCCGTATAAGAACCGGTATATAGTACAATCCTGAAATCTTCCATTTTATGCAGAAAAATAATTTGGACAGTTGCGCATGCATGACACATGCCTAATTGGGGCGGTAGTTAAGATTTTCGATTTAACAACCTATCATGGATTAAAGGCTAGATCGAATAACGTTGCAGAATAATAACAGACGTGAGCTGTCGGTTCGATAGTTTCTGAATTCCTATCTGGGTGTTGTCCCTTAGAATGCTTCTACGGGTGTGTTTAATCAAATGAGATTCCACAATATAGGTATATATAGGAAAGATATTTTAAATAGTATTCCAACAAAAAATAATTCCAGGTATTGTTACCACACAGGGTTCCCACCTAATCCCATCATAATACTTTTTTTTGCGTATCAGCTATTATCTCGAAATCGACTTGACTCATTTGGATGAACTCTTAATATAGCTAGTACGCTACACCAGTTCGTGCAGGGTTTGGGCGCAAAGGTAGCTCTGAGACTGAGGGAATCTAACATTTGGAAGCCAGCCAATTATGGGCATACGACAATACCAGATCACATGGCAAAGGGACTAAGCGGGGTCAAACTGACCTAACAGCCGACACTGACTATATCACGTCAGTTATTGACTTCGGGGCGCAGGAGGTAGAGATCCCTCGAGGGAGGAATGGGAACAGGGTTTAGTCACTGGAAGAAAGATTACAATCTATACGGAAGCCTCAAAAATATGAAATGGAACAGGGACTGGGCTATACTCTGAAGATTTGCAAGCCAATAAGTCATATCATCACACTGACTAGTGCAGTGTCTTCCATGCCATGGAAATCTATGACAAAGAAAAGGCAGCTGCATTCTCCTAAGGAGAATCGATAAACATTCTTTAAAAACAACGAATTTACTATGATTCAACCGGGATGATTGCGAAGTCTCAAAGTCGATATGGCCATGTTTTGAGAGAAAAAGAACTAGCTTTCCCCTCAAACTAAACAAATCCGCTGTAATTGTACTAATAGATGTCATTATAGGACTTTCTGCTATCGCACCAATGCTTCGACGATGGCATATACCAACAAGTTCCTTATGCAGAAGCTGTCAAGATGAAGAGAAAGAGGAATCGATTCATAACTTCTTTCCCGATGCCCAGGTATACAGTCCAGACGTCTCAGATTTCTGGGAACACGATTTTTCGACAGTCTGACAGAGGTGAGAGAAGTCGATTTTTCGCTCCTTCTTATATGGGGGAGGAAATATTTTAAAAAGGATTAAGTTAGAAATACCTGGTTGGAGAAGTGTGCCCCCACAAAGCATACACTGAGAGCATTCACAATGGACATAAGTGACCTGACCGAGTATGCCACATTTTAAGCTCTGCTACATAAGCGTTGCACCTAAGATGTTTTTACAGGGCTGCCACCTATTTAAATTTTTTTTGAAAATCTAGTCAGATTAGCTCATATGAGTATCAAACGAAATGTTTTTTACGTCGTATTAAAAAAAAAAAAATATTTCCAAGTATTTCTTAGTGAAAATACAAAGCCAATTGCTACTATTTACTTGAAACCAAATAAATTAAAAAAAAAAAATACAGATTTACTTACCCCCATATTAAAAAAAAAGGTCTTAAAAAATTTTTCTACATTACAATATCTTCCACCCAAAGATGTAACAGACCATTAAAAATGTGATCGGTATGGTACGAATTTTTGGGGAACCGGCCAGCTTAATATCGACGAGCTGCTTGGAACTTATAAAGTTTACCCTCGACCAGATCTTTGACGATACACCAAATGCTGTAGCAGACTCATAATTAATCGACACGCACCAACTCTTTTTCTTTTCCGAATCAGCTTTTGACAGCGCGAAAAAGAGTAGCCTGATTGCTTCCATGCCTAAACTTGGCTTCCCTACAAAGCTTTATCGGCTTATGCCAAATGATTTTGAGTAATACCAACAACTCCGCGAGGATTGGGAAATATATTTATTTAATTTTTTATAATTTTTTATTTATAAAAGCCCAACTGGTATATTTTCAACACTATTTTAGGGAATTATTTTCTATTTTCAGTGGCAACATTGATTTTACCTTCTACGCTCTCATTTCCTTTGGCTTTGTGTTTTCCCCCTCATTCGAACTAGGCTGCTTATGTGCAGTTTATTATTTGTTTATATCGGCTTTGTGTTTGTTAAATTAACTTTATTGTTTTTGTAGTCGGATTGTTGTTCTGGTCGCATTGTTTTAGTTTATTGTTTTTATTTATTTATTTTCGAAATTCCATACCCTTCGTACAACCGTATATGTACGTACGAGGCAGACTTAGTGTCGCATTATTTAAGTAAATTTTTTTTTTTATGCTATTATTTCTCCAAATTCCTTAATGCAATTTTGCTACAACTACCTGCTACTCGTGCAAAGCTACTGTTCACCGAAATACCTGCACTCTTTCATATTAGTTTTTTCTCAAAATGTTTGTATCTTCCTTGGGCGCAAATTGAGCTTACGACGGGTTACAATTTCAGCATAACAACAGACCCTCTCGACTTTTGTGTGTAAGCATCAGATAAGATTTATCTCTAGTTTACAGAGAGATTTAGTTAATCCATCTATTTAACGCACCTGTTGATTGCTAGCGCATACCTACATACATACACACATACATACATAAAAACGATGTTGAAGATCACTTATGACGTGACGCGAGATCTTTTCGTTCTAGATCAGTGTCATCGCGAATCCCTTGAAGATAAAGTATGAAGGTAAGTGCGTAGAATGCTTAAAGGAGTGCGCATGTACCTGTGTGTGTGTTCGGATGTTTATGACAGGGCGTTTGTTGCTTAAATCTTTTGTTTGCTAAAAGCTCATATAGTAAAGATCTCACTTGCAAAGGCTTGGCAGAGGATTTCTTTTATTTATCTGTTGTTTATTTTTGTGATGAGAGATTAAGCATTTTATGAATGCAAATTGTTTTTATTCTTCAAATGAATTATGTATTTATGCGCGTAAGAGTAGTAAGTCTCAAGTTTTTTGATTTATTAATGGCTGTGTGTCATGATTTTTAATTCTTTGTTAAAAATTGAGGATAGGATTTGTATGCACAGCTAGCAGAGTTGTTGCTTCGGTGCTCAAGGATATATTATCTTTCATTAGTGCTTGGGCAATTTTGGCGTCTGTTCTTCTCTTGCAAAAGTTGGGTGTCGAATTTTTTTTATTTGTGTTACAGTTTTATAATGGTAGGAAGACAGAACATGCCATATCTCATTCAGTGAATCAGATAGAATAGTAGAATTTGGTAGCTACATTGAGCTCTGTATTTTTTTTATTTAATTTTGAAATATAAACTAAAGTTTCAAAGTTCGACTGTTAATAACGACAGAATGATGAAATTTGGTACTAAACACATCATTATTATGAGGAGTCCACCCAGTTAAAATGAACTAAATCGTGATTTAATCACGCACACTTTTAAATAAATCTATCCGAAAGGAAGGTAGAATATAATGCGCAGGTAACATTCTAAAATTTCGGAGATACATTGAATTGTACATCCTATTAAGGATATTTGAGAATAGAATGGACTTGGTACTGCCGACATGGTAGTAAAAAATATTCTAAATCTTTAATAGTATTTAATACTCCTCTCTACCCGAGCTTAGACCTCATCCCTTGTTTATTTTCTTTAAAACTTGCAAATAATTAAAGTAAAAAAATTTGGTTCAGCCTTAACCTCAAACATTAGAACAAAGAACTGGCATTTTTTTCGGTTTAAAGCCGAACCTCGATCCTATCAGAATTTGTATTTATATTTGCTACATCGCTTTTATCGATATTTAATTGGTCTGGAGCAAAAATTTTCATTCACAGCCTTTTGTGGGAAGCAAAATTTCCTACAAGACTATATGCAACTTAATTTTTGTACATCAATGATTTAACAATTTTGAAAATTGAGACCAGTCATAAAATATCAAAAACAGCGATAAAAACCCTATAATAATTAATATTAATGTTGGAAAAATTTACAACGTTTTTCTTCACTATTCGGCAAAAATATATCAATAAAATTAATAAAAAAAATATTTTATGGCCCAGTCGAATATACATAAAACTTTATTAAAACAAGTAAGGATGTCTAAGTTCGGGTGGAACCGAAAATTAAATACCCAGCTTTGTATAAGTGGTCGTGGAGTTATGACCTATAGTGGTTTTAAACCTTTTGTACTACCATGTGGGCAATCTTATAAATAAAAATGAATGTGTGTCTGTGTGTCTGGTGTCCAAATTACTTAACCGATCTTTATGAAATTTTCACAGTAGATTCTTGGATTCACTGGTTCCAGCATAGGCTATATATAATTTTGAAAAGCGTATATAGTAAACCTCGTTTCATGTTTCGCAATTATATTTAACACGGTTTTGTAGTTAATAATAGCTGAAATTTGACATTTTGTTCATTTATATGTGGGCAGTACCCCGCCCATTTCAAAAAACTTATTAATAAGATCATCAGATCATTGTGACTACGAAATTCTAGCATTTTATCTGCTTCAGTGAATGAGATATGACATGTTCCTACCTCTCTTTCAGAAAACTTTGGTCCAAAAGTGGGCGTGGTCGTTAACCGATTTTGCTTATTTTCCGTGGGCGTACTCTACATGTCTATGGTATACCTCGTGTCAAGTTTCGTAATTCTATCTTACACCATTCTGAAGTTATTAAAACTCGAATTTGAAATTTGCTTGACTTATAAGTGTGCGGTACCACGCCCACTTCCCAAAATTTTACAAAAATCGTATAAAGAATTAGAGAATTGAGGTAATTGCCAAATTATATTGTTATACCTGCATCAGTTAATTAGATATGGCCACTTCAATATTTCTACGTCCTTTCCATATAACTTTTATAAAAAAGTAGGCGTGGTCGAAAAGCGATGTCGTTTATTTTCTATGTGTACATTTATCACAACAATAGTATGACTTCTACGAAATTTCGTTGTACTAGCGTAAACGGTTCTGAAGTTATTAAGAGTCAAAGTTTGAAAATTTCTTCACTCATATGTGGGCGGTGCCACGCCGCTTTTCCAAAAATTTGATAAAATTGTCAATGGGACAACCAAGTTAATAAATCTAGCAAAATTTCATCATTATAGCAGCTTTTATTATTGAATTAACCCATTTTATACGGTTTTCGAAATTTTCGATATCGAAAAAAGGGGCGTGGTTATGGTTCGATTTCACACATTTCAAATAGCAACCTACCTTGGCCGGGAAGCAACCTGTGTGCTAAATTTCATTCAAATATCTCAATTTTTACTCAAGTTATCGTGTCCATGGACGGACGGACGGACATGTCTTAATGAATTCCTCTGTTCATTCTAAGAAATTTGATATATGGAACTCCGTATCTATGACCAAAACCATAATACCCTGTGTACTAGTACACGCTGGGTATAAAAATGTCCCTGTAGAGAAATCAGTTAACTACAAGTCGACTATTAGTTCACTATTTTTAAGCTCGCTTTGTCTTTCCCTCAACTACTTTACATTACTTTTAGTTGACTATTTTTACATGGCGATGGCGCCGAAAAATTTAGGGGGTTTTCAGCTGACTAAAAGTTGACTACTTTTATGTTGACTTGTAGCCAGCTCAATAATGGGCAATTTTTGGTACTTTTGATTCCTATACTTATTGCTTAATTATTATATAAATTTTAATTATGATATGGCTAATGTGTGTTCATGTATCTCTCTCTCTATGGCGCGATATACAACAGGTATATCATCATAAACCTCCTAAGAGATTTTTGCGTCAAGCTTCTGTTCCAATTTGTGGTGTGCCGATTTCAATTTTCCCTAAAAATTAGTGGGACCTACAGTTTTTTGCCGACTCCGAACGGCATCTACAAAGGAGACGAATTTTTGCTGAGAAGCCTGTCATGGCAGAAATACACTCGGAGAGTTTGCCAAACCACTGCCGAGGGGCGACCCCGTTTTGAAAAACTTTTTTTCAAATCACTTTTGATGTTACCTGTACCAGGGCTCGAACCATGGACCTTCGGTGTGGTAGGCCGGCAACACTACCTTCACACCACGACGGCCGCCGTGTTCATGTATATCATTCATAAATATGTGGATGTCCTGCTCTCAAATTATTTCTTAAGCCATAATCATGTTGAGGCATGCAAACTCTCAATGAAATCGAAACATGAATGAAAATTTATTGATTTTAATGAAAAAAGTGGCTTAAAGAAATACAATTGAATTTTTTATTAACAAGTATTTTTATCTGATATTCAAGTGTTTAAAAAAATTTGAGATACAATTTTTCGATTGAACACTGAATGAACTTGAAACCAAATAGTAGTTAGACACAATAAGACGACTAAAAGTAAGCTAGTACAGTAGTCGGAGGATGGGGCCGTGTGCAGAAGTCCACGCAAGTGGGGAAAGTTTCTGATCGCCATTCACCTGGGAATAGCCAGAGCGATTCTTTTGCATGCGGTTCAAACAGCTCACTTCTTCCGGGTTTGCGCCCAATTATCCTCTGGGTAACCACCGAACACTCGTTTGATGGTGAGCTAAACGTGAGAAGGCGACAACCTGGTAAGGCCACTCCGACATAATCGGTTTAAGGGCTTGCGGGGGGATTAAAACAGCAGCGTCTGATCACCATGTGGTGCGGCTGCAAGCAGGCGTCTGTCTTGGATCAAGCGGCTCGCTATACAAACGTGTAATTGAATTCAACCTGCCGTGAAACGGGTTGTGCGTTGTGTTTGGGACCCACCACATAAAACAATGTTCCAATGAAATTCAACAACAAAGCCTCGGATATGAGAACCCCTTTTTTAGATGACAACACCCGCAAACGAAATAAGGATTATGAGATAAGGGCATGTACCTGAGAAAAGCAAAAGCTGACATCACCGCCATACAAGAGATGCGATGGACGGGGCGAGGAAACACGATCAAAACACCTTGCAACATCTACTGGAGTGGGCATGAAGACAAGCGCAGATTCGGCATGGGATTTGTGGTGGGAGAGAGCGAGCGTCTCGCCGCAATCCGCATAAAAGTATGATTTTTCACCATATCGTTTATCTGCGCTCATGCACCGGAAGAGAAGGACGACGTGGAAAAGGATGCATTCTACGAGCGCCTGGAAGAAGCATACGAGCGCTGCCCCCGTCATGATATCAAAGTCGTGCTTGGCGACTTTAACGCCAGGGTGGGTAAGGAGGGTGTATTTGGCCCCACTGTCGGGAAGTTCAGTCTCCACGATCAGACTTCGCCAAATGGATTCAGGCTGATCGACTTCGCCGATGCCCGAAACATGGTCATATCCAGCACTAGGTTTATGCACAAGAAGATCCATCAGGCTTCATGGCTGTCCCCCGATCGAAAAACACGCAACCAGATCGACCACGTTGTGATAGACGGACGGCATGCTTCCAGCGTTTTGGATGTTCGCACAATACGAGAACCTAACATCGACTCTGATTATACCTAGTAGCAGCCAAGATTCGTACCCGCCTCTGTACGACAAAACAGGCGCAACAAAAAACGCAGGGAAAGCGGGAATAATGCCCGAAAATTCTATCAAAAAATTCGGCGAATGACAGAAGGTGAAGAATGAGAACGGCGACCTGGTGGCCGATGTTCAGAGAGCACTCACAATATGGAGGGATCACTTCTCTGCCCTTTTAAATGGAGAAACTGAGCAAGAAACCAGAGAAGATGCCGAACTCGAGCCCAAAATCGAAGATGATGGAATTGACGTTCCACAACCCGACTATAATGAGGTGCGAATAGCAATATGCCGATTGAAAAACAATAAAGCAGCTGGCGCTGATGGTTTGCCTGCTGAGCTATTCAAACACGGAGGCGAGGACCTGGTAAGGCACATGCATCAGCTTCTATGCAGGATATGGTTGGATAAATGCATGCCTGAAGATTGGAATCCAAGTGTTCTCTGCCCAATCTACAAGAAGGGCGATCCTGCAAACTGCGCCAACTATCGCGGAATCAGCCTTTTGAATATCGCATATAAGGTCCTATCAAGCGTATTGTGCGAAAGACTGAAGCCTGATGTGAACGGACTGATTGGACCTTATCAGTGTGGCTTCAGGCCTGGTAAATCTACCATCGACCAAATTTTTACAATACTCCAAATCTTGGAAAAAACCCGTGAAAAGAGAATCGACACACATCATCTCTTTGTTGATTTTAAAGCCGCTTTCGATAGCACGAAAAGGAGCTGCCTATATGCCGCTATGTCTGAATTTGGTTTCCCCGCAAAACTTATACGGCTATGCAAAATGAGCTTGAGCAACACCGCCAGCTCGGTCAGAATTGGGAAGCACCTCTCCGAGCCGTTCGAAACTAAACGAGGTTTCAGACAGGGTGACCCCCTATCGTGCGATTTCTTTAATTTAATGCTGGAGAAAATAATACAAGCTGCAGAACTTAACCGCGCTGGAACAATATTTTATAAAAGCGTCCAACTGTTGGCATATGCTGACGATATTGATATCATTGGCCTTAACAACCGCGCCGTAACTTCTGCTTACTCCAAATTAGAAAAAGAAGCGGAGAAAATGG
Organism: Merzomyia westermanni; assembly: GCA_949987695.1. Taxonomy (NCBI): domain Eukaryota; kingdom Metazoa; phylum Arthropoda; class Insecta; order Diptera; family Tephritidae; genus Merzomyia; species Merzomyia westermanni. The sequence goes on from OX465288.1 coordinate 190,189,145, forward strand.
GATTGGTGGTGAACGAGGGCAAAACGAAGTACCTTCTGTCATCATGCAAAGAGTCAGCGCATTCGCGCCTTGGCAACCAAGCCACTGTTGGCAGCAATAATTTCGAAATAGTAAAGGACTTCGTTTACCTGGGACCAGCATTAACACCAACAATAATATTAGCCTAGAAATCCGACGAAGAATTACTCTTGCAAACAAATGCTACTTCGGACGGAGTAGGCAATTGAAAAGTAAAGTCCTCTCTCGACGAACGAAAATAACACTCTACAAGTCACTCATCGCACCCGTCCTGCTATATGGTGCAGAAGCGTGGACACTAACAACATCTGATGAGGCGGCTCTGGGAGTATTCGAGAGAAAGGTTCTTCGAAAGAGTTGTGGACCTCTACACGTTGGCGACGGCGAGTACCGAAGAAGACTTAATGATGAGCTGTATGAACTTTACGCAGACGCCGACATAGTTCAGCGAATTAAAACACAGCGGCTTCGCTGGCTAGGCCACGTAGTGCAAATGAGCGAAGATGCTCCAGCCCAGAAGGTATTCTTATCGGCACCCGCCGGTGGAAGCAGAGGAAGAGGGAGACCACCACTCCGATTAAAGAACCAAGTGGAGACCGATTTGCGATCCCGCGGTGTTTCCAATTGGCGCCAGTTGGCGGAACGAAGAAACGACTGGCGAGCTATGTTGGACCGTCAAAATCGCCCAGGCGGTTAGATGCCCATTTAAAGAAGAAGTAGTATAGTAGTCGGCCACAGAATTCCCCACAGGGGTACTCCTAACACTAACACTACTAAACACGAAAATTTGACACAGCAATGACCTTTTACAATAAAATACATTTTTTTTATTAGTTTTTTTTTTGTTTAACAGATTTCTTAGCCATTGGATAAACTGTTGATTATCGTGGCACCTAATGCGGTCAAACTAGACTCACAGCATTCACCGAATTTATGGAACGTTATTAAATTTACATAAATGCATTTTATAGATGCAGTCTTTGTTTTCTGTAATTAAACGTAGTAATCTACATCATCTATATTAAGACCCAAAATGTTTGTTTGTTGTAAACAATGACAATGAACTTACATAAGTTTGGTTAAAGTGGTGTAGAAGTAAACTAAACAAAAACAAGTAAGGAAAGCGCTGTCTTCGGCTGTACTGAAGGCTTTATACCTTTCATGAATATGCATTACGGCTTTAAGTGTCCAATCCTTACTTACAAAAGGTACAAACTCTGCAAAAGTTGATGGTCTTATCCTGTTAACTTAAATATACATAGCTCAAACCCCGTTTATTGGAAAAATGTGTTGTATGGGGGCTTTACGATATATTAATCAAATCTTGATGATTTTTACTACACACATTACATATGTTATAAGTACTTTAGTTGCCAAATTTTGTGTTCCTCGCTATAAAATTGCAATAGTTATAGCCCAAACCCCATTTAGCTAGCTCATTTTCATTAGTCACATTACGTATATGAAATGAATGAAATTTTAAGTGCCCATCTCTTTAAGTGCAAGATTTATAGGTAAAACCCCGTTTATCGGAACAGTCGATTCTATGCGTTGTATTGGTCCGATCTTATTGGTTACGACAAACTGAGGGACTAGTTTGAGTTCAAACAGACAGACGGACATGGCTAAATCGACTCAGCCTTATCATTTCGGTATATTTATTGTTGGGCCTATCTCTTCTACTCATATTGAATTAGTTTGGGGCAATGAAAAAGTACACGAGGTTTTTCAGTTTTAATTTCAGGCAGATGGCGTAACTCTACCTACTGTAAACCAGCCTAATAGCCACCGAAATAGGCTCAAAGGTACAGTACCGCAACGAGTTCCTCAAGTCACTTGCCGCCAGCACTTGGTGGGGGAAAGATAAAGAAACGTTGCTTGCTACATATAAGGCTATCGGCTAACCGGTTATTGATTACACAGTGCCAATATGGTGGCCCAATATTTCTGACCCCAACTGCAGGAAGTTGCAAGTCTGCCAAAATACCGGAATGTCTTCTTATGTTATCTGAGTCTCACCTCCATCAAGAGACAAACATGTTCAATGTTGGATAGTGGAATTGTTGAGCAGAAAGTTTCTACTAAACTGCCATAAAAATGGTTACCCAAACCGACACCTATTGGATGAAGGTCCGCCACCTTAGGACATAAGTATGAATCTCCATAAGCACTATGATAAGATCCGGCATCACATTACCCAGTCTTTTGATCTGCGAAACCACAGGCGGGCTATAAATCCCCTCAGTCGGTAGATAAATCCCTCGGATCATGGCCTGTAAAGCCCGTTATTGATATCTAACCACCTGCAAAAGCTGAAGAGCATAGAGCTTTCTCCCAATGAAGACTAGAGTCATACTAGCACAACTTCGATCTTGATACTGTAATAGGTTAAACTCCTACTTATTCAGCTTCAACCCAACATATCTGCATGTGGTATGACCCCTGATGATACTAAACATCTCTTTACCTTTTCAATTGAAGCTATTCTTCTAACACTAATATCACTCCTTCAGAGTAACGTTTCTGCTATGTCTTGAATAAGTGTTGCGTTATAGGCCCTGCCAAAGGCTTTCCATAGTTTGAGTATCATGACAACAAGCCTGGCGTGAGTCATGCTTTATTCTTTTCCGTCGCCTCATTCTTCGTTTTGTTTTTGTCTTCGTCTTCGCAAAATAAAAACAAAACTTTACCAAAACCAGCTACAGCTGTAAATACAATAATATGTCAGAAAAAATTAAAGCGTATAATTTAAAAAGTAAAAAAAAAAAGGATAAATAAAATAATTGCTGGGCAATCAATAACTATAGCCCATAAGCATACAACTGAATTGCTAAAGTCACGTGAGTGACACTCGCACACTCGACACAGTCGCCAATATTGCCATACAGCTCACACCTGCACCCTACATGTTCCACACCAAACAATTTTTGGTCTTTTTCCTACAGAACATTTTTTCGCAGAACGCTTCTGACTAAGTATTTAGTTAAAAAAAATAAAGATTTACAGATTTACTGAACCGGTCTTAAAAAATTAGGGTTTCCCAAATGGAAGTTGTTTTTGAAAATATTTCATTCAAAAAATTCACCTGAAAACTCCCTCTTTCCAGGTGGCTTGGCACCACTTTCCCACTATCTCTGTATCTCCTTCCACCACCTCTCTAGCCCACGGACTCCGTACCCCGTTTTAAATCAAGTTTCTTAATTTAGCGCTATTTACGATGCGCTGAGTGAAAATTTTGCATTTCCCGATAAAAATTTAATTTTCGATCATGTGAAAACATGTAAACTGAAATTCTGTTGTTCTAAAAAAAAAAAATGAAATTTATTGTTTTAATTTAGAACTAGATTAATTCATTTAAAACCACAAGTTTATGCATTTTTTACTTTTTGTTTTAATTTTAAAATTTTTTGGTTTGATTTATATATTTTTACATTTTATTTTAGATTTTATTGTTGTGACAAGTGGTGATAGGCCAATCAACGTTCCTTTTTATACCTTTTATGAATACAAAATGGTATAATAACTTTGATGAGGAGAAGAAGAGATGGAAACTAGTCTCACAGTTATGGAGATATCTCTCGTTACAACTTTTCTTGCAGCCGCCATTTTATGATTTATTTGTTTGAACCGACAAGATCGGCTCAAGCTATCACATAGTTTCCATACAACCGATTGTTCAGATATTCACGAAAGTTATAAAGCCTGCGATACAGCCGTAGATAGCACTCTTCCTACTTTTTCATAGTAATTTATTTCTGTGTTGCATCTAATTGAAAAGTTGGAAATCGAATTGAAAAGTTGTCGAACCTAATTGAAGACCAATTGACATGGAATAGATAGGTTGCAAAAAAGCGGGTGAATAGAGAAAAAGAGGGTGATGCTGTAAACTGGATGATAAATCAATAATAAGGCAATGATATCATTTTATGAGCAGTTCCACTCAATCAAATAAACATTATGTCACACAATAAATTTGTGTAATCAGAAAAGCGTTATATTTACTATGATTATGTGTTTGGATTTCCTAAAACAAGTTAGATGCACTAAGTGTGACACTAAACGGAATATACCCAATGGCATAGCTAGGCAGTTTCCACCACCAGCACATCTCCTTAAAAAAATGGTGTGCTAAATTAAATCAGTGCTGAGTGAAAATGCTGTCTTCTTCCTTTATCACTCAAAATTTGGTTTTAGAGAAATTACCCTCCCATTAAAATTTATTATACTCAGCTGACCAAAACTGACAGAGTATATTAATATTGTATGTCTAACGATATGTCGTACCATAAATGACTTGTGATATACTCGTATACCCTGAAGGAAGCATGGGGATGAATGTCTCTCAATCACTACTGAAATATACTATTGTGGTGAATAACTGTATGACACTGTCAACGGGGCATCTACTCTTTGGCATTGCCTTTTGCGTGAAAAATCTTGACAGCGGCAAATTGCAATTTTTCAGTTCAATTGTTAAGACGTGTGTTTGTAAAAAAAAAGCAAAAATTTATAAATGCAATAAATTGTTGGGCAAAATCAAAATGGGTGCGCGGAAAACGTCTTGATTTCGTTTGATAAAATAATAAATAATTAAGGCCAGACTTGTGCGTGAAAAAAGGGGATCCACTTGTATACTTGGAAACCAGGAATTCACCACTATCTGTATGGTTCTTGAGGACTGAGCCTTACAGAGAGTGGTGAAGCATATGTTAAATTTCTACAAAAAATTGCATCGCTTGGAATATACATAATTGGTCAGTAGAGAATCAAATGTGAATCTCTACTGATTTGTATTTGACATTTCCTACAGGGTATACACTTGGCGGCCGCCGTGGTGTGAAGGTAGTGTTGCCGGCCTACCACACCGAAGGTCCATGGTTCGAGCCCTGGTACAGGTAACATCAAAAGTGATTTGAAAAAAAGTTTTTCAAAACGGGGTCGCCCCTCGGCAGTGGTTTGGCAAACTCTCCGAGTGTATTTCTGCCATGACAGGCTTCTCAGAAAAAATTCGTCTCTTTTGTAGATGCCGTTCGGAGTCGGCAAAAAACTGTAGGTCCCACCAATTTGTAGGGAAAATTCAAATCGGCACACCACAAATTGGAATCTCTCTCAGCTTGGCGCAAAAATCTCTTAGGAGGTTTATGATGATATACCTGTTGTATATCGCGCCATAGAGATAGAGATACACTTACGAGTATATACATCATTCGTCATTTATCAGTCAGTAAAACAAAATCCGTTTAATATATAATAGCTAAATCCTTGTTAAATCGGTTAAGGACCACGTCCAGTTTTATGTGAAGGTTTTCCTAAAAGGTCCTAGACGAATTGATTTTTTATACCAACAATTTTTGTTGATTTCCGTCTTTTACATTTTCAAGTATTCATGAAACGAGCTCAAGGCCAAGAATAATAATTTTCCACTTTTTGAATTTAATCGGCAATATCCCATTGAAAAATAATTTTATATCCATTCTATTTAACTTCGAAATTTTCGTTGTAAATAGAAGTGCTAAAATATATAAACCTTTGAAAATGGGAGTGGCACATCTCTTTTTTTTGACCAAGGCTTTCATTGATAAAAGTTTCGAAAAGTGCTTCTGCATTTTTGGAGAAGTAATATCTTTGAAATTAGTTAATATTTAGCAAAAAGAATAAGCTAGGTAAATCAATGTTAAATGTTACAATACATTTTAAGTAGGCGTGATACTGCCCATGTTTGAACTCGCAATTCATATTCTTATCTGGTACTATGAAAGTTGACTATTTCTTAAATTATATATATCCATTTAATCTTTTGATAACTACACCCACATTCATATAATGATTTAGGGGGCGTGTCTCATAAAGAGGAAGGGCCGAACTTAGACTTTATGGACTGCTTCATTTTTGATAATTTTGAAACATTAACAAATACATTACATTTTTAACAAAACTATTGGATTTTTCTATTTATGTATGTATATTGCTTTGAGTCAGTCCTCAAATGTTATTAGAAAAACCTTTTCAACGAATTTAAGAAATCGCCATTAAATGTTTGAGTAGTTAAGTAGTTTTTACAGAGAAAAAATAGCATAATGATATTATAATAGCTAAAACTTATATGCATGAATTCTTGATAATTTTATTTCAACGTTTTGTGACATAGTTTAAGTGGAATAAAGAACTTTTTGTGGTCAGCCACTCAGCAGTTATTAAAAAATCCCCGAAGTGAGTTTTTCTATTGAAGAGTTGGTTGGTAAAAAACCAACGCTTATCTATGAAAAGGCGTGGAAAACATGACCACACCAAAAAAAAAAAAAAAAACCTGCACGAATCATTCAATTCCGTGTAATAGTTATTCCTGTACGTATACAAATATTTTGAGGCCACTGACATTCCGACGACTGTGTACAGCGAAATGAAATACCTACTTGCTATAAATGGGGTCCTAAACCTTAAGTTGGACATCTAGCGATACATCGCTGAAAATTGCATTCAATTCTAAACAACGAGTTTTGAGTGATAAGCGAACAAACACACAAATAGACGGATACAAATTCTAAAAAACGCTGTTTTGGCTTCTATTGCTCTACAAACATCGACCTGTAACGATTTTATTATCTCTACATATCATAAAATGGTTACAGTTCGATGCCTGTACATTGCAGATATTCACGGAAAATTGATAGGAGGGATCATTATTAAGCCAATAGAAGCCAAATCAACAGTGTTACAAATTTTTGTCTGTATGGTTGGTCGCGCATCACTTAACAACTGCTTAATATAATTGAATTAGACTTCTAACCTACCGATTTCGGAGTTATCGATAAATATGTGGAGCAGGGTGACCCGAAATGTGTTAGTACAATATGGGTATTAAACGAAAGGTGATAATGAGTCCTGCAATAGGCGATGTGATTCAGTTCCATATCTCAATTGGTTTCGGAGATATTATGATTAGGATCGAGCTCAGTCTATTATACATTCTGAGGCGCAGCAAAGCGTTGCCGGGTTTCTTAGCATGTAAGTAATATAAGAAACCCGAAAATATAGTTTTGTTCAAAATGATATTATATAAATTTGAAACATGTCAATACTAGGTTTCTTTTTTTACATTTCACGTACAAACTTACATATGTTCTCTGTTGAGATGTAATTTTCTGTCAAATTAGTGATTTTATTTTTTGGCTAATTTTGTTTACCTCACTCTTACGTTTAAACAGCCATAGTAAATGCTAATTTCTTAACGTTGTGAAGCTTAAACATACCTTTCTAATTATTGGATAAAATGCTGTGTCCATTGAACCTAGCCCTTCTGCTTGTAAATCTAGCACAGATAAATCACGCTTCTACGGTTGTCAATCAAATATAATTAATTAATAGTTTAAAGTAATCATTTAGGCTACAGTGGGGATGTTTTAACAAGTTTATTTACATTCAGCCGTGTTAAATTTCCATTGCCCTTAATCATCATTACTTTGTTTTTATACCTTTCATGAACATGCAAATTTATTATAACTTTGGTCCGATGTTTGTAAGTATGAGAAGAAGAAGAGATAGACTCACCAAAAAGTATACCGAAATTATCGTCTGTCCGTCGGTCCGTCGGTCCGTCTGTCTGTTTGAACGCAAACTAGTCCCTCAGTTTTAGAGATATCTTGATGAAATTTGGTATGGGGCCGCCATTTTGCATGAGATTAATCATTTGTCGGAACGATCGATTTTTCCCATAAAGGGGGTTTGGGCTTCCCATTGTATCTTCAAATTAACAGTTTGCAGAGTTTGTACTAATTGTGAGTAAGGATCGGACACTTAAAACCGTGCTGCGTATTCATGAAAGGTATACAGTCTTCGGCAAAGTCGAAGACAGCCCTTTCCTTACTTGTTTTTTTATTTATTTGTTTTATAAAAGCTTACATACTTAATAATACAAATTATTATGAAACTAGATAATGCAAAACTAAGGGCATACGCCTTCGGCTTTTTTTAAATGATTTTTAAAATTTTTTTGCATGGATCAGAAAATATTAATTAATTTAATTTAAAGACTAATAAAAGTAATTATGATTATTTGCATTAAAGAAATAATAAAAATTTAGCGAATAACTAAAAGCAAGCAGACAATTAAAAATAATAAAAACAGTTGATAATCATATAATTTAATAGCTAACTATATTGCTGTAAATCTATGCATCAGTTAATTATAACAGTTAATAAAAAGTAAAATTTAATTAAATAGTTAAATAATTAAACTGCAGACGTTCACTGAATAATGTAACTAAATAAATAATTTTCGGGTCTCAATAAATTATTTATCAGGTACCAGCAGCATTATTTAATTACTTAAATACATTAGGTTGTAATTAGTAGTTATTACATTTTTTAATCAATATTTCACAACTATGTTTACATTTTCCTTTACATTACAAAGTTCCAATAAAAAGCAGGTAAACTCTATAAGCTCATTTCATGCATATTACTATTTAAATTAATTAATGATTCTTTCCCCTTTCATAATTATTATTCAATGAAGAGCAGCAAGGAGCCAAGGGTTACCTAAATATACACTTTTGTGTGATTTTTTTATTTTATTATAAATCTATAAGTGAACATATGTATAATTTCAAGTCTGCAAAATTTTAAGGCCGAACTTTTCAGTCAGTGTTGGGAACATGTTTATCCACAAACTAAAGCGGTCTTGCTGCCCACATTGGGTTTTGAGCTTGTGTTCACTGGCATATGAGTTTCACATACTATTCAATGACGTCTGCGTGCTTGTTAACTGGTTCATCGCATGTAGCGACCACATGTTTCACAAACAGTCACAGCATTATCTTCGCTTTGTGCGCATAATGTTTCTGCTTCTCCAGCTGTGATCACGGTTTGTTTGACTTGCTTCTTTTTCTAAACTAATTGATGTTTGTGAAGAAAACAACTTTTTTTAAGTCTAACTGAATTAGAAAAAACCTGGCGACGTCATCGGCGAATGTAAAGAGACTCGCGAAGCTCAAAAATTACTAAATGTTTTAACGTTTCGCTTGTAGAAGACACGAGCTTGATACATGCTGATATAGTTACCCTGTAGTGAAGCCAACTATGTAGAAGGTTACACTGGCCATATCAAATCGTTATCACGACAATCGGGCAGTTCCTCAAGGGAGTACCGGAGCTTACCGTGTTCATATCCGACAAAGGACTGTCACTTTCGACAACACTCCTCAAAACCTTCGTGGAGTGTTTTTGTGCCCTAAAACTACTTGCCGGTCAACTGTATATTGTTCATACAAGAAACTAGAGTTTTTAGTGGGAATGTCTAAGGTTACGGATTAAAGTTTAGGAGCACGTAACATCAAAATACTTAAGGAAAATATGTAAGAATGTTACACCAGATGCTCCTATTTATTTTGGTATAAATGTGAGACCGCAACGAAAAACTACATTCTGTATTTCAAGATATACCTTCAAAAATACTCGTCCATCGATGAAGAAACCATTCTATTCCATTCAATAGTTACTTAGCAATGCCCGTACGAACATACCTACAGATAGCCATTCAGAAATTCCTAAGACAATTCATATGTAATTTTACGTAACATTTATTAGCTATAACAGACCGATCGTTCCAACTTCACTACATGCATAGAAATATTTTGAGGCAGCTTTCATTGCCCCCACTCTCGACAGCAGAAATAATATACCTCCGTGTGGTAAAATGGATCCTAAACTTTAAGTTGGACATGGAGAAATAGAGTAGTGGAAATTCACTCAATTATATACAGCGGTTTGTGAGTGATGCGCGAACAGACACACATACAGAAAGACAAACTTTCTAAAAAGCGCCTTTTTGACTTCTACTGCTATAATGGAAATACCACGTATTGTACAAGTTGTCACCGTTAAGCCTCTCGAAATATTGAACGAATTTGCTAAGAGACTATCTCGGCACGGTAGTGGAATGGTTAAGGACGTGTGAACTTAAGGGTCTCCCTAGTTAGGTTAGACTAGATTGAGTGGACCGTTGTGAAACTTTGAAGAAGTCTTTGTTTAGTTTAAGAATCGCTGTGAGGAAACGATACAATTCCAAATAAGTCTAACGTTGACTCCCTCAAAACTGCTCGGGCCACAGTTTTTCCTCTTAGTGATAGCAAAAGCTGGATATCTAGGCTTGAATTCGAAATTGTCATTCTCTATGCAAGTTCAGAAGGAGGGGTTTCTTGTAGCACTGAACATAACAGGCTCTATAATTGGCGCGATATATACGTCCGAGGAGATTAAGGGCAAGCTTCTTTACCAATTTGTGGTGTGCTGCTTCTAATTTTACCTACAAATTGGCGGGACCCACAGTTTTTTGCTGATTCCGAACGGCATCTACAAAGGAGATGAGTTTTTTCTGAAAAGTCTCGCATGTCAGAAATACACTCGGAGAGTTTGCCAAACCACTGCCGAGTGGCGACCCCGTTTTGAAAAAACTTTTGATGTTACCTTTCCCAGCGCTCGAACCTTGGACCTTCGGTGTGGTAGGCCAGCAACACTACCGCCATACCACGGCGGCCTATAGCTCATATAAATTCAGCTAACTCAAGGCCCATTTATCCAAGAACCAACTACAGGTGTTCGGTGTTGAAAAGTACTCAATCGTGAGACAAAAGGGAGAGGGGTCAAGCATTTACAGACAACTACCTATCGCTCCATGGTGGAGCTCGTAATCCTAATAGCCTCTTGGCCGTCCATAGGTATCTTGAGGGCTAGCACTTCCACTTGGCAGATTCAGCTGGTTTGAACTTGCAGCTTACATCAACCTCCTGACAGAAAAATCCACCCTCATCATTCCCTTCGAACTTCGATCTATACGGGAATCAGTTCACCAGTCCACAGCCCAATTGAGCCCCCAATTAACCTTCAACGGAATAGCAGTATTGAAAGTACCAACAGGGGCCGTCATTGAACACATTAATCCCTCCGAACACATATGGGATCCGTTTGGACAAGAAATTATCACAGTAGTCTAATATTGAGTATGGCTCAGGAAAGATATTACTAACCAATTCCAGTTGTAACTTCGCATGTCTTTGCTTGCTATCAGTCATAGTTTGTATGCAAAAATATAATTTCAAAAAAAAAAAAAACATTTTTAATGCCTTAGATTTTCTCCATGTCACTAACATTTTTAAGTACTTTTTCGAGTCCAAATGTGGGCGTGTTAATGCTTTAATTAAGCATACGAGTGTTTCTCTTCAAACACTTAGGAACAGATGGGCATTTTTCATTATCAGTTAAATTAGTTTAAAAAAATTTAGGGATGAATAAAATAAAATTACTTTAAAAATAATTGTTGTTTTTTCCATTATCACTCAATGGTAACATTTATTTTTAATCGAAGTTTATCTCTATTAGCAGTCAGATTTATATTTAGTGGAGACTTGTCTGCACTCATTCATTGTGCATTTTTTGTTCATTGATTTGAATGCTTCAAAATCTGAAGTTCATTAAAACTAGTTTGAATGGCATTAAGTGTAAGTTTCCATTAATGCTGGCTCAGACTAATATCTACTTAATATAAAAATGACCGGCAATGGAGATAAAGGTTCATTAAAAATAATTTCAGTGCTAATGAAAGTGAAACTCCATTGTCAATCAACGGGTAATATTACTAGAAACTTAATGCACTAAAAAAATTTCAGTTGGAATGAAAATGAATTTGCACCCAAAAATTAAATTTTAGTGTTAATGGAAACTGAATTTCACTATCAATAAACCTTTACTGATGAGTGAAGTGTTTACTGCATTGAAACTTTAAAGCAGTCTGCCCATGTCCGGCATGTAGACATATCCAGTAATGCCAATTGATGATGCATCACGCTTCTACAATTACCGTTTCGCGCCGCAATCGTTTGTGTTAATTTAATTCGTTTAGCGCAAATAACATAACAAACATACATACATATAGTATATATGAAGAAGATCCGCCTACTTGACTATATGTAGTGCTGAATATCTAATCAGCTTACTTTTGTTTTATTATAAGCAACCGATCAATAAAATGTATTTTCAATTCAGATTACATATGCATACGTAGAGGTGTGAGATGGTTCCAAATTAGAATAAAAAGAAATTTTCTTGCATAATTTTCGTAATAGACAGTTGATATAACCGATATAATAATCCCTTCGATTCAACGATTTTTCGTCAACCCTTGTCAAATTCGGTTAATAGGAAACAAGGTTTTGGTATCGCACCATCTTCAGCGTAATTTTTCGTTATAATCTTGAGGGCAAAATAGATCTCTGGTCGTATTGCTATCCTCAACAATATGTTAAATATTCCCCCTGGCTCGAATGTTTACTTGTTAGCGACTTAAAAAATTTTAAAATTTGTACAACCCTGAAAAAACATTGAAATTTGTTTTCCTTATAACTTTCCTATGATGCCAACTTAGCCTTTATTCAATTTTGTTCAAAAAACAACACCCTGTATTAAATAAAAATCAAGAAAAAGGGAGTAACCAAATTGTTGCATAATAATATTTATAATAAAATATGTATTATTATTATATTATTGTAGCAGTAATTCGCATAGTGGGGGCATCCATTCAAGGATCAAAAAGGCCTATACTGTCTTGACAGTCGTTTGCCAGATATGAATCACAAGGTGCTTTGTAGCACCAGCCCGACTGCCCGAGGTAGGCATACCGGTCGTAAGAGGCGACTAATATGCACAAAGGTAATGAGGTGCAACTCGATGGTTGATGTATGGATATGATGTCTCTCACCTCTCATTACCCATCCTTGCTTACCTAGAAGGTTTCACTGGTTATAAATCGCTACCACGACAGTTGGGCAGCACCGCAAGGGAGTACCGGAGTGCACCGGGTTCAAATCCGGCCAAGGACTGTTAATTCGACAACACTCCCCAAAACCTTCGGGGAGTGTTTTTGTCGTTACCACAACAACAACAACAGGAGATATTATTTTATAGTTTTCAATCGGCTTGGACGGCCGATGTGGTGTGGAGGTAGTGTTGCTGGCCATACGGAAGGTCCAAGGTTCGAGTCCTGGGACAGGTAACAACAAAAGTGGTTTAAAAAGTTTTTTGAAAAACGGGGTCGCCCCTTGGCAGTGGTTTTGCAAACTCTCCGAGTGTATTTCTGCCATAGAAGGTTTCTCAGTCTCTTCCGGACTCGTCAAAAAATTGGTGTAAAAGCTCGGCCTTAATCTCCAAGGAGGTATATCGCGTCAAATATTTATTTATTTTTTTAGTCGGTTTTAAAACATTTTCAATTAAAATTTATCTTGGTAACACATATTCCAAATAACAATCAATATATTTACACTAACGCCACCTAGTGAGTAAATTATTTTGAGAAAAAAAAAAAGAAAAAAAAAAATGCGATTTTTGCACATACAGCGACCCACGCTCCAGCTATCGGATTTTTGTCGCATAGTGCAACCTAAGTGATGATGCAAATTTCAAGACCCAGCTTAACACGCTTAGCTGAAAAACGAATGCAACTATACCGAAAACAAGCATTCACATTTTGTAAATGGAGCGTCAGGCAACACGTATGGTATCACCTATTTACATACGCCAAATACACTACCCGACAAAAAAATATTCTCGGCATATGATACATCATTCCTTTGTAGAACTTTCTGCTAATTCAAAATATGCAATCAGATAGTTTAAAAGTAAAACAGCTTTCGAGATATTATGAAATTTCAGCTTTTGAGTTAAGAAAAAAAGTAGGATTACTAATGTGTCAATATCTCCGCCATTGCCGTTCACATTTGTATGTTATTTAATTTCATTTTGAGAGGATGAAATACCATTCCTTGGTGGAAACGCTCACCGTGCTCATCGATTTCAAGACGCCGGTTGTCAGGAAAGAAGTCCAAAAGAAGTCCAAAAGGGAATTACAGAAATGAAACATGATAAATGAACAATGATGGAAATTTCAAGACCCTAGCTCAACTTTGGTTTAAAATCGAATGCAACACTGCGTGGCCACATACCATAAAAGAATTTAAAATTCAAATTTCGCTGCCTTCACAGGGTGCCAAAAGAATTTTTTTTTTTTAAAACCACCACACGGGCGACGTACTTACCTTTTTTTCTCCTTATACTGTTATAGGCTCTAGTGTCCATCCATTGTCTTGTTTTATATTAGTTCCAATTTTATGTTTTTAACCGACTACTTTAGACTCGATTTTGACCCACTTAGCGTGAATCGATTTATTAATTTATTTCTATATAAACAACTAGTTTTGACTTTTTTTTATTTAATTTATCAATAAAATGTGGCTTTTAAATTTTCATAGCCGTTTATTTTTTGTAAGCATTTAGCGACTTGTGAATAAAATAACAAAACTAATTATTTAAAATTGTCCATAGCAGCCAAAATGGCGAGCATTTTAAAAATTCTTTTAAGCAAGTAGACAAAAAATTAGCTACCATAGAAATGACGTATAAAAACGGCCTATATTTTTTATAGTTGGTGCCAACTCGTAGACTCTGTTTAAAGTTTTCAATTTTTTATTCGCATATGACTCTTATGGCAAATCGAAATGTTGGCTAAATATTGATGAATCAAACTATTTTTTATACTAAAACGTAACATTTGAAGAAAAAGGTGTAACCAAGATTTTCTGGAACATTGTAATGGTTGTATAGTAGATATGAAACTACTTTTCGAAGCTCACGCAATTATAAATAACTAGACATTAAAGGGAAATCCACCCAAACTCGCAATTGTCTCGTAAATCGTTTAAACTTCATACTTAGTAGCATCTTTACTAGATATATAACGATTCAATAAATGAATGCAAAACACGCAAGTGATAACTCAACCTAATTCAAAGCAATGCAAATTTGAAAATTACATAAATATTTTGTATTGCCTTCCATGCAAATTCCCCTTTGAGAATAGTTTACGACTACTTGCGAGTATTATCGCAAAGTAAGAGCCATTTAAAAAGTACTTAAAATTTTAATTTCAAAATTTCGGTGGGTAGTCACGTCTGGGTAAAATGTATTTAGTAGCGAATGAGAATTTTCTGCTTGTTTCGTTCATAAAAGTAATAATAACAAGTAAGGAAGTCTAAGTTCGGGTGTAACCGAACATTAAATACCTAGTAGTGATCTATTATGGTATACCAATTAACGCAGGTCTATTTTAATACTTTTCAGTTCGTATTATAAAGCCAGCTGATTGTTTTCAGTAAAAACACTTCTGTTATGAGTTTTGAGGGGTAAATTAATTTAAAAAAAATATAAATGTATGGCGCGATATACAACAGGTATTTCATTATAAACCTCCTAAGAGATTTTTGCGCCGAGCTTCCCTTCCAATTTGTGCTGTGCCGTTTTGAATTTTTGTTATTGAATTTATGGCATAGAAAGTTTTGTGGATAATCACTATGAAAGGGGCGGGACCACGCCTATTTTCAAAAATTTTTATTTTTCTACTTTCTTCGTTCACGGACAGTTTGAAAGTGAAATATAAATGACATAAAGTTATTGCCTATTAAATATATTTATAATCCTTTTCAAAATCTTTCGTATAAAAGTGGGCGTGGTTCTTAGCCGATTTCGCCCATTTTTTACCGGAACATACCTTTTATTAACGTAAATGTGTGTGCTAAATCTCTTTTCGATATCTTTGAACGGTTTTTGATTTATGATTAATATTATTTCTAAATTTGACTTAATCAAAAGTGGGCAGTACCATGCCCATTTTAAAAAATTTCTTTAAAAATTTATTTTCTGCCTTAACATTAATGTACACACCAAATTTAATCGAAAAAATTCTATATAAAAAAGTGGGCGTGGCTATCATCCGATCTCGCCCATTTTAAAAAATGCTCGGAGATGAGTGTCATGGAACCTGCATACCAAATTTCATTAAGATATCTCAAAATTTACTCAGGTTATCGTGTTAACAGACGGACGGACGGACGGACATGGCTTAATCAATTTCTCTTTTCCTCCGATCCGTTTATGCCGTTACATATGTACCACCGTTACGCGACTAAAGTTAATATACCTTGTGTGCATAGCACTACTAGGTATAAAAACAAGGAACATAGGAAATGCATACAAATTGGTATGGGGAGCTACTCCCAGCACATACTCACCAAACCACGGCTGACCGATGGAGGAGTTGCCGCCTTTTTACTAATCATGAACAACAAAACAAAAAAACCACTAGTACCTAAGTTTTTGCATTGTGTAAAAAACCGTTTAGTCCATTTTTCTTTCATTCATATAATATTGGATAGTTGAATTCTAAATCACCGGCTTCGTGGAAAATTGAGCAAGGTGATTTCCTTCTACATCTTCACCGCAAAGAATATACATAACATGTATAAGTACAATACCACAGCACTGGGGTTGGGTAAAATTGTAAAAATCAAATGACATTTTAATTTGTAAATAACTATCGAGTTGCATACATATTTATAACAGTTAGTTTTTTCTCATTGCACACATTTTAACAAAAAAAAAGAAAAAACGGTCCTAAAAAGCTGATTAATGGTACATATTGATACGTACAGTTAATTGCAATGCTATACATAATTAAGTGTACGCAATAAAAACGTTAAGACGCTATAAATTACGGGAATTAAGTTAATAAAGTTGATACGAATTAGTAGAGGAATTTAGAGTGTAGACTGTTATTATATATGCAATTAAAATTATAATACGCATTATTTGCGCATATTAGGGTAGACAGTTTTTAGGAACCTTTAAAAATGATTAAATAAAATAAAATTAAATAACGCAAGTAAGGAAAGGGCTGTCTTCGACTGTGCCGATGACTTTATACCTTTCATGAATGCCCGTCACGGTTTTAAATGTCCGATCCCGTCTCACAATTAGTATTATGCTCGCTATGCTCTGCAAACTGTTAATTTAAAGATACTTAGCCCAAACCCCATTTCTCGGAACAATCGATGTTATGTTGGTCTGATCTGAGTGCTTTTCACTACACCCATAACATATCTAAAAGGTACTAAACCTGCAAAATTTTACGTTCCTAGTTTTTTAATTGCAAAATGTATAGCCCAAAACCCATTTATCGAAATTATCGATTGTATGGGAGCTATGCGTTGCATTGCTCCGATCTTGCTGATTCCGACAAATGATTAATCTCATGCAAGATGGCGGCCCCATACAAAATTTCATCAAGATACCTCATAAACTGAGGGACTAGTTTGTGTACAAACAGACAGACGGACAGACGGACATCGCTAAATCGACTCAGCTCATCGCCATGATCATTTCGGTATACTTATTGGTGGGTCTATCTTTTCTTCTTATCATACTAACAAACATCGGACCAAAGTTATAATACCATTTCATGTTCATGGAAGGTATAAAAAAAAAATTAAATATAATTAAATATAATTAAATTAAATTAAATAATATTAAATTACATTAAAACAAATTAAATTGATCTATTTTATAAAAAAAAACGAATGTGTGTCTGTGTGTCCTTTCTAGGCGTCCAAAGTACTCAACCGATTTGTGTAAAATTGTCACAGTATATTCTTGGGATCACAGGTTAAAGCATAGGCTATATATAGTTTTGGAAAAGTGATAGGTGCCACGCCCCCAGGTTATATAAAATTTCAATTCGTTATAACTCCGAATGTATTTGGTCTATAATAATGGTATTTATGTATATCTGTCCTTTAGTCAAGTTTTACATTATTTTATAAAAGTGGGCTGTGCCCCGCCCATATATTATGTCTTTGGTTTGTGCTTCATTAATGTGCCTAAATCATTCATTAATGTGATCAAATAAAAGGAAATTCGATATATCTTCTAAACTATGTAAAGGGTGTTTTTTTTAGGGGTATTGAACTTTGAATTGAAATAAAGCACAAGAAAATCGTTTTAAGGTCCATCAATTTGGCTTTATTGGAAGGATAATTTTATGCCATTAATGTTTAAATATGATTTCGGGCATGTGGCCGCCGCGGCTGGCTCGAATAAAGCCAATTCTACAGGTCCAATTTTCAACCACTTTTTCGAGCATATGGGGCCGTATGTCGGCAATAACGGCACGAATGTTGGCTTCCAATTCCCCTAACGTTTCTGGTTTGTTGGTGTAGACGAGCGACTTCACATATCCCCAAAGAAAATAATCCAATGGTGTCAAATCACACGACCTTGGTGGCCAATTGACAGGTCCATTCCGCGAAATTATGCGCTCATCGAATGTTTCCTTCAATAAATCGATTGTGACGTGCGCTGTGTGGCATGTAGCGCCGTCTTGTTGGAACCACAACTCATCCACATTCATGCCATCCAATTCGGGAACAAAATAGTCGGTTATCATGGCTCTATACCGGTCTCCATTAACGGTAGCTGCCTCTCCAGCATTATTGCGGAAGAAGTATGGCCCAATGACTCCACCAGCCCATAGAGCACACCAAACAGTCAGTTTTTGTGGATGTAATGGCGTTTCAAGGGTCTCATGTGGATTCTCTTCACTCCAAATGCGGCAATTTTGCTTGTTGACGTAGCCATTCAACCAAAAATGAGCCTCATC
The DNA here is from genome assembly GCA_949987695.1 of Merzomyia westermanni. Taxonomy (NCBI): domain Eukaryota; kingdom Metazoa; phylum Arthropoda; class Insecta; order Diptera; family Tephritidae; genus Merzomyia; species Merzomyia westermanni. The sequence goes on from OX465288.1 coordinate 190,207,698, forward strand.
ACTGAACAAAATTTTGCGATGAAAATCAGCATCGAAATCAATCTCATTTTCGGCCCATACACCAAAATCACGACGCATTGCATGGTCTCGCGGCTTTAATTCTTGCACAAACTGGATCTTGTAAGGTCGCAAGCCAAGATCTTTGCGCAAAATCTTCCATAAAGTTGATGGACAAAGCTCCAATTGCTGTGCACGGTGGCGAATCGATTCATTCGGGTCCTCTTCAACACTTTGCTCTACAGCGGCAATTGTTTCTTCGGTGCGCACTGTTCGACGTCTCTGCGGATGCGTATTATCACATAGAGTAAACGTAGTGCGAAAACGATCCATGGTTAACCGAATTAATTGCTCTGATGGACGATTATGTCGACCATAAAATGGACGGAGCTCACGGTAAACTTCGCGAACTGAACCATTATTTTCGAAATAAATTTGCACGATTTGCAAGCGTTGTTCTTTTGTCAACCTGTTCATGATGAAATGGCAAACCAAACTGAACATAAATGACATTAGAGTTGCCAGATTTGACCACAAAATGCCAGTTTTATCTCTATTTGAAAAACAAACCTGTAAAAAAAACACCCTGTACATATCAGTACCCGCATAGGAAATGGGAGAAGAGGGGGAGTAGAAATAGAAATTTGAGATATAGAGGTGGTGTTAGAGGAAAATTAAGAGGGTAAAGAAGAGAAATGGTATATGGGTATGGGGAAAAGCAAAAGTTGAAAGAAAAAGGAAGAGATAAGGATAAATGTAGAAGAAGCGAAAAGTGGGGAGGGAAAAGAGTACAATTTGTTAAATGTAGGCAAGCCAAATTTTAGGCAGGACAACGTCTGCCGGGCCTGCTAGTTGTTTGATAAATTGAGAACCCTTTGCCTCAAACAACGTGTTTTCTTTTCTACTGCACAAAAGCTGAGAGAAAAAAATAAAACAAAATAAAGTAAAAAAAATAAAAAATAAAAAAAATATATATAATAAAAGAGTGAGTGAATGAAGAGAAAAAGTTGTGAGGAAAAGTTGCCCCTACCTTGCGCAGCCTTGTGTTTTACATAATGAGCTCGTGAATATACATATTTTCTTTTTCAAGGAAAACTAGTTTGGTACACAAATAAACAAATAGAAAACTTTCGTATACGCAATTTTGTAGCTCAATTAATTTTAAAGAGGTCACCCCAATGCATAATAATGGATATGTGTCAATTTCAAATAAATCTGATGCAACTTAACAGTCTTTATTCATAGTTCTGCTATTTTAATTTCAATTTACATAAAAACTATGTTAATCAATTATAAATTATAAATACAAAATCATAAAAAGAAATAAGGTAGGCAGTGCTAAAAGTCATCTAGATTCTAATCGCAAATATTTTACAACTAGTTGATTGCACTGTAGGATATTAGTTTTCATTATTTAATCTTTTATTATTTAACTATGCATTGTGATATCCTCGCGGGGAACTCAGTAACTGGTGAGCAAAATGTATGTTTTAGAACCAGATCGTAGTTGCCAAATAAGATAAGAATTAAATAAATAGATTTCCACTAGCTTAAATTACGCAACTAAGTAAGCATCTTAAGATGTTTTGAATTGTATGTGGGTATTTTCATATCAAATCGTCAGATGTTGTTTTGGTTGTGCTAGCGACTACTCCACCTGCCTAAAGTATCGCCCCCCATCTAACACTGTCATCAAGCTCTTCTAAAGGAAGTTCCAAGAGCCATTGCGGCTTCAACAGGGGTGGACCAGAGTGAAATTGGTGCTAGAAGAGTAGGCTCGGTTGAGCAGATGAACAGATGATTTGTATCATGGGGAGACATTTGGCATGTCAGGGTTCAGTCTGGATAAGTAAGAGTTTAGTCTGTTACAGTATCCAGAACGAAGTTGGGCCAGCATAACTCTTGTCTCCCTAGGCAGTTCGCATTCCTCATCGGCAACAGGTGGATCTTGGGCCTGCAGGACTGCATTCGCCGGACGAGAGCTGACAAAGGAGTTTACCGACTCCGTGTGGATGAGATTGAGGGCTCGCCGATGCACCTTTGGATCAAACGGCGAAAAGATGTGATGCCGGATCTCATCGTAGTGCTTACGGAGGTGACTCCTTATTCTCCTGGAAGGTGGATTTTCGTTGAGCAGGTTCCTGTTTGGGTGCTGCGGTTTATGGCAGTTGAACAGGAATTGCCTAGTCAACATCTCGCTATGCTTTTTCACACCGAGCATTTTAGCTCAGGAGACATAAGGAGGCACCCCGTGGCAGTTCTGAGTGCGGTATTTTGGCAGGAATGCAACCTCCTCCAGTGTGTGTCCGCTAATCCCGGCGACCATATTGGCGTCGCGTAGCTCAGAACCGGCTGGCCGATTGCCTTGTACGTTGCCAGTAACGTTTCTTTATCTTTACCCCAAGTGCTGCCAGCTAGTGACTTGAGGATTTTGTTACGGCTTTGTACTTTGGTGGCAATCGCGGCTACATGAGCACCGTAGTTGAACATGTTATCAAACGTGACCCCTCAGATTTTGGGGTGTGAGACAGTCGGAAGCTTAATGCCGTCGACGTAGACGTATAATTCAATGTTCACCTGCGCCGTCCACTTCGTAAATAAGGTGGCCGAGGACTTGGTCGGTGACAGTGTCAGATTTCGTCCAGCGGAAAAACCGGACAGGGATGGGAGGTATGAGTTAACTCTCGAGCAGAGCTCATCTGCAGAGGGGCCCGTCGCCAAGATCGTGTAGTCATCGGCGTAGGAGACAATCGAGACACCGTCTGGTGGGGAAGTGAGCCTCGATATGTAGTAATTAAATAAAACCGGGGATAGGGCACCCCTTGTTTAATTATATGTGGCTTTGATATTTCGCCTCTAAATTGAACCGATGGCTGCCGGCCACTAAGATAGTTGGCGGTCCAACGCTTTAGACAGGGGGGAAGAGTTGAATCCTCCAGGTCATTATTGAGTTGCGCATGATTGATCGCGTCGAAGGCTTTCGCCAGGTCGAGCGCAACTTGCACGGTCCTGTCATTTGGACGATGTTGGTTGAGACCGACACCTATCTGTGTGGGGATGGCGTTTAGCGCGGTGGTAGTGCTATGCATTTTACGGAATCCATGTTGATGTTCGGCTAGTCGCAAGTTAGCGGTGTAGTAAGGGAACAAGACTGTCTGCAAGGTCTTCACTACCGGCGAGGGGATTGATGTCGGTCGATAAGACTCCCCCTCGTTGACCGGCTTGCCGGGCTTTAGTAGTGGCACCACCTTTGCCTGCTTCCATTTTTTTGGAACGACAAAGGTGGTCATAGACAGATTGAAGACAGTTATTAGGTACCTTACTCCCTCTTCTCCGAGATCTTTTAGCATCAGCATAGATATACCGTCTGGGCCTATCGATTTGGAGCTTTTGGACCCCCGTATGGCCTCGCGAACTTCCGTGGTGGTGATGGCAATGGGCGCTTGGCTATTTTTTCGTTTGTGCGCTTCCCTGATGGCTCGTCTAATTTCCTTGTCGTCCGGAGGATGCAGTACAAATTTCCGACAGAAAGCGCTCGCGCATCTCTTCGGTTTCGACTGTAAATTATCACCAAAGGTGATAGATATTTTGTCGTTAGGTTTGGTCGGATTTGACAAGGATTTAACAGTGGACCATAATTTGCCAACACCAGCAGAGAGGTTACAGGACCTTGGGTGCTCCTCGCATTTGGCGCGTTTGTGTTGATCAATAAGCCGTCTGATTTCCGCATTGAGATCTTGAATTTGGGGATCCGTAGGGTCCAAGCGTCGCACCTGGTCACGTTCATTAGCCAGGGCCGCTGCCTCTGCGGGGAAATACGGACTTACCTCCTTAATTCTACCTGACGGAATGTATTGATTAGAGGCTGAAGCTATGACCATGCGAAACGCTTCTTCCCCTTCTCGTACGTCAGAAGGGATGGGAAGACCAGCGAAGGTGCTCTCAGTGAAGTTAAGAAAACCAACCCAATCAGCTTTGCTGAAATTAGTGAAAGTGCTATTCTCAGAAGTGACAAAGTCAGTGGGGCGATCGATTGAGAGGACTATCGGTAAATGATCTGATGCAAGAGTTGGCATTGGTCGCCAGTCAACGCAGTTTATGAGACCAGCGCTGACGATAGTAAGATCTGGCGAACTAGAACAATTTACCGGCTTGAGTGCTACAGGTCGTGGTGTGCGTTGAAGTCTCCGAGGATTACACGATTATCGCCTCTGAGTAACGTACTGATGTCAGGGTGGTAATCCCTCGGAGAGAAGGTGGCAGGAGGTATTTAAATGTGATTATTTCAAGATCGACATCGCCTGACCGGACAACCATACCTTGACGTTCTAAGGTGTTGTCGACATCAGGCTCAATGAGACGATATTGCACAGATTGATGAGTAATAAAGGCAAGTCCGCCCCCAAATCCTCTCCCACGGTCACGCCTGTGGATGTTGTAGCCTTCACAGGTCCGAAGATCTGATCGGGCGCCTAGCTTTGTCTCTTGAATAGCAGCAATATTAACAATTTGGAATCGACTTCTTCCGATTTGATTGAGATTTGGTACAGAATTTAATTTTATCATTAAATGAAGTTCTACAAAAAAAATTTTTTTTAAAGTTATTCCTGAAAAGTTTTTTCTGTTTCCGTTTTGTAAAGTTTCTTTGTTCAATATTTCGAAACTACTAACTTAAGAAAAATTTTTCGCACCCTCAAATGTGTACTTAGAGGCATAAAATATGTTTTGGAAAACAAATTTTAAATGTCTAATTTTAGAAAATTTGTCATCTTTCCAAACCGTAAAAATTAAAGTTCGGCATTAAATTTTGTACTAAATTTTCATGTATTATACCTATGATATATCTAAAGATACTCTGACATATTGCGATATGTGTTTTTTGTTTCCAAACTATGATTTTCTGAATTTTGGGCAAACAATTTTTTTTTCTTTTTATGTTTCTAGTCTAGTTAAATTAGTTAAACACAAAATTACTCAATTTTAATCACTGAAAAATTGTTGTCCTGCTATTGGAATGTAAAAACAAAAATATAAAAGAACTTTAAAAGCATTTAAAAAAAAAAATATTTAAAAAAAAAATTATCTTTTTATTTTCATTAAAGAAAAGCTTTTATTATAGCCTTTTTTATAAGCACTTAGCGACTTTTGAATAAAATAATAAAATAAATTTTTTTTTGTTCAAAGTTTGAGATTTATTTTGAAATGTTTGCTTATTTGTTTGTTGCTTTTAATTCAAACTAACTTTTAGGCAAGCAGAAACAAACCAATAAACGACCTAGATCTAAACTGTAGAAATATTAATTAGTTTGAAGCTATAGAAAGGGTGATGCAGGGGGACCATTGTCTGGACAGTGGTTGAATGTAAAAGAGAGAAAGAGAAAGCTGTCATTCGGAATGCATTAGGAGTTCACCAGTTCCACACTAGATTTTCCCTACAGGGTAGTATATAACACTATTTACTATTTACATATATTCATGCATATATACATACTGGATTAAATATACTATCATTGCTAAAAGAAAGGTTTTGCACAAAAAATGTCTGTCTTCGGTTTTCCCAAAGCTGCAATTAAATACGATATAATTAGCGACACGTGCTACCTTGTAACTAGGAATGCCAATTTTTTTAATTTTGACCAGCCAGGGATCCCGGGATTAGTCGTACAATTTAAAATTGACATGTCTTTTGTAAAGTTTAAAATCCGTATTAACTATTTTTTGTTACAGAAGATGCTACATTTAAATAAATAAAACTCAAATATTTAATAAGTGGAAAACTTTCCATAATGGGTACGGAAGATCCACAATTTCTTCTTAGTTGCTAAGAATGCGCAGGTTTCTTTAAGTAACACAATCAACAAAGAAAATTTCATAAATAAGTCATACATCTCTCGTTTTTAGTAACATATCCCGGCATTGTTTACCTTGTTGGCATCACTTGTTGTAACGAAATACAATAAAATGTTATTGCTTAGTGATTATTCAGTAGTTAATCATAATTAGAAGCTATTAATGGTGTAACAATTACCATTTGCGGGTTAAAAGTACTTTTTCACCATTTCAAACAAAATTTGTTTTTTTTTTCACTTAGCAAAAGGCCTTGAAATTCATTCCATTATTAAATTGAGAAAGGTGTTGCCATTTAGTCACGGGAAATTGCACGAACTGACATAATAACACACTTATTAGAAATGATTTCATCTAATTTATATTGTTGTTTTTTTCGCAAATGTGAAAAAAACTATTTATAAACATCTGGTGCTTTTATGATTTTATTCAACCATGTATGATATGTACAATATAAACTCAAATATAAATATAGATATACATTATATGGGGACGAAATCTTTAAATGTACAATACTCATAGTTTAATGCTGGAGTTTGTAGCTGAAACAAAATGTTTTAAGTCTGTAATAAAATAATATTAAATAAAATTGCTTACTTTTAAACTAAAAATGAAAAAAAGTATAAAAAGTAAACAGATTCTTGGAGATTTCATAAAAATATTAACTAACAAAATTTTCCCACTGAATAGTGTACTGCCCTCAAACTTCTGAAAAATATTTTGGTTCCGTACGATTGAAAAATGGGGACAGTTCTTGTCCTAAGGGCAATGTTTACATCGAATAACGTTTACATTGGTAATTTTTGTTCGAGCCATGTCATTTTTCACAATTTTTGTACTTTCCGATGCAAGAGTTTTTACTTATTACTATTAACTTATTATTTATTTTATTTTTTTTTTTATTTTATTTAATTAAATTTTTTTTTTATTTTATTTTATTTTTAATTTATTTTATTTTTATTTTTTTTTATAAATCTATTTTATTTTATTATGTTTTATTTTATTTTATTTTATTTTAATTTTATTTTATTTGACTTTATTTTATTTTATTATTTCTTGTTTTATTCTATTTTATTTATGTGATTTTAATTTGATTTACTTTGACTTTATTTGATTTTATTTCATTTTATTTATTTTATTTTGTTTTATTTTATTTTATTTTATTTTATTTTATTTTATTTTATTTTATTTTGTTTTATTTTATTTTATTTTATTTAATTTAATTTTATTTAATTAATTTTTTTAATTTTGTTATATTTTTATTTTATTTCATTTTATTTATCTTATTTTATTTTATTTTTTTTTTTAATTTTATTTTACTTAATTTTGTTTTATTTTATTTTAATTTTATTTTATTTGACTTTATTTCATTTTATTATTTTTTGTTTTATTCTATTTTACAGGGTGGCGCAAAAGTAATACTCCTATCAGAAAATGCTATAAATTTGGCGATTGGTCCCTAAAGTCAGTTCTGTTTTGACATTTGTGTAGTAAACACATGCGCAATACACGTTAATAAACAATGTTACGCTACACTGCTCCAGAACGCGGAATATTGCTGACTATTTATTTGACCAATAATCGGTCGGGGCCAAACGGTTACTGTGAATGGTGAGCGCTACAGAGCAATGATCAACGAGTTCTTTTTGCCGCAACTTGATGAATTGGGATTGGAAAACATGTGGTTCCAACAAGGCGGTGTAACAGCACACACTGCACGTGCCACAACCGATATGCTGAACATCGGAAGCTTACTTTTGCGCCACCTTGTATTGATGTTATTTGATTTGATTTAATTTGACTTTATTTGATTTTATTTTATTTTATTTTATTTTATTTTATTTTATTTTATTTATTTTATTTTGTTTTATTTTATTTTATTTTATTTTGTTTTTATTTTATTTCATTTTATTTTATTTTATTTTATTTTATTTTATTTTATTTTTTTTTATGTTATTTTATTTTATTTTATTTTATTTTTATTTGATTGGACTTTATTTTATTTTAGATACCACAATGATCATCTGCACGATTTATTATGAAGCTCAATATTTCTTCGAAAAATTTTAATGTTTTTATTTTTTAAGTATTTCGTTCCTTCTTAATGTAGTTACAAATATATAATTACATCGGTACATACTAGTTATGTTAATACTTGTAATAAATGCTTATAAGTAGTGCGATTTTGGTAGTTTTATAATGTTAATAATAAAAGTAAAATTAGTTAGTATATATAACATCCATTAACAGCTTTCATTTTGCTAAGCTGCTAGTGATGGGAGAACTAATTTCGCTGCAATATTAGATAAGTGATGTGCATCAACTTGGAAGTATCAAACAGCCAACAGCACAATTAAAATACGAAAGATTTTCGTAGTGTGTACGTATCAATCTATAACTCCAGGCTAGTCATGGAGGTCAAATTTTAGTTTGAGAATACGATACATAGTAGCTAAGATGCTACATTCAAGTCGCCGGTGATTTCAGAAGTCTTCTTTGCATTTAAGTAACTTTTAAAATAACGGGTTTAACAACTTTAATAAATGCTTGAATATGCGTATATTACATGTGAACACACATGTATATATGTATATGTAATTTGCTTTAAGTAATCGGTTGTCTCTAATTATCGTTAATTTATTACTTTTTGTGTGTGCCGAATGCATTGACCCCTTGTTTTCTCTATTGAGCTATAAAGAATGCTTTTTTTAGACGACTTAAATATATATTTCAGATAACTGTTGTTGGAGCAGTGCTCAGTTTTAGTGTTTCTTTCTTAATTGATATTTGAAAAAAATTACAGCGAATTGCAAAGCGATGGTATGGGATGACATGTTTCGAAGTAACCAACTTCTTATCAGACCCCTTCTCGGACACTGGGATACGAGCCCAAGTGCCTGCATCAAAGCCGCTGTTAGAATACTCTAACAACTAAGCTGTGGTGCCCTGTACCTCACGATGCATTTTTCCTCTAATGTGCCATTTTACAATATTCCATTAGATTCTTTACTACATATTTTTATATCGTTGTAATTTAATTAATACACGGCTAAAATTTGAGTCTAAATTTCAAACCATTCGTCGGTTTAAGCAATTTTTTAAACGTTTTTGTAATGAATTCCAAACCGTTAAATTCTTCTTCTTTCTTCTTTAAATGGTCATCTAACCGCCTGGGCGATTTTGACCGCCCAACATAGCTCGCCAGTCGTTTCTTCGTTGCGCCAACTGGCGCCAATTGCAAACACCGCGGGATCGCAAATCGGTCTCCACTTGGTCCTTCCATCGGAGTGGTGGTCTCCCTCTTCCTCTGCTTCCACCGGCGGGTGCCGATAAGAATACCTTCTGGGCTGGAGCATCTTCGCTCATTCGCACTACGTGGCCTAGCCAGCGAAGCCGCTGTGTTTTAATTCGCTGAACTATGTCGGCGTCTGCGTAAATTTCATACAGCTCATCATTAAATCTTCTTCGGTACTCGCCGTCGCCAACGCGTAGAGGTCCACAAATCTTTCGAAGAACCTTTCTCTCGAATACTCCCAGAGCAGCCTCATCAGATGTTGTTAGTGTCCACGCTTCTGCACCATATAGCAGGACGGGTGCGATGAGTGACTTGTAGAGTGTTATTTTCGTTCGTCGAGAGAGGACTTTACTTTTCAATTGCCTACTCAGTCCGAAGTAGCATTTGTTTGCAAGAGTGATTCTTCGTCGGATTTCTAGGCTAACATTATTGTTGGTATTAATGCTGGTTCCCAGGTAAACGAAGTCCTTTACTATTTCGAAATTATTGCTGCCAACAGTGGCTTGGTTGCCAAGGCGCGAATGCGCTAACTCTTTGCATGATGACAGAAGGTACTTCGTTTTGCCCTCGTTCACCACCAATCCCAAAAACCGTTAAATTACCTACAACAATTTTGAATTTATTGCGAATTAGATTTAAAATTGAACTGAAAAAAACGTCTAAAATTTATTTTCATTTGTTTCTGAAAGCTTTTTCAAGTCATTGAATTTTTCTCATTCAAGTTTTGTGTGCGCTGTAGCCCAGTGGGTAGAGCAGACGACTCTGATGCGGGAGCGTCGGCTCGAATCCTGCCAACTGATACAAATGTTTTTCTGGTTTAAAATTTAAACTCTTTTCTTCACGGTAATTTTCTCGAAAACTGGCACAATTTAATCTCTAAACCAAATTTGGTTTGGTCAGCCAGAAAAGTTTAAAATTAAGTTAAAATTTTAAGCCGTGTATATTATTTCAGAGAAGGTAAAGTAAGAAAGTAAGCAGAAACTGCGAAATGGCGGGTAGGTCCATTTAGGTTCGGCTAATGTTAATAGTTCCTTTATTAAAATATAAATTTCTTTTTATAAGAATACAATGGCATAGATAACCAGACAAATAATTATGAATAGTCCAATATCCACATTTCTTAAGCTATAGAACATTGGTTTTTGGCCCCCAACAACAAATTTTCAGTTTGATGTATGTGCCACTGACACAGTGTAATTATTTTTGTGATTGGCTGCTGGCCTATTCGCGCCGATCAGTGACGATTGTCAACTTTTTACTACGTAAATTCTTCAACATAACAGTAATTCATTAAACATTAAATATTTACTATTAAATGCTTTCTACATGCACATACATGTACATATATTTGAATTCATTACATTAAATAGCGTTCTATTAAATATTCAACATTTAATTATTATGTAATAAATGATCTACTCGCGTACCGCTTGGCGCTGTCATCTCAAATCGTGCACGCCGTCGATTTAAAATCGAGCAAAGGTGCTGAATTATGTAATTTAATAAATCAAACGAGCTTAATTTACAGCAATGTGCCAACAGTTTAATAAATTGATGGATTTTATAAATTCCATATAGAATAATTTCAGCTCTTTTCGTCATGAATATGTTGTGAGCTTCATATAACAACAATATAAATTAATGTAGAAATGTGCAAATTAAAATTTTTTGCTGCACATTTTCGTTGGAATTTATTTGACCGTCTGGAAAAAATGTTTCCTTTTTTCTTTCAAAGTTAAAAATTTCTTTTGGTGGTAAAGGATAGTCGTGCCGGCTCCCCAATAAAAATTAGAATGATCTAAACAAATTTGGTATATAGCTTTATTTGAAAATGGTCGAAATCAGACTATAGCCCCTTTTTTCTATATCGAAATTGCAAAGAATGTGTTGATGCATTTGATGATGGGAAAATGGCAGTTTAGAAAAGAGAAATACCCAAATATTTTTGTTTACATGTTCAGGGTTATGTCAATTTGACTTTAGTTAGGATTGCCACAACGATCGTATTCGTGCTGCTTTTACCGGGGGCACCACCTGTCAAGAGAAAGTTATTAATTTTCTGTTCAAATGGAATTTTTCAATAGATATACATATTTATAAGTTTAAACACTTTTTTCCGCTTATTTCTGTTAAGTATTCATATTAAAATATTAGTACTTACTATTTTTTATTGATGCTTTTTTTTATAAGTTGACACCTGCACATGTTCACGATATATAAAGGAATGTAGATATATTTCTCCGTTTTTATTACTTTTGTTGCTATTCAGTTATTTGCATTTCATCAGTTGAATGAAAACTTATCTAACTACATTTGGTATATGTATATCTATGTCCAATAAAAACTACCTAATAAAAAATAGGCTAAGCGGTTACAAGAAGTAAGGAGTTCGGGCATTGCTGCTTGTTCTAATAGGATCGACTCAATCGTAGAAAGTTGAAGTCAGAAGTCAATCGATTCTGGCATACGCGGTAAAAAAAACCGATCGTCCAGGACAGTACACGTGATAGAAGTTAACTTCTTTCTTTTTCGGGATCTATTCAGCATCTTTTCGGGACTTTTTTCCACCATTACATAATCCAGAAATAGTCCTTAAACGATCCCGGAAAAGTCCCATACACAAACAAAAAAGGACCTCAAAAAAGTTCCAAAAATTATCCCGAAATGGTGACGAGAAAGTCTCTAAAATAGTCCCGAAAACAATACCGAAGTGATCCTGAAACGATGTGACAAAGTCCCGACATGATCCTGGAAAGTTTCCGAAACGTTCTCGAAAAAGTCAAGAAAACAATAACTCTCTCTCTCTCTATGGCGCGATATACAACAGGTATATCATCATAAACCTCCTAAGAGATTTTTGCGCCAAGCTTCTCTTCCAATTTGTGGTGTGCCGATTTGAATTTTCCCTACAAATTGGTGGGACCTACAGTTTTTTGCCGACTCCGAACGGCATCTACAAAGGAGACGAATTTTTGCTGAGAAGCATGTCATGGCAGAAATACACTCGCAGAGTTTGCCAAACCACTGCCGAGGGGCGACCCCGTTTTGAAAAACTTTTTTCAAATCACTTTTGATGTTACCTGTACCAGGGCTCGAACCATGGACCTTCGGTGTGGTAGGCCGGCAACACTACCTTCACACCACGGCGGCCGCCAAGAAAACAATAACATTGCGTTACAAAAACGAGCTTTAGTTCTGTCCTATGAACCAAATATACTTTTTCGGAAAGGGGAGAAAAAATAAAAATACACGTGTATCGGATTTTCATGTACACGTCAGAATTTTTTTTTATGTATAAAGTATAAAGGTCGTAGTGTCCGTCTGTCCGGGTTAAAGGGTTAAGTCTTTACACAAAGTCTTTCATACAGACGGACACTACGATCTTTTTAAAAAATTCTGACGTGTACATGAAAATCACCGATACACGTGTATTTTTATTTTTTCTCCCCTTTCCGAAAAAGTATATTTGATTCATAGGACAGAATCTGTGTACCGCGGTGTAATGAAAGGATCCTGAAAAATTCCAAAACGGCTTCGGAAACTATTCCGAAATATCCCCGAGGAAGTCCTGAGGGTGCCGAAAACCCTCCAAAACTATCCCCATAAAGTACTGGAATGGTCCGAAAACAATATCGGTATGATGCTGAAAAGTCCCAAAAATAGTCCCGACAACAGTACCGAACTCATCATAAAATGATACCGAAAAAGTTCCTGAAAACAATCCTGAAATAATCCCGAAAAAGTCCCGAAATGGTTCAGTAGACAATCCCGAAAGAGGCCCGAAATAATTCTGAAAAACTCCCGAAAACCATCCCGAAACGATCCGAATAATACCTAATTCTGCTACAATCTACTCAAAAAAACTTCAAATTTCACCCTCAATAAAAACTTTAAATCGCCGCCTAAGAAGTTAAGTTTTAAATATTCGACCACGTCCAACGTGTGGATAACCTGTTTGGCAAAAGATATTTGGAACTAGCAGTGGCACCTACCATGAATATCATCATAGGTTGTGACACAAAAAGGTGTTTTCAGTTTCAGTTCAAAATCCAAATTAAAGTTCGAATAGAATAGAGGATAGTTAAAAGTTTACAATTCGAAGGTTCATTTTCAAAACTTAGCAGACCTACTGCAAACACCCAACAGTGTAAATGTCATAACCTTAAGCAGCCGATCACGATTAAATTTAATTAAATGCCGCACATTCATTTATAGCTACTCGCTTGCAATGCCCAACAGTTATTTGATTTGTTTTGTGAATTTTTACAATATTGAAGAGACGAATTTTTTGTTTTATTTTTATTTAATTTAATTCAATTTATTTAGTTTAATTTAATTCAATTTAATTTAATTTAATTTAATTTAATTTAATTTAATTTAATTTAATTTAATTTAATTTAATTTAATTTAATTTAATTTAATTTAATTTAATTTAATTTAATTTAATTTAATTTTAAATTAAATTAAATTAAATTTAATGACTAAAACTCAAAGTTAATGACTAAAACTCAAAAGACCCATTTTGGCTGCGAGTGACTATATACAGGTCAAAAAAAAAAGAAGCAAATTGAGTAAAGATTTCGTATTTATTCTAATTACTTCACTTAGATGGTATGCAATTGCTATTTAAACAAAATTTACTTTTTATAATTGACTATTAAGCTGTATAATTTAAGTGAATGCAATGTAGCTGTCTAATTTATTCATATTTATTTAAAGTTTTTTGTTTGCTTTTTTGTACCGTAAAAATGGATGATTGTGGTATACCACGCTAGCAAATACATAAAATGCATTGCACGAGCAACCAAATTCATTAGGAAAGCAATTGTGAGTCCGCATAGTGGCAAATTAAGTGCAGAATACAATTTGAAAAACATCAATTTTCAATGGCAATCAAAGGTACAATAGTTATGAACTTGACAGCAAGTGTGCCAATATTATTACGTATTTATTTACTATTGTGGCTGTTACTTATAAATATAGTACAAGTCAATGCACCAACTTAATTTGTTTATTTATGAATATATTTACTTATAAAATATGAGTTTACATTTAATTACTGCTGCCAGGGCCGGATTTTCAAAGATCCCTTTAGCGGTCCTTGAAGTATTATATCAGGAGGTTAATTCTGGTTTTGCGTTATCGTGAAGTGAAAAGTAAATCCGTCAGTTCACTACGATTTTTGATTCTCGTTTTACTTTAAAATTTCGGTTTGAAATGAAGTGAAACAAGTAAGGACGGCGCTGTCTTCGGCTGTGCCGAAGGCTTTATACCTTTCGTGAATACGTGCAAACTTAAATAAGCATTGTTTAAGGTTCTCTAAAACTTTGTCAGCAATACATTTAATTTTCTTTTATAATAAGCTTTATTTGTTCAAGGGAAGTTGCCATAATTCTCTTATCTGAACGATCGGTTGTATGGGATATATACTATATATAGCTCCGATCTTGCTGACTTTTTTACGAAATTTACTATCCATAAGAAAATATCTCACCAAGTTTCAAGTTTTAATCTTTTAAAATGAGGGAAAAATGGCCATAATCCTCTTATCTGAACGATCGGTTGCATGGGATACATACTATATATAGCTCCGATCTTAGCGATTTTTTTTACCAAATTTTTTATTATCTGTAAGTAAATATCTCACCAAGTTTAAAGTTTTAATCTTTAAAAACGAGGGAGAAATGGTAATAATCCTCTTATTTGAACGATCGGTTGTATGGGAGAGATACTATATATAGCTCCGATCTTGGTGATTTTTTACGAAATCTTTCACTATCCATAAGAAAATATCTCACCAAGTTTTAATCTTTAAAAACGAGGGAGAAATGGTAAATATCCTCTTATTTCAACGATCGGTTGTATGGGAGATATATGCTATAGTGACCCGATTATACCGGATCCGACAAATGTCTAATATAATACAAAAATACATCCGTGTGCCAAATTTCATCGAGATATCTCACAAATTGAGGGACTAGTTTGCGTTCAAACAGACGGACGGACGGACAGATGGACGGAAAGACGGACATGGCTGTATCAACTCAGTTCATCGTCCTGATCAATTTGGTATACTTACTGGTGGGTCTATCTCTTATATTTCTAAACGTTACAAACATCGGACCAAAGTTAATATACCATTTCATGTACATGAAAGGTATAAAAAGTTAACGCCAATATAAATTTGGTGTTAACGTCAAGATTTCAAAATTATTCAAACATCGGATTTTTTACAAATTTAAACGTTTTAAGTGATGAAAAATAATTTTATTTTTACAATTCTATAACAAGCAAGAGCAACTTGTGTCAACGCAATTCAAAATATTGTTCTGCAAACAGTTTCTATCCCACATATCAGAATCGCATTTAAGAGGTCGCTGAAGTGAGGAAAGGCAAACGTCAAGTGATAACTAGAGATTTTTTCCACTTCACGATAACGCCCAATCAGAATTGACCCCCAGGGCTAAAATGATATTCAATATTTCACATCTGATATTACCTTTCAGAGCCCACACCTACGCTGACTATTATGCTCTGAATACCATGAGGCAACCCAAAGTGTTCATGACAATGCATCTGTACAATAGCTGGATAAAATTTTGGTGTACCTTATTCGGTACATAGGTTCCTTGGCTGTGATATCCCATCGCTATTTAAAATAGGCGAAATTTACAGATTATTTAAAAAAAAAAACACAAAAATTGATTATTCAGCACAGAGTACACGTGTAATGGACAAATATTTTAATAATTTAGTGTGTAGATTGAAATTGTGGCATCCAATCATTTAATTATGATTATATACATTTTACTAATAAGGTTAATGAATAATTAGAAACCGTTTAATGTATCGTATAAAACACTTCACATAAAACAAGTGCGTTCATACCTGAGATTGTTATTTTTACTTGACAGCAATCAATCAATCTTATATAAACAACAATTCGATTGAGTGCAAGTGTGAGATATTGTTAAAAATTTTATAATATTTGTCTTTATATTATATTTAATTTAATTTTAGATGACGGATAAAGTGAAAAAACTGATGCAGATTCTAACCATAAGAGGGCAATCGAGCTCAATGTTGCTAATAGAGAATGCATCGTCAAATAAAAACTATTTGCATAGATTGCAAAAGTGGCGCTCTTTACTAATAAAAAAATATATATTGTTGAGAAAGCAAAACCTTTTGTTGTTTGCAGCTGCACAAGTCCTTTCCAAACAATCTAGGCTATGTTGGACAAAAGTGAGCATGCTTCTTTTTTTCCATTTTTTATAAGCCAATCAAAATTAAAACAAAGACATATCAGGTATGTGACAGTATGTGTTTCGACTACTATCGATAAGATTTAGAGCCGACACTGATTGTGTGTGGTTTTCGCTGCTGTTTTGGGATAAAACAGGCGGTTTTCAGCAGGTTTTCGGTGACAATTTTATATGGCGATAACACCGGTTTTCAGCTCCAAAACACGCCAGTGTGTACATACTATAACATGTAATGATGTTTTAAGAATAACATGTAAGAAAAAAATAGTTCTAAATTCGTTGATAAAACTTCATACTTAGTAAATAATATTCGGCTTATATCCCAATATACTCGTACTTAGACTACAATGCTTGTTTTTATTTATTTAGTCAATAATTACGGAACTTCGATTGCTGATTTGAACCTGTACTATACTAAAAGTCAATATGCGACCCATGCAGGTTTAAAGTCGGTGGAGCCGAAGTTATCAGATAACAAAGGAAGGCTGTTAGAAGCTGCGAATGGAGCATCTTAATGGTAAGTGCGAGAACTGAAGGCAAAAGTTATGATCGTATAATATATATTATAGTTAAGGTTGTTTATACATCTTCTTTAAATGGAGAATTAAAAATTTGAAGTTAAATAAATCTATATAAACAATTAGAAATATTATATTTTTAATTCAAAGAATAGCGAAGCTGTTAACGAAGACGTGAAACTGCTAGTTATGAAATGAGATGTCTTGCTTTTTCAGCAATGAAGCAGTCATATAGAGAGCTAGTGCATAAATGCCCACCTATACCTTCTTTCTTCTAACCTTTCTATCATAACGACCAGATGAAAAAAGCAGCTGTGTAAGCATGTACCCACTATCGTTTACGAACGATTTTCCTTCATTGCTATTTTTTCTAGCGAAAGTCATTCATGCGAAGGCGGCCATCGCCGTGTGTTAGTCATGGGGAATGGTCATGGAACTTGTTATGCTCCGCATATGAAAAGTAGGGTTGAAAGTATTAATGATTGACAGCTTCGGCGTCCTACTGAGGCTTTGCTCGGAATTTTTCCCAAACCTTCGGGAAGTGTTTTGCGGTTACAACATCAATAAAGACGACTAAAATGAGCTATAAAAAGGTCGAATAACAATAATTACAAGTTATTTCTTAAATTGGTAATAGCACTTATCATTATTAATACCATTTTGAGAATTTGTAGAAGCCGAGAACATTTTTTAAATAATTGGTACGCAAAGCCCCCATACATTTTTTAATTTCTCAACAAATGTTGTTCTAAAATATTAACTTCTGGTATTCGCCAGTATTTTAGGCACCAAAAAGGATTAACTAAGTGTAAAAAGTACTTGTAAATTTAACAAACCAAGAAGAATAATAAACCGTTGTTTCTGGACAACTCTTTAAAGTTGTATTTGGAATTCATGTAAAGGAATTAAATCTTAAAAAAGCTGCTATTAAAATAATCATTTTACAAATATGTTGTTGTTGTTTGATTATAAATATATGTTATAATCTACTAGATTTATTTAAAAATAGTGAAATTGTTTGCTAAGGTAGTACTGCTAGCACATGTTTGTAAGCACGTAACACCAACATAAAAATTCAAGCACTGATTAAAAAATTGATAAGATTATTCCGTTTGCATAACTTCATAATTTTATGCTTAATCTTCTTAACATTTCACTAGATACATGCCTTGGATCCGGAATTTACTGCAGTACATCTACTGAATATTTAATATGAAAAAACAAAGTTCGCGAGTAGGAAATGGAAAAAATTTTATCTAAGGCTTGGCTAGATTTTCCCTTTTAAATCATGGACCTACCAAGGAAAGCATAAGCAGGTCGTAGCCAGTTTTTAATGTTTTTTTAAAACATGACCTGAGGAGTAATTTCCAATTAAAAAAAAATGCATCGAACACGGGCATCTTCACAGTCGTCTTCCCTATCCATTGAGCTCTTACAATCAATGAAATATTATTAGCAACTGAATAACTTGAATTAAATTTAATAATCGAGGAAAAACTAGGCATTCCCGGGATTGAAAAAACTACGAAGGAGTAAGCTAGAAAAAACTAGGTTTTATGGCATATTGACCGCAAATTGAACAATCGTGGAAAAACTTGCCCGTAAATTGGGGAACATACGCGTAATTGGGGAACAGGGCCAGAGCCCTGGGTGGAGTTTCCTATTGTAGTGAAAATCTAACCAGGCCCCACTAGCCCGATTCTGTAACTTTTAACCACGCGCCGAATTTTGGCGTTTGTTCTTAACGAAAATGCGATTCTCTTCTTTAACGCCGCTAAACAGCTGACTCTTGATGGTGATAAAATATGGCAAATACTTCTCTTTTCGCCGTATTTTGCACTAAATTAGATGCAAAAAACTCAAAACTAATTTTTTTACTCTCTCCAAACGGTAAAACACTTGTAAATATATTAACGAACACCTCGAAAATAATTCGCGACAGCTAATCACACGAAAAGTGTGTGTGGTTAAAAGTTAGCGAATAGGACAAAGCGTTAAAAATAGTGTTAAGCGAAGTTAACGCTAACACCTGGCGTTAAAATAGTTACAGAATCGACCTACAGGTTAGGTATAGATTTTTCTATTTTATTTGTTACCCGGGTTACTGCCAAAAAAGGACACTGTCTTAACACACAAAAAAATATTGAATCTTTTCATTTGAGGGCCTGATTATGTAAGTCAACGTGACACTTAACGTCGCAGTCCCTCACATTCGCAGTCACCCGTATGTAATACCAAACAAATTCACATAGCAACTCACATTTACTGACACTAAAGGGAATGAACTCCTTTATATAATAAGAATTGTCTTTAAATAAATATAAGTGACTCCATGCGTCACGTGGCGTTTTACATAACCAGGCCGAATTTTGGGTGCACTGATAATGAAATTGATAGACTGTCAAATGTGTCCAATGGTGATTTCGTGTCAAGCAAAAAAATGCGCCTTTTTATTACATTCTCAGTTTTCCGTGTTTGATTGCAATATAAAACCAAAACGTCAAACGAACATGTGCTTGTGCATTTCAGAAATGCAAAAACGTCACATTTTCTGCCCTGTAAAACCTTGACAGGGCAGATGGTTGCCTTCAAATCAGTTGCTTAAAATTTTATTTGACGTTTTATTTTAGCAGAACTAATTTGTTGTTCCAGATGTAACTTTATTATGGTAAATAAGAAAAGTGTAATTGTTCATATAAAATATTTTACACATCAGGGCGGAGTTTAGTGTACGTTTCATAGAAAGCAAGGCAGGCACACTTTTACAGGATTGAGTGCAAGGGCGCATTTTTTATGTTGAAAGAGGATTGAAAGTTACTATCTATTAAGAAATCGATGTATCGATGTGTGCCATTATCAAATATGAGAAATTAAATTGGAAACTCACTGCCGTAACATCTCTACTATTTGTTTATGTAAAGAAATTAATGTTAATTAAACTAATTTAAAACACTCACCACTTTTCTATTTAATAGTCGACAATTAAATTTGTTTTGATTTTTCAGACACAATTTCCCTTTTAACATAATTGCTTAAATAAATGCAGCTACAAAGATATTATAATAAAAAAAACAAAAACAATTTAATTGGCGCACTGAACTATTGAAGGCCTATAGAAGCTCATTGACCGAACTCGTTATTGGGCGTGTCTAAAGCCATGGGCCCATGCTATGGTCTTTATTTAGTAAGCTACTTATTGTATTGAAGGCATTATTGTAAGCCAATTGTGTTTATGATTATTTGTTTATTTACACATGCAAGGCGTCAGTGAATTATTCATGAGCATTAAAACAAAAAAATTTTAATTAAAAGGTTTTAAGCTCAAATTAAAGAATAACATTTTGTTTCTTTTAATTAGCGGCAATATTTCACTATTGGATCATAGTGCGGTCTTTGGCTCGTATTTGATATGTTGTAGTCTGACATCCCACTGAGTTTGCTCAAAAATATTGAGGAACGACAAACATTTTTAATACAATTTTTAAAAATGGTGTGTCAGACTACAACGCTATTCCAGGTTTAAATAAATTTTAAGCGGATTGCATTTCTCTATGACTTTTAAGTTCTTTAAGATTGAAACATTTTTCGTCCTTTTGAGTGAAGTCTATGAGCGATATCAATACGAAAAGCGCAACGGAGAAATTATATTATTTGAAAAAAAAAAGAATTAGCTTACATAACCTCCTACTAGAACATTCAATTATTCTTCACATAGAGGAAATTTCTTCTAAACATATAAACATATGCAAACTCTATTACGATAGCTTCGCCACTGGGCTCTTGCACCTGTTTTCTGTGAGCAATATTAAACCTTACAGCATCTGAAGCATATTTCTCAATCACTACCAGGTCGTAAGAATCAGCCTTATAACTACCGCCCATAAGGACCTATCTGGCGTATGGTAACGAAGACTAAAATCCATAGTTGTCAAGGTGATTGGATCTTATTAGTGTGGATGCAGATATGATAAGTAAACATCTGGTCGATTGTTCACGAGAATCCAAGCGGCACACACCAACACTTTGCCGATTCCAAATGAGCTTTTGACAGTGCTAACAGGGCTTGCTTATATGCTGCTTTGTTTAAATGTGACTTTCCTGCTCCGTCTTTTGCCAACAAGTGCTACTTTGGACTTAGTAGGTAATTGAGATTTAAGGTCCTCCCTCGACGTTCTATAAGTCTGTCATCATAACTGTGCTGATGTAAAGGCTCAGAACCCTAGATAATATCGGAAGAAGATAGCATGGTCCACGGAGTTTTCTAAATAAAAGTTTCTGGTAGATATATGATCCCTTCATCGATACCAATCGCATGTGCCGATAAAAATTTAAAGAGCAAAAGGGCTACAATATTGGCAGAAAAGAAAACTATAACGCCATGATAGGCATAATTGGATCTGACACAGCGATTGTAGCCATAGAGTTAACTCTTACCGTTTGTGTTGGTCGACCAAATATTTGATTTTCCTGGGAAGGGCCATATTTGGGGTTTTCATGGGTTGAAATATCATACATCATATGTGATTTTATTCCCTGGTATTTTTACAACTGGTTTAAAACTATTCACCAATAAACTAGTATGAATACGCCCACAAAATGTATAGTTAATGAACTAGAATGTTTGCTGAGTAGTTTCGCTTTCGACTGCAAAGAAGATTTCATTCGAAAGCAACCCCAGAATCTCAATTTTCCAAAAAAAAAATTTTTGCTGGAAGAACTTAACCCTTTAACGTCCTCCAAAATGTTATTTTACTAGAATTACCGAAATAAGGAACCGAAAAGGCCCTCTGGTGGTAGACTTTTAATATGTTTTAACAAATAATTTAATGTGAAATTTTACTGTAGTTTACAACAGGACGATGTTATAATAGATACATAATACTATTTTCTAAAACATAAATTGGCACAAACCGCAAATTTTCGTTGGTAAGGTCGATAACTTAAATGTTTACGAATTACAATAATAACTTTTTTGCCACCAACTAAAATAAATACATAAGCTTAAACCGACCTAGGTATATTTGTATACATATGTAAATATATACATTAGAGGGTATCATATATAAGTGTACAATTACTTCATACAAAAAATTGGTTTAGAAAGCTCTTTTAATTGAAAATTTGTATGGAAAAGTCATTTCAAAGCTTTTTTATTTTTCATAAATTTAGGGGTTAGCTTACGCGGTTTGCAAGAAAGAACAACAAATTTCGGGCCCATACTTTTCTGACTAAAACTTGTATAACTGATAGATAAAGGCACAATGTAAAATGACGTTGACGATTACAAAAATTCGAAACTAAATTTGACATTTTAGGAGCGATAATCGTTCCAATACAGATCAAAACTATATTGAAAACGGCTCACCCGCCTTATATGAAATTTGGTATGCAGATAGTGTACTACATTCTGAGAATTTTGACCTAGGTGTTGCCACACAGGATCATTTTATGGGGTTACCTTTTTTTAAATGAAATGCGATATGCAAAAAAAAAACATTTCTGAGTAGAGTTGCCACTTATTGTAGCCATCCGGTAACTTATTGTTTTGTTTCCGGGAACTTTGAAACGATAGATGTCGCCATGGGAAGTTAATTGAAGCAACCTCAGTCGCCTCGTAGCAGCCAATAGCCGTGTCCAAGTAATACTGTTGAGTTATTAACAATGCTTTCTGAGGTGAAAAGTGCAATCAGCTGTTCAAATTGGGGAAAACAAGTTTTGACATTTAACTGGTACGTTCAACAGTAAAATAGTACTTTTATTTGAAAAATTTATAAATTGGTGGTTTAAGAAAAAAGTGTGGTCTTAAAAGTATATATAGCTAAAAAAGTTGTGAAGTGAAAAAAATTCTTGTGGGGATACTGAAGAAAAGCTACCAGCACATCGCCCTAAGCGTGCTGCAAAAGACGAGATGTATGGAAAGTATTTATAAAATTGTAAGCGAAGAAGTATCGCATAATTAAAATGCTATTCGACAACAAAGCCGTTTGCGTACAGCCGTTTGCGTACAGCCGTTCTAAATACAATAAACATTTTAGATTTGCCACCACACGAATTAAAACTAAAAAATGCATTAATAATGTTGCTGCGTAACTTAGTTCTAACCGGAAGGTCTATGTAATGGGGTAAGACTTATTTTGATAGGCCTTTGTAAATATAATAAAACTGAAATAGTTACAGGCGAGCAATCGGGCATAGAAGTACGAATACCGAGAACCACACTTGACTCCTCCAAGGGGCAGCTAGGGGATCAATTTCCACCAAGGCCAGCATTCGCCATGACTGTGCGCAAAGTTCAGGGCCAAACTTTTAAGTTTATTGGAGTGGAGCTAAATGCATCGGTGTTCATGCATGTGACGTTTTTTAGAGTTAAACGGCCAACTACATTAAAAGTAATACTTCCAAAAGAAAATCAGAGACGTACTCGGAACATGATATCGAAGGAAGTGCTGGCTTAGATTTTATATGCATTAAATATAAAAAGTTATGGATAATTCTATCTTGAAAAATAAAGCAGAAATCGAAAATTATTGGTCGATGTATCGAGCGCTAATCGACAAATATAACCATGTGACCCTATTCTTTCTCGATTTGACTTTTTTTCATAAAACCGACAGCCTCTGACCATACAATTCAGCAAGAAAACTTTTAAGGACATGTCTAAAATATAAGGAACATTTCTTTGTGCAACCACCTAGGTGTAGTAATTATGTGTTTTCAATCTTTGTTACCATTAAAAAAATTTTTTCACGTTGCTCTGTCTGTGGTTAGTGTTCGATATATTTTTAAAATCTATTTTTGAAAAGCTTGACTGCTATAAAGTAAAATTATACAAGGTGGCGCAAAAGTAATCCTCCTATCAGAAAATGCTATAAATTTTGCGATTGGCCCCTAAAGTCAGTTCTGTTTTGACATTTGTGTAGTAAACACATGCGAAATACACGTTAATAAACAATGTTACGCTACACTGCTCCAGAACGCGGAATATTGCTGACTATTTATTTGACCAATAATCGGTCGGGGCCAAACGGTTACTGTGAATGGTGAGCGCTACAGAGCAATGATCAACGAGTTCTTTTTGCCGCAACTTGATGAATTGGGATTGGAAAACATGTGGTTCCAACAAGACGGTGCAACAGCACACACTGCACGTGCCACAACCGAT
This sequence comes from Merzomyia westermanni, assembly GCA_949987695.1. Lineage (NCBI taxonomy): Eukaryota > Metazoa > Arthropoda > Insecta > Diptera > Tephritidae > Merzomyia > Merzomyia westermanni. The sequence goes on from OX465288.1 coordinate 190,231,782, forward strand.
ATGCTGAACATCGGAAGCTTACTTTTGCGCCACCTTGTATGTATCAAACAAAATATCTAAAGCAAACTAAATTGTTCGACAATCTATAAAAATGACAATGAAAGCTTGGTCGCCAAGGTACTGACTTCAAATTTCAACTAAAAATTTTCACCTACAAATAGAACATCAAATTGCAAAGTTATAGATAAAACCCCACTGAACAGTTTTCAAACGAAATTTATTCCTCTATTATTAAATATTTGCAAGCTAAGTGCTCGTTTTTGGTTCATACACTGTATTACACCCTAATATAAATACGTACTGCGTATTACGTTATTACTCAAAAAATAATTTTTATGAGTCAAATGTATGGAATGACTAAAAATTGCTGAACCTTTCTTTATTCGTATGAAATTTTTGCAATTTTTTCTTTTTGCTTTAGAAAGTAAAATAACAATAAGAAGACTTACGTATATACTACATATGTACGTACATATAACTTATTAAAAGTAATTATTTTCAAACAATTTTTGACTCATTCTCTGACACTGGCATTGCGTAGGTATAGTTTTGGTCTAAAAAAAATACATTTGAAAGCCACCTTGTTTCCAGTCATCGACCTGTATGATATATGCTCAAAATAAGTTTAGGAAATGTGAGTACTTTTTCTTTGTTGTTGTAATAAGAGTACTTCGCACTACGGAACCGTCATAATTATTGACTGGGTAAGCATTAGTTTAACCTACGAGTATTAGGTACAGCATGCAAACTGAAGTTTTTAAAGAGTGATTCACTTCTCTCTAGAAATTTTATCTTCTCTAGCTATGGGTGGGACTTTATTTTTCATTACGACATTCAAATACAAATACAGGGTGTTTTTTTTACAGGTTTGTTTTTCGAATAGAGATAAAACTGGCATTTTGTGGTCAAATCTGGCAACTCTAATGTCATTTATGTTCAGTTTGGTTTGCCATTTCATCATGAACAGGTTGACAAAAGAACAACGCTTGCAAATCGTGCAAATTTATTTCGAAAATAATGGTTCAGTTCGCGAAGTTTACCGTGAGCTCCGTCCATTTTATGGTCGACATAATCGTCCATCAGAGCAATTAATTCGGTTAACCATGGATCGTTTTCGCACTACGTTTACTCTATGTGATAATACGCATCCGCAGAGACGTCGAACAGTGCGCACCGAAGAAACAATTGCCGCTGTAGAGCAAAGTGTTGAAGAGGACCCGAATGAATCGATTCGCCACCGTGCACAGCAATTGGAGCTTTGTCCATCAACTTTATGGAAGATTTTGCGCAAAGATCTTGGCTTGCGACCTTACAAGATCCAGCTTGTGCAAGAATTAAAGCCGCGAGACCATGCAATGCGTCGTGATTTTGGTGTATGGGCCGAAAATGAGATTGATTTCGATGCTGATTTTCATCGCAAAATTTTGTTCAGTGACGAGGCTCATTTTTGGTTCAATGCCTACGTCAACAAGCACATGAGACCCTTGAAACGCCATTACATCCACAAAAACTGACTGTTTGGTGTGCTCTATGGGCTGGTGGAGTCATTGGGCCATACTTCTTCCGCAATAATGCTGGAGAGGCAGCTACCGTTAATGGAGACCGGTATAGAGCCATGATAACCGACTATTTTGTTCCCGAATTGGATGGCATGAATGTGGATGAGTTGTGGTTCCAAAAAGACGGCGCTACATGCCACACAGCGCACGTCACAATCGATTTATTGAAGGAAACATTCGATGAGCGCATAATTTCGCGGAATGGACCTGTCAATTGGCCACCAAGGTCGTGTGATTTGACACCATTGGATTATTTTCTTTGGGGATATGTGAAGTCGCTCGTCTACACCAACAAACCAGAAACGATAGGGGAATTGGAAGCCAACATTCGTGGCGTTATTGCCGACATACGGCCCCATATGCTCGAAAAAGTGGTTGAAAATTGGACCTGTAGAATTGGCTTTATTCGAGCCAGCCGTGGCGGCCACATGCCCGAAATCATATTTAAACATTAATGGCATAAAATTATCCTTCCAATAAAGCCAAATTGATGGACCTTAAAACGATTTTCTTGTGTTTTATTTCAATGCGAAGTTCTATACCCCTAAAAAAACACCCTTTACAAATTTTTATTGCAAAATTTAATATATGAAATTTAATTAGTATTTTTACACGTGCTTAGCTTTAATCGCACAAAGTTAGGGCGAAAATTAGCCATAAAATTAGTAACTACAAAATCATATTTCATCTTATACACATTCATATTTATAATTCTTTTGTTTTGGTTAGATAGCCGAATTCCTTTTAATCGCTAAATAATCGCTCTGTTTTGATTGGTTTTTAATTTAACAGTTATCGTGCTAAAAAGATGTTAGCCCGAAGGTCGTTAAATAATTATATGTCACTTAAGTATTAAGAAAACAATACGACTTATTTTCCAATTGTGGTGTTTCAAGCGCGATCAGAGCATCATTGCATGCATAATTACTTAAATAGATTTTTTATTTATACCTACTGTGATTGAATGTAATTTTATTATAGGTATTCATTAGGTTGATTGGATTGGTTTTTAAGCCCGATCTTAGGTTGGTTTTGATAATTTTAGGCCAGTTTTGTAAACTTAAATTTCTAGAATATGTACTGATAATTCAATAAAAACCCTTTTAAATTCGCATCCACGAGTGCTCTAATTATTAAACGGACTGTTCACAATATCTCAAAATAAAAGTTCTGAGATAGGTTGCACTTTGAATAGACTCTGAGACGTTTTTAAATTGTTTGCTGAAATCTTTCTGTTGTGTATTTTTGATAGAGTAAAATTTCCAATATTATTAATCATATATCAAAATCTTTTTAAGATATCATAATAAAATTCGGCACAAAGATTACCTTTGTTACAGAGATGTTAAGGTTCGCACCCACTTTTATATTAAAGATTTTCAAAAGTATTATTATATTCACATTATGGTAGTAATTTAGTTCCAACCAACGTTAAGTCTGATGTCGAAATTTTACCATGCAATGCCTTATTTTCGATGGGGTAAGTCTAATGGTTGCCCAACTTGTCTAGAGTGTGATGGTGAGGTGTCGGAAAATCCCTTGCAAATTTGTAATCGCTTTTCAAGGGGTGTATGTGCGTAGTAATTGGATTCCCAATGTAAGCTCCGCATTTTTTGACTAAACTTGCAATTCTCATAGCTTTACAAACATTGATATAACCCTGACGAAGTCTCACTAGTAACATCTAGCTCTAGTTGCGACCTAGAAGAATTTGCTCCGATTTTTTTGAAAAATTTTTCTGAGTCTATCCTTTTTCCGTTGTCCCTGCTATTCAACACTTGCCTTAAGAAAGGTGTTTTCCTCGACTACTGTAAACTACATAAACCAAATCTAATCATATTGAAAGAAATTTTAAGTGGGTGTGGCACTGCCCCGGTTTAAGCCACAATTTCTATTTTTCCCCTACTACTACGGAAGTGGATTATTCCTTAATTTATATATCCACTACAATGAAAATCGAATTTTTAAAAAACGCCCTATCTCATCATTTGTTTGAAACAAGCGCTGATTCCAATTCTGTTTTTCAATAACGACCTATTTCGAAATTTGTCTGAAGAACGTTTCAAAAACGCCCTAGCTGAAACGAAAATGAAATACATTTTTAACTGAGATGTCGCTTTTTAAAAATGACTTTTTTTTCTCAAGTATGTTGGGTATTTTCTTCCATCCAAATTTTTTTTTCTTCATGCGTTGTATGGAAAAAATCCCTCAACAACCTGGCCAAAAACATTCAGGGACATTTTTGAGCGAGTTCTAACTTGCACAATGTTATACTAAAATTGATTGGTCTACAAAACTGTGTACACAAATATTTTCTAGAAAATTCTGCCAAAAAATTTTAATATTTTGGTGGCAATTTTTTTAAGTTTAAATCACTTTTCTGAACTTTGTGTAAACTTTGATTTTTTTTTATGTGGTTTCCGTTATGGAATCCGCTATATTTTAAATTAAATTTATTAAAACCAAAGCTTTTTCTTGTTTCCTCGAATGATATAAATTTTAATTTCACTACTATTATATTGAACAGAGCTGTATGTAGCGTTTCAGGTTTCGTTTCTGTGCCGTGTTTCGTGCCTGCTTAAGGTTCCGACATTATTGTTACGTAAAGTTGCGGTACTCTTCTGTTACTCATTAGAAACTGTTCCAATCATTCGGTTTCTAAATATGTTTCAATATTTATGTGTTACTTGGAACAATATCAGCGGAAATGAAGTTCCGTTTCTACAGGGTGGCGCAAAAGTAATCCTCCTATCAGAAAATGCTATAAATTTTGCGATTGGCCCCTAAAGTCAGTTCTGTTTTGACATTTGTGTAGTAAACACATGCGAAATACACGTTAATAAACAATGTTACGCTACACTGCTCCAGAACGCGGAATATTCCTGACTATTTATTTGACCAATAATCGGTCGGAGCCAAACGGTTACTGTGAATGGTGAGCGCTACAGAGCAATGATCAACGAGTTCTTTTTGCCGCAACTTGATAAATTGGGATTGGAAAACATGTGGTTCCAACAAGACGGTACAACAGCACACACTGCACGTGCCACAACCGATATGCTGAACATCGGAAGCTTACTTTTGCGCCACCTGTTTCGGCGTTCTGCCATTTTCAATGCCTAGTTTCGTTCTGGTCTGTGTCTATCCGCTGCGTTGTTTTTATAGTCCGTGGGTGCTGTGGCAGGTAATGTCAATCAATGTGTTCGTGGTAGGTAACGTTAATATGCGTGTGTGTGTGCGCGGTATTGATACGTCCGAATTGTTATCTGTCCCAGGGGTTGTTTTTGTAGGTATGTAGACATACCGCTTGTTAGCTAAGCGGTGGGTTGATGTAGGTAGAAATCGGTGATTTTTGCAGTTTGGTTCATATTTCGTTTTTGCTTGTTCATTGTTACGTGTTTGGTTGCTGTACCTGCTGGCTTGTGCTGTTTTTTGTAAACTAGTTTTAAGGGTTCAAATATTTCGTCAGAGATAGTGTTGGTTTGTTCGTTTATGATCCTGCCGTCAAATGTTTTTAACTTGTATATCTCCATGTTCTCAAGTACATTAAGCCGCCGGCCTTTTCCTTGTACGTGAAGTATTCGAGCCGTTGTTTTTATGTTAGCTGGGGCGCAGTTGTTCTCGAACATGTGGTTCGCGAAATTAGATTCTGGTATTATGGTGGGTTTTCGTGTTTTTTTGTTGTAGTCCCTGATATGCTCTCGGAATCTTGTGCTTATTTTTCTTCCTGTTTGTCCTATGTAGCTGTATTGACATTCACAAGTAAGCCTATACACTCCGTGTCTGTTGAATGGGTCATCAGAATTAGTGTCGGTTCTTAGTTTTTGTCCGATGTTGTTAGATGTTCTGAATGCTGTGTTGACGTTATATCTTTTAAAGAACTTTGCTAATTTGTACGTCGCTTTTCCAGTGTATGTCATTGCCGTCCAAACCATTGGATTTTCCTCTACGTTTACTCTTTTTTGTGTTCCATGGCTACTTCTGAGTTTATCCACAAGTGCTTTCTTGTATCCATTATTTGCCGCTATGTTATAAATTGTTTTAAGCTCTCTCCAGTATGCTTCCTGTGTGAGCGGCGTTCTCTGAAGCCTATCCACTAAGTGCCTCAATGCTGCATTTTTGTGCTGTTGGGGATGGTTTGATGTAGAGTGTATAATGGTGTCCGTGGCAGTCGGTTTTCTATAAATGCCGTAGTTGAACCTATTTGTTATTTTGTCAATCCCTATAGTTAGGTCCAGGTAGTTCATTATTCCATCTTTTTCTACTTCCATTGTGAACTCTATGTTGCTATGTTGCCTGTTGAGGAACTCTAGTATTTGCTCTTCGTTATCGTCATTTAGGATGCAGATGATGTCATCCACGTATCTAGCGTAGAATGCCACGCCTAACTTGGTTTTTAACTCCTGTATATATTTTCCTTCCAAGTTTTGCATGAATGTTTCCATGAGAATGGCCGATGTTGGGTTACCCATTCCTAGTCCGTTTGTCTGTCTATATATTTTGTTGTTGAACCGGAAATAGTTTTGCCGCAGCGTTGTTCTTAGCGCGTGGGTAATTTGCGCAGTTTTTACCTTATCTTCAGTTTTGTCCAGTAGTGTTTTGTTGACTATATCCATTGTATCTGTTAGTGGTATTGACGGGTATAAGTCCTTTATGTCAAAGGATACGAGTTTACTGCTCCTTGTGAGTTTAACGGTCTCAAGTCTTTGTAGTAGTTCTATCGTATTGCTTATTGTGTATTCGGGGAGGAGCTGAAAATATTGAAAAGGCTACAACGAAAGCTAAAAAATAACAACATCGTCACAACGAAGGCAGACAAAGGAAACACAACGGTGCTAATCAGTAAGGATGAATATATAGCAAAGACAGAGAAGCTCATCGAGGAAATGAAATGCCGCATTATTAGGAATAACCCCACGGATAAATACCAGACCGAAGTTAAAGAGGTTATAAAAAATGCTACCAAAATAATAGACGAGAGAATGGCATATACCCTAACACAAATGAATCCATCTGCTCCTCCACTCATTGCGTTACCTAAAATCCACAAGCAGGATACGCCGATGAGACCTATAATTAATTTTAAGTCCGCGCCGGGTTATAAACTGTCGAAACATCTAAAAACGATTTTAAAGGACACTCTGAAACTAGGGCACGAATACACAATAAGCAATACGATAGAACTACTACAAAGACTTGAGACCGTTAAACTCACAAGGAGCAGTAAACTCGTATCCTTTGACATAAAGGACTTATACCCGTCAATACCACTAACAGATACAATGGATATAGTCAACAAAACACTACTGGACAAAACTGAAGATAAGGTAAAAACTGCGCAAATTACCCACGCGCTAAGAACAACGCTGCGGCAAAACTATTTCCGGTTCAACAACAAAATATATAGACAGACAAACGGACTAGGAATGGGTAACCCAACATCGGCCATTCTCATGGAAACATTCATGCAAAACTTGGAAGGAAAATATATACAGGAGTTAAAAACCAAGTTAGGCGTGGCATTCTACGCTAGATACGTGGATGACATCATCTGCATCCTAAATGACGATAACGAAGAGCAAATACTAGAGTTCCTCAACAGGCAACATAGCAACATAGAGTTCACAATGGAAGTAGAAAAAGATGGAATAATGAACTACCTGGACCTAACTATAGGGATTGACAAAATAACAAATAGGTTCAACTACGGCATTTATAGAAAACCGACTGCCACGGACACCATTATACACTCTACATCAAACCATCCCCAACAGCACAAAAATGCAGCATTGAGGCACTTAGTGGATAGGCTTCAGAGAACGCCGCTCACACAGGAAGCATACTGGAGAGAGCTTAAAACAATTTATAACATAGCGGCAAATAATGGATACAAGAAAGCACTTGTGGATAAACTCAGAAGTAGCCATGGAACACAAAAAAGAGTAAACGTAGAGGAAAATCCAATGGTTTGGACGGCAATGACATACACTGGAAAAGCGACGTACAAATTAGCAAAGTTCTTTAAAAGATATAACGTCAACACAGCATTCAGAACATCTAACAACATCGGACAAAAACTAAGAACCGACACTAATTCTGATGACCCATTCAACAGACACGGAGTGTATAGGCTTACTTGTGAATGTCAATACAGCTACATAGGACAAACAGGAAGAAAAATAAGCACAAGATTCCGAGAGCATATCAGGGACTACAACAAAAAAACACGAAAACCCACCATAATACCAGAATCTAATTTCGCGAACCACATGTTCGAGAACAACTGCGCCCCAGCTAACATAAAAACAACGGCTCGAATACTTCACGTACAAGGAAAAGGCCGGCGGCTTAATGTACTTGAGAACATGGAGATATACAAGTTAAAAACATTTGACGGCAGGATCATAAACGAACAAACCAACACTATCTCTGACGAAATATTTGAACCCTTAAAACTAGTTTACAAAAAACAGCACAAGCCAGCAGGTACAGCAACCAAACACGTAACAATGAACAAGCAAAAACGAAATATGAACCAAACTGCAAAAATCACCGATTTCTACCTACATCAACCCACCGCTTAGCTAACAAGCGGTATGTCTACATACCTACAAAAACAACCCCTGGGACAGATAACAATTCGGACGTATCAATACCGCGCACACACACACGCATATTAACGTTACCTACCACGAACACATTGATTGACATTACCTGCCACAGCACCCACGGACTATAAAAACAACGCAGCGGATAGACACAGACCAGAACGAAACTAGGCATTGAAAATGGCAGAACGCCGAAACCGGTTTGTCACAAAACCAAACTTGACAAGGGATGACGGAAAATCGTTCCAACAAAAATCAACTTACTACCCTGTCGGAAGATCAACACAACAAAATAAACCACCTGTTATGTATTGCGAGAATGTCAGTACAAAACATAATCAACCAAAGCAATTCCTTTCCGTGTTTGAACAACATGGGAAACACTTGAGCAACACCAAAAGAGAATTGCCGATAAAAGCAACTCCGAGTTTCTCTGTTTGAACACGGACATTAAACAAGCAATGTAAAATATGAGCAAATATGTAAATTTCATTGCTGATACCTACAAACAGGGTTTACAAAAATAAAATAAATGATTACTCATAAAGAGTATGAAACACCGAAGAAAATTAAAGGAAAATAGAGGAAAGGAAAAGAATTGAAAGGAAGGAAAGAAAGGAAAAGGAAAGGGAAGGGAATGGAAAGGATAGGAAAGGAAGGAAAATTAAAGGAAAGAAAGGAATGGTAAGGAAATGAAAGGAAGGGAAGGGAAAGGGAATTAAAAGAAAGGTAAGAAAACGAAGGGCAAAGAAAGAAAATAAAAGGAAGGGAAGGGAAAGGAAAAGAAGTTTGAGGAAAGTAAAAAATAAAATAAGAGAGTAAAAAAAGAAATCAAGGAAAATAAAAATATGTTAGAGGAAAGGAACGACATAGAAAGGAAGAAAAAAAGGCGGATAAAACATACCTACAGCAAAAAAATAAAATAAAGTTTATTGGTTGAATTTCAACCACTGGGCGAACTCTAGTTATTGTTATTAGTTGACACAATCCTTTCCAACATTTGAAGTGACCCATATATATAGTTCTTAAAGAGAACTAGACCGCTCTTCTAGCAGACCCGAACTGGTTGTAGATGGCGTTATACTTCACCAAACTCGATATAGTACATAGGTGAAAGCTTTATAGCCTATAATACAATCTTCGCATGGATACTAAGTCAACCGCTAACGGAGCTGAGCTCTACATTTTCAAATCACTACTTCCAGAACTACTCAAAACGTTCTGGGAACAAAAAGAAGACCGTCGGCTTCGACTCTATAAGCCGATGACGTAATTTGCGAAGAACTCTACAAAAACGCCCTGTTGGTTGTTACTTAGTAAAACTGTCGTTCAAACTGTATTTCTCAATTCGTTAGCTTTAGGACACCAGCGAATTTCTGCTCAACATCTATATCTCAGCATCAAGTATAAAGCGGCACCAAAGTCACATACATGTTCTCTAAAGTATTGGCTGCATATTTAACATTAGAACGTATGGAACCATCAACCATGTGTTGTTGCTTTTGTAATCACGAAAAGTTGGGTAATTATTTGGCGGAGTGAGTCCAGTACTTGAATCTTCTGGCACTAACTCGACTCATGCGGGTCCCTACAATACACAACTCTGCCTAGGGCCTTCCAGAGCTCTGTCATGAAAAGCGTATGTTTCCCAATTTACAGGCAATTTATCGTATATTCTGCTAGAGGCCTGCGCCAGGGTATGCCTTGATTGGAAAATCTAGCAAAAGGGTGTAAGGGGCCTGATTATTTTTTCCACGATTATTAAATTTTCTGGTAATATGCCGTAAACCCTGTAAAGGCACTGCCTATCTTTTTTTAGCTTTCGCTTGCTTAGTATTTCCAATCCAGGGCATGCCTAGTTTTTCCTCGATTAAAAAAATTATTTAATTCAAGTGGTTCAATTGCCGAAAAGATTTCATTGATTGTAATAGCTCAATTGATAGAGAAGGCGATGGTGATGTGGAGGGGTTCAATGCTGCCTCAGTGGAAATTAAACTTTTTTAAATGGCATTGCCTTGGAAAAACTAGGCAGGACCTAAATAGACGTTACTACCCAGGCCCTGTCTTAAAAAGAATTAAAAACCGGCTAGGCCCATTTCAAAAGGGAAAGTCTAGCCTGGACCTAGGCAAAACTTATCACATTTTCTATCCGGGTTCGTTTCATTCTCTGAACCTTCGGGTAGTGGACTTCAGTCGTCTCCTGCTACAGGCGTTGGTATGTCATAATTTAGGCCCCTAAACCACGTGGGGATGTGATAAATCAGTAATACTTCTTTTATGGAGGCATTGTGTAAATGTGTTATCCTTAGCGAGCACTCCCAAAGGCCTAGGCGAATATTTCAAATTAACACCAGTGACTTTAGGGACTTCAACTGCCACCCCAACACACTATCAGAAGACTGCAAGGCTGAACACTTCGCTCGCTAGCCATCTCCTCTTGTGAGAAAGAGGCGTGGCTGACATCTTCAAGACTCCAGCTCAGAAAGTACGAGGTGTGTTCAAAACGTATCGCGAATTTTGAATTTTCGCTGGTTACGTATATTCGAATTTCGAATTTTTTGTGGCGTTATGTTGGTACTCATGTCTCTCACTTATGCCGACAAGCTCGGCCATTTTGAATGTTCAGTTAATTGTTGACAGCTGCTTTGCTTGCACGTGTTTTGGATCGTCTTCGATTTTTACCTATTCAAAAAAATGGATCAAAGAACCTGTATCAAGTTTTGTGTGAAAAACGAAATTAAGTGCGCGGATGCATTCCGAATGTTGACTGTGGCATACGGAGAAGCTGCCTTGGACCGAAGCAACGTTTATCGGTGGTACAAAATGTTCTCAGAAGGCCGAGAAGATGTGCAAAGAAGAACAAAAATTGGCTTTTGCACCACGATAACGCCCCTGCTCACGCATCGTTGCTTGTGCGCGACTTTTTGGCCAAAAACAACACACTAATGATGCCGCAGCCACCGTATTCCCCAGATCTGGCCCCCTGTGACTTTTTCTTGTTCCCTAAACTGAAGAGGCCCATGAAAGGAAGACGTTACGCTTCTCTTGACGAGATAAAGACGGCATCGAAGGAGGAGCTGAACAAGATACAAAAAAATGATTTTTTGAAGTGCTTCGAAGATTGGAAAAACCGTTGGCACAAGTGTATAATAATATTACTTTGAAGGGGACAAAATAGATATTCATGAATAAATAAATAATTTTTGAAAAAACACAAAATTCGCGATACTTTTTGAACACACCTCGTATTTTCAAAAAATTACTTGAGACTGGACTTTCATCAATTGTTGTCTTCCCCGATAAGAAAATTAATTTGCACCAGGACATTCAATTTTACAATCTTTGATAGAACGAGTAAATCTCAGAAATTATGCTTATTAAATTAAAATTATATTATTCTGGAGAAAAGTCATGTAAGATAAGCATTTTTCGTGCTATACATACAACAAATTATTCTCATCTTTGCAGAAAAAAATTTATTATTGTAAACATGCATATTAATACTGCTGCAAACAATAATTATGCGGATTAACAATTATGTGCAAGTACATAAAACCATTTTTTCCTGGCTAATTACACAAAAGCAAGGGCAAAAGATAAAAACTTCATGCAAAGGTTTGCAAAAAAAATGTGAATCGTGTCTCAGGCTGCTTATGCCTTCCATGAACATAAAATGGTGGGGTTCAAAGCAGAGAATTGTAACAAAACCGTGTATACAAGGTGGCGCAAAAGAAAGTTTCCGATGTTCAGCATATCGGTTGTGGCACGTGCAATGTGTGCTGTTGCACCGTCTTGTTGGAACCACATGTTTTGAAATCCCAATTCATCAAGTTGCGGCAAAAAGAACTTGTTGATCATTGCTCTGTAGCGCTCACCATTCACAGTAACCGTTTGGCCCCGACCGATTATTGGTCAAATAAATAGTCAGCAATATTCCGCGTTCTGGAGCAGTGTAGCGTAACATTGTTCATTAACGTGTATTTCGCATGTGTTTACTACACAAATGTCAAAACAGAACTGACTTTAGGAGCCAATCGCAAAATTTATAGCATTTTCTGATAGGAGGATTACTTTTGCGCCACCCTGTACATATGTACTAAGAATTTTTTTACTGCGTTGTATGAATATTTTGAATGAAAAAATGTGTTTTCGCTCAAATTAATATAATTGTATTATTTTCCTGGAAATAAACATTGAAAATCTGTTGATACAATTACTTTTATGTCGTTTATTAATATGTGTATCCAACAAAGCAACTTTTCGTGCTCTCAGGAGAGCAGCTGACACTGGGCATCGTAGCCAGTAATCAATACAATAACAACAACTAAAACAAAAATGCATGACACAACAGAGTATCTATAGTGCGAATACTTATTTTTCATTGGTCCAACTCTTCGCAGTCACAGTGAGAGCCGACCACACGAATAACACAAAAACATGCATGGCAAGTCTAGTCACACTACTACGGCTCTTAATTTTTTCCTACAAACCAACTCCTCGGCCATGCTCACGATTCAGCATAGTACACAAAAAGCAAGTACACAGACACAGCGTTTCTATAGTGTGAATAAGTAAATGTGTAGTGGTGTGACTTTTATGTTAAATTTTTTATATTAAAATGATTTTTTAAATTTTTTCTATTTACGGATAACAGTACATCTCAAAATTTCTTATCTATACATATATAATTTGTATACCTTAGAATTATAGTTTAGCAGAAAACGGTTCTACATTGCATTCATCTTGTCTATTTATATATAAGATAATATCTAATAATATAATACACATTCGTTCCGAGCTCCTCCTCCAATTTATGGTGTGCTGCTGCTAATTTTCACTAGAAATTAGCGGGGCGTACATTTTTAAAGTCGACTCCGTACGGCATCTGTCAAGGCAGAATTTTTGGCGATATTCTTATTCATACAGAACTAGGCTCGGAGGATTTTGATGTTCTTGTTCTTTATTTGATCTTGAGACCTTGCGGCATAGTAAGCCAGCACACTGTAAATGATTTACACTTAGATTTACACAAAACAACCGTTAACTCAACAAAAGCCACTCTATGCATTTCAATATAATGTTTCGCATCAGTCTATATGCAAATAAGAACACACTTGTAAGCACGTGACTATCCCTTAATGAATATGAATGAATTTTTTTCCTAAATAGGTAGTTGTATTTTCTCCGTTCAATTGCCTCTGGCATAATTTGAAAATCAATAAATTTTTTTCATGAAATAGTTTTAGATAAAATCTTATTTCAGATGGAGGAATTTACAAATTATGGCTTGATATTAGGGATGGACATTTTTTGGATTTTTACAACCTTTAATTTGACAATCCCGGGATTGCGGGATTAGTATCGCAGATGTGGGAATTCACTATTCTCTAACAGTTATGTTTGAATAAGTAAATACATTTTTTGAAAAACTATAAAATACAAAGTAAATACACTGCAGAAAATGTAAGCCTAAACTTTAAACCATTCAACGGTTTTAGCAACTTTTTTTTTTTTTACTTTTTGTAGGCAATTCCAAACCTTTCAATTACCTGCACCAAATTTTAATTTCTTTCGGCTTAGATTTTGAAACTAACTGGTATTTTGTTTTCATTTATCTCTGAAAGATTTTTCAAGTCATAGAATTTTTCTCACAACATTTTTGTGTGCGTCGTAGCTCAATCTTTATAAATACATACCTTCAGTCCGTCCGGTTGTCACTAAACTCCTTCTAAGCGCCTTGACTGATTTTATTCAAATTTTTTGGGTGTATTCAAGTGGAATCGAGCATCGTTTAGACTCACAATCCGAACCATTGTATGATGTGATATGAGAGAGAAGAGAGAAGTATATTTCTGGAAGTACAGTAAATGAGATTAATTTCTAACACGTCAAAAAAAAGAAAGGGGAGGAAGAGAGAAGTAGGCGTGAGACCTCCGATTGATGGGAGAATACTGAAGGTTAAACTCTACCACTTCACGAAAAAACGTGGGTAAGGGAGAAGAAGGCGTAACGTCCTTTATATGAAGGAGAAGAGAGGGGAAAGCAGATAGGGATTGGAAAAAAATTATAGGCTCAGGCAATTTTTTTAAATCCATGCAGGTAAATTTCTGGGGAAGACAACTTTATATACATTTAAAAAAAAAAATCATTAATAACAAAGCAAAATCAAATGATACCCAACTTTTTTCTCAAAAGTTTTTAATTTATGCAATTTTTGAAATTCTTGAAATCTTGAGGAACACAATTTTTGCGGAAAAATTTTCTGTTTCACAATTTTTGGTAAAAGCTTATAACGTTTTCTTTTCTATAAAAAATGTTACCCTCTTAAATTTAATCTCTTGACCTAGGTAACCTGGCGCTCTGCAAAATGGCTGATTTTGTAGATAGTGCCGTCCTGTTCAATCATAAGAAGGTATTTTTCAAGGGAGCAAAACACCTGACAGAGAGTGGGCTGAGGAAAACCAACAGGGTAACACAGAAAAGAAACGCCGTTAAAAGTGGAATGGAAAGGTGTGTGAGCTTCCAGTAATTGAATGCAAACAAATGTAAACTAAATATGAACTTGAGTGGTAATCGAAACGAAGCTCCATTAAAAAGAAATTTAGCACTATGTCACTATCAATGTTTAATAATAATAATGTCAGTGTAATTTCGCTAAAATAAATTTTTAAGTGATAATGAAAAGGAAGTTCCACTTCGACGAAATGTCTGTGGGAATGGAAATGTAGTCTTACTCTCAGTGAACCTTGAGCTTAGTGAATTGTTTAATGCTAGATAAATTTATGCAAAATTACAACGCTGCAGACTCCTTTCTTCTCCACATCGGAATTCGGTAGACGAGAAAGGGGAGACCCTCCACTGACTGCTTTGTCAAGCAACGGATAAAATCGCTAAGTCGGTTAAGCGCCAATAAATGATGATGATTTCTTCTATGAAGTCTAAAAATATTGTTACAGACTAACCCTTCTATTCATAAAAAATTAAATTTGTATGGAAATGTCGTTTAAAAAGCTTTATAAAGTATTTTGGATAATTTCATTTCATCAATCTACTTTAAATTATATATGTATGTCGAATTCGAGTAGTTGAAATAGGTATTCGGGGCGAAACCGAGAATCTATAATGAATTCTTCTTCAAATGGTCCTTCCATCGCAATGGTGGTCTCCCTCCTTCTGGCAGGTGAATATTTGTGAATTCGCACAACATGGCCTAGTCAACGACGCCGCTGGGTTTTAGTTCGTTGATCCTACTCTATTGAAATTGCTAGCCTTCTAGGACTTCTGTTAGAAGAGATTGATAACAGCTCTCTATGATGTACCTAAGCAGTTCTAAGTACAACAACAACACCAAAATCACGTTATCTATACCATTGATGTCGCGAATATTCGCATGTTTTTAAACAGAAATTTTGCGAATATGAAAATCAGAAAAAAAGTAATTTGAAGATAATACCAATATGAACCAATTAATCTGTGATTTGTGTTATTTAGATGATAGAGGAATGCAGATGCGAATTTAAATTTATAACACAAACAAATACGTACAGACTAAAAAA
Organism: Merzomyia westermanni; assembly: GCA_949987695.1. NCBI lineage: Eukaryota > Metazoa > Arthropoda > Insecta > Diptera > Tephritidae > Merzomyia > Merzomyia westermanni. The sequence goes on from OX465288.1 coordinate 190,247,505, forward strand.
ATGGATGCTTTTCCCCCCATGTTTTTTAATGTTTATTGCAACATGAATTATCTTGCTTGCTTTAAGTTTCGAATTGCTCTATTTTAATAAATGTAAATATTGTCTTTTGGTGTGTAAAAGCAAACTAGTTTGGAAATGTCGTTTAAAAATCAAAACTTATAGTTATTTTTGGTAGTTTTTTGGAAAGGTGGGTAATTATTTTGCTATTTATATTGTTATAATTTGATTGAAAGTTTCTTAAATTTTGCAATATTCGAACACTGCAAATAAAATTGCATAACCAAAACAAGGATAACAATAGTCATAACTTGCAAAGAAGTGTTAGCAAAGTGAGAATGACGTAAAACTCTCTCGAAACGTCGGAGTCAGTAAAAACTTGCAGGAGTCAGTAAAAACTTGCATCAAAACATCTGTTTCGATTTTGATTGGTTAATAGCTCAATTTGTTGTTGCTTTCCCATGTCACGATCAGCTGTTATCACTCGCAAGTTTTACTGAGTGAAATTCCCCCAGCAGAAACTTGCTGAAACTCTTTCTCAATGAAATGTCAAAATGCGCTCTCTCGCTGTAAATGTTCTGTGTCACCGAAGTCTTCCAGTAAAAATTTTATAAAAATTGTATCCTCACCGAACACAGCTACTGCTCTTATTATATGTCTATCACTGTGTAGTCACAGTCTCGGATCAAAATAGCGACTGCGACTGAGAAATCATAGTCACAAGACACACTGTTCATAAAAAACCAACTCTAATTTCAACAGAGCGCTGTGAAGATACACATTTTTTATACCATTTTGGTGCCATTTATGAATTTTATGGTCAATATTATATTATTTAAATTGGTTTTTTTTAATATTGAATGCAAATCACCCTGCTTTGGTTTTTGTTGTGGGGCTTGGGAGTAAGTTGCAGAACTTGTAGACATATACTTTGACCAGGAGGGCCAGAAACACTAGATTATTTATATATATAAAAACTCATCGTAGACAACTTCGTAGACGGCGCCATGAAAAATGTCGAGAGGGAGTACCTTCATCCACTGCCTTCCACTCCGATTCGCAAAAGAAGATGTCAAACTAGCAGGAGTAAACAATGGGCAGGAGTTTTGACAACATGTCGATTCGGGAACAAAATGCAAACGAAACGCAAGTCGACACAACTATCGACAAATTTGAGCAAAACCCGAATATTCGCATTCGCATTGGCGAATGTTTAAAAAGTGGCATTCGTTACATCACTGATCTATACACATCCCTAATCTCCTTTTTTTCAATTTCAATTCAAAGCATTCAACGTTTGCACGTTTCGTCGACCTTAACCTACACGTACGTGCTAAAATTTTCCTGAAATATGTCACAGCATTTGCATTGTTGTTTTTGTATCAGAACCCACTTGTGATTGTAGCGCTTACCATTTAAGTGTTGTCAGGAACTCTATCAGGAATAATTTGCATAAAACTAGAATTGTTAGGCTTTAAACGGTCCAAGTTTTTTCAATGTCGGGTAACGTTGTTGGCATTTAAATTAATCAAAATGTTGGCTAATATTATACATTTATATAAACGAAAAGTGTGCATATGTGTCAGTGGGTTGCACGATACGACACGAGTTGATTGGCATTAAACATTTGCATTTAATTGTGTGCTGATTATTTAAGCTTACCAAGTCAAGTGCTAAGTTGAAATAGAAACCTGCAAAAACTACAAATTCGCAAAGAAAGCCTGGCGCAATAGCCTTACGATAAGCAAAATTCTTCTAAACAACTCTTCATCTGCGATAGCAGATAATATTTGAAGCAGGCAAAAAAACCTTGTATACGCTGCCATGCACTTGTTGATTTGTTGTTGTTGTAACAGTGCTCTGCCCGTCCAATTGGCACGAACACTCTGAGAAGTGTCCTATCGCGCATTTAATAGGAGTCCGAGAAAACGAGCAGTTTCAGAAGGGTTGGACCAGAGTGATATTGGCGTTAGAAGAGAAGATGTTTAGTATCAAGAGGGTACATACTACATGCAGGGCAAGTATTTGGCATAGTGAGGTTGAGTCTACAATATCCAAAACGAAGTTCTGATAACATTACTCTAGTTTTCCTCGAATGGACGCACTCCTCTTCAGCTATTTCAGGTGGTTGGATGTCAATGACAGTGTTCACAGGCCGAGAACTGAGGCATCTGTCTACCGACTCGGTGTGGAGATCAGTTAGAGCCCGCCTATGGCTATGCAGATCAGACGGCAAAGGTGATGTGGTGTCAGATCTGATTATAGTGCTTACGCGGATGCTTCATTATGTCTCCAATAGATATCGGTGACTTGAGGATCTTGTTGCGGCTCTATACCGTTGTCAAACCTCACACCCAAGATTTTAGGGTGGTTGAGAATAGGTGGAGTTACTCCAACTACGTGGACGTTTAACTCTTACATCATCTGCGTGGTCCACGTTGAAAAAAAGAGTCGACGTGGATTTTGTCGGAGATAGGGTCACATTTCACTCGGTGAAGAAGCTGGAAAGGTTGTGGATATAACTATTGATCCTTGAGCAGAGATCGTCAAAGGAGGGGCCCTCGATCGAAGCCATAATAGTACAGTTGCCCTGATTCTAGTGTGGTAACTACATTCTTTTTACCGGAAAATAAATGATCTGTCGTCTTCTACACCTTTTTGATATTCTGCCAGAAATTTGTGACTACTAAAAAAAGTGGTGCAGTGACCGTCTGTTTTTCAATTCCAACTGTTCCTATAATTTTAATGGAACATCAGGAATAGAGCTATAACAATTGTCAGTAATAACTAGCCAGAATCCATTACTAATGAACACTTAACTTAAATATTAAACACATAGGCCCTTAATCATAGTCGTTTCTTAACACCCGTTTTAATTAAAATCTTAACTAATTTAAAAAGACATGTAAAATGTTCATATTAAACAAAGATTTTAGCTAAAATGAAATATAACAGGGTCCCCTTATGAAAAAAAATTTAATTGGTTGGTGGTATGAAGAAATGGTTTATGTTTTGCAAAGTCACCCTGTGTCAACCATTTTATACCCAAACCATAGTATACTATGGTATGGTATGTTATATGGCTTAGGGTAAGCAATGTCACAAACACAACCATAGACACATACTGTTATTTTAAAATGTGAAAATTACGTTTTCGTCATTTTAAAATTAAAACTCAGTTTTAGACATAAAATTTATTTTAAGTATGAAAGACATGAGATTATGTTTACTTTGGAATCATGTTTAAGTACAGGGTGTTTTTTTTACAGGTTTGTTTTTCGAATAGAGATAAAACGGGCATTTTGTGGTCAAATCTGGCAACTCTAATGTCATTTATGTTCAGTTTGGTTTGCCATTTCATCATGAACAGGTTGACAAAAGAACAACGCTTCCAAATCGTGCAAATTTATTTCGAAAATAATGGTTCAGTTCGCGAAGTTTACCGTGAGCTCCGTCCATTTTATGGTCGACATAATCGTCCATCAGAGCAATTAATTCGGTTAACCATGGATCGTTTTCGCACTACGTTTACTCTATGTGATAATACGCATCCGCAGAGACGTCGAACAGTGCGCACCGAAGAAACAATTGCCGCTGTAGAGCAAAGTGTTGAAGAGGACCCGAATGAATCGATTCGCCACCGTGCACAGCAATTGGAGCTTTGTCCATCAACTTTATGGAAGATTTTGCGCAAAGATCTTGGCTTGCGACCTTACAAGATCCAGCTTGTGCAAGAATTAAAGCCGCGAGACCATGCAATGCGTCGTGATTTTGGTGTATGGGCCGAAAATGAGATTGATTTCGATGCTGATTTTCATCGCAAAATTTTGTTCAGTGATGAGGCTCATTTTTGGTTGAATGGCTATGTCAACAAGCAAAATTGCCGCATTTGGAGTGAAGAGAATCCACATGAGACCCTTGAAACGCCATTACATCCACAAAAACTGACTGTTTCGTGTGCTCTATGGGCTGGTGGAGTCATTGGGCCATACTTCTTCCGCAATAATGCTGGAGAGGCAGCTACCGTTAATGGAGACCGGTATAGAGCCATGATAACCGACTATTTTGTTCCCGAATTGGATGGCATGAATGTGGATGAGTTGTGGTTCCAACAAGACGGCGCTACATGCCACACAGCGCACGTCACAATCGATTTATTGAAGGAAACATTCGATGAGCGCATAATTTCGCGGAATGGACCTGTCAATTGGCCACCAAGGTCGTGTGATTTGACACCATTGGATTATTTTCTTTGGGGATATGTGAAGTCGCTCGTCTACACCAACAAACCAGAAACGTTAGGGGAATTGGAAGCCAACATTCGTGGCGTTACTGCCGACATACGGCCCCATATGCTCGAAAAAGTGGTTGAAATTGGACCTGTAGAATTGGCTTTATTCGAGCCAGCCGCGGCGGCCACATGCCCGAAATCATATTTAAGCATTAATGGCATAAAATTATCTTTCCAATAAAGCCAAATTGATGGACCTTAAAACGATTTTCTTGTGTTTTATTTCAATTCGAAGTTTTATACCCCTAAAAAAACACCCTTTAGATAAAGCTCTATTTTAATTTGACTATGACTACCTTTCTTGTTTGTTGCTCAAAGGATTTTGGCTCACAAACCATTGAAATACTACTACATGTTCCATTTATCATGGCTCATGATTGATTTAGGTTTATATGTGTCCTTTTTTGACACCCCGATTGTGCTCTTCGGTTTTGTTTTATTTTGTATATCAACAATTCCACTGTTTCTAAATATTCCTTTTCTATTCAAATCAAATTTTTATTAATTTTTCTATTCTATTCTAATAAAAACTTGCAATAATTAATTAATAATTATTATTACAAAAAAAAAAAAATTAAAAACAGTAATAACTTTCATAAATAAAAAGAAAAATTATTATTCTTGGCCTTGAGCTCGTTTATAGTCATGGTACTTTAAAAATGTACAGGCCGTAAAACCATAATTCAATTGACAAAACAGCTGAAAAGAACCATGGTTCTAATAGCCTGGTTAACAGAGTGTGCCGAAATTCCATTTGCTATATCACTAACATCTGATTTTTGAGTTGAGATTAATTTAAAATAGCACTTAAAATAGTATTTCAGTGATTTTTCGAGCGTAGCTTTGATTTCATTGGCATTTATGTTTAATTAAACTTTCTCACTATTACCACTCAGATTTATATTTACTGGTGATTTGGTTTTGCAAAAGCCTTTATTGAAACTCCCACAAATTTCCATTCGGGTTCATTTTCATAGATTTCTAACTTATTTTTAGTGGAATTCCCTTCATTCACCGCTAAAATTTTTATTTAATGTTTATTCACTGGCAAGGGAAACTGCCCATCTGTAGTCCCTACTAGGCATGGGACCATTCGAATAAAAATTATTCGAATAAAAAATCCATTAATTCGAAGACTACAAAAAATTCGAATAATATTTATTCGAATAATTTATACTTTTATTCGAATAGTATATATTTACTATAAGAAAGCAAACTAATGCGAATAACTGTTTAGTGAGAAAACAAAAGTGAAACAATAAATTTTTAGTAGAAACTAGCCCAGTCCTGTTCTAGAAGTTCAATGAACGTCGACGTGCTTTTAAGCAAAATATGCTATCAATAAATAGGAAGCTATCAACACGTCTACATTAAATTGCTTGAATGGTTTGATTCAACCGGTTGGGTTTAGTATTATAATTTATAAGTTTTCTTGTAAACACTTTCAATTCTACTTTACTATGTCATTTCATTTATGCGCGAAGTTATGAATATGTTTATTGTTTTAGAAACACACAACCCATTTATGCGCATTAGAGTGATTAAAATATGTATTTCCTTCAGCAAGGCATCTGCTCGATTAAAATTTTTCGCTTTTTCACAGAAATAAAATTCAAAGAGTATCTTCTGATTTCTCCAACTTTCAAATGACTGATAAAATTCAAAAAGCGAACAAACATTTCTAAGTTTGATTAACGAACTTTGACACATAGTACGATTAGTTCGTATTTATATTCTGCATTAACTACAACTCCAATCAGCCTGTTATCGTTCCTTTAGTAAGCGTTGGAGCGCATGATCGATCTAGCTATGTATATGAGAGCGGTAATCGGCATCGCAGCGTGCTTATTGTACATGCAGATCTACTGAAAAATCTTTCCATTCGGGTGCCTGCTAGACAGAGAGAATTCAATTACGTCCTACCAGCGGCTATCGATAGAGCCTTAATATGGTCTCGGTTGCCCTATATTGCCGCCGAGAGGCGATTGGTTGTACAAACCGATGCTCTTTTTAAGGTAGTTGGTCTGTTGGGGGCACAGGAATATGTTTCTATTGTGCGGAGCATTACGTCGAGTGTTTGAAGTCAGTCGGGAATTTTACCTGCCATTTAGTCGAAAATTTCGCTCTAGACATAAGCACGCAGCGTTTTTTATATTCACATTATTGCATAGCCACATTATCTGGGGAACGGCTTAACCGGACAGGCTGATTTTATAGGATTGCCACTTATACAAATATTTTTAGATAGAGTTACCTTCTAAGGTTGCCACCTCCTTCCGTTATATGCATTTTTTGGCTTATAACATCAGTAAAGTGCTACATTTCAAGCTCTACTACTTAAGAGTTGCCACTAGAAGGTATTTTACGTCGTTATTATATACGTCGCTACTACCTATGTTTATGTCTATTACTGGGTTATCAGAGTACTGGATTTAAAGCCGCTAAAATTATATTTCTCTTTAATTTTAGCATGACACTGAGCACGCACCGATACTTGGCGTTATTGATCCCCGATGGAATTTGGTTTGTGTGGTCATTTTATTGGTTTGTTCAATCGTTCTTAGTATTAAGCTCAAAGTTAAAGTGGCGCTGCATGAAAGAAAAGCCAACTTTATAAATAAGGGGCACCCTAATATAGATACACACATATACGATATAGTAGAGATTAGAACTGCTAGGCTAAATTACTTGTGTCAGTGCGAAAAAGGTGATGCGAACTTGTTAAAATTGGCACTTTAGTGGTAAGCCGCAAAATGTAAACAAACTATTAAGACTAAAGCCGAAAAATTCAGTGGAAAAAATATTTTAGTAGGTACTTATAGAACGACTGAACATTATTACTACTGAATCATCATTACTGCTATTAGCATTGGGATGGAGTTCTTAATTCAAAGGCTCTTTCCACTCCAGTGCGCTGACTCAAAATAAGTTCTATCAATCGTTTCTAGGAAATTTTTGTGCGTATCTGGAATAAAAGCTGACCCATAAAATACAAATATACGAACAACACACAAAATTTTATAAATACGAAAACATACAAACTGAATTCATCTGCTACTTTGATTTGCAACTCTGTTTATATTTAGCTGCCATTCTTTTTAATTTATTTTAATGAGCGATAACTGAATCTACTTGGAAGCACTAAGCCATCCTTCACCTGTTCTTGCTTCTAATTCTTGGTCCCGACCTTCCCTCTATGCAATATTGAGGAGGATTGGGCAGATGCGCTCGTCCGATCATATTTGCATCAGAGTGGATGCATACTTTTTAACAATTTTTTGCGTCCTCTCTTTAGCATAGTAGAGCGTTTATTCCATCGTCAGGGATTGGGGTATCGAGCTCGTCATTCCTCTCGGCGTCAACCTTTTCTTTGTATTTGAAGTATTCGGGCCGTTTTTTGATGTTTGCTGGGGCTCGAAATTGGTAGAGCTTTTGTTTGTTATAACTCTTCGGTGAATACCTTCAAAACTGAAATAGTTGTTTTCACCAGAAGGAGAAGCCTTTAGACCAATACTGCTAAATGGAGTGACACTCATACTTTCTGCAGAGGTCAAGTACCTCGGCGTCATACAGGACAACAAGCATGTTGAGGACAGATCCAGGAAGGCAATCACCTTCTCTGAGTCTTACTACAAGTTATCAACAAGAATCCCCGAGAGGCACGAATATAATGACTTGCATATTCTAGACCCACAAGCTACCCCTAGCTTTACGAATGGTTCTAGGCGTAACAGCAAGGTGGGCAGCGGCGTCTGCCTGGATGATCTATCGCTCTCCTTTAACATTTGGCTACTGAGCCACTGCAGCGTATTCCAGGCTGAACTTACAGCCATAAAGGGAGCTGGGCACTGGCTGCTCTCCAAAACCTGCACATCCGTGCCAATATACTCCGGCACTCAAGAAGCGATCAAAGCCCTTCAGGGCAGTAACACTTCTTAGAAGGTAACACTCGACTGCTGGCAATCGTTCAATCAACTGGCTTCGATATAATCCACAGCATGGATATGGGATCCAGGCCATAGCGGCACATCCGGAAACTGTCTGGCTGACGAGATGGCAGGCCACAGTGCAATTGAAAGTTAACTTGCTACGTGCAAGCATTGACTTTTGCGTCAATTCGGCAATAAAGGTAATTTTAGGTGCCCAGGCAAACATGGCCCCGCCACTGTAGGAAAAGTACCGAGTCCATACTCAACCTTAAGCGGGCCTTCCTAGGCCCTTGCTCGGGGTACTCACGGACACTTCTGATGGGAATACATTGTTAAAGCATGACTTCCGTCGCCGCTGCAGGGACGAAGAGGGGCAGGTGTCCCGAACTAGCTAGGACTCATATGGAGTGCTTAAACAAGTGCTTCTTCACAAATTTAGTGGAAGTAGGCTCTGCTGAAATCGAAGACATTTTGCGCTACATTATGCCAACAAGCTGGTTCAACTTCCTGAACGTCCAGGGAAGGAAGGGATTTTAGGCCTATTTAGTGGTATCACAATGGGCAATCCGGCCTAGCCATAACTCTTTGAAGCATCACTTGAAAAAAAATTAGAAAACGGTGACTCAAAATGTAAAAAGTTTTGCTGATATAGATATATCAACATTAGACTGGGTCAAATACAATTTTTTTATAATAATATTTTTTTTTTTTTTCAAAATATCGGCAAAAATAATGTAAAAGTTACTCTCTCTCTCTATGGCGCGATATACAACAGGTATATCATCATAAACCTCTTCCAATTTGTGGTGTGCCGATTTGAATTTTCCCTACAAATTGGTGGGACCTACAGTTTTTTGCCGACTCCGAACGGCATCTACAAAGAAGACGAATTTTTTGCTGAGAAGCCTGTAAAAGTTACAGATTAATATTAATTTTCCATTGTAGCTTTTTTAAGACTAATGAGATCAGTCTGCCTTAAACCCTTCAATCTGTATTTATCCTTTTTTTATTTTACTAATTTTAGTTTTTTTTCCAAATTTCAAAAGTAAAAACGGAAGACCATACATGTGCAAAGCTTGATTACTCTGGAACGGCACACCTCACGAAAATACTCTCCAAAACTTTTTTGTGGGGAATTCCATATCCTAAAAAATTATATACGGAAAATTTTTTTACTTCAATAGTTTGACACTTAAACACCAAGAATGAGATCTGTCCTAAAACTAGACTAGCAAGGATAGAGCACTAGAAATTAATATTAAGAGCTGTAAATTTTATAGTGTCTTTTTCCGATTTCTTTAACAAAAACATCTCTGCATATAATAACATTGTAACAGATCGATTTCTGTACATTACAGATATTCAAGAAAAATGGATAGGAGAGATCATTATTGAGCCAAGAGAATCCAAAGCCACAATTTTCAGAATCTTTTTCTGTCTGTATATTTGGGCGCGTATCGGTCAAAACCCGCTGAATATAATTGTATGTAACTTTCACCGTTTCTTAACTAAATGCCTAACATAAAATTTAAGACATCCCTATTTCGATAACTCAACCGGTTTTGCAAATGTCGACCAATTTGAAAAAGGTAATCTTTAGTCACACTTTTATCGTTTTTATGCTTCGAATGCAATTAAAAAAACATTTCACTTTAGTTGATTTGGTTTTGTGTTTTTCCGACAGGGTGGATACTGGATTTATATTGGAACGAATTTTCGTCATCCCTTGTCAATTTTGGTTTTGTAACAAACCGGTTTCGGCGAATCGCCATCTTCAGTGCTTGATTTTGTTCTGATATGTGTCTATCCGTTGTCATGGATTTTTCTTCTGCGTTGTGTCTTTTTTGTGATCCATGGTTCCTTCGGAGTTGGAAATATACACCATTTCTGCCGCAATATTTGAACCGCTAAAACTAATTTACAGAGGACCAAACAACACCGCAGGTACAATAACAAAACGAGTAACAATAAACGAGCACACACACAAAACAAATCAGAAAACAAAAATCACTGACTTCTACATGACTAACGAGCGTCAAAAACCCACCCTTAAGTATACACTAAACATTACCTGACCTAACATCCTCAAACTAATTATCTGATATAACACCACAACTAAGAATCGAGCGTTAAAAACAACCCTCATTGCAGGTACCCGTTCGGATACGTTCGTTAGACACGACCCATATACACGAATACTAACACTACCTGATACAGCATCCAGACTATAAAAAAATGACAACGGATAGACACAGATCAGAACGAAATCAAGCACTGAAGATGGCGATTCGCCGAAAACGGTTTGTTACAAAACCAAAATTGACAAGGGATGACGAAAATTCGTTCCAATATAAATCCATTTCACTTTACCATAGTGTAATATTTTGCAAAATGTGCTTATCAATTAGCTACTCTCAATGAAATCTTCAACAATGTATATTTTTTTCTTTCAATAATGGTGTTCAATTGGAGTAAACAATAATACGATAATGTATGATATACGAGTATGTGAACTAAATTTTAAGTGCTTTATCTAAGTAAGTAATATTTACCTGCGAATGTTCCTGATTCATCTCATTAAAATTTCGCGTTGCAAAAGATCCGCATAAAATTTCCGTTTAATCGACAATATTTATTTTTTGCTCTATATACCCACCTAAGCAAACATTCATACAAACATACATATTTGCTCACTAGATGATACTAACTAAACACAAAGTAAAGTATTCATTTATCATTTATCAGTAATAAGAAGAACTAAAAAATTTAAATTCTTTTAATCATTTATATTTACATAATGTAGTCATAAACTTTCAAGATGTGTATGTCAGGTTGTTTATCATAAAGTGGAAATTATTGTGTACAATCTGATAGTGCCTTGAACTGACTAGCACACTTTTGTAGATATAAAAATGTAATAAAATTTGTTTCTTAACGTTGACTAGTACTTATAGCTGTATGTGTGTAATAAAGGGTGTAATAAAGCCTTTGCAGACTACAGACTACGGTATAAACTCATTAAACTGTAAATCTAATTTGTCAAAACACCATAAAGTTATTAAAGATCACTTAATATTTTGAAGGAAAAAGTATAATGCAAATATGCCTATTAGAGCTTATCAGAAAGCAAGAGTTCGCGATATACGCCCGATATACGATATGAAGTATTTTTGCAAGGCCTTTTAACGTTTTTTTTTTCATTTCTTTGTAATGAACTAGATGCCCACGGTCGTGCGAGACTTCAACACGCACTCAAATATAGTGAGTCTATCGTAGGGAGCGCGATAAAAGCTGCCAAATCCACTTTCTACACAAACGATTTTTTACTGCTGCTGAAAAGGATCGATAAAACTTTTTGGAAAAAAAACCTTATAACTTAAAAAAATAAAAAAAAAGCTGTAAACTCCATAAATTTTATAGATTTTAAAACCCTAAAGCCTGAGTTTAGTTTTTATTTAATAGAGCTTTCTGGTTCCACTGCAAAATTTTCGTGAAGGAAAGAATTTATCCTATATTACAATATAGACCTCCGGCAATACATCAGTGCAGAAATTATTAAATTCCATGTTGTAGTTATTTAGTGATGCACACACAAACATGCATACAGAAAGATAGGCTTCTGTTGCGCTAATTAAGACTACTCATACGCAATCAAAATCGAATTCAAAATGGAATGTATTGATCAAATATGAGTTTTTAACATTAATAGGAAAGAAACAAGCCACGATGCTCATCGGTTTTTTTTATTTTTGCTCTAGGCTACTATGAAATTGTTTATATCCTATCACTAAGAGATGGTCCAGCCAATTTCTTCCTCAATTTTGTTTTGGAAATTGAACTCACCTATTTACACTTAGTTTAAATTGAAATATATAAAGCTTAAACCCAAGCAATTTACGTGGCTATATCCGCTGTTTGGATCATCTAATCCATCTCCATTTCTTTGATTTTATATACTCCATGGAGCACCTACGTAAGATTACTTTTAAAATGCTTCGCTGGCTATCGAAAATCGAATTTCAAATTCGTATTATGAGTAGCGCATCGGTGTCGAAATTTTCGTTGTGTATCTACTTTTTGATCGAATAGGATTTTGCTGTCTACGCTGTATCGACTTATTACAAAATTGCTTAAAATCTAAGGTATTTGTATTTATTTTCTACTTTTATTCATTTAAAATACTTATGTTTATCTATTTGTATTAATTTTATATAGGTCTAAGGTCGTGCGTGCAAAACAACAGCTAGAAATGTTGGCCACAAATGGAGTAAAATCCGAATATAGCGAAAGTTGTTTGCACAAAAATGCAGACTGCAAAAAATTGGGAAGAAATCAGTTCCAAGGAATGGAATTTTATCTATTAATAACGTTTTTTAAAACATCTAGCACCTCTGATAACACCACAGATCTAGCAGTTGAGCAAGTTCAAGGGCATTCTCGTTCCCAATTCTCAGTAGGTATAATCCCTGAGCACAAAATCTAACAACTGTTGCCAATAATAAAATACAGGGTGGCGCAAAAGCAATCCTCCTATCAGAAAATGCTATAAATTTTGCGATTGGCCCTTAAAGTCAGTTCTGTTTTGACATTTGTGTAGTAAACACATGCGAAATACACGTTAATAAACAATGTTACGCTACACTGCTCCAGAACGCGGAATATTGCTGACTATTTATTTGACCAATAATCGGTCGGTGAAAAACGGTTACTGTGAATGGTGAGCGCTACAGAGCAATGATCGACGAGTTCTTTTTGCCGCAACTTGATGAATTGGGATTGGAAAACATGTGGTTCCAACAAGACGGTGCAACAGCACACCCTGCACGTGCCATAACCGATATGCTGAACATCGGAAGCTTACTTTTGCGCCACCTTGTATGTGGAATAGATTTGGCTCTTGCAGATTGTGTTAAGAGCTGTTGTTGTTGTTGTTGTGGTAACGACAAAATCACTCCCCGAAGGGTTTGAGGAGTGTTGTCGAATTAACCGTCCTTGGCCGGATTTGAACCCGGTACGCTCCGGTACTCCCTTGTGGTACTGCCCGTCATATCACCCCTCCTTCCGTAAGGAAGGATAAGATGGGTAATGAGAGGTGAGAGACATCATATCGGTAGACCAACCATCGAGTTGCACATCATTACCTTTGTGCATATTAGTCGCCTCTTACGACCGGTATGCCTACCTCGAGCATATTCTAAACCCCTAACCCGCAGGGGCTGTGTTAAGAGCTCGTCTGTGCTGAAGATCAAGCCAATAAACGCTTCTTTGGACAGTCCAAAATTCTTTATAAATCGATAAATATAATTTACATTTGCAACACACTGATTAACTTATTTAAAAAGCTATACGGACACAGCGATATTCATTATGTTCAAGAACTTATTTTGTTTGTATTCTTGAAAATACATAAAAACATATAGCATTTTATTTGTTTTGTTGATTTACACTTATTTTAAATCACAGCTGACAGCAATGTACTATTGTGAACAGTTGAATCCATCGAAATTCACAATTACGCTAGTCTTCATCGAATGGCTGTGGTAAAACCAAATGAAAATTCGTTCGATCAGCTCTTTCGACCACAGTCGAAGATCGAATTTTTCTCTTAAATCTTAAGCGAGTCCATTATAAGTAGATTACACTGTAATTTGTGTGCTAAATCGCAATTGTTATGAGCTACAAGTAAAGCACTTACCTAGATGCTTTAATATTAAAGGTCACTTCAAACTTATCTACCATTTCATTTTCGTTTCGACTTTTAATTTTTTGTCTGTAAGAAATCAGATTTTCATTTGAGACAGAGAAAACAAATGTTGTCTGAAAATGGAACACGCTAATGTACACTTACTATGTAAGCATTATTAAAATCTTCTTATTTTGTACGCAGTCGTCTTAACTGTGCAACGCCGATTTATACTTTATTTTATACTTTAATAAAGTATAAATTCAAAGTGGTTCACACTAGAAATTTTAAGCCTCAAATGGTGTTTGTCACTGAGTATTTTGGTTGCCAACTCAGGGGCCGAATTGTGACATATGTTCCATGATCGTAGATACTTAATTAGAATTCATGCGACCACAATATATGATTCGGTATTTGTAATTATCTAGGCCTTTTTTTGTAATGTAAGATACTTATGTAAATGTGACAAGATTTAAATATATTTTACTTACTTCTTTTTCGAGGACTACAATAATGAAATTTAGGCCCATAATACAATTCTTGTGAACTATAGTCGCACGATATTTTAAATTCGCTTTATCTCACAATTTCTGTGTTTCTTAAAGAAAAGGTTTCGCTAAAATTATTCTTAAAACATTAGACCATACAAAGGTTAATATGAGATGGCAAATATTATTCACATTGTTATCGCCATGGCAAATGAAATGAAATGTTTAAAACTTACAGTCAGTGTTTGTGTGTTTAATATCATCTATAGCACGTGAGTATAACGCAAATTTATGGTTTTGCATGTTAACGTATGAAAACAATTTCTAAAAAAGACATACATGAAAACACAAATATGGATGTCGTATGTACATATATTTAACTTTTTATGCGGGTAAATAAAACAATGCCAAATTTAAAAAATGTGTGCAAACAAAATGGGTGTACTTAACTCAAGAGTCATAGAAACTAGAGAAGAAAGGAAAATGTTGTAGAAAGGAAACGATTATAAAACAGACACATTTTGCAGGTGACATCAAGTTGAAGGCAACAAAAAAACAAACAACAGCATAGGTAGACAGTTCAAATAAAAAACTTATGTGTTTGCCTATGTCGACTTGGATAGGCGTCACTGTACCGGGTTTACTGGGTCCAGGCTTTATATAATTGCAATACGTTGTACCTACAGTAGATGATATCTGCACATATACATATGTATTATATATCAATACAGGGTGGCTGATGAATTTTGCTACATTAAGAAACTCAAATAATTTTTTTTTCAGTGTATGGAATTCATTTTTCTTTTATTCATGTTAAAGCTCATTAAATTTTATTAAATATAGCTTAATTAGTTTTAAAAATAATGGAATTTAAATGCCCCCCCTGCTCGTCGATGCATGTGCGGCATCTTACCAAAAAGTTGTTCATTACTGCTTGGAGAGTTGAGACAGGAATAGCCGCAATTGTTTCTCGAATGGATTGCCTTAGTTCATTCAAATTTGTTGGTTTTGCTTTGAAGACTTCCTGTTTGCAATAACCCCACAAGAAAAAGTCAGGTGCAGTAAGGTCAGGCGACCTGGGTGGCCAACGGAATGTGGAGTTTCTGGATATCAGCTTATTGGGAAATTTTCGTCGCAATTCTGTCATAACAGGTTGGGCTATATGAGGAGCTGCACCATCTTGCTGAAACCACACAGAGTTGAAAGAAATTCTCATTCGGCGTAATTCTGGATAGAAAAACTCTCTCAACATGCTCAAGTAACGGTCTCCAGTAACCGTAACGGTGTGACCGTTTTCTTCGAAGAAGTGGGGCCCGACAATGCAGCGGGATGAAACTGCACACCACACTGTGACACGAAGTGGATGCAATTCCGTCTCATGGAGTATCTGTGGGTTGGAAGCACTCCATATTCGACAATTTTGTTTGTTTATGTTGCCGTTTAAATCGAAATGGGCCTCGTCAGACATGAAAAGACAGTTCAACATGTTTCCATCCTCTTCCACCATTTGAAGCATCTTCTGGCAAAATTCCAAGCGAATCGGCAAGTCTGCAGCGTTCAGTTTGTTGGCCATTTGAATTTTATATGGGAATAAGTCCAAATCTTTGTGCATAATTGACTGTAATGACTGTCTGCTTACACCCATTTGAGCAGATAAGCTTCTTGTCGAAACACGTGGATTGTTTTGTATGGCAGCAGCTACAGCAGCGATTGTTTCCTCCGTTCGAACTGAAGGGTTTCGATGGTAAGGTCTTCTGTTGACTGTCCCATGCTCGGCAAAATTGTTTACAAGTCTTATTATGGTCCATCTGCTCGGAGGATTGCCGCCAAACGTGCGCCTATACTCTCTTTGAACGGAAACTACGGACTCCAGTGCGTGATAGCGGCGGACAATCAAAATTCTTGTTTCAGTGTCCCAGTTATCCATTTTTGTTAAATGTAAAAGTCAATCTGCAAAATAAAAAAAAAATGAACCGGATTCATTAAATAGAAAAAAAGTTATTTAATTTTTTTTTGGTAGCGGCTTTCATCAGCCACCCTGTATGTATATTATTTTAGAAAGTAGGTGGTGTGACGCCCCCTACAAGAAAAAAGCTGAATTCGCTATGTATCCAGAGCTATTCAGCTTAATAATTTTTGTTTATTTTGTATACCAACTATTAAGTTGAATTGTTGTTTTTACTGGCTTTACATTTTTAAAATATTCAATACTATAACTGAGCTCAACGCCAAGAATAATATTTTTTTATGAAATTATTATTATGAATTATGAATGTTTTTATTTTTAATAAATATTTTTTAATTAATTATTGAAAGTTTTTAGTAAAGCTGTCTTCGGTAATTCAAGCTCATCTCAAGTCACTAAATTTGAGATTTTTCATTAGTGACGTTTTTCCAGACTTGAGCTGATTTTGGTATTCTGTAAGAGAAAATCACAATAAATTCACCAATTACATGTGGTGAAAACCAACATGTATAAGTACAGTTAGTGACAGCGGTGCACAGGAAATCCCAATAGAACCCGTAGTAAGCATCATGGCCACACTTTGTGCGTCACAGGTTGGAACCTATTGAGTTAAATTTTATTTTTTAAAATATAAAAAACCCTTATAATCTAAAAATTAAATTTTTTATAATTCATAAAATGTTTAACAATATATTTTACTGTTTGTGACCTACCAAGAACCAGCTAATAAATTTAGTGAACTTTTTTGAGACTAGATATTGGCGGCCGCCGTGGTGTGAAGGTAGTGTTGCCGGCCTACCACACCGAAGGTCCATGGTTCGAGCCCTGGTACAGGTAACATCAAAAGTGATTTGAAAAAAGTTTTTCAAAACGGGGTCGCCCCTCGGCAGTGGTTTGGCAAACTCTCCGAGTGTATTTCTGCCATGACAGGCTTCTCAGCAAAAATTCGTCTCCTTTGTAGATGCCGTTCGGAGTCGGCAAAAAACTGTAGGTCCCACCAATTTGTAGGGAAAATTCAAATCGGCACACCACAAATTGGAAGAGAAGCTTGGCGCAAAAATCTCTTAGGAGGTTTATGATGATATACCTGTTGTATATCGCGCCATAGAGAGAGAGAGTTTGATTTTTTTCGCTTGTAATAAGTTGAGTCCAGGAGCTATCCCTTGAGCATAATTCTTTGTATCTTGGTCAAACACAAGTCTATTGATAAGTTACCTAAGCTGTAAGATAGCTCCGAACATTTCCGTCGGACGCCATAAACACGACGATTCACGTTATAAACAGCTGATATCAGTGAAATTAATTCAAATGCTAAATCTGACATTAATTCCCATTGACATTATTGCAAGTCACCAATATATCATATATCCGTCACTTTTGCAAATTTTTTTTCAAATCAACCAAATATGTTTTAATGTTTAAAACTTTCCATTTACACCTTAAATGTAGTTTACTTTGTTTCGTCGTACATATGAATGTTCAAATATTTATCAATTAAAACTTTGCATGAATTGAAGTTGTTGCTAAAAATCTGTTTAAATATTTATTTAAGTAGGTGCGAAAGACAAACATCATCTTAAATAAATATGGTTCGAACCAAACAAGGAACGAAAAGAATGACAGAATGTTGCGAATCATCTCCTTGGTTTAAATCCAAGACGCCTTTATATTCTTTTTTGGATATATATAATTAAAAAACTTATTTTCGCAATGCATATAATAGGTATAAAGTGATACTTAATTTAATAGTTCCTAACATTTTCAAGATTTATTTTTGTTTTATTATTTTTTTATTTAAAACGGATGTACCTATTACAATAATTTTGGTGCATTTTTTCGGAACTTAATTGTTAACTCACAAATTATTTATTGGTAGTATTGTTGGCGTTTTAGTTCACTTCTCATACGATCAGTCCTTTGAACTAGTTCTTTAGAATCTTAGTTTGATTAATTAATTGAACTGTAGTTTAAAGAATTGCACTAGTCCAATACTAACACCTTTTAGGGACCCTTCACTATACTGCAAGCTTGACCGAGAATTTTTAAGTGTTAGTGCACTAGGCGGTTCTCGTGTCACATCTACATGCATTCGTGTTTCTGCCGGCGTTGATTGGCTAAAATCTAAAATGTTGGATTTCTTAATTTTTGAGGGTGGTAATATTGTCCTGCGCTAGGCAAAGGCGCAAGTGGAAGTTATTGCGCTAGAGTTGGTGGTGCAATTGCCTAGCGCAGCACAACAATAGTACCCTGCTCTTCAATTATGACCCGAGACGATCAAAATTACCATGTGTCAATGTGCGATTCACTACGCCAAAGAATTTCATTTGAATCAGAGAAGTCTTAACTATGATAATAGTTGCGTTCCAATCAGCTATCCAGATCAGTATTATGATCAAGATCTCACGGGAACGATACGGATCAGTAGTATGAAAGTTGTTTGTGTATATATGTGTGTCTGTGCTACCAAGCAAATAAGGGTTGGCTGTCAAAAAATCACTACAAGAAACTAAACGAACAGAGCTGCTATACGAATCCGAAATTGATTCAGATAAATATCAAGATCACAACGTTGTTGTTGCATTTACATGCAAAATTTCTATCTGAATCTGGATCATTCCTGATTAGAACACGCCTATTGCTGTTGCATTTACAAAATTTTTATATGCATCTGGATCACTCCTGACCTTGTAAAATATGTAAATTTATTATTTTAATTTTATTTATATTTATTACATTTTTATAATATATATATTATAATTATCATTTGATACATTAACTTTTGGGGAAAAGGTTTGGTGTTTTAAATACAGGGTGTTTTTTTTACAGGTTTGTTTTTCGAATAGAGATAAAACTGGCATTTTGTGGTCAAATCTGGCAACTCTAATGTCATTTATGTTCAGTTTGGTTTGCCATTTCATCATGAACAGGTTGACAAAAGAACAACGCTTGCAAATCGTGCAAATTTATTTCGAAAATAATGGTTCAGTTCGCGAAGTTTACCGTGAGCTCCGTCCATTTTATGGTCGACATAATCGTCCATCAGAGCAATTAATTCGGTTAACCATGGATCGTTTTCGCACTACGTTTACTCTATGTGATAATACGCATCCGCAGAGACGTCGAACAGTGCGCACCGAAGAAACAATTGCCGCTGTAGAGCAAAGTGTTGAAGAGGACCCGAATGAATCGATTCGCCACCGTGCACAGCAATTGGAGCTTTGTCCATCAACTTTATGGAAGATTTTGCGCAAAGATCTTGGCTTGCGACCTTACAAGATCCAGCTTGTGCAAGAATTAAA
This sequence comes from Merzomyia westermanni, assembly GCA_949987695.1. NCBI lineage: Eukaryota > Metazoa > Arthropoda > Insecta > Diptera > Tephritidae > Merzomyia > Merzomyia westermanni. The sequence goes on from OX465288.1 coordinate 190,267,158, forward strand.
GCCGCGAGACCATGCAATGCGTCGTGATTTTGGTGTATGGGCCGAAAATGAGATTGATTTCGATGCTGATTTTCATCGCAAAATTTTGTTCAGTGATGAGGCTCATTTTTGGTTGAATGGCTACGTCAACAAGCAAAATTGCCGCATTTGGAGTGAAGAGAATCCACATGAGACCCTTGAAACGCCATTACATCCACAAAAACTGACTGTTTGGTGTGCTCTATGGGCTGGTGGAGTCATTGGGCCATACTTCTTCCGCAATAATGCTGGAGAGGCAGCTACCGTTAATGGAGACCGGTATAGAGCCATGATAACCGACTATTTTGTTCCCGAATTGGATGGCATGAATGTGGATGAGTTGTGGTTCCAACAAGACGGCGCTACATGCCACACAGCGCACGTCACAATCGATTTATTGAAGGAAACATTCGATGAGCGCATAATTTCGCGGAATGGACCTGTCAATTGGCCACCAAGGTCGTGTGATTTGACACCATTGGATTATTTTCTTTGGGGATATGTGAAGTCGCTCGTCTACACCAACAAACCAGAAACGTTAGGGGAATTGGAAGCCAACATTCGTGGCGTTATTGCCGACATACGGCCCCATATGCTCGAAAAAGTGGTTGAAAATTGGACCTGTAGAATTGGCTTTATTCGAGCCAGCCGCGGCGACCACATGCCCGAAATCATATTTAAACATTAATGGCATAAAATTATCCTTCCAATAAAGCCAAATTGATGGACATTAAAACGATTTTCTTGTGTTTTATTTCAATTCGAAGTTCTATACCCCTAAAAAAAACACCCTTTACATTTTCTTTCCATGTATTGGTGCATCGGAGATGCAGGTTTTGTTGGATTGGCATTTGTTAACTTCCTTTGAGCCGTAAGTACGTACTCTACATAAAAGGCCTGTAAATTGAACTTTAAAAGGTTGAACTAGCAACACTGTTTCTAGGATTTCTTCATCAATTATTGGCGCTAAACTTGCTATCCGATTTAGCCGTTGCGTAAGCAATCATGACAGTCATAAATTCTCAGCGATAACTGCCACCATCTGGACGAACCAAGTTAGAACTAGTCATCACAAACTGTTTTTTGTTTTTGTCAGATAAGTGGGGTCTTCAGTCCCATCTTCTTCATCATCAAACACAATCTTCACATTTCTGGCAACTTAACGTGTGGTAAAATTTTGTAGGATTTTATAAATTATTTCTTCTTTAAATGGCCTGGGCGATTTTGACCGTCCAACATAGCTCGCCAGTCGTTTTTGCGCCAACTGGCGCCAATTGGAAACACCGCGGGATCGCAAATCGGTCTCCACTTGGTCCTTCCATCGGAGTGGTGGTCTCCCTCTTCCTCTGCTTCCATCGGTGGGTGCCGATAAGAATACCTTCTGGGCTGGAGCATCTTCGCTCATTCGCACTACGTGGCCTAGCCAGCGAAGCCGCTGTGTTTTAATTCGCTGAACTATGTCGGCGTCTGCGTAAAGTTCATACAGCTCATCATTAAATCTTCTTCGGTACTCGCCGTCGCCAACGCGTAGAGGTCCACAAATCTTTCGAAGAACCTTTCTCTCGAATACTCCCAAAGCCGCCTCATCAGATGTCGTTAGTGTTCACGCTTCTGCACCATATAGCAGGACGGGTGCGATGAGTGACTTATAGAGTGTTATTTTCGTACGTCGAGAGAGGACTTTACTTTTCAATTGCCTACTCAGTCCGAAGTAGCATTTGTTTGCAAGAGTAATTCTTCGTCGGATTTCTAGGCTAACATTATTGTTGGTGTTAATGCTGGTTCCCAGGTAAACGAAGTCCTTTACTATTTCGAAACTATTGCTTCCAACAGTGGCTTGGTTGCCAAGGCGTGAATGCGCTGACTCTTTGCATGATGACAGAAGGTACTTCGTTTTGCCCTCGTTCACCACCAATCCCATTTTCTCCGCTTCTTTTTCTAATTTGGAGTAAGCAGATAAATTATTTATAATATAGTTTAATTTTCATTTGAAAATTATACAATTCGTTATTTTATCGTAAGCAAAGTTCAAATAAATAAGAAACAATCTTTTAATATTCGCATAATGAAACAGGAAATAAATTTAGAAATAATTATGATATTCCATGTTGCAATATTTAAGCTTGTGAAATAACCAAGAGTACTCGTACTTCGCTGTAGGATGAACAATTAAAAATACACAAAAGTGAAATCATAACTCATGTTATTATAATTATTACACATAGATTTGTACATATAGGTATTGCATCTGAATTGCAACGTTGCGCTTCGATGAACGCTGTGGAATGCTATATTTTCAGCTGTGACGTCACAACCAAAACAATGAGCACCAAGCAAAAGTGGTGCGAAAAAGTATGAAAAACTTCAAAACAAATATGTTACTGACAAACAAATTCACTTAACGGTGTTTTTTTTAGAGTTTTTCGTATTGCAGCATTTGCATTCAAATTCTTTCGCCGATTTGTTTTGATATTCTATTTTCGCTTCCGTTTCGACGCTAAACAATCGCACAAGTTCGATCACACAAATACACATTTATACATGAGCACAGCTTCATTCAACTAGCGTTACAGATGTAAATACGAGGGTGGATCATTATGAGGCTGCTTAGCTTAGTTTTATGCTACATAGGTCCACATATTTATATTAAGGACTCTATGTCCCAATTAAGAATGTTGGAGAATATGGTACACCACCCGGCTATGACAAGTAACGGATACTCAATTAATTGACGCCTAACCGTTTAAAGGGGCTTAGGTTTAAAAATGAGAAGCTGGGCACCACAAATTGGAAGATAATGCTGGCCTAAATCTCCTCGAAGGTATTTCGGGCAAAATTATTATTATTACTAGTATCTCACGGGGTCGAAATTTAACCAACTTTAATTGGGTTAACTTGTTAAATACTCTGTTCCTCTTTTTCTCCAGAACTCCCCAGAGTCTTTAACAGTTGAGAAATTTGTGTTCGTCGAATTTACTATAGTTGAGTTCAGGGCCGCTTTAATAAAAGCCGGTGAAAATCAGTCAATTAAACCCCGATTATCCTTAAAAGGAGATGTTGAAAATGGTATTTAGGAATGATCGAAAGCCCACCGTCAACACTACCATCCCTTTCAGCTTATGCTCAATATTTGAAAAGCTTACTTCTAATACCATTAGATTTGATGCAGATATACCAACAACATAGACTAACAATATAAATAATAGTTAGTTAGAATCATGCTATACCTAGCAAATTTGATAAACGTAGCGACCGCGGTTGCCATTTTGGAGCAGTTTTTTTTGTGTACAGATGCTAAAATTTCCAACTTGATTAATTAATTTAAAATTTTTAATTATATAAAAATCGTAAGAATAGAGACCTCTGAGAAAATAAAACTTTGATTGCGATTTCTAAAAAAATACTTAAAAAAAAAGTAAGGTTAATAGAAATAAATAGAATTTTTTTTTTTTTTGCTGACTTGCAATTTCAGTCGTTGTCGTTGCTTATCAACACAAGCCAATTTTTCCTCAAGGGAGATCAAGTCATCCTCCACCAGTTTTTGTTCATATCATTCAGGGTGCGGTAGGACCAAAATTCAGCCGGTGAATTGTTTTTTATAGCCCAAAGGGTATCTCATCTTTAGAACCTGTTCATAATTAGTGGAATTCACTAACTTATAACGATGTGATTTTTCGAAATTTTAACTAAAGATTTGGTCGCCAGCATTATCGATTGTGCTATTCACTTAGCTATGCCGATTCGGGCTTAGGATGCCTCATCACGTGACAAAACGTACGCTAAGTACTCAAATTCCATATATTTTATAATAATAATCGTAATATATAAATAGTTTTGGCTAAAAGCCTCAAATTATTTGTTGTTTATTTAGCAACACAATAAACGAATTTCGATAAAAAAAAGGTTCGTGAATGCCGAAATCGTTATAGTCATCGGTTAGATAAAATATCGATTGCGAATGCCATTATGAAGTTTAGTGTATTCCATTACGGGACAAGCAACACTTTATCGTAAGAGTGAGAATTACTTTACTCACATTATTTTCGGATGTCAATTCTGACATGCAAGAAATCTACAAAGGGTTGGTGTGTGGCGATTCTCTTTTCAAAAGCATTCTCCAATATTTGGTGCATCGTGAAGATCTGTTCGATGGTAGACTTACCAGTTCTAAAGCCTTACTTATAAATTCCAATCAGCTTGTCGAAGATGGGCTTCAGTTGTTTGTTACTACAACAATAAAAACATTAAATCCGAGCTTCATTTAACGCCAAGTAAGAAACTCATCAGCAATCCCTCGTGTAGCAAGACGTGCGGTTTTCTCATTTCGTATTTTGTGCGAAAAACGGTAATATTTCTACTTGTGTTGCTGATTTGCAATTATAATTTGCAAAAATTTATTTATTACGTGTATGATTATATTTATACATACATATGTGATATACAAACTAATATATTTACATATGATATGTATGTATGAACTTATATAGGGGTGACTCACCAAGAAGTTGGATCCACCAGAATGGGAAAATTTGGTATGCCTTTAAAAATCGGGGTTTCGTGAATATTTCTACCAAAAAATTATCTCTGATAATATAGTAATATTCAAATTTTTCTTAAGCATATAATTCAAACAATATCAAAATTTCCAAATTTTCGAACAATATGAAATGTTCCATGATTGATTCTTAAAAAATATAACGAAAAGCTCAACAGATAGTTTACAGTTTTGTTTTAACTGGAGCTTTTAAGGCAACGCATTCTAAAAATAGAGGTTTCGTTTTTTTTTTTGTTTTATATAAAGAGTGAGACACTCTAATGTACTAGTTTTCTAGTACTAGATTTCGTTGGTCTTAGCTTTAGCCACGTTTTCATATACATATACGTTTTGCCGAATACGTACTTTACCGAAATCGCCATTGACTATTGACCGTTTAATTGGCATGCATAATTTATATGTACAGTCTGGCGTCTACAATTTTGCATATCCATACATATGTACCCTGCTGAAAATTTGACTAGCTCAGAACTAACCTTCTTTCTTTCCAGACTGAACTTTGACATGCCGAATGTTTGCCTAGCATGTGGTGTGTCCCTCATGACACCAACCATCGGTTCACTTAGTTGACGGCTCAAGCTCTTCTAACACGAACTTCACTCTGGTCCAACCCTATGAAACCCACTAGGACTTCCGTTAGAATATGTTGAAGGCAATGACAGGTAAGGCGATTGAAGACTAGGCAGGGTGAATCATTGTAAAAACAACGACAACGACAGTACTAGATCTAGCTAGTCTTTTGACTGTCATTTTTGTGACCAGTACAGAATGAGATAAGAAGTGCGTAGCTCTTGCGCCGCTTTCATAAAAGTCGGTTAACGTTAATCGCGGCTATTTTAACAGCTTGCCGAACAATTTTTCTTTTGAGTAAAATACTTCCATTTGGCACTCAGCGTCATATCCGTAGATCAACCATCAAGTTGCACGTTGTTGTTGTTGTTGTAACGACAAAAACACTCCCCGAAGGTTTTGGTGCTGTCGAACTGACAGTCCTTGGCCGGATATGAACCCGGTACGCTCGGGTACTCCCTTGCGGTACTGCCCGACTGTCGTGGTAGCGATTAGGTATGACCAGTGGAAACATCTAGGTCATGTCACCCCTCCTTCCGTAAGGAAGGAGAGATGGGTAATGAGAGGTGAGAGGCATCATATCCGTAGATCAACCATCGAGTTGCACGTCATTACCTTTGTGCATATTAGTCGCCTCTTACGACCGGTATGTCTACTTCGGGCATATTCTAAACCCCTAACCCGCAGGGGGTATCAAGTTGCACGTCGTTACCCTATGGGCATTTTAGTCGCCTCTTACGACCGGCATACCTACCTCGGGCATATAATAACCCCCTAATCCGCAGGGGTTTATTAGTGTCAAAGAGCTCAGGTGTTCGTTTTCTAACATATCTATCTCAGAAACCTGATACCTAATCAGCTCAGCATCCGCAAGGCAGGAAGGACAGTTGGGGTAATGTATGTGTACAAGCATATACCATGCAAAGCAAACTGTTAACAATTCCACAACCCTCCGATGACTCTCAGTCCCGACTTACCGAACAATTCACCACGTCTCTGGTTTCGTTTTAAGGGGGAATGTTGAAAAACGCCGTTTTGATTGGGATCGATGATGTTTCACAGAAGTGACCGACATTTCATCACGGTTTTGTCCACTTTATTCTAATCCCGAGATGAAGTAACGTTCTTAACTGTTAAAATATTCTTCTGTAAAGTTCTTTTGTCGTGTCGGTTGACTTTTGTTTATATATGTGTGTGTGTGTATATAAAATGGTCACACAGCAATTATGAAATGTTAAAGGCCGATTTCACCATTTGCAGTTTAGTTGATGGAAGCCGTTCGGGTATCAGTCAAATAAGCCATTAACTTCTTTTGGCTTTTTGATCCATAATAACGGTTAGCATTTTCATACCGACCAATCCCTGCAAAAGTAGAGTGGGTTTGAGTGAGCTAAACCTGAAGCATGCTTTTAGGCGGCACTTAAGTGAAGTCAGGCAAATGAATCGGTTTCAGTGTTCGGACTTCTGTCACTGAAGTGTGAAATTCATACCCGAGAAAGGCAGGCCATAGAAAATCTAAGGTACTAGTGGAAGCAATTAATGGATCAACGAACCAGATCTGTTAAATTCAAATTAGAATTAAAAAATCCATTTATTGGTAGGCTTTTTCAATTAATGGTTATGTTAATTTTTTTCAAAAATCTAGAGTAACTAATTGATTACTATTGGACAGAAATTAAAAGTAATAAAAAACAATACAAAAATTTAGTAACTGTGTACGACTGCCACAGAGTGCTAAAACACGTCCAAGAGGTATCAGAAAGTAGGGAAAGATATCAGGACGCGTATCGGTCTCAGGAATTATAATCCGGATCCGGAGAACAATTATTCTTAGTAGTTTGCAAGATATTTGCAAGAAAAGTAAAGAAAATTTTGTAATTTCCATGTGGTAGTTGTAGACACAGATATAAGTGTGCCGAAAAGTGTAGAAGTGTGTTTGCGCAGAAATATTGTACTGCACATAAATACCATAGATCACACCCCACACCTAGGGTAATTTTTCGGGGTTTTTTTGCAAATACGTGTCTGTTGATACCCATATCGACATTTTGAGTATTAGAACTCCGTGGCGGTCGTAAACAATTGAAAAAAGCTCATTTGTGAGGTTAATGTTGTGTTCAGCTGAGCCTGCATTTTGCATTTATCTCGCATTTTAGCGTTTAGCCCAAAATGCAGCATTTTTATCGCATTTACCATACAAATTTTGACGCCTAAATGCAACTTTATTTTTGCATTAGCGTTCTAAATGCGGAAATCAACCCTGCAATCTTCGAAGAAAATCGCGATTCGAATTTAAAAGAGTGGCAATATTGGCACTTTTTTCTTGGAATTCTCTCATTCTCTGTCATACGTAAACATTCAGCAAATTTATAATGATTTTCAAATTGTAATTTATCGCGCGTGTTGTGTGACATTGTTAATATAAAACCATCTACAAGTTTATCTGATGTTTGCGAACGGAGTTAAGCGAAAGATTTAAAAAAAATGTGTATATTTTTGCACACGTGCTGCAAATTTTCATAACCTCAAAAATGTTTGTAAACAAAAAACATATGACTCAAACTTAATGTGCATTTACAAAATGCGAAACCAATGTCCGAAAATGCGAAATTCCGCATTTTAAATTCAGCATGAAAAGCACATAAAGCTCCGAGAAATGTGCGTTTTATGGCTCCGAATGGAGTCTTTTTTTCCAACTTTTGGTTACCTGGGTTTTTTTTTACCACGGTAGTGGTGCTTATGCCCGTGGCGCCAACGGGGAAATCAGCCATTTCTGTTGTTTACATTCAATACAATGTTGCCATTGATCAGTTTTCATGCCTGCTAACTCAAACGTGTACTTTTGAAACATTTATTTTTCATATTATGAGTGTCCGAAATTAATATTAGATAATTATAGCCAGTCAATTTATTTAAAAGGAACAACTTAATTCAGGTTATTTCAACATTACTACGGAAATTTAAAAGGTATTTTGAGTTATTTTTGTAAAGCATTTGCAAACGATCCATAACCAGCATACACACGTATGAATAGGCAACACTGTCATATGAGAGAGCAATCAGCTGACACGTTCTTACGGAAAAAATCTAAATTTCTTTGATTTCTACGGAACGTTCTACGTATACGGAAAAATTTAACGTCGGTGAGTGTTCGTTTACATGTCACTCTCATAAAACAGGTCGTGTCAGCTGACACGTACTACGTACGTGCGTCGGTCGGTAATTGGACTATTAGCCATGGTCGTAGTACAGGGTGGCGCAAAAGTAATCCTCCTATCAGAAAATGCTATACATTTTGCGATTGGCCCCTAAAGTCAGTTCTGTTTTGACATTTGTGTAGTAAACACATGCAAAATACACGTTAATAAACAATGTGACGCTACACTGCTCCAGAACGCGGAATATTGCTGACTATTTATTTGACCAATAATCGGTCGGGGCCAAACGGTTACTGTGAATGGTGAGCGCTACAGAGCAATGATCAACGAGTTCTTTTTGCCGCAACTTGATGAATTGGGATTGGAAAACATGTGGTTCCAACAAGACGGTGCAACAGCACACACTGCACGTGCCACAACCGATATGCTGAACATCGGAAGCTTACTTTTGCGCCACCTTATATATGTCTACTAGTAGCGCAACTTACTCCGAATCTGCACACACACACAAACCACTCAGGGTGGATTGTATGCAATAATAAAACAATCAAATTCAAATACTGCAATATTGAACGTCAATACTTAAAACACCCAAATTATTGAATATAAAGCAGTTTTAAGACCTTGTCAGTTCCTGCAGAACGTACATTTCAGTTCAGCTTAAAGGTCAAATTAAAGTTTTTAGTTTAAAACAACTCTGAACGCGATTTCCTTCATTCCACTCTCTTGGAATACCTTCATCCACTACCTTCCACTCCGATTCGCAAAAGAAGATGCCAAACTAGTAGGGGTAAACAATGGCCATATGGGCCATGGTTGATAGGTTGCTTCTATTGAACGATGGCAACTCTAATAGGCAGATGTTCGATGGAACGATTGTGATTTTACGAAACGCAGAAAAATCGAAACAAATGTATAACAAGCAAAACAAAAGAAGAAGCAGCTGCAATAAAATTTTCGAGACATTTTTTTCGGGTAAAATATAATAAGTGAAAAGTTTCAACAATATTGCAAATTTCAATAGAAAACAAAGTAAAGATGTGTGGAGGATTTACTTGTTCCAAAAATGCACTAATTGCGCTTAATGTTTTATATGTGGTGAGTTCGTAAGAGTATTTTTTCAAGATGGCCTGACTATGTACCCCATGCTTGCGTGTGTATGCACCGGAGTACCAATGGGAATCTTTAGGACTTTATTGATTTTTACAACACGTCTCTTTGTTTAGTGTAAGTATGTATTCATATTAATAATGTGTGTATATTATTTGCCTTGCAGATGGTGGGATTCCTTTTGATTGGCGTTGGCGTTTACGCGCGTGCAGCTTCCTTAGTCACGAATTTACCTATTGTAGATGGCATTTTGGCCTGTGGGGTTATACTTATACTAATTTCAATACTTGGATTAGCTGGTGCTGTAAAACATCATCAAGTGATGCTGTTTTTCGTATCCTTTTTTAAACAAAAGTGTTGTATTCTGGAGTAGTTTTTGCGCAGTTCGATAATCTTAAAGATATTTGTAGAAAAAATATTTTACATTTTTTTCAGTAGCGACAAAAGAACTCCCCGATGATGGGAGTCTTGTCGGATATGGATCCAGTGCGCTCCGTTACCAGCACCTTGTCGTACAAGCCCTAGTCGCGGGAACTATTTAATATGTACAAACTCCTAGGTCATGTAACCCCATCCGTAGATCAACCATCAAGGTGCCCATCATTACCTTTTGTGCATATTAGTCGCCTTTTACGACAGGCATGTCTACCGCGGGTATATTTTCTTTATAAACGTACTAACTGAGAATTTTCTGCAAATGCTAGATCCACTTCGGTTTTAGACCTCGTCGCGTAGAGACAGCAAAAATATTCCTACTCCCCAACCAAATAAGAAAAACAGACTGCACCTTTGGTTGATGTGAAATTATTGGACCTCAGGGATATTTCTTGCTGGCTCCAAAATAGATTTATCGTTAAACTGACACTAATATCAAGTTAAAAAATCATGTAACTTACGAACTGAATCCTAATAAATAAAATAAAATTTCGATTTTAAAAAAAATTTACAATTCATAACTGATTAATGTGAATAACTGAAATAACGGATCTCCGCAAAAAACGGGAATTACCAAAAACGGAATAGTTACCATATGGGAATGTCGTCTTCATAATCACGAGGAAAAAATTTATATAACGAAATATTTTTTGGTATCGTTTCAAATTAAAGAACTTTAAAATAATAGAACTTTTAAAGAATAGAAAACTATATTATATTTATAATAATAACAAACTAAAAAAAACTATATTATACTTGAAATATTCATGTGCATACTGTAGTTATTGCAACCAAAAAGTTAATACCCGAAGGAAAAACAGAAAATGCAAATATAATTGCACTTGTACCTCTAGCAAGCTGCTCCACATGGTTCTGGCCATTACGGTATTACCTATGTGTACTGGTCGAGCAAACTGAGGAAAAACAACAATCCGAAGACATAATTTGAAGAGTACAACCTGGCTTTGGGATACACCAATCCCTGGTCATTCAACCGTATCCCAAAAAAAAAAAAATATTCTAGATATGTATTCTTGCTTCCAATGACTATTGAATCTGCGAATTTATTCACTTTAAACTTTTTCAAGAATTTAACACCATTTAAGTTTAAGGTATTGTTATGTCTAAGACAATAAGCTTGAGTCACCGTTGCCTCCAGTTTAAAAATACCTTTACAGATATGTTGTTTGCTACTATCAAATGCTTTCCTTAACTAAAAACTTTATCTTCATTACACAGTATATGATTATACTATTCATGCTCTTCCTCATTCAATTCTCCATTGCCAGTTCATGCTTGGCTGTAAGCTCTGAGCAGCAAAAGGAGTTCGCCGAAGATGGTTGGAATAATGTGCCAGATTCTATGCGTAAACAAGTACAAGATACATTTTTCTGCTGCGGCTTTAACGCAACAAATAGTGACATATCATGTGAAGCTGTCAATAAGGTATGCTGCCCAGTGTTAAGGAGCATTTGCACGTGCCCAACATGTATGCATGCGTTGGAGGATAAAATTAACTATGCTTTCAAATTATGCGGCGGTTTGGGTATATTCTTTAGTTTCACTGAGGTAAGAATGTTTTCCGTTATTTAATAATAAATGTCTATGTATGTAATATACTTTTACATTATTAAAAATAAAACCTTTTTCAATTTAAACATGCAAACATATATACCTAACATAGTTCATTGGTGTTTGGTTAACAGTACGCTATCGCAACCAAAAGGATCCACGCGGTTTGCCGAGTGCATTTTTATAAAGACCAAATGAGAACAGCATAACAAACTAAAAAGCATATATGTATATGACATACAAAAACCATCCGATCTTTACCACTCATCTTGTATTAACACAATCGTATAACAAGCACAAAACGAAACCATCGTCTTAGGTTATCATGCATTTATATATATATATAATATACACATTCATACGTTTCTAAATTAGAAGATTAGTCAAATACATACTAATGCATACTTTGCATATATTATATATACATACCTATAATGGAAAAAATACTATATGCATATTATATATACATACCTATAATGGAAAAAATACTATATGCATACAATCATTACATAAGATAGCTGTCTCAATGTAACAATTTCCCAATTATGTATTTATGTATGTACCTACATTATCGCATTTACTTTATAAAATAATATGAGAGAGTGCCAGTTTAATGGCAAATGTTCTTGCAGTTAGATTTTACTCAAAGCCCAATGTAAAGTGGGCATACAAATATTAATCGTAACCGCTGCTGATGAAATAATAGAGAATTTGTTTGGAATATGCAACTGACAACGCCACCTAAGTATACATTTAAATATACAAACGTATATGTATAGAATAAGCAACACGTTTACGGAATAATAAGCTAATATCCTTGCACGTGATCAGCAATTGGTGAGATGTAGCTTTATCACTGTAAATATCATTTCATATTTGGTTGCAGTTTAACATTTTCTATCATTTTAATATGATTTAAAGTTTATTTGGTAAATTTTGTATTTGTGCTTATTTTGGTTTCGAATTTAATTGCTAAACTTATAAAAAGTATACATTTTAGACGTCTGCCTATAACCCTTATTTGTTGCTCAATGCTAGATATAATTGATATAAGGGAAAGCGACAAGAAAAATAAGCTATCAGAAAAATTACAATCGCCTAGGGTCGCTGTTGTAGCCCAGCCTCAGTGTCCGAAATTGTCATAAATCTCTTGTAACAGGAGTCCTAGAAACGGGGAGTTTCAATAGGGTTGGATCAAAGTGAATTTGCTGTGGAAATAGTCTGCTCTGCCTATGAGTCGAGGTGCTTATTTTCAAACGACTTATTACCAAGATAACCCAAAGAAAGTTACATAAAAGTTAAAAAAAATCAGAATAGCGCTGAGAGCATAAAAAGAAATAGATTAGACTAATAAATTTATTGTTAACAGCATACTTAAAAAATACCCCTATAACCTTGTGTGGCACGAACATTTTATTTTAGAATTAGAATTAGTGAAATCGGCCCTTTACATTGGCAGATTTGCTCTTACGAAAATATTTTTAGTTTTATATATATTGTATTATTCACTTTTATTTCGAATGATCTAATTTTTTTTTCTTTTTTTATGCTTTTAAATCCTAATCAATTTAATATTTTTAACCATTTTTCAGGTACTGGCAGTCTTCTTGGCCCGGCGTTATCGCAATCAACACGATCCACATTATCCACCAGCGCGCGTAGTTTTTCCACACAATTACCAGTATTAGTACAGAAACAATATTTTGAGGAAATACAAAAAACCGGCAGCTACAAGTCCTTAAAATGCGGGTTGACAGCAAAATATTAAAATTTTAATATTTTTGAAAATTTCATTTGGTCTCTTGTTGGCATACATTTTTGAAAATAATTTTTTTTGTTGGATTTAACATACAAAATATTATATTTGTACTAATCCTGTTAAAATTTATAAATCACACTCATATATGTAGTTTTTAATGATTATTGTATTTAATTTTGAACAAATAACCAAATTTTGTAGACTCGTCGCAATTTTTTTAGGACTTAGCTTATTTGTTAAGCATTTGAGATTATTTTATAAACTTATTACATTACTCAATTTTACTAGTACATGACATATACATAAGTGTCACTATTTGTTTGTTTTATAATTTAAATTAAGTAAAAGTTAATTAAAACTACATTCATAAACACTAACTACTTTTGCTCAATAGCAATAGTTTGAAATTGTATTGTAGAGATTTTTTCATTCATGCATTAATTTAATATGAGTGGTTTTCCTTTAAATGTTTAAGAGTACGGAACACGTACGTTCACGCGCCTCGTTATATTGAATATATTAAGTATAACAAATGGTTTTGCAATACGTTCAAGTAACGAAGTATAGGCGATGTACGAGGTATTTAAGTGTCTAAGCGAATACCCATAATTATCCTTTACCACTAAAGGCAATCACAATGAAATTATTACAAATAAGTATAAGTATATATATAACTGTAGCACTTAAAAAGCCTATTCGATTGGAACTATTTTACTTAAGCATTTAGTCCTACTACAGCTTCCTAGCCACATGTACTTTAATAAGCGTTATTGCTGTATTTTTATTTCCAAAACCTACACAGATTTCCGACAATATTCTAACCTTTTATCACAATTTCACAAAGTAATCATTGTTAAATAATATACGTTTTCATAAATATACATATGTAAAATACATTGTTGTATTTAGTCAGCATATGTGCATACAATAAAATTATTAACACTTGTGGCTATAAACTTTAACATTTGTCCAGCCAAAAAATCATGGGTAAAAGCATTTAGCAAAGAAAATAATCGCGTTTTTGAATGTGGAATTTACTCATAGTATTTTAAATATATAAAGGCCTTTAACATATTTTTATATGGGATTTTAAAACTTATGTGCGAAAATTTTTTATAAAATGATTCCTTATGCAATTTTTATATATGTATCCTAAATATATATTCCGCTAATATACCTAAATATAGCTTTTAAGGTTTAGTACTGGTTTTTTCAGCCTGCGTTGGAATCATTTCAACCTATTCTGTACATCGTAAATTTTGCCTATGCTAAATTCGAAGACAAAACATGTAATAGGAAAATTTCAATATTGTGGCACGATTTACTCAAGACCCCAAACAAAATGGTACCTTCAGAAGTATTCTTCCCTCAACAGAAAATTTATTGTTTTATTAACTTCGTTCCGAAATCACAAGTGTGTACAAGTATTGTATGCAAACAAGCTGATAAAACATTCACTACACTACAATTGATAATCACTATTTACAGTTTCCTTTGTTGTTGATTTGATATTCACAATTGTTTTAAGTCAAGTCTACAGTTATAAAGGTCAACAAAATTTGTGTATTTTTTCTAAGTTTTTAAAATTTAATAGTTTGAAATTAAAATCAGACTTAAATCTTATTGGTTGTAAATTGTAATATACTTTAATAAAAACTGTTTAAAACTAAATTAAACAAATGAATGCTTCTAATACTGAATATTAATATCTTAATGACACTCCATGTGTAGTTACATATATGATAAATAAAATCCCACAATATTCTTTGTATTCTGTGCTGTGATTGGAATAAAAATGATCTTTAAAATGTACACAAGCAAAACCAAAATTTAAAATGATTTATGTTAATGCTATGGAAAGGTTGTGAACTTGTCATGCTGTTTGAGTGAATTGAATGAATATCCTGATAAAAATGAACCACTTTAGAAGGAAAATGCCTTTACGCTTTCATCCGCACTAAAACAAATCGGTTCCTTTTGACATTTCCTTAAGCGGTGCTAATTTGAAAATACCTTCATGAGTCTTCAAACTTTCCTTCACATTCATTGTAGAACTCTAGTAGACCTGTACGATGCTAACATTATCTTCCTGTTAATACAAATGCTAAATTTTTTTTTGTCGAGCAACCCTAATATACATGTACATATAAACAATAAAATTGTACTTGGCTGTTGAGTTGAATTTCAGATTCATACGGGTTTGTATTAACACCATAAATAAGTTTCGATTTAAATTTTAATGACATTTCTTCCTTATTTTCGCAACATGTATGTATGTAAATGGAGCTCATCATATCAAATGCAAAAACAACTGCGTTAATGTCGACAACTACCGACAACAGTAATATAGTGACATTGTTGTTTTTGCCGCTGTTGCTGTTTTCCTCTATCTATCCAACTTGCTTGATTCAAAAATTCAAGTACAATTTCCCTTGAATAATTTATTAAATTGTCGACCAACCGATTAACCACTTACCCTCGATTATTCGATTCATTCTTCGCTAATCGTTCCAACATAGCTCGCGAGTCGTTTCTTCGCTTTGGAAACTGGCGCCAAAGAGAGGCTTAAACATCCACCTGTTGTTTTCCATCTCATTGTGAACCTTCCTCTACTTCTGTTGCCGAATTTTGGTGTCGATAAGCGAACTATATATAGGGGCCTGAGCTTCTTAGTTCATTCGCATAATATGACCCAGCCATCGCTTTCTTTAGGTTTTATCTAACTCTATTCGCTTCTGATGAAGTTGATTTTTTTGGTAGCGGCAAACTCCCCTCCCGAAGGTTTAAAGGAGTCTTAGCGCTGTGGACAGTCCTTTACAGATATGTATCTCGTAAGCTCTGGGACTAGCATTTTCTGATACTAGCCCGACCGCAGAGGAAGCGATTTGTTTTAACCGACAAACCTTCATATTGTGTATTTTAGTCGCCTTTTACAACAGGCATAACTCCTATACGGACGAGGTGAATGGGATGCTGAACAACGGGTTAAGCAACTATCGGACATCATTCGCGTTTGGATCGAGTGATGTGATTTATTCTCACAATTATCTTTACGATATCCCTGGTAATATTCGCGCGTATCTCTTGGACGGAGTGGGAACAAGTGAACTGGACTTGACTGATGGTAGGATAATTGGAATTCCACCACTTCTTGCCAGGTGTTGTTTTACTTCTGGTCCGTTGTTGACGCCAAGCAATGAGGAGCTAGAAGAGTAATTGAAGTATTGAGACTGCAGTTAAGCACTTTCTAAGGCGTATATGAGTACTTTGGACCTAAGTATTGAGCAGTTTGTATGGCAAACATAAGTACTTTGAGCCTTTGAACATTAAACAGATTGATGAGGTAATAATATACATAAAACAACAGATATGAGTTCAGGGTTTGCCCACGCTCTAAACTAAATGAAATGCACCATATGTTATTCGCCCCCACGAGTTATACGTGACAGTTGGTCCATTGGTAATAACCCCCCAAAAAATTTCACTAATCAGAACTGAACTAGAGGTTATTCATTGAACTTGTTCTAGCTTAATACCCCAGCAATGCCTACAAGTGTTTACTAGTGCATTTCTTGACAACTGCTTCTCAACCGGTGCCCGTTTAGGAAATTCGAATGCAGTTAGCTTTGGCTAGTTGTGGCTGTTAATGTGTGAATATCGATACGATAATACAAAGAGCAGCTTTTGTAACCGTTAAAGAACGAGCTACAAAGCAAGGTCGTAACAGTTCGTCAAACATACAGACCAGACATGTTAAATAATGATTACTAATGCTAATGATTACTGGTTTGATTGATTACTTTCTTGAAAATCCATTTAATGATTGACTACCAATTAATTTAAATTTTTAATGATTATTTTCCAATTAATAAAAAAATAATAATCAAAAAAATCATTATTTTTCACGATTATTAAAAAAAATCAAAAATAATCAAAAAAAAAGTTGTTTTGATTACTTTTTATTATTTTTTTTATATTTTTTGATTATATTTCATTTTTTTCAACATTGTTGTAGAAGCACATAAACATACAAATAAACAATATTGAAAAAAATTATTAAAAGTAATCAAAACAATTTTTTTGTTTTTTTTTTATTTGGTTTTTAATTTTTCCAACCTTAGTCAATTAATAATTGACTTTTCTTGAATAACAATTAAAATAATCATTACCAATTAAAAAAGCCGTCTATTAATGGGCCGATTACTAATTACTAATTTAATTTGACAGGTCTGATACAGACACACATACATTTTCCAGGCATTTTGTTTTTGTAATTCATGGTTTACATGTCACACTGAGAAATGGGTGTACTGTCAAAATTCGAAAAAAGGATAAATCAGCTGACCTAATGCAACGACCTGTTAGTTGGGCAATGATAGAAAGGGTATAGCTCTCTGACTATCTTTTTTGGACACTGGATAGCAGTTTTGATCGTGTTTCCTCGCCCCGTCCATCGCATCTCTTTTATGTCAGCTTTTGCTTTCCTTAGGACCTCAACCAGAAATATAATAACAAAATATGCATCTTCTGCTACGCTTTGAAAGCAAAGGAAATAACTCAATTGGAGCGCTGGATTGAGTGTGCCCTAGCAGTTCTGTGTTCTCAAAAAGCTTTTCAAGGAGGAGAGCCACGTCACATGGTACTTCCTCAGTACGCGAGCTTTATTAAATAATACTATATGTATATACTAGTAGAAATATGTGTACATACTTCGAAACATTGTTGTTATATAAGGACTATTATTTGTTTTGTCTCCTTCACGTGTTTGCCTTTTTGCTGCCTGTGGCAACAGCAACAAAAATGCTTATAGTTTTGACCGATTATCTTCTGTTTGGATGGCTGTCAGACAATAGTTGCACGTAAGTACATATATGCATATAAATAATCTTATATGTGTATATATATATATATAAGTATTTTGTATTCACTAACTATAGTAAGTAATGGTTGCTCGATACTTGATGGCAAAACCACTCACACTTCCTATTTGTATATAAATATTTATCCATTCACCGACTGAGATATGGATAAAGATGTACACATAGATATGTACATATGTATATTTTGTTGTAAATGTATGGATTTATTTCGTAAACTGAATGAATGTTAAGAAAATGAACGTGATAGTTACGCCCTTAAGGTTATGTACGAACACATTACTAGCCTGGAGGGATGGGTGGTACTTAATTTAAGCTTTAGGGGCACATTTTGCACTTTTATGACAAATTACGTGCTCGGCTACTTTTCAAATTTCGATGACAACCAAAAAAAAATATTTTAAAGCGTACTGTCGTCACAGCTGGGCGATAAGGACTACATCCGTAATTGATTATAAGTAGGATTACGATTACAGTAATCGTAATTTCAACTTTTTTTAAATTACGACTACTGTAATCGTTATCCCAGCTGCTTAAATGAACGACTACAGTAATTGTAATTTAAAATAATGTGAAATTACGATTATGCTATCGTAATCCTCGGTAGCGAGATTAACGATTACATACATCAACTTTTTTAAATTCCGATACCTACGATTACAAATACGTAATCTTAATTTTACATATATAAATTACGATTACAGTAATCGTTAATGTCGCTACCTAGAATTACGATAACGTAAACGTAATTTCCCATTATTTTAAATTACAATGCTGTAATCGTTAATTTATGCAGCTGGGATTAAAATTGCTATAATTTTAATAAAAATTTTTAAAGTTTGATATGACTTAGTTCAACATTTTAAAGTCCTCTCTCGACGAACAAAGGGCAAGCTTTATTACGCTGCCATCATACCTGTCCTGATGTATGTCCTAGAGATAAGGACTTCACCGAAGCAAGATAGGTTGGCTTTTGTAGTAGTTTCAAAAGAATCGATATTCGTACTCGATATTTAAGACAAAACACAACGATACGTCTGTCGTTATATCTTTAATTATTTTAGTTCCTAAATTCAAACCTTAAAAACCGTTTTCATAATCTCCGGTTAACGCTAACCATCCTTTAATTGAGGGAAATCATTAGACTACCCGCCAAATTAACGATACAAGCTGCCCTAAGTATTTTGCTCCAAAAGTTTCAAAGTTTTCGAAGGATATAGACTTCCACTAAATCTGAAGAACTGCAATGGTTTACATATATGAACAGCATCAGAGCTGAGCAAATCGGCTTCTGGATAGGAGCAGAGGTGGAATACCTTTTCTCTTTATGTTGCGAAGCCTCACAACGCAAACTAAATAAACGCTTTGTAGCCTCAACTAGCAATAAAGATGCGATGTTATCGTCATTGGGCTAAGTAAGAGGTATTAGAACATGTATATGCATGCAAATACAAATTCATTGTAGACCCTATACATACCTATAAATTATAAAATTGAATTAAAAATATTCGATTAGTCGGAACTGAGCGGTTGATCAATTGGTTGGAAGTTTTCGACTACTAGAATATTTTAAACGGAAAAACTATAGTCGACTACTGTCAGAATCGAATAACTCTGTTAATCGATCATCCAATTACTTTGAGCTCTACTTTAAGCCTTCACTTAAAGGTTTTAGCATTTTTTGGAAAATTCAGTTTAAAATCTTATTAACTGTAATGCAAAAATTAAAATTTTAACCCCCAGATTCATACAAAAAAATTGGTTATAAAGCTCTTGGATTTGAAAATTTTTATCGGGATTTTATTAAAATTTTTATTTATCAATCATTTGGGTGTAAGCCTTTAAAATTTACTGAATTTAGACTTTTTCGACGGTCCATATCAAAAGCAAAAAAATTGATATCGGCCCAAAAACCCCAATATTCGATGTAACGATATAAAAATCGATATTTTTGCATCGCTACCTTGTAATATTCACAAAAATTATTCTTCGGGAAATGTATGGGAAGGATCATACAATGCTCGGTTATATACAGCTATACCAAATGTATAGCCGGCATGCGATATTTTCTTCTAACGACAAACTCACTATAGTACAGCCATGTTGCAATTCAAGTTTCCTAGGATTTGCATTAGAAGAAATTGATGACATTTCCGGAAATGGATGTGCCGATTAGGCAGCTCTAATTACCGCTAAAAAAGGTTAAATTAGGGCTACTTAGTCATGATGCTTATTAAAAACGCTTGTGATTTCATAATAAGATTAGCTCTTGAATTTTTCTCACTTTCAGAATGGCCCAAAAATGTTTATTGGATTACATCCAACTAATTTTCCATTCTTCTGTAGCCTTTGAAATTCACATTTGCATATCGACTACATACGTACATATGTACATACGTATTATGTAGACGTTAACATGTGTTCGTCCATGTACCATTAATAATATGTGTTGCAAGTATATCTTGGCATCCGTTTTCCATATAACAAAAGCGCACATACAAACGATGTCTCTGGTGCCACCTTCATTTATTCTCATTTTTTTTATACCAAAACGATTTATTATTTTCGGTTTTGTATATCATTTAAAAACATTTTTTTAAAAGCTCACATTCTTTGGGCATGCACTCACGTATTTTTAATATACATATTTACAATAGGGTAGGCTCAAAAAATAACTTTTTGTTTGCTATTAAAGCAAAATTTTGTACATTATAAAAAAATTAAAATTAAAAAATATTCATACAATTTTGTAGTTCCATCTTATCGCCACATCTTACTGATATAACTTGCATAGTTACAGAAATATCGGGTTTTAAATAAAAAAAAAAAATTTCAGAAGTACATCAAAAAGTGGGCGTGTCTCTACACCGACTTCGCCCATTTTCGCAATAAACAGTAGCGGTTATAAAATCAACTGTTTCACAAAATTTGCGTTACCACAAATAAATTTTTGTAGAAGTATGGAATTAAAAGTTTTATAGAATAATCCACTATAAAAGGGCTGAGGCCACGCCTATTTTGGCAAATTTACATTTATCGACTTTTTTCGTACGCTAACACTTTTGAAGTAAAATAAAATTGATACAAAGTTTTTTCCGTGAATATATTTCCTTTTTTGTTCGGCTATGATAGTTTTAAAAATATTTTACAGAAAGAACTGTATTTAGAAAAAAGTCACTTTGGCACTGCTAGGGGGTACTTAGAGGTATAAAAAAAAAGTTGAAAAAAATTTTTTATTTATAATTTTAGAAAATTCAAAATTTTTCAAAATTCTAAAAATTAATGTTCACCATTAAATTTCGAACTAAATTTGTTTGTATTATACATCTGATGTATCTAAAGATATGCTGAAAACTTAAAAATTTCACTTAGTGTTTTCAGAAATATGATTTTTTTTAATTTTAGCCAAAAAAATGAAATTAAAATTTAAAAACTTTTTTTACCTTTCTAGTCGAGTTCAATTAGTTAAACACAAAATTTCACAATTTCGACCACTGACAAGATTTTCTCATGCTAGTAGAGTGTAAAAACAATGATGTAAAATAAAAATTTTACGTACTTTTGTATACAATAAAATTTAATAAATAAACAAAAAAAAATTTAATAATATTTTTTTTAATTATGCATTATATTTCATAAATTTGGAAAATAGTTCTTAGTTAATAAATCAACCACAAATAAAATTTATAAATTAAAGTAAATAATTAAAATAATAAATTAATATTCAAATTAAATAAATTGAAAAATGGTTAATAATTTCGAAACTAATCATTTACTATTATTTATATAATTTTTTTTCAATGATAATTGCAATTTTAACTATAATAAAATAAACTAATTAATAACATAATTAAATAAATTATAAATAATATTAAATTTAAATTTAAGAATTAACTTAATAAAACTTTTCCCCAATTTCATAATTCAAATTTCGATTAATTTATTTTTCAATTATAATTTAAATTTTAAACATAATAACATAAACTAATAAACAAATAAAGCATACAATTTAACACATTATTAGTAATATAAAAATTAAATTTATAAATTAAAAATGGAAATACCCTTGTATAAAAGTGGGCGTGGTCCTTAGCTAATTTCGTGCCCTTTTCTCACGAATGGAAGTATATCTTCATTGGTTTTTGATTTATGATTAAGAATATTTGTAAAATTAATACAATCAAAAGTGGGCGGTAACACACAGATTTTCAAAAATTTCTAAGAAAAATCAAAAGAATAAAGTGGGCAACTCCAAAATCTTGCTTCAATTTTATTTTTCACTTTCTTTCTATTTTCTTATAAAGTGAAAATAATACTCTCATGATAAGAAAAACAAAAAAAAAATTCTTACAATCCACCCTGATGTGCATGCGTACAAGTAAGTAGAGCCTTAAAACATATTTTCACATTTTTTCTGTTTGGTCGTAGAACGTTCGCCACTGTCCTTGATTTTGTTGGCAATTTTATTATAATTGTCGAGTTAACTACAGTCATGAAATCGGTACCAGCTGTGCTTACATAATCAAATAAAAACCAGGACCAATCAAAAAGCAAACGCATGGTTGTTTTCATTTAGTAAACGTTCAAAGAAGGCGCCATACAACAGACCGAGGTGACCTATACCAGCTGCACTCTGCTCCACGCGTCTAAAAGTGACTGCTCTTACATCTCTTAAATATACGAAACACTTGTTGGTGAAAAGGCCTGACATTTTATTGATTTATGGCCGATGTTAACCAGAAGATCTAGCTGTTTGAATCTTACTAAAACTCTTTTGCTTTTGTTAAGCATAAAAGTATTAAAATTTCTTTTTCTATCCCTTCTATATTCATTTAATTTATAGCCTTCATAGTATTGAAATTTAGCAATCTTAAATTACATTGAAAGTGATTTACACTTTCACACCACCCGCGCAATGTACTTGGCGTATGAGTAACTTGATACGGCGACACTACAAATTGGCTATGGAAGTTGCTCATACGCACTGGGGCACAGTGTGGAAATTAAAGTTTATTCGGTACATAATCTAATTTCGCGATAATGAGAGGATATAATTGATTTGGAAAAGAATGTGCTCATCAAAAATTTTAATCATTAAAAAAACTACTAGTCCATTTTTGAAATGTGATTTTATTTAGGTCATCTCTAGGTAGTAGAAATTGGCGCCAATTAGACCAAGGTAGAGCAATTTACAAAAAAAAAATTGTTTACAACTGAGCGAGGCCCTGCACTTTCTTTGCTACCAAATTAAGACGTTGTTATTGCTGTTGTAGCAGCAGTACTTCGCTCTTTGACGTGACAGATCACTACTAACAGTGGCCGTCTTTGCCAAATATGAATCCTGTACGTTCCGCTTCTACCGTCTTAGGGTACTAGCGCTACTGCCGTGGGAACGTTGATTCCACAATTGGAGTCGCTGGGGTTTTTAGTCGCCTCTTAAAACAGGCATACCTATATCGGGTACATTCTAAGGCCCTCTGACTGGAGGGCGGCGAATTCGAGTCTCGATATGGCTACCCTTTCTAAAACATGACCCAACCCGCAAAACCGTTAGGCTTTAATTCATAGAATTTTTCTCTTCTATGCTCCAAGGGCCATAGTATCAGCTCCCTAGAGAGACTTATAGAGCACGATCTTCGCTCGTTGAAAGGGGACTTTACTTCTCACTTGTCTACTCAGTCCAAAGTTTTAAACCATCCTTCCCAAATTGCTGAGTTATATCAGCTGACGAATTCCTTCACAATTTGAAACCATCCACATTGTCATGGCTGCAAAAGGAGCAAGTGCCCTGATTGCTTGTTTGATGATGAAAAATACTTCGTATTGTTATCGTTCACCGAAAGACGCACTTTCTTCCATGATATAAATATCACCAGCAGACTCTTGGCATGGATTATGCCAGTGCGGCTAGAATAATCATCTCCAGAGTGAAGAGGACTTAGGTGCTTCCCAATCCTTACAGAAATGTTGGTATTGGTACACGTCATTCGGCAAGGAAGTCAAATTCACACATGGAAGCATGTAAAAAGCTGCTTTGAAATTGACAGAGGTGGGATTATCTGGTCGATTGTAGACTTATAAGGTCTGAAACCGCACTGATAGGGTCCTACACGATTGGCTTTAGTACAATAGATATGCGATATTAAGGACAGTGCGATATTCACGATAGTATGTGACTTGCGAGATCGCCTTTCTTGTGGATAGACCTTCTAGCCTTCCAAGAAATTTACTATTTTTTAGGTGCGATGTTGTCATTTTTGCTGCATAATAATTGGGCGTTGGTACCCTTATTTGTATCTACAGTATTGGGTTCCTCATCTCCCTTGCAAAATTTAGCACTGAGAAGAAGTGCGTCTTCCATAACTTAAGCACACACGCCTTTCGGCTTCATCTTTCTTTAGACCAATCTCTTCCCTCTTCGTCTCACGCTTACTTATAGTGCTGGTGGTGCAACGTATTCAGGGTGGCGCTGTAGGAAGCCATTAATTGGGTACTAAGACTATGTAAATATGTATGTGTCTTGGGTTAACGTATTGATTCAAAAGATCATTCTCATAACTTTCAACATTAAAAAAACTGGCAAGTTGTGATATCGAATTCCACAATTCTAAGAATAGAAAACTGTGGAGTCAAATGCCCCATACCCAACACTACACACACCTTTTTACACATTTGTGCGTATATATGCGTGTTCTTTTATCAACATTTTGTCTCACCACCATGTGGCATTTGTCGATGTGACCTTAACGAACGTCATACAACAAGCACAGTTGAACACTTATTCAACGTCATTGCTACCCTGCAGTCAAATGAACTGGTGGTAAACTACCTTCATGTGGATAACCTATCATTGACATCTGCAGCGGAATTCTAGAAGTCTCTGAAGCTAAATCTCGATCGAATAAAACCTCTAAATGCATTTTAGCAACATTTGGCCACTTTTGCGATTCCATCGAATGGCAATCTCCTAAAATCCCCAATTTTTATTCGACGCTGTTTTTAGCAACTAATTTAGCAAAATTTGAAAACTCAAAAATTAACTCCGAAACTTCCAACTTCAAAGGGACGGGCCGAGAATATTTGGCTCCTGCACCGAAAATTCTATACCGCTTCGAAAACACCATCATCTTTCTGTCGGAGGTAATCGTTATAAGTCCAAAAGGTGTTCTCCCAGTCCATTATAGGCTCAAGACTGAACAAATTGAGAATTTCGTGTTGCTTCTATGGTAATTTGGAAAAAACTGCGGAGTACAAGCGTACACGTTAAGTAAAGCCGAAATGCTATCTGTAAGGTGGTCGGCTTGCATGACGTGCTATGGACATATGAGGGCACAAAGGATCTTCGGATAGAAGTGCTCACCCTCTATCTATTATTAAAATTGTGTGCACACACATAGTATTTTTGTTGTGGATAAACCGCGGCTAGACTGTTTTGTGAACGTCACGTTGTAAGTGTGTGAGTTGGGTGTGTATTGTTTGAGAGAGTGATTTTTGTTGCTGAAGGATACGGTTGCTCTGCGCAGTTCTAAATCAAAGCTCAACTCCCAATGCGCGTATTCCTTGCTGTTGAGTGTAATTATACATACATACATAAGTACTATGTATCTTTTTGAGCTGGAGAAAAGCTTTCTCATCTAAGTATTGGAGATTATGCATAACCTTTCTGCGTTTAGCGTTAAACTGCTGAGTCATAAAATAAACACTCAAACAACACAGAAATGAGTACATACTCGTATTTGTACTTTTTACACGTTCGTTTATGTATACTCTTTTTCGCTTTTAACAGCTGACAGAGGTAACATGAACGTCAAACAGACGTTAAATTAATTTTTATACCCAGGTGTGCACAGCGTATAACAGTATTGTTCGTATAAGAAAAGTTTGTAGTTCAAGTTCTTAGAATGAATAGAGAAATTGATTGAGCCATACCGAGTAAAAATTGAGATATTTGAATGAAAATCGATACATAGCTTAAATAAATTCGATACACATAAAATAAAATAAAGCAAAATAAAATAAAAAAATAAAATAAAAAAATTTTCCTACTGTAATCAATTAAACAACTTTCAATAATTAATTAAAAATTATCATTAAAAATATAAAAACAATAATAATTTTCATAAAAAACTAAAAAGTTAAAAATTATTATACATACTTTAAAATAAAATAAAAGGGAAACTAAAATCAGATAAGATAAAAAAAAATAAAAAAAAAAAATAAAATATAATACAATAAAACAAAATAAAATAAAGTAAAATAAAATAAAATAAAGTAAAATAAATAAAATAAAATAAAATAAAATAAAATAAAATAAAATAAAATAAAACAAGTATATTATTATTTATGAGCTCTAGGCCTATTTTAAATAAAACAACTGGATTTGTTGCAAATCTTTGCATCACAGCGGAAGATTCCTGATGATGATATCAGAGTGATATCGAAATATCGAAAATAAATATTAACAACAAATCCAGTTGTTTTATTTAAAATAGGCCTAGAGCTCATAAATAATAATATACATATTTATTAACGGCCAATAAACAAATTAATTATGTAAAATAAAACAAAGTAAAATAAAATAAAATAAAAAAATAAAATAAAATAAAATAAAATAAAATAAAACAAGATAAAATAAAATGAAATAAAATAAAATAAAACAAAACAAACTAAAATAAAACAAAATAAAATAAAATAAAACAAAATAGAGTATTTAAAATAAAAAAATAAAATAAAATAAACTAAAATAAAATAAAAAACAAAAATAAAATAAACTAAAATAAAATAAAAAACAAAAATGAACAAAAAAAAAAATTAAAAAAAATAAGATAATAAGTAAATATAAATTAAAATAACAATAATTTAATTTAATTTATGTGCAGAATACACATTAAAGTTCCCGAGTTATCAACAGACGTCTGTTCACTTTACTGTAGGTATACAAAAAAATCGATAGCGAACCTTTGGGTCCTAGAAATCGAAATGTTAAAGCGTAGGTAAAGCTCCGTTTCCGCGACTAAATGTGCTAGTACTCATATCACGCTTGTGAGGAGTACACCCAGTGAGATGGCTTTTCAACACACAACTCCAGCTGAGTATTTAATGTCCGCTGCAACGTGGACTAGGACGTTCTTACTTGTTTTCATTGTTTTAGGGTATCGCAAGTGTTGCTAAATTTCGGCAAACCTTTGAACAACTCATGCTTGCGTTTTGTTTATTTTTTGTTGATGTCAATGAATCAAAAATGCTGTAATTAATTTTCATGTTGCTGGATGACGATGAAACAAAAAATATGGGTAGATGAAACTACAAATATATACACTCTGGTACATAAGAAAATTACACAAAACATTTCTCGTGCAGCTTTCACTAGTCGTCTAGCGAAGTAAATGACTGCCACACGAGTGCTTCCCCCTTTTGAGCACAACTAACAGCCTTCTTGTTTATTTACATTACATACATATTTACGTTTTGAGCTACACTCAAAAGTGTATCGAATATGAAGTTATTCGGTTGGTGCATTCCATGAGTTAGCAAAGTCAGTTGTTGTCAGTTAGTGTTGTACATTTCGGGGTGTTGGTTGTAAGTTTGGTAGTTCAAGAAAAAAAAGAATTAAAGCCATTCTGTTTGCAAGCTTGTGTATTGTAGACTAACTGTAGTGACAAATTGGTAACAGAAAATTATAGTGCGAAACAAGAAAACTTAAAACACATTCAAGCGTTTATAGTAGATAACTAAAAAAATAAAAAAAACAGTTAAGCTACAAAAGGAAAAAGCATACAATTGTGACTTAACGATTAAAGTTAATTTAGCTGTGCTTAATTATAGACGAATTACGCTCAAAGTAGTTCACTGTTGGACAACAACAAAATTTATCACAACCTAGAATTGCTTTAAAGGGCAACTAATACTATAACTGCCATACGTTTAAATTTCAGTAAGTAAATATATATACCAGCTACTTATATAAAGAGGAATGTATGAATGTGTATGTTAAGAAATAAGGGAGGTTAATGGTAAATATATCTGCATACATACACATGTAGTGCATTCCTATACACATATACCTTAAATCATATGTTAAGTACAAGTAGATATCTAGGTGAAACATTATCGGTTCAAGTTCATTCATATGTTGAACAATCAAACCTTAGCAAGCATTTTTTTAATTTAACTGAAGTCGAGTCGAGGAAAATTCAATCACGGTACGCAGTATTTTTAGAAAAATTGAGCTTGACCAAATTTGTAGCCCTTTAATTTGTATATATTAAATATTCTTCATTAAACAATTTGGTTGTGATAGTAAGACAAAGTCCTTTATAGTACATCATCAGCATTTAAGTACAAAATAAACCAGTAAGGAAGTCTAAGTTCGGCTGGAACCGAACATTATATACCTAGTAGTGATCTATTATGGCATCCCAATTTGCGCAGGTCTATTTTAATACTTTTCAGTTCGTATTATAAAGCTAGCTGATTGTTTTCAATAACACTTATGTTATGAGTGGTAAATTAATTTATTTTCATTTAAATAGCTTCCACTGCTAACTACATTAGACAGACGGACGGAGAGACGGACATAGCTAAATCAACTAGGCTCATCGTCCTGATTATTTCAGTATATTTATTGATGGGCCGATCTCTTCTTCTTCTCACACTTACAAACATTTCATGTTCATGAAAGGTATGAGAATCAAAAAAAGATATATAACTTTCCTATTGCATTGGGTTATTAATTACTTGCCCGGATATTTTGCTTGTTTGTCATCCGGTTTGCCTAATTTTTGGCAGAAGTATACTATATACTATTGAGAAACAGTTGACTAATTTTCGTTGAAATATCTAGTTGAAATTTAAAAATAGCAGAACTTTTATGCTGAACTCCTACTTCCCCAAAATCCACAAAATTTTTTTTCGGTCGAGTTTTGCTTAGAAAGCTTATTATGTCTGCAAGATCTTATTGATATAGCTTGCATATTTATGAAAATATCGTGTTTTGAATTTTACAAACCATTTTTCAGAACTATGTTAAAAACTGGGAATGTCTCTCAACCGATTTCGCCCATTTTTACAAAAACTGTTACCTTTATATATTTAACATTTTCGCCAAATTTCGTATCGACAAATTAATTTTTGCCGGAGCTATGGCATAAAAAGTTTGGTGAAATAATCGACTATAGATAGAATGGGCGGGGCCGCACCAATTTTCGAAAATGTATGTTTTCGAATTTCTTCGTTCACTGACACTTTAAAAGTGCAATAGAAATGATATAACGCTATTTTTCGTAAAGTTATTGCCTATTAAATATATATTTGATCCCTTTCAAAATCTTTCATATGAAAGTGGGCGTTTAATTTACCGATTTCGCCCATTTTTTCCCATTCTTTGTATTCATGGAAATCTGTAGGCTGAATTTCGTTTCGATATCTTGAGCGGTTTTTGATTTATGATAAGTAATAATTCTAGATTTGACTTAATGAAAAGTGGGCGGTGCCACTCCAATTAAGATATCTCAAACTTTACTCAAGTTATCGTGTTCACAGACGGACGGACGGACGGACGGACATGGCCTAATCAATTTCTCTTTTTCTCCTGAATATTTTGAGCCTACAGAGATTCGGTTCAAACCAGTTAACAATCCTGGCTAAAAGTTATTTTGGCGAGGAAAGTAGGCTGTTGGCAAAGGCAAATTTAATGGAAAATCACTCAACGACATAGAAACTCTATAATTAATACGAAAAATTTTAATTTCACATATTTAGCCACAACTTTCAAAATCAAGACTTTTCCTGTTCTTGGCCTCCGGTAATTTCCCAGTAACAAAATATCTTTAAAATCTAGTAAAATAAAATTCTGTCCCACTTAGTGATGGGTGCAACTTTTATGAGCGAACGTTTTTAGTAGTTTTATTGGGTAACATAAAATATTGTTTTCACTTTATAATAAAGCAATACTTAAAATCAAGGACTGAAACCGAAACTGTAAGCGATTAAAACCAATTAATTTTTCAAAAATGAAGCCTAAACCGTACTTGTAATTTTGATCTGAAAAAGAGCGCAACCGAAATTGTTTCAAAAGGCGGAACCGGTTCCACACGGTTTTGACTTTTTTTTAAGTTTTTCACTTCATTTTGTGGACATCCAAAAAAAATGGACGGAGCAGTGGCATAAATCTCCATAGCAGCCCTAAAAGCTGCAACAAAAGTAGGGTTTGGAGCTGGAATCTTTGGCTCCCCCACTTAAAATTCTAAGAGTTAATTGCTTTAGCATATTGTTTGAATAATTACGTTATAGGTAATAATCAAGAAATGAACAATAATTAGTATGTCAAAAATCATTAGCAAAGCGATGAATAATTGCAAAGAAAGCGCCCAAAATTTAGGCACTCAGAATCTAGTGCCACAACAGAAAAATCAATATTAACAACTTTTTCACACAAAGATATACTTTATACGTACGTACATATGTACTAGGGATCTAAATTTTTGGACTTTAACAATCTCGAAATTTTTCCCGGTGTTAGGGTGTTCGGGTTTTTCGACAATTTAAATTGAAAAAAATTAAAAATGGTTTGAGAAACTATTCAACTTTAAATAACTACTACCTTTACATTCAGTCCCTTTTGCGTTTGTCCGCTAAAATTTCATTATGACGAAGTATTTTTTTAAACGCTTGAAGCTAGCTTTTCTGTTCTGTTAACCTATTTTTTTTATAAAATTTTTAAAGTAGATCACCTGGATAAACACCATTTTTGTGAAGCAACTTATTTCCAATCCCGAAAATGACAGGATTGTGAAAAAGCTCGGAGTCTCGGGATTGTCATCTCTACTACGTACATACATATAGTATGTACATAGGTATGAATATTTCATTATATACTTGCTGGTGAAAAGATAACTTCCAAGCATTTATTGTAAGCCAGTTTTCTTTAATGGGCGGCAGCACTTCAAACGTCCTTCATTTTTCGGAGCTATTTATGTATTTACCACAGCAATGCGTTTGAGAGAAATTTCATAATGGCACACTCCAGACAGTGCCAGATTTGCTGTAGAGCTTTTATTATGTTGAATGGTGATAATGGCAAAAATTATCGATTCAGTTATTAGTTTAAAAATATGACTTCAAAATGTTTGGAAAAAGATTTTTTTTGCAAACTCTCCGAGTGTATTTCTCTTATGGAAAGCTTCTCAACAAAAATTCATCTGCTTTGTAGATACCATTTGGAGTCGACAAGAACCTCGGTCTTAACTCTTCGGAGGTATATCGCGCCAAGTATTTAATAATTTTTTAATCAAGACTTTTGAGTTAGCTCGCCCAATATGTGCGACCAAAAAGTATTGGTCAAGTTTACGTTGCGTAATTTTTGTCATCCAACTAGCTTAAAATTTCAAGAAAATGTTAATTCTTAAATTGATTCGAGTCTTCATTGCTTATTATTTGGTTCTATAGATTTTTTTAAACTGTGTCAATTATAGTGTATTAGGAGAAGGATCATAGCCATTACATTAGACATTATAATAATAATGGTCCAGTTATACCTGCATAGCGTCGCTTTGAATGGCATGTGTGCTCTCTGAAAGTATCTATTCAATATGGTTACCTATAATCGATTAACCAAAGTATAGCATTGCATGGACCTGCATAGAAGTAGTAGCTTGTGTATTATCAGTTATTTGTGTCATGCAATGTTATGCGATGCACTGCTATGCAGGTATAACTGGACCATCAGCCTTTGATACTAGTTTTTTTTTTAATATTCCATTTAAGTGCCATCCTGCTCCTCTTTCTACGATGCGTTAAAGATAGGAACATTATTAAAATCTTAATATCTACCTCTGAGTTTGCACGATCGTCTTCACAATGTGTTATGACTGAGAACTAACAATTTCATACCAATTTTTATTTAGAAAAAGATTTTTAACCACGAAACGTAAATTTGTAAATCCATACAGAACCAAAAAATTTATCAAGCAGTTGTCTGAACTGAAGATTGAAAATGATATATTAGGAAATCATCATCAACACAAACAAAATTATAAGTTTTTGCAGTTTGCACCTACAGGGTGTTTTTTTTACAGGTTTGTTTTTCGAATAGAGATAAAACTGGCATTTTGTGGTCAAATCTGGCAACTCTAATGTCATTTATGTTCAGTTTGGTTTGCCATTTCATCATGAATAGGTTGACAAAAGAACAACGCTTGCAAATCGTGCAAATTTATTTCGAAAATAATGGTTCAGTTCGCGAAGTTTACCGTGAGCTCCGTCCATTTTATGGTCGACATAATCGTCCCTCAGAGCAATTAATTCGGTTAACCATGGATCGTTTTCGCACTACGTTTACCCTATGTGATAATACGCATCCGCAGAGACGTCGAACAGTGCGCACCGAAGAAACAATTGCCGCTGTAGAGCAAAGTGTTGAAGAGGACCCGAATGAATCGATTCGCCACCGTGCACAGCAATTGGAGCTTTGTCCATCAACTTTATGGAAGATTTTGCGCAAAGATCTTGGCTTGCGACCTTACAAGATCCAGCTTGTGCAAGAATTAAAGCCGCGAGACCATGCAATGCGTCGTGATTTTGGTGTATGGGCCGAAAATGAGATTGATTTCGATGCTGATTTTCATCGCAAAATTTTGTTCAGTGATGAGGCTCATTTTTGGTTGAATGGCTACGTCAACAAGCAAAATTGCCGCATTTGGAGTGAAGAGAATCCACCTGAGACCCTTGAAACGCCATTACATCCACAATAACTGACTGTTTGGTGTGCTCTATGGGCTGGTGGAGTCATTGGGCCATACTTCTTCCGCAATAATGCTGGAGAGGCAGCTACCGTTAATGGAGACCGGTATAGAGCCATGATAACCGACTATTTTGTTCCCGAATTGGATGGCATGAATGTGGATGAGTTGTGGTTCCAACAAGACGGCGCTACATGCCACACAGCGCACGTCACAATCGATTTATTGAAGGAAACATTCGATGAGCGCATAATTTCGCGGAATGGACCTGTCAATTGGCCACCAAGGTCGTGTGATTTGACACCATTGGATTATTTTCTTTGGGGATATGTGAAGTCGCTCGTCTACACCAACAAACCAGAAACGTTAGGGGAATTGGAAGCCAACATTCGTGGCGTTATTGCCGACATACGGCCCCATATGCTCGAAAAAGTGGTTGAAAATTGGACCTGTAGAATTGGCTTTATTCGAGCCAGCCGCGGCGGCCACATGCCCGAAATCATATTTAAACATTAATGGCATAAAATTATCCTTCCAATAAAGCTAAACTGATGGAAATTAAAACGATTTTCTTGTGTTTTATTTCAATTCGAAGTTCTATACCCCTAAAAAAAACACCCTTTACTATGTTTTACTACAGGTCTAACATACATTTTAGGCCTAATTATACTTCAAGAAAATACCTAAATTCTATAATACTGCCGTAAACATCTTCCCAAATATATACCACCTGCCTCGTCCCATTGCTTCTCAAGTGTTGACTGGGTCCAGCGTTGCTCGAAATTGATTACATATCATCCTGGGAATAACGTGGTTAATGTTCCTAGTAATGCCACGAATGCACTGCTTGGAGCATAACCTGGGCCGAAAAAAAATATTTCTCGCACTCGTTTTGTTTTCTTGATGCTCTAGAAAAACCGCCCACGCTTGGTTACATCTCAGAACTTATAGTAAACTGAGTTCGATTTTATTCATTATATTTCCTAAACCAGTTGAGACAAGGAACTTAGTCTTATCGCTTATTGCAGCACTCAGTAACACCTCTCGTTTAATACCCATTTTGGGTCACACTGGCCCACATATTAGTCGATAACTCGAGACACCAGTAGCTTGTCTTTTGTATGGGGAACTATATGGTTCACGGTAGCTTGTCTCTTGTATGGGGAACTATAGGGGTCACAATGTGTGGATACTCAAAATATTTTCCTAGATTATTTTTATGGTTTAAGTGAGTCATGGATTATTTTCTACCCAGCAGATCGCGAACAGAATTTAAAATTAGTTACCAGATATCAATTCAAAAAATTAAATGTAAGGAATTCTTCTATTTGATACTCGATTTTCATTTCATAATTTACATTGAAAAAGGACGAAAACAAAAATTTACTATTACCAAATTGCTTCTTGTTCGTGTTCATATTGATCCTTACGTATATAATCCTTAGTTCAATATGCACACTTAAATATATATATATACATACATATATCTATATACTGCAGATGTTGTAGAACCAACTTTCGGATTCAACCGACGCTGGACCACATCTTGCTGTCAAATTACCATACTAAACTCTATCCACATACAATCCGTCCACCCATTTGATTAAACTTTGTAGTACATAACTGTCACAAATATCCTTTGCGGAGTGAGCGCTTGCAACAGACATAAACACGCCGGATCTTTGTAATGTTGTTTCATGTAATTCAATCATTTGCGAGATGGTGATAATTGTCATGAACATCATCGTGCATGCTACATCCACACATACCAAACCCCACATTCGACCTTTACTCCTGGTGCGAAAGACGAAAAGCGCAAAGGACACGCGCACTTCAAAATCTAATTATAACCGAAATACAAACAAAGAGTAGTACAAAGAAAAACTTTATACACAAGACTCATCTAACTTGAAAAGTTGGAAAAACTGCGCTGATTTACATTGACACTTAAACGTGGGCTTTTATTTACATTTATATGTGGTAATTTATTATGCAGTGAAACACCAAACTAGACAGAAAAAATACTAGTTTGCGACTACACCATTTCCAGATTGAAATCAGAAAACTCCAGTTGTATTTCGGAATTCTAATGAACATTTTTTTATGAAAATTAAATTCCTACTGGCATATTGGACCGGGTTCTTGCCATTTAGGTTAAAACTCTGGTGCTAAAACATCAAATAAAAAATAAACTGAGTTCTACTGCGATTTTTCCAACTTTGCATTCAAGTTTTCTCCCAAAATTTTCATTTTTGTTAGTACGGTTCTCTTTCAGACCAGTTCAGAATCAAAATCAGAAAACGTCAATGGAATTTCAGAATGGGTAATTGGATTTCAGAATTTGTCATTTGGATTTAAGAAACGACTATTGGATTTCAGAAACCTAAAATTGGATATAAGGATATTCATTTGAAATTCAGAATATTTGAGTTGGAGTTCAGAAATCCTCAAGTGGATTTCAGAAAATAGATTTCAAATTGTTTTTGTCAAGCAAATACTTTGTTATGTATGAAGGCCATGGACTATGCAAAAATTATTTGCTATGGAATAAATCAATTCCTAAATTTTAAACTGTTCAGTTCAAATCAAATTGTCTATTTCTGAAATCCACTTCACACATTCTGAATTCCAATTACCTATTCTGAAATCAAATTTTAGCTCTCTGAAATCCAATTGCCTATCTAAAATCCAATTAACATCTTCTGGAATCCACATAACTATTCCTAAATCCAAATGACCAATTCTAAAATCCAATTACCCATTCTGAAATTCCATTGACGTTTTCTGATTTTGATTCTGAACTGGTCTGAAAGAGAACCGTACTAACAAAAATGAAAATTTTGGGAGAAAACTTGAATGCAAAGTTGGAAAAATCGCAGTAGAACTCAGTTTATTTTTTATTTGATGTTTTAGCACCAGAGTTTTAACCTAAATGGCAAGAACCCGGTCCAATATGCCAGTAGGAATTTAATTTTCATAAAAAAATGTTCATTAGAATTCAACTACCATTTTTGGTCTATTATGAACTAGTTTGAGACTGGTATATTTTTGTTCAAAGTATGTCAATTGACATCTCTCAGGAATCGCCATATTGAAAATGCCAGTTGCTTTTATGAATTAGGACAGATCACCGACAAGTTACGCTTGGTGTTCATACTAGTTTTGTAGTAGTTTCCAACTAGTTGATTTGAATGCAGGGTATGCTTATTTTTGAGTGTTTTGTATGAGTGAGCACGAATAATGCGCCGCATTGTTGGCATTTAGGAGCAGGGTAGAACACACTCGTGTCAGCATCCCCTCGCCAGACAGGCAAAAACAATTTTTACAGCATTACCGTAAACATTTTTTACTACGCTGTTGCATAACTTTTGTTGTTGTATTCCACGAAAGCTACAGAGTAGCCACTTGCATATAGATACATTTTCATGAACATTAGTGTGGATCGTGAAAATATTTAAAATTTGTTGGAAATATTTTTGCGTTCTTTGTCAAAGTTTATTTGTTTTGAAATTTTGCATTTTTGCTCTAATGTTTTATTATTTTTGTTGTTTACGGCCTTCAAATATACTTATTATTTATATTAACGATCTCAAGGCCAATGGACAAATGAAACTAACTAAACTTTTTTTGTGTTTTATGCTTTTATATTAGAGTCGTGTAGCTAGCGAATGAAGCAATTCGGTCAAATGTTTTCCACCTCGTTCAGTGAATGTAATAGTTCAAGTGCTCCTGTTTTCCACCTCGTTCAGTGAATGTAATAGTTCAAGTGCTCCTGTGGCACCACGCAATAACAACTGAGGTCGGGCTAAAATTAGTAAAGCAACCAAACTCCA
The DNA here is from genome assembly GCA_949987695.1 of Merzomyia westermanni. NCBI lineage: Eukaryota > Metazoa > Arthropoda > Insecta > Diptera > Tephritidae > Merzomyia > Merzomyia westermanni. Next base: position 190,303,783 of record OX465288.1, read on the forward strand.
TAACGGTTCGGAAAAAAAGATTAAGTTATTCAAAATATATTGCGCTCTTCCAAAATAGGCATTGACTCTTATAACCACAATAAATTTTGCTTACAGAACGGTGAAGTCCGACCCAAGTTCCTCACCGTCGTTTGTATCCATTCGTTTTGTTTTGTTTACTTACAATATGTTCATGGGTATACAAACTGATTCAAGAGAAAAATTAGTACTGAACGGTCTGAACGAAAATGGCGTTTTGAAAGTCGCTAAATTTTTGTATACAAAGTAAATAACTACAGAGAAAAAAGGTGCGCCTTGAAGTATGCAACTTTTTTATAAATGAAATGTATGCTAACGAACTTACAGGTGCATTTACACTAGTTTATATTTTCCTTACCAACCCATTTGCAAACAAGTGCTTAAAAGTATGCAGGTTTTGAGACCTGACACACACAAGGAAGCAACTTCAACATGTTTCAAAAGTCTACTTCTCCGAATAAAATTACCCATTGACAGTTGGAGGATTTTCCATATAAGACTTAATGGGATGGTAAAAAATGAGTTGCATATCTCAAGGAGCAACTTATCTTTACTTTCTGTGGTTTATGATTTCTTTGCCTAAAATTTTGTCTGAGAATACGAATAGTGCAATTTTCGGGAAACATTTTATTCTTGTATCGATCTCCGAAATGTCATATCAAAAAAGAACTTTAAGATATATTTAACTTATTCCTTTTCTAAACATTAAAAAACGAAAATTCTCAAACAAAAAAAAAAGGATATGATTTTTCACTTTAAAGATGTTCCTCTGAACCCTAAGATTTTGTTTCTTACCAAAATCGACCACCCTTAATGATCTATCTGCTTGTTTATGTTTCGATGAATTTACTGTGTTATTCATTTCTCCTTTCGAGGTGTTAAGTTTTTGAACTCTTGATTACTTAATTTTTGTCGATTCAATGAAATTTTATTTAACCACAGGAATTTTATTTAGCCAAAGCTTCACTTTTCGTTTCATAACTGACGATTATGTTTACTAAGCTAAATCGATATAACAACAAAACTTCAGATAATAATAATTGGTTTCTTGGAATTCATTAAGTTCATAATGTGAAAAGTTGGTTATGGTTGGAAGTTAGACTGACAGAAATGCTTTGGCTTCTGTCGGTAATGAGGTCGGCATCTTTGGCTCGGCATTGACGTAGTTGACGCTTTAGTCATAGATTTCCCTCAGTGTAAGTAATTAATTAATAAATAAATTTATTTATTTATTTATTACAGCTTATCTTATGCTCAGCTTATACCTATTTGCATTACATACTAATCTAAACTAGACTAGTCGGCATACAAAATATAGGTCTCACCAATTTGTAGGAAAACAATTAGAAACAGCACTGATTGGAAGAGCATCTCGATCTCCTCAAAGCTATATGGCTCAAAATGACTTCATTTCTCACTTCCCTACTTATTTCGAAAGAGGACCTTCCCTATTAGACATTATTTCTGTTGATATAGGTCGTGAACGAACATCCGAAAGGCGTTTTTGAAAACAAAACAGTACTTGGGCGACCGAGTTTTACTCAGTATTTTTTGAAGTTACCATATAACCGTTAAGCCATTCAGTGAACACATTCTGGTAATTTTTATTCTTTCAATTAGTTTTCGAGATAATGGGGGATATGACAAGAAATAAATATAATGAGAGTAGGAGGCATTCTATATGGTAACTCTATATAGAAACCAATATCCATACGATATTGGCATATCTCAGTCAAGCTTAAAAATTTCAAAACAAGTGGCAACCCTGTAAGAGTGGCAACACTTAAGTAGGAGCCATTGATATATAGCATATTACCTATACTTTAAAGTTCAACCCAATAGGATAGGTCGCTTTCGAGATAATAGTGCATATGCCCAAAAATAAATATAGTGGGATTAGATGCCAACTCTAGGTGATTAAACTACCTAAAAACATTTTTGCTGATTTACGACATTAAATACCTTTCATTCAATACCCATATTGGCATATCTTATTTCATTACAAAACAAATCAGATAGGTGGCAACCCATATAAGCATCGTGAGTGGGAAGACCTAGGAAGAAATTCTTATGATGTAGTACACTATCTTAAAAGCCGCTTTCTCCCTAGTGTGGATACACAAATATAACTCGTTTAAAGTCATAAGATTATGATATGGGCGTTCCTTAAACTATTCTGAAAGGGTGTAATATTCCCTCTTGTTAACCCTAGAAAGGTAACCTTCGCTCACTCCCTATAAAACCTAACGATTCGTCGATGCGACGAACATTCTTTAAAATACTTATTTCTAATATAGCTATTTAATTTTTCGTTGCATTTTTTGTACTTATATGTGTACCAGTTTTCAATCCTCGAAATAAAACATTTTTTATTATTTTGGAACAATTCTGATATATTTTTTTTTAAGTCTTAAAAAGAGACAGAAATTTTTCAATAGCGTATTCGTCGAATAGATGAAGGTTACGTGTCTAGGATTAAAAGATAACACTTAAATATGACTTGAATTTGATGCGAAATTTATTTTGGAAATTGTTGTGCAAGTAGGCCCCTATTGGGGATATTTCAGTATACATTTATAATCCAAATAGCCAAATTCCATTCCAATTGATACTCCTTACAACCTTAGATAAGGTTCAAATTTTTTGGTGAGCATATGTATTCAAATTGTCATTTACGTTCGTGCATTCACTTGTATGTATAAAGCGGTTTGAATTTGCCTTATTACTTAAAACTGAGCGGTAATGCGGCATTGAAAATGGGAATCAAAGAAGAAAATGCTTTACCCATTGATTTGCAACTGTAGAAACAAAAATTAGACTTTCTGAATGAAAGCAAACTACGCATGATTCCAATTATTGAAACAGTTATCCTGTGTGGCGTTCCAATGATACGGGAAGAATTTCTGAAGACGAACCGTTGACGAATGATGGAAACTTTAGAGCTCTCTTAAGATAACGAGCCAAAACTGATGAGCAGTTGAAAAAACACCTGAGTGATTCACCGAAGAATGCTATGTACATAAGCAACCGTATCCCGAATGAAATAATCAACATTTGTCACCACCTCATCATAAGTTACAACATCGATCGAGTGAACAAATCGAAGGGCTTTTGTTTTCTCGGAAATGACACGCCAGACATTGCAGGAGTAGAACCAAGTTCAATTTGCATTCGCTACTTGGATAAATGCGGCGAAAAGTTCATCATTCAGGAAGCTTTTTTGTGTTTTATTCCTATCAGCGATTTCACTGGAAAGGGAATAGGAACTGCTTACCTTGATTTCCTAAAATCTTCCTGACTGGATTGCCCTTTGTCTGGGAGTTCTAGAGAATATCCATTCCTTCTTCATTTATCCGAAACGCCAAAATGCCCTTCAGGATGCGATAGGTGAAAACGAACATCTATCGGAAACTTGAGTGAAGAAATTGAAAAAATGTTGTAAAACCAGATGGGTAGAATAGCATGAGTCCGTCGCAACATATCTCCATTTGCAACCACCTGTAATTCGCGCTCTTGAAGTGATTTCCACCAACTGGAAAGACCCAACGACTTCGTCTGGAGCTTTCCAACTGCTTTCAGCTACAAAAACCGCAAATTTCCAGATATCCATGCATATTTTGAGCTCGGTTCATTCTCTCACCTTGTCTCTGAGTCGAGTACTTCAAGGAGAAAATCAAGATCTGGGAGAGGCTATCAAATTGGCTGATTTTGAAATGATTGATTGATTGAAATTTGTTTCGCAGATTTTGATGGAAAGAAGAGAAAACGCTAAGGGAGAGTTCAGACAAATTTTCAAAACCGTGAGCGAAATTAGCGAGCAATACGAAACTGAATTGCGAAAGCCAAGGATTGCGTCGAAACAGGCCCAACGTTTCAACGTACAAACTGATTCAGTTGAAGACTATTTCCGTATAACAATCTACATACCGAAAATTGATTCGTTTCTGACACACCGCAATATTTTATCAAATTTCGCTTGCCTTTTTTCCAACTAAATGAAAATTTTCGAAGAAGAGTCCTGCGCTCAACTATTCCAATCATACTGCTCATTTTTGCACGACGATTCCCGTGAGATCTGGGTAAACGAAGTACAACTTTGGCGGAAGCTCATTGCCAGAAAGGAAAGAAAAAATTCACTTGAAGCACTCGATATTTGTAATGAAAATGCGCTTCCAAATGTTAACCAAATGCTTGGCGTTATGGCAGTTTTGCCTGTCACAATAGCGACGAATGAGTTTTTTTCAGTACCTCGAAGAGTTGATTTATCAAATAATTGTAACTAAATATGACTTTTGACAATAAAATTTCCGTACTCCGAAAATATATTTCTTATCTTTTGCATTGATTACGTAACTTGAGTTTAAACACCCCCCGGCCCCCCTCTCGGATATTTTCTACGCACGGGCCTGAGTGCAAGTAAACATTGGAGCTTTCTCTAATATATACTTGTAGCCTTCAAGTAAATATGTTAAAACTTAAATTGTCTTTTTACTCTTACTTTCAGAAATATCATTTACACTTGACATATAGCTGACTAGCGCCAAGATGTCTTTTTTGAGTGGAAACAGTCAATCGCTTTCCGAGGAAGAAATCGATGAGTAAGTTGATAACTGCATTTAATATTTACCAACAATCACATTCATTCACTTGCTTGATTCATTACGAAAAAGTATTTCTTTAAACTGGCGATAGGCATATAATCAGAAAATTTAAGCTTTTATACATAAAATCGAAATTTCACAATTTTAATCTCATTATTTACGTCTTTTCATATCATATCAATCCCTACTCATATAAACTAAAAAAAAAATCACGGAAACAGGTAATGAGTGCATGTTCAATTAACTAAAATAATTAGCAGAATTTTTATTGCTTTTTTGTTGAATAACAAGATTTTATTGACAAAATGAAATATATAATTAAATTTCCACAGGAATTGCCATATTCATTGAAATCACTGGAAAACATACAAATATAGTTATATTTCATAACAATTTGGCGAATTTAAATTTTTTAATTTCATTTCCTATATTAATTTTTGGTTTGGTGGTGTTACAAATCAACGATTGAAACTTAAACCGAAACCAAATGGAGTGAAATCGAAACCGTTACAAACATAGGAACGGGGTCTCAACGGTTTCAAGTTTTTTACTGTTTTACTTATTTTTATGGATCAATTTGAACTAGGTATCAAGAGCCCCTAAGTAGAAATTAAATGTTTTATTTCTGTCAAGAGGTACACATTTTTTAAATGTTCCAAAATTTTGAAATTTATTACATTATTTAGAATACCTAAATTTAGTTTTGCACCCTAGACCCACTTGCACAACGAAAATTTATATTTTCAACTCAGAGTTAACGTAAATGAGTTGGTAAACTCACACTTTTTGACACATTTTTAAATTAACTCACAATTTTTTAACATATTTTTCTCCATGGTCAAAATTTATTATTATATATGATGGCTGCTGCAAAAAGTTATAAACATTCAGTCCCTTTTTAATCCTCTAAAAAGTAAAAATTTGTTGAATTCAATACAGTACATACAAAAAAAAAATTGAATTACTACGTTTAACTTCAAAAATTCTTTTCAAAGATATTCTTTACTTCGATAATTATGAATGAAGTTATCGACCAATATATGAACCAGGATGACCCAAAATATGTTACTACAATATGGGTAGCAAACGAAAGGTGCTAGTGAGTGCTGCAATAACCGATGTGATTTAGTTCCATATCTCGGAGGTATAATGGTTAAAATCGGACTCAGTCTTATATAAGTTCTGTCACGCAGCGATGCGTGGCCGGCTATTCTACTACATAATATTTTATTACTTTTATTATTCTCTTTTTATTTTCCTTTTACTTTATTTTAAATATACCTTTACCTTTCTCTCTCTATCGCTCAAAATTTCTCATACATGAGCTTTTGTTTTTAAACTGATCCCGATTTTGTTTAAAATATGACATTACACCTCCGATTTGGTTCAAAATCTTTATATAGCTTCTCACTATAAAGTTGTTTGACACGTATTTTTTCCATCAACTTTCTCAGCTCTTTATACCTTTCAAAAAAACATAAAATAATAGAATAGAACAATTTCAAAATAGGAAAAACTTGTTTATCTAGATCGGCGTGGCAGTGCCTAATATGGACCTTGCACCCCTCCGTCCAAAAAGTGCAAATCAGCATTTCTTTCAAGCATACAAAATTCCATTCAAAACGACCTATTTCAGCTGAAATTTTCAGCCTGAAAGTCATTCTTCTAACAATTCTGAAATAGCTCGCTCCCCAAACAAAGTTGATATGTCCTTCTTCCACTCATCCGTAGATTAGTGGTTCAATCTAACACGAGGAAACACTGTTTCTCCTCTTGAATGTCTTACTCGAACGCGTGCTTCCGCCAGCAGTAGCCAGCCACCTGAAATTAAACACACTTACATATATAACAAATTTTGCAAAGTAACTGTACAGTTTTAAATTAAATTTTAAATACGCAAAAACCAAAAAAAATTTAATCAAGATAATAAAATTACCCTACAGGTGGTTGTTCGAACTAATAGAAATCATTATTGAGCATTGCAAAAAACTATATCAACGTACAAGTGTATCTTAAGGCGTACTGCTTAATAGATCAAACTGGAACGCACTTAATTCTTTGCAACCCACAGTAACCTTCAAACAAAGTTGAAAGCGCCTATGCGTATGCCTCTGTTTCGAGTTAATATTCAAGTGCTTGTACATATACAGGGTGGCCCAAAAGTAATCCTCCCATCAGAAAATGCTATAAATTTTGCGATTGGCCCCTAAAGTCAGTTCTGTTTTGCCATTTGTGTAGTTAACACATGCGAAATACACGTTAATAAACAATGTTACGCTACACTGCTCCAGAACGCGGAATATTGCTGACTATTTATTTGACCAATAATCGGTCGGGGCCAAACGGTTACTGTGAATGGTGAGCGCTACAGAGCAATGATCAACGAGTTCTTTTTGCCGCAACTTGATGAATTAGGATTGGAAAACATGTGGTTCCAACAAGACGGTGCAACAGCACACACTGCACGTGCCACAACCGATATGCTGAACATCGGAAGCTTACTTTTGCGCCACCTTGTATATGTTTGTATTTGCATACATTGACGCGAACCAGGCTTCAAAAGCGACAGTCTTGAGCTACACGCCTTGTGAATCGTTCTGGGCCAGTTACAAAAGTGATACTTTAAAGACTGTTTGAAATATCGGATATCGGTAATCAATCAACCACAAGCAAACTACCGCCAAACTTTCCGAAATGGCACAGGTTGAGAATAGTGTTGGGCGTTAATCAATTAAGGGCCGCTTTCATAAAAGCCGGTAACTGCTAACAGGAGTTTAATTGACGTATCAAACTAATCGCCGATTAGGCTTAACCGGCCTTTATGAAAGTGGCCCTAAATTTTTAATTGATTTATTAATTGATTAAGAAAGTAATTGCAATTAAATTAATTTATTTAAAATTAATTGCAATTAAATTAATTTATTTAAAATTAATTGCAATAACAATTTTAATTTCTTGTTGCAATTAAATTATTTAAAATTAAATTAATTACAATTGAAAAAATTCAAATTAATTTCTTAGTTGTATTATGAAGCAATTACTAATAATTACAGATTTTTTACAATTACCCGGGTAATTATTCCTGATTGATTTCATTCAAATATTCAATACAATTTATCAGGGGCACAGAATTTTCACGAAAGTGCTATTTGAAAGAAATCAAGCAATTTTTTGCCATATATATAACCTACATGTTCTTGCAGTAGAAGTTTGTCGCAATAAAACACCACGGTACCGGCTAATAATATACTAGACAGCGTACGGGTAGAGTGTATTTTTTAATTAATTAATTAATTGTTTTAACAATTATAATTTGTCCAACACTGGTTGAGAACTAGCCAAAGCCAAACTTCTCGGAACTGTCGAAATGGAAACCGGTTAAGAACGATTTGCAAAGTAATTCACTGGCGACAATTGCCATCGCCAATGACAACGACATGTAAAAGTGGACAGTTGAAAGCATTGCTTGGGTATTGTGCTCGAACTGATGGTGTCGTTAAGCGGTTTAGCTCAGGGATAGCTCTGAGCTAGTCGAATTTTCGGCAGGGCAGCAAAAGGGAAATGCAAATAGAAGTAAGTAAGTAAGGATGATGAGGATATTCGCATCCGCATAAATTTTTTAAGCTGTGACGCGATTAAAAATGTTTGTCGGTGAAGACGTGTTGTTACCCTGCAGGGAACTCAACAACTATTGTGACAAATTTCTGGTTCCGAACATGATCTAAAATGCCAACAACAGTCGAGCAACTATCATGCCTTGGCTTTTATTTGAAAAAAATTGTTGATACATTTTTATTGTTTTGCTTAAAATTTTTTTGGGAATTTTGTTCACATAAAATTCGTGCAACGGCCAAATTACTCTTCTCAAAATGTTAATTTACATATTCAATTTGAGTTACTATGTTTTATTTATATGTCCTTCGTATCACAGAGGTGCTTGTCCAAAGGGCTAAACCGATTTTTATTCGGTATAAAGTACTTCTTTGGGACTTCTGTGTGGAAGGATAAAAAGTATCCAAAACCTAAAATTTTGGTTTTTCCTGCTAAAAAATAAAGAAAGGTGAGACGTCATTTCGCAATTTCGTTGGGTTTTCAGAACATGCGTCAGCGCTTTTAGGGGAAACGCAACTATCAAAAAAATTACTGGAGCTAAAGCTAAAATAATTATTTTATTTCAATAGATATTTTTTTGAGTCTTGAAAAGTTATTACTTTGCAATAGAAAAAATAAAAATTGTTCATAGTAGTTAATGAAATACTTAAAATTTTGAAAGTGAAATAGTAATTATACGATTTTTTTTTTAAGTCTGCAAAAAATTTTTATTCCGTAATTTATATTATAAAAGTCTCACAGTAATAATGATTTGTAAGATATATTTTTTTAAGTCTTCAAGTTCAATGTAAAACGGAAATTAGAGAAGCTTATATATAATTAGTATTTCAATGATGTGCTTTAGTAAAACTGATTATATGACCTTGTTTAACAGGTAATTTCTCCTTGTAAAGGACTTTCAATGGGCGTAACAGGGTCTAACGTAGATATGAATTCCTCCTCGAGTTAAGGTAATCAAGGAACGAGAGAGAAAACAAATCAAATGGCAAATATTTGTGAATACAGTCAACGGCCAAACAATAGCGCAGCCGTATTTCTTGGCGTACCTTATTGCGATACTAATGAAGTTACAAACTCACCCACCATAAGACTGGTTCCGCTCGACGAAAAAACTTTATAACACTTGGAGATAATCGTTTATTTAGAAATATTTTCCTATCAAAATCAATATTCATGTTAGGTTTGGTGCAATATTGACACCATAGGTAATAGACGCCCTGCCCTTTCTTTGGCTTTTACCTTCTCAAAGGCGAACCTTTGCCATGTTCTATTTTAAGTTTCAGCTAGACTCCCATACCAGATAAGATATGGAACTTAATTACATAGCTTATTGCACCTTGGTCCACATTTCGGTCGATTTCTCCAAAACTGGTAGAGCTATCGGAACAAATGATATCTTAAGTTTTAAGGTAAACGTCTAGCAATGCAAGGGTAAAAGTTCCATCCAATTCTATTCAGCAGTCAAAAACAGACAGACAGACAAAAATTCTAAAAACTGTTGATTTGGCTTCTATTGGCTTAATATTGATCTCTCCTTTCGATTTTTCTAAATATTTGCAATGTACAGACATCGACCTGTTTTTCTTTCTTTATGGCGCGATATACAACAGGTATATCATCATAAACCTCCTAAGAGATTTTTGCGCCAAGCTTCTCTTCCAATTTGTGGTGTGCCGATTTGAATTTTCCCTACAAATCGACCTGTTACAATTTGATTATATGTAGAGATGTGATTTAAAATACCTTTGTATCAATTGATTATTTTACGAAAAAAAAAAACTATTTTCTTCAATGACTTAAAGAAATAAAAATTGTTTTTGATTTTTTGTCATTTGAAATCGTTATAGGTATGAACAGCTAAGAAGGACAAAAATTCACCATATAGGGTGAAAAGCTTTCAAAGAAAAAATAATAAAATAATATGACAAAACTATATGTTGGCGTTGCTGGCCCGATGGCCACATGCTTGTCGCCACTCTGAGTTGGTTTAGAAATACGTAGGGCAAGGAAATAAAAGAAATATTTTAAGTAAATCAGTATTTGACCAAAGTTTCAATTCGATTTTTGTTTAATGCTACCTGTCTAGAGACTTGAACGTGATAGCATAGTGAGCTCGCACTGTCGTTATAAGTCATGTTTCTATACCCGAACGTTTCGTTACAGTTGTTTTGTTTTGTGTTCAGGAAATTGTTACTTGCCCTGATATCAATAAGTAACTTTCGAAGATGTTTTTTTCATTTTCCTTGCTCTTTTTTCCGCTTATTCCTAAAAGTCCATATCACAACAAACTGAGGTAAAACCCAATGTATCACCCTACAATATAGTGCATAAAAATTGCAAGAGGAAAAGTAACATTTTCCAATTTGCATATAAATTTTATTTTCCTTTCTTTATTATACCGTCTTTCCCATCAGATGTCTTGAATTCTTTTATAAATTAATTCGCATGCAAACGGAAATTGAAAATTGTATTCAGTATCATTGGGCCTTGCATACCTTGCATATATATTTGTTTGATCGATTAAACTTGAATCATCAAAGTAGGGAATTAAGAACTAATTTTAATGAAACTTGTAATTTCATCTAATATCAATCAACAAACAAAACATAAAAATTCGAGCACTGCTGCAACAACAACGGTTTATTTTTCTAGATTTTTCTTTTATAAATGTATGGCCAATGAGAAACGAGAGCAGTAATTTTATCACAAGCTTATATGAGGACTACTTTTTAAAGTAAAAAAAATTCCTTACTAAAAGTAAAGAGGTCTCAGATCTAAATTGCTTCGAATTAAAAGTTTTTTCCATATATAAGAAGAAGATATATGAAGAAAAAAAATATGCTATAACCAGGTTTAGAGCCTTAAATTAAACATTGATTGACCACTTCAATAATAGCAAGCCCATGTTGATTATTACATTGGAATTTCAAGAAATCGTTCTAGAGATTTCCAATTAATTGAAGAGCACTAGATACCAATGCAGGGCCGTAGCTAGACTTAAATTTAATTTAGGGCAGCGTTGGTTTAGGGTAGGGCGGAAGTAAATAATGTAACACAATTAATCTGACATCGAGGCATGTCTTCTATGTAAACACGCCTCCTTTCATATAAAAAATATATACAAAATGTCTCCTTCGATTATTCAATACCTAAGAGAGCTATGATCTTTAAATTTGGTATGTGGGTCGCCTGTAGGTACGCACGCAAGTCAAGGTGAGAAAAAAAAACTCTCGAAAACGATTAACCGATAACCATAGAAAATTTAGACACCTCATTTTTCCATCGAGTAAAATGTTTTAGATTAGCACACAGCCTTAGAAATCAATTCCGCGCTTTTGGTGTTGTTCGCTCACAGTGAGATCAGTTTTTGTGAGAAAAGTGCCGGAATGAACCATTCCTTTAACCAAACTACAAAAATTCGATGGTCTTATTTAATTATATCTGTGATGCAGGGTGGATTCTCTATACCATACATTCCAACCGCAATAATTTTGTATCGCAAACTATGACAAAAATTTTAATTATAATAATTCATCTCACTTGTTGGCCTTTTTAAGGCAGGGCATTCTAATTTTAAGGTAGGGCATTGCCCCACAATGCCCCCCCCCCCCCCCCTAGCTACGGGCCTGTACCAATGCAAGTGCTTGTTTATTCATATACATACAGCTATGGACTGATATATGGCGGTCATGACCAAGGTAGTGAGTGCTAAGTGTGCAACAAGTGATGTGAAAAAATGCCTTTCGCAGGAACGAAAATTTGCAAGATCATTCATTCATATGCAGTTCGTTCAAGCGGATTGGTTCATCAATAATTCTGTTATGACTTATATTCTACCAAACAATAGTCAGTTAAGTGTATTGTTATAAAGTTGTAACATTTCATATACAACTAGGAAGAATTGAAGTTTAGCGCACTTTATTACTACCACGATAATAAAATATCTCCGTGCATTAAATTGTATCCTAAACTTTAAGTTCGACATCTAGCAATACATCGATGAAAATTGCATTCATTTCTATATATCGGTTTTCGAGTGATGCGGGAACAAACTTACAGACAGACAGACAGACAAAAGTTTTAAAAACTGTTGCTTTGGCTTCTTTTACCTCTCGCTAATAAGATTTTTCTAAAATGTCTACAATATGCAGACATTAGCCTTTTATAAATGTACATAAATATTAAGTGCGCTAAGCTTCTGCCCATAACTGTAAATGTAGTTATGTTTGTTTGGATTTAATTGATTTAAGAATGAAAATATATAAACTTTTATGAATTACAGATAATGACATTGTGTATATGTACAGGGTGGCGCAAAAGTCATCCTCCTATCAGAAAATGCTATAAATTTTGCGATTGGCCCCTAAAGTCAGTTCTGTTTTGACATTTGTGTAGTAAACACATGCAAAATACACGTTAATAAACAATGTTACGCTACACTGCTCCAGAACGCGGAATATTGCTGACTATTTATTTGACCAATAATCGGTCGGGGCCAAACGGTTACTGTGGATGGTGAGCGCTACAGAGCAATGACCAACGAGTTCTTTTTGCCGCAACTTGATGAATTGGGATTGGAAAACATGTGGTTCCAACAAGACGGTGCAACAGCACACACTGCACGTGCCACAACCGATATGCTGAACATCGGAAGCTTACTTTTGCGCCACCTTAGAGACAACATACTCGTACAACTACGTGTTTATATATTTATCATCTTTCGGACTTCATCCGGTTCGGAATAGATTTGAGGAATTTTTTATGAAATTGAGAATCAAGCCCAAGGGTACCTATTTCCCGTTTTTTAAGATTTTTTGACCCCCGCCCCACTTCGGTGAGACTTAGTGAGATTTGTATAATCCCCTCCTCCCCATAAGTGAGATTTACGATAAACATGTTCGATCGATGCAAGGATACTCGTGTACAGTTTCGATTGAAATAATCGAACACATGTCATCTGTGGTTCCGGTAGTGCAAACAGATTGTTTTTGGAAGTGTATACCGTCCATTCAAAAAACAAAGCAGCTCCATAGCTCGGCGAGTCACCACACGTGTTGGTTGAATCCTGATGCAGATTCTCCTTCAAAAAAAATTGGTTTCATATTGGAATTAGTTCATAATTTTTTAAGTTGACGTGAGATTTTCGACTACACCCCCCAGTTTAAGTGAGGTTTGGTGGGATTTTGTTGGAGGCCTCCCCTCCCATTTTAAGCTTACGTAATTTATGGATGTCCCCTAAGATATCTTTTGATTGTATAAAGTAATTTGATAAGTTCCAAATAAAAAATGGATACTCTTACTTATACTTACTTCCAATAGCATTATATTTTCAAAACTATATAAATAAAACTCTATAAATAATTAAAAGAGTACTTTCTTCTGGTTACTAAGACACAGATATGAATCTTAAAAACTGATATAAAGCTTCATAGAATGCTCAATAAAAGCTCACAAAAAATATCCAAAAACCATCAAAATGGAGGAAAAAATCTGCCCAAAAAGAGTTAAAAAAATATTCAGAAAAGCAACAAGAAAATTTTCCAATCTGAGTCGAAAATATTTAAAAGTTCATTTTAAAAGAGTCATAAAATACTCCAAATTCATCGGTTTCGGAATAATTTTGGTTACTTTTTTATCACTCCGCTTAGTGTGCCCGCGTAGGACGATTTTTTGCTCATTTTGGGCTCAGAAAAGAGCTAATTTCGGAGGCGAATGCTTCGAGAAATGTGCGTTTTATAGATACAAATGAAGTATTTTTCCTTCGGTTTGGTTAATTGGGGTATTTTTAAACCGGTTAACATGAAAAAGCATCCAAATATCTTCAAAACAACATACATATGTACTTATATATGTGCGCATGAGTCAACAGTGTCGAGCCCCTTAATTTGCTCTGAACGGGTTTCTTACCTGATAGCAAAAACCATAAAAAAAACAAAGATAAAGGCGCGTGTGAATAAACGTCGGTGGCTTTATATGTACATAGTATATATATATATAGAGTGCCCACCAAAAATTTTTTTTTTTCATTTAATCATAAAGTTGAAAATTTAAATTGTCTGGTATATGTACGAGTATATAAACATTTGATTAGTTTAGTTCTGTTAATTTTCCGACAGGGTGGAAGTTTAATGTATATTCTAACGATTTTTCGTTACCCCTTGTCAAATTTATTTTGGAGGCAAAATGGTTTCGGTGTTGTTGCTCTTCGGACGACTCACTACTAATTAGTTGCACAAAATTTCAAACCTTACAAAATATTGCCCATTCACTTACTACGTGTATGTTCTTGAACAGTAATGGTGTACTTTTGACCAAAAAACGATTTGACGCATGACCAAAAAAAAAGAACAATGAGGTAGATGCAGAATAAATTGGTACCTTCGCTTTCCGGAGTCTTGGTGTTAGAACAATATGGTGTGGCAATCGTAACTTGCGTTTCGTTTGCATTTTGTTCGCGAATCGACATGGTGCCAAGACTCCCGGGCATTGTTTACTCCTACTAGTTTGACATCTTCTTTTGCGAATCGGAGTGGGTTCCCCCTCTCGACATTTTTTATGGCGCCGTCTACGAAGTTGTCTACTATTAGTTTTTATAAATATAAATAATCTCGTGTTTCTGGCCCTCCTGGCCAGAGTATATGTCTAAAAGTAGCGCAACTTACTCCGAAGCGCCACAACACAAACCAACACAGGGTGATTTGCATTCAATATTAAAACAAACAAATTTAAATAATATAATATTGACCAATAAAATTCACAAATAATTGAAAATAAAGCAGTTCCAGCTCGCTAATTTTCCGGAGAGTGGCATCAAAGTGGTATAAAAAATGTGTATCTTCACAGCGCTCTGTTGAAATTAGAGTTAGTTTATTTGTGAACAGTGTGTCTTGTGACTATGATTTCTCAGTCGCAGCTATTTTGATCCGAGGCTCTGACTGCACAGTGATAGACATAGAATAAGAGCAGTATCTGTGCTCGGTGAGGATAAAATTTTTCTGGAAAGTTTTCGGTGACACAGAACATTTGCAGCGAGAGAGCTCATTTTGACATTTCATTGAGAGAGGAGTTGAGAGTTTCTGCTGGGGAAATTTCACTAAATAGAACTTGCAAGTGATAACAGCTGATCGTGACATGGGAAAGCAACAACAAAAATTAAAAAAACTAATCAAAATGGCAACATATGTTTTGCTGCAAGTTTTTACTGACTCTTGTTCGGCGTTTCGAGAGAGTTTTACGTCATTATCACTTTGCTAACACTCCTTTCAAGTTTTGTCACCGAACACAGCTAATGACTATTGTTATATTTGTTTTGGTTATGCAACTTTATTTGCAGTGTTCGAATACTGCAAAATTAAGAAATTTTTAATCAAATTATAACAATAGAAATAGCAAAATAAATACTCACTTTCCAAAAAACTACCAAAACTAACTATAAGTTTTGGTTTTTAAACGACATTTCCAAACTAATTTCCTTTTACACGCCAAAAGACAATATTTACATTTATTAAAACTGAGCATTCGAAACTTAAAGCAAGCAAGATAATTCATGTTGCAATAAACATTAAAAAACATTGGGGGAAAAGCATCAATTTTTTTAGTCTGCAAGTATTTGTAAGTGTTATAAATTTAAATTCGCATTGACGAAGCCAATACGTAATTGCGATTATTGCAACCGTGATTGAGAACGGAAGCAGATTCTGGCAAAGCCTGTCAGTCACGGGGTTTTCTTTAAAGCTGTCCTGCGATTTATTGTTATATTTCAGTGGCTGAAGTTTAATTATTAACTGAAAAAATTTTTTCAATAAAAAGTAATTGTTATTTTCTAAGAGAGAAGTATTTTTGTTTAAGCGTCAACAATTTTTTGTTTGTTTGTTTAGATAACATATATTTATAGTATATCGTTGAATAATATATTTTTAGTTTGACGATATATTATTAGTTGAGTGACTTTTTCATGCATTAAAAGACATTGAAATAAATGGATTTTAGTCTTATTAGCCTGGTATTATCTTCAAGTTACTTTTTTTCTGATATTCATATTCGTAAAACATTCGCAGAAATTTTGCGAATGCGAATGTCCAAAAACATGCGAATATTCGCGACATCACTGGTATAAACGATGTACATCTTTATTTGCGAGTTAAGTACGATTTACTTAGAAAATTTGTACAAAAATATTTTTGCAACAATCTTGTGTTCTAAATACCAACTGTTTTGTAGAAATTAAGTTCTCTTGTGCGTAAAGAAAACAAGCCAAAGCTTAAATTTATCTTTAAATTGTGAACCCAGCTGTAAACTTTTGCCACAAAATATCTTAGTCTCTTTCCTTTACATATACTCTTCCAATTAGTTATAAATAGTTAAAACTCTAGAATAGAATTCGAAACTAATAAAATTTTGTCAAATTAACTTCGATTTCACTGCACTTTTTTAAATATATACATAGATTAAAGTTTGTTTGTCTGTAAAAGCTGAACGTTAGAGAAATCCTCACTTATTGATATAATAGCGCTTTTAATTGTGTATAAGTAAAATAAAACAACCAACAATAAAGGGAAAACGAGACATTAGCAGACAAATAAAAAACCGCCGGATTGCCAAGTGATTGACAAGCGACGCCAGAAGTTCGTTGATAGATGAAGTTTACCATCTTCCGAAATCGATCTATCCGAATCTTTTTCACATTTTCTATTTATATTATAATGGCTGGCTGATTTTTTTTCGAAGGCAATTAACGACTTAAGAACAAAATAACAAAAATACATTTTTTTAAGTTTCGAAAATTCCTTTGAAAATCAAATGTGAACTTTTCGTTTCTGCTTGCTGTTGCTTTCAATTAAAAGCTTAAATAAAATTGTGAAAAATAAATAATAACTACAAAAATAACAAAAAATGTTGAGCATAATTTTTTTTCTGTTTTTTAGTTAAAAAAAAAATATTTATTTGTTTCGCTTTGTTGATTTCCCGATAGGGTGGAAAGTTGATGTATATTGGAACGATTTTCGGTCATCCCTTGTAAAATTTAGTTTTGTAACAAAACGGTTTCGGCGTTCCGCCATCCTCAGTGTTTAGTTTCGTTCTCAAAAATCGTTTCAATATACATCAAAAAAATATTATATTTCAACGCACCCTAATGTGTGTATCAAAAACGATATGCCAATACTCGTACAAGCTACTTTGGGGCAAAAAAAAGTTACAAATGTATTCCTCCAGAGCAACTGAATATAAAAATTCCTATTTCAATATAACCCTTAAAATGGTTTCAAAGAAAACGAATATAACTGCAACTGATCTCAAAGATGCAGAATAAACAATTTTGTACAGCTGTTGATAAATTGCGATGATCGTATTACATTTCTATACATACAAAGCTTATCAATCACAGACAAATCTGGTTAAGAAGAATGAGTGGCTTAGCGGCAATGCTAAGATGGAAATGTATAAACATATTGTATACAAAAAAAAACATACAGTCGTTGGTACATATTTAGAGTGCGTTGCATATTTATAGCACTCTCAGAATTTAGCTTTTTAAAGCCTTTCATATCGATTTACATAACTCTTAAATGAGACAAATATTGAAATTCAAATGGTAGGAAATAAATATTTAATTTTTTTTTAAATTCCCCTGAATTTTGGCGCTGATGACTTCAGAAAAACAATTCAAAAACTTAAAATTTTGGCTAAATAATAAAAAATTTATTTTAATTCAGTATTCAAAAAAATTGAGTTATGATTGAAACGTCATTGCTTATTTAAAATATTTGTAAATATGAATAAAATTTCAATTATTATTCAATTGTATTTATATAATAAGTAAATAATTATAATTTTGGGATCATTTCTGGGACTTTTTCGGTATTATTACCTGTACTAAAATTGTCTGAAAAATAATCTTGAAAGAGTCAAGAAAACATTATCCGAAACAGTCGAAAGAAATCCTGAAATGGTCCATAAAACCATCTAAAAAAAAGGCCCGAAGTTATTCCGAAGAGTCCTCTTTTGTCCAGCAATGATCTCTTACCTCCGTGCCCTATATAACTTGACCCAAATCATCACAGTCAATCTCAATTCATCGAATAACTAATAACGTATCACTAAAAATTTTCATTGAACAAAAAATAAAGATTTACTGAACCTTTTTAGAAACGATTTTACGATATTTACGATTGTTTGGTTTAAAACATAGTGAAAAAAATTTTTTAAAAACTTTTCAAAACTTTTTTAAGATGCTCACAAAGTCTATAATATGGCTCTTCAATTATGATTCTTTCAGAAAAATATTGAAATTCAAATCATATTATGTAAATGTTAATTTCGAGTATGCTATAGTTTTGCAAGGCACTGTATATTGTTAATATACTTCCACTTGTTTCTAATTTATTTATATATATCTCTCACACACCATATTAGCTGCAAAATATGTTTTTGTTATAACTGAGTTGAAAAACACAACAAACAATCAAACAGTGTTCGGATGCCTGAAGCTAGTTTACTGAGTAAATGGGGTATATCAGTAATTCAGTGTAATAGAGTTTTGTGATCGTTATCCACTAAATAAGCTTAAGACCCCCCGTCTTCTTTTCATTTCATAATACTCACTATATATTTTTTCTCCACTTTAAATTCGTGCTGCATATTCTTTAGATGGAACTCATAATTGAGTTAAATGTTTTCAATTTTCAATTCAATTACGAAGGTGGCACTTGAAAATAAAAGTAGCATTTCATTTAGGCGGAGTATGTGACTGTATTTTACAAGCCATTTCGGAAACGGAGTAAATCTATTGCTTTCGGAGTATGCTCCAAACCCTGATTTAACCTTTTTATTTTACATGCTTGCTATTGTTCCATGTATGGAATCGACATTGGTGTATGATTATGTAAATATGTATAGGTAGCTATCTAGGTATTCATGTATATTAGGGTGGGTATATTTTTTTTTTGCGGGAACGTTCCAAGCAAATTCAGATTCCATTGCAACATAGCTTTTGGGTCTATTTCGATGCTTTACCTATCCGGTTTCAAGTACCGTGCGGTTCACATTAAAGTGTTTTAGGAAGTTGTTTAAGAAACGTGGTCTTTCGAAGTGCATTACTGTCATGGAAACCTGCTCAGTGTAAAATCACTTACTTTAGGGGATGCCGTTCAAAAATGAAACAAATACTGAAGCTTCCGCCGATTTGTCAAATCACAAATTGAGGAATCGAATCTTATCCTATATGTCATCTATTTATTACTATTATTATATTTTAATACTCGAATAGGTCGGAGAGAGTATAGAAAAGTTTGGTACAAAATATTTAAAATTCGATAACAACAAAATGACACAAAATAGAAATCGATACAAACCAAACATTTTGCTAAGAAATAATAATAGTATAAAATATTAAAAACTGTATAGCAATCAACTGAAACCAGAAATATAGTACCAAATAATAAAAATTCAATATCAATTAATCAGCACAAGCTACTAACTGATAAAGGCAGAACATTGTTACAAAATAATAACAATTAGATAACGATCAATCGTTATGAACTAAGGATCGATCAAAATCAAAACTTTTTACAACAAAGCAGTAATAAAATTAAAGTTTAATAAGCAAAAAATTGTATTCGATAAAAGCCAAAAGTTTATTATACCATAATTAATATCGATAAAATAATAAAAGAGCATTAACAGTTAATCGGCACACAAAATTACGTCACAAAAATCGCTCTATGCAAATGGACCCAACCTAATAAAGATGTGCTGATATATACATACTCGTATGTATGTGTGAATAAAAAATTTAAAGAAAAAAAAACACATTTCTGAGACGTTCTCTGCAATTGATCTATCATAAAATAAGTTTTGAAGCGATGAAATTGAAATCAGTTGAGTTTGAGTGTTCGAAGCGTTTAAGTCGGGTAGAAATCTTCAATTAAAGCCTGCATATAGAACAATATCCCCGCAATTAAAAGTTGTGTTAACATTTCAATAAATAAGAATTGCTAGACAATAGAATTGCTAGAAAAAAGAACAAAGTAAAATTAAAAAATTTATCTTGAGTTAAATCATGAAAACCATGCTGCAAACGGGTTTAATAGCGGTAGATAAAGAAGATTGCGAACGTTGCAATGAAGAGTATGAAGACGACAATGACTACGAATTTCGTGCTTGCGTATGCATGTGGACCAGGTATTAAATATGCTTAATTTTATTAGAAACATAAGTCTGTGCTAAATATTTCATGTATTGAGGTCCTCACTGAACAAAGCTTAGACTCAGCAGATAAATTTATTGGACTCGAAGACATTTTTTTTTTTAATATTTTATTGGTATTATTTTTCAGAACAGCAAAACAAAATGTGAAACTTCTTTTTTTTCAAAAACTTGAAATCAGAAAACCAAACCAATGTTTAAAGCTCCATTACCCTGGCGAAAATTTCCAATAATTTAGTATAATTAAAAAAAAAAATTTAAAAAACCAATTGAAACAATGTTTTTTTTTGGTTCAGTCTAATATTTGCGCATGTAATGTTCTTTGATTTCAAAAATTAAGGCCACCAGGCAACAAATTCGAAGAAGCTCAATGTATACAATTGTATATTTATTTATTAATTTCATGTTATATAAATTGTGTTAATTAAATTTAAAAAATAGGAGACTAATTTTTCATTTGGCCTAATAGCTTCTAATTTGATTTTCAATACGAATAGCTTGAAATATTAGTTTAAGTGAATTTAAAAATTGGAATATTTTTCAAAAGAATTACAGCTTAAAAAGTCTTGCATTATTGGGTTGCGATATCATCGGGACTATCGTATTTACCTGACTAGTAGGGTGGGTTAAAAAAGAAAAAATCGCTTATCATGGTGGAAGAATGTGTACTTTATAAATAAACAAAATTAAAAAAATTATTTCACTCCAGACAGTTCATTTGATTTCTAATTAAATATAAATTACCGATCAAATAGACTTGTCAAAAAAAAAGAAGTATTTTTTTAAGTGTTTCAAATAAAAATTTGTATTAATTTTATAGTTAAAAAAGTTAAAAAAAAAAATTTATTAGAATAAAAGCGGATTAAAGCAAATAGCATTCGACTATATTTTGTATGTTTTTGACGATTTTGGACCAAAAGAAGTGTTTTCTCTTGGAAATATTATTTATTTATTTAAAAATTCGTTTTCGATAATTTTTTTTATGAATGCTAGGGTAAACAACTGGCAGATGATGATGGCCTGTGGTGGAATTCACTTACTTATAAATGCGATTTTTCGAGATTTTAATTAACGATTTTGTATCCTGCATTATCGAATGTGCTATTCACTAACTTAGCTATAATGATTCGGGGTTAAAATTCCTCATCCCGCGATAAAACGTACGCTAAGTACTCAAATGCCATTATTTTGATAATAATATTGATATAATAGTAATATTATTTTAATTTTCGCTAAAAACTTGAAGTTATGTGTTGTTTATTTAGCAGAGATAACAACCCCAAATTGTGTGTTGTTTACCTAACGACACAGCTGATCGCGAATAAACGAATATCGATAAAAAATAGTTAGTGAATACCGATATCTCGTTAAAATATCGTTACGACAAAATGACGATTGCGAATGTCGTTATAGATTAAAATTTTAGACGTAGGTCAGTCGAATTGAAAGCATTGAAAATTAAAGAGTCTAGTTTTATTCGGCGCCACTGATGATAACTGTGCGACATCATTTTTGGAGGCGGAAATGAGTTTAATTATTTAAACTGAAAGTTAACTTTAAAAAAATGTTTAATTCCTCTTGAACTTTAAAATGGTCAAAGCAAAAATATTTTTAAGTTTTATTAAATGAGCCTCGGAATTATTCCGCCGCCAAAGAATTTAAAAATTAAAATTTATTAGTTTTTAGTTTAAATTATTAAATTAGTTTTTCCAGTATAAGATCGGTTTTTTATTTTTGACAGGGTGACAAAAGTCTAATGATAATCCCAGTTTAGCAGTTTCCAAAATATGTAGATCTATTCGAAAAGCAATTTTTACTAGTTTTTTCCATATTTTTTTTTATCTCTATATATAATAAAATCGTAACAGGTCAATGGCTGTACATAGCAAATATTAAAAACAAATTGATAGGAGGGCTCAATATTACGCCAAATCAATAGTCTTTAGAATTTTTGTCTGTTTGCCTGTTTCTTCGCTTGGTCGCGCATAATTTAAAAACTGCTAAATGGAATTGAATAGAACTTTTACCAATATGTGGACCAAGGTGACCTAAAATGTTTAGTACAATATGGGTATCAAACGAAAGATTTTAATAATCGCTGCAAAAAGCTATGTGATTAAGTTCCATATATCAACGGCTTCCCGAGACACGATAGTTAATATCGGACTCAGTCTATTATTATTACTGGCCGGTTCTTCTAGTATTATATTATTTAAAAAAACTGAAAATAACCGCTTTTAGAAAATTTCAATAATTGGTCTTGGACTGGAAAAATTAATATATACTATTTAATTCAGATAAATATTGCAAACCTCTTTGAAATGTCACAATTTTCACTTCCATTTTTTAAATTTTAACCCCAAAGCCCTATAAATTTGTAAATAAAGGTTTAATTATGTATTTCTCAGATAAAAATTATCGAAAAGTTAATGGGTTAATGGGAAATAATGGTGATGGGTCAAATTGATACGAATTGTTCGTCTATTTATAAGAACCAATTCCTCCGTTGACTGCAACTCTCTTAAGGTAGAACTCAAAACGCCTTCACGCCCAAGAAGCTATTCATGGAATTCTGCCTTGATTTTTTTAAACTGAAAAAATCCGCACTAAACTAATCGCTTCATAGACTATCCTACGTACCGGAATGACTCGGGTTTCATTCGATAACCCTGTGTTATTCAAAATAACCCTCTTAAATTCGTATCCATGTGTCGAGGTGCCGAGCAATAGGGCGAAGTACTGTTACTACTAGAGTTGTGTGGTTCGCTAACGAACTAGTTCATTTCAACGACTCAGTTCAATGAACGAACGAACTACATCGTTCAAATATTTTTAACCTCGTTCAGTGATTGGCAATGTTGCGCAATCTTGGTGTAAGACGCTAACATAAGTATGTAGTTCAAATGCTCCTGTGGCAGCGAGCAATAACAACCAAAGGCGAACTAAAATTTTGCTATGTCAACCAAACTCAATATTGGTGCGGAAAACTTGCTTAAGTTAGCCGACATTGACCCTTATTACCACAATAAATTTTTCATACCGAACTTTTAACTCTTACCCGAGTTTCAAACCATCGCTTTGTGTCCCCGCCTTTTTTTTCCTTCCTGTGCCGTGGATATACAAACTGATTAAAAAGAAAACTTAGTATTGAACGACTGAACGAAGTGAACGACCTAGTTCACTTTGGAAAAAAGAACTAGTTCGTTCGATTTTTAAATTTAACGAAATTGCGCAACTCTAGTTACTACAACAACAGCAACTAGAACCTCGGTGGTGCTATTTTGAGCATTGATACATTTTCTCATAACTGATTTTGATAGCACAGTTATCGACAAATTGAAACCCCCGCCCCCCTTAGGACCGTTTCATCAAGCAAACTTTAAAATTTATCTGCCTGATAAAAAAATTTTGTTTTAAGACAATTTTTGTCTACCTGGCAGTTAAATTGCAAAGTTTACTTCAGGATGACGCCCTTAGGGAGTATTTTGACATTTCTGAAAACCATCAAACTTGATATCGAAGTGAAAATGATAAAGTATTTACTTTGAACCAGCCGTATGGTACACTTTTTGATTTTCCATTAATTACACTAAAAATACTCAAAACAAGAAAATAGAAACGTTGATGAACGAACGAAACTAAGCACTGAAGATGGCAATGCGCCGAAACCCCTTTGCCAGACCACCAATAAAGCACATCACAATGTTATAAACAACTTAACTTTAAAACAATAGTAAATTCAATTTGACTTCTTGAAGTTTTTGTTTATCATTTCGTAGGAATTTATTGCTTTTATTTAATCAGCCGATTTTGTTTTTTAAATGTTTTTGGAATTTTTGTTTATTCTTTAAGATTGTAAATACTTATTTAATATGTTTTTTGTTTGTTTTTATTAAGCAAAAGTTATCAGTAAGTTCATCAAATCATTTGAAATATAAGCATATACTGGTATGTATGTATGTATGTAGTTACGAAAAAGCTCAATTTGTGCACATTAATTAATATTATTATTCATCATTAAAGTAACGTTGTACTTAAATATTGCTAGTAGCCGCAATCAATTAGCAAATATTTTAATAAAGATTTGTTGTCTAAGTTTACCATATATATATCTCTGTGGGAGTTTATTAAAGTGGGCTAAATCGGTCTGCAGCAAATAATTTATTTATCGACGCTTTCATTACTCCCATAGAGCAAGCCCTTCATTAATTGTTCTTTATAAGCAGACATATATAAAGACATAATTTACAAAAGGGTTGAAAGAGATTAACTCAAGTATCGTGCCCTGGTCATAATTTATAGATAAAAACAGGGGCCCCCGATAATGACAATTTTTATATTTTTAATATAAAAAAACCAAAGGCTTCCCAGTATCGGAGAACAGTTTAAAGAAATCTGCATTGATTGAAGAGAATTTTATTTTTCGTTTAATTATATTGATAGATATTATTTTTCGGAATGGTGAAAAAAATTCTATAAAAGCTTCAGAATTTAATAACAATTTTCGTGATCTATCATAGCTGGTTTAGACTTTTTATGACTGATTTTAACTTTTTCTTTAAATCTAGCAAACTGTTGAAGTCAAAAATTTAGCAGCATATAACCCGTTTTTTTAGGCACTTCAAAAAATTAATTCTTTTTGCTAAAACTTGATATTTTCAATGAAAATCAAATGCGAACTGGTCGCTTGCGCGATATCAACCAAAACCAAAATTGTTATGAATCTATATATATAAAATTCAAATTATGTATGTATCTATAGATCGACTTGCGTCCTAAACGTATAAACCGATCGTAACCAAATTTGAAACAAGAACTGGATACCTTACCGAGATGGTCATGGGCTAAAAAAAATTTTGATATATATAGGGGGCGTGGCACCTCCCATGCAAATGGAATTTTTAACAGTCCGTATTTCGTTAGACTACTGAAATTTTGGGAAGGGGTTACATGAGGTTAATCCCTAACACCTCCAAGAAAACTGGGAAAAACGAAAAAGGGGGCGTGGCACCCCCCATACAGCTGACATTTTTCATAGTCCATATCTCTGGAAGTATTTACGTTAGAAAACTGAAATTTAGTAAGGGTTTATATGAGGTTAATCCCTACCACCTCCAAAAAAACTGGGGATAACAAAAACGGGGGCGTGGCACCTCCCATACAGCTGACATTTTTTTTATAGAAATGTGGGGTGAAACCGACCGATATAAGCTAGTTTATTATAAAACTCAATATTTGATGATTATTTTTATACAACTTATTACTTAAACGATATTTGATCCTTTTTGGACAAGTAATTGATCATAAATATTGGCTGTTATAATCTCGTCAACATATGTACTCAATAATTTAAATATACTCTCTGGTCGAAAATTCGTCCAATAAAGTAATTTCTTAGATACGTGGAATGAAAATTTAACCGTTTAGTTTTTCGATCCGCGAAAAAAGTTAAAACTCAAAACTTTATTTTTTTTCTTGAACTATAAAATAACGCTCAAGAAATAAGTTTTACATATTTTTGTAAGTTTTACGAGCTCAAGACCAGTTGATAACAATTCTTAGTCAATTTAATCAAAAATAATAACAAATGACTAGGAATTATTATCAACTGGTCTTGAGCTCGTAAAACTTACAAAAATATGTAAAATGAACAGACCGTAAAAACCAATAACTATACTTATACTTTAAACTGTTCACCGATATTGGGAAGGCTTTGATTTTTTTTATTTTAAAAGTAAAAAAAATAATCATTATTGGGTGTCCCTGGTAATAACACCATATTATAAAAAAAATCCTACTTAAGTGGTGCTACAACCTAAACACTGGAGGACCTGTTCTATTGACTAGCTGACACCTAATATGCCACAAAAAAAAAATTTATTAGTTTAGTTTGACAATGCTACCACGAAGAAATGGTACAAACAAGTTTAGAATAATAATTTAATATAATTTAACGTGACATGTAAGTGTTGAAAATGTTTGTTAGAGTTTTTAATTGTTGAACTGTGATTTTAATTATGTAGTTATGTGCAAAAAAATTAATAATTGTAATATTTGTTTTTTCATGTCTGTGTTTTTTACTAAAAAATTTTATAATGTTTTTCGTTGTTGTTTTTAAATAAATAGATCACCCCTGAAGAAGCTAGGGAGACTAGCGAAACGTCGGGTTGAAATGATGAAATAATAATCTTTTATTTGCATCAAAACCACAATGGCCAAAAAAGCCTAAACAAAATATAATATATAATAAATTGACCGGAAAATCTTTATTTATAAAAAAAAAACAAATTTTATGAGCTGCAATGCTGAGTATCTTATTGTTTTAGATTAATAACTTATTACTAGTTTTTATTCACTTTTTTCCACAAATCAATTGAGGCTATTTTAATAATTTGCTGCAGATTTAATATTTACTATTAACTATATACGAGTATGTGCGTATTCGAGTATCAACCATATATCTTTTGAATATTTGTAATATGGAGTTTATAATGTTACTAAACCTTAATATCCATAAAAGCTATGCATCCTATCAACTACATAGTGTAAATAATAGCTATATAGTATATATTTCTCTATGTATACCAACAGATATTCAGATGGCACAGTCAAACTGCGAAATTCCAATATCGAATTAATGGATCAAGATATACTATATCATCTTGCCTTAGGCAGTGGAAGTCATGATTTACAAGAGATGTTCGGTGATGTTAAAGTAAGTGACTAAGTTATATGATGTTAGGTTATTTAAGTAATTAATATTAAAAAAGGGTGAGTCGATGCAATTACTTATCTGCTTTTGATTTTTTTAACTGCTGTGGGCTAGGGTTGTGAATAAATAATTGAATTTTACTTTATTCGATTGTTGTTGAATTTTCGATTTTTTTGGATCGATTTTAGTAAGGATCAACATCGTGTTTTAGTGCACCAATTATAAGACTTACATATTTTAAATCGTTTTTTGTAAATAGCGCCATCTGTGCGGCAGATAAAAACACGTCAACTGAAAATGCATAATTTCATATAAATCACTTCTAGTCAATCTTGATTCTATCAAATGTTAGGTAACACTGAACATTTTTTGCAATTATTTATTTTTATTCTATTATTTCAACTCACAGTTTAAGGAAAAACTGAATAAATTATTTAGTTTTAAAACCAAATGATTTTCGTTTTATTCATTTTAACATTCATCAATTAACTCCATTTATAATTAAATAATTTGTGATAATAACTATTCATATTCATTTTATTCAATGTCTTAACCTTAATTGTAGCGAGTGATGAATTTGTATTTAAATTTAGAGACAACAAATTTTTATATTTTTACTTTTATTGTTTGGTGTTACTTTTGCCATACTAAAATATTTAAGAATATAGGATATTTGTATATTTTATAATTTGTTATACCTATTATGTTAAATGATTTCCACATTTATATCGAATAGGAAATTTTGGTATAAAAAGCAATTTTTCATAAATTAATTTAACTCTTAAAAAAAATCGATTATTTAGCAGATCTTATAAATAATAATTGCCAATCGTAATGATTACCGATTTGATTAACTATTTTCTTGAGAATCTAATTTCAATTACTTTCAATTTTTAATAATTATTTTCCTATTAATTAATTAATATCATGATTTTTTACGATTAAAAAAAAAAAATAATAATAATCAAAAAAAAGTTGTTTTGATTACTTTTGATTATTTTTGATTTTTTTAATTTCTTTTTAGTTTTTTTAGTAGTGTTGTAGAATCACATAAATAACCACATCAAAAATACTGAAAAAAATTAAAAATAATCAAAAACAAATAAAAAAAACAAAAACAATCAGAAATAATCAAAAATAATCAAAAGTAATCAAAACTATTTTTTTGATTATTTTTATTTTATCTAATCGTAATCAATTAATAATTTCTTGAAAAACATTTAAAATAACCATTATAAATTAAGAAAGCCTTCTTATTAATGATAACTAATTACTAATCAAATTTAATAGGTCTGTTAGTGAGCCGCATCCCTACTGCCTAAAAATGTTACAATTTTGATTCTATCTTTTCAAACTTTAAGCTTCAAACTAAACTTTCCTGAACTTTGTGTAAAATTGGAAACTCATATTTATGCGGTTTCTGTTAAGGTTTTAGCTATATTTTAAATTAAAAGTAAAAAAAAAACCAATAAATATATACATATTACGAATAAATACAGTTTGAGTTTGTATGTAGCACTACATTAAATATATTTTACGTGTTATTAATTGCGTATAATTTACATGATAAGACTATTTCAATAAGTGTGTACTGATTAGCATAATCGGCATTCTCGTTTAATTTCGAATTGGAAAATTGATAGGATTTTTAAAAACAACTAGACCGGCCTTGTAAATAGATTTTGGTATATAAGAGGTATAGGTGAAACAAAAGGATATTTGAGATGTAGAAAACGTAGCGAGGTAAGGAAGTTGGGGCCAAGATGCTCTATAATTTTCAGATCTTATATAAAATCCAAGCGCTTATTGATTTTCAGTTAAAATTATTTCCTAAAACTATTTAATTTAATTTTATTGATTACCGAGCAAAACATAACCTATAAAATTATTTATTTTATTTCAAATTCCAGTTCGTTTGCATGGGCGGAACACCAAAGCGCATGGAAAACTTTGCACATTTCATAATGTCAGAAATAGGTTACAAATTACCCGCCGGTACAAAACTAGAAGATATCAGCGCCTATTCATATCGATATTCAATGTACAAAGTAGGTCCGGTGCTTTGTGTTAGTCACGGCATGGGAACACCCTCTATTAGCATATTGCTACATGAATTGATCAAACTCATGTACCATTCCAAGTGTCAAGATCCAATATTTATACGCCTAGGCACATGTGGTGGTATAGGAGTTGAAGGGGGCACAGTTATCATCACCGATGAAGCGCTCGACAGTCATATGCGAAATGCTCATGAATTTGTAAGTAATCTATATAGATATATGTATTATGGTGGAGGTGAAAAACTATCGACAATATTAACGATTTATTAATGATTTCTTTCTATCGATGCTATTATCGATATTTGACTAGTATCGATACAATCGTTTATTATGTAAAATATGTTCTGATTAAAGATAAATCTCCGAAAACTTAACGCTAAAATTTTTTGAAAGACTTTACCGTCCACAGACAAAACGCATGAAAGGAACGCTGCCATTATTTCCTTTTAAAAATAAATACCACAAATTTTTCGGGCGTATTAGGTTCGTTTGAATATCTTAAATCATGCATCTTAAATTAAAAACATTTTGAAATACCAAATACCCCGATTTTGAATTCCAAATTTTTACTGTGGCATAAAATTTATCCGTTTAATTCATATCATAATATAAAATTGCAACCATTTAAAAATTTAAGGATTTTTAATGACGACATGACAACAGTGGAAAACTGAAATCAACAAAGGTTGTATTTTCTAAAAATGTAATTCTTTTTTTCTAAAAATGAGCAAATTTCGATAGTAACGATATAGAATACGTACAGGTATGAATCGATATCTAAGACTATCGATAGTTTTTCACCGCCATAGTTTAGTACTCTACTAAATTCCTCAAACATTTATTTTTCCATTTACTAGACAATTTTGGGTAAAACTGTATTACGACCTGCCAAATTGGATAAAAAGCTGGCGCGTGAGTTGAAGGCACTGTCTAGTGAGGATGATCCTTATGACGTGATCATCGGAAAAACGCTTTGTACAAATGACTTCTATGAAGGTGCGTTGGCATGAAATTTATAATTTCAAAAAACACATATTAAATTAAAAAATTTTATTTAAAAAGGTCAAGGTCGTTTGGACGGTGCATTCTGTGAATTTACCGAAGCCGAAAAAATGGAATATTTGGAAATGTTACGCAGTAAAGGTGTTGTCAATATTGAAATGGAGAGCACAATTTTTGCCGCGCTTACGCATCATGCTGGTATCAAAGCGGCGGTGGTGTGCGTTGCGCTTTTAAATCGTTTAAATGGCGATCAGGTGAGTTAATTGGTTAATCGACAACTCATGGAAAGGTCCTAAGCACTAAACATTTTCAATCAATTTCAAATTTTTTGCACATTTGCAGTCCTTATTCCTTTTGTTATTCCGGAATAATTATTCCTTTTGCATTCCTCGTTGGAATAAAAAAAATTTAAAAGCATTCCGCATGTAAATAATGAAGTTAGAAAGTGGCTTTCGCGTTTCAGATAAATTGTGGCTCGCGTAAGTAATAATCGATTAGAATTGATGTCATTGTTTGGCCGGGGTGCGTCGGAAAACAAAAGTGGGTGGCGCACCGAGGTCAATCTCTGACAGGATTGCGGTAGATAGAATCAAATTCGGGTGCCAATAGGCAAACCTACTGGGCCGGAGCTTCTTTGTTCATTTGCATAACATGACCAAGATGGTTGAGGTTTTGTTCCTTGATTCCCAGGACTACGCCCATATCTGAATAGAGATCGTGAAGCCCACCAATAAATTACCGGCCCTGCGAATTAGGGGATACAATATCCCGGTCGTAAGAGGCGACTAAAATCCACAAAGGGTAATGACGTGCAACTCGGTGATTGATCTACAGATATGATGCCTCTCACCTCTGATTACCAACCTTCTTCTTTCTTACGGAAGGAGAGGGTGAGATGACCTAGAAGACAACTCAAGCTCTTCACACACGCCTTCCAGACTCACTTTAATTTTTTCTAAGAAAGCGTCACTCTTGACCTCACGGTTATGCTCACGTAAGTCCCGGTGTTACGACCGTTCGCAACCTGACCCTCTAGGACGCGTCTTGTTTTTCCGAAGCAGAGCGACATTTCACATCACACCAGTTCCTTTTCCGGTACCGCTTTCCTCTTATAGGTGCCATCAGCGGCGGTACGTAGGATTACATTGTTTGGTCGAGGATTGCTCTAAGGAGCAGCTGCTAGAGCCAATTCGTGTCAGTTGCCTGTGTCAAATTTTCCTTCCCTAACTGAGCGCACTATCTTCGCTGCATACAGGCGTCTCCGTATCTTATCTGCCACAAGAGGTCGATATTGGGACCTACTAAAGTACGCACGTACAGATATGATCAATTTGGATAGCCATCCTGGTACTACAATTTACTATGTTTCGAGAAGCGGCGAAGTCTATCAGCCAAGCCCCCTTGAAAGATGTAGGATTTAAGACTCCTTCCTTGCCCACCCTGGCGTTAAGGTCGCCAAGCACGATTTGATATCACGTAGGCGAGAACGATATCCCATATATCCGTCGGTGCATAGGTGGAGATAAAAGCTATGTTGAAGAAACTAACTGTAGTAGAGGTCCGATTGCCCGTATGCCTTGTCCCGTCTCTCGCATTTCCTATAGGGTGGCATTACAGAGACTTGCCCTAAAATCGTAGTCCTTTATACGTATTGCAAGGTCGTAAGGAGTAAAGTTGTTATTACGTGTTGAATTCCAAGCCCGGCGGTCAACTCTGTTCGGGATTTTTAAAAATATGTGCACATTTATATAGCGAGGAGCTTGCTCCAAGCCAGCCATACTCGTGGTGGAGAAAAGCTGCAAAAAAGGTTGAACTTTTAAATCGCGAGTATATCAGAGTAGCCTTACCGAGGCTCCCTATCTTTTTTCCACTTACCATGATATCGCACGCGTTGGATACCGTATATTGAATCCCATACTACAGATGGCATCTTTTAATAAATACTAATATATATGAAGATATACATTTCCACCTATCTAACGCTAATATTTTTTCAATTTGAATTATTTGCAGGTTAACTCACCCAAAGAGGTTATGCATGAATGGCAGAATCGACCACAAACACTCATATCCCGTTATATTTGTAAGACGCTAGCACAGAAAGGACAACTGCAATCATTTTCCCGAGGATCAATCAAATCGCCTCGACGTTTCAAATTAGTACAACAAGAATCCCAGGCAACAGAATAAGTGATGTAAAATCGTTTCATTTTAAGTAAGGATAAAAAAATATATATTCAAACTAAATAGTTATAGTACATACATATTGACGAAGATTATGAATTTGATTGATATTGGAGAAATATATAAAATTTTACTTGCCAGTCAAAGTGGCCACACGAAGCTTACAAGCACACATACATTTGAACAAGCATTATACTTACATAGATCAGGGACTGAAAATAATTATTATATTTAGAAAGCTTATGAAGAAAAACGACATATTCTACGAAAAGGGTAATAGACTAGTGTATGTCAGATTGTTAGTCTTTAAAAATCCTCTCGGAATCTGTTGAGATTTTTATTTTTTAAGCTATATCATGGAAGAATCAAATTCAATTAATTTTAAGTTGTATTTTTCTTTTATAGTAGATAAACATTAATTTATAATTTGTATCTTTTGTTCAGGAAATTAATTGTTTATTGAGTGGAATTAATGTGCTCAGATATAATAATCTTATAACAAATTTAACTTTCTTAATTTAACATTTATAAATATTTGTTTTACGGAAGTTTGTTTTTCGTAAACAAATTTATTTTGAATAAAGTTTTTTTTTCTTCCAAAAAAAATAAAATTAGGTCCGTGCCTTTCTCCGGTTAAACGAATGAAATAAACAATAAATTTCTTACTTAATCAATTACCTGCTTAAGTAAAATTTAAATTTATACAATTTCAAAACTGCTTTTTCAAATATTGCTCATTTTGTTTAGACTATTTAGAGTTGACCTAGAAATAATAAAAAATATATTTACCTACTTCAAATGTGATATGAGGAAATGCAATATATTTGAAGTGGTGTCAAATCGCGATAAGATGAAGTATCGCAATAAAAGTTATTAATTAATCACTTTGTTCAACATGTTATTGGCAAACAAAGGGTGTCATTATACGGATTTTAATTAATCAAAAAAAGTTATTATACGAGTAATTTTAATTTTTAATTCATCAAAAAAAAAAAACCAATTATATGATTAATTAAAGAAATGATTGATCAAAATGTCACCACAAATGTGACTGATTACTTACTTTATTCAATATTTAGTTAACAAACAAAACTTAAGTCATTATTTGGCTTTTAACTAATCAAAAAAATTATTATGCGAATAGAATTATTTTCTGATTGATCATAAAAAATATTAATTGGTTATTTGAAGAAATGATTGTTTAAAAAATTGCAACAAAGGTGATTGATTAATCACTTTGTTCTACATATAATAGGCAAACAAAAAGTGGTATTATTTGGCTATTAACTGATAAAAAAAATTATTAGCCGACTAACCTTTTTTTTGATTAATTAAAATTTTTTTTTTAATTAATGGAAGAATTAATTGATCGAAATATCGCTGCTAATCTGATTTATTCATGAATTTGTTCAATATGTTATTACCAAATGAAGGATTATTAGTTTTAAAATTTTTAAACTGATTAATCATAAAAAATTAATTGATTAATTATAGAAAAGACTACATTTTCAATTGCTCATAAAAATTTATTTGACTAATTTAAAAAATCAAAGATCAAAATATTGCACCAAGGGTGATTGATTAATCACTTTATTCAATCTTTAATTATCAAACAAAGGATGGCTTTAAGTTTAACAAATAAAAAAAAAATTATTACTAGAGTTATCTTCCTTTTCGATTAATTAAAAATTATAATTAATTGATTAATTAGAGAAATGGTAGGAACTACTAAAATTTACCAAAATTTTACAATAAAGATTATTAATCATTTCATTCAACATGTTATTATCTGAAGAATTAAAATTGAAAAAGCAGTTGTCTGTAAAGAAGCAAGAGAAGAGAAATACCAAATACTACCTGGGAGTGGGGAAAACAAGCTTTGTTCTTGTAGCTCTAACCACAATTCGCACTAATAATTAATAACCATTATTATTACTGATTGAAAAATGAAAGCTTGCGAAATAAATGATGTTTAAATTTTTTTTATTCTATTTGTTTCTATTTATTTATAAACAATCACAGTCCCTGATTTATATAATAGAAGCATAAGTTTTTTGCATATATATGTATGTATATATGCCCATATAAATATTAACGTTATATATTAAATATAATGAAGTTTTTAAATGATGCTCCATACAAAACATTCCATTGAAAGCGTTAAAAGAACAAATAAAAAATAATTGTTAGTTGGTGTTAATTTAAAAATAAAAAAATTTCGATAAAATTAAAACCAAGAAAATCACGTTGCTGCAAGGTTTATACATATGTACATATGTACTTATGTGTTTGTATTATACATATAAGTAACTTTAAGCAACGAAACCTAATATTTGGCATTTTCGAAAAGTAACCAAGTCAAGCCTATTTTATGAATATTTTTTGCAGTTATTTAGTTTTTAGTAGTTGCAAATAGCCGTAAATTAACAAATGTAACAAGTCAACGAAAAACTATAAATTGAGTGTATATTAAATAATTGCATAATGATGTTTATATGAGCTACAGGATAGTACTTAGAGTGTTGAGGTAATGGAGTCAATAGTGCGTGTGGCCCTAACAATTTTGCATAGTTAAAATTTGAAAAAAAAAACAAATATTTATGTAACCACTGTTTTAAAATGCTTCTTACAAATTTTGAATGCTATTTACTTACAAGTGCTATCAACTGTCTTTATGTAGAGATATTTAATTGCCTTTTTTTGTTAGCAAATCATTAGAGATATCATCGTTAATACATATCACGATAGATATCACTTAACAAATTAGACAGCTTTCAGTTAGACTTAGGGCCACTTTCACAAAGACCGGTTAAGCCTAATCGGCGATTAATTTGACAGCTAGCCGCGTTAACCGGCTTTTATGAAAGCGGCCCTTAGAGTTTAGTCAAACATACATTGCTGAGCTGTTTGGAAGATTTTTTTTTTTTTTAATTTAGAGTCAGGTCTTTTACCTTTGAAGATCGTCACTATAATCGATAATTGTATATGAATTGAAAATTATTTTATAATATCACAATAAACATTGTCGTAAGCCAGTTTTTAATCAACATTTTCCAAACCAAATATATTTTTTGAAATCAGGCAATGCCAAAAAAGGAGTTCAGTTGCCTAATAAATATACACTTGGCTAGAAAGCGAAGTTTGCGGGTTTATTTACAGTTGATTTCTAAACACAAATTGTAACGAATAATCAGGCTCCCGTTTTCTTGAAATGATAATTGAAAATGATTAAGGTACAATCATTTCGCTTACTTTTGTAAGTTTAAAGTAAGCCTTTAGTAAATGTGGATTTTTTGTTATGATAAAATTTTTTAATCTAGAGAGCATACATAATATTGATTTCAATTAACTGATTTCAGTCAAACACCGAATATTTCATTAATGATTTTGTTGTCAAATATAAATACGATAAGTTAATCGATAACAACAAGAAAACTTTTTAACGAAATTGTTTTCCAGTGACAATTTCAAGGTATTCGACTTTCCATCAATAACATATTTTAGTGCTACATTGATGAATTGAACACTGGGTGAAGTAAAATCGGTGCGGTAAAGTTGCGAAGCAGTTCCCAAAATATACAGTCTCGTATCTCGTTCTTTACCGGTAATAAAAGCTATAGTCACAAGACACTTTGAAGTATAGGTTAACGATAGTAACTTATCCACAACCAGACCTAGCCGTAGACTACACCCATACCTCGTTATACGGCCGCTCTTTATACGGCCTTTCGTTATAACGGCCCTCTTCAATTCATGCTAATTTTCGATTTACGGCCTAAAATGTTTCGCTATAACGGCCAAAAAACCGTTTTTCCTATTTCGATATACATACATACATACATATTTACATGCTGCCAATTGCCAAGATGAAGAGACAGAGCCTGTTGTAGCCAAACAGCTTACATCCAAAAATTTGTCGAAAGCATTTTCCTATATCGAACAAGGAATAAACATCCTCCTTGAAAACGATCCTGACACCGAACGTAGCGGTAAAGTTTCTAGAGGAATTAACTCAGCCATTAGCTGTTATAAATCACTGAAGAACGAAATAGATAAGAAGGCAAGACAAACAACGTTGGACAATTTTTTTAAGCCAAGCCCATCCTCACCAGCTACAAGTGATGACGAAAGTGATGTGCAGGGTTCCATATCTTCATCTTCTTCAGACTAAAGCCATTTAAAAAATATTTTATGGAGTTGTTTTTGTTTGTATACATATTCATTTTGATTTTTGGAGTCTTTTAGTATTTTATGTTCAAATGTATGTATTTGTTATGTATGATTTTTTAATTTAAATAACAAATAAAAATATAAAATTCATTTTTAACCATGCAATTTTTCAAATTTGGAACCGATCCCATTGAATTTGTATGAATTTGTATTAGAATAATTGACTCGTTATACGGCTTTTCGCTTTACGGCCAACTTTCGTGGAACGTATATAGGCCGTATGGCGAGGTATGGGTGTATTAGAAATGGAACCGATTGTGAGCTAGCCAAAGTGAAGCTGAGAATTAGTTTCATAGTTATGCACTGGGCTACAATTGCCAACACCAATCGCATCGTCAAGTACAAGCGAACAGTTGAGAGCCTTGCATGGGTATAGACCTTGAACTAGTCCTGTCAACTATTCCCAGCGTTAGTTTTGAAAAAAATTGACAAACTTGAATTCTGCACCTTTTTTAGAAAATCAAATAATGTACATAACTTGTCCTATTGGAATGATACATTTCATGGTGGTGCGGTAATGGCCCAGCTAGCTTTACGGTAAATGCGGCACTTAGAAGCATATATGAAGGTGGTTTTTTTGAGTTAGTATACCAGTGGTCGGCCCTTAAATTCCTGTAAGTCAAACCATGCTCGGTTTTCACACATACACAATCGGTTTTTAACACGTTTACAACCCGATAGTCAGAGTAGAGTAGATGAGCAAATACTAATAACACATACACAGTTTCCTAATATTTTTCTAATAACTATATTCTCACATTAAGGCCTCTCTTTATGCCGACCACTGATTTATATTCATAACAGTAGTATATATCTTTGCTAGTTCATTTTAAAGTTCTTATGAATATACATACATTCATAGAAGGTTGCATACGTACATAAATACATATTGATGATAATAAATAATAAAACCAAAAGATAAGTATTTATAAAAAAAATTGTTTTATAAACCAAGTGAATTTTGAAGGTTTTTTTTTCTAATTTATACAAAAATATATACCAACAAATGTAAAAAATAGCATTGGTTATTTAAAAATAAAAATATTCTAAATTAAAAATTATATATTTATATATACTACGCTGCATTTTTGTAGGCATGTCAAAAAAAAAAATTGCTCATGCATGTAATTCTAAAAAATAGTTATATTTTAATAAAAACTCAAGTAGCAAATTTAATAACAATTATTATTAAAACAAAAAGCACAGTGAAGCTTAAACAATAATAAGAAATAAACAATTGTACATCTAAATAAAAATTTTATTTTTAAGGAAGCTTATCGCTTTTTAATCTTACATATGTATAATCCTCACAGCTACTTAAACCATATTGTATATGTATCGTATTTGTTAGTTGTAATATTTAATTGTGAATTTAAACGTTTGCTAATCTTATTCAAATAAATCTCTATATCTATCATTCATATACCAAATAGTCAACATTGGCACTCTTGTTCGCATAAATACTTAAATCTGTGTATCAAACACTGCTATAAAATAAAGTAAAGCTTCATGATGTGGGTGAACGAGAAGTGAGAAGTAGAATTTCTTTTATGATAATGGTGTTCCTTTTTTATTCCGATAGAATTATATAAGATCTTCCATAAAATGATGTTTTACAACGATTTCTGTTTTTATTTAAACAATTCTGTTGAATTTTTTGACATTTATCCTGGCAGGTGCAGCCACACTTATAAAACTCAATTTTATATTTTATTAAAAGAAATATAAACAGTATCACACTAATGAAAAACTGTTTCATATTTTCAAAACTAATTAAGTTTTTACCTGCCGTGTAAGAGCACAAAAAAAAATAGCTTAGCTGTTTACGATTACCTGCAAGCATCAAATGTCAAGGTAAGTGGAATGAGATGTGGTCAACTGAAGAACAAAAGTTCGATAGCACTGATGAATTTAGAGAAAACAGTTGGTGGCGAAT
Source organism: Merzomyia westermanni (assembly GCA_949987695.1). Taxonomy (NCBI): domain Eukaryota; kingdom Metazoa; phylum Arthropoda; class Insecta; order Diptera; family Tephritidae; genus Merzomyia; species Merzomyia westermanni. The sequence goes on from OX465288.1 coordinate 190,342,342, forward strand.
TTAACAGGGTGACGAATGCTCCCTTTTCTACCCTTATTATAATTAAACACTTTTTTTCGCTAAACATTTCGGCAACTTTGCGATTTGTGGTGTGCTAATTTAATCATTTTTTCGAAGGCCACTTTTCTGCTCAAAAATTTTGTGATTGTTGACCAAACCTCAATTAGAATTATTTTAAAAGCGACCACCTTAGTCTAATCTACAATATTTCACAAACGTTTTTCAAACATCAATCTTACTGAATAAATAAATATTATCAAAATCTGTACTTTCCAGAAAAGTTTGAACAAAGCTTGTCAGAGAATTCACTTACTTCTTTATTTGTTCTACAAATTGTTCTTTACCGGGCGATACTCAGTGCAACCGGTAATTGTATTCCTGGCGGATTATCTAAACGAAAATCGTTACCATCCATAATACAGATTATGTAACCGAGTTTCTAACGTAGATGGAAGCGCTGCTAAAAACGTCAAGTAGCGAATTACCTACTATGTAGCTATTTGACAGGGGCTACTTAAATTCGATGTCTGTACATTGCAGATATTTAAAAAACGGCAAGAGAGATAACCGACGAATGCCACTCCCGCGAATGGCATCCGATTCGCACTCCCTTCGCTTGGCGAAGTTTACGCTATTACCATAACCTGCTTTACCGAATCACGCAGCGGATTGTGTCAAAATATTTTTGACGTTTGACTGTATTGTCAGTTATGATTCATTTATGTTTCGAAAAATCTTATTTGAGAAAAAACGGATTTAATTGCAATTGATTTCAACCTAAATGAAGCGGAAAATAATGCAGCATGGGTTTTGAGGGATAGAGCACTTAAAATTTTCGAGCTGGCCGAGGTAGAGTAAGTGGAATGAATAATAAAGTAACAATACAAACTAAATTCACAAATTTTGCTCCAAAGGTTCGTTAGGCAGTTTCGATTAAATAAAAATCCATAGATGCTCATTTTAGGCACAATTTGCAGTAAAACCCCCTAAGTGATTATACGAGAGCAGTCAACAAAACCTGTATTTATTCCTTCGAGTCTTACCTGAAGGAAGTTACCGAGATGCAGTTGGCAAAGACTACATGCTTGGAATTGTAACAAACACACGCAACTTTGTGGTGTAATGAAATGTGAATTGTGTAAAAATATAAAATATATATATATATAGAGATGAATGACGATGCATAAATGGAATCTATTTTTCAAAGCAAAGCAAATTCTGATATACATTCTACAAAAGGATTTTGTTGGTGGTCCCAACGCATTCAAATCTGTGCTCACGTTTGTCCAATAAACTGCCACAACGTGTAATGGCTGTTTGGACATGCTTTTGCGATATTCTCGTTAAGCTTTATCTTATCAACCAACAAAGCGAATTGCTCCCGGTTTTCGGAAAATACAATTAGTGTATATAATTTTATTCAAAAACAAATAGTTTGCATCTTTATAAATTCCATCTTAATTTATTTTAATTTACAATTTTTAAAAATGTATGTTGAATCTGCATCAAATATTCAGCGGATCGCAGTTAAAACAAATGACAGCTCTTGCCATTCGATTGCGGTTATAGGAATGCAGTGAATCCACGAACTGTTTTATCCACTTATTTTTTATTCGCAAACTGCTTTGCCGATCGGTTATGAGAATAGCATATCTTTGCAATTTGATTCGCATTCCCTTCGGAAGGCATCCGTCGAATACCGTAATAGGCATGAATTATTAAGCCTAGGGTGATCCAAAATGTGCTAGTACACAATGGGTATCAAAGGAAAGGTGCAAATGAGTGCTTCAATAAGCGATGTCATTAAGTCAACTGATGTCAACTGATTTCGGAGATATAATTATCAAAATCGAACTCAGTCTATTATAAGAAAGCATAATTACACTACATGGTTTTGACTGTGGCATTATGGTATGGTAATATTAATCGATTGCATTGATTTTCATATGCTTGGTTAGATCAGCTGTTCCATGTGGATATGGCTAGGCAATGTCACCATTAACTGAGCGTTAAGAAATCTTAAGTTTTGCGATATGTTTTCCATAAAAAAACCTTAAAAAAGTTAGTTGAAAAACGAATATCTAACTATAGAAAGCATTTTAAAAGTTTAAAGATAAAATCAGTTAAACCCCAAAAGTGTGAAAAAACTGTCAGGCGCTTTATAAATGCAATTTGCTAAACTTGGTAGATCACTGCCTTTATGTAGATTTTTTAGTAAAACAATTTGAATTGCTTTCGTGCTCCGGTCACAATAACTGTGATTAAAAACTAGTTATAACACGCTACCCTCAATGCTGAAAACGTCTTTAAAATGACACTTTATGTTTTCTTTTAAATTAGATTTATATGTTGTTGAGTGAAACGCCGTCAATCACTTGTCCGCAGCTTTTCCCTTCAATCACATGAATAAGAGCTAAGGTTGCCAATTTTTTCGATTTTAGCCCAGTTTAAGTTCAAAAATTAATAAATTTTGCAACTATCTGACTTTAAAATAAGTACAAAAAGTTGAGGAAAACTTGAGATTATGAATTTTGGTAGAGAGATTACTTTATGGCTATGGATGATTTTTATTTATGGTTATTATTTATTTTATTTTATCAAAAGTTTCAAGAAACAAAAAAAGCTCGTAAGTGATACAGCTAGAACGATTACAGTTGTATATGTATAATGATAAAGTTTTGAAGTTACCTTCCACGGTAATCAATATTAAGGTCCTTAAGGTTAATTCTAATACCATATTGATCAACCACGATACATAACAAATTAAAAAAAAACCAAGAGTAAAGTGTGGAAACCTACAAAACGTTTCACAAGCAGCTTTTAACACTTCAACGACAAAAAAACGTATGACGTTTGATGGAAGATATTAATAACATAAAGCTACACAGACCAAGTTACGCTTTAAGTGACATCTTAATTGATCATAGCAATTTACGGAATGTCAAAATATATTTTAGTTGCAGCGCCACAATAACTTATAAAATACTATTCATTAGACTTAACCCAAAAACATTTTTTTGTTAAATTATACTGATACTATTTTCTAGAATGACTGAAAAAATACTGTGAAAGTTAAAGACTTACTTGTAAAGGTTAAACACTGCCAATCCATTGAAGTGTGAGACTAAAACAAACAAATTTAATTCACTAAAAAATTAAATTATCTGAAAAAGGTTGTTAAAAGTTTTCTTCAGATTGGCAGTTCCAGAGCAATCAATATTTAAATATTGGTACCGTTTTTTAATCTAAAGTTTTTAATTTGGAAATTTCTTAAAAGCAGATAAACCAAATTTCTGAAAGGAAGCTCTATGGTTTAAAAGTTTATTTAAAAATGAAACTAAGAAAATAAAATTAATTTTCATTTCCTCGACATAATTTTTCACTCAAAGGCCCTGTTCCAATCGGTTAATCGGTTTGTAACTTGAGACAGAGCGAAAGAAAATTCTGACATTTATCGCGGTGAATATGAAAGTCAGAAATTACCTTAGCCCATGGGGATGTGTAAAATTTTGACAACTACAAATATATACACAGACATAAATGCATTCGGTATTGCCAATCATACTATTTCAAATGAATTTATATGCTAACACGTTATTAAACGGTAAAATATATTTAACCCAACAAAATATAGAATATAAGGCAGAAGAAATATGTAAATTTAAAATTTATTCAGACTATTTGCCTTCCCACGTGTTTCTTTCAGAAGTCAAAATTTACCATTTTTTTTGGCACAGCAAAATGGATAATATTTTTATACCATAGAAAATTTGTGCACCTCATTTTTCCTCTGAGTAAAATGTTTCTGATTAGCACATGGTCAAAGGAATTAATTTGTATCGTACATCATTTAGAATCTTTATTTTATCAATATTATAACTAAAATGTACGAATCATAACACAATCACGCTTTGGCCCCGTCTACTATCCATGTAAGCCCTGCAGTCAACTGCCAAACTGGTTAGTAAACATTCTAGTTCATTAACTAGAATTTCGTGGGCTTATTCCTACCAGTTTGAGCGACTGCAACGTTTCCGCTTCCGTAAGCAGCAACAACCCTCTAAAATTGTCGATATATGCATACGCGAGCGAAAAAGAAAACAATTCAGTATTCGGGCCGCAATCGTTCAGTTAACAACGCCGTCTTACATTTTAATTTTCTGTTCCCTCTTCGCTTTTGGACGTCGTCGCGCAGAGTCATCAAAATATCCCTATAACTCAACCAAATTAGAAAAACAAACTGTGCTTTTGGTTGAGTTGAAATTATTGGGCCCTAGGGATATTTATTAATGTCTCTAAAATAGTTTTATCGTTAAACTTATAAAAGTACTAAGCTTATTAATTTAAATAATGTTTGAACTGAATAATAATAATTAATGTGAAAAATTCGAGGAAAATGAAAATACTGTAAACCGGTGAATAATATATATATATATATAACGGATCTGACTTAACAAACGGAACTTTTAACAATTGGGGATGTCGTCTCCATGAACACGTGATTAAGTGTAACCAAGTTTTTGGTGTCCTTTTATAATAAAGAAGGAAGTTTTTTCCTTTATGAACAATTTAATTAAAATGAATTGATGTATACACACGTTTAATGTAAAAATTGAAAAAAGAAGCAGAAGCTGCTACACATGATTCTGGCCTTTCGGTATTATCATTGTGTACTGGTGAGCTAAATAAACTTTTGGAACTGATCTTAATGCTAAATTCATATCTACATTGGAATATAACCTGGCATATGAGGAGCTAATCCCAGCCATAGAAATCAAACCTCAAAAAAAATAAAAAAATTTCTGTTCAACTAATATTCTGGGATCATGTACGTACATGCATGTGAACAAAATGACCCTTATTTTTTGCGACGTCGCGACGTGTCGCTAATGGCGTACCAGCGACGCAAAAACGAGTAAGCAGTGCTCAAATGAAGCCACGAAAAAAGTGAAAACAAAACGATCACTTGTCAAAGCAATTGAGTAAGTAAATAACATTTCTTTTTGAGTAACCTTTTTCTGATAAAAAAGTGTTTAACAAATTCATAAAAAATATTGAATTGTTTTTATTTTCCAGGGTTAACTTATTGTGATTGTGAAATGCAGTTTTTATATATAAAATAAGAAGTAATAACGGAATCGTTTAGAAGCTGCAAAAACGAAAATGGCGAGCAGAGACACGTCCTTGTTATTGTACTTTTGAAAAAATTTTGTTACTAAGAACTTTCATATCGTATATAAGAATTCCATACTCGAGTTACCTGCAAGGTTATTTGCAAAGAACTCTGATAATTTTTCCATAAAAAGCTAATATTCCCTTGAATTTCCTTAATTTTATATAAAGATATTTTTACAAGTATGGATTAGATTCTATCTAAGATTAATATCTAAATTTTCCATATTTTAAAATATTAATATTAATAAAATTCGTTGAAAAAAGGACTATTTAGAAAAGAAGAAAATCAATTTTTATAAATGTTTTCCAAGGGCAATGAATAGCGACTATATTTTTATTGAAATTTGTTTTAATTGTTCAATATACTCGTAGTGAAGTAATATTTAGTTTGATATACACATATGATGGCTGAATTTTTATTTAAATGGTACAGTAACTGGTATGATACTGATGCATAGGCTAGCTAGTATGACGGCTGGTATGACACCGGTGTATGTACTGACTAGTATGTAAACTGGTATGGTCCTGATGTATATACGGGCTAGTATGTTGAATGGTATGATCTGGATGTGTATATTGACTAGTATGTCAACTGGTATATTGCTGATGCAGAGACAGACTAGTATACCAATTGGTATGGTGCTGATGCAGAAGCGGACAATTGCCATCTCATAGAACATCTCCATGTTAAAAATACCAGTGGCTAATGTATAAAAATTACAGAACTCGAACTAGTTGAGCCGGTTTAGCAAACTAGTATTTGACTAGTATAAAACTAGTAGAATTGACTGTAGGGAATATGTTACTATATGATAAGGACGTGCATATTAGGGATGGTCGAATACTCGCATTCGCGTTCGCACCCGCATCAAATTATGCCAATGTTCTGTTAATTTCTGAGTGAGAAGAATGCTCAACTGATCATTTATCGATCGACTTACGTTCCTACGCTTGTGGTCATAATTCTGCAAACTGTCATGAGAGTAGATAGATTATAGACAATTTAAACATTCTTACAACCCGAAAAAGTTACTTACACAATTCATATCTCCAACAAGGTTTGATTTTGTCAGTGATTCCGAAAATTGATGTTGAAAAAGTCTTGATTCCTCTAAAGGTAAGTTTGATTGGTAAGATTCCAAATAATTACTTTTTACTCAAAAAAAAAAAATTAAAATAAAGATAAATCTTATAAAGTTTGTTCATTTATTTCGAGTTGGTACTTTTCTAAGCAAATAAATTTATGAATACTAGAGTTCGCCCAGTGGTTGAAATTCAACCAATAAACTTTATTTTATTTAATTTTTTTGCTGTAGGTTCGTTTTATCCGCCTTCTTTTCTTCCTTTCTATGTCGTTCCTTTCCTCTCACATATTTTTATTTTCCTTGATTTCTTTTTTTACTCTCTTATTTTATTTTTTACTTTCCTCAAACTTCTTTTCCTTTCCCTTCCCTTCCTTTTATTTTCTTTCTTTCCCCTTCGTTTTCTTACCTTTCCTTTAATTCCCTTTCCCTTCCCTTCCTTTCATTTCCTTACCATTCCTTTCTTTCCTTTAATTTTCCTTCCTTTCCTATCCTTTCCATTCCCTTCCCTTTCCTTTCCTTTTCTTTCCTTTCTTTCCTATAATTTTCCTTCCTTTCAATGCTTTTCCTTTCCTCTATTTTCCTTTCATTTTCTTCGGTGTTTAATACTCTTTATGAGTAATCATATATTTTATTTTTGTAAACCCTGTTTGTAGGTATCAGCAATGAATTTTACATATTTGCTCATATTTTACATTTCTTGTTTAATGTATCCAACAAAGCAACTTTTCGTGCTCTCAGGAGAGCAGCTGACACTGGGTATCGTAGCCAGTAATGAATACAATAACAACAACTAAAGCAAAAATGCATGACACAACAGAGTATCTATAGTGCGAATACTTATTTTTCATTGGTCCACTACCAACTCTTCGCACTCAGAGTGAGAGCCGACCACACGAATAACACAAAAACATGCATGGCAAGCATTGTTTACCCGTACTAGTTTGGCATCTTCTTTTGCGAATCGGAGTGGAAGGCAGTGGATGAATGTACTCCGAGAGAGTGTAATGAAGGAAATCGCGTTCAGAGTTGCTTTAAAGTAAAAACTACAACTAAAAACTTCAATTTAAACTGAAATATACATTCTATAATAACTGATAACGTATTATAACTGCTTTATATTCAATAATTTGGGAGTTTCAAGTCTTCATGTTCAATATTGCAGCATTTAAATTTCATTGTTTTATTATTGCATACAATTCACCCTGTGTGGTTTGTGTGTGTGTACAGATTCGGAGTAAGTTGCGCTACTAGTAGACATATACTATGATGGCAAGTCTACTCACACTACTACGGCTCTTAATTTTTTCCTACAAAGCAACTCCTCGGCCATGCTCACGATTCAGCATAGTACACAAAAAGCAAGTACACATAGTGTGAATAAGTAAATGCGTAGTGGTGTGACTGTTATGTTAAATATTTTATATTAACATGATTTTTAAAATTTTTTTTATTTACGGATAAAAGTACACCTCAAAATTTCTTATCTATACATATATAATTTGTATACCTTAGAATTATAGTTTAGCAGAAAACGGTTCTACATTGCATTCATCTTGTCTATTTATATATAAGATGACACGGGTAGATAAGAGTGGAGAGTTGTGGGTTTGTTTCATCGAAAAATGGCTATCTATTTAAACTTTCTGAATAATCAGATTGTGCTAACTCAATTTTCTTAAAAATTTAAATTATTTAGAACCTACGAGTAAGTAATCAAAATGTGTGTGTTTAATCGGGAAATCGATAATGATTAATATGCGATTAATCAATTTAAGGTTAGTTCAGATTATTCGATTAATGATTAACCCTATATAGAACTAATTTTATTAAAACTTAACTGAGCGGAAAATGTAATAGCCTAGTGATACACTTATGAGGTCCGATCCTATTCTTCCTCGACTAAAACTGGTAAAGCTGTCAAAATATAATAATACGCTGAGAGCGAGGGTAACACTAAGGCCGATTTTCACAGTGGGGAGTTAACTTGCATTTGATAGTTAACTGTCGATTTTCAATTATTAATAAGAGTTAACTACAGCTTAATCGCCCAATATTGGTGAGTTAAACTCTAGTTAGAAATCAGTTTGTTTATTATGGATTTGAAAGTAAACTTTTAGCTAAATAGCTAAAATAAAATTGCGAATAAATAGTTAACTGTGGAATGTAAATCAACTCCCCACTGTGAAAATGACTTTTAACAGTCCCACTAAAATTATTTATCAAGCCAATTTCAATGTAAATTTATAAGTTTATTTCCAAATTTCTGCAAACTAAATCACATCAGGATATAATCAAAAGGATAATGAGTACGAAATTTGGAACTAAATGTGCCCCGATTAGTCAAGGATTAGTCCGGTATATGTCGAAAAGGAGTATGCGACTAACGTAAGTTTTAATCTTTTATACGGTTTGAACTGTTCAAACTTGTTTGAGAATGTTCCATGGAGAGACCAAATGTAACCATTTATATCTGAACGGGTGCATGAGCACTAATACCCTTTCTTCTTAAAATTGTACAGTCCGACATGTCTTTAACTCCTATGGCTAAGCTACACAAATAAAAATTTATTTATATTGAATTATAGCTCACTGTAAGCCAAAGGGATTCATAGCGGATCGCCATCGTTGCATATTAGTACCATGGGACATTTCCGGGTCAATTTCAATTTTCAGACAATTTCGTATTCACTAAGCTGCCTCACATCTCTAGTTTCAAAACAAAGAGTCACTAATTTGTGAACTGGGTCTGTGGATAGGCCACAAGCAAAAATATATTGTGTCGAAAACTTAATATATTCAAACAACTTTTAAGATTAGAAATATTTATATCTTTTTGCAAATAAAATTAAATTTAATGAAAATAAAATAATAAAAAAAATTTATTAAAAAATATAATATAATAATACGCAGCAACCCGATGCAAGCTTTTTTCAGAGATGTGGCAATTTTTTTGGTTGCTCCCTGCGCTGTAGTCTGAATTGTGCGCTAACTCTTTTTTTTTTTTGCTTCGATAGGTTAAAGGCAAACTTTTTCACTTTGCTTTTGTTTTTAATTTTTGTTTATTAAATAAATTTCATCGAAAACATTTGATTTCGATAGAAGAGCTTACAACTTTGGCTATGCTTAGTACGTAACTTCTGTTGCTTTGGAAACAAAAATTAGAATACACATTTCAGAATCGCATTTTAGAGCTCAGTGAAATGGAGAAAGGAAAACGTCAAGTGATAACTAAAGTGAAAAGATTTTTTTCACTTCACGAAGCAAATTGAGAAGTGTAGTCTTCTCTTGAGAAGCAAAAACCTCCCTGTATAACATGATTACAGCATTATATGCGAATGAATGAGTCCGCATTCATTCAGGAAGCTTTTCTGTCGAAAGATTTTGGAGGCATAAGATGGTCGTCCTTTGACGGGTGCGTTGGTAAGGTCAAGTCAAGAATGACCCGCTCTCTCTTGGTGTTGCTAAATGATGATAGTTTTCGTGTAACAGGAAAAAGAGCCTCCCTAATGTAAATGCATTTATCACCAGCGCACAAGATTTTAATCTTTGTGCTTGTCACACTGAAGTAAATAAAAGCATTTTAACACAGCTTCGCATATTTCAGTTGGCATTTAACTGTCGACTTTTAAAAATAAAGAAACTTATTCAAAATGTTAACAGAAATTTTATTGTGCATTTGTGCGGCAATTTGCTTATATTTTTCCTATCGGTATGCTGTGGGACGTCCCGAAGGATTTCCACCAGGTAGCTTTATAATAGCCGATAGTTTTTTGTAGCCACTAAGCGACATACATATGAATAAAATGACGAAATGAACTTTTTTCAAAATTTGAAATTTCCTTTGAAAATCAAATGTGAACTTGCTTATTTTGGTGTTGCGTTTATTTCAGACATTTTTTTTAGACAAGTAGGATACAATTTAGCTAGCATCGAATTCACGAATGAAAAACGGTCAATATAAAATTTTCTGAAAACTTTTCCATAAAATGTTTTATTTTTTTTATTTATGTATTATTATTTTATTATTTACTTTCAGGCCCTCCACGCATACCAATCTTCGGCAGTTATTTATTTATGTTGTTGCTCAATGCAAAGTATTTACATAAAAGTGTTATTAAATTTAGCAAATGGTATAAATCGGATATTGTGGGTTTTCATGTTGGCAGCTTTCCTGTAGTTGCAGTACACAATGCGGAAGGTGTTAAGGAACTTTTGAACAGAAAACAATTTGATGGACGTCCACAAGTTTTTCTTGGCAAAATGAGAACACCAAATACGGATGAAATGTTTGGTGAGTTAATCATTGAGTAATAAATATTGTACGAAATGTAAGACCGCTTCGGAAATTAAAGCGCTGCCTACATGACCCAGCAGAAGGATTCAAGCATGCAGTAAAATTCTGGTTACCTGGTAGTCTACCGATTGCACCTTATAAAATCGGGATCGGACAAAATATTTATGTATCCTATCAAGTGTTGTCGACACGCCAACGATCGGAGAATACACGTGATAAAGGAAACGGTACGCACAATCTCTTCTTCGGTCGCAAAGCAGACTTTGCCAACGCGAAAAGGAGCTGCCTGTAGAGCTTATAAGGCTATGCAAAATGACGTTGAACTTTATCCGCAGCTCCGTGAGGAGTGGGAAGGACATCTTTGAGCCGTTCGAAGCCAAAGGGGGCTTCAGACAAGGCAACTATCTGCTGATATTGATATCATTGGTTTAGATAAAAGGGGGAAAATTCGGTCTTGCGATGGACGACAAAAGGTGAAGAATTTACTGTCATCAAATAAAAAATTGAAGCACCTGCTCTTTGGCAACCATGTCCTTGGTGACAGTTACTAATTTCAAATTGTGAGGGGCTTTGTCTATTCGAGAAGCAGAGTTAACAGGGAACAGAGAATCACTCTTTCCAACAAGTGAAAGGGAAAAAAATTTTGCCCGAAGAACGTAGTACACAAAGAAGGCTAAACTCGACGAATAGTGGGAAGCAGTAAACCATCAATTCGCGGGTAGGTAATTTAACACCGGCTTACCCGCGATTTGACAGCGTCTACATACATCGCTGTTGGACATTCCCATAGTTAAGGCAGCTCTGGTTCACTGGAAGATTTTTGATCTCTCTGAGCAGCCACGGTCATGTTATGCAAATGAATGAAGGCACTGCCGACCAGAAGCTGTTCCTATCGACATTTAATTTGGGCAACATAGAACCGGGAGATCTCCACTGAATCGGTATAATGATCTGATAACTGCAGTGCCCTCAATATTTACTCGAACAGCCACGCGCCTTCAAAGATCTGATGCGATCGAGGGTAGCATGGAAATACCTGGCCACACTCTCATTTCCCGAAAATTATTGCAGAATAAGCATTAGCTGGGTCCACCACTGACACCACCTCTTGTCAGGTGTCCTGGTCCTTCTGGCCTGAATTACTAGATATTAAAGGTCCTTCTCTCCATGGTGATACAAGAGTTAACCGCATACTGCCCGATGGGTTTCATGCTATGCGGCTGAATATTCTGAAAAATCACAGATGTTTAAACTGCATGGAGGATGACGAGGTGGAATCATCAAGTCTCTATATGAACAACGAGCTCCTGGCAGAAACTTTTTTTCGTTTAGGTACGCTATAACAGGCTTACCATTTTTTATTAATCAATTTTAATTAATACATTTTTTGTCCTAAAAAGAAGAACGTAACAAGTCTCTCGAAGTAGCTACCAAAGAAAGCCTATAGCTTACTACGCCAACAATAGCCGGATTTGTTTTCATCCACATCTACGCTTACGCTTAGTATTTGTATGGACTGCTAAGCGCACAACTTTATCTGCAACTATGAAATAGTACAAATATTAAGCGCAAACGCAGATGCGGATAAAAAAAAACACGGCTAATAGCAAAGTATGCTAGGTACTATTTTTCTATTCTCAAAAATAGGCACACCCTAATGTTACATCGTTGTTTTCATTCTTTTCCCCCTTTACTCCATTAGGCATTTTCTTTCGTGATGGTCCCATTTGGAAGGAACAGCGACGTTTTATGCTACGTTATCTCCGCGATTATGGTTTCGGTCGTCGTTTTGTTGAGCTCGAATCAGTCATACAGGAGCAGATTGGTGATCTGTTGGATTTGATACGCAATGGCCCAAGCTATCAACATGAACTCGAACTCTCCAAAGCGGGTGGTTATAGAGTTTATGTGCCAAATATACTAAGTGTAATTGTTATTAATTCCTTCTTTCACATTCTCACCAATCAGCACCGGTCGCGCGCTGATCAAGCTGAGCTACTGCAAATGGTCAAAATGGCTATGCAGTTTCAACGCAGATCTGATGATTATGGTACCATGTTAAGCATAATACCATGGATACGGCATATTTTTCCCAAAGCAAGTAACTACGATGCGCTAATGGAATCGAATATTTTTCTTTATAAATATTTTGAAAAATTATTCGATTCGCATTTGTCCACCTATGACGAGTGTTGTGAGCGAGATTTTATTGATTTGTATATAAAACAAATGAAGATGGAGCAGCTGGACGTACAGATTGTTATAATCGCGAACAGTTTATTATAAGTTTGGCCGACTTTTCGATTCCACCAGCATCAGCTGCTGGCGCACAAATGGGTTTATTGATACAATATTTCCTGTTGTACCCGGAGGTTTTCAAACGTGTACAAGCGGAAATAGACGCTGTGGTGGGACGTGGACGTTTGCCTACATTAGAGGATCGTCAATATATGCATTATACCGAAGCCACGCTACGTGAGGGTATGCGTATAGAGACTTTAGTGCCTTCGGACATACCGCACAAAGCAATGACGGATACCGAGCTGATGGGATTCAAAACACCAAAGGTATAGCTACTAATCTTAAATCTAGCTAATCTTGATCTTAAATATTGTTCTTGTCATGCTAGGATACAATTGTTATACCCGGCCTCTATGCCTTCCATATGGATTCACGTGTATGGGGTGATCCAGAGAATTTTAGACCAGAGCGTTTTTTGGACGAGTGCGGAAAATTATGTTTGCGCAAGGATATAACGCTGCCATTTGGTGGTGGTGAGTAAATTTACTGTTTTATTGAAAAGCGTGATTAACCTCAATGCTGATTTCTTATTTTTTAGGTAAACGACTTTGTGCGGGGGAAACATTTACGCGTAATAATATGTTCTTAATGATATCAGCGCTTTGTCAGAATTTCAACTTTATTTTGGTGCCGGGAGATAGGCTACCTGATTTATCAAAAAATTTGAATGGATTCTCGCAAACTCCGCTTGATTTTTGGGTGCAGTTAGAGGAAAGAAAGTAGTGCAATATTTTGTTGATATAAATTTGTAGTAGTAGCTTAAGTTCTTGTTGAGTTAAAAAATAATATAAATAAAAATTATTCCAAATAACCCCAAAGTCCTGAGTTATTGTTAAAAGCGCTTTCACGCGGCTCTCGGCTTATTTAAAAAAAAAAAATGTATTTTATTTTATTTAACTTTATTTTATTTTATTTTATCTTATTTTTTTTAGTTTGATTTTATTTTATCTTATTATATTTTACTTTGTTTTATTTTATTTTATTTTATTTTATTTTATCTTATTTTATTTTATTTTATTGTATTATGTTTTATTTCATTTTATCTTGTTTTTTTTTTAGTTTGATTTTATTTTATCTTATTTTATTTTACTTTATTTTATTTTATTTTATTTTATTTTATTTTATCTTATTTTATTTTATTTTATTTTATTTTATTAATTTTATTTTACTTTATTTTATTTTACCTTATTTTATCTTATTTTATTTTATTTTATATTCTTTTGTTTTTATTTTAATTACTTCTTCTTGCGGCTTGAGGTCGCTGATAAAATAAATCATCTTTAGGTTTCAATTTTTGAAAGACCACCGAACTCAAGCCGGCAAGAAGAAGTAATTAGAAAATAGAAAGGTCGCGAAACCGAATAATATTTTTATTTTTTATTTTTTTTTAAATTTAATTTAATATAATTTCATTTTATTTTATTTAACTTTATTTCTTTGTTTTTTTTAATTTATTTTATTTGGTTTTTTAAATTTTATTTTATTTTATTCTATTTTATTTCTTATTTTATTCTATTATATTATATGTTATTTTATTAATTTTTTTATATATTATTATATTTTATTTTAGTTATGTTTTTATATTTCTTTTATTTTATTTTATTATATTTGATTTTTTTTTTTTTAATTTTGTTTCACTTTATGTTATTCTATTCCATTTTTTACTTTATTCTGTTTTATTTTATTTTATTAATTTTTTTATATTTTATTTCATTATATTTGACTTTATTTCTTTTTTTATATTATTTTATTTTATTTCAAACCGGCTTAAGATTTTTACACGGCTCCCTTCTATAAATTGATTTCCACTTTAACGTCGATTCCAAAGACTCCAAGCCGAAGTCGAATCAGACGGCTTAACTTGTCCAAGGTAACAGAACAGAATCTCCATAACATCCCAAGTATATTTTTCCAAAACGCTATATCTTAAAATTGTTTTTGAAGAAAGCCTCATTTCAGAATATTGGTTTTGGAACGTTTTATCTCAGAATGAGTTTCAAAAATACGCCATCTCAACGAATACTCAATACATATTCAAATTCTGAGATAGGGCGTTCTTCAAACAAAGGGACATAGAATTCTTTCACTCAGCCGTCGATTAAATATTTTTATTTGTACAGTTTCTGAAGTCGTTTGATGTTAACTACTCCGGAATTTGACCCTGGGACCTTCGGTATGGTAAACCAGCACACTACCCACGAACATACCGCCGCTCCCGTTTGTTCTTAAATTCTTAATAATGAGTTTGTTATTTTCACATTTTAATGTGCATTACTAAATAAGCAAAAATCGTGTATTCTTAAGGTCGGAGTATCAATTACGTATCGGACTATTTATTTTCTGATTATCTGCATATGGCGCAGCAACGATGCTCACGAAAATTAAATAGATGTTGATGAAAAATTTAACAGTTCAGTTCTTATTCCACTTTGCTATGATTAAGAGCGATAATCCTAAATAAAGAAAATATGTTAACGGAACTTCTTTTATGCATTTGTGCTGTGAATTTATTTTATTTTTGCTATCGATATGCTATTAGTCGTCCTGATGGTTTCCCACCTGGTTAGTCTCGCGATTAGGTGTTTTTAAAAATACTTTTTAATTAAAATTAAGTTCTTGTTTTTCTTATTCCGTTTTAAGGACCGCCACGAATACCGATCTTTGGCAGCTATTTGTTTATGATGATGGCTAATAAAAAATATTTACATAAAGGTGTATTGAAATTTAGCAAATGGTATAAATCGGATATTGTCGGATTTCACGTTGGCAGCTTTCCTGTTGTTGCTGTGCATAATGCTGAAGGAGTTAGAGAGGTTTTAAATAGAAGAGAGTTTGACGGACGACCGGCAATATTTTTGGCAGCGTCACGTGCACCTAATGATGAGTTATTAGGTAAATAAGAGAAAGAGTGAGGAGTGAATGAATAATTTATCCATTTGAATTAAATTAAGTGAAATAAGAGGTGAAAAAACGCCTAATTCGAGAGCCTTGGAAGGCCTATTATTTCGAAGCAATACAAAAACTGGTCAAATGCATCGAGCTTTCGATGCTGTTGAAAAATAAAATGTGTTTTCGAGAAATTTTTTTTTTATATTCATATTGCGAGCAATAGTCGAAAAACTCTATTTCCAATGCATTACGGGTTCAAACTTGGAATTTTCTTTGCGCAATATAGAAAAAACTAAATCAGATTAGACCACAGTATACAGCAGTTTCACTCAATGATCCCCTGCACAAAGGTAATGACGTGCAAGTGGATGGTTGATCTACGGATATGATTCCTGTCACCTCTCATTATCCACATAATCTAGAAGGTTTATACTGGTCATACCAAATGCACCACAAGGGAGTACCGGAGTGTACCGGGTTCATATCCGGCAAAAGGACTGCCACTTTCGATAACACTTCCCAAATCCTCTCTCTTGGTTATCCAATAGTAAGATGAATTTCCCTCCTCATAGGGGATAAGACCTCTAGGATTTTATATTCGGCAATCATATTCATACATTTCATCTTATTCTAGGGTTTCATCAATAACGAATTGGCCTTCTTTCATTTCTGTAAATATCTGATCCATTCCCTCGTCCTTACCATAAGTTTCTGAACATAAACAGTTTTTTCCGTTTCAAAATTTCCTTTCCCACTTAGTGTCTCGACATTCTTTGCTAACATGGAACAAATATAAATTGCAAGCAAAACAGCTTTTGGTTTTTTTAATTTTTGTTGTTGCTTTCCTATGCCACTATCAGCTGGTTTTCACTTAGAAGTTTAAGTGCCGCTTTCATAAAAGCCGGTTAACACTAACCGGGGTTTAATTAACGTATTTTGTACGGCTAGCTGTCAAATTAATCGCCGATTAGGCTTAACCGGCCTTTATGAAAGTGGCCCTTAAAGTGTGAAATCCCCCCAGCAGAAACTTGCAAATCTGTCTCTCAATGAAATGTCAAAATGCGCTCGCTCGCTGGAGATGTTTTGTGTCGCCGTACACTTCTCAGTATAAACTTTATAAAATTTTAAAAAATTGTATCCTCAAGTTTTTGCAAATTGCTGCGGAAACTTTTTACTTTTTGTGGTTTCGAGAGAGTAACAGTAAGGTAACAGTAAATTTGTTTTAGCTTTCCGCATTGTTCTGAAGTCTTTTTGTATACCTTTTGATCACATTTTCTTATAAATAAATTCATTTTTGAATCATAGCAGAAAAAAATTGCTAAATTTCTTATCCTTCTTTGAGAGTATTTAATTTTCTGAGAGTTTATATATCAACTTTAGGCTCAGTAGCTAACGCAGTGACATATTTACAACTAAGTATAACATTCTAAAATGATCTTCAACTGAATTGTAGTTTTTGTTTTTTCCTTTCTTTTTGAAAGCGTTTTTATACAGGGTGTTTTTTTTACAGGTTTGTTTTTCGAATAGAGATAAAACTGGCATTTTGTGGTCAAATCTGGCAACTCTAATGTCATTTATGTTCAGTTTGGTTTGCCATTTCATCATGAACAGGTTGACAAAAGAACAACGCTTGCAAATCGTGCAAATTTATTTCGAAAATAATGGTTCAGTTCGCGAAGTTTACCGTGAGCTCCGTCCATTTTATGGTCGACATAATCGTCCATCAGAGCAATTAATTCGGTTAACCATGGATCGTTTTCGCACTACGTTTACTCTATGTGATAATACGCATCCGCAGAGACGTCGAACAGTGCGCACCGAAGAAACAATTGCCGCTGTAGAGCAAAGTGTTGAAGAGGACCCGAATGAATCGATTCGCCACCGTGCACAGCAATTGGAGCTTTGTCCATCAACTTTATGGAAGATTTTGCGCAAAGATCTTGGCTTGCGACCTTACAAGATCCAGCTTGTGCAAGAATTAAAGCCGCGAGACCATGCAATGCGTCGTGATTTTGGTGTATGGGCCGAAAATGAGATTGATTTCGATGCTGATTTTCACCGCAAAATTTTGTTCAGTGATGAGGCTCATTTTTGGTTGAATGGCTACGTCAACAAGCAAAATTGCCGCATTTGGAGTGAAGAGAATCCACATGAGACCCTTGAAACGCCATTACATCCACAAAAACTGACTGTTTGGTGTGCTCTATGGGCTGGTGGATTCATTGGGCCATACTTCTTCCGCAATAGTGCTGGAGAGGCAGCTACCGTTAATGGAGACCGGTATAGAGCCATGATAACCGACTATTTTGTTCCCGAATTGGATGGCATGAATGTGGATGAGTTGTGGTTCCAACAAGACGGCGCTACATGCCACACAGCGCACGTCACAATCGATTTATTGAAGGAAACATTCGATGAGCGCATAATTTCGCGGAATGGACCTGTCAATTGGCCA
The DNA here is from genome assembly GCA_949987695.1 of Merzomyia westermanni. NCBI lineage: Eukaryota > Metazoa > Arthropoda > Insecta > Diptera > Tephritidae > Merzomyia > Merzomyia westermanni. The sequence goes on from OX465288.1 coordinate 190,360,541, forward strand.
CCAAGGTCGTGTGATTTGACACCATTGGATTATTTTCTTTGGGGATATGTGAAGTCGCTCGTCTACACCAACAAACCAGAAACGTTAGGGGAATTGGAAGCCAACATTCGTGGCGTTATTGCCGACATACGGCCCCATATGCTCGAAAAAGTGGTTGAAAATTGGACCTGTAGAATTGGCTTTATTCGAGCCAGCCGCGGCGGCCACATGCCCGAAATCATATTTAAACATTAATGGCATAAAATTATCCTTCCAATAAAGCCAAATTGATGGACCTTAAAACGATTATCTTGTGTTTTATTTCAATTCGAAGTTCTATACCCCTAAAAAAACACCCTTTACATGAAATTCCCCAAACGTTAACGAGAAAACGTACCTTTAGATCTGTAAACGATTGTCGTTGTTTTCCTATTGAGAACAAACAGTTACATGTTAGAAAATTAAAAATAGTAGATTTGGATGGCAGCAGATCTACTACAGTTGCAATGAAATCTGAACCCCTATCGTAGTAGTATTTATTATGAAAATGATAAACCTCGGACTTTGACATCAGTTAGAGTTTCTTTGTGTTATGACACAACTTAGTATTTCAGTCACAGTGCCTCGTCTGCTCTAAGATTTTGCTGCACTATACTCATTAGACTGGGGGGATTTATTAACCGATATCGCGCCATCGATTTTTCGATAGGTTTTGGGCTCAGGAAAAAAGTTCCACTACGCAAACCCAAAAAAAATATTTTTCGAGCCTGCGCAATTTCATTTTTTTGACTTTGATTTTTAAGGTTTTTTTTATGACCTACTAAAAAATTTTTATTTGATTTTAAAAAACCAAAACAAGTCCCAAACCCCGAAAATAAAATTTTTTTTCAAAAAACTGTTATCGCCAACGTTTTTAGCTGACATTTTTGGGTCGGACAGGGTATACAAAAAAATAAAATTTCGCAAGCTCGAAAATTATTTTTTTTGGGTTTGCGTAGTGGAACTTTTTTTTCCTGACCCCAAAACCTATCGAAAAATCGATGGCGCGATATCTGCTAACTTTCGTCCATACATAATAATAATAATACTCATAGTTGTGCGAAGCTTACGTCAATATCCGCCGTAGGTATCACGGGAAGCGCCATGAATCTTCCGATTCCCAACCATACATATTTACAGATATGTTGACAAACTTAAGGAACGTGGTCTTTGTTCATAGAGAGATTACTTTACTTCTCAATTGGCTACTTAGTCCAAAGTATCAATTGTTGGGATCAGTGATACTTCGTTGGATTCCCCACCATAACCATTGTTTACCCGTACTAGTTTGGCATCTTCTTTTGCGAATCGGAGTGGAAGGCAGTGGATGAATGTACTCCGAGAGAGTGTAATGAAGGAAATCGCGTTCAGAGTTGCTTTAAAGTAAAAACTACAACTAAAAACTTCAATTTAAACTGAAATTTACATTCTGCACGAACTGATAAGGTGTTATAACTGCTTTATATTCAATAATTTGGGCGTTTTCAGTCTTCACGTTCAATATTGCAGCATTTAAATTTCATTGTTTTATTATTGCATACAATTCACCCTGTGTTGTTTGTGTGTGTGTGCAGATTCGGAGTAAGTTGCGCTACTAGTAGACATCATAGTATATGTCATCGCGGTTACATGAACTGCGTTGCCAACGGTTACGGTTAGATAATCTTCCAGGTACAAAATTACCGGTTAAGCTCAGAATCGACCCTTCAGTATAGTGGTATGACTTACCGAGTAGAATGCTTATTTCTTGTCATTGTTGTTTCAACAGCAAATGTTGTCTCTGAAGGTTTTTGGGGAGTTTTGTCGAAGTAACAATCCCTTACCGGATATTCCCTTCAGAGACTAGGACTAGAGACTGGTTTGCGAACGATTTAATTTTACCAAGATGTAGTTGCGTTTTACCTATTAATGATAGACTAGTCCTTGGCCGTATATGATTGATATGACCACATCGAGCCTTTGGAACAACATCTTTTATAAAGCTGAAATTCGAAATCCTTACAAAAAAAAATGTATTTTTGATATTTTCAACTTGCAGGAATTTTCTTCCGTGATGGTCCCGTATGGAAAGAGCAACGACGCTTCATTTTGCGTTACCTACGCGATTTCGGATTCGGACGTCGTTTCGCCGAGCTTGAATCGGTCATACAAGAGGAAATAAGCGATCTCTTAGATCTTATACGCAATGGACCACGTTATCCACATGAAAATGGTATTTCAAAACCTGGTGGCTATAGAATTTTCCCATTACATATTTTTGGTCCATTCATATACAACTCGCTCTGTTACATTATGATAAATGATCGACGGCCTCGTTCAGAACAAGCTGAGGTACTTCAACTTATTAAAATGGGTCTACAATTCCAACGTAATGGTGATGATTATGGTAAGATGCTATCAATTATACCTTGGATACGTTATATATTTCCCAAATGGAGTGCTTATGATGTATTGAGCGAGGCCAATAAGCATCTTTTTGAGCATTTTGAAAAGATTATAGATTATCACATTGACAGCTATGATGATTGTAGTGGTGAGCGCAACTTCCTAGATGTATATATTAAACAAATGAATATGGAGCATAGCCAGGGACAAACAAATGTATATTATCGAAAGCAATTTATAATGGGTTTGCTGGACTTTGCATTTCCTGCATTCACAGCGATTAGTGCACAAGTCACATTTCTTATACAGTATTTATTGCTTTATCCTGAGGTGATGAAACGCATACAAATAGAAATAGATGAAGTAGTTGGTAGAGGACGTTTGCCTACGCTGGAAGACCGTAAAAAGTTGCACTATACAGAGGCTGCTATACGCGAAGGTTTGAGAATTGAAACTCTAGTGCCATCAGATGTGCCTCATAAGGCATTAGAAGATACTGAATTGATGGGGTACAAAATTCCAAAGGTATTTGTTTATTTAAATAGTTTTTTGGATAAGTTATGAAGATTTGTTGCAATAGGATACGATTGTGATACCAAGTTTATATGCTTATCATAGCGATGTACGTGTATGGGTTGATCCTCTCAGCTTTCGACCGGAACGTTTTTTGGATGATAATGAAAATCTGTCGCTGAAAAAGGATGTATCATTGCCCTTCGGTGCAGGTAGATATGGCTATGATTATAAATTTAATACTTAGCACTTTCCTATCTATAAAAAATATTTTTTGCTATCACTGGCTAATTTCGTTTCCCTTACGCAAACAAAGCCAATAAGGAAAGGGCTGTATTCGGCTGTGCCGAAGGATTTATACCTTTCATGAATACGTATCAGGGTTTTAAGTGATCTATCCTTACTTACAATAAATACAAACTCTGCAAAATGTTGATGGTCTTACCCTGCTAATTTTTGTATATTGTGGGATGGAATATTGGTCCAATCTTGATGATTTTCACTACACACATTACATTTATAATAAGTACTGTAGCTGGTAATTTTGTGTTCCTTGCTATGAAATTTCAAGATGTATAGCCCAAACTCCATTTATCGGGATAATCGATTGTATGGGAGCTAAATGTTATGTTGGTCCGATCTGGTTCATTTTCACTAGCCACATTACGTATATGATATGTAAAAAACCTGCAAAACTTTAAGGTCCTAGCTCTTTAATTGCAAGATTTATAGTTCAAAACCCGTTTATCGGAACAATCGATTGTATAGGAGCTATGCGTTGTATTGGCCCGATCTTGTTGGTTCCGACAAATGATTAATACATTACATTGGCGGCTCCATACCAAATTTCATCGCGTTCAAATAAACAGACAGACGGACATGGCTAAATCGACTCAGCTCATCGCCCAAATTATTTCGGTATACGTATTGGCGGGTCTATCTCTTCTTCTTCTTATACTTACAAACATCGGACAAAAGTTATAATACCATTTCATGTTCATGAAAGGTATAAAAACTGGTTGAAGATGCTAAAATCATGTGATAAGCCGGTACTTACATTTATATACACATATAATGCAAATTACTTTTTTGCAATTATCAATTAATACAATAACAAGATTCCACTTCTTTACTTATTAATAGGAAAACGACTATGTGCTGGTGAAACTTTTGCCCGAAATATGCTTTTTTTACTAACCACTTCACTTTGCCAAAATTTCAATTTTGTGCTCGGACCGGAAGACGTATTGCCCGACCTATCAAAAAATCTTAACGGTATAATTATAACGCCATACGATTTTTGGGTGCAATTGGAAGAAAGAAAATAATTTTAATTTTTAAGAAAAGCTACATAGATATAGTGAAGCAATATGTTATTTAGTATAATAGGTATTATTCAATTAATAAATTAACAAATCCAGTATAAAACTTTCATCAAATTTCGAATGTATGAGATACATATTAATTGCGAATGCGTAGAAAGGTCTGTAAAGAGAACACAATGACCTGATAATGGCAAGATAATCAAAGGATTAGCTGCCCTTAGTGCCCTTCTCATTCCTTCCCTTCAGGTACGGGCTCACCCAGTGCGTTGCCTTCTTGCGCTATGCTTTAAGCGACTCCACTTCCATTGCTGTCATCATATAGTTCAATCTACAGATATTAAAATTATTTATACTGAAATAACATTTCCTGAAATTTCGGGAAACTTACTCTTCTATCATGAGAAATTCCATGTTTAGTAAATTAAAATCGCACAAAATCACTAACTTTATTTAATGATTCAACCGCACAATAAAAATGTAAACAAAATAGCCCATAATCATAGTCGTTGCTTAACACGCGTTTTAATTAAAACCTTTACTTAATTTAAAAAGACATTTAAATGTTTGTCAATCATAGTCAAATTAAACAAAGATTTTAGCTAAAATAAAAAATAACAGGGCCCCCTAATGATAAAAAATTAAGTTGGTTGGTGATATGAAGAAACTGTTTATGTTTTGCAAGGTCACCCTGTGTCAGCTATTTAATTCACAAACCACAGCATATCTGTAGGAACAAGCAAAAAAACCCAAACTCACATTTGGAGTAAGCGATGTCACAAGCACAACCGTAGACACAAACCGCGATTTTAAAATGTTTAAAAGACATTTTCGTCATTTTAAAATTAAAACTCCGTCTTAATCATAAAATGTATTTTAAGTTGACTATGACAGACATGAAATTATGTTTATTATAGAATCATGTTTATGTTGATAAAACTCTATTTTATTTTGACTATGATTATGGGCCAATGTATATTTTTTGTTTACACTCATCTTTAACCTTGTTCTTCTATTCACGGTAAATTATTAAATGTCAAAATTACTTCCCTGCTACTACTTTTAACACAAGAAAAAATGCAAAATTTTTCTTGCGCAATTACTTGTGAAGTGGATACCGATCTTAAGGCACAACTTCCAATTGAAATATATCATGCCTATTTTAAGGAACAACTTTTGCTTTGCGTTATTGAACTGCTTGTTTTCAGTTAATTTAGAGTCCATACTTTGAGTGTCGAGTCTTTTTGTTTCGATACTATTGCATACTCGATACTTCTACAGCGATACTTCAATGCAAGGCGAATTTATACAGGTGGCCGCCGGAACATATATGTAAATTTCCCATGTATTTTGTTTTTTGGTAAATCGGATGCGAGCTGTCAAAATCCAAATTCGCCTTATGGATTTGCCTTGGGCGCCATTGCTAAAACTCGAATTCGCCTTGAATTTGGCTGAGTTTGACATTACCCTTTCGACTGAAAATAAAAAAGTGCAATACATATATGTTACCAACGCCACCTGTAATGAATTCGCCTTGCTTCAATGAGTACAACATCGATACTGTGGCGAATATTCTCAAGCATGTACCATCCCTAACTCAATAACACTCCCACCACTAGTTAACCACAACAGAGTTACGATGGCTACGCTTATGCACGCAACCATGTACCAAGCGTGGTCCAATAATACAGGTCGTGTTAATAGACCAGCTGATTTTTACTTTTGTCTCGAATTTTGACAGTACACTCATTTCTCAGTACTATTTTGACGTTAAACTCACAAATTACAAAAACAAAATACAATGAAAACTTTTGTGTGTCTGTATGTTTGTCGAGCTGCTACGACCTCTCTGCAAAAAACGGAAATACTCCGTTTCATACTCCAAAGAATACTCCTAAAGGAGTATCAGAGTACTCCAACACATATCCTCATTCATATAAAAAAGGTGGTCCAATTTACATGGCAATGTCCGGTGATTGGATCACCTAATCCATCTTGGAGTACTCCGTTTCTTTGCTTTTGAATACTCTATAGACCACCTACGTGAGAGTACTCTCAAAATACTCCCATGGGACTACTCTATGGAGTATTCAACAGCAAAGCGAGAGCGGGAGTAGGTGGTCCTCAAAAGAACACATACTCCCTTCTCGCTTTCGTCTAGAATACTCTATAGAGTAATCTTTTGACAGCATTTTCAAAGTACTCCAACGTAAGTGCTCTATAGACTATTCGGAAGCAAAGTAAATGGTACTCCGAGTAGGATTAGGTGATCCAATCAGCGGACATCGCTATGTAAATTGGACCACCTTTTTTATATGAATGAGGATAAGTGTTGGAGTACTCTGGTGCTCCAACGTTTTTTACAGGGCTGTTGTGGTTGGATCATGGTACCAAGGAGCAGAAAGAGAGATGGCGCGAGCGTTTGCGAATACAAGGCAAAGAGGAGATGTCAATAAATAACACCGACCCTTCGAGAACACGAAGAGGGAACAGCCAAGAAACTTCTGGGTGCGTAGCACCCTGTTGGACTATAAAAGACAGTGACCAAGCAAGGCAGGTTGATTCGTTTATTTTCAAGTGTTGTTCAGTGATCTACCGTGAAGTTACCAAACTCTTAGGGCCGTTTTCTCGTTTTTCAGTTATAAAATTACAAAACAAATAAAATTAACAATTGCTATGGAAAACCGAGATGTGTTTTGTATTCATGCACTGTAAGAAGCGTTTGAGGAAACCCGTGAGCGCAGTATAGCCCAGAAGACTTTTAGCAGCCGCTTGGATTACCTTGGAGAATATAAACACGAATTTTACCAAATTAAAATTGCTAAAATTTCTTTAAATATTTATATTTGTACAGCTGTTTTTGATATCCCCATTCCTTCCGTTAGCAGTGCTGCCATCTTTTCGAAAATTTTATAAGAGTATTCAACAGGAAGTTCAGAAAATGAAGTCGAATTTATCTTGCCGACAAATTTAACCGTCGGTTGGCTTATCCTGCCTTTAACAGGAAGTCGAGAAAACGGCCCTTAAATTTGTATTACGCTTATACTAATAAATAAAACTAGCTATTTGTTACAGTAATTGCACGTGTGTTTATTTGACTTTATAGTGATCATCTAATTCGTCACAATTGGTGTCAGAAGAGGTATTGTTAAATAAATACCAGTAAAATGCTTTTATTGTTTAATAATTCTTGTGAACTAGTATGTGTACAAAATATGTTGTATTTTCTGTCCACAAAAATATTTAGAAAACACGTGCAATTTTTCCTGGTTATGCGACGTTACCAACTATTTTGGTGGTTACGAAATTGAACTGCAACTAAAGGCGGTAGAATACCAAAAGGGTGTAAAAGTTTACAAATTATTTATTTGCCGGTAAACGAACGTTTTTACCACACTGGAATTAGGGCGTGAATGGAAGTTGGTTTTGGTTGCGATAAAACCATGATCCAACTATTAGGTCGTAGCAGTTCTACAAACATACAGCCACACATATGTATTTGGTTTTTGTAATTCATAAATGTAATGTCAAAATCACACTGAGAATTGGGTGTATTGTTTAAATTCGAAAAGAAAGTGGAAATCATCTAGTGTAATGACGCGACCTGTTAGTTCCGCCATTTTCAAGACTATAACCGATACTTTTCCACCGGCACTGTACACTTTTTATCGTCATCGATAGACTGACATCAATAAGCTTTCTGGCTGGCGGGCCAGCAAAAAATATAAATTGTATTAAATTGAATAACTATTTTGAACATCACATTTCGCACAATGAATAAAAAAAGTGACATTGCAAAGACCTTGGCCAAAAAGTTATCCGAAAAATCAAGAGTGGGTAGGGTTGTAGAAGTCCAGGTGAGATCTGGAAATGGTGTATTTTATTATAAACCTTTTGTAACGGTTTCTTTTGTTTATAATCTAGGATATAGAGGACTCTGTACAATTTTTCTCACCGGTTCAGACCCGACGGCAGAGGATGAACAATCAACCAAGTAAATTGGAATCGAGCACAGAATTTGCTGCGAATGCGATCGTACAAAATTCCGTCGCTCTAAAGAAAGAAAAAGTGGGAATCAACAAAAAACTTCCGAAGAAGGCAATTAAGTATTTTATTATAAACGTTTTGTAACTTTGTTCATAATCTAGGATATAGAGGAATCTGTTAAATTTTTCTCACCGGTACAGACCAGACAGCAGAGGAAGAACAATCAACCAAGTAAATTGGAATCGTGCACAGAATTTGCTGCTAATGAGATCTTAGAAAATTCCGTCGCTCTAGAGAAAGAAAAAGTGGGAATCAACAAAAAACTTCCAGCGAAGGCAATGCAGGTTAAAAAAGGAAAACCCAAGGAAGAAATAGAAATAAAAACTGATAGTAAGGGTGCACAGGTATTCAACCAGGAGGACTCAATTAGCTGGGAACCGAAAGATTGGCGTGTGGTACTAGATAACATTAGAGTAATGCGTGCTGCCACTGATGCCCCTGTAGACACAATGGGTTGTCACAAATGTTCAGATAACGAATCTGATGAAAAGGTTAATTAACTATCCAACAAATATTTGTGCTTGATTTAACTTTCAATTCCTTGTTATAGACGCAACGCTTTCAAAAACTGGTTGCTTTAATGCTCTCGAGTCAAACCAAGGATGAAATAACTTTTGAAGCTATGCAACGCTTAAGGAGCATAAAAATGACACCGCAAGTTATTGTAGATATGGAGAGAAATAAACTCGAAGAATTGTTAAAGCCGGTGTCATTTTATAAAGTAAATAATATTGAACTAAACTAATATTTTCTTATACCGTTTGGTCTTTTGCTTTTTTTTTAGAACAAAGCAAAGTATATGCAGCTTGCTTCTCGAATAATAATGGAAAACTACCATTCTGATATTCCGAATACAATTAAAGGGTTAGAATCATTGCCTGGTGTTGGTCCAAAAATGGCGCATATTTGTATGGCGACGGCATGGAATGAAGTTACTGGTATAGGCGTAGATGTGCATGTGCATCGTATAACAAATCGGTTAAATTGGCTACCCAAACCTACTAAGGAACCTGAGCAGACACGCCTAGCCTTAGAGGCATGGTTACCACGGGATATGTGGGCAGAAGTTAATCATTTACTTGTTGGCTTTGGCCAAACAATATGTAAGGCCTCGCGTCCACAATGCACAGACTGTTTAAATCGTTATATATGTCCCGCATCGGAATATAAAAGCGTTGATAAAAAGAAAATTTCTACTATTAGTAAAGATGACACAATAAGTAAGAAACCCAAGTTAAAGAAAAATTAATAATTATATCGTATATAAATTAAACTAAAGCAAATAAGTTATTTTTCTGTTCAGACATTCTATTTCAGTTAATAATTAAAACACACGTTGACTTCAAAGAAAATAAATGATTGATTTATTGTATTCCTGGTTTATAATTAATGGGAATTACGAATAGTATATCTTAATTAAGAATCTGTTTAGTTGCCCCCCTTTATTTCTGCTTAGTCTCCTGATCGGTTACATAACGCACATAAATTACTGGATTAGGTACATTAGCTGGTGGCTCCTCGAACTCATCCATATATGAACATGCAATTGCTAGCGTACTACCATCATGACTAAAGTTTAGTGATGATATCGATGTATCGTACTGATGAAATTGACAAAGACGTTTCTTGTTAAATCCATCCCAAATATTTACCAAACAATCAGAGCCACCCGTTGCAAATGTATTATACACATTATGGAAGCTAATAGCATTAACCGGATAAATATGCTCAATGCTATCTTCTTTGTTGCGGTGACATTTGAAAGCAAATTTGCGTTTTTGTACTTCTGGATCAGGATCTAAATACTCTACGGCAACACGGCCTTCTATAGAAGACATCACGTAACCCTCTTTGTTGGGGAACAAACGTATACAGCGAGTTTGATATTTCAATGATGATTCACGCTTCATCATATACTCTTCCATTTTACGTAAATCCCAAATGAGGACTTTTCTATCTGAAGTGGCTACAACAATTTTCTCATCATTCACAGACATTGAATACACTTTGCCATTACTTTGTTCATATGTACCAACACAACGTTTTTCCCGCATGTCCCACAGTTTTATAGTTTTATCCCAACTACCTGTTAATATACCATTCACAGACTCAGCATGTTCTACACAACGTACAGCATCATCGTGCTGACCAATAATGGTTTCGGTGTGTGTATTGACATCGTACAACCTTAATTGTTTATCAAGAGAGCCACTGACAACATGAACAATATCCTGCAATGAAATATAAAATATATTGGTAGATTTATTAAATTTTTATATGTATAACAATTACTTACCATGAATGCCACATCCATTACAGGCATGTCCTCGGAGAATTTTTGCCGCATTGCATTGTTGACGACGTCGTAAAAACGCACTGTTCCATCCCAAGCAGATGCTATTAAGTATTGATTAGTTTTCGGTCCGAATTTAACCGCCGAAATAGCGTCTTCGGGTGGATTATTCAATTTCACTTCAGTTGGTCGCATAATTTCTATAAATATATATTTATTTTTCACTTTTTTGTTTGAATAAAATCAGAGCCGGGTGTTCCAGTTGTGTTCTCTCTTCTTCCTTAGTACGTATGCATTCACAGTGGTAGTAAACAGTTGTCTTTCAAACTTAGCACTCAGGGTTGCAGTAAACTTCGAAATTCTACAAATGTGCTGCCACCTGATTTAAACGTAAACATATTTATCGATGTTTTTTGTTGTGTTCCTGTTAGGTGTTTTCGTGTAAAAGTCCAGCAAACGACGTTCAAAGGAATTTTGAATTATTACTTTCGGGTTGCAACATTTAACGAATTAAAACGTCTATAGCATTTTTGGGTACAATTTTTTTAGCTAAATTATACATTAACTTTTAAAACATTCTCAAGGTAAAAAATATAACTTCTACTATGCACAAAGTGTCCCGTTTTATCACTAATTCTGATTTTGAGGCAAAATATGTTGAAAACAGTTGATGAAAACTACACATTTTATCGCAAAACAACATCGAAAACTACCTCCAATCTGTGTGGGGTCAAAAATTTGTCGATAATAGTCGAAAAAAGTACTGTCACATAACTGATAAAGAAAAACAAGAAAATTGCGCAAGGGCTGGACAGAAGTCAAAACTTGAAAATTTGTACGTGTGTTTTCTTCGAAACGTCAGAAGTGCGTTTAGAATCTGGTGTAAATTTTTTATTGTGTAGCAAATAATTTTAATTGTTCTATTCTTTTATTCATTATTATAAATATATCACTTTTATAAAATAACTATACAGAAAAATATAATTTTTAAACAGTTGGCAACCCTTTTATAAAAGTTATATTTTATTATTAATCTACGGGCTGTACCCTTTCATATGACAGCTCAAATTTCTTAATAATATCTTATATGAATATTACTAGTCATATAAGATATTATGCAACGTTCAGACATAACGCGTTCGTTATCTTAGGACGATTTCTATTGATCACTTCTCCAAAATTAGATAAAATATAACAGAAACACAAAAGTATAACGTTTTATGAAATAATTTAGAATTTCACTCTCCCCTTATCGTTTTAAATAGTTGCTGTTGTTGCTGTTGTAACGACAAAAACACTCACCGAAGGTTTTGGGGAGTGCGGTCGGACTGACAGTCCTTGCCCAGATATGGATACGGTACGCTCCTACTCCCTTGTGGTACTGCCCGACTGTCGTGGTAGCGATTTGGTATGACCAGTGGAACCTTCTAGGTCATGTAAGGAAGGAAAGATGGGTTAATGAGAGGTGAGAGACAGCATATCAGTAGACCACCCATCGAGTTCCACGTCATTACCGTTGTGCATATTAGTGGACCGGTATGTCTACCTCGGGCATATTCTAAACCCCTAACCCGTAGGGTAAGATTTAAATAGTCCCACATGATTGTTAGATAGTTGTCACGTGAAAATAAGAGACGAAGGTATGAGCAAACTTCTTATATATGAAGTGGTTTATACGAAAACATGCGTTTTGTGTTGTAGTGTGTACAGTTTTTTAAAGCAAAAATGTAACAAAAAATTATTTTTTATTTAAAATCACATATTTATTTATTTATTATAATTTTTGATATAGAATGCACACTAAAATCTATTGAACTACTGTAGATCATTGAATCAAACAAATAAATTATTCGAGAAGATTATTTAGTTTACACGCATGGCATTGCCATATTTAAACGTAAAATACAAAATTTGTTTCCATCTTACTTTTTGCATTGAAATTTCGACAGAAACTGTTATTCCTACAACTATGATTACATATACGAGCTCTAGGCAAAAACTATGTACATACTAGTCAGTAAATGGTCAAAAGGTTGCTGTGTGACTAGCTTGTCCAGCATTTTTGCACTGAGTCGTTTAGATAAATTGACACGTTTATAATACCTAAGCTAACAAGGGTAAATACTTAATTAGATAATATATGTATTTTCTATATTGTTATTTACAAAAACTCGAATTGTATAATTGTATGATGTACATAAGTATGTATGTTAAAGTTACCTTCCATCATAAAAATGTTCAAATAGTAAAGGTATAATGGAAGTATTGAGACTCATTTGGTTAAAAATGTTTCTTTTTTTAATTTGGTGGTCACTGTTCGACTTAGGCAACACAGTTTTGCAAATCAAATTTTTTTAATTGGTTTTAAATTTTGAGCAACATTTTCTCTCTAATGGAGCGCAAATTTCTCGGTGCCTAGTCAGTCTTTTGTTTTGACGCGATGACCTTTATGCGCCGGTCTGCCATTTTCCATATGTTTGCTAAGTGCGGGGCACTCGTCGACAGTGCTAAATGCAATCGCAAATTGAGCAAGGTAATATGTAGACATGATAAGAATCTGAAATTACATAGGACGATGTTTTTGAGTAAGCACTTAACGATTTAGATATAAAGCAACAAAATGGTTTTTTTTTAATTTGAAATTTCCTTTGATAAACAAATGTAAGCTTGGAAGATAACAACCATAAGAACATTTGAGCAGATGCTTCTCCTGTCAAAAATGTATATGCAGTATGAAAGGACAAGCGGAAAAACCAAAAACAAAACACATAAACACCAATCAAAGCTAGTGAATTCACGTATACTTGTTCGCATGGGGCCGGTTCCACTTCTACAAATGCGCGTTGTAACCATTGTGAATGCATACAAGTGACTAATGTGTGGCAGAAGCATTCATAATAGATAACAGCTGTGATCACCTGATTCGCAGAGTTGCTTTTTGTAGTACGTAAAATCTATTTAATTCGTAAGTCAAATTAATAAAGGATATTTAATTCACGGGCACAAATGTAAATATGGTTAACTCCGAAAATACTGGTCCTTATGGAATATTGCCAGCTTACAAATTAGGTAGAAAAACTTCAGTTTTAGCCAAGCTGTTGCTTTCCATATTGAAAAATATTATAGTATTTTTTTTTAAATTTCTTGATGCATCAATTTAGAAAAAAAGTCGTATGAGCTTCATTAACTGGCAAATATAAATTTTCGAGAGTCTTGTGAGGAAACAGAGGCATTGTCAAAGATTTTCACTTTTAGGAAATTACAATGATCCAAGAGTAATAAATAAAGTGTGTAGGTTGATTGTGAACTCATTTTGATAAAAATTTTAATTAAGTTAAGTTGGAGTAGCTGCCGGAGAGGCACATTAAGGCCCATATCAGATACCACATTAAGATACCTTCACTCCTGTTCTACGAACCAGTTTGAGGATCTGATAATTCGATATTATTAAATTAATTAATTCATACGGATGCCGCACTGTATGATAAACCTTTCGTTGAAATATAATAAATAAAGTCGACTCTGAGCAATTCAGTTTGTAATATAAAAGTAATTTGTTGACGTTTATAATACGCAGCTATTGCAAAAAGAATTGAAAAGTTACATAAAAACTGTTTTATCTAACGACATTTGATTATAATAGTTTACGAGTAGCTGAAGCAAGTTCTGTTTGTTCAGTTCCATTACAATTTGTAAGAGATTTAAACATTCCGAGCTGCTGTATTTAATCTATTGAAAAACACCTCTTGAAATATACATTTTAAAATTATTTTCTTTTTAATAATTTAAATTAAAATAACTCATTAAGAATTTAAAAACGTATGAAATGATATCTAAACACGATACCAACCCGCGCATAACCTTTTCATTTGCAACCCCGAATTTCCTCTATTCTCCAATTGTTCGCGTGGTAAAATTCCTCCATTCTTATGTCATTCGCGGGCGAAATTCCGCCTTTTTAATACAACTGTGCTCGTCTGACTGATAGTTCCCCTGTGACAATTTTTGACAGGGGGATAAGAGAATGAAGGAATGTGCGCAGATTTTCACTTGTAGGAATTAACAATAGTTGTAACCAAATAGTGAGCTTAAAATGTTTTTTTATTTGGAGATGGCGATTGACTTCTTATTGCGCGAAATATTGCATTCGACAGTCACATAGGGCAGTTTACTCAATGTCTGTTTAACCGCTTAGTCAGAACTTTATGAGGTCTGATAAAAGGTATCAGAGGATAATATTCCGCTGGTGTTTCAAAACTTATAACTTAAGAGTAAATAAGTACATCATAAGAGTCTCAGAAAAAAATTAGTTTTTTATATAAAAAGAATCGTTTGATTTTGTAAACTAAATCAGATGTGAATTGTTTCCGAAAAACGTTCACAATGACCAACTGTATCAACATAACATAACCAGACTTTTGTATAAACGAAATTGTCATTCTGAGCTAACCCTTGATTAGATTATCGTAACCAGACATTGAGCAAATGACACTTAAAGAATATAACTAAAGTTAAATGTGGGATACTAGTCCATTAACGCAACTTTTCTAGCTAGTTAGGGCCTGTGCACACTATCAATCAAACTAATTTAGTCGGTTGATTTTTATGAGATGTACAGAAAATTTATCGGAAGGCAAGGAAGGCACAACTCCTTATATTAGTTTTGTGACAATGCGCTTTTTATCGATGACATTAAGATACGACAGTGATCGATTCTACATATTGCTCTTGATTAGCGTTAAATTTAGTAGTTTCATTTTTATCGGCGACCAAGTGTGCGGTAGCAGGTTCAAACTTAAGTCGTCGGACAACTAATTTTATTTTTTATTGTTTTTAAAAATTCTTCAATTATTTTGTGTCAACAGTTACTAAGTAGCGCTTTCTGCGAAAAAAAGAAAGAAAGAAAATACTAATTTTTTTATTATAATTGTTGAATATAATTTTCTAACTTTGGACAATTTTGGAAGATGTTTTTCGAAAAAGAGTACTCTCTTTCCAAAATCGAAAATGGAATAGATTAAATGCGAAGGGAACATAATGGAACTCGAATAACGAATGGGCTCTACTCGAAAATTTCTTACGAGACCGTGTGCTAATCGGAAACATTTTACTTAGAGGCAGAATAAGGTGAACAAAATTTTTTTGGTGTAAAAACATTTTTCATTTTGCTGTGCCAAATGAAATAGTAAATTTTGACCGTTGTAAACTTTGACATATGAAAAAAGCACGTGAAAGCAAATAGTATGTGAATACATTTTTAATTGACGTACTTTTCTGTCATTATATTTCGTATTTTTTGCATTAAATTATATTTGACTGTTTAATAACGTGTTGGCATATAAATTCATTTGAAGTAATATGATTAGCAATACCGTTTGCATATATGTGCTAGGGTAAACTCTGACGTCCATATTCACCACGATAAATGTCAGATTTTTCCTTCGCTCTGTCAAAATTTAAAAATTTCAGCCGATTGGCAGAGGGTTAGAGGACGAATCACTCGAAAGCGAGCCAATTTGCTTTCGAATAGAACTACAGTGTAAGGTCCCAGGTCTGTGACAATGCACTTTTCGATTTTTATCAATAAGGTTTAGAGACGACAGTTATTGATTCTACATATAAATCTTGATTAGCGTTAAATTAAGTAGTTTCATCTTGTTTTCGAGGACATATTATACAAAACGAAAATACTTGTTTTCGGCATAATTTGCATCGAAATCTAGTATAAGCTCCAAATTAAGATTATTATACATACATCGTATAAACAAATTTGTCTTCTAAAAGTTTTTTAAGGTTTCTTACAATTTTATTGAAAAAAAGCTTTTTATACGTACCCTTGAATACGGCACTGCAATCAGAAACATATTAATACCAATTAATAAGTCGGATATGACAAATAGTACTGCGCCCACAGCACAAAAAGTATTTATAAAGCTGGAGCTTTGGAGAGCGAGCGCAACTGCACGCCAACAGGTGGTCAACAATAGGGCAGTATAAATGGGAAGACCAATAGTGAGTATGGCATCGAGACGATTGAAAACAATCGAAACACCTGCAAAATAAAAAAATATTAAATATTAATACAAAAATATTTATAGGTAAAACGAAGTTCTTTTTTTGCCTGAACTTACTTACTGCACCAGCAATGTACAGTGTTACACCGAGTGTCAGTTTTACTGGTTTCCAACCAAACCCTGATATGTACCAGATATGAGCTATAGCAAATGCACCCATGCCATGTGGAAAGAGATTTAAACTGAGCAATGCATCACCGGCGCATGAACAAATTAAGCCGAACAGTATGCGCTGTGAGCGTTTAAATCTGAATCAGAAATAAGAGTTTAAAGCTCCTAAAAGGTTATAAATTCTATTTTTAAATGATATAAACAATTGACACAACAAGTTAACGCCATTTTGGACTTAGAATATGAATCTGTATTCCGTTTTCAATATTCGACCGTTTTTGCAAGATATTTCCAAGGTCCAAATTTAGCTAAAAAGCACCCCATCAATTTTTTTGTTTGACCAGATAACTTCCTTTGGCTTAAAATTTTCCGCTTGGAGTATTACTGTGTTATAGGTGGTGGGTCTATTCAGTCCGTTTTGCGCAGATCATCTGTCAACACATGCAGCAGATCCAAACCCTTGGTACGGGACTCGGTTCAACACCCCCGGAGCGTCCGGAATTTATTTCTGACAAAGGACTATCAACTTCAGTTTAAGACGTATTAAACAGGTTTAGACTGAAACTAAAAATCCTGTCCACGCTTCGCCGCATCCCAACACTTATAACAGACTGAGTTCGATTTTAATAATTGTATCTCCGAAACTGTTGAGATATGGAATTTAATCACATCTCTTATTGCAGCACTCATTAGCACTTTTCGTACTAAAAATATATTGTACTAACACATTTTGGGTCGCCCTGGTCCACATATTGGTCGATAACTCTGAATCGAAATAAGAGATATCTTAAATTTCAAGTCAGCCGTCTAGTGAAGCAACAGTCAAAGTTGCATTCAATAATATTCAGTAGTTTATAAGTGATTGACGATCAAACAGACAGACAAAAGTTCTAAAAGCTGTTGCTTTGGCTTCTCTTGGCTTAATAATGATTGCCCCCATACATTTTTCATAAATAACTGCAATGTACCGACATCGACCTGTTATAATTTTAAGAACAATAACAATAAACCCGAATCATTCCGGTACGTGGCACCGGCTGTCAAGGGAATGGTAACCCAATTGTCTACCCAAATTTTCTAACGGCTTCCTATGAATAGGTAACGTAAATATATATTAAAATAGACTTACGCAGGTGTTAAAGCAAATCCTTTTGCCACGACATAGAACATCAACATTACAATGGGAGCGCATTTTAACACTGTCGTCCATAGTTCGCCATGTGGATCTTGTACAAAAGCAAAATAAACAACAACTGAATTGAAGAATGGCATCAATTTTAGTAATTGTGATTTCAGCTGAAACGAAATTAAAGTAATTATTTAAGGAAATGAATTAAATGCAAACAAGTAAGGAAAGGGCTGTCTTCGACTGTGCCGAAAACTTTATACCTTTCATGAATACGTATCAAGGTTTTAAGTGTCCGATCCTTACTCACAATTAGTAAAAACTCTGCAAAACTCATAATTTAAAGATATATAGCCCAAACCCCATTTATCGGAACAATCGATTGTATGGGAACTATATGTTATGTAGGTCCGATCTGACTGATTTTCACTACACACATTACATAATAAGTACCATACCTGCAAAACTTTACGTTCCTAGCTTTTTAATTGGAAAATTTATAGACCAAAACCCATTTATCGAAACTAACGATTGTATTGGACCTATATGTTATGCTGGTCCGATCAGGGTGATTTTCACTACACACATTACATATATAATAAGTACCAAACCTGCAAAATTTGACGTTTTTTTACGGACAGATGGACAGACGGACATGGCTAAATCGACTCAGCTCATCGCCCTGATCATTTCGGTATACTTATTGGTGGGTCTATCTCTTCTTCTTCTCATACTTACAAACATCGGATCAAAGTTATAATACCATTTCCTGTTCATGAAAGGTATAAAAACGATGGTCATAGACAAAAGAAAATAATGACGATTAACAGAGAGGTCTACATTGCTATAGAGTTGCACCAGGTAATATTTAGTAAGTGCATTAAGCCATTAAGAAGGAGTCCACAAGGAGAATAAAACTTGAAGACCATTAGGTTCCGAACATAAGTATCAGTTTTTATCTTTTCTAATGCTTAAATTTGGGTATATGATGGTCGGTTACAACCGCACTGAGGCTCCCTTACTTGCTTCCAATATTTAAAAGCTCTATTACGATTTACAGCTCGACTAAATTGACTTGTATTTAAAACAACTAAACTTCAAAACAATTAAACTATTTTTTGGAATTATAACCTACAACTTATTTCAGTTGAAGTTGAATTGATGTTGTAAACCTAAAAAATTACTATTTTGTGGAAAAAATCAAATCGACACATTTAAGTGAATAATTACGAAAGTGTGTATTATTTTTTAAATAAATAGTAAAATGGACAACAGTTTTGATTTATTTTACAACGACGAAAACGTTTTTACCAAAACAGATGTGTCCCGAAAGTGTGGCTACTAGGTGTCACTTGACTCCTCATTTCAATTAGTTCCTCTACACTTTCCTCTAGAGGATTTAGTGGCTGCCCTTGCAACGGACCACCACCAGTTGCAAGGTGATTTTCGCGGTTGTTAGCGAGGTTTCTTTTCAGGTTTGTCTTATAATGTATCCACACCTGCAAGATAAGTTTCTACTCTACTTTCATGGCTACTACTTTCTCCGTCCCACCCCTGCGCAGCACTTGGTGAAGGTCCTAATCTATTGAGCTGTACTGCAAATTCTTACCACAATCCCTTCGTTTTATTTTTAGTGTATCCAAATTGCAGATTTCCTCGTCCAGTATTGCCATTAATTCCACAAGTTTTTCAAACTGTTGTTTTGTTGTATTTTTTTTTATAAATTTGTACACTTCCATTTTTTCTTAATATATTTTGAAAAACAACATCAAGATTATTCTAAGACAACTGCTAGTAAGGAGTTGCCTGCTTTTGACATTGCTAACAACCGAACTAGCACAGGGTTGTAAATGAAAATATCACAAAACAAGTTGTTAGACTATACAAATTGTTTTTACAGGTTGGGTTGTAATCGATAATAGCAAATTGCAAAATTTCAACTAAAGTAAAGTTGAATTGTAAACCGTAAGCAAGTGCATTGATTTGCCACTCAATTTCGAAATCAAAATTTCCTATAACCAATTATACAATGTAATTGAGGTTTTAATCGCGTTCGTCAAAGCAGCACAATGCTAGGGAATCTAGTTCTGGATCCTGTGCTGTTTAAATTTATAGCTTGTAATCCTTGTACTTTTAAAGTCTAGTCAAAGAAGACTTTCAAAACAAAAAAATTTGTTTGAGTGCACGCTAGTCCCTCAGTTTCAGATATATCTGGCTAAAATTTAATATGGGCCCCTCATTTTGTAATTTATTTATAATTTATCGTAACGGACCAATATAACATATAGTGATTTATTTTGTTGTGTTGATCTTCCGACAGGGTAGTAAGCTGATTTTTGTTGGAACGATTTTCCGTCATCCCTTGTCAAGTTTGGTTTTGTGACAAACCGGTTTCGGCGTTCTGCCATTTTCAATGCCTAGTTTCGTTCGCATGCCTAGTTTCGTTCGCATTGAAAATGGCAGAACGCCGAAACCGGTTTGTCACAAAACCAAACTTGAGAAGGGATGACGGAAAATCGTTCCAACAAAAATCATAACATATAGCCTCCATTCTATCGATTGGTTCGATAAATAGGTTTCGGTTATAACTCCTGGATTTAAATAGCTTATACCGTAAAATTTTGCAGCTTTAGCGCTTTAATATATGTACCTAATATTGCTAATGGGTAAGCATTTTTTAAGTGGGCTACTTTTTTCCGAAGTTTGACTTTCTTTCTGAAACTTCTTTCTATAGCTTACAACAACAACAAAAAAATACGTTGGACCACTTTTTCGAAATTTGAATTATTTTGAAATTTTAATTATTTTGAAATGTAGAGCTAAAACCTATTTTCGAAGCTTCCTAGTTTTTGTAAAATTTTCTCCGATTTGCTATTTTTGAAATATTTATACAAACTGCATTTCTGTTTTTGGCATATTAATTGTTCAGCAAAAATTATAATGGAATGCCCAACAACATTATCCTAAAACGCGATATGACGACGACGGAGAAGTCACAAATATTTAAAAATTTTGCGAATAATTTTTTCATGCAAAATAAATATGCCAAAATAAGAAATGCAGTTTGAAACAGGATAACATCTTCTATACCTATTTCAAAAATGAGCAAAATCAGACTGAGCAATCGCGATAAATTAAACAAAAACTTTGAAACTTCGAAAATATGTTTATAGCTATAACCTAGAAAGAAATTAGAAAAAGTGGGTGTGTCACGTAATGAATTTCGCAAATTTTAACAATAACCGTTACCGTTATAAATTTCACCAAATAATGAAGACAAACAAATTCTTTGTAGAGTTATGACATTCAAGGTCTTCAAATTGGTTCGAAGAAGAGTTGTAACGGTGTCTATACTCGTACGTGGTATGACAACAGACCTTCTGATACTGGCATAAGTGTGCCCCTGCAGCAGCCACTTCAATCTAACCTAAGACATTAAATTGAGAATTGATATTTTTTTTGAATTTTTTCTTAAAACGACGCTATGAAAGTGAATTGGAACTGATATAAAATAATTTTCGCATACATATTGCTTGCTTAAGATCTTTTAAAACATCTTTTATATAAAAGTGGTTGTGGTTCTTAACAGATTTCGTCCCTTTTTCCTCAGCACATTCATTCTACTAAGCGCAATCTGTGTGTTAAACGGTACCTTAAACGGTTTTTGATTATGCTTAATAATCTTTATAAAATTTATATATTCAAAAGCGGAAGTTTTCGGGATCGCAAAACACGAAAAAGTTTTCATCGCTAGTCCATGCTAAAATTGAGCCAATTGCCACGGACACATAAATTGAAATGGGAAAATGAGAAAATGCGCGCATTTACTTGTCAAACGTTTCGATAAATAACCAATGCATATCTACATATATACACAGATATGTATGTACATAATTCTGGATACAAACCAATTACATGATTGCTGGTTAAATTATCAAACGTCATATTTTCCAGAAAGAAATTGCAGAACGTTTTCAAAATCGAGAATATAGAAATTCCAAGGAATTGATTGACTCTCACTTAATGATTTGTTAATTTTTACCAAGTATTTTTTCGGTGAGTAGTAGGCCTATTAGTTAGTGGAATGAGTTCATAAAAACTTTGCATGAAAAAAACAAACATTATCATAAGCATTTCTCTGTAATGGAGTATCATGATTCAATCATTAGAAGGTTGGCTCTCTAGTGACATATTTTGACAATTGCCGCCATCTTGCTGGCTGAAAAATTGTAATTTACATTTTGGGTTGGCTTTTATCGAAATTATGTAAAAATATTTTATACTCTTATTTACATAGATCGACTTTTGGGAGAATAGTGTAATCGTGGACGTTTAAAACTCGAGACATTCCGGTATGTAGCAACGGCTGCCTCAAAATTTTATCCCTGCATGTACTCAATAAGGGCAATCGTGACATCAAAGCTGTTTCTTATGTGATTCGAAGTCTTGTTTTTAACAAAACGTGACTACTATTCTCTGGGTTTGATAATCAGTCCTGGCTTAACTTAAGTATAAAGCAATAGTTTTAAGTCAACTTCTGTTTTAAGAAGCCAAGCCTATCTTATAAAACTTCTATCCACTTGGTAGACTATGCCCGTTTGCCTTTATGCCCTTAAAAGTTTCCAA
This sequence comes from Merzomyia westermanni, assembly GCA_949987695.1. NCBI lineage: Eukaryota > Metazoa > Arthropoda > Insecta > Diptera > Tephritidae > Merzomyia > Merzomyia westermanni. The sequence continues at coordinate 190,383,056 of OX465288.1, forward strand.
CAAATATGCATCTTGCCAATTTGTTATTATTATCAAAAAAAAACATAGCCCTATAGTCAGAAGCACAAATGTGCAATTATTTACAGTTTGAGTTGATATTAGATATTGAAGGTTCTAAGTTTGACGAAAATCCCTGGTATCATGCTTACACCGAAACCACAAAACCAAATCAGCCGAAATCAAACTTTTAATTTTGTTTTACCAACATTTTCATTTTAGTACATTAATGACTCTGGAAAGAGGGCTAAGATATTTTAATTGTATTAAGTATTTTAATTGTGGATACGTATGCACATACGAGGTGGCGCAAAAGAAATCCTCCTATCAGAAAATGCTATAAATTTTGCGATTGGCCCCTAAAGTCAGTTCTGTTTTTACATTTGTGTAGTAAACACATGCGAAATACACGTTAATAAACAATGTTACGCTACACTGCTCCAGAACGCGGAATATTGCTGACTATTTATTTGACCAATAATCGGTCGGGGCCAAACGGTTACTGTGAATGGTGAGCGCTACAGAGCAATGATCAACGAGTTCTTTTTGCCGCAACTTGATGAATTGGGATTGGAAAACATGTGGTTCCAACAAGACGGTGCAACAGCACACACTGCACGTGCCACAACCGATATGCTGAACATCAGAAGCTTACTTTTGCGCCACCTTGTATATATTAATTTTAATTTTTTTTGGAGCAGTGACCGTTTTTTATTGGTTTTTAATTGCTTTAGAGAAACTTTACAACCGTTTATACAGTGATTGTATGGGATGACATGTTTTGATGTTGTATTTAGTTGACTTTACAAAATGTATTACTACTAACTACGTACTTTTTTGATTTTTCTACTACCATTTCCTCGACAAATGAAAAAAATACTTCTACTTTTTTTTGTTCGCAAAGAAACCCAGAAAATGGAAGTATCAAAAGTAAACGTCAGGTAGAGCGCTAACCTTCTTGTAATTGAATCATGGTGGAGTATCATATCATTCAGCAGTCAGATTTATATTTAATGGATAATTAGATGCTGGTAATGTAAACTGCACATCTATGAAATATTTATTCAACCCAAAATTGCCTATATGCACTGTCACACCCAGATGTGTTTATTTTGGAGAAAGCGCATGGAATACTTGCACTTTTATTTACCCTCGTTTAACAGGGCAAGACGTACATAAGCTTTTATCTCAGAACAGCAATGAAGTTACACTCACGCAATAGATAGCTTAAAACAATTATATACATATATGTACATCCTATTTTATACATAAGTATTTAGCGACACATAACCATAGTTTATGATTTCTCGGACAAAAAATGTAAGTATGTACATATGTTGTCGTATATGCAACGGCAAGGTCAGGGAGATAAAAAACCTGAGTGCATATGCTAAACTGACTGAAGGGATATGAAAGCGAAAAAGTGATAAAATAGATATAAATATGTAGATAAATATGTATACATATGTAACGTAAAACAAAGTTAGTTAAATAGAGTATCATAAAATAAAAAGACTTAAACAGGGCTAGGCTGATTTTAATATTTTTGCTTTATTCTGTCCGCTCTGACTAAAGGATTGTGTAAAATAATTTGTTTAGAAAACGATTTTTGTGCAGCAGTCACCGCCTTGAGCTCCTTTATAGCCACATCCTCATTAGATTTAACAATAGCGATAAATGTCGGTAAAATGAATAGAAAAAGGGTTAAGCTGATAAAAAGCCATCATACTTATAAAAATTATATGAAAAAATCCATCATGAGCAATGATATATTCTACCAGATGGCGGTGCTTGCACATAGATATGGTGAAATGAATAGAAATAGTAGCTTAGATGACAAAAGAACAAGGGTTCTGAAAGCTTAAAGGTTAGTTGAGCGTGCAAAAATTTCTCTGAAGAAGTCAAGCAGCTTCCAAAATGGATCCATAAGAAAAGCTATGGCGGTTGTCTCTTAACATTTTTTCTTCTATTAAAATAAAAACTAATAATAAAAAAAAAAAGTCTATTAAAAAATAAAATTAAAATGTCCATAAACGTTATTTTTCTGGCCTTAAGCTCATTTATAGATATGAATACTTTAAAAAATAATTTAACCATTAAACTAGAGCTGTCTAATTAAAAGTTTTGAACGCTTTCAAGGCTGAAGCAATTTTTTTGAAACGATCTGCTACATACGTATGTGCTATCTAGCGATACCATTTCTTGGTATTAGTTCTTTGATTTGGGTATTCGCTTTTCTCACACAGTTTATCTTGAAAAAAGATAAGAAATATATTGATAATCTAACTGACTCTAAAATATTGAACAAGTAAAGAGATTTATAACAAGTGTTTTTCCTTGAAACGAAAGTTATTTCAGTAATACTCGTAAAAAGTAAAATTATATAGGTACATACAGTTTTCATTCTCAAAGTCTTGAATTTTTGAAGCTTATTCTTAAGCATTTTTTTTTACAATGGTTTATTTTGGTAAACATAACTTTTGTAAAATTAATTTGTGTGAAAATAGTGTCTTTATCAGGACGATTAAAATCTGACGTGAGAAAATGGCTCAATCAATTTATGCAGTTCAAAATCCGTATTACTCCGTTTTTGCTATAGAATTTGTTACATTTCAATAATAAAAAAAAATGGGTGCGGGGTATACATAGTTTCTTGTTACGTGATTATGTTCCTTTCAGTACCAAAATCAGCAAACAAAATTAAAATATTCAAAAATATTTGATAAAAAAAAAATGTTGAAATAACTTTCATAAATAAATCGCATATAGATACGAGGTGTGTTCAAAAAGTATCGCGAATTTTGAATTTTCCCTGGTTACGTATATTCGAATTTCGAAGTTTTTGTGGCGTTATGTTGGTGCTCATGTCTCTCACTTATGCCGACAAGCTCGGCCATTTTGAATGTTCAGTTAATTGTTGACAGCTGCTTTGCTTGCACGTGTTTTGGATCGTCTTCGATTTTTACGCGAAATTCGTACCAAAATTGCTCAATTGTGACCAAAAACAGCATCGCATGAACATTGCTAATGAGATGTTAAACTCTGTCCGCGACGACCCAAATTTGCTCCAGAGTGTCATAACTGGTGACGAATCGTGGGTTTATGGTTATGACGTGGAAACTAAAGCTCAATCATCTCAATGGATCTACCGCACGAACCAAGACCGAAAAAAGCGCGCCAAGTTCGGTCGAATGTGAAAGCTTTGCTGACAGTTTTCTTCGATTGCAGGGGCGTGGTGCATCATGAGTTCTTGCCACAGGGAAGAACGGTCAATAAGGAATATTACCTGCAAGTTATGCGCAATTTGCGCGAAGCAATCCGCCAGAAACGCCCGGATTTGTGGAAGAACAAAAATTGGCTTTTGCACCACGATAACGCCCCTGCTCACGCATCGTTGCTTGTGCGCGACTTTTTGGCCAAAAACAACAAACTAATGATGCCGCAGCCACCGTATTCCCCAGATCTGGCCCCCTGTGACTTTTTCTTGTTCCCTAAACTGAAGAGGCCCATGAAAGGACGAGATAAAGACGGCATCGAAGGAGGAGCTGAACAAGATACAAAAAAATGATTTTTTGAAGTGATTCGAAAATTGGAAAAACCGTTGGCACAAGTGTATAATATCTCATGGGGATTACTTTGAAGGGGACAAAATAGATATTCATGAATAAATAAATAATTTTTGAAAAAACACAAAATTCGCGATATTTTTTGAACACACCTCGTATATCGTTTGCAGTAAAATATTTCCCATTTTGAGAAAAAAATTCCGTAACTGCGGTTGACATCTCTAGTCATATTCATTAAATAGGCGTTAAAAGTATCACATTCGCAACATCCCTAGATATATTTTATTTATTAGTGTACGACCGAAGGTTCGAAGTAATTTAAAATAGTTTTGCTAAAAAGTATCGAACTGTGCCTCCTACATGTGTGGCTACCAATTATTTATTCCTATACTCGTACACCATGAAATCTGACAAAATTTTTTTCAATTTCAGTATTCGACTACTGCCTCAGTGTTCGGCTGAGTATTTGACAATGCCTTCGGTCGGATACTAATATGTACAGTTGTGTTAAATATAATAGTAGTGAAATTAAAAGAAACTGGTTTTAATAGAAACAACTTAACAAGAAATTTTAAAGTTTATACAAAGGTCAGGAAAGTTAATTAAACTTCTAAAAATTTTTTTATTCGTTATATGGAAAAAATCACTTAATACTGTTGACGAAAAAAATTCTGAAAATTCAGGGAATTTTTTAAGCGAGTTCTAACTTGCACAATGTTGTACTAAAATAGATTGGTCTGCGTTTCAAAAATTGTCTTTTTTTGATGGCCACTTTTTAAAGTTTAATCGACTTTCCTGAACTTTGTGTAAACTTTGAAACTTAATTTTTGTGGTTTCTGTTATGAAATTCGCTATATTTTAAATGAAAAGTAAAGGGTGTTTTTTTAGGGGTATAGAACTTCGAATTGAAATAAAACACAAGAAAATCGTTTTAAGGTCCATCAATTTGGCTTTATTGGAAGGATAATTTTATGCCATTAATGCTTAAATATGATTTCGGGCATGTGGCCGCCGCGGCTGGCTCGAATAAAGCCAATTCTACAGGTCCAATTTTCAACCACTTTTTCGAGCATATGGGGCCGTATGTCGGCAATAACGCCACGAATGTTGGCTTCCAATTCCCCTAACGTTTCTGGTTTGTTGGTGTAGACGAGCGACTTCACATATCCCCAAAGAAAATAATCCAATGGTGTCAAATCACACGACCTTGGTGGCCAATTGACAGGTCCATTCCGCGAAATTATGCGCTCATCGAATGTTTCCTTCAATAAATCGATTGTGACGTGCGCTGTGTGGCATGTAGCGCCGTCTTGTTGGAACCACAACTCATCCACATTCATGCCATCCAATTCGGGAACAAAATAGTCGGTTATCATGGCTCTATACCGGTCTCCATTAACGGTAGCTGCCTCTCCAGCATTATTGCGGAAGAAGTATGGCCCAATGACTCCACCAGCCCATAGAGCACACCAAACAGTCAGTTTTTGTGGATGTAATGGCGTTTCAAGGGTCTCATGTGGATTCTCTTCACTCCAAATGCGGCAATTTTGCTTGTTGACGTAGCCATTCAACCAAAAATGAGCCTCATCACTGAACAAAATTTTGCGATGAAAATCAGCATCGAAATCAATCTCATTTTCGGCCCATACACCAAAATCACGACGCATTGCATGGTCTCGCGGCTTTAATTCTTGCACAAGCTGGATCTTGTAAGGTCGCAAGCCAAGATCTTTGCGCAAAATCTTCCATAAAGTTGATGGACAAAGCTCCAATTGCTGTGCACGGTGGCGAATCGATTCATTCGGGTCCTCTTCAACACTTTGCTCTACAGCGGCAATTGTTTCCTCGGTGCGCACTGTTCGACGTCTCTGCGGATGCGTATTATCACATAGAGTAAACGTAGTGCGAAAACGATCCATGGTTAACCGAATTAATTGCTCTGATGGACGATTATGTCGACCATAAAATGGACGGAGCTCACGGTAAACTTCGCGAACTGAACCATTATTTTCGAAATAAATTTGCACGATTTGCAAGCGTTGTTCTTTTGTCAACCTGTTCATGATGAAATGGCAAACCAAACTGAACATAAATGACATTAGAGTTGCCAGATTTGACCACAAAATGCCAGTTTTATCTCTATTCAAAAAACAAACCTGTAAAAAAAACACCCTGTATTAAAATCATCTCATTTCGTCGAACGATATCCATTTTAATTTTACTACTATTATATTGAGCACAGCTGTATGTGTATCGCAAAATATCTTTGCGTATACGCAGTGGTGTCCACATTCACTTTTAGTTTCACTATCCCTAGAGGAAAACAATTACCTTGTACGAAAGCTAAAGTTACACGAAAATAGTCTCTGAATAAACATACATAAATTCGGTTTCTTTATATTAGGTAGATTTCTCCAGACATGTTTACTTATTGCTTTGGATCACATGTTCTTCCGCGTAGGTTTGCGCAAGGACTTGAGGCGGGTTATTAAATTTTTCATCTTTCACGCCTCCACAGCGCAATTTCTCCTACTGTGGGCGTTTATTAAATGTGTCAATGTTTGGCAGTAAAATTCTAGTCAAAGACGTTTGTAATAATTTATGGAAATACTTATTTAAACACAATTTAGTTGGGGGACAGAACGTCCTTGCACAGTAAAGGTATGAGTGTTTCCCTACAAAAGATAGATTCATACATACATATATGAGTGTGAATGCATCGCAGCACACACATACATACATATGTCAGATGAAAACTTACAAGATACATTATATCAGCCATGGCGCTTGGATAAGCCGCTTTTATTTTTTCCTTCCCTTACTGATGGTGTTGCGCAAGCTTTAAATGTTTTGTTTACAGCTAGTTTTGATTTTAACGATTTTACATTTGCGCTTTCTCATTACCCAACTATTCAAATGTTACACAGATGTTGGCACAATAATTAAGGAGGTGGGTTCAATATTGATTCATAATTAAAATTTCAAACAGTAAAAATTTTTGGAATCGTTTTGCTTTTCATTTTTGTTAAAATAAAATTTAAGCTGTATTCATTTCCGATTTCTTTTCACAAAGCCAACGCGTTGCGTGCAAGTGAATAAAGAAAGCAAGCAATTGCACAAACTAAAATTATATATTTATTATACACAAACGATGAGCCGCCCCGCCGAAATGCGCCGTATTGCGGGGTTCAATTAAAACTGAAATGTGCGAAAAGTGTCTGAGTATCTTTAAGCTCGCCAAAAACGAAACGAGTGCCGCATACTGGAAGAGTAGAATAAATACTTTTCCTCTCAATAATGATAAAAATGTCTGCATCGCTCGCCTATACCGATGTCCACAATCAGAGAGCCAACACTGATAAGCACCGAAAGGCAAAATCAAAATTAACTAACATTTCATATTTACCTGTATAAACAACTCAGCTTTGGAGCTTACCTGGCTGAACATACAGACATACATACATATGCACAACGTAGACTTATACAAGGTGACTTGTAAATAAGAATTCAACTTTTTGCTGAGTAAGTATCCAGTCGATGTGGCTTGGTGTGTAGACTACTTTCCTAAAATCATTTTAAAAAATGTATCTATCGCGAAACAGCAAACTAATCATGAATCCATCGCATTCATACATCGCAATTTTTTAACTCATCTCACTGTAGTAGTAGTGTAGGTAAAATCTTGATCCCTTCCAAAAAATTAAAATATTTGCCTCGGTAGTATATATGCTGAACTGAATAAAAGTACATCTTTTTAAAGCCATTTTATTTTTATTTCGTAAAATTTGGGTTAGGTTCGGGACCCTAAGAAAGTGTCGAGTGATTGGATCCGGTTCGAAAAAAAATTTTGTTCGATCCTAAACTGTTATCATTCTCTGCAGGGAACTCAGTAACTAGTTAGAGAAGTTTTTGGTTCAGAATCATGTCTAAAGTGCCATATAAGAACTAGTTCGATAGTAAATACATTTTCAACATCCTCATTTGAATAACCATCAGAAAGAATTTTGATCTTTATTGGACAAAAAAGGTTATTCTTGGAATGTGCTTTAAGGAAAAACATTTATTAATTCCTTTTGAGTTTTTAATTTTAAGCGTTGTTTGCATATTTAAAATTAAAATTCCGATAAAAGCATCTCTGATATTGTATAAAGCCGCCGATGTTCATTTCGTTTGGTCTCCAGAAGATGGTTTTAAAAATCAACTACCATTGTGATAGCTCTCTAATGAGAAATATTTATTGTTTAAAAATCAAAGAGTTAATTCATATTTAACACATTATTATTTGAATTCTATTCATAAACTGAATACTCAAAATTAATTTAAAAAAATAAAATTGAGTATGGAAATCAAAAGTGTTTTATGAAATTGAATATAAGTGGAGAGATTTGTGATTTGATTTTGAATTTTTCCGTCATCCAGCTCTTTGTGCTTTGCCGCGAAAACTGAACGAAATTGCAAAAATTTTACAGTAACGAAATCAATCCAGTTGATACGTGGACAGGCATTTTCTAGGGTATTCTTCTTGTTCAGGCGTTCTTAAGTTTTAAGCGTAGTAACTAACGTCCTTTCTTTTATATATTAAAATTTAGTTCTGAGCTCTTGAAAAAATAGGTACTATATTGAAGGCGAACTAGTAGTAGTTTAAATGCACTAGAAGCATAGTAGCTCAGAACTAGAGATTTCTCCTTCGGGGTTGATACACAGTATCTCTTATTGTCGGTCGTGATGCAGGGCTGCATAGGTTATAGAGGCATGACTACGGAAGATAGTATAAGGAGGCGAACTTAAAAGAAAAATGTTAATGAAATTTGATAAATTATTTAATTAGTTTAACAATTTATTTATGTAAGAAAATACAAATTGTAGCCTCTTGGTCTCTAGTACAATGAACGTTGATATTTAGCAGCATTTATCTCAATTATTCCAGCATTTTAGACTCAAATTTTAAAGTATTTGCCAAATTACGGTAATGTACCTACTCAAATAGAAGTTGGGAAACTGAAAACAACCCCAAACCTCTCGATTCTTGGTATGTAACTGCTATCCCCTCCCCCTTATAGCTTCTTATGTCGGTTAAAAAAATAACCAGGCACCCTGTACATGCATTGTATGTACCTAAATAACTCACATTTGCATTTGTACTCCATGCCTATACACTGCACAGCTAAGAGAAAGCTTTTGCTCTCTGTCAGCTGTTGCTGTTTCTCGTTACTTTGTTTTGTTTGTATGTAATCGTTAAATGTGTGAGTTGTTAGGGAGGAGGCACGTTATAAGCTTATATAAATTGCTACAGGAAGCTTTCTTTGTTTATTTTTGTAAAAAATAGGCGCGCTTTTATATAGACGCGCAACAGGTCGTTTATCATGCTTTCGTAGTCTCAACGTTGTGGGCGAGTACATGTGCGCTTAAAAGTTGGTATGTACCTGTAGTTTTGGGGTTGAAATTGTTGATAAGCGAAATACTGATACAATGCTAATGTAAACACATATCTACATCTAAAAAGAACTAACACACAGTTACCGAATTTTGAAGTTATGCTCGCTACTATGTAGGTAATGTAATATTTATAGATATGTGCGTTTAATTTGAGAATAGCCTCACTAGTAGGCGCTAAATGCTGGTTAAAAACTAAAGATGTTTCTAGCACATATGAGAGAGGCCGTAATTTTTCCGCATTTTCTGAGCAAAATTACAATCTACAATCATTCATTGTAATATATTTCTTGTTAGCACTTTTAGATTTTTTACTTGCAAAATTCAAAATCTATAAAAAAAACCTTAGGGGGTTTAGCAAAGCATTTGAATGGTGCAATTCCTGCAACCTATACTACAAAAAATAGAGACCAATTGCTTCTGATCGGTTTTCACCATTTTGCTTTTGAATGAAGTCTATTAATTTTATCCAAGCCTGTTAAATAATGATTACTTTTTTTTTAAATGTTTTTTTTTTATTATTTTTGATGTTTTTCAGTACACAACAATAATACTAAAAAAAAAACAATAATAATCAACAAAAAAAAAATTCAAAACCAAAAAATACCCAAAATAGTCAAAAAAATCGAAAATAATCAACACGACTTTATTTTGGATTTTGTTTTGATTAGTTCTGACTTTTTTTTGTGATTATTTTTGATTTTCTTGGATTATTTTTATTTAAATTTTTTTTTTATTTATTTTAATCGTAATCAATTAATAATGGCCTTTTCTTGAAACACAATTAAAACAATCATTACCAATTAAAAAAGCTTTGTAATTAATTGATTACTAATCAAATTTAACAGATGTGAATTTATCTTTCCAAGAAAAAACACAATCCTAAATAAAATAAAAAAAATTGAATTAAAAAAAAAAGTCTTAAATTATTAAAAGCTAACAATTAATTTATTTGATTATTTCTGTTATTTATAATAATAATTCCAAATCATAAAATTTTCTTAAATATTTTTAGGTCAAATATTATAAAATAATCAATAAAAATGTAAAGTATTAAATGAAATTGTTAATCAGTTGCTCTGATAATCTTTACAACTACTAATTATTTAAGTTAACTTTTTAATCGGCGATGGAAAGTTTTTGTTGAGAGTCAAGGCGAATTCACTTACAGGTGATCTTATCTTCTGTCAAAATAAAAAAATTATATGCAATCTGACAGGAGAAGCCGCCAAAGGAAAAACAAAACACATGAAGTGTGTGTGTGTATATAGCAACAAATTCACCGTGATATCATCTGGTATAAATTCGCCTTGGTTGAGAGTTAAATTTGAAGTATTTTTGGAGTAGGTCGACATTTGTAGTATTGTATTGTAGTATAGTTTTCGAAACTTTTGGGAATGATTTAAGGACTTTTTCGACACACTTTCGAAATCATTTCGGGAATATTTTCTGGACTTTTTGATACTCTTTATGCATCATTTCAGGATAATTTCTTGGTTTCTTCGGGATCATTTCGAATTTGTTTACTGGGCCTTTTTAGGAGTAATTCGGATCTTTGTCGTTATCATTTCGGGATTGCTTTTGGGACCATTTTCAGGATCCTTTTCGAATTATTTTCGGAACATTTTGTGGTAATTTAGGGATTTTTTCGGTATAATTTCAGGATAATTTTTAACATGTTTTCTGGACTTTTAGGAATCATTTCGGAATTTTCGTGGTATCATTTCAAAGCTGTTTTCGGTAATAGAAAAAATCCAACGATCGACGGTTGAGTGGATGGTCACGCTATTTCAAAATATTTTTGAAAAATTCGCTATTTTGGAGTTTTATTTTTTAAAAACGTATTTCAGAACTTGGCTGAAGAGCCCCCTATCCCAAACTAATTTTTCAACAGCACCATATTCCAAAATATTATGAAATAGGGCGATCTTCCACTCAAAGAAAGAATTTAACTTCGATCGCGTGTGTTATGCTATACGAGGGTGTTTTTTATTTAACAGGTCAGTCACAAAAAAATTAGAAGCTGAAGCATTGAAGTCTGAACTCCATGACTAGCCTCTTGGGCGTTTTGGACTTCACCTAGAGCTTTGGCTGTGTAAATTAAATAACAGAAAAATAGGTGAAATTCTACAAAGCCTGAACATACATATGTATGTATGTAATTAGAGTGGGTGGAAGCCTAGGTTCGAGCACCTATCTCTTAATAAAAAAGGTAAATACCCTTCATATTACTTAGCACGTTTTCAAAATGAGTGAATTTCCTAGTACGTCGTGCTTTTCCTCCACCATATAGAATTAATTGGGAGGAAGCTAACTGCGACTAACTTTAGGCCGTAAATCTCATATCATTTGTAAGCTATTTTAGTTTTCTTAGTACTAATTGGTGGCATCCTCAGTGTCTTGCCTTGAACGGCAGCTGTCAAGGCTTTGTAAAATAATTTTACTGAAGAATGTTCCTTTTTTATATTACCTAACCTGAAAATTGAATCCATAACCTTTGGTACCAAAGACCACCACAGTGCCTAGCGAACCACTGTGGACGCATTGTGCTAATACAAGTCCAAATATAAACATAAAAACATCAAAAGCCCTGACACAATGAAACACTTTGCGCCGAAGCAAGAAAAGCTCTCCAAAAACAAAGCTTTAAAGCTTAGCATTTAGACAGGACATACAAAGGAATTTGTAATAATTCAGTTGCAGTTATTTCTTCCCTAAATACGAAGCAAAATCTCGGTGTTCAAATAAAACGGTACGTTCAATAAATATTAAGTGTAGGAGCACAACAGCACCACGCCTAATAACTTAACAATCGTTGTTAAATTCTAAATACCGAAATAATTAACAACTATTGCAACGGATTGTGTTAAATATCTTAAGTGTTTAAATTAGCGAACTCTAAGTGGCAAAAAAAATTTCTGAAAAATGTGTATTCATTGCAAATTTTCGCTTTCGGGATACTGTAACTAATTCGGCCAAGTGACCGACTTGGATAATGGCCCGAGGTCAACGAGAGTGATTTATTTATAAACATACATTCACATGAAAGAGTGAGGAAACAATTATAATTTAAAAAAGCGCAAACCTTTTGCATTTAGCTTTATTGAATTGTATTCACTTCGCAGCGAGTTATTACTCATATTCTGAAGTTAGCTCTGGTAAAATGTGTGTTTGAAATAGTTATACATCACAGTCTGAAAACAGCATGCAGCATAGTAGCTGCAGTAAACCAAAGCAACTAAGAGGAAATGTTTGGCCTTTAAAATAAAATTGTAGCAGATCGATATTGTACATTTTTCGAATTTTTGTCTGTCTGTCTATCTGTATGTTAGCTCATCACCGTTGCATTACTGGATGTCTTACTTAAAGTTTAAGATATTCCTTTTATCTATAACTCAAACGGTTTCGGAGTTATCTACCATATGTGAACCAAGGTGGCTAAAAAGTGCTGCAATAAGCGATTTGATTAAGTTCCATATCAACTGGTTTCAGAGATACAATGGTTAAAATCGGACTCAGTCTATTATAAGTTCAATTCAATTCTGTATCATCTTTGTTGGCGATTTTTCTAGGGGCTTTGTTTCCGCTGAATCCTTTTCCAGGAAATTGTTACTCGTTCTGATACAAGTGAGTATCGTTTATCATATTTTCTTTACACCTTTAGGTATCGCACGTTTCAATTAAATCCTGTTTCATTGCTTATCTGTAAAACGATAATAGCTATGTTCGGTGATAAAACTTGCAAATAAGTGTCAGTAAAGTGAGAATAACGTAAACCTCTCTCGAAACACAAAAAGTAAAAAGCTTCTGCCGAAAAAGAATCAGTAAAAACTTACAAGCAAAACAGCTGTTGCTTTTTTGATTGGTTAATAACTTAAATTTTTAAGTTTTTGTTGTTGCTTTCCTATTTTACTATCAGTTGCGCTCTCTCCCTGCAAATGTTTTGTGTCACCGAACACTTTCCAGTAAAAATTCTATAAACTTTTAAAATATTTTATTCTCACCGAACACAGCTATTGAACCAGAAACGCTTTACAAGTCTCTGAAATATAGATTTTTTTGTCATAGAAATCTTTTGATTCAGGTTATGAAAAAATTCCGAAAAGTTCTGAAGATTTCATAAAACTGTGTGAGCGTTTTCAAATTTAAGGCTAGTATTTCAAAAAGATTTCTGGGTATACAGTTTTGGAGTCTATTAAATTCTGGTATCACAAGTTGAAAGTCTCAATGCTTTTAAAATTTTATTGATTTTTGGCAATTTTTTTCATCCTGTTTGGTTTTTTCTTCTCTATGAACTCGTCATAGCTATTCAATTTGTATAGTAGAAAGTTACCCCTTTATGCTCTCTTTAAAAAACTAAACATATATTTTTTCTATATTGATGTATGCTTTCTTAACAAATTTCAAAATAAAAACTTCAAACCAAAAACGGCCCAAATTATTATTTTTTGGTCCAGTCTAATAAATTTATATATCCACAGAGGTTTTTTTTTAAGAATGCAAAGCCCTATTCACAACCTTTTGGTAGTTTCTAATCATAAAAAAAAAACAATTAATGGCTAGTAGCTCGCTTTAAATCGCCCTATTATAAGTACTTTTCTCATTTATCCTTGCTCATTGCCAATGAGGAACTGAAAATTCTGAACACTTGAAAACTACAGTCTGTGGCTTGATTTAGAGCACAAAAGTGACAATGGAATTTCTGCACAAAAAGAAAATTTCAAGTTAAAAATACAATGCAAGTGCACATTGAACTTGATGCACAGCGACAGTAGCCATCTCAGTAACACTTTGTCGACCTTTGTTCAACCCTTCGGTGATTCATAAAGTGAGTGGCTGATTGTTAAACTAATGCATAACTATGTATGTAAAAAACACTTAGCATTGGGTTTTTGTTTTCCTTTTTAGAGAAATTTTACTACCTTTGTTGTGCTCTTGATCGAATATTTAGCACTTTTACGTTCTTCTATAATTTTGATTTCAATGCATACATATAAAGCTAAGAGATGTGCATGCATGTTAGTGTTTATGAGTATTAGGGGCGTTAGAACGAAAACATACACTGAAAATGGCGGATCGCCGAAACCGGTTTGTAACAAAACAAAAATTGACAATGGATGACGAAAAATCGTTCAACTCGGCGTTAGAAGAATTATTTTTCCCCCTCAGCATGGGGGTGGATTCGTACTTTATTAAAAAAAAACGAAAATTTAGAAAAAAAGAAAAATTTATTCAACATTTCAAGGTAGCCCACTAAATTTTTGAATAAATAGTTAACAGCTGGGTTCCAAAGGAACTTCAAGGTGCTCTAAGATTCATGGGGTGTCTTATCAAGAAGCAAGAATTAAAAAAAAATTGTTTTTATGTTTGTAATTTAAATAAAAAAAAGAACAAATTGAAAGCAAGAAAGTCCTGTATTACAAGAAAGAATTCTTCTTTAAATGGTCATCTAACCGCCTGGGCGATTTTGACCGTCCAACATAGCTCGCCAGTCGTTTCTTCGTTGCGCCAACTGGCGCCAATTGGAAACACCGCGGGATCGCAAATCGGTCTCCACTTGGTCCTTCCATCGGAGTGGTGGTCTCCCTCTTCCTCTGCTTCCACCGGCGGGTGCCGATAAAAATACCTTCTGGGCTGGAGCATCTTCGCTCATTCGCACTACGTGGCCTAGCCAGCGAAGCCGCTGTGTTTTAATTCGCTGAGCTATGTCGGCGTCTGCGTAAAGTTCATACAGCTCATCATTAAATCTTCTTCGGTACTCGCCGTCGCCAACGCGTAGAGGTCCACAAATCTTTCGAACAACCTTTCTCTCGAATACTCCCAGAGCCGCCTCATCAGATGTTGTTAGTGTCCACGCTTCTGCACCATATAGCAGGACGGGTGCGATGAGTGACTGGTAGTGTTATTTTCGTTCGTCGAGAGAGGACTTTACTTTTTAATTGCCTACTCAGTCCGAAGTAGCATTTGTTTGCAAGAGTAATTCTTCGTCGGATTTCTAGGCTAACATTATTGTTGGTGTTAATGCTGGTTCCCAGGTAAACGAAGTCCTTTACTATTTCGAAATTATTGCTGCCAACAGTGGCTTGGTTGCCAAGGCGGTACTTCGTTTTGCCCTCGTTCACCACCAATCCCATTTTCTCCGCTTCTTTTTCTAATTTGGAGTAAGCAGAAGTTACGGCGCGGTTGTTAAGGCCAATGATATCAATATCGTCAGCATATGCCAACAGTTGCACGCTTTTATAAAATATTGTTCCAGCGCGGTTAAGTTCTGCAGCTTGTATTATTTTCTCCAGCATTAAATTAAAGAAATCGCAAGATAGGGGGTCACCCTGTCTGAAACCTCGTTTAGTTTCGAACGGCTCGGAGAGGTACTTCCCAATTCTGACCGAGCTGGCGGTGTTGCTCAAGGTCATTTTGCATAGCCGTATAAGTTTTGCGGGGAAACCAAATTCAGACATAGCGGCATATAGGCAGCTCCTTTTCGTGCTATCGAAAGCGGCTTTAAAATCAACAAAGAGATGATGCGTGTCGATTCTTTTTTCACGGGTTTTTTCCAAGATTTGGCGTATTGTAAAAATCTGGTCGATGGTAGATTTACCAGGTCTGAAGCCACACTGATAAGGTCCAATCAGTCTGTTCACATCAGGCTTCAGTCTTTCGCACAATACGCTTGATAGGACCTTATATGCGATATTCAAAAGGCTGATTCCGCGATAGTTGGCGCAGTTTGCAGGATCGCCCTTCTTGTGGATTGGGCAGAGAACACTTAGATTCCAATATTCAGGCATGCATTCATCCGACCAAATTCTGCATAGAAGCTGATGCATGGGCCTTACCAGCTCCTCGCCTCCGTGTTTGAATAGCTCAGCAGGCAAACCATCAGCGCCAGCTGCTTTATTGTTTTTCAATCGGGATATTGCTATTCGCACCTCATTGTAGTCGGGTTGTGGAACGTCAATTCCATCATCTTCGATTGTGGGCTCGGGTTCGGCATCTTCTCTGGTTTCTTGCTCAGTTTCTCTATTTAAAAGGGCAGAGAAGTGATCCCTCCATATTCTGAGTGTTCTCTGAACATCGGTCACCAGGTCGCCGTTCTCATTCTTACAGGAGTTTGCCCCGGGTTTGAAACCTTCTGTCATTCGCCGAATTTTTTGATAGAATTTTCGGGCATTATTCCCGTTGGCCAGCATCTCAAGCTCCTTTATTTCACGCTTTTCTGCCTCTCTTTTTTTCGCCCGGAAAAGCCGCCTCGCTTCCCTCTTCAACTCGCGGTAGTGTTCACACACACTCCTCGTTGCATTCGATCTGAGCGTTGCCTTGTAGGCTTCGTCCTTTCTTTTCGTTGCAGCGCGGCACTCTTCATCATCATACCAGGTGTTTCTTCGCGTTCACCGGAATCCAATTAGTAGGAGCCAAGATTCGTACCCACCTCTGTACGACAAAACAGGTGCAACAAAAAACGCAGGGAAAGCTGGACGTCGAAAAGCTGCAATCGCAACAGACCGCCAATTATTTCGCAGATCGCCTCTCACACCTGCTCTCGGAGAGCACAATTCAACCTAGTGGAATGCATGAGCAGTGGGATCATATCTCAGGAGCACTCCGTACCGCAGCCGAACAAGAAAGAATTACAAAAATTAAATTCAAAATTTTTTTTTAATTATTCAGTAAATTTCAAAAGTTTCAAATTAAAAGAAATGTGAAAAAATAACCCACCCTAATGCTCATACATTTCCTTTCTACATTTCATCAAAGGTATAGTTTTATTTCTATTTTATATTATCCTTGTTTGCATTTCAGTGTTAACACATCATAAGCACTATCATCTCGTGACAGCGGTGGCGTATACGCAACTTAACTAAATTAGCGCTCACACATCCAATTATACAGAGCCCACACCTGCACGCTTTAATTGGAAGTACATACCCGTACAACAATCAAAATGGCTTGTCCATTCTTTCGACGCAGCGACTCACTTACACGTCAGCCTTCGGTGACTACGGAAACGACCAACAATACTTGGATATTGGAGGATGAAGAGCAGCCCGATGATGCATTGACATTGAAACATTTACAAATGGCCATACAATTGCTCACAGCGCCCTCGGTAAGTGGAAATGGTAGATATAAGAAAAGCTGTGATGATAAAAATGGAGATTTCACAAATAGTAATGAATGTGCATATGGGGGGAAGGCTTCTAGTAATTTTATATAGGCCTTAATTTAATAGAGTGCAACACTAAAAATGGGAATGAGGCCAACTGAATTCGATTAAGCTGATCGAACAAGAATATTTTTGCCCGGACTTCGTTTTTACATTAATTGAAGGGCTTTTGTCTAAAATGGCGAAATTGAAAATTTGAAAAATTGTTTTAGAAAATAAGAAATGTCGAAAGAAAATATCGAAAGAAAAATTCGCCATTGCTTTTTAAATATTATTTCGGGATCATTTCAGGATCATTTCGGGACTGTTTCCAGGAACTTTCGGAACCATTTTGGGGTTGTTTTTGCGAGCATTTAGTGATTGGTTTCAGGATCAATTCGGGATTATTTGAATTATTTACCATTTCAGGACATTTTGGGGATCATTTCCGGTCTTTTTGAAGATAAACTTGTGGACTTTTTTTAGATATCGGAATTGTTTTCGAGACTTTTTGGGGTCTTTTTCGTTATCAATTCGTTATTGTTTTTGGGCCTTCTTTGGGATAGTTT
The DNA here is from genome assembly GCA_949987695.1 of Merzomyia westermanni. Classification (NCBI taxonomy): domain Eukaryota; kingdom Metazoa; phylum Arthropoda; class Insecta; order Diptera; family Tephritidae; genus Merzomyia; species Merzomyia westermanni. Next base: position 190,400,764 of record OX465288.1, read on the forward strand.
TGGGAAAATTTTTACATTTCGGAATTGTTTTTGGGATGATCTCGGAATCTTTACAGAATCATTTCGAGATTGTATTTGTAACTATTTCTTGATGGTCTCAAAAAAAATTTCTCGAAATGGTCCCGAAAAGAATTACACAGTGATCGTGAAAAACTTCCAGAATGAACCAATGAACAATAAAAAACCATCCGTAAACTCTCAAGAAAAAGTCTCGAAATAATCCCGAAAGAGTCATAAAAATTAAAAAACTTTAGAAAACTCTTTAAAGTGAAATTTTGTGGATAAAATCTTCCACAAGAAAATGGCTCTAAAGTAGTGCTTTTACATATCCTAGACTGAGTGGAATATCATTGAACTACTCGAAAAAACCCTATCTTAGCAAATGATTCTTAGCCCTATTCCTTAATACTTTTGCACTATTTCAACAGCTTAATGCATTTAATCCCATTTACATCCCCATACAATTTATGAAACTTGTTGCACTGTGTAGTAGTACTAACTTTTGCCATGGAAATTTTTGGCGAAATAGCATTTATATATCACCCGACTCAATGAAATATTTTTTCTTTCAGAACGCTGATTTAAATACCGCTGTTACAGCACTCATCGCCAAATATAGCCAAAGTTGGCCCAAGATTTCGAAGCTGTGAGCTCCTTGGTTTTTTTTTGTCTAAGTTTCATAACATTTACTAAAATTTAAATTTTATTCCTTAGACGCATCGATTTGGACACATTGAAAAGCATACCCAACTATGATTATTTAGCCGACATACAAGATATATTGCTTGAGATGGACGAGTCGAGCGCTAGTGAAATTTTGGTTTTACTTGGCGAGGAGCTTATTACTTCTTGCTGTACCGGTATTATAGAACGCGCATTTCGTTGCCTCGGCACCGAGTTACAAGAGTTTCTCGGTTCATTGGATGGTGTTTATGATGTCTTAAAGTTGCAGGAGGTAAATAAAGTTTTATATATTTTTCAATCGATGGAAATGTGTTGAATGTAGTTATGCGAATAGCTTCATTTTACCGTGTCAGAGAAGAGCAATGGTTGTTTATCGTCTAACTAATAATTATAATTACTGTCATTAATTAATTATAATTATTGTTATTAATTAATTTGTTTAAACGAAATAAGCTGTAGTCATTTCTTTCGGTTATTTCATTTGCATTGCATGCAATTCGCAATCACCTAATGAAATATTCGAAAGATATAGTTTATGCTTTACAATCCCAAATCGGGGTTTTTCACAACGAGAAAGAGGAAGCCAATCCCGCGCAATGCCTCAGAGCCAACAGTGCTCGCCACCAATTAATACATAAAAGGTGTAACATGTGCTCCGCACCCCCCGTTATATTCCCAACATATCGCCCCTATGCAATATGTGCAAGGGGGGTTTTTCACAGCGAAAATGAGGAAGCCAATCCCGCGCAATGCCTCAGAGCCAATAGTGCTCGCCCCTAATTAATAAATACAAGGTGTAACAGGTTCCCCGCACCCCCCGTTCTATATAGAAGAAATAACTCAAATAAAATAAAATAATAATTAAATAAATACTAGATAGGGAGCCCTTCTATATCAAACATGTGCTCCGCACACCCCCTTTTCCTCTCTAAATCAATAATATTATATAAAAAATAAAATAAAATAAAAAATAACTCAAAAAAACTACTCGCCTTCCATAAAGCTTAGACAAATTATAATAACATATATAGTAGACTAGTTTCTCCAACTACTTTTAGCTCTTGCGTCCATTTTGAAGATAGTTTGTAGAGTGTAGAATTATGTTACGCTATATAGATTGCGGGTAGGTGGCGATTGAACACCCATTACGACGTCTGGGGGGAGTGGACCAAATAATTTTATGATACTTTGAAGTTATCTTCGGAGTCGTTTTGGACTCATATTGGAGTCATTTATTTCTGTTATTATAAGGCTTTTTTGGAGTATTTTTTTACTTTTTTAGGCACATTTTTTCATCTAATATAATGAGATATGAAGATCAATTCATTCTTAACCTGGCTATGAATCCAATAATATAGCTTTAGTGACAAATATTTTAAGCTTAAGTTGCACACTAAGATAAATAATTTTCCTCCCTCTTCCTCAACTACTTTAACAAATTTAGGAAGATGTCACCGATACCGGATTTGTTTGCGCCGGCGATGGTGAACTCATATTCACTTCTGAACGTCCCGTCATCGCATGGCTCCTGCTGGGCTCACTGAAAGCGCTCATGCGTATGCTATATAATGTTCAAGTCAATATAAAAATTGAGCCAGTCGAAGGTGATGCACGTCGTTATCGTTATTTATTCTCGTTGGTCAAGGAGTATAGCGGTTCGACACAGTCGTTGCAGCGAAGCAGCGTTGAGGTTGTTAAAGTACTGCCAATGCCAGCACAGCGTACCAACTCGAGTAAAGCAGCCGATTTGACTATGAATTCGAATACATTTTGTAAGGCATTCCCATGGCATTTTATTATGAATGAAAACTTGGAATTGATGCAGTTGGGTGAGTAGCCCTTTGAAGTGTGTGCAAAGTGAAATTTATATTAAATTGATTTCTTAACTAACTGATAGGACGCGGTTTTAGTAAATTGTATAAACCATATATGGCTGAAAATGGTTATCGTGCTGCAACTTATTTTGACTTCAAACGGCCAAAGGGTTTGACATTGAAATTTCGTGACATTGTGCGTCGTACATATACGCCATTTCTGATTGCACTGAAGAATCCACCAAATGCTCCTGATTTTCCGGCTAAGGTGAGTTAAAGACGTTATTAATATTTTCCGAGTAAGGGGAAGCGTACGGGGGTTACTCGAGTTTTAAAGAACTGAGAGTTGTTATCTCACTACAGACCTGTTGAATAATGATTACTATACGTAATGATTACTAATTGTAATGATTACTGCTTTGATTAATAATTTTCTCGAGAAGCTTTTTAATGATTGATTGACAATTACTTTAAATTTTTAATGATTATTTTCCAATTAATTAAAAAAAATAATCGGAAAAGTCATGATTTTTTACGATTATTAAAAAAAAATCGAAAATCATCAAAAATGGTTGTTTTGATCAATTTTGATTATTTTTGATTTTTTTGAAAATATTTTTTGATTATATTTGATTTTTTTCAGTACATCAACAATACTAAAAAAATCAAAAACAATCAAAAAAAAAAAACAAAAAAATCAAAAATTATCAGAAGTAATCAAAACCACTTTTTTTATAATTATTGTTTTTTTTGATTATTTTTGATTTTTTTCAATTGACTTTTATTGAAAAACAAGTAAAGTAATCATTACCAATTAAAAAAGCCGTCTAACTAATTGATTACTAATTACTAATCAAATTTGACAGATCTGCTTCACTATAACGAGGGTCCTGACCTAGTGGGGACAGAAACCAGTACTTGTATCACTTCTTAACTAGTTACGTTGTCCCATTACGAAATTTGAGAGCTTTTGATGGACTTGAGCTTTGATTTCGGTTCTGTTTTCGATTAACAAGTTTTCGATATCATATATATAAAGATCTAATGAAATTACCTAATCCTACCTACAAATGTTTTTATTGAAAGACGTCGTAAAATACCTGTAGTTTGACAGCCGTATTGGGATATTTCATTTTATAAAGTGGCAACCTTTTAAAACCTTTAAGTGGCAACGCTTAAGTAAGATAGCTTGAAATATTGCTTATTAACTGGGATAAAAGCGGATATGCACAAAAACTAAAAATAATAGCATTAGGTGGCAACCCTAGTAGTAAGCCTACTTAGAAATATGTTTGTTGAGACTTAAAATACGACGCTATGATAGAACTCATTATATTGAAAAAAAAAATTATTTTTTTTTTAGTTTAACATTCTTAGTGGCAACACCAAAAATACAAGAAAAGCTCTTTTAAAATTTTAAGACATAACTTACTATTTAGGTCTAGAAAATATTAAATAATATTTCAAAAATTTCTCTTTTACTTACTTCAAGGGCCTGGAAATTAAAGGACAAATGGTACATTGTCCCGAATCCAATTCACTACTCTTCATGGGTTCACCATTTCTCGACGGTTTGGATGGTCTCACTTGCAATGGCCTCTTCATATCGGACATACCACTACATGATGCCACACGCGAAGTGATTTTGGTTGGCGAGCAGGCACGTGCTCAAGATGGTCTACGTCGTCGCATGGACAAATTGAAAAGCTCCATTGAGGAGGCCAATGCTGCTGTGGCTAAAGAACGTAAAAAGAATGTCAGTTTGTTGCATCTAATATTTCCAGCTGAAATTGCTGAGCGTTTATGGTTGGGCGCAAGTATCGATGCTAAAACCTATCCGGATGTTACTATACTCTTTAGTGATATTGTTGGTTTCACGAGTATTTGTTCGCGTGCTACTCCCTTCATGGTTATTAGTATGTTGGAAAGTTTATATAAGGACTTTGATGAATTTTGCGATCTCTTTGATGTCTACAAAGTGGAAACGATTGGTGATGCTTACTGTGTAGCGAGTGGTTTACATCGCGCGTCGATTTATGATGCACACAAAGTTGCATGGATGGCATTGAAGATGATCGAGGCGTGCGCCAAACACATTACACATGATGGTAAGTGTTCTAGAGTCCAAGAAGATTTGTGATTATAAAAAGCCTTTTGGGGGTGCATACAATGTTAGAAAAAATCAACTATTTCATTCCTGGTCCTACCAGATTACTATTCTGAGAAATCGTTGAAACTCTAAATTGAGCTTTTCGTTAACTTTTGCTTCTTTCTTTAAAAGGCGCTTATCTGTCTAAACGATTTTGGCATTAAAACATAGCTCTTCTCTCAGACAACTGGCGCCACGGGATCGGAAATCGGTTGTTGTTGTTTGTATCGCAAATCGATCTCAACTTTCTTCTTTCATAGGAGTGATGGTCTCCCTCTTTCTCTGCTTCCACCATTAACACTTTAAGATTATGATAGTTTGATCGTATCTGAATGCCGGTGAATTTCGAGATTTCGGCTGATTTCCTTAACCTCTGCCGTTTAGGGGGCAAAAAGTTTCCTAGAAGGTTTTCGGAAGGGCTGCCAATATGAAAGTCCTTTGCTGTATATATCTTGTAAGCTCGGAGGTTCTGGGAGCATAGGTTGCTTGACCATATAGATTGAACTTGTCATTCTAATACGTTATCTGTGTGGTCGATGGCGTCTTTGGTTGTCAAAATATTGATCATGCATATTGAACCAGACGTGAAACTCACACTCAGATTTAGCTATTGGCGGACAGTCATGGAGATGAAGTGTTGATACATGAAGTTGATTATCTCGCAGATCTTCCCTTTGAAGCAGTTGCAATTATCTGAGGGATGTGCTCCGGTGTAGCCCAAAGTCAGGAGGACTGGCGAGAGTTCCGGAATCAGAAAAAGGCTATGATATGAGATCCTTGTCATAAAACGTGTGTTTGATTGGAAAATAAGACTTGTGAAAGTTTGGGAATGCGAAGCTTGCCGATCGACATTACTGCCCTCCGCTTACGTAATTTGCTCTCAATGTCAGACGAACAAAATAGCACAGTTCACGTGATAAAAGTTAACTTCTGACCTTTTTGGGATCATTTCAAGATTATGTCGGGGCTGTTTTCGAGACTTGTTCGTGACCATTCGGGATGGGTTTAGAAACCTTTTGGATCATTTTAAGATTGTTTTTGGAATAATTTTGGGATTTTTTCAGTATCATTTTAGAATTTGTTTTGGAACCATTTCGAGATATATTTTTGAGATCATTTCGGCTCCATCTAAACCTGCTTAATTCCGCCACAATACTCTGCTACAATTTCTCATTTCCATTGCATCAATAAAAAGTGTCGATCTACTCCAAAACTCTTAAAATCTCACTATCAATCAAAACTCAAATCAATAGCCTAAGGCGAATTTATACCAGGTGATATCACGGCGAATTTGTTGCTGTATACACACACATACTTGATGTGTTTTGTTTTTCCTTTGGCGGCAAAAAAGTTTACATTTGTAAAATTAAAAAAAATATATATATATATTTTCTCTTCTTTTGTAGATCAAGAAATCAAAATGCGCATTGGCTTGCACACTGGCACGGTACTGGCTGGTGTAGTTGGACGTAAAATGCCGCGATATTGCCTCTTCGGGCATAATGTCACCATAGCCAATAAGTTTGAGTCAGGCAGCGAAGCATGCAAAATAAACGTGAGCCCAACAACAAAAGAGTAAGTTACTTTCGAAAAAATCATCAAAATAATATCACTAACTAATATATCGTTTTTTGATTACAGTTGGTTAGTCAAATATCCTGGCTTTGAATTCGATCTCAAACCACGTGATCCCACTTTTTTACCCAAAGAGTTTCCAGATACTAACGGCGATAAGACCTGCTATTTTCTTGAAGGCTATCGTCATCCAAAGTTAAGTGAAGATTTACCATTGGTGGAACATATTAGCGAAGCTTTAAAGTCGATTTCAGAGTAATAAATTAAAAAATTGAAAAATATAAATGCAAAACAGTATTTCAGAGTTATTGAAATTTTAAAAAAGCAGACGCTCTGCAGTCACTTAGTAAAAAACATATTTTAAGCCAAGAATATGTAAGGAAATATTATCTATTGTACCTACTTATAAAAGTGTTATAGCTGGATAAATGAAAGAAGCACCTATTGCATTCTAATCTACATTTTGTTTGTTTATGAATCTTATATATAAAGGAATACTTTTTTTATCACCACCAAGTGGAGAAATTTTCAAGGAAACTCGTTTTGAGTAAAAAGTGAACTAAGCAGCCTTCCCGGTGAGGCGACGATATATATATCTTTACTCACCGATTTCAATAAATATAAAATATTTGACATGCGAGATGCTTTGTCTGTCCACCAGTAAAAACCTCATTAAAATCCGTTTACCAGTTACGGAGCTTAGAGTGTTCATACAGATAAAGCTACAGACTAAATTTTGAGCACTCCCTGCTTCAAATTCTATTACTTGGACTGGTTTTTAATTAATAAAAAATCAGATATTAAATCTAACTGCAAACTGTCTTTGTTGCCTGTTTTTATTTATTTTCGTCAACATTGACCATCTGTTTTGCAATTTGTTCAAAAGCAACTGATAAGGTGTGTCCATCTCGCAGCTTTCACAAATCATATTACCATCCAAACTGACATTAGCAACGAGCAGGTGTTTTCTTTGGTTACTTATGCTATGTACAAACTTTCGTGTTATGTTACGAAAATACGAGTTTTATGTTAAAGTGTATATATGGTCTTACTTAAAGGGCGCTTAGCCTTTCAAAAAGTTTCTTATTTTTTTCAATCTCAATAAAAACGTCCCAATAAACTTCAGGTTTGTGTCACATTAGATCTGTTGTTTTTCAATCGCTCAAGTTTAGAAAACGTTAGTTCTCAATTCGTGATCAAATGTGTTTCTCTAATTGGACTCAAATGTAAGACTGAGATACTGAAAATATCGAGTCCTAACAGCTCTTTTACGCCCTAATTCTAGTGTGGTAATAGCATTCGTTTAACCGCCAAATAAATAATTTGGAAACTTTTACACCCTTTTGGTATTCTGCCGGCTTAAGTTGCAGTTCAATTTCGTAACCACTAAAATAGGTGGTAACGTCTCGTAACCAGGAAAAATTGCACGTGTTTTGTAAATATTTTTGTGGACAGAAAATATCGCTAATTTTGTATACATACTAGTTCACAAGAAATAATAAATAATTTAAGAGTCGTTTCATTTTTACAACTAAAAAATAGATTGGCCTAAAACCATTTTTTGTATGCCTAAACTGGATATAAAATAAATCGACACGTATTTTTTTTTTATTTCCGCATAATATGCAAAATTTGCACGTAATAATTTTTAAAACTTTTGAAATATGAAAGAATACGACAATTTTGAGATACTTCAAAGCATTGTGGTTTCTCAACGAATTCTTAGAAAAAGCACAGGTTGGTTAATAATCGTTCACGCTCTTTAAATAGAAACCAATTTTTTTTAGATTAATAAACTTTCAAAGAAAGCTTTTTTTAAACAAATGTAAATAGCTAAAAATGGGATTGTTTAAAATCGTAGAGCTTAAAATCAAATGAACTCAACAGTTTGAAAAATATCTCTTAAAAATTTCAGCGTGGTACGTTGAGTAGTTTCTGTCCCACAGCTAATTGTTTGTAGCTATCTCAGGTCTTAGCTCATATAAATTGCACCTAAGTCCATTTGCATTCACTTTGCTTGTGTTTTTTGTGCAATGTTTGAGTAGATTTTTTTTTAATATATTAAAATTGGACATCGCAAAGTGTATAAAAAAATAATAAAAAAAAATATAAGTTTTAAGTAAAAACACGTTTTGGTTTTCTTGTTATAACTAAACCTCGAAAAAAAAAAAAATATAATTTTCCATGCCACAGCCCACGGAAAAGGTCCATGCGATGGAGCAGGTGGAGCTTTAAAAAGAAAAGCAAGAAAAGCTAGCCTCCAGATGACGGCCGAAAATCAAATTACCACTGCATTTCAACTGCATGAGTGGGCTCTGCAAGATGGGAGATTTTCCAACATCAAACCAGCCTTTTGTAGCGAAAGTGATAATCAAACTGCAGCTGCATTCTTGAAGGTACGATTTGATAGTTGCAAAACTACTCGTATATCAGGCACCCAGACACTAGACACACTGCCCTGTATATGTTATGCAACTACAACAAAACTATATGCTTCCTTAAGCATTTGTTGCGCTGAGCTGGAGTCTGTGCTCAAAAATGTCTCACCATGTAGAGCTTTAGAGATAATCGGGTATGAAATCCCGGAATTGGTATATTTTGCACTATCGCACGTGCTTAGGGTTCATTATCATAAATTTGATTTTTATCTCAGAGTACCAAAATATATATCAAGTAAAATCGTGCCTCCGAGTGAGTGGAATAAAGAAAATCGAGTTCAGAGTTGCTTCAAAGTAAAAATTATAACTAAAAACTTTAATTTAAACTGAAATTCACATTTTACAGTAACTAATAAGGTGTTATAACTACTTTATATAGTCAATAATTTGGGAGTTTTATGTCGTCCGGCTCAATATTGCCGAATTTAAATTTGTTTGTTTTATTATTGAGCACAATGCACCCTGTGTAGCCATGATAACCATTAAAAAGAATGAACCCATTATTTGAGTTTATGTAACAAATAATTTTAATGAAATGGTTCCTTAACCCAAACGTACATCCTACTCTTAGTATTTATAGGCACCTCGACTCTGCACACCAGAAAAGATGTGGCTTCTCTTTCTGTTGATAATTATTCTTAATGTTTTCTGCGAGATCTACAAGTTTTATGAAAACTCCGAAAATAATTATTTCATGAGAAGCTTTTCGAAAGAGAGATAATCATGTTTTAACAAAAATGTTTATAGCAATTTGGTTTTCGTATGGTAGGTGGGAGCCCAAACCACCTGTCACGGCGGCCACTATACCACAATTTTAAATTAATATTCCAAAAAGCAAAACAGTAAAAATATGCAGTTACAAAGCGGTATTTCTTGAAGAAAACACTTGAATATAATAGAAAATATGTTTATACTGACACCACCGTACAACTTTTTTCTTATTCTCTAACAAATCCTTCACTTATGTAGCTAAATTATTGTTTCTTTGCTTCCTCTGACTTCGTCTTGATGTAGGCTTTCACCTTATCACCCACCTTGCTGGCCATCAAACACTTATGGCCACGATACGCCCAAACATCAAGACTGCTACCCTGCTCATTCTTATCAGCACAACCCTCGGCAATGGCTAGCACTTCAGCTTCATCTAAATCCATTTTAAATTGCTTAGCAACACGATCGGCATGATAGCCTTCATGTTCGCAGAAGATGCCCAATTTCTTAGCAGTGCAAAGTAAGTATTTGCGTACCGGCTCCTCATCGGGATAAACGAAATTTCTCATATTTTGAATGTCCTTCTCTTCGAGGGGGAACTCTCTGATGCATTCCTGGCGAATAAGTTTGATATCGGCGGCAGTTTTCACTTTCCATTCATCTTCGGCATGCACCTAAAAATAGAAAAGAGTAGATAAATGATGGCCGTGTTCAAAATTTCAATAACTCTACTGGTACATACCAATGCATTAATTGCCAGGAATGCAATTAAGAATTTCATTTTATTTTTTTTAAGTGTATTAAGTCCTTTTTGTTTACTTGCGAGATAGCCACAGAGAACAACTGACTTGTTAAAGATTTTGTGTCTCCTATTTATACATTCGATTCAGTGCTGATCTTCACATCTATATATGTACGATTGTGTATGCACAGACTTTTTCACCCAATTTCGCTTTCGTTCGATGATTAATACTCGCTTTCATTGTTTTTATTTGTACAAACAAATCAATAATAATGATGTTTATTTGTGCTTATACATATGTATGTATATAAACGAACAATATTATAGGGCTTTTCTTCTGGCAACTTGATAGAATCTGACTTAAGAAATGTATATTTAATAAATATTTTTCTGCCCTTCTTGGTTCAGTGAGTTCAAAAGTTTACCTGATAACTTTCTTTTGTGCCCTGATAATAAAATAAGTATGTATATTAGGGATGCTTCTCGGGAATCTCGGGGTTCCGTTTCAACAAAACCGGGATTTTCGGGATTTGCAATATGTTACTAAAGGCTCAATTTATGTGATTTATTTATAAATGATATCCCAATTTTATTTTTACCAAAGATAAAGCCACGCTTCGCTTCTATTTCTAGTCATGGTCATCTAACCGCCTGGGCGATTTTGACCGTCCAACATAGCTCGCCAGGTATTTCTTTGTTGCGCCAACTGTCCCCAATTGAAACACCACTGGATCCCAAATCGGCCTACACTTGGTCCTTCGATCGTAGTGGTGGTCTCTCTCTTTCTCTGCTTGCACATGCAGGTGTCGATAAGAATACCTTCTGGGCTGGAGGATCTTCGCTGCTACTTAGAACTTATAATAGACTCAGTCCTATTTTAATCATTATGTCTCTGAAACCAGTTGAGATATTTAATTTAGTCCCATTTGTTGCAGCACTTATTAGCACCTATCGTTTGATACCTGTAAAATATATATCTATATCTATACATATTATAAAACAAAGTCTAAAATTTTTGAATGACAAGTTCTCGGACACCACGGAACGGATTTGGATGAAACTTTTTCAAAATGATGGTAACATTTATTACTACAAAGATAGTTACTTAAAGTAAAGTCAGTCTGCCCATTCCTGAAATATTTGGATGTTAAGTTTCATAAGTATTTTATCATAAAAATACAAACAGACAGACAAATATTCTTAAAATTTGGACAACTGCTACAATTTTAATATATGTATTGTTTTTTTTGTTTTTATGATCCTTGTTGATTGTGCTACTTGATTAACACTAGCCTGGTTTACAATCAACAAGAAACTGGATTTTTATTCGACCCGTTGTCGACAGTATTCCTTTTTTCAATTAATGGAATTTTTTTTTTAATATAAAATTTATTGGTCTGATAACCCCGAAGTTCATTCACAAATATTGTGCGCATTAAACTGATACATTTTAAACGTTGAAAGAACAATCTGAAAAAATTGTTTAAATTTAATTGTTGTTGTAAAAATTTTATAAAAAAAATATTCTGCAATGATGCAACTCTCCTAAGTATAACAAAGTTAAAATTTCTATAACCGCAAAAAAGTCAAATAACGTTTGGATTTTTATTTAACTTAGTTTATCGATAAAACAGTATTTATATATTTCAATTAACATTACCCAATATTCAATCGTTAAACTTACAAAATATGTAAAAATGGACGGACCGTAAAAAACTATCTTCTAAAAATATTAAGAAGAATGTACAAAAATCAAAAGTCCAGCATACTTGATTTTCATATAGACAGAAGTCTAAAATCACACTTCTTGGCAGATAACAAAAACAATTTGAGGAATAGTTGATTAAGCAGCATGCAACGAACACGCAGCATAGCATGTGGTTAGACTACTGCGCTGGCAATTTAAAAGTGCGCGGGTTCGATTCAGCGCAAGTTGTTTCGAAAAAGCAAAGCTATACGACTTAGCCATTAAAATCAAAAATAATAATTATTATTATAAACTGGTTTTGAGTTCATAAAGTTTACAAAGTATAGATAACAAAATTTTTTGGATCTATTTCTATATCTTTTTCCAACATCGATATTTTCGAAAAACTTATAAAATGAGATAATTCATTAACAAAAGCAGCTACAAAATTTGACTGAAAAGGAGGTAAAAATACTAAACTTACCATATCTCTTTGACTGATGCAGAAAGAATGGTCAAATTTGATATTTACAACAACTTTGTCATTATAAATGTGGTGTGGCACCGCCCACTTGTGAGTCATGAAATTTTTAAGTTCCAACTATTGTTCACCGCAGAACCCTTGCCGATAGAATGAGGAAACTTGGTCCGATTTACACTATAGTTGTACAGAGTACTTCTAGAAGTGAAGCGTTGACCACCACGCCTACTTTTTTTAAAAGTTTTTGAAGCTGAACTCTTAAACAATAACCGGATCCCGGGAATGGAAAGTCGAATGAATGGCATCCCTAGTAAGTTTGTAACAGCATCAAGTATGTAGGTATGTATACCATATATCTGCAACAACTATGCAATACGAAGTATTAAATATGTTTATGATGTCCACATATGTTTAAGTAAAAGTAAAGTCAGCGGCTGGTTTATGTCAAATAATGCACAGCATGTGTGTGGATTAGGGTGGTTCGTTTTCATTTACAGTAAAATTTAAATGAAAACAGACATTCCGTGTTTCGATTTTCCATACAAATACCATTGGGAAGATTATTCTTTGCACATGGGTGCAAAGCTGTTGTAGAGCATGAAATTCGGCACTTAAAGTAATACCATAATAGCAAGAAAATACCAAAAAATAAACAATTATATTTAAGACATTTAATGGGAATTTGTTCGATTAACGTCTGTTTCAGCTCTGTGACTCCAAAACTATGGGTGGTTCTATATTAGCTTCGAAGAAAGAAGTTTTTTTTTGATATCGAAACATCATATATTAAATTTTTTATATGCAATCTATGTTTTTAGAATGCATTAAGCCTGTAAGGCATCTAAAGTTTTATTTAGTTTAAATTTTTATTAATTGCCATAAAAAGCAGGTTTTTATGTAGGACAATACAAAAAAATGCTGACGTGTACATGAAAATCGCCGATACACGTGTATTTTTATTTTTTCTCCCCTTTCCGAAAAAGTATATTTGGTTCATAGGACAGAACTAAAGCTCGTTTTTGTAACGCAGTGTTATTTATCAAGTATAACAGTTTCTCAAGAGCACAGAATCAGGTTGTTAATTTCTTTAAAAATGTAAATGATTCTTTAATTTAAATTGTTTGAATCAGTGTTTTCAAGCTTTTGAGAAAATTCGGGGTGACGTCTTTGAAATTTGTGGCGAGAATTTCAAAATGACTTCTGCGTCTCTCTTAAAAATTTGGTAAGTTTTTTTTTCTACATTGAAGGGTAACTGCACTAGTTTCCGGACAGCGCTAGTGGGATTAATAGACAAATAACTAACAAATAGTTTCAGATAACAACACAAATGAAAATGTACATGTTTTCTGAGTGTACGTGGAAAATTTAAGTTGGTTCAAAAGCATAGTTTAAAAGTTACACGTAAATTTAGTGTTAGAAGTTTGAGCATGCGTCAAAATTGCAGGTTTTGTAAAAAAAAATAGTGGGAGCATTTTAGAACAGAAGGGCCTAAACAAGTATTTATTAACATATTACAATAAAAGTTAATAACATTTGTTTGTAATATTAGTTAGAGCAAATCGAACTTTTTTGAGTTTTTAATTCAATAATATTAACAACATTATATTTTAAAATTATACAGACGTCATGTTATTGAGCAATATTTATCCTATTAACAGTATAGCGTTTGTAGTGAGAAAATGAGTCGAACTCAAAGTTGAGGAAAACGTTAAGTGTCCGGGGACTGGTGCGTTTACCCTATATGGTATTTTCTTTCATACAAATTGATTAACTATGGCAAGCTTATATGGAAGAAAATACCAAACAACGAATTGTTTAAGAGTCTTGAGACTTTCACTTCAGGAGACTAGAATTAATAGACTACAAAACTGCGTACTCAGAAATCGTTTTGAAATCTTTGCCACAAATTTGAATACTATCACCCCGTTTATATAATGCATTTTCATAAAAAAAAGCCACAAAACTTATTAGCTTTTAAGGCCTCCACCAAAATATCTCGAAACATTTTTAAGATTTAGTGCCACCAAATAAAGAACCTCCATAGTGTTTTTAAACATAGTCTCAAAAAAAAAAAAAAAAAACAAATGAAAAATAACTTTGGCTGCAAAACAATATAGTCAGGAATCAGAATTAATTAGTTCTCTGACTACTGAGAGCACCAAAATGAGAGTAAATATGGTTCTCTATCAGTCAGATGTTACAAGTTTAATCTGTCAAAGCAGCTGTTATGCATTTGACTAAAAATTGGAAACACATTTTTTAACTACTTCTACTTTATCACTCTTGCTATGAAAAAATTTTATGAACAGGCCCGAAAAACCATCAACTACTTTGGAGCTGGAAAATGAGCTAGTTTCGAAATGAAAATTTTTTCAAGTCAAATGAAATCAATTTTTGGTCATAATATATCGCACTCTATTAAAGTATTTGCCAATATATTTATTACATGGTTGAATACTTTTATACCTCTTTTTTATACTTATATATTTATATTTGAGTCAATAAATATGAAAATCACCTAAGTCCACAGATGAGGTTTTTACAGGTTTTCGATACATTTTTTTTTCAAATTAATATAAAAGTATCAGCGTGTTCATTGCAAAAAAAAAGTGCTTTTGTACTCGTTTCCACATTTTTCACGCTTGAACACAGTACCGGCCTATACAAATAAAAACGGGATTTTGTTTCATGGACAAAAAAACTGACAAAAATAATTAGGAAAAATCAATGCGAATTCGAAGCTACTTAAAATTTGCACTGCGGACTTAAGCGATTTTGATATTTATTGACTCAAATATAAATATATAAGTATAAAAAAGAGGTATAAAAGTATTAACCCATATAATAAATAAAGTGGGAATTACTTTAATAGAGTTCCAAAACACTAGAAAGGACGGTATATTATAACCTAAAAATGGTTTCCTTTGACTTGAAAAAAGTTTCATTTTATTTGAAAAAGGTTTCACTTCATTTGAAAAAGGTTTCATTTGACCTGAAAATGCCTTACTAGTCCTATGCAAGTGTACTGAAAAATTGAAAGAAGGTATTCAATCGCACTTCAAATATGTTTTATAATACCCTGAAAAATTAAATTTGCATATTATTTATGATATTCCTAAAAGTATTTTATTTTATATCAATTCGGGGGCTAGCATTTTAAAAATATTCGTCACACATTATGAAACCTGTCAAAATTGTTATCCGATTTTAACTTTTTTCGTTTAGCGACCATGTGCCACAGATACCTCAAATAAATAAATTTTTTTTGTAGAACAAAATTGGTGGACGAAAAAAAAAAAAGAAAATATCATTGCTGGCGATTTCAACTCAAATAGAAAGTCATTGTAGTATTTATTTTTTTTTCAACCACAAAGTGAAATTAATAAAAAATAAAGCTAGCAAAAAAAATAATAATCACTGCTTAGAGGTCAAAGGTTTTTATCCTTTTATATTTATCGATAACACTTGTTTCTATTAATCTATTGTTTTTGCGCTTCTGCTTGCGCCTTTTTGAGGTTCGCCTTTATTTGTTCACCAATTTTGGAGGCGTCTAGGCACTTGTTGCCACGATATACCCAAACATCGGCGCTACTACCCTGCTCATTCTTATCAGCGCATTCTTTGGCAATGGCTAGCACTTCAGCTTCATCTAAGTCCGCTTTGAATTGTTTAGCAATATTTTCTGGAATGTATCCACCTTCCTCGGTGAAGACACCCAATTTCTTAACCGAACAAAGTAAATACTTGCGTACCGGCTCTTCATCGGGAAATTCGTAAGCTTTCACCTCTTTAATTTGTTCTTCGTTCAGAGATACTTCCTTGATACATTCTTCTTCGATTGCTGAAACTTCGGCTATACTCTTTACTTTATATTCCGCATAGGCCTACAATTAAGGATGTAAAAAATAAGAAATGCAAGTCATTGCAAATTAAATATATAAATAATTACCAGTGTAACAATGGCAAGGATCACAATGAGGAATTTCATTTTAGCTTTCAAAGTGCTCTTAGTAGATGTGTAGCTGAATTAACTGTGAGGAACAACTAAATTGTTCAAGTAGGTTTAGCTTGCTTTTATACTATTTTACACACGATGCTATGGAATAAATTATAAACTAAATGAAATTAGAAAAAATTGATATAAATATAGCTAATTAGAAAGTATAGGTACGGGTCGAACCGAGCATTGAATACCCAGATGTGTAAAAGTGGTCGTGGTCGTAAAGCAATTTACCTTTTTTTCAATGGACGTACTCTCGATTACAGTGATATATGTACTAAGTAAGAAGTTCCTCATTCTATCGTAAACGGTTCCGAAGTTATTAACAGTTGAATTTTGGGAATTTATTCACTCATTTTAAACAAAATTTTCAAAAGTTAATAGCTTCGTCTATTTCATTTGCGTTGCACTCTCTTGTAAAATATCCCAAAGATATAGTTTATGTTTTGTAATCCCAAAGGGGGGGTTTCACAACGAGAATGAGGAAGCCAATCCCGCGCAATGCCTCACAGCCAATAGTGCTCGCCCCCAAGTAATACATACAAGGTGTAACAGGTGCGCCGCACCTCGTTCTATATAGAACAAATAATTTAAATAAATAAAATTATAATTAAATAAATACTAGAAAAGGGCTCCTATAAAACCCCCTTTTCCTGTCTAAACCAATAATATAATATAAATAATAAAATAAAATAAAAAATAACTCAAAAAAACTCCTCGCCCTCCATAAAGCTTAGACATGGTCCTTCGAACATACGAGTATCTCAATTTTTTATCCTGCTCTCTGAACTTTGTTATATTTTAAACCTTATATCTACATCAACTCCTTTTTCCCGTTACAAACCAACGTAATGTGGAAAAAATTATAAGTTAATGTGTATTTGTACAGCCGGGTGTAAAAATGAATAATATGCATACATACACAATAGGCTGGCCAACAAAATTTTGTTTGCGTTTTAAACTATACTGATAAAAATTTATAGAATGGCGAAAATTAATTGTTATTTATTTATTTTCTTCAAGTCGACACAAACACAAAACGACCGACTGTTAACAGTAACAAGGTAAACCATAACATAATGGTCTATCATTTTAGTTAAAATTGTTTGAGCTGATTTGATTTTTGCCTCATTGCCGATACGTTCCCGAGCAATAACCACTTTACTTTTGTATTTTGGTAATTTCTCAAAAACGGAAAAATCAATGCAGAAAAATTATCGCAAATTCTTAAAGGAAATTGTATGGCCTAAAAAACAGGTGTAAAAAGATGTTTAATGATGTGGGTTTTTAAAAGTTGTTTACTATTTAATTAAAACAAATAAAATTTTTTGTTACCGAAATAGAAAATTTATATGGTCACGAATCATTATTTTAGCTTATCTCATAGTACATTCAAACTTTTCTTGCCAAACTTCTCAGCCAAAAAATAAAAGGTTTCGGATCTGTTAACTCAACACATGTATCTCCAT
The DNA here is from genome assembly GCA_949987695.1 of Merzomyia westermanni. Lineage (NCBI taxonomy): Eukaryota > Metazoa > Arthropoda > Insecta > Diptera > Tephritidae > Merzomyia > Merzomyia westermanni. The sequence goes on from OX465288.1 coordinate 190,418,514, forward strand.
GTATATAGACACGCTGAATCTAAATCCGCCAGCAGAATTCACCTGGCGGGTCCTTGGTTCGGTCCTAATATCAAAAAAGCACTGGCTAATTTTTTATAGGGGCTATGGGGGAATTTAGTATGAATATTAAATTCTGATGACGTATTCGGATTCCGAATCCGTATTTATTTCCTTCATATTGATTTCGTTTTTACCAACTTTCCAGATCAAAAACCTTAAGTCTAGGTTAGGTTAGGTTGTGGTAGCAGGCCAACGCAGTGGCCGCACATAGACGCATTGCGTCCGTAGTGTTACCAGAAAAACTTTTAACGACCTTTTGCTATACATCTTACACTTCAGTGTCTATTCTAGAAAATAGTAATGTTTTCTTGGCAAAGGTCTGAAGCCTACTTGGGCTTATTTCTGTAAGTGAATCTAGGTTGGCCAATTACCCCTTTCCCAAAGTTTTTAGCCGGAGTCTGGACAGTGCGGGGCATGTGAACATAACATGCTCCACAGTCTCCGTCTGCGCTTTGCATTTCCTACACATACTGCCGGAAACAAGACCCATCTTGTGGGCATGGCCTGACAAAAAGCAGTGCCCTGTAAGGATGCCAATTAGCAGTCTACAGTCATCCCTTTTGAGGGATACCACTATTTTTGTAAGTTTCATGTCGTATGATTTACACATGGTTTTGGTGATCTTACAGCCTTGCACTTCTTTCCATGCCTTATCTGCTTGTTTAACAATTTGTAAATCGCACTTTCGATTTACTTCCCTTAGTGGAATAGGTACATCAATACTGTTGCTCGCATCTAACTATCAGCCTTCTCGTTTCCCTCTATACCCTTATGACCTGGGGTCCTATAGATATGTACTCTATGTTCTATACTAAGCCTTTCAAGACTTCTTTTGTATTCTAGTACGCTCAAAGAAGCGCTACTGTTTGAAGTAATGGCCTTGATAGTCGCCTGACTGTCGACGTAGAAATTCACACGCTCTCCGCGCGTTAGACTATCTACAGCAAGTTTTGCTCCCACTTTCATGGCTATAACTTCCGCCTGGAATATACTACAATGATCTGGCAATTTCAATGATTTGGTGATCCCCAGGTCATTGCAGTATACTGCAGCTCCTACTCCTTCCAGCATTTTGAAACCATCTGTATATATATGCACCGTGTTTTCCATCATTTCTGCACCTCTTCTCCAACTCTCCACCTATATAGTGGCTTCCAGAACCTCTTCGAAGCGCAGGCATGGGACCGTGTAGTATATTAGTCTTGTCAAAGAGGACGCTATACATACTACTATGGCCGAATGTTCTGCACTCAAACTGCCCCGTGGCATACAGCCTGGTTGCGGTTGTTAACGCTATGTTCTTCGGCGTTAGGTCTGCTGCCGGTAGATGAAAAATGGCGTGTAACGTGGCTGTAGGTGTGGTTTTCAGCGCGCCCGTTATGCTAATCATATATATTCTATACACTCTTTCTATTGGCTTCATATACGTTTTCTTCATTAATGCGGTCCACCAGACAAGGGCCCCATAGAATAAAATTGGCCTCACAATCGCGTTGAAAACCCAATATGACAGGGCAGGTGACAGACCCCAAGCGCAGCCCAGCATTCTCTTAGAGATATACAGAGCAGCTGAGGCCTTTTCGACCGTTCCTGTACATTGAGTTTCCAACTCAACTTGCTGTCCAGTATAGTACCTAAATATTTGGTGCTAGCCTTTGATTCTAATACCACTTCTCCTAATTTTGGCTTTACCCTTACCTTAAGTCTAGAAAGCATACCAATGCTTAATATAATATTATTTTAATATTTTTATGGTTTAGTTTGTGATAGACCTCTTAATTAATTTTAAAGTCAAAAACTAATGTTTCACATGCTCCAACGATCGTTGCTTGGTATTTACATTTCTGGAATTAACCATTGAGTGCTTTATATTTGATGAAAATATCAAGGCATACTGAATCTTTAGAACTCATAAAATCTAGAGCTTGATTTTCGTATATTTCTCGGTCCTACATTAAAATCAAGTTACTTATGGAAAAAAATAATTGGTTTCAAGAACACCCTATCTCGGAACTTGCTGCTAAAATTTGAGATATTAAGTTGTTTTCGACACAAATTCTGAAATAGGATGTAATCAGAGTTACCTTCAGCTAAGGAGACGCTATTTTGTGCCAGTTACTTTTTTTTTGGAGACACGTAGGTTTTTATTTGAGTGCTTCTCTTGATTTACCAAAAAATAAAAAAAAGCACGCGCTATTTCTCTGTTGGGCTGTTTTTAGTTATGGCTTATATAATTATTCAGTTTTATATTAGCTGGCATAAGAAAAAAAAATAAGTCACGCGCTACATCCCATCTGATGAAAATACATACAGAATAAAAGCTGCGTTGAAGAAAATAATAACATGTGTGAGGTGAAATCTTAACCCTAAAATGCGTATGAAAATATATACATCGACGCGACCACTGCATATTTTGAAAATCAATTTGAAGTCGAGGAACTGAATCAAAGAAAGGAATGCATCCAATGTAAAATTCACATTAAAATCGTCACTTAATATCATTACAATTTCTTCGTTTTTTTTTTTTTGGAAGTATTCACGGGACTTCTGGTGCGTATTTTATTCATTTCATCTGCTGGTTGATTATTTGGTATTTTTATCATAGCAAGATTTCAATAAATCAAATTTTAGCATTGACCAAATGTTGGGTAGAGCTATCATCATATATATTACTAGCTGACCCGCCGAACTTTGTTCCGCCTTAAAAGCATAAATCATACAGTCACCCTGGGCCCACATTTAGGTGAATAAATTGGGAACCGGGTAAAATATCGAGGTGAAAGATATCTTAAATTTTAGGAGATACGTCTAGAAAAGATTATTGAAAGTTTCATTCATTTCTATTCAGTTGTTTTTGTGTGATGCGGGCGTTATGGTAAAAAACAACATTTTTGGTCACATTTTTCCCACATTTTGGTCAATAACTCGGGAACTGGATGAGATATCCAAATGAAAGTTGTCCTAAATTTTAAGTTAGACGTTAAGTGATAGAATGGTGAAAGTTTCATGCAATTCTATTTAGTAGTTTTTGCGTGATGCGCGCACAATCATACAGACGGACAGACAGACAGACAGACAAAAATTCTAAAAATTGTAGATTTGGGTTCCGCTGGTCCAATAAAGACCTCTCCTATCAGTTTTTCTTGAATATCTTCAATGTACAGACATCGACCTGTTACAATTTTATTATATGTAAAGATTTCTGTAAGGTCTTTTTGTGTTAGTTCCTAATTTTCTGCTCTCATTAGGAACCAATATTAATAAATAAGGTATTGTTTTAAAGGTGGGGGTTAGCTCTACATGCAAAACCATGTTTTAATTAGCGGAGTGCTTTTGTTTAAGCGTATTTTTTAAAAATGACTTCTTTAAAATAAACGATTGTGCATGCACAAAAACATCAATTTGTACTGCAACGCTATTGTGACTGTGACATTCACATGCCTCGCGACATCTACATTCGAATACTAAGACTGAACATTGCTAGAATAATTAAAGGCATTGCGAATATCACAGCGTTCAACCCACTGCGAGCGCGCCATCTACACTTGAACATTGCTACAATAAGTGAATAAGACTGCGTTCACATTGGGTCATAAACTCGAGTTAAAGGGACATTTTTTGAATTAATTCATATTGATGTTGTCAATCAACTCAAGTTTATGGCTCAATTTGAATGTAATATACGTGGTGGAATTTAAAATAGCTGTTTGCGCATATTTGTATAATTTTTTGTGGTCTCACAACAAGTGTAGCTGAAAATCTTTTTTTTATAATTTGAGAAAAAGGTTTGAAAAATCCTGGACCTGGACCAATAAAAGGTTTCAAACCATTTTTTTTTGTGTTTTTTTTTTTTTGAGCAAGGGGCGCACGGGTCCACCTAGTTAGACTTATTTCTTTTTTTGTGGAACCTTTATAGCTTGGGATGGATCTCTGCTTTGTGTATAAATTTGAAAACACTTGAGAATATTGGAAAGGCGTTTTTTGTGTATTATTTTCGTCAGCAGCGCTTAGCTGGAAACAAAATGGTATTGGATCATATTAAAAGTTCCCCGATTTTAGTTAACCAAATGAACTAAATCCACCAAATTCATTCAACTTGTTTCTGCTGCTCTAATATTAACCGAGCTTAAATCAGGAGATTTGTACAATATATTAGGTGCGTTCCAATCAGCTATCCAGATCAGTATCACGATCAAGATCTCACCGGAATGATACGGATCAGTTGCATGAGAGTTGTTTTTGTACATACGGGTGTTTACAAATGTATGTCTGCGCTACCAAGCAATTAAGAGTTGGCTGTCAAAAAATCTACTACAAAATACTAAACGAACAGATATCAAGATTAAAACGTTGTTGTTGCATTTACATGCAAAGTTTCTGTCTGGATCTGGATCACTCCTGATTGGAACACGCCTATTGTACACATGGGAAAATTTTTTTTAAACACAGTTGTTAGAGATGGGTAATTTTTCAGTGATGAGTGAAATGTTAGCAGTTATGAGGAATACATAATCATGTGAAATATTTCAATTTACTTCCCTAAAATATTCATGTTTTTGTCTGGTCTTCAAACAAAAAAGAAATATTTTGTCTTTAGAAATTTGGCAGTAGGAAAAAATAAAAACTTTATTACTTTTGTAATATCCACCTTTTTTTATAAATGTGCTTTAGTAATAAAACTGCTGGCCAACAAATTAAATCAATATGTTGACCAAATGCAAGGAAAGGGTTAAAGTATTAAGTTCATCAATAAATCTATACATTGCTTGACCATTTTGCCATTCAAGCTGTGCTGCTTAGAGGGCAGCAACAAAATGTACATTGCTCTTTAATATCCTCTCTTCTAATGATTAGCTAGGCCAGCATGAAAAATATAAGCTAAAAGCCAATACACATACGAACATATCTATGCTGAGACCTGTTTTGATTTCCGGCAAGACTTGAGCTGGGTTCGGTGACAAAACTTGCAAACACTTGCAAACACTTGCAAAGAACTGTCAGTAAAGTGAGAATGACGTAAAACTCTCTCGAAACGCCAAAAATAAAAAGTTTCCGACGAACAGGAATCAGTAAAAGCTTGCAAGCAAAACAGCTGTTGCTTTTTTGATTGGTTATTAGTTAAAATTTTAAAATTTTTGTTGTTGCTTTCCTATGTCACGATCAGCTGTTTTTCACTTACAGGTTTTACTCAGTGAAATTCCCCAAGCAGAAACTTGCAACTCTCTCTCACAATGAAATGTCAAAATGCGCTCTCTCGTTGCAAATGTTTTGTGTCACCGAACACATTCCAGTAAACATTTTAAAAAGGTTAATAAAATTTTTAAAAATTTGATCCTCACCGAACACAACTTTAAATATTTTAATTTTAGTCCCGCTTACTCATGACAAACAAAACATCAACTACGTACGCCGTAAGTTTGGCTCTTCAATTAGTGAGATGTCCATCCAGAGAGATGTGAATATGATTACGACGTATTTATTGTATTCAAAGTCCTTCTTTATGTTTCAGAAATACTTTACAAAAATATAGTGTATATACAAATTTCATACAAATTTCGAGTGTCCGGAAACTAGAGCAAATCGAACTTTTTTGAGTTTTTACTTTAATAATATTAACAACATATTATTTTTAAATTATACAGACGTCATATTATTGAGCAATATTTATGCTTTTCTAAACAGTATATCTTTTGCGGTAGCGTTTATAGTGAGAAAATGAGTCGAAGTCAAAGTTGAGGAAAACGTTAAGTGTTCGGAGACTGGTGCGTTTTCCTATATGGTATTTTCTTTCATACAAATTGATTAACTATGGCAAGCTCATATGGAAGAAAATACCACACAACGAATTGTTTAAGAGTCTTGAGACTTTCACTTCAGGATACTAGAATTAATAGACTACAAAACTGCGTACTCAGAAATCGTTTTGAAATCTTTGCTACGAATTTGAATACTATCACCCCGTTTATAAAATGCATTTTCATAAAAAGAAGCCACAAAACTTATTAACTTTTAAGGCCTCCACCAAAATATCTCGAAAAATTTTTAAGATTTAGTGAGCTGCCACCAAATAAAGAACTTCCATAGTGTTTTAAAAACATAGTCTCAAAAAAAAAAAAAAACAAACAAATTAAAAATAACTTTGGCTGCAAAACAATATGACTGATGAAATCTGACTACTGAGAGCACAAAAATGAGAGTAAATATGGTTCTCTATCAGTCAGATGTTACAAGTTTAATCTGTCAAAGCAGCTGTTATGCATTTGACTAAAAATTGGAAACAAATTTTTTAACTACTTCTACTTTATCACTCTTGCTATGAAAAAATTTTATGAACAGGCCCGAAAAACCATCAACTACTTTGGAGCTGGAAAATGAGCTAGTTTCGAAATGAAAATTTTTCAAGTCAAATGAAATAATTTTTTGGTCATAATATATCGCACTCTATTAAAGTATTTGCCAATATATTTATTACATGGTTGAATACTTTTATACCTCTTTTTTATACTTATATATTTATATTTGAGTCAATAAATATGAAAATCACCTAAGTCCACAGATGAGGTTTTTACAGGTTTTCGATACATTTTTTTTTTCAAATTAATATAAAAGTGTGTTCATTGCAAAAAAAAAGTGCCTTTGTACTCGTTTCCACATTTTTCACGCTTGAACACAGTACCGGCCTATACAAATAAAAACGGGATTTTGTTTCATGGACAAAAAAACTGACAAAAATAATTAGGAAAAATCAATGCGAGTTCGAAGCTACTTAAAATTTGCACTGCGGACTCAAGCGATTTTGATATTTATTGACTCAAATATAAATATATAAGTATAAAAAAGAGGTATAAAAGTATTAACCCATATAATAAATAAAGTGGGAATTACTTTAATAGAGTTCCAAAACACTAGAAAGGACGATATATTAAGACCTAAAAATGGTTTCATTTGACCTGAAAAAAGTTTCATTTTAATTGAAAAAGGTTTCACTTCATTTGAGAAAGGGTTCACTTCATTTGAAAAAGGTTTCATTTGACCTGAAAATGCTTTACTAGTCCTATGCAAGTGTACTGAAAAATTGAAAGAAGGTATTCAATCGCACTTCAAATATGTTTTATAATACCTTGAAAAATTAAATTTGCATATTATTTATGATATTCTTAAAAGTATTTTATTTTATATCAATTCGGGGGCTAGCATTTTAAAAATATTCGTCACACATTATGAAACCTATCAAAATTGTTATCCGATTTTAACTTTTTTCGTTTAGCGACCATGTGCTACAGATACCTCAAATAGATAGATTTAGCTAAATTAATTTTTTTTGTAGAACAAAATTGGTGGACGAAAAAAAATAAGAAAATATCATTTCTGGCGATTTTAACTCAAATAGAAAGTCATTGCAGTATTTATTTTCTTTTCAACCACAAAGTGAAATTAATACAAAATAAAGCTAGCAAAAAAAATAATAATCACTGCTTAGAGGTCAAAGGTTTTTATCCTTTTATATTTATCGATAACACTTGTTTCTATTAATCTATTGTTTTTGCGCCTCTGCTTGCGCCTTTTTGAGGTTCGCCTTTACTTGTTCACCAATTTTGGAGGCGTCTAGGCACTTGTTGCCACGATATACCCAAACATCGGCGCTACTACCCTGCTCATTCTTATCAGCGCATTCTTTGGCAATGGCTAGCACTTCAGCTTCATCTAAATCCATTTTGAATTGTTTAGCAAAATTTTCTGGAATGTATCCACCTTCCTCGGTGAAGACACCCAATTTCTTAACCGAACAGAGTAAATACTTGCGTACCGGCTCTTCATCGGGAAATTCGTAAGCTTTCACCTCTTTAATTTGTTCTTCGTTCAGAGATACTTCCTTGATACATTCTTCTTCGATTGCTGAAACTTCGGCTATACTCTTTACTTTATATTCCGCATAGGCCTACAATTAAGGATGTAAAAAATAAGAAATGCAAGTCATTGCAAATTAAATATATAAATAATTACCAGTGTAACAATGGCAAGGATCACAATGAGGAATTTCATTTTAGCTTTCAAAGTGCTCTTAGTAGATGTGTAGCTGAATTAACTGTGAGGAACAACTAAATTGTTCAAGTAGGTTTAGCTTGCTTTTATACTATTTTACACACGATGCTATGGAATAAATTATAAACTAAATGAAATTAGAAAAAATTAATATAAATATAGCTAATCAGAAAGTATAGGTACGGGTCGAACCGAACATTGAGTACCCAGCTGTGTAAAAGTGGTCGTGGTCGTAAAGCAATTTACCTTTTTTTCAATGGACGTACTCTCGATTACAGTGATATACCTAATAAGAAGTTCCTCATTCTATCGTAAACGGTTCCGAAGTTATTAACAGTTGAATTTTGGGAATTTATTCACTCATTTTAAACAAAATTTTCAAAAGTTAATAAGCCGTTTTAGCTGTTTCAACTTCGCCTATTTTCAATAGCAACCTACCTTTGCCGGAAAGTAACCTGTGTTTAAGCGACATAAGCTATAACTATTTATTTCGTCTATTTCATTTGCGTTGCAATCTCTTGTAATTCGCAAGCAGCTTATAAAATATCCCAAAGATATAGTTTATGATTTGTAATCCCAAAGGGGGGTTTTTCACAACGAGAATGAGGAAGCCAATCCCGCGCAATGCCTCACAGCCAATAGTGCTCGCCCCCAAGTAATACATACAAGGTGTAACAGGTGCGCCGCACCTCGTTCTATATAGAACAAATAATTTAAATAAATAAAATTATAATTAAATAAATACTAGAAAAGGGCTCCTATAATAAACATGTGCTCCGCACACTCCCGTTTCCTGTCTAAACCAATAATATAATATAAATAATAAAATAAAATAAAAAATAACTCAAAAAAACTCCTCGCCCTCCATAAAGCTTAGACATGGTCCTTCGAACATATATACCACATTTCATTCGAATATCTCAATTTTTTATCATGCTCTATGAACTTTGATATATTTCAAACCTTATATCTACATCAACTCCTTTTTCCCGTTACAAACCAACGTAATGTGGAAAAAATTATAAGTTAATGTGTATTTGTACAGCCGGGTGTAAAAATGAATAATATGCATACATACACAATAGGCTGGCCAACAAAATTTTGTTTGCGTTTTAAACTATACTGATAAAAATTTACAGAATGGCGAAAATTAATTGTTATTTATTATACCTAGTAGTGCTTCGCACACAAGGTATATTCACTTTAGTCGCGTAACGGCAGTGCGTAACGGCGTGGCACCGCCCACTTTAGATTAAGTCAAATTTAGAAATAATATTAATCATAAATCAGAAACCGTTCAAGATATCGAAACGAAATTCAGCACGCAGGTTTGCAGGTATGCGAGGAATGTTCCAATGAAAAAATGAGAGGGATCGGTTAAGGCCTACGCCCACTTTTATATGAAAGATTTTGAAAAGGATCGTAGATATATTAAATAGGCAATAACTGTGCGTAAAATAGCTTTACATCATTTATATTTCAGTTTTAAAGTTTCCGTAAACAAAGAAATCCAAAAACTTTAAATTTTCGAAAATGGGCTGGGCCCCGCCCTTTTTATAGTGGACTATTCCACAAAACTTTTTATGCCATAACTCCGCCAAAAATTGACTTCTCGAAACGAAATTTGGTGATAATGTTCTATGTATAAAGGTAAAATTGGGTGAAATCGGTTAATGTCCACGCCCAGTTTTTTAACATAGTTCTGAAAATTTTTTTGGGAAAATTTAAAAGCGATATTTCTAAAACTAAGCAAGTTATATCAATTCAATTTTGCACACATAATAAGCTTTTTAAGAAAAACTCGGCCGCAAACAAATTTTGTCAATTTTGAAGAAGTAGGCGTGGCGCTGCCCACTTTTCAGCATACAATTTCGTCTATTTTCAAAGGCAATCGCTTATAATTTAATCTTGATAATTCAATGAAAATTGGTCAGCGGCTTCTTAGTAGTATGTATTATACTCCTGCCAAAAATTAGCCAAATCGGAAAACACAAAAGCAAAATATTCGGGCACGTATTAATAGCCCACTGCAATAGCGAAGTTATATATCTTTTTTGATTTTCATATCTTTCATAAACATTAAATGTATCTAAGTATGAGAAGAAGAAGAGAAAAGTTCACTTAAATGATCAGCACGATGTGCGGAGTCGATTTAGCCATGTACTTCTCTCCGTCCGTCTGTCTGTCCGTCCGTCTGTCTATTTGAACGCAAACTAGTCTCTCAGTTTTACAAAAGAATGCTGAAATTCGTTGTTTGCTTTCGCCATTTTATAATATACTAGCAAACCCGGTAGAAGTTGTTTTGACGTTTTAATACATAGAGCACATCTGTATATAAAATGCCATTAACTTGAACCAAATAAACTCCTAACTATACCGAACTGCAGCTTTATATAACCTGGGGGCTTTTCCAAAAGCTATATACAGACTGTGTCGTTCCCAGCGAACTCCTGAACCTATCGTGACAGTTCGAGAGCAAAACAAAACACAAAATATGTGGGCGTGGCACCGCCAACTTTTGAAAAATTATGTAGACTAGAGTTCGCCCAGTGGTAGAAATTCAACCAATAAACTTTATTTTATTTTATTTGATTTTTTTGCTGTAGGCATGTTTTATCTGCCTTTTTTTCTTCCTTTCTTTGTCGTTCCTTTCCTCTAACATATTTTTATTTTCCTTGATTTCTTTTCTTACTCTCTTATTTTATTTTTTACTTTCCTCAAACTTCTTTTCCTTTCCGTTCCCTTCCTTTTATTTTCTTTCTTTCCCCTTCGTTTTCTTACCTTTCGTTTAATTCCTCTTCCCTTCCTTGCATTTCCTTACCATTCCTATCTTTCCTTTAATTTTCCTTCCTTTCCTATCCTTTCCATTCCCTTTCCTTCCTTTCCTTTCCTTTTCCTTTTCTTTCCTTTAATTTTCCTTCCTTTCAATTCTTTCCCTTTCCTCTATTTTCCTTTAATTTTCTTCGGTGTTTAATACTCTTTATGAGTAATCATTTATTTTATTTTTGTAAACCCTGTTTGTGGGTATCAGCAATGAATTTTACATATTTGCTCATATTTTACATTGCTTGCTTAATGTATCCAACAAAGCAACTTTTCGTGCTCTCAGGAGAGCAGCTGACACTGGGCATCGTAGCCAGTAATCAATACAATAACAACAACTAAAGCAAAAATGCATGACACAACAGAGTATCTATAGTGCGAATACTTATTTTTCATTGGTCCACTACCAACTCTTCGCACTCACAGTCAGAGCCGACCACACGAATAACACAAAAACATGCATGGCAAGTCTACTCACACTACTACGGCTCTTAATTTTTTCCTACAAAGCAGCTCCTCGGCCATGCTCACCATTCAGCATAGTACACAAAAAGCAAGTACACACACACACAGCGTGTCTATAGTGTGAATAAGTGAATGTGGAGTGGTGTGACTTTTATGTTAAATTTTTTATATTAAAATGATTTTTAAAATTTTTTTTATTTACGGATAAAAGTACACCTCAAAATTTCCTATCTATACATATATAATTTGTATACCTTAGAATTATAGTTTAGCAGAAAACGGTTCTACATTGCATTCATCTTGTCTATTTATATATAAGGTATTGACTAAGTGACACATAGTATATCCAAATTTCATTAATTTACACCGAAAAAGTTCGGAGTTATGACGAATTGAAACTTTATATAGCCTGGGGGCGTGGCTCCGCCTACTTTTCCAAAACTATATATTGTCTATGCTGTACCTAGTGAACCCAAGTATATATTGTGAAAATTTCATAAAGATCTGTTCAGTTCTTTGGCGCCTATGAAAGACACCCTTTTTTATATCTATTTTTGTTACGCACACAAGGTAAATTACTTCATTCGGCATAAACGAATCGGGATATATATATATTAATGTATATCAGAACGTTCAGGATGAAAAGTAAAATATCCGGGAAAGTATTTAATACCCCACTGCAAAAGCGAAGTTGTATATCTTTTTTGATTTTCATACCTTTCATGAACATGAAATGTTTGTACGTATACTGAAATGATCAGGAGGATGAGCTGAGTCGATGTAGGCATGTCCGTCTCTTGATACGTCTATCTGTTTGTCCGTCTGTCTGTTTGAACGCAAATACTAACTGAAAGTATTAAAATAGACCTGCGTAAATTGGGATGACATAATAGATCACTACTAGGTATATAATGTTCGGTTCCACCCGAACATAGACTTCCTTACTTGTTTATTTTCTTCAAGTCGACACAAACACAAAACGACCGACTGTTAACAGTAACAAGGTAAACAATAACATAATGGTCTATCATTTTAGTTAAAATTTTTTGAGCTGATTTGATTTTTGCCTCATTGCCGATACGTTCCCGAGCAATAACCGCTTTACTTTTTTATTTTGGGAATTTCTCAAAAACGGAAAAATCAATGCAGAAAAATTATCGCAAATTCTTAAAGGAAATGTATGGCCTAAAAAACAGGTGTAAAAAGATGTTTAATGATGTGGGTTTTTAAAAGTTGTTTACTATTTAATTAAAACAAATAAAAAATTTTTTTTTTCTTGTTACCGAAATAGAAAATTTATATGGTCACGAATCATTATTTTAGCTTATCTCATAGTACATTCAAACTTTTCTTGCTCAATACATTTTACTCTCCGAAAAAGTCTCAAAATATCTCAGTTAAAAAAAAAAAGGTTTCGGATCTGGTAACTCAACACATGTATCTCCATGTATATAGACACGCTGAATCTAAATCCGCCAGCAGAATTCACCTGGCGGGTCCTTGGTTCGGTCCTAATATCAAAAAAGCACTGGCTAATTTTTTATAGGGGCTTTGGGGGAATTTCGACCGAATATTAAATTCTGAAGACGTATTCGGATTCCGAATCCGTATTTATTTCCTTCATATTGATTTCGTTTTTACCAACTTTCCAGATCAAAAACCTTAAGTCTAGGTTAGGTTAGGTTGTGGTGGCAGGCCAACGCAGTGGCCGCACATAGACGCATTGCGTCCGTAGTGTTACCAGAAAAACTTTTAACGACCTTTTGCTATACATCTTACACTTCAGTGTCTATTCTAGAAAATAGTAATGTTTTCTTGGCAAAGGTCTGAAGCCTACTTGGGCTTATTTCTGTAAGTGAATCTAGGTTGGCCAATTACCCCTTTCCCAAAGTTTTTAGCCGGAGTCTGGACAGTGCGGGGCATGTGAACATAACATGCTCCACAGTCTCCGTCTGCGCTTTGCATTTCCAACACATACTGCCGGAAACAAGACCCATCTTGTGGGCATGGCCTGACAAAAAGCAGTGCCCTGTAAGGATGCCAATTAGCAGTCTACAGTCATCCCTTTTGAGGGATACCACTATTTTTGTAAGTTTCATGTCGTATGATTTACACATGGTTTTGGTGATCTTACAGCCTTGCACTTCTTTCCATGCCTTATCTGCTTGTTTAACAATTTGTAAATCGCACTTTCGATTTACTTCCCTTAGTGGAATATGTACATCAATACTGTTGCTCGCATTTAACTATCAGCCTTCTCGTTTCCCTCTATACCCTTATGACCTGGGGTCCTATAGATATGTACTCTATGTTCTATACTAAGCCTTTCAATACTTCTTTTGTATTCTAGTACGCTCAAAGAAGCGCTACTGTTTGAAGTAATGGCCTTGATAGCCGCCTGACTGTCGACGTAGAAATTCACACGCTCTCCGCGCGTTAGACTATCTACAGCAAGTTTTGCTCCCACTTTCATGGCTATAACTACCGCCTGGAATATACTACAATGATCTGGCAATTTCAATGATTTGGTGATCCCCAGGTCATTGCAGTATACTGCAGCTCCTACTCCTTCCAGCATTTTGGAACCATCTGTATATATATACACCATATTTTCCATCATTTCTGAACCTCTCCTCCAACTCTCCACCTATATAGTGGCTTCCAGAACCTCTTCGAAGCGCGGGCATGGGACCGTGTAGTATATTAGTCTTGTCAAAGAGGACGCTTTACATACTACTATGGCTGAATGTTCTGCACTCAAACTGCCCCCTGGCATACAGCCTTTTTGCGGTTGTTAACGCTATGTTCTTCGCTGTTAGGTCTGCGGCCGGTAGATGCAAAATGGGGTGTAACGCGCCTGTAGGTGTGGTTTTCAGCGCGCCCGTTATGCTAATCATATATATTCTATACACTCTTTCCATTGTCTTCATATACGTTTTCTTCATTAATGCGGTCCACCAGACAAGTGCCCCATAGAATAAAATTGGTCTTACAATCGCGTTGAAAACCCAATATGACAGGGCAGGGGACAGACCCCAAGTGCAGCCCAGCATTCTCTTACAGATATACAGAGCAGCTGAGACCTTTTCGACCGTTCCTGTACATTGAGTTTCCAACTCAACTTGCTGTCCAGTATAGTACCTAAATATTTGGTGCTAGCCTTTGGTTCTAATACCACTTCTCCTAATTTTGGCTTTACCCAACCTTACCTTAAGTCTAGAAAGCATACCAATGCTTAATATAATATTATTTTAATATTTTTATGGTTTGGTTTGTGATAGACCTCTTAATTAGTTTTAAAGTCAAAAACATTAAAAGTATTTGTTTCGCTATTCTATTTTGAATAAATAAGAAAATGGTTTTTGGCCCAGTCTAAAACTTATATGAATGTATGTATAAATCTAAACAGTGACCTATAAACGGGAAAATTGATTAGCGGATCAATGGGTAAACAAAGTCACTGCTAGTTAAATACAGTGTTCCATCATGTTGTTGTTGTTGTGGTAACGACAAAAACACTCCCCGAAGGTTTTGGGGAGTGTTGTCGAATTAACAGTCCTTGGCCGGATTTGAACCCGGTACGCTCCGGTACTCCCTTGCGGTACTGCCCGACTGTCGTGGTAGCTATTTATAACCAGTGAAACCTTCTAGGTCATGTCACCCCTCCTTCCGTAAGGAAGGATAAGGTGGGTAATGAGAGGTGAGAGGCATCATATCCGTAGATTAACCATCGAGTTGCACGTCATTACCTCTGTGCATAGTAGTCACCTCTTACGACCGGTATGCCTACCTCAGGCATATTCTAAACCCCTTACCCGCAGGGGCGAGTGTCCCATCATCATAGTCGTTGTTTAGCAAGCGTTTTAATTAAAATCTTTAATTAATTAAAAAAGACATTTAAAATGTTGGTCAATCATAGTCATATTAAACAAAGATTTCAGCTTAAATAAAAAGTATCACGGTCCCCTTATAAAAAAAGTTAAGTTGGTTGGTGGTATGAAGAAATTTTTTATGTTTTGCAAGGTTGTGACAGCTATTTGATTCACAAAAGCCAAACTCAAGTTTCGAGTAAGCGATGTTACAAACGCAACCGTATACACAAACCGTGATTTTATAATGTTTAAATGACATTTTCGTAATTTTAAAATTAAAACTCCGTCTTAGACATAAAATGTATTTTAAGTTGACTATGACAGGCATGAAATAATGTTTATTATAGAATCATGTTTAAGTTGATAAAACTCTATTTTAATTTGACTATGATTATGGGTCAATGTAATGAAGCCGATTCAAAATATGGTTCTCGGACTTGGTTTCGCTTGTGAAAAGTGTTTCGGTACTGAGACTGGTTCCGTTTGACATTCAATTTTTTAATTCGTTCCTGACCTCATTTCCCCTTTCAAAGTTCCAATCAAATAATGAAGCTTTTCAAGGCTTGACCATTTATTAAATAACTAGACGAGTTATAACTGTACTTTTTTATTCGTACCGAGCCTTAAGGTCAAATTCTATCGGCTTTATCGAGCTTGAAAGAATTTGTTCTTATGAAAACTAGTCTTTGATTGGCAACACCAACAAAGTCTTTCTCCCGAATTGGGCCGCTACTGCATGACTGATAAGTACTTCATAGGGACGCGCTTTATATTTGAAGAAAATATCAAGGCATACTGAATCTTTAGAACTCATAAAATTTAGAACTTGATTTTCGTATATTTATATTTACTGCATTCATGTTTCTAGCAAAACTATTTCTCGGTCCTACCTTAAAATCAAATTACTTATGGAAAAAAATAATTGGTTTCAAGAACACCCTATCTCGGAACTTGCTGTTTTAGTTATGGCTTATATAATTATTTATTTTTATATTAGCTGTCATAAAAAAAAAAAAATTTGTCACGCGCTATATCCCATCTGATGAAAATACATACGGAATAAAAGCTGCGTTGAAGAAAACAATAACATGTGTGAGGTGAAATCTTAACCCTAAAATGCGTATGAAAATATATACATACATATATAATATTTAAAAGAATATTTAGTGGAATAAAAATATTATAAACACGATTTGAGAAAGTATGTGTTGACAACTGTTCAAATTCGCATTTAAGAGATTATAATGTTTCCGATATATTTTATTTTATTTTTTTATTATTAATTAAATCCTTGTTATTCCTTTTGACAGAATACACGAGTGGCTTGCGATAACTAAAAATGAAAGAAAATACTTTTGTTTGGATGTGATAAATAAATATCATTAACGGATGGTTTTAGTCTGCACTACATAGTTTGAAAATAAATTTGATGTCGAGGAACTGAATCAAAGAAAGGAATACATTCAATGTAAAATTCACATTAAAACCGTCACTTAATATCATTACAATTTCTTCGTTTTTTTTTTTTTGGAAGTATTCACGGGACTTCTGGTGCGTATTTTATTAATTTCATCTGCTCGTTAATTATTTGGTAAAATTTTTTATCATAGCAAGATTTCAATAAATCAAATTTTTGTATTGACCAAATGTTGGGTAGAGCTATTAGACTTATATCTTTTTTTGTGGAACCTTTATAGCTTGGGATGGATCTCTGCTTTGTGTATAAATTTGACAACACTTGAGAATATTGGAAAGGCGTTTTTCGGGTATTATTTTCGTCAGCAGCGCTTAGCTGGAAACAAAATGGCATTGGATCATATTGGGTTTGTATCCCAGTGTCCGAGGAGGGGTCTGATGAGAAGTTGGGCACTTCGAAACATGTCATCCCAACAACAATCATAACAATATACGGAAGTGTTGATATGCAGAAAAAAAGCCCTTCTGTATCTAAATCTGTTCTATGAACGCGCCTAAAAATATTCCACTTTCCTTGAGTTGACATATAAAATATATGTACCAAAGAATGTATAAAAGGAATAAGCAAATGGCACATTAGAGAAAAAATGCATCGTGACGCTACAGGGCATCATAGCTTAGTTGTTAGAGTACTCTAACAGCGGCTTTGGTGCAGACACTTAGGTTCGTATCCCAGTGTCCGGGAAGGGGTCTGATGAGAAGTTGGGCACTTCGAAACATGTCATCCCATACCATCGCTGTGCATATCGTTGTAATTTTTCCTCTAATATCAATTAACAAACAAACATAAAAATTCGAGCCTTGCTCCAACAACAATCACCGTTCCCCGATTTTAGTTAATCAAATGGACTAAATACACCAAATTCATTTAACTTGTTTCTGCTGCTCTAATATCAACCGAGCTTAAATCACTGTTGCGGAGATTTGTACAATATATTAGGTGCGTTCCAATCAGCTATCCAGATCAGTAACACGATGAAGATCTCACGGGAACGATACGGATCAGTTGTATGAGAGTTCTTTCTGTATATATGTGTGTTTACATACAGGGTGGCTGATGAATTTTGCTACATTAAGAAACTCAAATAATTTTTTTTTCAGTCTATGAAATTCATTTTTCGTTTATTCATGTTAAAGCTCATTAAATTTTATTAAATATAGCTTAATTAGTTTTAAAAATAATGGAATTTAAATGCCCCCCCTGCTCTTCGATGCATGTGCGGCATCTTACCAAAAAGTTGTTCATTACTGCTTGGAGAGTTGAGACAGGAATAGCCGCAATTGTTTCTCGAATGGATTGCCTTAGTTCATTCAAATTTGTTGGTTTTGCTTTGAAGACTTCCTGTTTGCAATAACCCCACAAGAAAAAGTCAGGTGCAGTAAGGTCAGGCGACCTGGGTGGCCAACGGAATGTGGAGTTTCTGGATATCAGCTTATTGGGAAATTTTCGTCGCAATTCTGTCATAACAGGTTGGGCTATATGAGGAGCTGCACCATCTTGCTGAAACCACACAGAGTTGAAAGAAATTCTCATTCGGCGTAATTCTGGATAGAAAAACTCTCTCAACATGCTCAAGTAACGGTCTCCAGTAACCGTAACGGTGTGACCGTTTTCTTCGGAGAAGTAGGGCCCGACAATGCAGCGTGATGAAACTGCACACCACACTGTGACACGAAGTGGATGCAATTCTGTCTCATGGAGTATCTGTGGGTTGGAAGCACTCCATATTCGACAATTTTGTTTGTTTATGTTGCCGTTTAAATCGAAATGGGCCTCGTCAGACATGAAAAGACAGTTCAACATGTTTCCATCCTCTTCCACCATTTGAAGCATCTTCTGGCAAAATTCCAAGCGTATCGGCAAGTCTGCAGCGTTCAGTTTGTTGGCCATTTGAATTTTATATGGGAATAAGTCCAAATCTTTGTGCATAATTGACTGTAATGACTGTCTGCTTACACCCATTTGAGCAGATAAGCTTCTTGTCGAAACACGTGGATTGTTTTGTATGGCAGCAGCTACAGCAGCGATTGTTTCCTCCGTTCGAACTGAAGGGTTTCGATGGTAAGGTCTTCTGTTGACTGTCCCATGCTCGGCAAAATTGTTTACAAGTCTTATTATGGTCCATCTGCTCGGAGGATTGCCGCCAACCGTGCGCCTATACTCTCTTTGAACCGAAACTACGGACTACAGTGCGTGATAGCGGCGGACAATCCAAATTCTTGTTTCAGTGTCCCAGTTATCCATTTTTGTTAAATGTAAAAGTCAATCTGCAAAATAAAAAAAAAATTAACCAGATTCATTAAATAGAAAAAAAGTTATTTAATTCTTTTTTGGTAGCGGTTTTCATTAGCCACCCTGTATGTGTGTCTGTACTACCAAGCAAATAAGGGTTGGCTGTCAAAAAAATCTACTACAAAATACGAAACGAACAGATATCAAGATTACAACGTTGTTGTTGCATTTACATGCAAAGTTTCTGTCTGGATCTGGATCACTCCTGATTGGAACACGGCTATTGTACACATGGAATAACTTTTTTTAAACACAGTTGTTAGAGATGGGTAATTTTTCAGTGATGAGTGAAATGTTAGCAGTTATGAGGAGTACATAATCATGTGGAATATTTCAATTTACTTCCCTTAAATATTTATGTTTTTGTCTGGTCTTCAAACAAAAAAAAATATTTTGTCTTTAGAAATTTGGCAGTAGGAAAAAAATAGAAACTTTACTACTTTTGTAATATCCACCTTTTTTTTATGAATGTGTTTTAGTAATAAAACTGTTGGCCAACAAATTAAATCAATATGTTGACCAAATGCAAGGAAAGGGTTAAAGTATTAAGTTCATCAATAATTCTATACATTGCTTGACCATTTTGCCATTCAAGCTGTGCTGCTTAGAGGGCAGCAACAAAATGTTCTTTAATATCCTCTCTTATAATGATCAGCTAGGCCAGCATGAAAAATATAAGCTTAAAGCCAATACACATACGAACATATCTATGCTGAGAACTGTCGATGTTTTGATTTCCGGCAAAACTTGAGCTGGGTTCGGTGACAAAACTTGCAAACACTTGCAAAGAACTGTCAGTAAAGTGAGAATGACGTAAAACTCTCTCGAAACGCCAAAAAAAAAGTTTCCGACGAACAGGAATCAGTAAAAACTTGCAAGCAAAACAGCTGTTGCTTTTTTGATTAGTTATTAGTTCAAATTTAAAACTTTTTGTTGTTGCTTTCCTATGTCACGATCAGCTGTTTTTCACTTACAAGTTTTACTGAGTGAAATTCCCCAAGCAGAAACTCGCAACTCTCTCTCACAATGAAATGTCAAAATACGCTCTCTCGCTGCAAATGTTTTGTATCACCGAACACTTTCCAGTAAACATTTTATAAAGTTTTGTACAATTTTTAAAAATTTGATCCTCACCTAACACAACTTTAAATATTTTAATTTTAGTCACGCTCACTCATGACATAGGGAAGAGAGAAAGGAAATATTTAGAGCTAGGGGAGGAGGAATATGGAGAAAAGCATTGAAAGTAGGAGAAGGGTAATAGGGGACCCTTAGAATTCGATAAAACTCTATGTTGATTTCTTCGACAAATGCCTAACCATTGTAGTCTCATAATGCAAACATCTTGAATCCCGCGCAATATACACAAAAGCTACGATCCTTTACGAGTCAGAAACAGTCAGATATAGTCAGAATAAGTCAAAATCTGCCAGAAATCACTCCAGTTCTCTATTCTCGGACTTCTGAGAACACAAAAATTAAAGTAAGTAAGGTCAGTGGCAAGTTTTATTTATATATTTTTTGCAGACTAAGTATTTCTAGTAAAATTGGGGAATAATAAAATACATGAAAATAAAGTTTTGCAGGCATTTCAAAATGTCCGGCAAACAATTTATTTGAAATTTCGAATTTAATTTAAAATTTTTTTTTTGATTTGATCTCATTCCGGCCTCGTGTTGAAATCGACGGAAGTTACATTTTTTACTAGAAGTCAATTCACTTCTTTTGAGCGTTACTCACTCGCTCTCAGCGGATTGTCACAGTTTGCCAGTTTCACTAGTGTAACAGCCTCATTATGCAAAACACAACGCGACGCAACGAGTCACTTCTTGTTCAAAGAAAAATTTATATTACTTTCTTTAGTGGCTGTCAGTAATTGGGTGTCGTTTTGTCAAGCAAAGTGTTATGGTGACTTACATAATCAGCCCGCAAGTCCGAAAAGTACGGGAACAGCCCAAAGAATTGCCTCATCAGATTACTGGCTAGCTTAATATGGGTATAAACATAAAAGTATATACTACATATGGAAACATAGAGTAGCTGTCACAAACCGATATAAGTCGCTTCATCAGAGTATTGTTTTTGGTATTATCACCTTTTTTCGAGTTTGTACCAAAGGCTTTATACCTTTCATGGATCAATCGGTTGCATGGAGGCCATATGTTATATTAGTCCGATATTGTTGGTTCCGACAAATGCTAAATATATTATAAAATATATCATACCAAGTTTTAGACGGGCATCTCTAAAACTGAGGGACTAGGCTAAAGTGACTCAGACAATCGGCTTGATGATATCGGTATACTCATTGATAGGTACACCTCTTCTTCATGAAAGGTATGAAAAATGAAAAAGGACACAGGTTTGTTTTTCCTTTACTTATAGATAGCTCTTGTGAATAAATTTATCAAAAAATTAAATACTTAAATAAAAATCCGCTTTTACTTATTAAATAAGAACTTAGTTCTTCTTGTACACTTTTTTTTTTAAACCTTCTCAGATATTATTCATATAAATTTGGATTCTTCTTAAGGTAACCTCTTCCTACATCACCAATCTTGGTAGCGATCAAACACTCGTGGCCGCGATATGCCCAAACATCTTCGCTGCTGGCTTGCTCGTTCTTATCAGCGCATCCCTTGGCAAGCGCTAAGACTTCAGCCTCATCTAAATCCGCTTTTAATTGCTGAGCAACACGTTCGGGCTGATAACCTTCATTTTCGATGAAGATGCCTAATTTCTTTACATTGCAGAGTACATGTTTGCGTACCGCCTCTTCATCGGGGAATACAAAACTTTGAATTTGTTGCACCTGTTCTTCGCTAATAGGAGACTCTTTGTAACATTCCTTATGGATTGCTTGAATTTCCTCTGTACTCCTCGCTTTCCACCCCTCTTCGGCAGAGCTCTAAATATAAATTTTTCGTTTAAGCGAAATGTTTCTTGGTTTTTTTTTCTGTTTTTAAAAAAATACTTCCTACCAGTGCAGCAATGGCGAGTATCACAATGAAGAGCTTCATTTTCCAGTATTCTTGGTAATTGAAAAAAAAAACTGATTCTCTGAAGCTTCTTCAACTGAGTTTTATACTTGTTCCCATATAGTATGTGTACATATAATTAGATTAACGCCCTAATTCTAGTGTGGTAAGAACATTCGTTTTACCGGCAAATAAATAATTTGGAAACTTTTACACCCGTTTTGTATTCTGGCGGCTTAAGTTGCAGTTCAATTTCGTAACCACCGAAATAGGTGGTAACGTCGCGTTACCGCGAAAAATTGCACGTGTTTTGTAAATATTTTTGTGCAAAATTTTGTATTCATCAATCAACATAAGCACTTTTTACACGAGTTTCGTTCGCGTTTGAATTTTATTCTCTATTGCGCATTGTTTGTTTTTGACAGCGTTGCCATGTACGTTAGAATCGCGGTTACATGAACTGCATTGCCAACTGTTACGATTTTCTGTTAGATAATCTTCCAGGTAAAAAATTACCGGTAACGCACAGAATTGAACCGTGAGTGTGGACTTTAAGCGGCCACAGTAGTATGTTGTTAGTGTACTGGCTACCATCCCGAAGTTGTCGGGTTCAGGTTTAGAAAAATTTTGTTTTGTTTGGCAGTAGTCGGAAACTTTTCAAGTGTGCATATATCTACCATGAAAAGCATCTCTGCAAAATATTCAGCTGTCTTAGCAGATGTTATTTGGATTCGGCATAAAAACATACAGGTACCTACTACTTGTAGGGGAAAAAACTGGAAGCGATGCACTAGAAATTAGTAGAGAAGCTCGGCCTCGCTCCAAATTATTATTATTCTATGTAAACATATACAACCATCTTATCGAGAGCGGTGACTTCGATTGTTTTCATTATATGATTAAATATTATTTCTCTGCGACTGATCGTAATGTGACTAAAGAATATAATGAATTTCTAAGTTCGGAGCGTGACTTATAGCAATGATACTATTCGAATCGAATTATTACCACGTTTACATTAAAAAATGAGACGTTTTAATTGATTTCGCATAATTTTAAAACTCGTTCATAAACTTGCTATTAAACCGTCTTCAAAAATTTCCCGTTTCCTCCTGAATACTTTGATATGTTTAAGTCTATATCTATCTTGGATTCGTTAATAACGTTACGAGCTACCACTAGGCGAATGATATTAACACACGTTGTGGGCGTATACAAGGTATATAAAAGAAAATAATTACGGCTCAAGCATCAACTTTTTTTTTTATTGTTCACATTTTTTCATATCATTTGTTTCTATGAATCTATTGTTTTTTTCTTTCTTCCTCCACTTTTTTGAAGTACGCCTTTACTTGCTCACCGAGTTTGGTGGCGTTTAAGCACCTGTTGCCACGATATGCCCAAACATCGGCGCTACTACCCTGCTCATTCTTATCAGCGCATTCTTTGGCAATGGCTAGCACTTCAGCTTCATCTAAATCCACTTTGAATTGTTTAGCAATATTTTCTGGAATGTATCCGCCTTCCTCAGTAAAAACACCCATTTTCTTAACCGAACATAGTAAATATTGTCGGATTGGCTCTTCATCGGGAAATTCGAAATCTTGAACCTTTTTAGATTGTTCTTCGTTAAGAGATACTTCCTTGAGGCATTGCTCTTCGATTGCTCCAATTTCTTCTACACCTTTTACTTTATATTCACCTTCCGCATAGGCCTGCAATTAAGGATGTAAAATATTATGAAATGCAAGTTATCGAAAAATTAAATATATAAATAAGTACCAATGCAGTAATGGCAAGGATCACAATAAGGAATTTCATTTTAGCTTTTAAAGTGGTTTTAGTAGCAGTATAGCGGAATTCAGTAAAAGGAACAACTGAATTATTCAAGCCGGCTTGTCACGCTTTTATACCCTTTCTTACAATCACGGTTCTATACAGAATAAATGTAAATAATATAAAAAAATAAAATTAAAATAAATAACAAAATAAAATGTGTACATTTAAATCTAAACATCGATCAAAAACATTATAAAATTGATTACGGGATCAATAGGTAACCAGCACTATTGCTACAACTTTTTAAAAGCAAAATGAGAATATGTTAAATTGTAATAGAAACATATTGCAATGACAAAGTGTGAATTGATAAGAGAATCCAAATCGTAAATTTTGAATTGAGGTATGTAATTTGAAAATGCAAATTCAAAATGATATTGTGCATGGGGTTCGAATATCTGAAACGAATGGCTTAAATAATTGAAAATTTATTGATCAAGAAAGATATTGTTTAAAGTTGAATAACAGCCGATATACTGAGCTCGGTTTTACAATTGAAATACCAAATTCCTCGTTTTAAAAAGCTCCTCAAGACCACATTTTTTATTTGTTTAAAATTAAAATTCTAACTTAGTAATATTATTATTATATAACTATTATGATAATAAAAAAATGGCATTTGAGTACTTAGCGTACGTTTTGTCGCGGTATGAGGAATCCTAAGTCCGAATCGTTAAAGGTAAGTTAGTGAATAGCACAGTCGATAATGTAGACGACAAAATCGTTTGTTAAAATCTTGAAAAATCTCATCGCTATAAGTTACGGTGATTTCAAAAGAAAAGGTGATAATTAAGGTGGATAGAAAATACAAATAGTTCACGGTCCAGCATTTGAGTTCTTGTCTTGATGACATGTCGGTGAGTAATTTGGTCCTTTGTCTAGGCCACTGCTGGCTGAGAACATATACGATCTGAGCTTTGAATAAGCTAATTATTGAGCTGGGCTTCAATATTATTTGGTACGGCCAGAGGAAAGATATCGGTACATATGATTCACTTACTTTCGCAGGTCCTTCCCTTGTTTGAATTGTGAATCAAGATTAACATCAGATTGTCCTTCCCGATGACTATTTCCGTATAGTATAAATGGTTGTAAGCCATATTTAACTTGATTATATAAAGCCTTACATTTTTGGTGAGTGCAAATTCGTATTACAACGCGCCGTGGCTACACCAACGCATTTCATAGAATGGTGTGAATATTTTTTGAAGTATTTGTAAGCTATTCTTTGCATGCAACATTCTTTGTGGTATACAATATTTTTCTGTACTTATGTTATTAGGTATAAGGGTTATATGTCATGTAAAGTAAGCCTGACAGGAATTTTTTTCTCTTGGTCTGAAATATAGCGTTATAAATAAACCCGATGGTCTTTAAAGTAAGGCTTACAAAAGTCTTTATTATAAGAAACTCTCTAAGTGACAACCCTACGTGTGAGTCTGATAGGGCCATGTAAAGAATGTAGCGAACTTTGCATAAGGGATCTAAATGGGTTATAATATCCTTATTTTGGCAGAACAAAGATCAGTATTTGATGAGTCCAGAAATTCGATAGTAAGTATAACTTCAAAAATAGCACCTTTTTAGTTAGCTCTTTTTACATTACGGAATGCGTTTTAAAATTAACAAACTACATTTGACTAATCACTGGTTGGTTTTTAATTATGCATTCCAGTTGTTTATAAACGGCAACAAAGTAGTTATCCTCTAAACAATACTTTTATACAATAACACAGCTCTACCCAGCAAAACCTATGTGTACTCATAAAAGTACGTAAAAAGTACTAGATAAGGGTACAGTGAGTCCCACTAACTTCTAATATATTACGAAAACTTTTCCAGCTAAAACTTATATTTTGAATCGATACAAAAGCTGTCAAAGTTTAATTGTAAAAACAACCCAGTTGAAAAAGGAAAGAGTAAGAATCACTTACGGAAGATATTCTCCTGAGTCTATAGTATGATTACAATCTCGATGGATTCGTTAATTATTCGTTATATGAAATTGCAAGGCCTTACCTTTTCGCTTTCAAGGGAATGACTTTGAGAAGAAGTTCGCTTCAAGCACTCCATATTTGTCGCTTTGTGAGACATTTCCGTCTCGTTTCCGAAGGAATGGCTTCTGTGCTTGACACCTTACCACAGGTGACAGGAATCGCTATGTGTGGACCGCTGCGGAAACGTGGCTTGCTCTTGTTAAGAAGCTGTTTTGTAATGCCTTGTTGAGGGAAGCGCTTGACAACCTTTCTACTGGGAAGTTAGGGGTGTATTATTGAGCTGAAAAATAGAAATCAGTTTTTAATTGTTGTAATAATAGTGATAAAAGTTAGGGTCCTTGGTCAGAAAACATTTTGTAAGTTAATGAAATATACGTCATTACCCTTGGTAGATTTTAGTCACCTATTACGACAGCATATTCTAACCCTAAAAACCTGCCGGGGGATTCGAAGAACTTAACTGTTTTAATACGTATCCCATATTACTGGGCTATTTCAACTTCAATGAAATTTCTGTTAGTTGCAAAATGCTGTAGAAAGACGATTTCGTCGGCTCCCGCATGTCTGAGGAGCACTTTATAGGCACTTCTACATAATGACACATGCTCCAACGATTTTCGAATATTTTTATACATATGCAGATATATATAAACGGCCTACTAAAAATGCAAAAAAAGCTTATCTCCATATAGCAACCGGTTATATAGCAATATGATTTTAGAACTTTGTTTGCTTCACTATATTTAGAACATCTGTAAGGTAATACAAAAGTATGTATGTTTATAACTCACGATTTATTATAAACCGATCTAGCTGATGGTATTCCCTGCAGTGAAACAAGAAAGTTCAGAGCTTGGAATTTCTTACTGATATTAAACTAGCCCCGATATGTACAAATAATGATTTAAAGTCACTGGAGTGCCCATAACTGGAAAAAGTTGAGTAGAGCATTTATTTTAATTTTGAGGTTTCCGACAACAGGGCTCGAACTAGTTGATCATTACCATGTGAGCTGAGAACTTATCCATTATGCACGGAGGTATTTACATAAATTAATTTAACGTATGATTGTTGAACTAAATTTTGGTTGGTTTAATTTATATAGTTTGAGACTGATAATAGACATCTCTAGGGACATCTCAATGTTAAAAATACTAGTTGCTTATCTATAATATAAATGCGCAAGTTAAGGAAAATTGCCCCACTTTATGGCCAAACTATACATCTAAGATATTAACAATAATATATGTATAGATATTTATGGTCAAACTGCAGTGCCGTCAATCAAAAAAACTTAAAAAAAAAATTTATTATAATATTGAATTATTAGTTTAAAAATGACACCACCCCAAATGACAAACATGTATTCCCACTATAGAGCCGCTGTTGTGTGAGTTAACGTGTCATGCTTTTTCGCTTTAGTTGTTGATACTTTGTTGTGATGGCCCTGAAAAGTACACCTGCTGTCTCTCTCGCTTTGGTGTTGAATACTCTATGGAAAGGAAAGGGAGGAAAGGGATAAGCAAAAAAAGGAAACAATGAAGTGGAAAAAAAAAACTGGACACTCCAGAGAGAAGAGGAAATCAAAGAAAACGAAAATATACTAAAGGAAAGGAACAGCAGAGAAAGGAATGGATAGAATGCGAATGAAATTAGTAGAAAGTAACTAAAATGGAATAAAGCTTTGTGATTGAATTTCAACCACTGTGCGATCGCTAGTTTGGAAAGAGCTGACTGACCAGGCCAGTAGTAATCTAACACGAGTAATTTTTTGTTGGTAAGTACTTAGCGAATTTGGGACTTAAGTGTGTTATGTCCAATCCACTAGAAAGGCGGTGCAGCTAACCGCACCAACTACCGCGTCAGTCTCAGTCTCTCTCAAATCGCATGTAAGGTTCTATCTAGCGCGTTGCGCGAAAGATTTAAGCCCATCGTAGACAGCGCCAAAAGGAGTTACCTACTTATATGCTGCCATGTCTGAATTTGACTTCCCTGCAAAGCTTCTACGACTTTCCCAAATGGCGTTGAGCAATACCAATAGCTCCATCAGCATTGGTAATGACCTTTCTAAGCCATTTGAAACCAAGCGGGGCTTCAGACAAGGCACCTTCCTTTCGTGTGATTTCTTTAACTTGATGCTTGAGAAAATAATTCGATCAGCAGAGGAATAGGGTGGCCTTGTCTGATTTGTTAAAAACAGGTGGAGGATTGGGTGATTGACGTGATTTGATACGCAACGGCCAGATAGGTTGTTAAGCGCCTATAAATTATGATGACTTGGCGTCTTATGAATAAAATAACCAAATTAAATCCGTTTTCAATATTTGATATTTCCTTTGAAAATCAAATGTGAACTTGTCGCTTGCAAGATAGCAACCAAAATTTAAGCGCTTATATTTTTTTATCCTTGCTTATTTTGTTGTTGTTTTCTATTCTAGAATTTCTCTAGGAAAATTTCATCTAACATCGAAATGACAAATAAAAAACGGCCAATATTTTAGTTATTCAATAATTCTTTAGTCTTTTTATTTAAAATTTGTTTCAAAATGTGTCACAGGTTAAGCTTGTGGTTCTAATTGCTGCTTAAGGTTAGCTCTTACTCGCTCCCCAATCTTACTGGATACCAAGCACTGGTGACCACGATATGCCCAAACATCAACGCTGCTGCCTTGCTCATTCTTATCAGCGCAACCCTGTGCAATGGCTAGCACTTCAGCTTCATCTAAATCAGCTTTGAATTGCTGAGCAACACGTTCGGCATGATAGCCTTCATCTTGGCAGAAGATGCCTAATTTCTTCACAGAGCAAAGTAAGTATTGGCGTACTGGCTCCTCATCGGAGAATATAAAATTTTTCAAATTCTGAATGTTTTCTTCGTTCAATGGAAATTCCTTTAGACATTCCGCACGGATTGCCTTAATATCATCTGGGTTCTTCACTTTCCATTCTTCTTCGGCATGGGCCTGGATAAAATAAAGTTTTATAAAAAATATGTTTTATATAAAATATTTTTTTCATAAGTTTTTTGTTTCAATTAAAGTTCAAATGCTCACCAGTGCAACTACGGCAAGGATCACAATGAAAAATTTCATTTTAAAGTTGGCTTGGTATATTTTTGGGAGTTTTAAAACGAACTGATTTGCTGCTGTGGTTTCATGGTATTTTATACTTTTTTCCCTAAGGAGAGTGCCCAAATGTACATAGTATGCCTGTATGTATTCAAACTAAGATTAGATTTGGATTTATTCGGCTGCTGCTCAAAGACAATGGGTTGCTAGAGTTAGAAAACAATCGATGACAGTGTTGATAGTATCGATAGTTTCTTGTGTGGTAGTATTAATGTCTTAGAAAATAAAAGTTCTATGCACATTTCCTGTAACATCCGGGAGCATAGCATTCTGAGGACAAATTTATGCAAAAAACGGCTTCAGAGCTATAAAGAGAAAGAAATATGAAAATGATGAACTATCAATTTCAAAAACCAATGTCAAACGAAAATATTGTACTCTCTTAATATCAAAATGAAAATATAGCCGACTTTTTTTTTGTGTGGGGAACGACAGACTAATTAAACCAACCAAAATCAACAAAACAAAATAAATTAATTAAACGTTTTGTAAAACGTTGGAAAATAACTTTTGAGCTTGTAAAAAGGTTGGCTTTAGATTAATTAACGAGACCGAAATGAGACAAGAAAAAATATCTACTCTAACATGTTCAAAATATTTTTAGTAAAGGCTTTAAAAACTAGCAAAGAAACTTTTCGTTCCGATTTCGTTACTCAGGTAGCGTTACAGGTTTCGTTTCCCTACTGAGTGTGTCGTAACTACTTAAGGTCCCATTACCTTTGGTACTTAGAGTTTTGTTTATCTTCTGTTATCCATTGTGACTGTTCCAATAATGCCTTATCTACCTATGTTTCAATATTTTTATGTTACTCGTAACAATAATAGCAGCAACGAATTTTTGTTTCTATACGAGGTTTCGTTACAAGTGTCTGTTTTCAGTAAATTCTTCAGTTTCATTTAATCGATAACATCAGTTTTTAGTCATGATATCACAAAATTAATCGCAAAGCATCAATAATCGATAGTTAACCAGCGCTATCGTTTCCATTTATTTAGTCAAAGTAAACAATCATTCCACAAAGATCGGTCACTTTTAATTGTTTGCTTATGCACTCAACAAATCTTATCTCTGTGTGGCTTACAATAGTTTGCCGAAAAAAATATTTTATTCAAACATAATTATAAATATAATATATGTTTTTTTAGTTTATATGGTTAAATCGCGCCTGATTGTTTTCTTTGTTTATTTGAATCATAAAAACCCTGCAACAAATTTTGCAACTAGTCCCTAAAGAGAGTAATACTACATACATTTTATTTTTTGGGTGTTGATTAGTTTCTCGGAAAAAAAAAATCATGTACAGAAATAATAACTCAGCATTTATTGTATTTGGAAATTTATTAATTAAAGATTACAAAAAAATTGTGAATTCCTGCTTCCAAAGTATCCAAGTGGGTTCACAAGAACCATGCAGACCCTACACAGTCAGTGGCTCTAAGGAGACTGGTGGACTTCCAATGACAAGCACATGTTAAATGGCTACGGCAAATACATTGATTGGGATATAATTGGTCAGTAGATTCCATAAATTTCCAGTTGACATTTCGTACAGGGCTTTAGCAGTAAAAAACAAAAACTTACATTTTTATGCACAATTCAGTCAAATCAAGACGTATTTCGAGAACCAATTTTGATTTTGTAGCACAATTAATTGTATTATTAAATTTAGGATTTTTTTTACAACCACACGCCTTTACAATTGAACTAAAACATGGTAATTGGTAGCTGTCAAAAGTTTTCGCTCGTAAAAGGGTAGTCGCCTCGTTGAAAGTGCCATACAGTAATTCACCATAATAGTTGATTACAGTGGTGTCCTAGAGACACTCACCCCCATGCTACTTTCAGGGTAACTTTTCCTCCTGTTTTCTAATCTCTGATGTATTGGACTATACTAGAAACCCATATAAAGACATTACCTTAGTTGTTGTTGGTGTTCTTGTTAACAGTGCTTCGCCCTGCCTAATGGGCACGATCACTCTAAATTGTCTAACGGAAGTCCGAGGAAAAGCGCAGTTTCCACAGGGTTGGAC
The DNA here is from genome assembly GCA_949987695.1 of Merzomyia westermanni. Classification (NCBI taxonomy): domain Eukaryota; kingdom Metazoa; phylum Arthropoda; class Insecta; order Diptera; family Tephritidae; genus Merzomyia; species Merzomyia westermanni. Next base: position 190,449,519 of record OX465288.1, read on the forward strand.
CAGAGTGATGTAGGTGTCACTGCTACTAATGCCGATCGCATCCCGACCTAATCGCATTTGTTGTCGGGTAGGTAATTATATACATATGCATGTAGATTAGATTAGGTGAAAAGGGTGTGTATGGAATTTTCCATTCTGAAGAATATATTTTAATTGTAAACAACAGCAGTGAGTGTCAATAAAAATTGATCCTGGTAGAGTTTGAGGTCTTCAAATTACTTGAAAAATTTTGGTAATGAAATTTAATACATAAAATTTGGAATAATAATCTCAACTATTAAACACCAGTAGTTTCTTATCAGCCATATAGCTGGGACCATTGAACTTTTAGCGGAGAACTATTTTAATACAACGCTAACTTTTGCTATTAACGATGACTTGAAATTTTGTTTGTGATCATGGGCGCGTTGATCATTTTTGGAAAACATTTTTCAGTCAGCTGATAAGTAAAAGCCTAGAGAAAGTAACTCCATCACTTGATCTTACATAACCACTCATTTGCTCTTGCTACGCCTGGCATTATCAAACCCTCGGAGATTTGGCAGCTCCATTCAAATGTTTTTTTTTTAATTTTTTTAATTATATCTTGCCATATCTGGGTGGGGATCGCACAACCGACGTAAATTCTAATTAAATTAGAAAAGAACTGCTTCTTGAAGATTACCGGGCAAGATAAGACACTGATATTATGTGCTTTGCTTTAGTGAAAATTGGACCTTAAGTATTTCTCAATGGCGAGAAACAAAAGACGAATTTATTGAAAATTTTTGTTTTCACTATAATTTCATGCCATGTTGCTTTATTTTATTTATTGCACATTTTTTCAATTAATTTGGAACTCTTCACGGTTATTTGCTGTTTTGCCCTCATTCAATTTGTTTTGGCTATAGCTTAGTAACTTTTAATTGTTCACAGTTCTGGCGTATTCGCAGGATTCTCATATTTTTGCACAAGCCTCATTCTTTTGTTTTAATAGTTCAATAGTAGGGAGAAGTCCCCAAGTCAGGACAAAATTTTACCTATTTAGTATGCTTCTAATAGACATGTGTGAACCGCTTTTTGAAACATTTGTTCATTTAAATTTCCGAGTTAAATATCGGTTGTATCAGATGTCGAGGATTTCAATCACAAAAAAAAAGAAAAAATGCCAACAAGAGCTTTCTTTCCAAAAGCTGGCAAACAAGTTCTTCGTTATCACTAGGTCCTATAGGGGTGTGACCTGGAGTCAGAAAAATCGGTTACTCAATAAAAGATTTTTTGATGTGTAAACATCTTTGGGCTCGGTAGGGGTTGTCCAGAAAACGCAGGCGTCGCTGCTTGTAAACGTAAGTGTAAGAACCCTTGGGCTGGCACGCGGAGACACGACGGCAGTCGAATGCAAGCAGGTGTGACTTGCACACGGCCTCGGAGATTTTGCAATCCCATGTTACTTCTAAGCAGTTTTTGCTTGGTAGATCGTTTACAGCTCTTAACTGCGTTTCAATACTTTTCGAGAGACTTCCGCTTCTAGGTGAGGATATCATACCTTTCGCTTCCATCTATTCTCCTATGACCCATGACCACGTATAGATGTACGTTCCCTCCTTGTAAATTTTTCCTAGCGCCTGTTGCACTTCAAGACACTTTTAGTTGTTGTAATTTACCTCTTTGTAGGATTTGTTTAACTTCGGATAAGCACAGTATAAAGCAGATTTGGAGCAATCGGTGTAAATGTGTATAGTACCAACCGAACCTTACGCCAACCCTTCACATCTATCACATCTATTGTAGCTTGAACACCCATTTCGAAGTGCGGGCGGGACTATAAAGTCTGTCGACCCCGTTGGCGCTGGTACAAGCTACTGCCACAAGGCATTGGGCCTAGTTTCAGTTGTCAACAATATGCTTTTGCCACTAAGTCTACTGGTGCGATGTACAGAATGGCATTTAATAATTCTGTCGGGGGCATTCAAGCCTCCCAATATACTAATTATTGATTATGTGCATACTCTGTCCAGTTTGTAAACAAAAGTTCTTTTTTTGTGTGGCTGGTAACCAAACGAGGACTCCATAATGACTATTAGCTCCACAATCGCGGTGAATACCCAATTAGAAAGAGGGTGAGAATACTCACGTGCACCCCGCCATGACTATGTAAACCCGCATATTACGATTAACCCAACGTCGGATGCCCATACAAGGACCTCCTGAAGTTCCCGGACCTTCATATAGCTAATTGTTGGAAAAACTCTACCAATTATGACAGATAAAACATCAACTGCGTACGCCGTAAGTTTGGTTGATCCCTCGAACCACCGATCGAAAAGTTGGTTTATGACCAGTGTCTAAATCAGTGAGATGTCCATCAAGAGAGATGTGAATATGGATAAGACATATTTATTGTATTCAAAGTCCTTCTTCATGTTTCATAAATACTTTACAAAAATATAGTGTATATACAAATTTCATACAAATTTCGAGTGTCCCGAAACTAAAACCAAAGTGTCCGGAAACTAAATTTTACTGTCCGGAAACTAGAGCAAATCGAACTTTTTTGAGTTTTTACTTCAATAATATGAACATTATATTTTTAAATTATACAGACGTCATATTATTGAGCAATATTTATGTTATTATAAACAGTATATCTTTTCGCGGTGAGAAAATGAGTCGAAGTCAAAGTTGAGGAAAACGTTAAGTGTCCGGAAACTGGTGCGTTTACCCTACAACTATTATTTTGACCGTTATTATAAATTTATTTTTTTATAATTTTATAAATTTATATTCGAATTACTGACTTGAAAATTTTTAATACTCTTCAATATTTATTACAATAAAAAACAAACCAACAGCATACTTATAATATACAAATTTATGGCGCTCAAAATGAAAATGAAAATACATCACTAGCTTTAATTTTGGGTTTCACAATAAAAAAAAAGCCAATATGAATTTTTATTATCACAAATCTTTAGTATACTGTTTAACTAAATTTAAAACGAAATTAACCAATGAATATTAAAATAAATAAAGGGGGATTCGTCTGATATTAAAACTAAAAAAATACAATAAGTTTTTCTTTAGATAATAATATCTAAAATAAATATTTTTGAAAGGCTAGTTGTAGTTACGAAAACTCAAAATTTCGGACATAATCAAATGAGCGCTTTAAATCTTAATATGCTTCAATAATGTTTTGAGATAAGTCCTTAAACATATAGACGCAGAATTTTGATTTAATTTTCCTAATTTCAATGTTAATAAAATTTTACGTTTTTATACGATACAAAAGACCTTGATGACTAATCCCAGAAAAAAGAATTTGTTATCCCCAAGTTCTCTAATAAACTTACAAAATTCATTAAAAAGCCATATAAGAGTCTTATTTTTCGCTGTGCCCATTTTCGAACACTAAACTTCGAAAGCAATAGCGATTAGCGCAGATACAAACAGAAACAGCTAGTGAACTACAGATGCCGCTGTGGAATAACGGGTGGTACTGCACTTAGAGTAAAAATTAAATATTCGATTTATGTACAAATTGCATGGGAAAATTTAGTTTTTCTTTTAATCCACTTTTTGGTACTAAAATACTTCTTTGAAAAAGGACCAAAAAACGGCAGTTTACAGCTCCATATAAAAAAGATGGCTCGTCATTTGTTCAGAGGATCTTCTCATGAAAGTGATAGGGAGTAATAACTTTGGTTCGATGTTCGTATGACAAGAAGAAGAGATATGTTGTAAGTTTGCCGACAGGTTCAGGACGTTGAGATAAGTCGGTTTAGCCATGTCCGCCTACCCATTTCAACGCAAACTAGACCCTCAGTTAAAGAGATATCCGGCATATATTAATAATTTTTTAGAACTAAAAAGATAGCTTCCATACAATCGATTGCTTGGATAAACGGCTTTTGGACTTTAACCCATGAAATTAAATAGTTAGGGACGGAAAATTTTGGACTTCTTACATATTTAATGTGGATAGCGAAAATCAGTTAGATATTATAACTATGACGTAAGGCTCCATATAATCGATTATTCTGGTAAACTGGTTTATATATCTCTCCACTAACAAGGTAAACAGTAAAAATTCCGTACAGTTTATACTTGTTGTAGGTAAGTATCGGACAGTGAATCTTGTAAATAAATTACACATATTTCATAGAGCCCTTAATAAACGATTAATCGATTTTCAATAGTGGTTCCAAAAAGTAATCGATTGTCACTAAACGACTAGTTCATAAAAGCATAGCATATAGCCCTTAACCACGCTTATAAATCAGATTCTTGGGTAGAGCTTATATTGTTTATTAATTCTTGTGAATAGTATGTGTACAAAATTAGCGATATTTTCTGTCCACAAAAATATATACAAAACACGTACAATTTTGCACGGTTACGTGACGTTACCACATATTTTGGTGGTTACGAAATTGAACTGCAACTTAAGCCGGTAAAATACCAAAAGGGTGTAAAAGTTTCCAAATTATTTATTTGCCGGTAAAGCGAATGTTGTTACCACACTCCAATTGGGGCGTTAATCACCTTTTAACTTGAAACTGTCGAATGGATTTTCGAGATTTGCAATATGTTACTAAATAGAAAATACTTGTGACTTATTAATGAATAATTTCTTTTTTTGTTGATGTGTAATGATTTGGAAATTTTAACCTTTTTTGTGGTTGTGTTACTCAAAGTAACGTAAGCAGTCTTAGCAACTACCAATAAACTGTGTGTCTATTGGATCGAGTATCAACATTTTTGATAGTTCTTATGCGACCATGCAAAGCTTTTATTGAGAGTGAAATTTTTTTGAAGCAGATCAATATTATTCTGGGATGTAGAGGAAATAAAATATGTAGATTGTTAGAATCTCTAATTGTAGCGGAATAAGGCAGGGTTCGGATCATTTCGAAACTTTACGGAAATCATTTCGAGACCCTTTTAGGATCATTTCCGAACCATTTCAGAACTTTTTTGGGATTATTTTGGAATTTTATAGGAACGGTTTCGAGACTGCATTCTTGACTTTTACAGGACTATATCGGGAGTTTTTAAGGATAATTTTTTGACTGTTTTTGTGGTTTTCACGGGATAGTTTTTTAACCTTTTTTTGGATCAATTCGTGATTTTACTCTTAGGATTTTCGGGATAGTCCCGAAATCATCAAAAAAAAAAATATCCCGAAATGGATTTTACACATTGAAAAGGTTCCATTTGATTTTGCACAGAAAATTAGTGGTTGTCAAGATGAATTTTGAAGATTATATAAAAAACGTCCCCCAGAACAAATCCAAAAATTTACTTCAAAAATTCAAAACTTTGTGAAGAAATTAGGGTACGTATAAAGTTATGCTTGGCTATTATCAAAACAAACTTTCGCTTTCAGTAAGTGACATATATATTATAACAAATATTTATAAAAGTTTTAAAATTCTCAATTATTTAATATGAATACATTCTTTTTGAGTTTTAAAAATTATTATTTTGCAATAAAAAGAAACAACATTTTAAAAATATACAGGGTGTTTTTTTTACAGGTTTGTTTTTCGAATAGAGATAAAACTGGCATTTTGTGGTCAAATCTGGCAACTCTAATGTCATTTATGTTCAGTTTGGTTTGCCATTTCATCATGAACAGGTTGACAAAAGAACAACGCTTGCAAATCGTGCAAATTTATTTCGAAAATAATGGTACAGTTCGCGAAGTTTACCGTGAGCTCCGTCCATTTTATGGTCGACATGATCGTCCATCAGAGCAATTAATTCGGTTAACCATGGATCGTTTTCGCACTACGTTTACTTTATGTGATAATACGCATCCGCAGAGACGTCGAACAGTGCGCACCGAAGAAACAATTGCCGCTGTAGAGCAAAGTGTTGAAGAGGACCCGAATGAATCGATTCGCCACCGTGCACAGCAATTGGAGCTTTGTCCATCAACTTTATGGAAGATTTTGCGCAAAGATCTTGGCTTGCGACCTTACAAGATCCAGCTTGTGCAAGAATTAAAGCCGCGAGACCATGCAATGCGTCGTGATTTTGGTGTATGGGCCGAAAATGAGATTGATTTCGATGCTGATTTTCATCGCAAAATTTTGTTCAGTGATGAGGCTCATTTTTGGTTGAATGGCTACGTCAACAAGCAAAATTGCCGCATTTGGAGTGAAGAGAATCCACATGAGACCCTTGAAACGCCATTACATCCACAAAAACTGACTGTTTGGTGTGCTCTATGGGCTGGTGGAGTCATTGGGCCATACTTCTTCCGCAATAATGCTGGAGAGGCAGCTACCGTTAATGGAGACCGGTATAGAGCCATGATAACCGACTATTTTGTTCCCGAATTGGATGGCATGAATGTGGATGAGTTGTGGTTCCAACAAGACGGCGCTACATGCCACACAGCGCACGTCACAATCGATTTATTGAAGGAAACATTCGATGAGCGCATAATTTCGCGGAATGGACCTGTCAATTGGCCACCAAGGTCGTGTGATTTGACACCATTGGATTATTTTCTTTGGGGATATGTGAAGTCGCTCGTCTACACCAACAAACCAGAAACGTTAGGGGAATTGGAAGCCAACATTCGTGGCGTTATTGCCGACATACGGCCCCATATGCTCGAAAAAGTGGTTGAAAATTGGACCTGTAGAATTGGCTTTATTCGAGCCAGCCGCGGCGGCCACATGCCCGAAATCATATCTAAACATTAATGGCATAAAATTATCCTTCCAATAAAGCCAAATTGATGGACCTTAAAACGATTTTCTTGTGTTTTATTTCAATTCGAAGTTCTATACCCCTAAAAAAACACCCTTTACATATATTTGCCAAACAGTATTTTAAAGTTAAATACTTTCTCAAACCATTTCTTAGCTTTTCAAAACTAAGTTGTTAAAAAATAAAAAATACCCAAATCTAGGTACCCCGGGAACTTAAAATCAGATCCCGAAAATCCCAGGGTTTGTCAAAATAAAAAAAACTGTACATTTCTAGTATAAACATATATCCTTTTTTATTTACGTATTTACAATATAAATTTTATATTAAGGTATTAGTTGTATTCCAATTTCTAAAAATCAATATCGCATTGCCCTATGTGATTAATGATGAATGAATGCCAATATACTGAGATTCAATGGTGAAGTGTTCGATTTCAAAGCAGGGTACGAGCAAACGTATCTTTGTAGTTATCTCAAGTGGAACGAATTACTGAAGAAAATTAGGAAAACATTTTGTAGCCAACTCTTAAGAAATAAAAAAGTGTGTGTGTACGTGTTTGCCAAAGTATCTTTTGCAAAAACTAGAAGGAAATGAATTTGACACCATCTCTGTTGCGATTTAACACATTTTCTGTGCTATGGGAGATATTCGAACAGCCGTGCTACAGTTTATATGTAACACAATTATGAGGAGTTCCATACCAAAACCAACGGCGCATACTCGTATTGATGCGAATTCATAACATTCCAATACATTTTTTTTATTGGGTAGCAAATTCTGAAAATTGGAATTTTTTAGTGCAAAATTCATGATTTGTATGGTTGAGTTAAGAAAATTATTTCCGCATCTTCGAAGAGCTATGCTTAAGACTTTGAAATGCTGCAATGACTTTACTTTAATACTGCATAGTGTACTTTTCTGCACAAAAAGTTTCTGAGAGCGTCGAAAAGGTAATCTTATAACTTTAAACGAATTATTCTTGTATATTTGCATAGTTGTATATTTGTATATTTGTATATCCACTACTATCTCAGGAACGACTCAACCGATTCGGATGAAATTTGGTATATGGGTAGTAACCTTTGTTCTAAGATTTTCTGCTTTGGTGTTGCCACTTGGGGTGGTTCACAGGATTGCCACCTATATACATTTTTTTTTAAATATTAAGCAATATATGGGAATATTGGTATCAAATGAAAGGTATTTTAGGCCGTATACCAACCAAAGTATTTTGGAGTAGGGTTGCCACCTAGGGTTGCCACCTGACCGCATTTTTTTTATTCCTTCAGATATCGACCACTGTCTCGGGAACGGCTTGGTAGATGGATAGTACGCTTCCTTCTAAGATTTTCTACTTGGATGTTGCCACTAAAGGAAGCTTAGAGGGTTGCCACCTTTCCGATTTTTTTTTAAATATTAAACAATATGTGCCAATATGGGTATCAAACGAAAGGTATTTGAGGCCGTATACCAACCAGGATATTTTTAAGTAGGATTGCCACCTAGGGTTGCCACCGAGCAAGGCTCGGTCACCCAGCTACTCAATGTATAAACAGAGTAACTGGAATACAAAAAAAAACAAAAGTGGTCTAAAACTTTTGAGAAGTATATCCATTCGCCGAGGTATGAAAACATTAATCAGTATAACGATATATGGCCGTAAAAAGTATTCTATCTTTTAGATTGGACAATCTTTCAAGTCGATACCAAATTGGATTAAATTCTGTTCAGTAGTTTCGGAGTCCATTAGATACAAAGTTCGGTACACGAGAAATATACAATATACAGGGTGTTTTTTTTACAGGTTTGTTTTTCGAATAGAGATAAAACTGGCATTTTGTGGTCAAATCTGGCAACTCTAATGTCATTTATGTTCAGTTTGGTTTGCCATTTCATCATGAACAGGTTGACAAAAGAACAACGCTTGCAAATCGTGCAAATTTATTTCGAAAATAATGGTACAGTTCGCGAAGTTTACCGTGAGCTCCGTCCATTTTATGGTCGACATAATCGTCCATCAGAGCAATTAATTCGGTTAACCATGGATCGTTTTCGCACTACGTTTACTTTATGTGATAATACGCATCCGCAGAGACGTCGAACAGTGCGCACCGAAGAAACAATTGCCGCTGTAGAGCAAAGTGTTGAAGAGGACCCGAATGAATCGATTCGCCACCGTGCACAGCAATTGGAGCTTTGTCCATCAACTTTATGGAAGATTTTGCGCAAAGATCTTGGCTTGCGACCTTACAAGATCCAGCTTGTGCAAGAATTAAAGCCGCGAGACCATGCAATGCGTCGTGATTTTGGTGTATGGGCCGAAAATGAGATTGATTTCGATGCTGATTTTCATCGCAAAATTTTGTTCAGTGATGAGGCTCATTTTTGGTTGAATGGCTACGTCAACAAGCAAAATTGCCGCATTTGGAGTGAAGAGAATCCACATGAGACCCTTGAAACGCCATTACATCCACAAAAACTGACTGTTTGGTGTGCTCTATGGGCTGGTGGAGTCATTGGGCCATACTTCTTCCGCAATAATGCTGGAGAGGCAGCTACCGTTAATGGAGACCGGTATAGAGCCATGATAACCGACTATTTTGTTCCCGAATTGGATGGCATGAATGTGGATGAGTTGTGGTTCCAACAAGACGGCGCTACATGCCACACAGCGCACGTCACAATCGATTTATTGAAGGAAACATTCGATGAGCGCATAATTTCGCGGAATGGACCTGTCAATTGGCCACCAAGGTCGTGTGATTTGACACCATTGGATTATTTTCTTTGGGGATATGTGAAGTCGCTCGTCTACACCAACAAACCAGAAACGTTAGGGGAATTGGAAGCCAACATTCGTGGCGTTATTGCCGACATACGGCCCCATATGCTCGAAAAAGTGGTTGAAAATTGGACCTGTAGAATTGGCTTTATTCGAGCCAGCCGCGGCGGCCACATGCCCGAAATCATATTTAAACATTAATGGCATAAAATTATCCTTCCAATAAAGTCAAATTGATGGACCTTAAAACGAGTTTCTTGTGTTTTATTTCAATTCGAAGTTCTATACCCCTAAAAAAACACCCTATACTAGCAAACCCGGCAGAAATTGTCTTCCACTGCAACATTTTACTATTACCACTTCTAATCTCTCATTTCCTATTTCTGTGATTAATCGTCTTCTCTTTCTTCATTCTCTATCACTTGATCTTCCTTTTCCGCTTTTCTTTCCACATATTTTTTTAAACATTCAAATAGTCCTATATCCTAGTGTGACAGGAATACCTCATTTCAAAGTATGAATGAAAAAAATCAGCCTAGTAGATTGTCTGTTTTGTTCTTACAAAAATTTGTATTTCACTTATATATATATGTTGTTGTTGTGGTAACTACAAAAACACTCCCCGAAGGTTTTGGGGCATACTCTAAACCCCTAACCCACAGGGGCACTTTTATACAGGGTGGCGCAAAAGTCATCCTCCTATCAGAAAATGCTATAAATTTTGCGATTGGCCCCTAAAGTCAGTTCTGTTTTGACATTTGTGTAGTAAACACATGCGAAATACACGTTAATAAACAATGTTACGCTACACTGCTCCAGAACGCGGAATATTGCTGACTATTTATTTGACCAATAATCGGTCGGGGCCAAACGGTTACTGTGAATGGTGAGCGCTACAGAGCAATGATCAACGAGTTCTTTTTGCCGCAACTTGATGAATTGGGATTGGAAAATATGTGGTTCCAACAAGACGGTGCAACAGCACACACTGCACGTGCCACAACCGATATGCTGAACATCGGAAGCTTACTTTTGCGTCACCTTGTATATATAGTATAGGTTACTTATAAATGCTCCTATATCGTGCCGCTAATGCGTCTTTTCAAAGTATAAATTACCGAAATTGGTCCAGTAGACTGACAGTTTTGCTGTTACAAACATTTGTATATTTCACCTCTACCATCTATCGAGAAACTCTTATTGCATTTTGGTATGGAACTCCCCATGTATTTCATATGTATGTCTATATTCCATTACTATGTCATTGAGCTATATTAATACCATTCATATGCCTAATAAGGGTGTTAATTTAATAAGTATTTCAAAAGTAGTACAGCAACAAATGCGTTTACGTTGTTAGTGTTTCATAGCACAACTGTTTGATCTGTTTGATATTTTTGACCTTTTTACCTTTTTCTCCTTCTTTTTGAGATGCTAATCAATACTTTGTTTGCACATTTATGGGGTAAATACTGTTTCCGATATATGAGTAGGTACTTCAGAGTTGCTTTATGCCTTATAAAATGCAAACACACTCACTTATACATATCTCTCAATTTAGCGTGTGTACGTCATCATTGAGTTCGTGTTCATCAGAAGTGTAATATGCTACCGGTTGACGCCCATTTAGCGCCCTTCCCTAGCACGATACTGTTATTAGTTTTTGCAAAGGACAACATTTTTTTTATTAATTTAATTGTTGTTGTTGTTGGCTCAAACGATATATGAGATGCAAAGTATCTGTTAGAGTGAAATTTAGCCTCTGTCATACATTCAAATTCTCCTGCGAATGGTGAAACAGTAGGTGAGGGAATATGGCGTGTTCTGCTCTGCAAAAGGGTGGATGGCAACATGAAATAGTTACGAAAATGTTCAAACAATCGCTCTTGTTATATTCATGAAAGGTAGCGTGTGTGCTTGGTTTTATTTCACAATTTGTATGGTGAGTTATCCATATGTCCAATTTGATATACCTTTAGGCTAGGATAGAAATTATGCGACAAAAGAGTTTCTTTTTTTTTTTATTTAGCTATTTTAATTCCTCAAATATATTCCAGCTGTGATATTAATTCGATTTTAATGTAGAAAGTTTTACCCCTCGCTGGCCATATTATTGCTTTAATACGGATGTACATACATTTTGCGGCGAACGTAATGGCGTCCGTGGACCATTGATTTCTTTAATATTTTCTAATGTTATTTATCGAAATTTGAATTTTTTTATCATTATAAATTTTCCCTACACCTAGACAATTTGTTACTTGCTTCCTAGAAAGCAAGCCAGTCTTACGCCAGTCTTACCTTTTGAAAGCAGCCTCTCGGCTTCTTCCTTAATATAAGCTACTCCTGCTTGAAAGGAGCAGCTGTGATCAGTCAAGCTAAACGATTTTTTAATTGATAATGCTAGATGCAACCAAATTTATCCATTAAAACCCTCAGTAGGTTTCTCTCTGACCAAATGTTTGATCGCAGGTAGAACTTGGAAACTAATTAATCGTCAAGAGTCTGGGTAAAACTTTAGTACCACCATATTTACATTGACGAAATCTTCAAAGTCTAAATCATGCAATACGCTGTACACCAAATTACGTTGGATGGTGCACTTATCGATATAATTAAAAATTCTTGAAAAGCAGGGAAAATTTTGCTTCAGAATCCGGTGCCAATGCTATATTTGATCAAAAAAGTTCCGATTTCCAAACATCGTCCCTCATTTTAAAAGGTATCTGTCTGAAATTTGATATGATACTGCCTTTTTGTATTATATCGGACCATAAAATCAATTGTTTCGATAAACGGGTTTTGGGTTATCACTCTGGCAGCTTTTATCTTTGTGTTACCTCCTTTATCGATTCGAAATACTTTTTGCTAAGTATGATTATCCCTGACAGAACAGGTTTGTACAAAATTCATGCCAATTTCATGCGAACGCGACGCATGAATTCGTGTTTGTACGATCTTCGTACATCCTAGCGTTTACCGATTTACACGAATTTCAGGTTAACCGTTCGCTTGAAATTCGTGCGAATTCCATGCATACAAACTGTATCGATAAGTTCGAGTTTGTACGAACGGTTGATATAAAGTCGCACGAAATTCGTACGAAAATGCGGACGTTGCCAACTGTTCTGTCAGGGATGCAGTTTCTTTGAATATTTGAAGTGTCATCTTGAAAATAGGCATACGCTAGCACGGCGTTAACGTAGAAGCTCTGAATAGTAGAGCGTAGAAGTAAACAAATTATAAACTAGTCTGATGTTTTCATACCGTATTACCTTCTAACATTTCACAGCCTTCAGAACGAAGCAATTTTATGTTCCCATGATTTACCCAATATGTAAGGTTGACATCATCGATTTCCATGGGGGATCCATCCCCTTAATGCCCCCTATCTTCGCTACTGGTATGGAAGAAAGTGTTGGCTTAGATTTCATATGTATGAAACATAAAAAGTCATGGATAATTCTATCTTGAATTTTTTTTTTTTAAATTTCAAAATTTTGACCGATATATAGATCACTAACCGAAAAATATACCCAGGTGTCCCTATTCTTTCTCGATTATTTTATAACAATTGACAACCTCTCACCCTACAATTCAACAAGAAAGACTTGTCTAAAATGGGGGAAAACTTTTTTGAGCAGTCACCAAGGAGTAATTATGTGTATTCAAACTTTGTTACCAATAAAAAAAATATTAGACATCTTCTATTTTCACAATATGTTTTTAAAATCTATTTTTGAAAAACTCCTCTCCTGGTAAGTAAAATTATAAATACATACAAACAACCAGAATATTTTTACGGTTATTCCCAATTTGTTATACCTAACAATTGTTATAGTTTAAACGATTTCATTTTGTTACTCGAAAATGTTATAGGTTTGCACAGCCAATGTACCATATAAAAAGTGAAAAGCTTTTAAAACAAAAATTGTCAAAGAAACTTTTAATATTTTATTTATTTATAAAAAAAATGAATCAGAAATCTTATAAGTTTAAACGAGTTATTCTTGTAGGTATATTTGTATATTTGTATATCCACTACTATCTCAGGAACGACTTAACCGATTTGGATGAAATATGGTATATGGGTAGTATCCTTTGTTTTAAGATTTTCTACTTTGGTGTTGCCACCTGGGGTGGTTCACAAGGTTGCCACCTATATCAATTTTTTTTTAAATATTAAGCAATATATGGGAACATGGGTGTCAAATGAAAGGTATTTTAGGCCGTATACCAACCAAAGTATTTTCAAGTAGGGTTGCCACCTATTGTTGCCACCTGACAGCATTTTATTTAGTCCTTCAGATATCGACCACTATCTCGGGAACGACTAAACCGATTTCGATGAAATTTGGTAGATGGATAGTATGCTTCCTTCTAAGATTTTCTACTTGGATGTTACCACTAAAGGAAGCTTAGAGGGTTGCCACCTTTCCGATTTTTTTTTTAATATTAAGCAATATATGGCAATATGGGTATCAAACGGAAGGTATTTGAGGCCGTAAACCAACCAGAATATTTTTAAGTAGGATTGCCACCGAGCAAGGCTCGGTCACCCAGGTACTAAATTATTAAACGTGAACAGTTGCGATCAATATAATAATATTGAAATTAAAAAGGATATCGTTTGACGAACTAAAAATAATCTGTGGTCTTAAAAATTTTCATTTAAAATATAACGAATTCCATAACAGAAACCATACATAAAGAGATTTCAAAGTTTACACAAAGTTCAAAAAAGTTAGTTAAAGTTAAAAAAAATTTACATCAAAGTTATTTTTTATATATATATATAATATTTTTTAATTTTGAATTCAATTTCACTACTATTATTGTATATAAGTTTACCATATTTGTTGATATTCTGAGAGACCGATGGAGAAGGACTTTCTAACAAACTTCAGCCTGATGGCAGTGCGCTCGAAAATTGCGGTGCAGGTGCTCCACGGTTTTTTTAGCACATTCCTATGTGAAAAAGTTAATATCGATATTTCAGACAAATCGGTGTATTCTTTGTGTACCACTAATAGCGACACTTCTGCACCTCTACTATTGCTCCCCTTTAAAATATGCAATTCAACTTCAAATAATTTTCATAAGATACACCGGCTGCTTGCAACAATTTTTTTATTGATTTTATCTAAATAAGGTTACAAAACTATTACCATTCAAACAAAAAATGTTTTAATGAAAAAAGATTCAATTGCCTTACTGCGGTGCTGTTGTTATGTAAGTGATACTTTTATTGCCACTACCCCCGCCTCAGCTAATTATTATCCTTTTCAATGGTTTTCATTCAAATAACCCACTCCTTTGGAAATCAATTCGTTGGGGAAATAAAAAGTCGGCATTTCACTGGCTTTGTTTGCATTTTGGTTTCGCGGTTTTGTTTGTGTTTGTTCTGCTTTATTCTATGCTGCGGTTCAGAGATAAATATCAAATGTAGCCCCCTGAATTGGCGCGCTAACCACCTGCGGTGACGACCAAATATATCGGGTACTGCATGGGCATTCTAACATTTTCTATTGGAACAGGATATGAATGCGTAACGTTATAGATACTCGTTTGATGAGCAATCAGTGTTCGAGCACTGATGGTTATGGTATATTAGGATCGTGAGAAATTCCACTGACTTTTGTTGTTTTCGCACAAAGCAAATACCTTAAATAAATTATACAGAATGCATTCGATAATATCAAATTTTACGAAAAATGCATGAGTACTTCCACGCATGCAAGAATTAGTCCTCTAGGACCAAAGAGTACTCCAAAACTCATCATATTTTTATCAAAAGCTGATAAAAATGTATTAATTCCTAGGGCGACATTGAGTTCTTCAGGTTAAGTTAAAATTTTAACACTTTTAAACTTGATTATCATAATCCATTGGCGCTTAACGACCTAGGTTTTTGTGGCTCTGTGTATCGAAGCCATCCGGTTTAAGCGATACTGACGCCAATTTGCTAGGGATGCCAAGTAAACGTCCACTTGTTTCCTCCAATTCAGTTGAGTTTCTCTGCTGTCTAATTTGGGTGTCAGTAGAAAAACCTTCTGGACAACAGCTTCTGTTGTTCATTCCCATAACGAGACCTACAGCCTTTAGGCTTTAATTCGCAGCACTACAGTCTTATCTGTCTAAACTTTCACCTATCTACACTGATCATTGTTCCGGGGACGGGTATGAAGATCGACCTAAAGAGCGTGGTGTTTTCTGCATTTTTTTCACTCCTTAATCCAGATCAGTGAACGAAAAGCTGTCAAAATCTGCTTTAAAATAATCAACGTGTCGATTCTCTTATCATGGGCTTTATTCAGGATTCGGTCTTTCTTGAAGATCTGGACGATGGTACGCTTACTAGATATCTTATGCCAAATAAACTTGCTGACGCTAGATAGAACTTTATTTGCGATATTCAGGAGAATATGTCCGCCGCAACGATCTCCAGCATCGACTTTCTAGTATATTGGGCAATTCGCACATTTGTCTAATCGAGAGACATGCGCTCGTTCCTCCGTATTTTTCATAAGAGTAGTATATAAGCCAGTATTTTAAGCTTCATTTGTTTGTATAGGGAAGTTATAGTTCATTGCTTCATTACCACTATGCAAATAAAAGAAATCCTGTTGGAATTGGTCCATAATCTCTGAATAATATTTGACGGTAATCCAATCAAGAATCACTTTTGCAAACAGACGCTTCTTCGGACTGAGTAGGCAATTGTAAGTAAAGTCCTCTCTCGACGAACTAAAATAACTCTCTATAAGTGACTTATAGTTCTCTTGCTGCTGTATGTCGCAGGAGCTGGGACACTGACAACATCTGATCAGCCCTGGGAGTATTCGAAAGAAAGATACTACGAAAGATTTATAGACCCTTACACGTTGGCGACGCCGAATACCAACAAAGATTTCATGACAACCTGTATGCAGACACCGGCATAGTCCAACAAATTATCTCTCTTTCGGCCTTGCCCATTAGAAAGCGTTTAATGTAAAGAAAAATAATACCGACTATTGATCATTTGATTTCATTTAATTTAATTAAATTTTATTTTATATTATTTTATTACATTTTTTTTTTAATTCAATTTAATTAATTTATTTTTTAATTTAATTTTATTTATTTTATATTTTTTTAATTTAAATTTATTTACTTTTTTAATTTAATTTAATTTAATAAAATAAAATAAAATATAATTTAATTAAATTAAATTAAAAAAAGTAAATAAATTTAAATAAAAAATATAAAAAAAATAAAAAAAATAAAAAAAATAAATTAAATTAAAAAATAAATAAATTTAATTTAATTTTATTTTATTTTATATTATTTTATTAAATTTTTTTTTTAATTTAATTGATTTATTTTTAATTTAATTAAATTTTTTTTTATTGTTTTTTAATTTAAATTTATTTACTTTTTTTAATTTAATTTAATTATATTTTATTTTATTTATTTAATTTAATTTTATTTTATTTTATTAATTTAATTTAATTTTATTTTATTTTGTTTCGTTTTATTTTATTTTATTTTATTATATTATATTATATTATATTATTATATTAGTTCATTTCACATAAATATAATCACGAAGATTACAAGATTACAAAAACAAAACAAATTAACTCATTCCTTGAGTATTTTGTGCTAAAATAAATATACATGATTACTCACTTATTTTGTTTTCGTTAACACTGTGTATATTTATCATAAATGCTGTTTGGGTTTTTGGTCGTCTGTTTACTGATTTAGAGCATTCATCGAGTTTACGAAAGATTGCCAAATAATAAATGCAACCAACAGCATGCCAAACAATGTAGGGGCAATCAGGACTAGCAAAGCACTTGTATACACACACACATATCATATAAGCAGTGCGTTACATATCAGCAATCAGTCAAGCAAGAATTTCTATACAAGCATACTAGGCCAAATCTCACTACTCAGATATGCATGGAACAATCATCAACAATAAGGCACAGGCACATATTACATTTTGTTACTGGTAACTTTGTTGGACTGCCCTATACCGAGCCCAAAAATTTGTAAACATGAAAAAATTCATTTGCAACAAAAATACTTTAAATACAGTGGATAAAATTCGTGGGTCAGACATCCACGGCCCTCTCAGAATTTCTTTTTTAATGGTAAATTTTTAGCTGAAAAAGTTTGAATCAAATTCTGAATAGCACCTTTGTAAAAAGTATCTGTGATGAGACGATCTTACCTAATTTCTCTAAATTGTAATTATTATTAACGCAGCCATTGTTATTATAGTTTCCAGTTCCTCTCTTTTACTTATTTTCGAATGAGCAATTGTAACTTGCCGCGTTGGAGGGCAGTGCTCATTTTTGAAACTGTCAAGCACAGACAACAACACTTGATGAAAAACTTAATTTAATTTCAAGTGCGAAATAACAAAAACAACCAACAAACAGACACAGACAAGAAGTTATGAGGAAGAAACACAACAAATATAAAAAGAATGCTGAGTAACTGCAATCGAATGGTTTCAATAACAGTTTCTGAAGTGAAGTCGCTTAAAAACCAAATAACAACTTTTTTTCTCCGTATTTCTTACAACCAAACAATTTCAATTATGTTTAGTGTAGAAAAAAAAAATGTGTCACAGACCGTGCCACGGATATTGTTTTATTTCCGCTTTAAAAGTCTTTCAGGGCATGGGAGCCGAGACTTGGAAATGCCTGACTAAGCTTATCAAGCTCTATACTTGTTTGCAAGCCGATACTGCTTAGGTCACAATGCCTTTTAAAATGAACTTTTAGTAAGAAATTTCCTTATTGTTTACTTAGTAAATAAAATATCTTATAAAATCACAAAGCTTCTTCTTCCACAACTTCTTCTGCTCCATCGTCATACGTCTAATATTAGGATACAAATATCTGCAACCCACGTTAGTATTTATCTTGCGTTTCTTTACACCCACCAACACTTTTATTCTTATCAACTTACAAATAGCTATGTATTTAGATACTTTAGACCGTATCACAAATACAAAAAGTTAGCCATATACCCTAAAAAGTAAAAGGCTGAGTTCAAGATCACACTCCTTTGAAACGCTTTGAGCCATCTTTCACTCAATATGTAATATATGAGGGATGCTAATGTTTTCGTGATTTCATTCATATACATATGTCCCATTGCCCCATGCCCATTTTAAAAAATATCATTAATAGGAAGACCAGGTCAATAAAGCTACGAATTTTCAGAGATATCATTTAGTTTCAGAGATATCGTGTTTTCAAAATTTAAAAATGGTTCCAGTTCTAGATGAAGTATGTGCAGCAGATGGTTAAAAAAGAGGTGCTGCCACGCCTATTTTAAAAAATATACATAATTTCGCATTCATTCTTACAACGACACTTTGTCAGTAAAAAAAATATTATATAAAATAACTTTTCAAAAAACTTTTGTATAGTAGTAGGCGCGTTCCTGAGCCGATTTCGTCCATTTTTTCGGCACATCTCTTGTAATGATTGTTATCTGTGTTCGGAATTTTCTTATAATATTTGAAACGGTTTTTGATTTATGATTGATCATACATGGCAGATATTCAAGAAATATTTATAGGAGGGATCATTATTAAGCCCATAAGATCCAAATAAATAGTTCTTACAATTTTTGTTTGTCTGTCTGTATATTTGGGCGGGCATCACTCAAAAACTGCGAAATAGATTTTAAAAAATTTACCTATGCATTACTAGACGTCTGATGTAAAATTTAAGATATCCCTTATTTCGATAACGCGACCGGTGTAGGCCAAGGTGAATGTCGCTTGAACCTCTAAACTGGGTTTGCCGTCCAAAATAGCTCGCCAGTCGTTTCTTCACTCTGTCATCTAGCATCAATCGGAAACACGACAAAATCTCAAATCGGTATTCACTTGGTCCTTCCTTGTGAGTGGCGATCTCCCTATTGGCGTTAATAATACCTTCTGTGACGGAGCATCTTTATACTTTCGCACAACATGGCCTAGTCAACAAAGCCGCTGGGTTTTAATTCGTTAAGCTATGTCGGTGTCCGCATGCGGCTCGTCATTAAATCTTCTTCGGTCCTTGACGTCGCCAACGAGTAGAGGTCCACAAATCTTTCTAAGAACATTTATATCGAATACTCCCAGATCCGCTTCATCAGTTGTTGGCAGTGTCCAAGCTTCGGAACTATAAAGCAAGATGGGTACGATAAGTAACTTACAGAGTGTTATTTTCGTTCTTCAAGAGAGGACTTTCCTTTTTAATTGCCTACTCAGGCCGAGGTAGAATTTGTTTGCAAGAATAATTCTTCGTTGGATTTCTAGGCTGACATTATTGTTAGCGTTAATGCTGGCCGATTCCTACTTCATATTAGAGCATTTGCTATCTTTTTGATAGCGTCTAACGTATTTGTATATATATATATGTCAATTCTTGTACATGATAAAGGCAGGTTGTAAGTTTAACTCAAGTTGTTTTCATGGGTATCCTTTGCCGTTTGTTGCTCCGAACATTCCACTTATTTACAACTTGGCTGTTACTATTCATGTTGCTGTAAAACGTTATTGTTATCATTGTTGTTGTGGTGTGTTATGTCCGACCAGGCGTGAAATTGCATTTAAGTTTTTGTATACATTTGAGGCAGTTGCAAAGTGAGGTTGCTCCATCTCCAGCTAGTTGCCAACCAGCAGCCAAAGTTAAGAGATCACAAAGCCTAAGAAGTAGAAGAATATCTGAAGAAAATGGCGAGAATTTGTGCGGAATTGCTTTTCTTTTAAGTTTTCTGGTGTAGCTTTATTGTTTTTGGATTGCTTGTCGTTGATATTGTCTTTTTTGAATTTTTTATCTTTGTACCATATACTACAACTGCTGGTTGGGATGTGCTGAGTGAGTGTATCTAGAAAATGTTTTACATTTGTAAGTTGTCAAATGCAGATACTAAAAACAAAGAAACTAAACTTTTGGCTCAAAGGTATGTCGCATGAAAATGGAAAGAAACATCTTTTGATGAACGGATATTAAAACTTAAATACATTTCGTGTTCTGCGAGCAGTAATCTGACTAGTCACTGAGTAGTAGCCATACTCGTAGCTTTTGCTCCAAACTCGTCATCTGTATTTATTATTCTAGAGAGAAAAAATTTATATGGATATGCTAGTACATGCAGAGGCGGATAAAGTATGAGATTTTGGCTTGAATTTGATCTGGAAGTTTACTTAGTACCTAACGAAAATCTTTTTCAAATCATCCACTTTCTTTGCCTGTATGTTGAAGAAATAAGTTATAGCAAATCCAACTTAAACAGAAAATTATTTTTCAATTATTTATTTTTTTAGCAACCTTGGAATACTATGAACCAACGAATTTTTATAACTATGAAAAAAAATTAATTAAAAAAAGAAGTATAATTTTCTATATTGACTGTTGTAAATAATCAATTGCCCTTTTTTATTCGTAAGCGCTTAGCAACATGCATATAAAAAAAATTAGTACGATTAAAGACATTTCCATGCTAGATAGCACTTTTTCTACTTGCCCAATCATTTTTTTTAAGAAAGCAACAAAAAATAAGCAATTAGAAAGCATTATTAGCGGTTACAGTTTCGATTCCTGCCTTGCAATCCGATAACAGCCAAGTAAGGTGAGACGACCCATAGATTCAACGAGATCTATTAAATCGTTGCAGCGATATATCGGAACATGAACAATGGACATATGATGTAGATAACTCATACTCAAAGTTACTCTATTATACATTTATCGGTTTTTATAGGCCGGCGGGCTTTATTTACGCAATAAAAATTTGGAAGTTTGGGAGAAAATTTTTTCGAAAACCACCCAGCAAGCATTAGGAGTGATAAAATAGGTAGAAAGCAGTTCTAGTTCTTAGCATTTATGTCTATTATGAGCATATTTGAGAGTCGATATACAACAGGTATATCATTATAAACCTCCTAAGAGATTTTTGCGCCAAGCTTCTCTTCCAATTTGTGGTGTGCCGATTTGAATTTTCCCTACAAATTGGTGGGACCTACAGTTTTTTGCCGACTCCGAACGGCATCTACAAAGGAGACGAATTTTTGCTGAGAAGCCTGTCATGGCAGAAATACACTCGGAGAGTTTGCCAAACCACTGCCGAGGGGCGACCCCGTTTTGAAAAACTTTTTTCAAATCACTTTTGATGTTACCTGTACCAGGGCTCGAACCATGGACCTTCGGTGTGGTAGGCCGGCAACACTACCTTCACACCACGGCGGCCGCCAAAATCGAAATTTTATACATCTCCCTTATTCTGATTCTCTGTCGACATGAGCCTAATTCCTTATATAATTTGAGCTTGAGAATTTGTCATACTGGGCATTTATTGACCTCATCAAAAGCTCATTACCAGCTTTTATTGACTTCAAAAATACAATTTTGTGCAGCTACTAGGAGTAAGTTATGATTTTGACCTTTTAGGGGCTCTTATATGTCATCATTTTGATTTCAATCTGGGGTATTACTGTTTGGAAAGCATATCTGAATTAAAAAACCGGGTTTCAATGGATATTTAGGAGAAAGTCTTGCGATACTGCAGAATTAGGTCCTACCTATGCAGTCACAATGCATATGAAAATGATTTAAACACACTCTACATGTATGTATTAGTATAGGTCTAACTCACAGCTAAGGTCCTATTTTAATGCAGGATACAGTGGTGGCAGTTAAAAGTGGATAATAATTTGCATATAAAAAACTATTTAAAAAAAAAACATGAATCTATGTTCGTAAGTCGTTATGTTAAACGAACACTCTTCCCATACGGCTTATACATAATCATTTTTCTACAGCTCTACTATATTTCAAGCATCAAGCTTAAGTTTAATTTCGATGTTGAACTTAAATTAATCTGTCTGATATTCGGATTTATATTTTTTAACAAGCCATCGTTATTTAATTTTTTTTAAGGAAACCGATTTCTGTCATCTAATTAAAGAATTGTGCCATTTTCAACTTTCATGTTGAGTTAACTAAAGTTGAAATGTCCAATAATGGCGAATTAAATTACTGAAATAAAATTGCGAATCGATAGTTCACTGTGGAATGTGAGGTACTCGGTATTGTGAAAATGGCCCTAAGAATGGGCAGTTATGAGTTGTGAATTTTTTTAAAAATCTTTAAAATATAATTGAATTGCGTAACTCAAGAGATATGTAAAATTGTTTTTATATTCGTAGTGGTACTAGTTAGTATATTTAAAATTTATTACTCATACCATTTAAATAGTATATTGACTTGCTACCAGAGTTGGGCAAATATTTGACAAAATTTTCAACATTTTGTAAATAAGCTTTTAAGGATGTATGTATATTAAAATATGAAATGTATGTATGTATGCATGTAGATATGTATAGTAAATAAATGGCTTTTAGTTTTAGTTTTAGTGTACTTGTTGTTATTATAATTGCTGTATTTAAGACATTGTGATAAGTCATGCGAAAGCATTGGACTTGAAATTGTCGTTTATATTTCTTCTCATAACTATTTACGCATGTGTATTTGTATGTAAAATGTAAACACATACATACATAGATATTTTAATAAGCAAAAAAAAAAAAATTTAAACTTATTGATATAATTTTTTCAAATGTCGAATATTATATTGTATGTATTTTGACGCGCTGAATATAAATCCACCACCAAAATTTGCCTAACAAGTCGTCGATCGGTCTTAACCTCAAAAAAGAAAAATCACTGGATTATGGTTTTGGAGGGTAAGAACGAACCTTTAGGCGGCAATAAATTCAGGCAAAGGATCCGAATTCGATTTCTTACACAATCGAGAAACCATAAAAATGTTTAAAGCTGGATTACTCTGAACGGCCCCCCGAAAGAAAATTTTCAGTTAGAACTATTTTGAGGGGAATTTAATTTCCTACAAAACTATAAGCAGTTAAAAATTTTACTTCAGTAATTTGGTAGTTTAAAGCAGACCTGGTAAATAATGATTGCCAATCTTAATGATTACCCGTTTGATTAATTATTTTCTTGGGAATCCATTTAATGCCCGATTACCATTACTTTAAATTTTTAATGATTATTTTCCAATTAATTAAAAAAAGAATCGTGATTTCTTACGATTATTAAAAAAAATTAATAATAATAAAAAAAAAGGTAACTAGGCATGGGACTATTCGAATAAAAAATCCATTTATTCGAAGGCTATAAATAATTCGAATAACACTGCGTTACAAAAACGAGCTTTAGTTCTATTCGAATAGTGGTATTCGAATAGTATTATTAGAATAAAGGGATGAATTATTCGAATAAGTACTATTTTAATTTTTTGAAACGAATATTTTTATTCGTTTATTTGAATATTATTCGAAAATAGTCCCACTACTAACATTAACAATACTGACAAAAAAAAAATCAAAAATAATCAAAAGTGCCCGGGGAGCTTCTAAAATTCTTGAACTCAACGCAACGGATATAGGGGAACGGTAGTCTCACCAAGGCTCCTAAGATTTTTCTATCTTTCTTCTATAGTTTTTCATTGGTTATTTCACGAGATGTGGTATCAAAACGGCGCATTAGCGCTAATTGGAGTCACATGGGACTCGCCACTCCAACCAGCCAACCAACCAATCAAAAGTGATCAAAAAAATTTTTTTTTATTACTTTTTATTTTTTTAATATCTAATTTTAAAAAATCATTATTTTTTTTGATTTTTTCTAATCGTAATCAATTAATAATTGCCTTTTCTTGAAAAACAATTAAATAATCATTACCAATTTAAAAAAGCCGCCTAATTAATTGATTACTAGTTACTAATCAAATTTAAAGGGTCTGGTTTAAAGCTAAAAAGCAATGACAGACCTCTAAAAATTTATATTAAGGTCTGAAACTTTTACAGCAGGTTTGCCATTCTAAAAACTATATAACTTTCACTAAAAATATATATATATTTTTTGGCCCAGTATATTAAATGGGTCTATCCATATCAAATCGTCACTCCAACTATGTGGTAAAGAGTTTCCTTTTATCATAAAACAAAGTTCGGTCAAAGAAAAAAGTTTAAAATTTATTTTATTCAATTTGGAAGGGGTCGATTTCAACTATGTGGCGAGTTGGCATGGAAAGACCCAGATATATTATGTCCGTGAGTTGTAGACCCAGCTACCTCGTAAAAAACATTAAACATATTAAACTAAGTACCTACTTACCATTATATTTGTTAAAAGAAACAAACACGAAGTAAATATATCCATCAGCGCGGTAGGTCAATCAGCCGTAACAGTATGTAGTAGCAGCATCCATCAGCGGTTTGTTATATCAACATTTAACTTTTTGAATTTGAATAAATTTTTTAGTTATTAATTTTTGTTTGTTTTAAAGTCTTTGAAATATTTCACCGCATGTCTTTCTGAATATTAGCACACACATACATACATATGTAAGTCCACTCATGCTTTGTGTGTACGTACATTAGGGTGATTCATGTTGGCAAATTTCTTTTTTGAAAATGTTCATGAAATTCCTCACTAGATCCATAAAACCGATTCACAAAATTGCAAAAGGCGGCTAAGAATACGAAGTATGAAATTGTCAGTATTCGTTAGAATCGGCAGAAATAGGGTATGAATGCAGCCAGCAATGCAAATACTAAACAAAATTAAGTTGCGCTAAAACGTTTGAGTACAGTTATAAAGCGAGTAGACACTGCTACTGACGAGTGCAACAGCTTTGTAGTCAATGTTCTAGAAAAATAGTGGCCGGAAAATTGCACTGGCGGTGCTCTTGGACAACATGGTTGTGCAAAGAACTCGAAAGGCTGCAGCCAATAAAAAAAAAAGATAATTGGCGGCTTGAAGTATGCAATGATATTAGCATTAATTCGATAGCTGGGTGGAAAATCTCCTTATTGCAAAATATTCAAATGTTCTCTCTCAGCATTTATTTGAAGAACACCTTATATATATTTCTCGCAATAGCTCCTTATTTTAGAATGTAGTAGAAAACACACTATTTCAGAATGAAAAACTAGGACGTCGTCTCAACGAAAATTCAATGCATTTCCAGCTGAGACAGCACATTTTTGAATTAACTGCTGAGATAAAGCGTTGTTGAAAAAAATTCTGAATATTTTCTTCAACCTAATTCTGAAATAAGAAGTTTTGGAAAAAAATTTCCAAATAGGGCATTTTGCAAAAATATTTAAAAATAATTAGCAATACAATTTAGTAATCCTACGTTTTTTAGAATTTAATTTGTATGCGAAATAGAAATTTTTATTTGAAAGATAGAAGATTTTTAGGCGCGTCGCAGACAAAAAAAATGCACCCGAAAATTAAACACCCTAATATATGTCAGGTATCCGTGTACATATGTATTTTGTTTTTTTCATCAAGCCTCTTATTATTATTGCTATTATTGTCTTAACATTTGTTTAAATATTTCGGAATATTGAATCCTGTATTTAATGGACTGCCTCGTCGACGAAGCGCATAAACCATCATTGAATATGGGTGAAAATGTTGTGTCGTTTAGTTGGTTGGTCTGACGCGTCATTAGTCTACGATGAGTACTTCAAACAGGCAATGAAGCACTCAAGTCACTGTTGCTACTGCAATAATGTTGTCAACTAATTTACATATTTTGTTGCTACCGTAGTTAACGCCAGAGTGATGCGCACACTCAATAGGTCGATGTCGAATCATATAGTACAGTGGTGTGGATAGATAAATATATATTTAAAAAAAAAAAATTGTATTATGCATTTAATTCTTTCGAGTTCACGACCGTTTTGGTTATTTTTAGACTTGAATATTAATCACCGCTCAGAAGGTCGATAGCTCCGAAACTAGGGGTATGTAAAATTTTCAAATAAACGTCTAGTAATGTGTGTGAAAGTTCCATTTAATTCCGTCCCTTCAAACGTTCTCGGAGCGCCCATAATTCCGAAGTCCGGTATGAGTCCTAAATATGTGAAGGCTCAGAAATTTGATCATATAGGAGTCATTTATGACTTTGATTTGACGAAAATTATGAGCATAAAAAATTATAAAATTGATCAAATTAACGAAGCAGCTTCGGAAAATATGCATGGAAAAATTGTCAATGAAAAATTCAATTCTTTGAAAGCGATCGGTCGTAATTAAATAAATAAAAATATTAATATTTGGTGTCATATGCATAAATAAGTATTTTGCAAAAACAAAAAAATGTATAGATAACAGATATTAATTTTCGTATCCTTAAAGAAGATTTCGTATTTTCCTATTTCAAAACACATACACATACGACAAATTCAAGTTATTTCCACAATAGCCGGTTCTATCATACCGGAATGACCCAGGGTTTTTACTGCACAACAACAACAACAAATTAAAGTGTCAACCCGTACTACCTGTCTACTTTCTAGCAGACCGGCAGCTTTCTCAACTGTCTCCCCTATAGTTCTATAGGAATTTTGATGTTACTTTTGCACAGCACACTACCTCTACACCTCTAATATTTTTGAAACACATGATAATTGGTAACATAAAGTATATCAATAGCTAAAAACTCGAGCTCAAATTCCAGAAGAAATATGTCATAAAGAATCGGACCCTTGCTGTCAATTTGAATTACCAAGTTCCGATTTTCAGTCAGAGATGTTTCATTTGTCGGAGACAGAAGAAATGAATTTTCAATACGAAAGCTCACAATTTGTGCTAGAAGAGTGTAACATGGATGGTAACGATGTGAAAGGACCAGATCCAAGTACTCGAGGAATCATGGCAAGGTGGTCTGTAGGCCATAATAGAACAACTGTAGCTATAAATCGGTTGCTAAAGATTTTTAAACCGAGGATTTCAGAATTGGCTTCTGACACAAGGACTTTGAAGCAAACTCCTACAGAGGCATTAGCTATGCGAATGGGGCAATGAGAGTGCATGCATTATGGGCTGGCTGACTGCTTAACGGACTTTTTAGGAGCTAAGATATTTCAAAGCGAATCAATATCTCTCAATTTTAATGTAGATCGCTTGCCTCTTTTAAGAGCTCTCGTCTACGGGGTGTTTGATTTATTAATTTTTGTATTATATTATATCTTTAAGAGGCTTACTGCAGAAAATTCGGCGACGGAATGGATTTTAAAAAGTATACCACAATATGATTTCAAACCGCAATGGATCGGGTAAAATTCAAGGCAAAACTGGCAATTTTTTATTGTTTTTAAAATTTTTTTAATGTTAATTATGTTTGTTATAGTTTAGTGGGCTTGTTTAGTTAACGTTGTTAAATATCGGTTTATGTTTGTTAGAGTTGGAGTAATTGCCCATTTTATAAACTTTTGTAGAATAAATTAAAGTTATTCAAACTACAAGCTATTGCACTTCAACTATTTTGATACAATAGAACATTTTTAGGTGGGTGGCTGGGAAATGTTCTCAAAAGTATAACCAAACGATTGTCGGTGACAAAAGGCTTTTTGTAGCTAAAAAGGTTTCTAATAAGAGTTACAAATGAGTAGTATATGAGGGTAATAAGAGTCGAAAATGTGTCCGATAAGCGTGCTAAAAGAGCCTTGCCGAAGTCCAATCAGTTTCTTATAAGAAGCGAAATATGAGTTGTTTATTAGCCCGCAAGGTGTCATAAATAACTCCTATTCAGGGTCGTATAATATATGAAACTCTGCTCATATCGGACGACCATCGCAAGAAGGGAAATATATTCATTTCGGACTCATAAATGAGCTCCCAAAGAGCGTAAACACTCCTATTTTGGACGCCTTTCTGACTTATTTATGACTCCGATGATTTGCAATGTACAGACATCGACCTGTTATAATTTTATTATGTACCGAGAAAATACAAAACTTTTAAAAATATTGCCCACTCTCAAACCACTGCACACAGCCAATCAATGCTTGAGCTGCACACACTGACATTCACCACACCCAAGATATATGCGGGAGTGCAAGAAGTGTGGTGCATGTTACAAACGATTGAATTGACTTAAGTGCCTGTCATTCGGAAATACCACCAAGGTGGCATTCATTAAAGTCATTCATAATAATGCGACAGTTGCTAAGGCCAGTTTGAGTAAATACCACATCGCACTCATACTGCAGGGGCAAAAAATTTATGTTATTCATAGCTTTACCTACAACTACGGAATTAAGAAATGTATTTAAGATCATACTAAATGCGCTAGTATGCCTATTTAAATACCTTCTCCCAAATTTGAAAGTACCGCCAAAATCTAATATTTTATAAAAGAAAACTTCAAACAAAAGGATTTTAACAAAAATGTTGAAAATTATATCAATGCTGTAAAAATAACGAGATTTCTGTTCACACCTCACTGGTTCGGAAGGCAGCAATTTCAAGCTCATTACAAACTTTATAATAAGCGGTGAATCAAGGAAAGAAACACCTGTGAAAACTGTATGTCTGCCACCTCGATTCTCTATATAAACCCAAACTGGCCTGTATTTTGATCTGTTTTTTGAAAGGAAGTCTCCCAGCCTTTTTACTTCTCTTGTATTAAACATTTTTCTGACAAATCTTTACAGATCATTTCGATTGCTCTTACGGTGTCGAACTGTGTACAGTGGCGGATCCCGAGGGATCACTATTTTTTGGAATGGAACCGTTTTCGCTGTACTAAGGTCATATCGTTAAATTTCCTTCGATCATTCGAAATCTATATAAATTAGGTTCAAAAACAATCTAAAGGAAAGTAAGCTTACTCTTACTTACTAATGTAAGTTAACTTGCCACTGGAAAAATGGTCCTTAAACTTACAAATGTTTCGAAAAGTAATCCAAATACCAGAAATGTACTGCATCTGGTCTCGGGAAAACTGTAACGAAATGTTTCCGGGTAGAAATTATGACGGTTGAAAGCATGAACCCGGCTACTAGGTATAATTAAAAAATTTGGAAGAAATAAGAAACAAGTAAAATATACGCAACACGAAAATTTATTCAATTTTGCGACAAAAAGTTGCTCAAAAATTGTAAGTTTAATGATCTGAACCAAAAATGAGCAGCTCGCATTTCATTGCTTGAAATTTTCCGTCGGGACTGCCATCTTACCATCTTAATAGTTTCCTCTCATCAATAACATAGCTTTGGACATTGTTTATCCCTACTAGTTTGGCATCTTCTTTTGCCAACCGGAGTGGAAGGTAGTGGATGAAGGTACTCCGAGAGAGTGTAATGGAGGAAATCGCGTTCAGAGTTGTTTTAAAGTAAAAACTACATCTAAAAATTTCAATCTAAACTGAAATTTACATTCTGCAGGAACTGATAAGGTGTTATAACTGCTTGATATTCAATAAATTGGGAGTTTTATTTCTTCACTTTCAATATTACAGCATATAAATTTGATTGTTTTATTATTGCATACAACGCACCCTGTGTGGTTTGTGCAGATTCGCAGTAACCCTGTGGAGAAAATCTCTAGTTCTGAACTGGTGCGCATCAAGTGCGTTTCGAACCACAAGTAGTTCGCATTCAATCTCTTCCACATGTAATCAACTGGCGAATTTAACATGGCGATGTCCTAGGTGGTGGAAATTGTCCCCCGCTGCATTACCTTTTCGACAGTTCCGACCTAGTTAAAAATTCGACACTTGGGATGTAGTTCGTTTATTGCTCTAGTTCTGAGTTATTTCCAAATTCTTCAGTTTTGATGTAGTTAGTTTAAAATTAAAAAAAAATTTTTTTTGGAGAAGACTTCCATGGCAGAACTACACTCGGAGACTTTTTGCCAAATGACTGCCTATGGTCGCGACCCCCGTTTTGAAAAGCTTTTTCAACCCACTTTTGATGTTACCTTTCACAGAACTCGAACCTTGGATCTTCGGTGCGATAGTCCAGCAACACCACCGCCACACCATTGCTGTTAGTTTATGCACGTCTAATAATTTGAGCCTACATTTTAAACCATTCTATCATAATGTATATATATGTAACCTTTTCCTGCACTATTGATGCGTGCGCCGTAGCTGAGTGGGTAGAGCACTCGATTTTGATGCGGGACGCGTCGGTTCGAATCCTACCAACTGATACATTTTTTTTTTAATTTATGACTTCAAATTTTAACCTTCTTTTAAAGAACGTTCCAAGAACAAAACATTTTTCCAAATACGAATCTAAATTTTATTAAATTTTAATGATTACACAACTGCCGGTTTCGAAGTAGTGAAAATCTAGTCCTATCTCACTAGTTCTTATGGGCACTTTATCTCTAGTTCTGAACCAGAAACTATTCTCACTAGTTACTAACTTCCCCACAGGGAAGTTGCGCTACTAGTAGACATATATGGCTTTGGAATAAGTTGAGTTATGATAATTTGCTTTGAAATTTTGTTTCTTTTTTATTTATTTCCTGCTATTTGTTTCACATACATATGTACATACTTTTATATATGTATTTGCGTGTGTGTATGCTTAAGGGAATATCCATGTGTGCGCCTTTTTACTTTCAGCACACTTCAAAAAGTTATTTCACTTTGTTTTTGTATCTTATCGGTATCTTTTCTTGTTTTGCGTGAATGCGTGTGTGTTGAATTTTCGTTTATGCTTTAAAGTAAATTTTGTTGTTGTATGTATGTTAGCTCCACCTCCATACATCAACACATGCGCACTTGATTCTCTCTCTTTCTTTTGCTCTCTTCTTATTTGTAACATTTTGTTTATTACTTTTCTTTTTTTTTCAATACCCTCTTTGTACTCTGAGGCGGGGTTTGCTTTATTGTTGTAGTGGTATCTTTTAGTTGATGGCATGGTGTATTTTGTTGTAATTTTGTTGTTGTTAATTTCTATATTGCAGTGTATGCACGAGTTTGTGTGTGTAAATATATATTCCGTACATACGTAAGTGTTATTGTTAGCTGTTATTTTGTAACATTCTTATAGGTTGAATAGCGTTCCCCCACTCAGCAGCGTACTCTAAAGTTTTGTTGTATTATAAATGTAATATATACTAGGTACCTGAACTAGGTAGTATATATTCTCACTGCTGTAGGTAAATATGTTTGTATAGTTGTTCATAAAAAAGCGCATATCTATGAAGTACTTTTCATTATTCATAAATATAGAAGTGTACATTTGTTTCATGGTATCTATTAATTTTCGAATAAAACCTGGGAAAATTAAGGTCAATGTAAATATAACAACTTAGGATTTACGAGTTTAAGTATTTCCATCCTAGAGAGAATAATACAATTTTTTTTTTGAGAAATAGCTACGAGAAAATTAAGGACGTGTTTGTTTCAAGTTTTTTCGGGACCGAAGGATTAAGGCAGATTAATTTTTGCTGGGAAGCTTAGACTCCGTTTTTAAGAAAACCTTTTTAAACCAATTTTGAAACCAATTCTGAAGCTGATGCTCAGAACTTTCTGTATAGTAGAGTTGTATTATTTAATAACTTTAATGCGCAATTGGTGCTAAAACAGAAGAATAAACCATCGTTCTGATAGTCTAATGTTTAACAGAAAGTGTTTAAATTTCTGTGACGAAGAAGACTACCACTTTCCAAAATGGATACTGCTTGATATTTTCAATGGTTCTACAAGATTTAAGATTTGTGGATTGTTGAAAAGAAGCTAATGAAAGCGGCTTCGTGGTCTTCAAAACAGCAGGAATAAGTTTTACTAGCTCGTAATCTGCTTGTTGTCATCATCAAAATGTTAGGGTTTTATCTAGAGATTTAGGTTAAACTTCCAGCAATCCTCACACCAGCAATATTTTTTAAATTTTTTGGAGAATATGATTAAATTTTGAGAAAAATTACAACAACCACATATAGCGATAGTTTCTTCAAAGGATTTTCGGTCGCAGAATAATTTTGTGGCTCAAGTCAACCTAAAAAAAAGGATATATTTTTTTTTACCTCTGAAAGCATTCATGATAAAACAACGAGATATGTGGAAAGCAATCATTGATTAATTCAACCCGACAAGGCTTTATGGAATAGTCCAAAGCTATTACTGCTCATAACCACAGAGTTTATATTATTACATAACAAAAGCAAGTAATAAAGTCTAAGTTCAGGTTTAACTGATTATTAAATATCAAAAGTATCTAACATATTTTAAAATTTTTTGTAACATAAAGGCTTTCGCCTATATTCAATAGCAATCTGATATTCTCATCTGCCCGTCTCGCCGTGCGTCCACCTTATTGAATACTTTAGCAAAAATTTAGATATTTGAATGAAATTTGGTATAATTTCAAGAAAATATCCATTACACAAGTTATCGCACAGGTCGGATGGATATATCTTAATTGATTTCTCACCTTATCCTAAGAACTTTAATATAAATGTTTTAAGTCCCGAAAATGTTAAGCATCTGATCACAAGTTGGGTGAGAAGCCTGGCCTTAATCTTCTTTATAAGGTATTGATGATGTTTTTATCATTAATATTACTATCAAAAATAAGTATTCATACTTTTATTGATATTTTACTTATACATATGTAACGAACTTTCATCCGACCACCTCGTTATGTGAAAGTGAGAAAATAATCTTAGTATCAGTTATTGTATATCGCTCGTATTAAGGGAGCAGCACTGGAGTCTGCGCCTTGTCGATTTAAGCACCGTGTACTTTCCATGAAATAAAAATATGAGAGAAACACGCCTCATTCCCCGATTGCGCGTATAGAAAATAGAGCAATGTAGCATTTACTGTTGCAAATTGTAGGGGCTGCGTGGATGGCCGTTGGTGAAGAAAATGGACGGCAACTTAAAACGTGAAATGTATATATTTTAGGTACGTAATAGGGATGCCGACAGGATTTTCAAGAGTTTTAAATTTTTTCTATGTTACTAAAAACTAAATATGTGTGATTTATTTATGCAAATGCAAATTATATTAACTCTTTGGTAATGTACAATATATTTGAAGAAGTGTTTTTGCTTTGAAAACCCTGAATTAGCACAGGTTTTGAGCTTGATAAAAGTGCCATTCTCTGGTGTCAATTAATATTTATCTCACTGAAAGGCACAACAATTTAAATAAAAAATAAGATAATTGTGTCCATGAAGGGAATTCATTGTAAAAATGTCATAAAAAATTCCTAAACAATACGAAAATTTTTGCTTAAAAACTTCACAAATTTGGTTACCTATTTATTTGATTTTGCTTTTCATTAATTAAATATATGTATGTTAAGGTCAGATAGTTTCTCAAACAATTTCTTAATTTTTCATTACCGGGATTAATAGAATAAAAACAATCTGTATTGTCAAACAGTATGTCTTAGGGATGAACATCCCGGAGCTTTATAAATATAAAATACTTGAAATTTAAAAACAACTAAAAAAATATATATATCTTAAGGCCAGATAGTTTCTTAAACGGCTTCGTCACTTTTTTTATAAGCTATTATTATTATTATTACATGTATATATATGTAATAAAATCAGACCTGTTAAATAATGATTACTAATCGTAATGATTACCGGTTTGATTAATAACTTTTTTTAGAATTCATTTCATAATTGATTGCCATTACTTTAAATTTTTAATGATTATTTTCCAATTGACTAAAAAAATAATGATTTTTTACGATTAGTAAAAAACAATAATTAAAAAAGTTGGTTTGATTTTTTTTTTGATTATTTTTGATTCTTTTCAGTATTTTCTTAGAAGCACATAAATATACACAGCAACAATACTGAAACAATAAAAAAAAATCAAAATTAATCAAAACAATTTTAATACCTTTCATGAGCATGAAATGGTATTATAACTTTGGTCCGATGTTTGTAAGTATGAGAGGAAGAGATGGACCCACCAATAAGTATACCAAAATGATCAGAGCGATGAGCTGAGTCGATTTAGCCATGCCCGTCTGTCTGTTTGTACGCAAACTAGTCCCTCAGTTTTTGAGATATCTTGATTAAATTTGGTATGGAGCCGCCATTTTGCATGAGATTAATCATTTGTCGGAATCAGGAAGATCGGAGCAATACAACGCATAGCTCCCATACAATCGATGGTTTCGATAAATGGGTTTTCGGCTATAAAATTTGCAATTAAAAAGCTAGGAACGTGAAATTTTGCAGGTTTGGTACTTATTATGTATGTAATGTGTGTAGTGAAAATCAGCCAGATCGGACCTACATAACATATAGCTCCCATACAATCGAGTGTTCCGATAAATGGGGTTTGGGCTATGTATCTTTAAATTATGAGTTTTGCTGAGTTTTTACTAATTGTGAGTAAAGATCGGACACTTAAAACCGTGATACCATGAAAGGTATAAAGTCTTAATTTTAATTATTTTAGACTTTTTTTTTGGATTTTTTTTAATCGTAATCAATTAATGATTGCCTTTTTTTGAAAACCAATTAAAATAATAATTACCAAAAGCCGTCTTATTAATTTATTACAAATTACTAATCAAATCTCGCAGGTCTGAATAGATTATACACTAAATTTAGGACTAGGCTCTAATAAATTAGGTTTTCAGCATACATTTAAAAGAAGTTAGATTTAAAAACACTTTCGGCAGATTCTAAGAATTCTTGAAATTCTTATAATATTTTCTTCAGTTCTATCTGTTAGTAGATCTATCATGGGTTTGTTGTGTTCATTGCAAAAGTATTTTTTAGTATTGCAATCGAATATGAGGTGCTCTAAAAATAAGTTGGAAAAAGAGATCCCGAAAAAATCCGTTGAAAATCAAAAAAAAAAAGCATCCTTAGTATGAATGTAGTATGACCGCACTTGACGGTGAACAGTGTAAGGTTTCCACATAATAGTTGGTATGTAACTTTATATTGTTTATCGAAAATTTTTTGAGGATTGGTTAAAATTGAGTCAACCAAAAAAACGTGGCGAAAGGTAATTTTGAACGGAGGATTTTAAATTTTAACGTGATACATCTCCGATAAGTCACAAAAGAACGGAACAAATAATTATTTTTCTATGTTTTATTGGTTGCATTCTTAATGACCACCGCTCATTGGGACCAAATGAAAATTTTGATTAAAAATCGCCCACAGGACACAAAACTCATAATATTTCAAAAATTTTACAGCAATTTGTTCGTAATTTTTTTTTATGTCATATAGTAAGTAAGTTTTCATGACCTCAACGCCAGTTAATAATAGTTGTTATTTCAATTTGAAGGAAAAATTGTAAAAATAATAAAGACATACAAGCTATGGTTATAATACTATTCTGAAAACAGCCACGATTTCTCATCAGACTAATTCGTATAGTCATTACCATTTGGCTACGTATGCGTGTTGTTGCATTTTGCTTTTTTTAGGTTATTTGAAATGCATACTTAGAATTTCAATCATCCCCTTAAAATGTGGAGTTAGGGGTCAAAACCAATTTTTTCATGTTGGTTCAAAATCATACAAATATAAAACCGGATTTTGGTAAAAAAGAAATAAATATTTGGCGATGTATCTTCGAGGA
Source organism: Merzomyia westermanni (assembly GCA_949987695.1). Classification (NCBI taxonomy): domain Eukaryota; kingdom Metazoa; phylum Arthropoda; class Insecta; order Diptera; family Tephritidae; genus Merzomyia; species Merzomyia westermanni. The sequence goes on from OX465288.1 coordinate 190,485,421, forward strand.
GATTAAGTTCGAGCTTCTCTAAAAATTAGTGGTGTGCTGCTTCTAATTTGTCCTACAAATTTGTGCCATCTACTTTTTTTATGCCTAATCCGAAGAAGCTTCTTCATAGCAGGAATACACTCGGAGGGTTGACCACCACAGCCTACAATAAATTTTAAAAGAAAGCTTTTCATAAATGTTTTTTCTGAAACTTTATTTTAACAATATTTTCTATATTATTTAGTTATTACAATAAAATAAATAAACAAGTTTCAATCATATATTGAGTGCTGCAACTCAAACCAATTATCGTAATTTTCATGTAAAATCTCTTCTGAAAAGAATTGGAAATATTTTAAGTTGAAAAGAAAAAAACTGAAAAATATTGAGTGTTGATGAGTTTTTCTCGAAGTTTATAAAAGGTTTATGCTAAACTTTCAAATAAATTAAAATTAAAAAGGCAGTAAGTTTGCTTTTAATAATTTTTAAACACATTTGTTGGGTAGTAACAAAAACTTTGCCAGCAAGTTGATTTTTGTAGGGTATTTTGTGTGCAGTGAAAAAACTTTTTATGGAAAATAATTCTTCCATTATTATTAATTCATTCTTACATAATAAATATTAAGTTCAAACGTAAAAAATATTATTTGGTATATTTACAAGCTAATCATCATTTCATTTATTTAGCAAGAGAAAACTGGGTGTACTAGTACGCAGGATATTATACTTTTACCCGCAAAAGGGAAAGCTGGAAAATATGCGAAATCGGATGATAACCACACCTCTTTTTTCGATAATGAAAATTCCTTGGAACCGAAATACGGCTGTAAATAACATCAGAATCGGTTACGATAGCATGACGAAACTTGATACAATGCACAGTTATGGGGAGTACACCCAGTAAAAATGTGCGTGATGGTCTGAAAATCAGATATCTGAAGTTTTGTGCTTCAGTTATGTAAAAACTTATCTTACAATCTAGATTGTAGTAAACCCAAACTTGGACAAAGAAAACTTAAAGCTAATATTGGATAACTTCTTGCCAACTATTTTATTTGAACCTTTTACGTCGTCTCCCTTTGCTTATCTTGTTCGATGTTTTCAGGTAAAAAGAGCCACTTTACAAAATGAATACAGTTCATTGAAAGTTTCTTAAAAATTATAAATATCCACAAAACATCCTTCCAACCCAAGTCAAAGCACTATATCATGGCTGCCACCCAAAATACTTTCAAAGTAGGTACGTCAACATGGTTGGTTTTACTGCACGCTTATCCCCCTACACATTGAATTATATCGACGTGTAGGTTGAAAGTGTGTATTTGAGTGTAGGCAACCGTTGCCGCCATGCAAACCAGAAACAAAACGGCAACACAAAATATAACATTTAAATTGTTGAGAGAGCCTCATGCCTGAGAATGGCAAACAAGTATGAGCAAAAGCTATTGGTTGGCTATTAACATTGCTCCAGGCAGCAAATGTTGCAGATGTGGATACAAATATCGCTGCACTCCTCTTCGTATAGCGAAGTAAATATATTTCTAGCGAGTGTAGGGTAGAGTGAGCAGATGCTCCTTGATACATTTTCAAGTGGAAAGCGCGCGAAAAAATAGAAGGAAGAGCAAACGAGTAAGTGAAACAAATAAGAAACATAATAGGAGAACTTCGCGAGGTTTATTGGCAACTATGTTCTGTTCAGCTTGTTTTATTCGAACTAGTTATTTGATTGTGACTTCTTTAATTTGAGTACGAAGCATCAGAGAAGAGGGTAGGAAAGTAAATAAGGCCATTTTTCGAAATAAATAGTATTGAGATATAACTTATGTTTCATTTATTTCAATATACTCTCTTAAATAAATAAAGGGTGTTTTTTTTAGGGGTATAGAACTTCGAATTGAAATAAAACACAAGAAAATCGTTTTAAGGTCCATCAATTTGGCTTTATTGGAAGGATAATTTTATGCCATTAATGTTTAAATATGATTTCGGGCATGTGGCCGCCGCGGCTGGCTCGAATAAAGCCAATTCTACAGGTCCAATTTTCAACCACTTTTTCGAGAATATGGGGCCGTATGTCGGCAATAACGCCACGAATGTTGGCTTCCAATTCCCCTAACGTTTCTGGTTTGTTGGTGTAGACGAGCGACTTCACATATCCCCAAAGAAAATAATCCAATGGTGTCAAATCACACGACCTTGGTGGCCAATTGACAGGTCCATTCCGCGAAATTATGCGCTCATCGAATGTTTCCTTCAATAAATCGATTGTGACGTGCGCTGTGTGGCATGTAGCGCCGTCTTGTTGGAACCACAACTCATCCACATTCATGCCATCCAATTCGGGAACAAAATAGTCGGTTATCATGGCTCTATACCGGTCTCCATTAACGGTAGCTGCCTCTCCAGCATTATTGCGGAAGAAGTATGGCCCAATGACTCCACCAGCCCATAGAGCACACCAAACAGTCAGTTTTTGTGGATGTAATGGCGTTTCAAGGGTCTCATGTGGATTCTCTTCACTCCAAATGCGGCAATTTTGCTTGTTGACGTAGCCATTCAACCAAAAATGAGCCTCATCACTGAACAAAATTTTGCGATGAAAATCAGCATCGAAATCAATCTCATTTTCGGCCCATACACCAAAATCACGACGCATTGCATGGTCTCGCGGCTTTAATTCTTGCACAAGCTGGATCTTGTAAGGTCGCAAGCCAAGATCTTTGCGCAAAATCTTCCATAAAGTTGATGGACAAAGCTCCAATTGCTGTGCACGGTGGCGAATCGATTCATTCGGGTCCTCTTCAACACTTTGCTCTACAGCGGCAATTGTTTCTTCGGTGCGCACTGTTCGACGTCTCTGCGGATGCGTATTATCACATAGAGTAAACGTAGTGCGAAAACGATCCATGGTTAACCGAATTAATTGCTCTGATGGACGATTATGTCGACCATAAAATGGACGGAGCTCACGGTAAACTTCGCGAACTGAACCATTATTTTCGAAATAAATTTGCACGATTTGCAAGCGTTGTTCTTTTGTCAACCTGTTCATGATGAAATGGCAAACCAAACTGAACATAAATGACATTAGAGTTGCCAGATTTGACCACAAAATGCTAGTTTTATCTCTATTCGAAAAACAAACCTGTAAAAAAAACACCCTGTACATAAATATTTCTAATCTCAAAATATTTTTTTTTTGGCAATCCTGGCATAGAGACAGTACATATTAGTCGATACTTCGTTCATGCCCACTCACCGACGGTAGACATTCAGCTTAATGATATAACTACGGCCGCTGCGGTATAGTTTCAATCAGACCTCTTAAATTTGTGTAGTTATTATTTGCCAATTAATTAGGCGGCTTTTTTAGTTGTTGATGCTTATTTCAATTGTTTTTTTAGAAAAGGCAATTATTAAAAAAAAAGTTAATAATAATCAAAAAAAAAAATTTGTTTTGATTACTTTTGATTTTTTTTGTATATATTTCATTTCTTTTTGATTCATTTTTGATTTTTTCAGTATTGTTGTTGTGTATATTTATGTGCTTGTACAACAATACTGAAAAAAACCAGGAAAAAAATAAAAAGTAATCAAAACAATTTTTTTTCATTATTTTTAATTTGTTTTTCTTCTTTCTTCTTTAAATGGTCATCTAACCGCCCGGGCGATTTTGACCGTTCAACATAGCTCGCCAGTCGTTTCTTCGTTGCGCCAACTGGCGCCAACTGGCGCCAATTGGAAACACCGCGGGATCGCAAATAGGTCTCCACTTGGTCCTTCCATCGGAGTGGTGGTCTCCCTCTGCTTCCACCGGCGGGTGCCGATAAGAATACCTTCTGGGCTGGAGCATCTTCGCTCATTCGCACTACGTGGCCTAGCCAGCGAAGCCGCTGTGTTTTAATTCGCTGAACTATGTCGGCGTCTGCGTAAAGTTCATACAGCTCATCATTAAATCTTCTTCGGTACTCGCCGTCGCCAACGCGTAGAGGTCCACAAATCTTTCAAAGAACCTTTCTCTCGAATACTCCCAGAGCCGCCTCATCAGATGTTGTTAGTGTCCACGCTTCTGCACCATATAGCAGAACGGGTGCGATGAGTGACTTGTAGAGTGTTATTTTCGTTCGTCGAGAGAGGACTTTACTTTTCAATTGCCTACTCAGTCCGAAGTAGCATTTGTTTGCAAGAGTAATTCTTCGTCGGATTTCTAGGCTAACATTATTGTTGGTGTTAAAGCTGGTTCCCAGGTAAACGAAGTCCTTTACTATTTCGAAATTATTGCTGCCAACAGTGGCTTGGTTGCCAAGGCGCTAATGCGCTGACTATTTGCATGATGACAGAAGGTACTTCGTTTTGCCCTCGTTCACCACCAATCCCATTTTCTCCGCTTCTTTTTCTAATTTGGAGTAAGCAGAAGTTACGGCGCGGTTGTTAAGGCCAATGATATCAATATCGTCAGCATATGCCAACAGTTGGACGCTTTTATAAAATATTGTTCCAGCGCGGTTAAGTTCTGCAGCTTGTATTATTTTCTCCAGCATTAAATTAAAGAAATCGCACGATAGGGGGTCACCCTGTCTGAAACCTCGTTTAGTTTCGAACGGCTCGGAGAGGTACTTCCCAATTCTGACCGAGCTGGCGGTGTTGCTCAAGGTCATTTTGCATAGCCGTATAAGTTTTGCGGGGAAACCAAAATCAGACATAGCGGCATATAGGCAGCTCCTTTTCGTGCTATCGAAAGCGGCTTTAAAATCAACAAAGAGATGATGTGTGTCGATTCTCTTTTCACGGGTTTTTCCAAGATTTGGCGTATTGTAAAAATTTGGTCGATGGTAGATTTACCAGGTCTGAAGCCACACTGATAAGGTCCAATCAGTAATTTGTTTTTAGTAATCGTAAATAATCATGAACGTAGCAAATTTTCAACTTTACTATCAAAATTTTTCTACACGCAACCACAAAATACATGTCAAACATTTTCCAAAATTTTTACTTTTTCTACACCCATATTACAAGTATTCAATTCTTTTTTTTTTTTTTCATTTTATAAAAAAGTGAGTTCTCTGAGTGTTAAACAATTTGGCATAGAAAAAGTAGAAAATTTTCTACATTTCTTAAGCTCACTTTTTTTTATTAAATTCCTCACAAAAAGTTGTAAATACAAGTTTTCCTCAGGCGGGCCACCCAGAGTGATCAAGCTTTAAACATTGGTATGGTTTTCTGATATCACGTTTATAATTTGGAAATTTTTTAAAAACGCACAAATCAATAAAGCATAAATACAGATTCTGAAGGAGAATTGAATGCTGGAGCCGAATCCACTATTAGAATCTTTAAACCGGTCGAGGTTCGGCCTTAACCGCAAAGAAAAAAACATCTGCGCTTTGTTTTAATTTTTTGAAGTAAGGGTCGTTGCTGATTTGTTTTCGCAGAGTAAGTACCTACTGAGCAAGAATAAGTTTATAGGAATTATGAAATTCGTATATTTTTAGTAATAACATACCTACATTTCTATAAATGAGCTCAAAGTCAGGAATAATATCTTTGTTTTACATATTTTTTTTATTAATTTTTTAATTAACTACCGAAAGTTTTTGTTGGAATAGAAAAGGAAAACTTAGAGAAAACCGCCATAGGGTTTCTTACAGATCCATTTCAGAAGCTGCAAGTCTTCTACATCAGAGGAATATTTCTATGCATTCATCCTTACTTATGAGGATTTGTTTGGCTTCCATGTGTCTATTTTTGACACTCGAATTGTTCTCTTCGGTTTTGTTTATTTTGTATAAAAATAATTCAATTGGATTGTTGTTTTTAAGGCCTGTATCATGTATAGATAATTTGGAATTGCGTTTGGGACTTTTTGGCGACCACTTTGGCGATATGTTTCGCTTAAAAAGTTGATCATCAAATAAGACAGAAAAAAATGTCGCCTAAAAATCAAGCAGTCTAATGTACAAACAGCTGTAGGGAATGTGCATAACGAACAATGAAAGCGATCTAAGTACCTACGACAGCAGCAGCGCAGTCGAGTGAGTGAGCAACTTTGTATACAGTGCCCAAAAAATCGAATTTGGAAACTTTTTTAATTAAGCGCCTGCCCGCCAACCAACCAACTACAACCTCAAGTAGCATCAGCATACGCCCGCCACCGCCACGAGCACACGCACTCACACACACACACACAAGTATTTCCATTCGAATTTGCCTTTACTGTTGCCATTGCTCAATTCATTCAATTGCTGTTGTTGTGTGTTGTTGCTGCTATTCATTGTTGTTGGCGCTGTTACTGTTGCGGTGGTTGTTGCAGAGTAACTACCACACCAACTCCATACACAGTAGTTTGAGGGTAGGAGCAAACCATTTCAATTTCAACCCTCGTGTATGAGCCTCATTTATGAGTTGAAACGTTTGTTCACACGCTCAATCGTGTGCTTGCTTGCTCGCTCGCTCACACACATTTCATTTGTATTTATATATGGATGTATGTGTTACATTTCTTTGCTTTTAGCAACATACTTATGTAAATGTATCTGCGTATGAATGGCGGCGACGGCGGCTGACTGCTGGCTGTTGCCTGCCAGGTTCAGCGCAAATACTGAGTTGGTTGGTTGATGGGTACGTTGATGGTGATGATGATGACTGGGGGTTTTGATGGTGCTTGCCAAAATTGATTCAGTTTCAACTGAGTATCCACCGTGTAACAACGTTGTAACGGTGGTAGCGCGCATGAAAGTATGCAACAAATCGGTAGTAGTGTAGGGTTGCTTTGCTTGTGAGTGAGAAACAACATAAAAAAAAATACAAAGCAACATTTTTTAATGATAGAAAAAGGGCGCAAATATATAAAAATTAAACAATAAAAACTGCATAATAATGGAAATGTGATTCCTTGTCGTTTGGCATGCAAGAAAAACTTATTTTGGCAACAAAAAAGCAATACAATCATTTTGCAAAAGGGTTGTAAGTGTGTGAAAAAAGTACAAAGCAGGAAACAATAACGAAATATTTTTATAATTGAAAAAAAAAGATCGGAAAATAAACTGTTAAAACTGCATGTAGCTCAAAGCTAGTTTGCTCGCAAAAAAGTGTGTTTTTATAAAGTTGAAGTTCTTAGAAAACTTTTTGCAAAATTTAAATAGCAAGCACTTTGCAATTGTTTTGCCGTCGCTTGCAACATGAGCTTACCCAGCGGCGTGGATATGCAAAATCTAATGTCTCAACATCCGGTTTTAGGTGCTTTGCCACCAGCCTTTTTTCTACGCGCTGCATCTGAACGTTACCAACGAACGCCGAAATGTGCGCGTTGCCGCAATCACGGAGTGGTGGGTGTAATTTTTATTATTTTTTTATTTACTTCTTAAGTTTAAGATAGTTTTTCTCAAATACTGCTTTTTTATTGACCAAGCAAATATGGTATGGTTTTCGACAGATGAACGGAAGATCACCCCAACTCAGATGTTTTTTGAATAGTGCCCATTCTTAGCCTAAATTCAATTTATTTTCAGCTGTGATTCGCCGCGGCCGCTGTGGTGTGAAGGTAGTGTTGCCGGCCTACCACACCGAAGGTCCATGGTTCGAGCCCTGGTACAGGTAACATCGAAAGTGATTTGAAAAAAAGTTTTTCAAAACGGGGTCGCCCATCGGCAGTGGTTTGGCAAACTCTCCGAGTGTATTTCTGCCATGACAGGCTTCTCAGCAAAAATTCGTCTCCTTTGTAGATGCCGTTCGGAGTCGGCAAAAAACTGTAGGTCCCACCAATTTGTAGGGAAAATTCAAATCGGCACACCACAAATTGGAAAGAGAAGCTTAGGACATTCTTAAAATGTTCTGAGATAGGTCACCATATTCTGAAATAGGGTGATCCTTCACTCAGCCAGCGAAAGAATTCCATAAGCGTAATAATCGAGCTTTGCGGTGTTCTTTAAATGTTTGGGACATTGAGCCTATATTTATATCTGAATCTATTTAGTATTAATCATATAGTAGAAATCTTGCTTGAAGTTGGAATCTTTACGATTTTGAGTTAATAGGCTCACTAAATTAACCACAAGTAAACCAAGGTATCTAATAGATTAAAATATAAAAATTTTGTATAAACAACAAACTCTTAAAGTTGATTTCTAAAACTGCTGAGATGAGCCATTTCATGATGCCGGTAAGAGGTCGGCGATATTATCCAGCCGATAGTTATCGCTTTTAATTCAATAAATCTGCTTTTTTCGGCTTGGTACCTAGTATACATATATCTAGTGATCACAAATATCTGAAGTGTTAGACAGTGGATATTGTGATCATCGGGGCTTACTTCCCACGTACCACATAACACCCCTTTTTAATTGTTTGTATCATCGCAAAAAGTATAGTTTTAAAAACATTGAGGTATTTTTTCCGAAAAATGAGTACAACTTTTTAATATGAAAGAAAAGAGAGCTATGTTCAAATATCTGCGAATCGGGGTTCAAAACATATTTTAAATTTTATTTATTTCCAAAAATTTTTCAAGTAGAACTTTGGATTATAGTACTTATTTCATATAAGCGATGTATAGCGCGTTTCATAGCTAAAGCATACTCAGAATAGAAATGTTTTATCCCTTTATACACTATAACTTGAATTGCAATATTTTTCTATTAGAATTCTAACAGCCGGTTTCACGAAGCAATTTAAGTGAAAAATAATTGTTTTTCGCTGTCCGTTTTCACATAAAATCCAAATAAAAAATCATTTTTCATTTAAATTTCTTTCGTGAAACCGGCCGTCAGTTTAGGGTCGCATGGATCTGCATCTGCAACTTTTGAAGTATTTTATATGAGAAACCGAAAATATAGTTTTGAAGCCCATCAAATTCTAATTACAAATGCATGAGTTTCGAGATCTAAAAACCTCATTGATTTTTTTAGAATTTTTTTCTGAAGTCATCTTCTAATTTCTATACCTAGTAGCGATACGCACACAATAAATAAACGGATCGAGATATATATTGACTTATATACATATATCAAAATGTTCAGGAGGAAAAAAGAAATTGATTAAGCCATGTCCGTCCGTCCATCCGTCCGTCGTCCGTCTGTTAGCACGATAACTTGAGTAAATTTTGAGATATCTTAATGAAATTTGGTATACAGCTTCCTTGGCACTCATCTCCGAGCGCTATTTAAAATGGGAGATATCGGATATAGCCACGGCCACTTTTTATATATAGAATATTTTCGAAAATACAAAACAAGTGATTATTCAGTACATAATACTCTTATAAGGATAAAATTTGGTGTGTAAATTAATATTAAGGCAGAAAATAAATTTTTGAAGAAATTTTTCAAACTAGGCGTGGCACCGCCCACTTTTTATTAAGTCAAACTTAGAAATAATATTAATCATAAATCAAAAACTGTTCAAGATATCGAAACGAAATTTAGCACACATATTGATATTAATAGAAAGAATGTTTCGACAGAAATGGGCGAAATCGGTTAAGGTCCACGCCCACTTTTATACGAAAGATTTTGAAAAGGATCATAGATATATTTAATATGCAATAACTTTGCTTACAAAAGCTTTATATCATTTATATTTCACTTTCAAAGTGTCCGCGAGCGAAGAAAGTCGAAAAATATAAATTTTTGAAAATGGGCGTGGCCCCGCATCTTTTATAGTAGATTATTCGACAAAACCAAACTCCGGGAAAAATTGATTTACCCGAACGAAATTTAGCGAAAATGTTGAATATATAAAGGGAAATGTGTGTTGTGAAAATGGACGAACTCGGTCAAAGGCCACGCCCAGTTTTTTAACATAGTTCTGAACGCGAATATTTTTGCAACCATGCAAGCTATATCAATAAGATCTTGAACACATAATAAACTTTTTAAGCAAAACTCGACCGCAAAAAAATTTTTTGGATTTTGTGGAAGTAGGCGTGGCGCCGCCCACTTCCTAGCATAAAATTTGTGCTATTTTCAAAGGCAATGGCTTATAAGTCAATCTTGATATTCAATGAAAATTGGTCAGCTGCTTCTCAGTAGTATGTATTATGCTCCTGCCACTAAGCAAATCGGTTAACACAAGTAAACATCCGGGCAAGTTGTTAATACCCCACTGCAATAACGAAATTATATGCCTAGTTTGATTATCATACCATTAATGAACATGAAAGGTTTGTAAATATGAGAAGAAGAAGAGATGGGCTTATCAATAAGTGAACTGAAATAATAAGGACGATGAGCTGAGTCGATTTAGCAATGTCCGTCTCTCCGTCTGTCTGTCTATTTGAACGCAAATTTTTTAAACATAAAATGTGCATGTATTGGTATTTTGAAAAAATGTGGTTAGCAGTTGTTGCTGTTGGTAGCTATTTATATACAAATAAATGAATGGCGGCCGCCGTGGTGTGGCGGTAGTGTTGCCGGCCTACCCCACCGAAGGTCCAAGGTTTGAGTCCTGGGACAGGTAACATCTAAAGTGGTTTGAAAACGTTTTTCAAAACAGTGTCGCCGCTCGGCAGTGGTTTGGCAAACTCTTCGAGTGTCTTTCTGCCATGGAAAGCTTCTCAGCAAAAATTAATCTCCTTTGTAGATGCCGTTCGAAGTCGGCAAAAATTTGTAGGTGCCGCCAATTTGTAGAAAAAAATCAAAACGGCACATAAGAAATTGGAAGGGAAGCTCGGCGCAAAAATCTCTTAGGAGGTTAATGATGATATGTATATCGTGTATGTGTATATATTTTATATCGCGCCCTACATCTATATTTTTTTAAATTAATTTACCCCTCAAAACTCATAACAGAAGTGTTTTTATTGAAAACAATAAGCTGCCTTTATAATACGAACTGAAAGGTATTAAGATAGAATTGCGTGATTTGGCAAACCGGTTTCAATCAGCACAGAACTTATGTAAAGACAAATGTTGTGTCCAAATATTAAATTGTCTTAAACTACATCACTGTCCATAACACAAAAGTGCGCCTAAAAGCATGCAACTTTTAGTACTGCAGTAATTTAAGAGTTATGCTAAGCATACCCGAGCCATTCAACTATATATTGCATTCTTTATGCCCCACTGGTATCACATCTGTTTACCGGACTTGATTGGTGAATCCAACTAAAATGGTTTTGCTGTTTTTAAAGGAAACTTAGTAGACCCTTTCAAAGTACCAATTACTGCCTTACCACATCCCTTAATTTATGCAGAGATCTTTTTTTTTAAAAACAGCACAATAATTTCTTTAATAATATTTTCTGGTTGTTAATTTATTTAAACTTATTTTAAAGTATGTATGTATTTCATTTGTAGTACGGAACAAAGCCTTGATTTGTACTACAGTCTCAAATTTTGTAGCATACATCTAGGAGCTTTGATAAGATAAACACATTGCGTCTGCTATATAGTTAAGAACAGTAAATAATATAATCTTGGAATAAACAAAATAAAGCGGTTTCTAATGCAGATGGGACTTAATTTATACCTAATAGTGATGCCAATCCCGGTATCCCAGATTAGGTACTTTTTAATTCCCGATAATTATGCAATCCCGTGATTTCTTTAGTACAAGGTGGCGCAAAAGTAAGCTTCCGATGTTCAGCATATCGGTTGTGGCACGTGCAGTGTGTGCTGTTGCACCGTCTTGTTGGAACCACATGTTTTCCAATCCCAATTCATCAAGTTGCGGCAAAAAGAACTCGTTGATCATTGCTCTGTAGCGCTCACCATTCACAGTAACCGTTTGGCCCCGACCGATTATTGGTCAAATAAATAGTCAGCAATATTCATTGTTTATTAACGTGTATTTCGCATGTGTTTACTACACAAATGTCAAAACAGAACTGACTTTAGGGGTCAATCGCAAAATTTATAGCATTTTCTGATAGGAGGATTACTTTTGCGCCACCTTGTAGAATTCCTGATTTTTGGTATTTCCAATATGTTAATTTTTTTGTTGATTTGTAATATTTTTGAATGGAGCCGTTGTCATATATTGTAAACTCAAAAATTTTTTTTTTAGTGATTTTATAATGAATCTTAATAATCGGCTGAGTTGAAGAATGATCAAATTTAGCGATATTTTGGCCATAATATATCTTAATAATGCTTACCAAATAATCAGATAATTCATAGCTTAATATTCATACCTCATATTTAATTATTAAATTTCTCTCCACAGGTCAGCGCACTCAAAGGACACAAACGTTATTGCCGTTGGCGGGATTGTGTTTGTGCGAAATGCACATTGATTGCGGAACGACAACGTGTTATGGCCGCACAGGTACGCATTAAGGTCGATTCACAACTAACAGCACGGAACGATGCGTTACAATACTTTAGAAACTGCTATCAAGTAAATGAAACGTAAAAAAAAAAAAAAATATTCGCACTCAGTGGCAGTGGAGTACAATCGAAGCATGCAAAAAAGCAAACAACAACTAAAGATAAATTAAATTGAATTAATTTAAAGAAAATCAAAGTAGTAGTTGAATAGTACAAAAAAGACAATAAATTTCTTAATTACTCTGACATAGACGGTTTCTTTGGTACAGTAGTGTAGTTAGATATCCACGTATGAGTGCAAAATCACCCTTTTTCAAATTCTAAAATAGGGTTTTAAAAAAATATTTTGAAATGTGGTACACTAAAACAACACACCAACAATATTTGCTGGCAAATATGGTGGGAATTTAACTTAAAAAGGCATTTGAAATTGTTGCATATTTTAAGGGTCTTAAAGTTTTTGGACTGTCCGGCCTTTGAATGGAGAGTAGCTTAATATATAGTTTGTTTCGGAAAAAAAGGTAAAATTAAGTTTTTTAAGATATAAAATATACAGTTGTGTTCAATATAATAGTAGTGAAATTAAAATGGATATCATTCGTCGAAATAAGAAGAAGCTGTGATTTAAATAATTTTCATTTAATATATAGCGAATTCTATGCTAGATGCCACATAAAAAGAAATTTTAAAGTTTACACAAAGTTCAGAAAAGTTACTTAACCCAAAAAAATTCTATCAAAATTTCATTAGTTTTGGCAGAATTTTTAGAATATTTGTATGTGCAAGTAAAAGTTAAAGAAATTCTGGCAAAAAATTTTGCAGATTTTGATAGCCATTTTTTAAGTTTAATTGACTTTGTGTAAACTTTCTTTTAATGTGGGTTCTGTTATATTTAGAATTCGCTATATTTTAAATGAAAATTATTAAAATACAATTTCACTACTATTATATTGAACACAGCTGTATGTGAATTTAAACCTTTGAGACATTCTAGCGAACTTATATAGGTCAAAAGCCTTTACAGGGCTGTTTCTTAAACCGTCTAAACGATTTTGACCTTCCAACAGAACGCGCCACCTGACTCTATCCTTTGCCAGCTGACGCCAATTAGAAACGCGAAGGGATCGCAGATCATTCTTTACTTGGCCTTTCCAACGGAGTAGGGGCCTTCCTCTTTCTACTTCTATAGCTGGGTTATAACAAAAATAACTTCCAGACCAGAACATATTCTTCCATTCGCATTGCATGGCCATGCTGCGTTTCAATTTGTTGAACTATATCGATGTCTGCATAGAGCTTACACAACTCATCCTTAAGTCTTCTTCGGTAAACACATTCGTCATAGCGTAGAGGCCCATAAATCCTTCGAAGAACCTTTCTATCGAATAGATATCGATTAGGCGAAATTTATTTGGCAATATTCGAGTCATACTGGAGAAACATAGTATTCTTATGAAATTGGGAAATAATTCACAAATCAAAGTAGTTATCCAATCGCATCCTCTAATTAGGGGTTGATTATGTAAGTCAACTGACACTTTGCCTCGCAGTCACGCACATCCACCTTCACCCATATGTAATACCAAACAAATTCAAATAGCAACTCCCATTTACTGACAGTCGCTGAAGAGAGTGAACGCCTTTATTTATAGGAATTTTCCTTTAACGGAAAAGAAGTGACTCGTTATTTCGCATTGCGTTTTACATAATGAGCCCGTTGGACTCAATGTGAATATAATTTTCATTAGTCTTCTAAGCTTTCTCGAGTCGATTACCAGTGTAGTTCTCTAACATGCTAGTTACCCATTATGATAGGCAAAATTTCTGAAGCGTCTCTTCAACGCTTTCTTAATTGATGTTTGGGTTTTTGTAATATTTTTTTATGACTAGCAATATTCTTAGAAAAATATTTTGGTATCTCTTTTTTGTGGGTCTGCTAAAATATCGATTTTTGTATCAAAGTATCCAGCATTCGGTTTCTTATACTGCTATCGATTTTTCTTTGATTTGATATCGATATTAAAGTCTTAAATTCGCTTTTTTTAAAAGATTTATATTTTTAATTGAAATATGCATTTAACTATTTATGATATATTGCATTTTAAAGATAATTTCCGACATTTAAAAGAAAAAATATCGAAAGTACTTTTGATGCTTAACTATGAAAGCCGAGATCTCTATAAAAGTAAACAAAAATAGATAAGTGATAATTATTGCTACATGGGTAATCTCTTGGTTAGTGCCACGCCCCTTCAAGCAGTATTTGTTTTTATTTATTAATTTTCAGGATAGGGAGAAGGTAAATAAAAGTTTCAGAGCTTAATATTTATTTTAATAGGTCAATTATTGCTAGTTAGATATTTTTTTGAACTGATCTCCTACTTTGGAAATTTTTCAAAAACACAAAAAATTTCTAAATACAAATTCAATGAATGTTTTTTTTTGCCTTTTCTTATATCAATTTAAATATCTCATTTTATAAATAGTACCAAATTCCGCTCTTATAGTTAAGCTCGATGAAAGCTGCGTTTAGACAACGATTTGTGTTGAATCAACCTCAATGGTCGTTCAAAGGTTAAATTTAATATCCAATTGTTGTGTTTTTGCTATAAATTCGTCAAGCGTGAATTTATTAAAATAAAGAAATGCCAGAAAAATTTGCGAAAAGTAAAAACGTGGTGTTCCGCACCGTTCTCTGCCCTGCCTATGGGTGTGAATCTCTATATATCATTTTGAACGCTATTAACCCCTTTTTCACACAATTTAATTAGAATTTTTTTTTTTAAACATAATTTTTCAAATCCCTGCTCACAAAACGAAATTAGCATTTACGATTTGCTTATCAATATCATATCTTTGCACTTCCAGGTTGCACTGCGTCGCCAACAAGCTCAAGAAGAGAATGAAGCACGCGAACTGGGCCTACTTTATACCAACGTGCCACCTGGGCAACAAAATGGCATTGACGGTGGTGGTGGCGGCGGCGGTGGTGGTGTTCCATCAAATACGCACAGTCCCGCACCAACAATGACAAATAGCGGCGCCTTCCATCCCGGCATTCCATCACCGCCTAGCGATGGCTTGGACACCAGCAATAGTCAACGTATGCAATACAATGGCAATGAATCCGATACGGATGTACGTATGCGTTCCTCGGAACGGCTCTCAATGGGTTATTCGCCAGATCGTAGCACCGAAGTGGAGAGTCCAGGTGAGTTAAGAGACGTGTTGAAAAAATGGCAAAAGTTGAAGTTGTTGTGAAAAGACAGATTAAGTGGCGCGTAAAGAGTTTGGGCTGAAGTCACAAGCAAATGTGCTCGTACCGCTTCACTGGTGTAAATGGTGTGCAATGTTGCACATTTTGAGACACTTTTTTCGTGTTGCTGCTATTGTTGTACTTAAGCGGTGAAGTGTGTTTGCTCGCACTTTTGCGACTTCCGCACAAGAACACCGTTAAGAGCGTGGAAAAATTACAGCAAAACGTTTATTTAAATAAAGAAAACGCTTAAGTTGACGGAAGTGCAGGTCGGCGGCGTTGAGTGTTTAGTCGAGTGGGTGGACATGTGTGGTGCGGTGTGATGTGGGCGTGTGTGTTTTTGCTTTGTATACCATTGCAAATATGAGGGTAATGTAACACAATTTGTTTATCAAATGGAGAAGCGCTTATAATTTTTGTAAAAATCATCGAAGAAATTTTTTGCCCCACTTTGCACGCTGCTCTTCCATCAAACTCCCGTGAAGATTGAAACGAGAAAGCGGATTTTTTACATGTATAAAATTGTAACAGGCCGATGTGTGAGCATTATAGATATTAGAAAAAAATCCATAAAGGGATTTTGAGTAGAGTAGAAAATCTTTTGATAGTTCTGCCTGTCTGTCTGTATGTTTGTTCGTGCATCACTAAAAAGCCGCTGTCTAGAATTGAATACGATTATCACCGATCTCTTGCTAGATGTTAAACTTAAAGCTTAGGAATCATTTTACCGCACGAAAATATGTTATTTCCGCCGTAGACCATCCTATAAATGGCAATAAAAGTTGGCTTAAAATATTTGCAAACAAATAAAGAACTTGTACCAAGCCGGAACAATTTTTTTTATTTCTGCCTGTCTGTCTATATGTATATTTTTACGCACATCTCTTAATAACTACACCACGGAATGCAATAGTTTCTTTCCCGATATAGTGCGGGAGGAATCGCAATAAGTTTAAATTTAAGTGAGTGTCGGCAGACGGTAAGATGATGAATGGACTAAATGCCAATCATCGCAACATCCAACCTGTAGCCTCTCTGCAAAAAAAAAGCGATTAGTCTAGGATTAATCCGGGATGAGTCGGAAAGGAGCATGCGACCAATGCCAGTTGTGATCTCTTTGTGTGGATTGAAGTGATCCCTTGTCCTATGAACAGACTAATTGGTCCCTTTCATGACCAAAAGGGTAGTGTCGAACAAGTTTTTTTCAACACCTAAAAGTAGGCTGCAGAAATTTAAATCAATTGTAGCCCACTCCAGACGAAAGGTATTGACTCCGGATCATTCTCTTTAGAGATCAGTCGCACGATATTTTGCAGGGCTAGTTTCAGAACAGGTATAGAGAAGACTTGAAAGTATGTTGAGATCGTCGTGAGCCCAACCGGCCAGAGATGATGGGGCTCTACTATCAAATAGGCAGATTATACTTAACAAAATATGGGGAAGGTAATGTTAGCCCAGAACATTCCCTTTGCCTTACTATGGGTTTATGCAAGACTAAGATTTATCGTTTTCAAGTCAGATATATTTCGACTTTTACATTTAATAAGTTTTTGTGGCAGATTGACTCTCTCCTCTAGCCATTTCCATATCGTTTTAATCCCTTCCAATGCCTTAAGAGGATGGGCAAATGATGCTGAGTGATTGGTAAACAAGGTTTTCTGGCCCATCACAATTAAAAGCCAATAGTCCACTTAGGCTTAAAGCAGTAGGAAGGTGTCGAAAACGATCCAGATGTATACCACATTTCAGTCCACATTCCAATAGATCAATACTAAGTAGCTAATCAAGCTGAAGAAAATTTATACAAAATTCGAATATCGTGCTGTTACGCTCAAGCTGGAAGTTATGCCAGAGTAACGCGGGCCTTACTGTGTACGGCTATCAAAAAACTAGATAAATCTCTTTGTTGTGAGCATGAGGGTTTCTGATATAAATGCTAAATGCTGGATCATCTCTACATTTCTCTTCTATGACTACCTGAACGAAAATAGGTGATGAGATGGGCAGGGTTCCGAAATAGGCATGTAGGAGGCGGACACCCTCGTTAGACCACAATTATGAAGTATCTTTAAGAGGATCGAGGAGCGCACTTTTAAGACAACGAATTTACTATGAACTTACCAGCAGGATTGCGCAATGTCAAAGTTCATATGGGCATGTTAAGATAGAAAAAGGACTAGCTTCCTTCTCAAACTAAACAGTACTTAAAAGTGTCATCATAGGACTTTGTGCCATCGCACCAATGTTGCGACGATAGCATATACCAACAAGTTCCTTATGCAAAAGCTCCTAGGACGAGGAGGAGGACGAGTCGGTTTACCACTTTCCCAAGACTGCAGACAAGGTGACTCAGATTTCTGGGTGCTCGCATTTTTGACAGTCTGGCCGAGATGAGGAAAGTGGATTAAGATCATATGGGAGAGAAAGTGGTTTAAAAAGGAGTAAGTGGGATATCCCATGCGCGCTCTTTTACCTTAACCTAACCTACCGTGGCGACTATGATATGCTACTGATA
Source organism: Merzomyia westermanni (assembly GCA_949987695.1). Classification (NCBI taxonomy): domain Eukaryota; kingdom Metazoa; phylum Arthropoda; class Insecta; order Diptera; family Tephritidae; genus Merzomyia; species Merzomyia westermanni. Next base: position 190,503,434 of record OX465288.1, read on the forward strand.
ATGTTTTTTCTTTTTTTTAATAATAACTCAAATTTTACCTTTAGTGAAACCATGTGCCCAATAGCACTCATTGTAATTTTTATTGGAGTTAAGCTTTCATTAGAATTGACCTTTTTTTTTTGAGGACAAACACCAGAAACACAATCATTCACGCTTACATCTAAGCCATGAACTTTTTTGTGATTTTACTGCTTCTAAATGAAATGGATTGGAAATGGAATTAAATTGGATTTGAATGGAAACTCGCTAGATTTTCCATTAATGCTAATGTAGGCAAATCTCAAAGAAATATAAGTTTAAGTGTTGATGCAGATTTAGTTCCATTGAAAATAAATTTAAGAGATAATCAAAGTGAATCTCCATTCAACTTCAACATTGAATGATGATGAACTAGGAGTTTGAGTAAAATAAAAAGCTGAGTGAACATGCAAATTAAGTTCCATTCAGAAACCAAATGTCAGTGGTTACTGAAATGGAATTTAACCATCAGTTAACTTTGAGTTAGTAAAGTGGATTCAAAATGTTAGTGTAACTTGCGCATTTCTTCACATATAATAAAATTAATAGGAGGATCATTATTAAGAAGGTATCATTATTATGCCAATAGAATCCAAAGCAACAGCTTTGAGCATTTTTGTCTGCCTGTCTATATGTTTGGGCGCTTATCATTGAAAAGCAGTTGAATAGAATTGAATGCAACTTTCACCGTGGCATTGCTAGACGTCTAATGTAAAATTAGGGATATCCCTTATTTCGATAACTAAACTGGTTTTGGAGTTATCGATCAATATGTGGACTAGGGTGACTAAAAATGTATTAGTACAATATGTGTATCAAACGAAAGGTGCTAATGAGTGCTGCTATAAGCGATGAGATGAAGTTCCATGTATCAATTAGTTTGGCAGATGTAATGATTAAATCTTAGTCAGTCTATTACAAGTACGAGCCTTGGTCGAGTTTTCTAGTCTGCTATAATATTCAATCTTTTGGTTTTTTTTTTCAACTAAACCATCGTTATTCTGCATAGCTCGAAAACTGCCCCTCCATTATTTCGTCATTTAACTATTTGACATTATTGGAGTATTATTTAACATTCATAAACATAAGTAAACAAAAGCAGAACATTTTGTAAGTTCAAACAAAAAATACTGGCATCTACACCTGCCAATAATCATCAGTCAATTGTACTCAGCGGCTCGTAGCGACTTAATTAAATTACACATCCCTCATATTTCATCAACAAGTCACAAAAATATCGATTGATTCAAAACAAAGCAGTCGTAAGGAGCTACAAAAAATAGGAAGATATCAAATAACTGTTTGCTATTTTTCCAATGCTCTGCGCGTTTCCAAGCGACCAACACCTGCCTCCTTTTTAGCAAGATTTTTATTTTTTTATTTATCTAACCTTTCGTTGTAGTTACATTTATGGGTATGCTTGTGTGTCTGCTGCTTTTCCCAACATCCCCACACCGATTTAAATGTTTGCAGTTCCCGTGATTAAATTTTTTTCTTGTACAAAATACATATATACATACATATTATGCAGTTTCCATACAAGGGAGTTTTATTTTCGGGTCAAATATTTTTTTTTTTTGCTTTCTCAGACTTGGAAAGCTGTTTACACTGCACAACCCCCCAGATTCTCTCAGACTCACCACTGTATTTATCCGATAGAAGACACAGTATAGATCATTTTTGCTGAACATACTTATAGTCCAGCAAGTCTTAGTTCTTTTTTAGATACACGCTGCAAAAAATTGTGAGAGTGATCTCTGAAGAGAGTGATCTGGGATCAATACCTTTCGTCTACAGTGCGCTACAATTGATCCCAAATATTCCGTTATAGGCGATTTCAATTTCTGTAACCGTACCCGTAGGTCATGAAAGGGACCGATTAGTCTCTTCATAGAACATGTTAAGGGATTGGACTGGAAGCTCTAGATGAATTTTTTGCAAACATTTACCATTTTGTAAAAATGATACAACATTGCCAATCGTTAACCAGCGCTTTTTTCGACTTTAAGACGTCTCACGATCTTTTTGCTGTACTCGACCGCCGAAGAAATATTGTATGGCTTAGCTCTCATGAGAGTTCACAGAAGGTTCGAACTGTACACCGAATAAGTGATAAATGAAATTGTTCAAAAATTTAGATGTCTTAACTTTATTATAGGACTAGAAAACCGGACCACGCTTGACTGCGTCTTAGAACTTCTAATAGAATTACTTCGATTTTAATCATTATATCTCCGAAACAAATTGACATATGGAGCTTTTTCACATCACTTACTGCAGCACTCATTATCACCTTTCGTTTGATACCCATATTGTACTCGCACATTTTGGGCCACCCTGGTCCACATATTGATCAATAACTCGAAAACCGGTCTAGTTCTCGGAATAAAGGATATCTTAAACTTTAAATTAGACGTCTAGTAATGGAATGGTGAATGTTGCGTTGAATTCTATTAAACAGCTTTTCAGTGATAAGCGTCTAAACATATAGACAGACAAACATAAATTCTAAAAAACTGTTGCTTTTGATTCTATTGACTCAACAATAATCAAGCCAATAAATTTTTCTTGAATATCTGCAATGTGCAGACCGTGACCTCTTACAATTTTATTATATGTAAATATAAAGAAAAAAATTATTCCCCAAAAATGAAACACCCTAATGCTATACACATCAATTGGATACTTTCTTTTGCAAACAAGTAGGGCATCAATGAACATATTTATACAATATATTTTTTTAATTCAATTGTTTGTTTATTTTTACCTTCATGATATCAAATGTCTGTTGAACAAATACTCTCAGAATTGTACGGATATACATACATAGTTAGATATGAAATTTCGAATTGTTGGGGTTTCACAGTATGAGGGTGTATATCTATACTTAATTCTTACAGTTTATGCAAATTGACTTAGGTAAGTGGGGATTGTGATTTGGAAGTTTGCAATAACATATTGTAATTTGAGTAGGAGAAATTTCAAACAAAATTGTAAGTATGCTTATAGTAATTGTAAGTATAGATATAGAATGAATGGCATCGATTTGAAACTCGTTCCAAGTATTTTTCATAAAAAATTAAGCAGCGTATAATATGGACGAAAAAGGCTCGATACACAAAATGTCGATAGCCATATTAGAAGATGAGAGCGTTTTCTAAGCAGAAACAGTAATAGAAAATTCATAAAATGCATGCAGAAAGATGTAGGTCACAGGCCAGGGACCCTGTGTAGTTGCGCATCATAAAGAAGTTTGTAAAAGTTTCAAAAATTTTGAAACAAATCTAGTTTTGTAGCGCACCAAATCTTCGTATTTGGTGTAAACAGACGCGATCACCATTCCGAAAAGGTTCTGAAGTGATTCCGAAAACAATCTCTAATTGCTCCTGAAAAGACCTTAAAATGGTCACAAAAAGGCCAGAAAATAGTGCCGAAATGATTCTCAAATGCTCCCGAAAAAAGCTCGTAAAAGTCCCGAAAACGACACCGCAATGAAGAATCATTACAGATTCCGAAATGATGCACAAAAAGCCCTGAAATTATACCATAAAAGCCCCGAAAGCAATTCCGAATTGAAAAAGTTAAGAAAACAGTCCCTAAATGATCTCTAAAACTTCGAGAAATATTCCCGAAAAGTCCCGGAACTATCCCAAAATTAATCCCGCAAGAGTCCTGAAATGATCCCGAACCCAATCGTCTAAGAGTCCCGAAATAGTTTAATGACCCGGAAAACCATCCCGAAATGACCCGAATCCTTGTCTAATTCTGCTACGAAGAGCTACATATTTACTAAATTCTACTACAATAATCTGCTACAATTTTGTGATTGTGTTGCATCAAAAAAATATAGATCTACTCAAGAAAAACTGCAAATTTCACTCTTAATCAAAACTTTGCATCGCCGCCTAAGAAGTTAACTTCAAAAATATTTCCAATATTTCCAGCAATACAACGGTAAAGAAACCATTAAATTATATGTAGTAGTTGTCTAGGGACTGGCATACAGATAGACAAGCAGAGAAATATGCTAAATATGCTTATGCTAAACTTTTGGTTGGACATCTAGAAACACATCGGTGAAAGTTGCATTGGATTTTATACAGCAGGTTTTGAGTGACGCTCGAACAAACATGCTGACAGACAGACAATAATTTTTAAAAACTGTTGTGTTGCCCTCTATTACCCTAATATAGACCCCGCATGCATTTTTCTTTAATATCTCTACATATAACAAAATTTTAAGTGGTATATTTAAAAAAAATTTATAGTAGGGATCTTGATTGAGTCAATAGAACCTAAAGCAAGAGTTTTTAGAGTTTTTGTCTGTCGGTCTATCTGTATGTGAGCTCATCACTCAAAAACTGCTTAATGGAATTGAATAGAACTTTCACCGTTGTATTGCTGGATGTCTTAATTAAAGTACTCTTTTATCGATAACTTAATCAGTTTCGGAGTTATCTACCCATATGTGGACCAAGGCGACCCCAAGTATGTTAGGACAATATGGGCATCAAACAAAAGGTGCTGATGAGCGCTAAAAACCGTTGTAATTAAGTTCCATAACTCAATTGGTTTCCGAGATATAATGATTAAAATCAGACTCAGTATATTCAAAGCTCTGAGACGCGTGGCCGGGTTTTCTTGTCTGTAATATACAGACATCAGCTTGTTACAATTTGATTTAAAATTTTGCCTAACTATGCTGAGCTTTGATTTGCCTTAATCCAACTCAATGCTCATATTTTACCCAAGACACTAATTTTACTTTTTCTGTTTTTTTCTTTCTTCCCAACAGGTTCAAAACGCGCACGCCTCTCCAACGAAACCGATCAAGATACTGGTTCCGAATCCTCACCCAGCAGTCCACGCATGAAGTCACGTGGCTACAATGATGTCGGCAATCATTCACCTTCACGCACCGGCCCACCAAGCTCGCCGGAATCTGATCTAGATGTAGACTCCGCACCAGATGAAGCCACACCTGAAAATCTCAGCTTGAAGAAAGAAGATTCCACATCACCGCCTAACACTCCCACTGATAATTTACATTTGTTACGCACATTCAATAATGGCGCCGCCCAAGGCTTCATTCCATATCATCACACGCAGTTTCTTGCTGCTGCCATGCCTGCTGCTGCCGCTGCTGCTGTTGGTGTACATTCACATAATCAACATTCACCACATGCACAACATCATCAGCAACAGCATCAACATCATGCACAACAACAACAGCATCAGCATCAACAGCAACAACAACATCAACAACAACAACAGCAGCAACATGCACTGCCACTAGCGATGGCCCAACAACAAATGCAAGCTGCCGTACAACCACAACAGCGTTCACCAGTCGATGTCCTATTACGTGTATTTCCCAATCGACGACGCAGCGATGTTGAGCAATTGTTGGCGCGTTATCGCGGTGATGTCCTACAAGCCATGGAAGCAATGCTCTCCGGTGAAGATATGACACAAGCGCTCGCTTCAGCTGCAGTAGCAGCTGCTGCCGCATCAGCAGCGTCATCACCACCAAACGTGCCGCCTTCACCACCATTTCAACTGAAGTCAGCCTTTTCGCCTTTGGTTCCACCAGCCACGGTTTTCGGTTCACCAACGCATCGTTACCCGCCATTTATGCAAGCGCATGCGAAGCGTTTTCTGGCTGGTCCGTATGGCGGCACTGCCTACTTGCCAGGCGTATTGCCGCCTGATGTGATCGATCAAGCGGAGTCGAATGGTGGCACATCGATGGATCGCAATAGTAATGCCGGTGATTCGCAGGATTGAAGCAATTGGTGGCGAGCTAGTTTAGTGTGTACATAAACTTTTGTAAATAGCGGTAGAAACTAAAATAGGCAGCAAAGCCTTATAATCCATTTTAGCCAGTGCTCACATATAGACCACGGGTGTATTTTACTGAAAACTCATGTTTTAATTTAGTTGTAGAGTTGGTTTAGTTTGTATTATTTTAGTTGTAAATATTCGTATCGCAGACAAAACGTTAATCACTAGTTCAAATAATAATTCATTGCTTACTTAAGTGAAAACTATATAGATTATATCCAGGAACATTTATGATGCTTAATACTCGTAAGTCGAGTGCAGTAATTGTAATTAGTTCTAACTAATTGTAAGTGAAATTATTATCTACTGTAAAACTAAAAGTACTGTGTTAACTCATATAATAAATAAAATAAAAATTAAATATAAAAATTTACTGCTTTTCATTTTCATTCGAAAAGAGTTTAAACAGCACTTAGCCCTGATCAACCACCAAAAAGAACATGGTGTTTCCCGTTAACTGAATACTCGTTTCGTAAAATTGTTTATTAGGTTACGTTTTATACGTGAACGTACTCAAATAGTTGTCATAATAAAAAAATTTTATTCGATAGCAAAATTGCTTTGAAAAGAAATTAAAATAATATTTTTAGCACAAAAACAAAGTGAGCCTGCAGTGTCTTCTAAGAATACCTGTTAAAATTCTAAAGCGAGTTGTGTTATGACCCACAAGAGCAACTTTGGCTGTCTTAAACCTGGCGTATTGTGCCAGTGTATATCTTTTCCCCTTTCTCGTCCCTCCTCAGACCTTCTCTCGTTAGTTGTGGACCAACTGGTAGCAGCGACTCGAGGAAAATTTGTATTATTGTCGCTGGGTTTCTCGGTACGCTATTCGCCTGATCATTTCCTTCAAACCTCTATGACCAGAAACCCAGGCAAGCTGTACACTACTGCGGGCTCCCAGGTGTTTCAGGTGATGCCACTATAAAGTAGTCCTCTGATCAAGGAACAATCTTGGCTCCTTCTGTCTTGGAAGGTATTTTTTTATGTGTAGAAGTTGAACAGTGTAGGGGATAGAGAATTTGTTTGAGGGTAAAACTTCGACCTCAGGCATATAGTGCTGTCTTCTCTTCACAACACTTCATCCAGGCACAAATCCTTTAGAAAGTTAGAAGTTTTCTCGGGATAAGAGATCGTATTTGGTCATGCTCTGGCCAAGGTAAGCCAAGATGCTTCCTCTGTTCCAGTAGTTAGCATCGCACTCGAAAAGAATGGCCTCAAAGATCTCATTCGCCATGCGACAAAACCAACATAGGCTGCAGTTTTTTAGGCAGGGAAGCTACTTTCTGGTGGAAAGCAGGAGTCTTCAGTCCCTGATGAGGTGCCAACCTCATTTTCTTTCTATACTTTCCCTTCATGTGCTGCTTCAGGGGCGGCAATTAATCTACTCGATGCAGGGTCTCTTCCAAACGAAACTGTACCTATAGTTTAGCCTAAAACCAGCCTACGTATCCCGTTGTATGGGCCTTCGTTGATATTTAAGTTTAGATGAAGACCCGTATCCTCAACCCTTCTATTGATAATATGCCACATCTAAGTGCTCGGAGCTTCGACAACTCGGACTATCGACCACGAGGTATATCTTTCACTTCTCTTGTGCACAAGATAGTGCCAACCCAATGAATCAAGCTCGGTACCACACTCGCAAATCCGTCCTCCGCTTCTCCGGCCAGACAGCTATTTTATAATCCTCTTCACATATCTATAGAGTTGTTTGATAGAGTATCCCTGTTTGACTCTAACAATGAGAATAGGTAAGATGGTGCGTTTGCTATATTTTTGAGCTGGGCATCATCTCATGTGTAATGTGATCGCTCGTCCGCATTCCAGCAAAGTATAGGTGTTTCGTCATTGTACCGTTGTTGAGTCAGTACTTACAGCTCTTTCGCCCGCAGGTGGATGCGGTCCTTGTCTCCTTAGGTGAAATGGGCCAAGCCTGCTTGCAAGGCGGTTGCAGGTTGATTGAAACACGCGCGCTTTTTCCACTGTCTTGCTCTTTCTCAGATAGCGAAAGTAACACTTTGCAGCAGAGGACTCGACATATCTCTACTCCGTCGTCCAAAAACGATCTAGGGTGATGTTGGGCAGGATTCCTCACTATCACTATCTTTCCCGGATCGGGCGAGTACCCGGTCGCAGTCGTCTCTGCGCCATTTTCTGTCATCCCGCCGTGTATAGCACGTATTAGTCCGAGTTTCTATCATCAAATTCTTCACCGTTTGCTTCATTTTCCGGTGTTTGCCATACGTTACATGCTCTTTGAAGAGCGTAGCTTCTTTTTCTGAGTAGTCAATTGAGAAGTCAAGTCGTCTGTCGGGGAACGAAAATAAAACTCTATAAGTAACTTATCGCACCCGTCCTGCAAAATGGTGCAGAAGCGTGGACACTAACAACATCTGAAAAGTTCTTAAAAATATTTTTGGACCTCTACGAGTTGGCAACGGCAATAACCGAACAAGATTTAAAGTATAACTTTATGAGCTTTACGTAAACGCCGACATAGTTCAGCGAATTAAAACCCAGCGGCTTCGCTGGCTAGGTCACGTTGTGCGAATGAACGAAGATGTTCCGGCCAAAAAGGTATTCTTATCGGCACCCGGCAGTGGAACCAGAGGCTCCAATTTACGCCAGTTGGCGCAACGAAGAAACGACTAGGGAGCTATGTTGGACGGTCAAAATCGCCAATCCGGTTAGAAGCGGGGTGGGGGGTTTCAGCTCCGAAAGCAAAATTATGAACCCTTTTGGATATATGATTTTAAATTTGAGTTTATTCCACTAGAATTACTAGGTATGAGTTTTTTCATTTGCAACAACAATTTGCCTGTAGAGGGTTAAAGTAAGATATCCAAGCACAAACCAATAGGTAGTATTAATTTGATTGCAAGGCCCATGTGTCATATTTGACACTCTTCTTGTTCCTTTCATCAAAAACAATCAAAAACTTTTTGACTTTTACCAATAAACGGTCAATAAGTTGAAATTCACACCAATAATTATTATCTTGATAAATATCACACCCACATACAAAAGGGCGCATGGCCGAACGCCACAATATATGTAAGGGTATATGTATATAAATTTATCTATAGACTATAATGAAACAGAAAAGACACACGATCGGGATTAAAGGATATTCAATTTGTCAACTAACTTGATGAAAAAAAAACAAATAGTTTCTGTAATAACAATTCCAAAAGCAAAGCAATAATAACAAAAACTATTGAGGATATGCTGCTGAATGAGAAAATGATGGGACAGTTACGGTGTGAACTTTGTGAAAATTATTAAAACAATCAACGACTCATTGCCGAAACTCACAGACAGATATGACGCCAAATTTATATATGTATTTTTGTATGTGCATATCGTTACCCTGCAGGAACTCATTGTCCACCTTGCAGTGAAGCACCAAACTATAATAAAATAAAATAAAATATTCATGAAACGAGCTCAAGGCCAAGAATAATAATTTTTCACTTTTTGAGTTTTTATGAAAATTATTATTGTTTTTATTTTTTTAATAATCATTTTTAATTAATTATTAAAAGTTTTTTTTATTGAATAGAGTAGGAAAAATGTTTAGAGACAACTGCCATAGCTTTTCTTATAGATCCATTTCGGAAGCTGCTAGACTTCACTCATTAGAGAAATTTTGGCACGCATTGCTACAAGCAAACAATACGCTGGTTTTGATGTCACCTAAACTCCTAGTTCTATTCTTCTTTACCATATGCATGAACAAACCCCGCCATCTGGCAGTTAGTTGTGTGATCATGATGGATTTTTTGACAGATCTGTTTTATCAGCAGAACTGCCTTACCGTGTACTCTCGGTTTTTTTATTATTGCTTTTTTATACCAACAATATTTGTTGATTTACGGCCTGTATATTTTCAAGTATTCATGAAACGAGCTCAAGGCCAAGAATAATAATTTTTCACTTTTTGAGTTTTTATGCAAATTATTATTGTTTTTATTTTTTTAATAATCATTTTTAATTAATTATTAAAAGTTTTTTTTTATTGAATAGAGTAGGAAGTTTAGGTGACATCAAAACCAGCATATTGTTTGCTTAATGGTTAGCAATGCATGCCAAAATTTCTCTGATGAGTGAAGTCTAGCAGCTTCCGAAATGGATCTATAAGAAAAGCTATGGCAGTTGTCTCTAAACATTTTTCCTACTCTATTCAATAAAAAAAAAAATTTTAATAATTAATTAAAAATGATTATAAAAAAATAAAAACAATAATAATTTTCATAAAAACTCAAAAAGTGAAAAATTATTATTCTTGGCCTTGAGCTCGTTTCATGAATACTTGAAAATATAAAGGCCTTAAATCAACAAATATTGTTGGTATAAAAAACCAATAATAAAATAAAATAAAATAAAATAAAATAAAATAAAATAAAATAAAATAAAATAAAGTAAAATAAAATAAAATAAAGTAAAATAAAATAAAATAAAATAAAATAAAATAAAATAAACTAAAATAAAATAAAATAAAATAAAATAAAACAAAATAAAATAAAATAAAATAAAACAAAATAAAATAAAATAAAATAAAGTAAAATAAAATAAAATAAAATAAAATAAAACAAAATAAACTAAAATAAAATAAAATGAAATAAAATAAAGTAAAATAAAATAAAATAAAATAAAATAAAAAAAACTAAAATAAAATAAAATTAAATAAAATAAAATAAAATAAAATAAAATAAAATAGAAGAAAATAAAATAAAATAAAATAAAATAAAACAAAATAAAATAAAATAACATAAAATAAAATAAAATAAAATAAAATAAAATAAAATAAAATAAAATAAAATAAAATAAAATAAAATAAAATGAAATAAAATAAAACAAAATAAAATAAAATAAAATAAAATAAAATAAAATAGAATAAAACAAAATGAAATAAAATTAAAAAAAACGAAATAAAATTAGGTTCAATAGAATTAAAATAAAGGTTCAAAGAAATGTACCGAACTGAAAGTAGAGGAAAGGATCATCAAGAAAAGGAAACAATAAAATATAATGTAATGGAATAAATTAAAATAGGGAGTGAGAATAAAGAGTGTTGAGGAAACAAATAAAACGAAAATATATTAAAGGAAGCTAATAGCATTTACTTCCACATTTGAATGCATGTAAAAGTGATTGCGGAAGAAGTAGTAGTAGTATCACAAGCGATTTTCCCTACAGGGTATCTCCATATTATTTTGTGTCCATATTTGTGAGGGATCAAGTGTGAAATCCCTTTTCAGTTTTGTGGTTTCTCGCACGAGTCACACCAGTGACCATTATTATGATGATATTTGCTGGTCGAATGGCTTAACTATTGTTATAATAAATTTATTAGTTATTTGTATGGCTGTGTTTGTGTTTGTATCCATTATGCTTTTGCTTTTGTGTAATGACCAGCATATAAGGATAGAACGGAAAATTTACAATGGCAACATAATAGTATATCTCTAGTATCGACTGTGCAAATCAGCAGATATTAAATAAATGGACATAGTTGCATGTACGTATGTATGTATGTACATACTTAATATGCACTCATATTAGGGTGGTTGTTACTAAAGAAAAGTCTAAAATGTATGTTTTTAAATAAAATTCCGATAGGTGCCACCTGGAGCGAGATATTTCAAAATTTCCTTTAATAAAATAGATATTTGCTATCGAAGTTTTACTAACTTCCCATGTGGCTAGAGACTTGAATATTGGTGCGCTGTTCAATGCATTATTTAGGCAAAAAACTTTCGCCAGGTGGCGTACAGATCTATATATGTGTTTAGAAAATTCATATAAATCAGGAGAATTTTGCAAACGATTTTTAAAATCGCTGAACTAGAAGCTTGGATCTTTGAAGAAAAACATACACACACAAATGGAGATGTTGTATCCTGGCAGAAAAATTCCGATAGGTGGCACGAGATTTAAAAAAAAAAATCATCAAAATTGTCTAATTGTTGTCATCGCTATACACTTTAAAACTTGAAGCAATTTCACACAAGAGTTGGAATATTTTTAAAAAGCACCACCAAAATTTGTACTTAGACAAAGACATGGTCTGGGTGAATTTTGATTTTGAGATTTTAGCGAAAGCAATTGTAATCAATTTATGAAATTTTAAAATATAAAGCTAAAGTCTACTTTTGCAACCTTAATCAATAAATTTCTTAATGTTCAAATAGAAGTCTGTTAAATGTTCTCAAAGCGCATTGATCGAACATACTCGATGGATAACAAATATTGGTTTGCGACAGTCCTTTCATTGCCAATAGCCCTTAAAAATTCTTTTAATCTTTTCCAATCTTTGGCAATCACTGTATAATAACGTTCTGTCTCTCAAGGCTTTAAACAAAACATAAAAAAGCAAACGAAACACCGATACAGTTTTCCGAAGAGCCGTAATAAGCTCAGCAGAAATCGGCGATATTCTTAGCTCGCTTATTCGGAAACTGAGGTTGCCACATTCTTGTCAAAAGCAAGATGAAAAGAGATGTCTTATATGTGATCAAAGTAAGCTACGTAAGAAGGGTACGGCATAAAATATTCTCATAACAGCCGGTAGTACTGTTACAAGCAAACAACACAATAGGTGGGACCACTTTAGAACACATTGGAGCGACTATTCATTAAAAGATTTTACACTTAATCAATTTGCACGTACCGTCAATTTTATTGCTATAATTAGGTCTTTCAAGTATGCAGCCCAAGCTAAGTCTTGTCAGTTATTTTAATTTCGTTATTATCTGCTCAAATACATCCCTAAGTCGAACGAAGAGTTTCAATATGGCAGAGTCTTTTTCAAAGATTCTCTAATCGAACTGTCTTGCTCACTTAAAAGTTGAATTCGTTTATTGACAGCAACGATATCTTGTGTTAATAATTATATATCATTATAAATCTTATAAAGTCGTGAAAAGGTAGAACCAACCTAATGTGTATCCAGTAAAAATCCATGTTTGTATGTATGTAAGCGAGTTCACTTCCAGCGGTAAATACAAATAAGGATGTGAGTGTAAAGTAAGGACAAAATTACATTAACAAAAGCACATGAAACAAATATAATATAATAGTAATGACAAGAACAACAGCAACAACAAAACGAATTATTGCAAATGAAACAGACCAGTCATTCAATTCATACAAAACCCCCACACTTGAAGCCATACAGAAGAGTTAAGTTTCAACTGTGGAATAGTCAATGACCAATGGCTAGCATGTCTTGAGCATGCCAAAAGGCAACTGAACGAATGAAGAGACCGTCCCCCTCCATACATAGCTTGAAGGGAATACACTGAAAGAAAATGTTTGAGTATTTTCACTAACTTTATGTTTTCTAGAAAAATCTTTGTAAGCCACTTCCGGTTGATTTAGATACTTGAAATTTGGGAAATATTGCAGAACCCAGTGAAATCTGCTAAGCGGAGCACTGATCGATATGTATGGAAAATTCGGTTAGCTAAAGCATTCAAACTTAGTATATAGATGAACAATTTGAGATAATCCAATACAGTGTATAAAAAAATCCGATAGATGGTGCACTAATTTAGATTATTTAAAATTCTAGAAAGGAGGGGGAAGCATTGCGATAGATATTCACCCAACTTTCCCGTGACATAGATACTTGTAACTTGACATATGGTTCATCGCAAAAATCGACCTTGGTGGCGCAAAGTTTAAGTAACTTCCCGGTGAGCTAGAGCCTTGAAACTTCAACGCTCAGAATTCGGGGACAATGCAACAAATGATGGAAAAAAATTCGGTTGTTATTTTCAAGTCCATGGGTCATGGGAAAGTTGCTTAAAGATCAATCCATGCGCCACCTAGCGGAATTATGTAATGAAATATTAAATTGTCACCGGGTTCTGAAATAAGACTAAAGTTTCAAGTCTCGAACTCACGAGGTTCAAGATCCCCCCAGTTTTTCAGGAATTATAAGTTATCTCGATCAGCGCACACAAATTGTACTGTCATCGCGTCCTGAACTGTGTGCTAAGTTTTAAGTCCAAAAATTTACACATCTTTTTTCTCAGTTTAACTTGAATTCATATACAAGTCAGCTTTCAGGCGTTTATGAATGCCAGCACTTCGATGGGCCATGTTCATCCTACTAAACCGCCTGTGGTCTGTTGTCTCCATTGTTAACTAAAACAATGAAAACTATTATCTCTGAACATTTTCTGATGTTCCTGTTGTAGCCACAATCCTTGTTCTCAATTTGTTGTTGTTGTTGTCGCAGCTCATATTGCTGTTGTTCTTGTTTTTGCTTTTGTTAAATGCTAGAGAGTGTATTTATTTGAATTGCTTCTCCTGCTACTGCCGTTGTTGCTAACGTTCTTCGCTCCATGTTGGGATGTTTTCTTAGTTTTTGTAAATTTAACTCTTTGGAAATGAGATTCTCCTCTACTAAAGGGGTAATGGCACATTTTAACCAACTTGACCATCTAAGCCAGAGCTCGATAGTCAATGGCTACAATGGCTTTATTTTGCAAATTGGTTTTAAATAGTAAAAAGATTACAGATGTTTGTAGAAGTCTAAATAGTATATTGTTAAAGGTTTCCGAAATTAAATCAGATGGCTTAAGATATTGCTCAGTGTTAGTCAATATATAAGCTTAATTTGTATTTAACAAATTGTTTTCAATTGGTTCGGTTCCGTTGCTAAAGTTTTACAAAACACACGATATAATTTCACGTTTTCTAAAAGCTTGTTTGGTTAGGGCGTAAGGGAGAGGTAAGTGAAGAAACGGAAACTAAAGGAAACAAACACATAAGAAAGAAGAGGAAATTATAAAATTTACCGATAAAATTAAATTTAAAACAACATACAAGAAAAAAAAGCCATAAAAAAACATAAGGAAATAAGGGGCAACGAAATAAAAGAAAAAGGGACATATTAAATGTAAGGAAAGTATATGAACTGAAGGGAGAATACTTTTAAAGAACAGGAAAGAGAGAAGTAGAAAGTAAGGTGAATGAAAACAATAGCAAAGTGAAAAATAAAAATGAAACAAAGTAAAATAACATAGAATAACATAAAATAAAAACAAATAAAATAAAATAAAATAATATAAAATAAAATAAAATAAAATTTAATGAAATAAAATAAAATAATATAAAATGAAATAAAATAAGGTAAAATAAAATAAAATAAAATAAAATGGAATAAAATAAAATAGAATAAAATAAAATAAAATAAAATAAAATAAAATAAAATCGAATAAAATAAAATAGAATAAAATAAAATAAAATGGAAGAAAATAAAATAGAATAGAATAAAATAAAATAAAACTAAATTAAATAAAATAAAATAAAATAATATAAAATGAAATAAAATAAAGTAAAATAAAATAAAGATAAAGATAACAAAATAAAATAAAATAAATTGAAATAATATAAAATGAAATAAAATAAAGTAAAATAAAATAAAATATAATAAAATAAAATAAATATAAGATAATGAAATAAAATAAAATAAAGAAAAATATAATAAAATAAAACAGAATTAAATAAAATAAAATAAAATAAAATAAAATAAAATAAAATAAAATAAAATAAAATAAAATGAAATAAAATAAAATATAATAAAATAAAATAAAATAAAATGAAATGAAATAAAATAAAGTGAAATAAAATAAAATAAAATAAAATAAAATAAAATAAAACAAAATCAAATAAAATAAAATAAAAGAGAATAAAATAAAATAAAATAAATAAAAATAAAATAAAAATTTTAAAGTGAAAAGTAGAAACCTTTGTGGTTGAATTTCAATTTCTGGGGAGATCTAGGTTAATAACTGCTCATGTCAAAGCTGTAATAGAGTCATAGTTGAATGGTTTCGTAGGATCCTCTGTTATCGAGTGGGGTGGCCTGGCGTGTCGGGCTTATCATCTCCTTCTCCATTGTTTAAGTATGATATGAATATCATCAAGTATTGTTTATGCAGGCACAATATTCGTATAATTTTACCGTTTACAGATTTACAGAAATCCGTTAAATTTAGTTTCATCAATAAATTTTTCAAAATGCGTATTTTTTCTAAAGCCGTTTGACTTTCTTGGTTGTTGTTCTATTTATAAGTGATCTCCAGAGGAAAATATGTCCTCTTCTCCTACTACCTTATAACGTTTTATGATTATCGGGTTAGTTATAGGTAGCCACCGGACGAAAAATACTATCTCGAAATGGGCAATCCAGACGCTCTTTATAGTCATTAGACCCAGATGGTGTGACTCGTGACCTCAAACTTTTTACGCGGAACTTTTAATCGATATTGGGAAATCTGTTGATTGTGGGCTTAGCAAATTTCGTTGAGAGTCACCTAATATATGAAACTGGTTAATCTTTGCCACTTCGTAAAGGCATGCTGGGATCGCCGCTTTGAGTTGTAACATTTGTCTTTGCAAACAAAAAATTCAAAACTGAAATACAAACAATCACTGTTTCACCGACTTTGGCTTGTTGGTACCGCCACAATGCGAAGGCTACTTAAAACAAATGTTTTCTCTTAATTTCCTTTTTTTTGTCATATTTACCGAAATTTGAAATCGAATATGAGTTGACTGTGTAAACATCGGGTGACCTCCCAAGTGTAAAGCAATCATATAAGTTAACATATATATTTATGCCCTGCAGTCCAATTAACTAGTTGTAAACTGGCTTACAAATGGTATGAAACACAAGATCTACTAGTTAGCCAACTGAAGTTTTCTATATTTCCAACTCTTTGTTGTACCTATGGATCTGCCGGTCAATGAGGATAAATCGATGTGATAGTCCGAATGGCTGCAGCTTTGAAGCCGTGAAGATCTTTCTATATATTGGACCCAGACTTCTTATTAAGGATTTGTCTAAAAAAGTTACACTATGTAACGAATTAAAAAAATTTAGATAACGTTTTCCGAGGCTCAGATATGTTGTAAGCCTTATTACGTATACAAAAAATGCATTCTCGAAATTTTGAACACCCCCTTAACCCCTTTTTCAGGTACTGATTATATGGAAGCCCGGAAAACGATGTTTTCTAATTTTTTTAAATTTGTTACACAGTGTAATTTTTTTTAGAAAAATGTTTAATAAAAAGTATTCGACAGACCCTTGTATCTAATTTAGCTAACAAAGTCCTGATTAAAGATTTGTAAAAGTCTTGTTGAAGTCGTCTGAAATCGCCTAGCCATTGGAGAAAGAAAGAAGAGTATTTTACGAAATGTGCGAACAGAAATGTACTGTAATTTATCATTGAAATTCATATTCAGAAAATTTCAATTCAAGTTAAGGATTTCCATTTTTGAGTAATTTCAAATTCAACCTGTTAGATTTCTATTGAATGCAAATCATAAAAAATAACTGAACGATTTTCTAAATTTAAATAGACACTTTCTGAATTTCAATCGCCATTTTCAGAGCATAAGTTGCAACTTTCTGAGCATGTATTGTAGTTTTCTGAACTTAAAAAGCAAATTCTGAACTTTAATTTGAATTTTCTTAATATTAGTAGCACTTTCTGAGTATTAACTGAAAAATTTCTCATACTAATGCAAAAACGATTTAAAAAATCTTAGATCAATACTGTTAAATGGGGATAATTTAAGTGCCTAAGGGCATAGTTGATAAGCAGAACAAAAGACAAATGTTCGTACAAATTTAACCTTTGCAGAATAGATCGATGGCAGTAAGAAAAAGTTAGTCATAAACTAGTATATTTCCTGACTAGTCTTAGTTTTATGTTTCACTGCTGGGTGTATACATATTTCTGTGGAAGTATAGAAGTATATATATATAAGTTTCTCAGATCCACTGCCACCGAGTTGACAATGAGCCAACCAATTGATGTGTAAATACATACATACATATTTACATATGTTGGCACCGGTAGCACCACCGACATTTTTGAGTGCACGGATGTCATGTAAACATTTTCATTTTAACTTTTTTAATTTAAATGTTATTTTCTTTTACTTTCTTTGGTGGCATTTTTCCTGCTTCATTGATGCGCTCCATTATACTCAAGATACATACTTACAAACAAGTAAGGGAGTGAAAGTACGGATGCAAGCGAATATTATATACTCAACTGTAAGTGCTACCAACAAAGTTTGATTCTTGATATAAGCAATGCCTATTAAAAATTTGTTCGAGAAAGCTAAAAACTTAATTATCTCTGTACTTTGATTGAGTACATTTTATGCTTAATTTTTTGCTTTAATTAAAAGTGGGCAAGGCCATGCCCAAATTAAAAAAATGTACAGAAAAATTTAATTGGAGAAAGTTTTCTCAAAAAAGCTTCTTATTAATCTCTAATTTTATTCTCAAGAAATTCATCTGTATCGAATAAAATTAATATATTCTGTGGTATGTTCTCAATTAATGATAGAAAAAAATTTAGAAACCACTCAATCGCTCACCCTTTAACATTATATCATTTGAATGGAACCATATTTACTCACAGTGTCAAGTAACTCATAATCAACCATGCGTACATTCCGTCTTGGCGGCTTACCTTAAAGCAGAAGATTCCAAATGTGTACAATTAAAAAAAAATTGAAATTATGTAGTGCAAACAACCGAAAAAGATATTTGTTGGCTAGTTTAAACGTTCAGAGCTCACACAAGATGAGATATGGAAACTACATCGAATTTGAGAATGTAGAAGCGGATCAAAGATAAAAAAAGATATAAAAAAATAAGTCTGACTAAAACTTTTCCATCAAGCGCAGCCTCTGCCATAATTTCTCAATACTCCAGTGCTGCACCATAATAATGCCACCATATATTAATGCCACCGAAATCAACGTTGATTTTGAGGAATTCATGCCCAGCGTGGATTTGGGTAACATCCATATCATATTGTCTGTGACCAGCCTTGGTGTAGATATGCCTAGTTTTACAGCTCTCTTTCCAACATCTAAACGCTTCTTTTCTGATTTCTTGGCAAACGAGTCTTATGTGATTTTTATCCATTCGCTGTTTTGGTTTCCTTTAGCTTTGCAGCTCCAATAGGTCGGGGGGATTGTTCTGGTTATTACATTTAGCTCCGTAGTCTGCACGATAAGCGAAGGATACTCTTAGAGAGCTTTTGCTTTTATTTTATGTGCGTATTCTCAAAGCTCAAAGCCATGTAGTAAAGATAATAGGGCAACAGCCATTACATATTTCTTCTTGCTGGTCCTGTGATGATTCACTCTTTTGTACTTATTATAAAATAACTGATCCTCCTGCGTGCTTCGTCTGTATTCTTGACGGTAATGAATTGGGCAATTTCGTCTGTGTACAAGACGAAAATGATCCATTAGGCATTTTTCGGTTACAGATTCCACAGTGTCTGACGTTCGATCGGTCAGGAACAAGAATTTAATAGAACTAATAAGTTTACGAACCCTTAGATACCTTCTGATTATGCACAGAGTACAATACGCCTACTACCTTGCTATGCTTTGTTTACGCCAGTAAGGATATCCTCTATTGCCCCTTAATTGCATTATCCAACCTTGTTAACTGTGCTATCCTGTTTGTTCTATGACATCCGCAATACGTGGTTTTACGAGATTTTCCTGAGCGGCTAGTTGCTCATTGTTGTCAATTAGTCACACCTGCTGTGTCGTCCATATTTCTGAAAAAGTCAGTCCCTAAAGCATGCCATCATAGAACAGGCTACTTTGGTCTTGATTCCCATTTATTAAAATTAGCCAAACAATAATAAATTTAAGCTTTAGGTAAATTTTTAGTAACATTTTTTTACTTCTTTAAGTCAGGCACTGGATTAGCTATTTGAATGAGGTTGAATTGGCTTGTTTTGAAAAGGCTGTCAAATAATTTGTGATTCTTGTATGAAGTTATTGATAGGACAACTAACTAACAGAATTCAACTTTATGCAATTCATGTGTTTTATATAGATTTTTTTTTAAATTTTCGGTCTTTACTAAACGAATATCTAAACGGTATTGGCCTTCTCCCACCCGTTACAAAAAGGACAAAAAGTTGTTATTGTTCTTTATAGGAGTTATTGTGGTTTTTCATGTTAGTTACGCAATATTAGAATTTTTTCCGAATATATACCACGATTGCATTTTAGCTTCTAAGAGGTTAGTAATATAGACAATGAAACATGTCCCACCCGTTAACATCTGAGTAAAAACTTTTGTAGGTGAAAATTCTTTAAATTCAATGAAACGAATAATAGTTCCGCCTATGAAATAAACTCATGAAGGCTTTCGCCTCTTTGGCATCCTCGATTTCTTACAAATAACTTTATTCATCCCTTCACATACACACATGTCCCACCCGTTACACTTACATTATTAACTTTTCGGATTATAGCAATACAAATATTTGAGAAAAATGAATTATGTTTCCGTCAAAATATTCCACATCTGTATGTATGTATAACCATATTTGAATAAAATAAACTACTTTCATAAATTCGAAGAGTTTTGGTAATATATAACTTGACTCGCGGATAGCGTCCATATTTTGTCCCACCCGTTGCAATTTTAAAACAAATATTATAATACTACTATTATTAAATTTTTCTTTTAATTGGGCCTATAATTGAATGCAACATTTAACAACATCTCTATTAAAACCAGAAATCATTAATTAGTTTTATTGCAATCTTTTAACAAAAGTAAAACAAGATAATAGCTGACGCTTACGTAACAAAACGGGTTAATCGGCAATCTCTATCACAAAAAAAAGTGCTAAAAGCAAACAACAACAAGAAATTTGATTTAACAATTGATTTGGAGTAGTTGACGAAAAGCGTTAAGCTAACGAAACCGGGTGCTGCAGAATACGATAAGCACTCAATATCGTGAGCAGAGATATCGTTAGTTAAGCGTATTGTTCACAAAAGGCAATGAAACTGTTTGAGACCTATGACAAACGAAGTCAAATAAGTATGGTATGGTAGTCAGAAGATATTGAAAATTATACCTACTCCGTTCCCGGACAACTTAGCACACAAAAATGAGAGTAAATAACTTTCCGCCTCAGTCAAAAGTTGGCATTCATAGCTCTAAGTGCCAGCGGAAACTTGTCCCGCTTTTTTTGCGTCCCTGAACACGATTTGTAAATAAACTTTGACATTTGTATTGAAATTGAAGGAAGTAACATATTTTACAAGATATTAATCGCGTCCTTTATAGTGTAATTTTGTAATTTTTGAAATATTTGCTAGTTGTACAAGAACTGGTTTGGAACTACTAATTTGTGTAAACGTGAAATTATATTCACTTAATAACTGTCAAAAATTCCCAATCCACGGTACTTGTCTAGCGGTTGGTATATGCTCTTTGTAGAGAGACAGTTGGGACACTTTTTATTTGGAATGCTTCAATATATAAGCGCCCCACTATTCTCATTTTTGTTTAAACGCTCTTGGATCTTACCGACTAAAATATGTACTATGTATCTGTATAAACAACACAAAATTGTTGAGCTCAAACGGTAGCAAAAAATGCGATGCTCAATGTTTGTACCGAAAGCCGAAAGCGGCAATAATTGATATTGAATTGTTATAGTAAATTATTTGGCTTTTAATGTAAAACAGTTGAATATAGCAAATGAAGGTGAGGAAATAAATAGATATACCCTTAATGAAAGAGATAATAATAATAATAACAACTTATCATCACAAAGAGCCGACGGAGTTTTTTACATCATAACTTTCCTGAAGTGTCTTAAAAAAATATATTTGTGGAACTATGGATGGCTTTGGACGAGTTTCACCTACCACATACTTCAACATTCTCAGTGACATTTGATGTGTTTATCTAAGCGTTCCGCGCTGTCAATGTTCATAGCCAACATGTAAAGTACACACGGCGGACCACATTGAATGTGGTTATAGTTCTCAGTTGATAGCTGTATCGTATATGCCGTGAAAATATATATTGCGTGCATGTAAACCTTTATTAGGGCGGAGCCACTTAAGAGAAAACATGTTAAGTCTGACGGAAAGTTAAGGTAAAAGAAGTAAGCGCCTGATCCTTACTTACAATAAGTACAAACTCTGCAAAATTGTACGGTCTATAAAGATACATAGCCCAACCCCCGTTCGTAAAATGGGATGTTTGAGGGCTATCTGATATATTGGTATAATCTTATAGATTTTCACTAGCCCTATTAGATATCTAATAAGTACAAAAGCTGCAAAATTGAAAATAATCAATTGTATGGCAGCTATGCGTTGTATTGGTTCGATTTTGTTGGTTCCGACAAATGATTAATATAATATAAAATGGCGACATCATACCAAATTTTAGCGAAATATCTCTCAAACTGACGTACTAGTTTGCGTTCAAATAGACTGACGGACAGACAGACGGACACGCTTAAATCGACTCAGCTTATCGCCCTGGTTGGTCTTTTTTTTTTAAATTTCTAATATCAGATCAGAACACTAATACAACTTCATATTCATGAAGTGTATAAAAATGAAAAGGCGACAAGAAAGCTCAAATCAATTTGAGCTGGTGCCCATCATGTTTGCAAAAACGGCAACGGTATTCTGTCCTTCACGCCGGTAGCTTGCCTGCAGAGCCTTTTACCAATCCGGTGAAGCGCTAACATTGTTCGTTGCTTAAATGCTTTAACTAATGAAAAGAAAATGTTGGCCCCTTAGCTCAGATTTTGTGACTTTCCTCAAACTAATGAGCAACCAGATTTAATATACTTGAATAGGTCCGAAACTGGAGCTTAGATTTAGCAGAAGACAGTTGTTTTCAAAACCCGATACAAAATTCGTTTTTACTTAATACGATCCATACTGATATACAAAGTGCTTAAGGTCCATTGTTACCCAATGACATACCATTTGCATTTTGTTGCTATTCATTTGTCGGTAGTTTTTACTTTAGTTCCCCCTTAAATTATTTTTGTTATTTTAAACGTTGATTGCTTATTTGGCAGCATTTGTGTGTCATTGCTACAGTCGTTGCTTTGTCTTCGTCTTCTCAGTTTCCATTAGCTAGTTGAGTTTGCTTGCTTAAGATAACTGAACACTGTGGTTGTTGTTTTTTTTAAACATTATGTTTTGTTGTGCAGTATAGATCATTTTCAAAAATAACAAAACATCAATAACAACTAGAAATAACAAGAAACATTTGAAAACAAGATGCCAACCGATCGTGGACCACCCTCAAGCCTTTCTCCGTTTGTTTGCTGAGTTTATGTTGCGGTGTTATGTATTTGCTGTTTTTATTTTCCTTTTTACCATATCGCTTATTCCGCCTTAGGATCTTGCCGCCAATAGCAAAACGCCTACAACAAATATATATTCATACGCACCCCTTTCACCAAGCAAAAAGCAACACAACTCTCGAATTTATAACGCCGCAGGCGCTAACCAATGAATTCCCCTGCAATTCGAGCAGGCACCCAACCAACCATGAAACCAAAACAAAATAAGAAATCACCTAATAATTGCTAAGGTTTATTTTCCTTGTTTTATAAAAGTAGCTGCTAAATGAGAGCTAAGTAAGCTCTGCAACATCTGTGCTCCAAACAATAACCTTTTTCCGCTGCTCGTTGTGGGCATGCTGTGCAAGGAAAGTGCAAATTTGTTAACCACCTTTTTGTGGGGTTGCAAAATGAAATTAAAAAATTAATACCTTCAAGATGTTATCTCCTTAATTGTTGTGTATATTTGTTGGCTAATTTGTTGTTTGTTACCTCTTTTAATGTCTTAAATGAAGTGAGCACACCATTTAATTGTGAAAGTATTATGCCCTGGAGCAGTGTTGTGTGCGTCAAAAGGACGAAGCGATTTAATTGCCGCTTTGATGAGTTTATCGTTCTGTGTACAAAGCGGGTGCATGCAAAAAAATATTGTTACATGCGTTATTTGGGAGAGAGCACAGACTTTAAAGGTTATTACAAATTTTAAGAGTGCGAGATCTGAAATAGAGATATGATGGGGTTGTCGTGAGTGCCTGCACCATCGGCACTAATTTTCAAATGTGTTATTTTTCTAACCATATCGGCCGATACAGCCCCAGTCCATCAAAGATCAAGTGAAGGTTACGATTTATTTGCTAACAATTAAAAATTCTGCCTTCGACTGCAGTTATAACAGTTTAATGTTTTACTAGAAGACCCGGCCACGCTTCGCTGCGTCTTAGAACTTACAATAGACTGAGTTCGATTTTAATCATTATATCTCCAAACCCAGTTAAGATATGAAACTTAATCAAATTGCTCCTTGCAGTACTCATTAGAACCTTTCGTTTGATACCCATATCGTACTAAGCTATTTTGGGTTACCCTGGACTATATATTTATCGGTAACTCTGAAACCGATCGAGTTATCGAAATAAAGGGTGTCCTAAATGCTATGTTAGGCAGCTATTAATGCAATGCTGAAAGTTTCATTCAATTCTATTGAGCAGTTTTTGAGGGATACGCGCCCGAACATACAGACAACAATTCTAAATCAGACCTGTTAAATTTGATAAGTAATTAGTAATCAATTAATCAGACGGCTTTTTTAATTGGTAATGTTTATTTTAATTGTTTTTCCAGAAAAGGCAATTATTAATTGATTACGATTAGAAAAAATAAAAAATAATTAAAAATAATCAAAAAAGTGGTTTTGATAACTTTTGATTATTTTTGATTTCTCGTGATTTTTTTTTTGATTTTTTTCAGTATAGTTGATGTGTATATTTATGTGCCTTTACAACAATACTGCGAAAAATCAAAAATAATCAAAAAAAAAAAAAACCAAAAGTAATCAAAACAACTTTGTTTTTGATTATTTTTGATTTCTCTTGATTATTTTTTTATTTATTTGAAAATAATCATTAAAAATTTAAAGTAATTAGTAATCAATCATTAAAAGGATTCTCAAGAAAGTAATTAATCAAACCGGTAATCATTACGATTAGTAATCATTATTTAACAGGTCTGTTCTAAATATTGTTGCTTAGGATTCAATTGGCACTGTGGCGACGTCGACTATAAAAAAATAAAATAGTAGTAATAACACCTGTCACAGATATTGAGTTCTGCTTCAATTGCTAAAAATACGTCGTGGTGCAGTTTATTAGTTTAGGGTAAGAATTTCTGAAACAGATCACTTAAAATATTAAAATGTTTCTTTGAGCAATAAGAGCATTGTTTACATCCGATATACTAGACCAATTTTGACAATTCAACTAATGAGCTAGTCCAATTTTCTGCAGGGTTACTATAAATTGGCGGGACCTAAAGCTTTTTGCCGAATCCAAACGCCATCTACGAAGAAGATTTTATATCCGCAAAAAGATTGTCAAATCGGAAGCACTCGAAAAAAACTAACAAACAAAAAATTGTGCTAGCAAGACGAATAATGCGAATTATACAGAGATTAGAAGGGATTGATGACAATGTCCGGTAAGTAACTCGCCGCTGACAGGAAGGGGGCGAAATATCGTTTCAGAATCATGAGACATTTTAGAATCATCCTAAGTCCATTTGTTACTATGCTCACATTATATTTTTTTTTTGTAATTTAAATTTGATTTATTATTTACGAAAATTGTTTATTAATATTAATTTAAATGAAGCTTTAGGCGCTAACATTTTACTAATATCAAAGCTGTTTTCAAGTTTTATTATTGCACCAGGTTCTTTGATCTTTGAAGGTTTTCAAGATGGTATGATGTTTTACAACTTTTAATGTTTGTCGCAAATATTTCCACTGATTGCACAAACGATTCAACGATTCAATAGACATTAAGGACATGAAACGCAACCGAAGGCTTTATAAAAAATCACACACATACACATACCCATACATACATAGGCACGTATGTAAATATGTATAAGCTTATATAATTTTTCTATTATAATGAGTGCATTAATTAGTACTACATTAAAGGGACATATGCTGCAGTTCAAAAATCAAATCAAAAGCATTTTAATGACGAATTTGACAATGTCGGAGTTGGCAAAATATTTATCGCAAAAAAAAAAATTAAAATATTGAAAACACAAAAACTCAACATGATTTGATTTCTGAAATAATAGAAGTCGGTGTGTTGTTGGTGCACGCTCAAAAACTTTGACAAATCAAAGCGACACCAACACCAACAAAAACAAAAATATAATAACTATCAGAAAAAGTAGAAAAAAGAAGTGCCAAACACCAAACGATCTATATAAACAAATGAGATGCTTTTGTTTCTCACACGATACGCAGCTTAAAGCGGCGGCGGCATAAACAAATAAATATCAGCACGAATAAATCAGGACATGCTCGGCACGTTGGTGGGTAATACGATGAAAAGTGGTAATCCTATTTACTATGTTCATAAGTACATTAACATGTAGATTTTAATATGTACACAAACCTTCATATCGTCGGTGACACTACAAAACCACGTAAGTGATATTTATGTCAAACACTTTCATAGGTGTGGAAAATAATTAAAAGAACCTATCTTGATGGGAACTTTTTCCATAAAGTCATTATTCTTTTTTAAATTAAGTAATTTGTAGTGGAAAACCCGCCAAACTGAGATATCACTTACGCGGTTTTGCATTTGTGCGTTACGCGGTTTTGCAGTGTCACCGACGACATGTACCTACATAACGTATTTTGACATGTGCTTTAACATTAAAATATTATATGCACAACTATTCACAAACTTTTAGAATATGAACATGTTTTGTCATGCGCTTTCACAGTGGCATAGAGAGGCGTGGGTGGAAGAGGATGCGTAAACGGTTGTGAAACTGGACTAAGAGGTGCATTTATATTTACGTTCTAACTTGGTCTACCTCTTGGGGATCGAAAAATTCCACTTCTAATGTAATGGGCTATTTATTTTTTTCAAGAACACCCGGCCGCACTTCGCTGCGTCTCAGAACTTATAATAGACGGAGTCCGATTTTAATCATTGTTCCTCCTAACCTAGTTGAGATATGGAACTTGATCACATCGTTTTTGCAGCACTCACTAGCATCTTTTGTTTGATACTCATATTGGTCGATACCTCCGAAACATGTATACAGACAAAAATTCTAAAAACTGATGATTTGGATTCTTTTGGCTTAAAAATGATCCCCCCTATCAATTTTTCTAGAGATTCACAACTCTAGTTATTTTTTTTTTTCCTTAAAGTAGCAACTAGTAAGATGTCTAACTTGAGAAAAGGCTCTTTTGGTTCGTCATTTCGATGCTACATAAAATATTTTCTGCTAGGTTGGTGCAATTTTTTGAAGAAAAAAAAAAATAAGCGCCTATAATTTAAGTTGCTTGGCTTTAATCGACCTATTAGCATAAATTTTTAAAAAAGATTGCAAGTTGGCACCTACTTTTTCAAAGTGTATTTTTATTCACAAATCGCTAAGTGACCGCGAATAAAAAAAAAAACGAATGAAAGGCCTTAATCATCAAGAAATAATTACAAGTTCCTATAACTTGATCTACTTAGCTGTAAATGATTTATTTAGATACATAAGTATCATTGCGCAAATAAGTTTTTTAACTTGTTTTTTTTTTTCATAACTTACTAAGCTAGCATAAAATATATACAAGGTGGCGCAAAAGTAAGCTTCCGATGTTCAGCATATCGGTTGTGGCAGGTGCAGTGTGTGCTGTTGCACCGTCTTGTTGGAACCACATGTTTTCCAATCCCAATTCATCAAGTTGCAGCAAAAAGAACTCGTTGATCATTGCTCTGTAGCGCTCACCATTCACAGTAACCGTTTGGCCCCGACCGATTATTGGTCAAATAAATAGTCAGCAATATTCCGCGTTCTGGAGCAGCGTAGCGTAACATTGTTTATTAACGTGTATTTCGCATGTGTTTACTACACAAATGTCAAAACAGAACTGACTTTAGGGGCCAATCGCAAAATTTATAGCATTTTCTGATAGGAGGATTACTTTTGCGCCACCTTGTAGATCACGCCAATGTTTAGGAACAATTAGAAGCTGAAACAAATATCTACTCGGCTTTACTCTCCTCGATTTAAGCCAAATTATTATTATCTACTAATTATTTAACAGTTTAGCGTAATTTACCTCGACGGATATTAAAACCTGAGGCATGTTAAGGGAAAGCAACAAAGAACTAAGCTAGCAATCATAAATTAAAAGCGCATTTAATTTTAGTGGTTTAAGACTTATAGTGGAAAATACACATTACAAGTTTTTAAAATTTTATTGTTGTTATTATTGTTAGCTTAATGGTTAGCAGTGCGTGCCAAAATTTCTCTGCTGAGTGAAGTCTAGCAGCTTCCGAAATGGATTTATAAGAAAAGCTATGGCGGTTGTCCCTAAAAATTTTCCTTTTCTATTCAATTAAAAAAAAAAACTTTTAATAATTAAATAAATTATTAAAAAAATAAAAAAATAATAATAATTTTCGCTATAGAAAAATTATTAGTGGCCTTGAGCTCATTCTTAGTCATGATACTTAAAATTGTTTTATTTATTTATAACTTGCAAGTAATTACGAATAAAAAGCGTTGATAATATCATAACCATCTGCTGGGATGACTCAGTTTCGAAAACAAATTTTCTGAAACATGTTTGAGGTTACCTACAGAGTTACAATACCCCTCAAGACATTTTATTTCAGTATTCTTGATCTTTTGAGGATGAATGGCAAAAATACTATAGGCCGTATTCATAGGCAAAATAAAATAGAATTGTATCGAATTAAACATGATTTTAATACATTCACCATCCTAACGCTTGTATAGTCAACTTAAAACTATACAATTTATTTTAGAATCAAAATAAAGTGATCGTGATTTTGACTTTTTAGAGTAGATTTCAGCTCGAAAATATCCCACAACGTTCTGTAAGAGATTCTCATATATTTTGTTATTTTCCAATATGTAAATTCGAATGTATTTGGAATTGTTTTAGGAAATGAAAAACAGATGATCGTCTGACAGATTTACCAGAAGTAATCAGCAAAAATTAGTCCACCTTACTTAATCCCTTTTTTGTGATCTTAGTAGTTAGAGAATTCAGTACGGGATGGATTTATGGTATCTTCTGACTGCTTCGGCGTATTTTTGACTCGTACGAAAACAAAACTGACCTTTTAATGAAAAACAATTATACAAAAATTCTTCATACAGTAGTCTTTAAAGTCTCCTATATGATCATATTTCTGAAGATCAATCTGTAATTGTTTCGGACCCATATCGGACACTTAAATTTTGTGGCTCCGAAAGTGTTTGAAGGGTATTATAAATAAAATATCCTCTTTATTCAATCAAGAATAAGATATTATTAAATAGAAAATTGCTTTTCGGTAGGTCATGATTGCCGTCACATTGTGCAACCGATACAACCATGAAAATTAATGGTTTGCGAACTTGCTGAAACCACTTTTTTATTTTTACCATGCTAACTGCTCATATATTATAGACAAACAATATTACGCAAAAGCTGAAAAAGTAGTTCTAACTTTAACTATCAATCAAGTATTTACCGAATTTCGATGCGCTTCAATAAACTTTAAACGACTCGAACGAATACGTCAACTCGTTTCGGCATTTGCGGAGCCAAATAATGGGCGCTTGTAATATACAGGGTAACCTTTTGAAACTCATATGTTGCAACAAAGCGTCAAGTAAATTTTTTTTCATTTTTGATTTCAAGCGCAGCTGGCTAACCCATAGTCTATGCTGAGTGTCGTTTGCAAGCTGCTTAAATACATTTTTCCTATTGATATAACAGCTGACAAAATAGAGTGCGATTAAAACCCCTAGTCAAAGGCTTTGCATCAGCAAAAAAGTTGTTGTAGTAGGAAGTAGTGCTCAAATTTTTTGAGTTGATACTTCAACAGTTCTACTCCCCCGTAACTACGCTCCGCTACTTCAACACAATTGTTGGTAATATTTTGGTTTAACCACTCACAGTTCCTCATTAAAATATGCTTCAGGTCGATTTTGATCGCTCGCTTGCCAAAAAGAAAAATAAAAACAGCATTTGTACATAATCAAAATTAAGCATTACGCGATACAATCGAATAAACGTGGCAACCCCTACGTTTTTAGCACTAAAATCATTGTCATCAACTGTCATCAGTGCAAAGAATGGTTGGATTAGTTTATTTCAAATTGAAGGTACATGCAAACAGACCTTTGTTTGAAGACAAAACATTCGCTATTGTATGCGACTCCTGAGCTTTATAAAAATTGCATTTAACAAGCAAAAGTTATTTTGCCCATTGAAAAGGACGACGATTCATGCAGCTCTATGATAGATTGCATCCCACATACTCCAGGCACAAAGTCAGTGTGCCACGCTGCTCAACAATATTGAGTCCACCATATCGGTGCTGTCAACCGCAGTGCACCACACGTGACACACATTTGACGTGTGCGTCGTCGTGCTCGCATCTACCTACAGTTCATACACTCACGCGGCATTTGCCGTTAATCAAGCGTGGAGTAACGGAGTCACCCTTTGTACTAAATCTATTTTCCGAAAGCTTTTGCATTTGTACTCTTTCGATTTTCACAAGCATTGCTGTGTTTCATTGACTTTGACCGCTTTGTGCGCGCGATAGATATTTTCTAGCTGATAAACTCATTACGTGCGTTAAAAATTCAATTAACAAGAATGGCTAATCCATAAAAGTTGCAAACCATGTAAACAGTTGATTAAGAGCTGATTGAGTTGGTTTTCTTGAACCGCCAATTTCCGCTGAGACGGAAGAGAGATGGTGTTGGAGCTTATCCATGCCTTCTGCAATTCCCTCTTCCGGTTGAGATGCCGGGTATGGACCCGTCATCATCTAGTACTAGACCCTTACAGTACAAGCCCAACTGTTGCTAGAACGATTTATAAGACGAGTGGCATCTTCTAGGCCATTTAACCCCCTCCTTTCGTGAGTAAGAAGAAGATGGGTAATGACGTATGAGATGCATCATATCAGTAGACCAACCATCAAGTTGGACTTCATTACCTTTTGTGCATTTGAGTCGCATCTCACGACAGTCAGTACTGATATCAAGGATTACTTGCCACCCTTAAAAGTCATCTAAACCCGGAGAGCTATAGCCAAGAGAGCTTACATACACAGAGATTAATCGATATTGTAAAGTCCGGCGCCGTGGTGTGGTAGTAGTGTTGCCGGCCTACCAAGAAGCATCACTCCACCACTCCATTGGTAGAGACCAGGCAGGTATATCGCGCCAAATATTTATTTATTTAAGTCCAAGACTCACCTTGTTCGTTAATATCACTGCTGCTCCAATAAGAACCGTTCGTCCGCTAGTCGATGTTTTTGCGAGTTCGGGCTGATCGTGCGCCATATACGTGTGCAGCGTAACTTCACCTTGACCAACGTAAGGTCTAGTAAAATGGCTCCTAATAAGGATACGGGATCTTGGTTTACATTCCATGGGTATAAGGTAAGTTGTAATTCGAGTCTGTAGGCCCTTATTCTTTGAGCTACGTCTGCTCTAGGGCATCCGCCTTCATCTCATCTCCACTGCTGATAGTGAAATTTTTGCATGCTGTAAGTAAATCTGTTAATCAGAGAGTGGACGCATTGTCACTTGGGGAGATATCCACCAGGCCACATCATCAACCCGTTCTACGAAGTTGGCTTCTACCCTTGGCATCGTCGATCATCTAAGAACTATCTTCTCGTGATGTCCCTATAGCCGTAGCAGTTCTTCTCGCAGTTGAAACCGGGAACTGGAGTTTTTTAAATGAGCTCAACGCCAAGAATAATAATTTTTATTTAAAGCAGATCCAATCTCTTGGTCCAGGGTTGGGCTCGACCCCAGCCCGTAACAAGAGACAATGGAGCAACCCAGCTGCCAGGGTTAGCTCCGAGGATGACAATTTAAGGGTGGGACGGGACAGATTGGACAGGGTTACACTGAAATAACAGCCCTTGGCCGGGTAAAAAAACCCGGGTCATTCCGGTGCGATAAAACCGGCTGTTGTGGGAACACTTACATCACTCTGGTCCAACCCTGTGGAAACTACGCGTTTCCTCCGACTTCCGTTAGAAGAGCCTGATGACAATTTAGAGTGATCGAGCCCATTGGGCAGGGCGAAACACTGTTAACAACAACAACAACAACAATAATAATTTTTATGAAAGTTTTTATTGTTTTTATTTTTGTCAATAATTTAGTTAATTATCAAAAGTTTTTAATTGAAATAAGTTTTTTTTCATTAAGTGCCACCTCAGATTGCCACCCTTAAATAAAGTCCACACACTGCTAGAACTTGCCTTGCATTATTACTCCTTTCATTGACCATCGCAATCTGGAGAAGGTCTCTGACCTAGCATTAGTGGAAGGCCTCGCATCCTGCCAGGTAACCATTCCACTTCCTTGAATACTTTTTCTTAATTTTTTCTAGAATGCAGAGTGCTTTCTGGCACATTTGCTTCGTTATTTTTGTATGGGCAGAAAGATACTACTGGCGCTGGGAGTGTATTACCAGAACACTCCCCTTCCGTTCATCCTTTTTGATTTCAATTTTGACTGTGGTCCCTAAAGCTTTCACCAGTAAACTGGAAAGGGTTAGTCCATCCTGACAGAGCCATCATACCGCGGTAGGCTGGCTATTACACCCTTGGTCAGGCGTTGTTGCCTTTGCCTATCCAATAACCACAAGGTGATCAATCAGCCCTCTTTTGTCTGATCGTTTGAGCTACGCAAATACACTCCCGAAAAGTTTAGGGGAGAATAAATAAAAATAACCCCAAAAATTTCGATGCTCAAAAAGTTTGGGTTATTGGAATTAGCAACCCTAGCACGTACGGCAGTTTCACTTCATATTTTAATATAAACAGTTTTTTTGCACTTTTTAAGTGTTTTTATGTGCGTTTTGTTTTATTGTTATTGTACTTAAATGGCAAAGCGTATAGCACTCAGTAAAGAAAGGCATAAAGAGATAAAAGGCGAAACAACGCAAAATACTAAAAAGCCAACAATCAAGCGAAAATAATTATGAAAAGCATTACGTAATTGAGTAGTTTAAAAAGAATGCTGATAAAATAAATATAAAATAAAAGTTTGAAATAATAATAATAATACATATGCGATACAAATAATACAATTCAAATAAAATATTGTATTTTTGTTGGTGTTATTCGCAATAAATATTTTTGTTCAGTAACACCGAGCCCTGAGAGTTTTAAGAATAATAGAAAAAACGAGTTAACTTCATATCCGAAGAGAAAATAATGGCATTTTGGAGATTATCATCCTCCGTGTACATAATAATTTCTTAAATTGCCTTTTAGCCACCTAACAAAATAGTCTGTCCGATAGTATAATATAACAGTAACTTTGCCATTTTATTTCTGCATTTTGTTGTTGCTACTGCCGCCATTTGTTTTCTGCTTTTATGATCACATTTAATTTCATATACTGTATTCGCGTTTTTTACTATGTATTTTTATGCCCCACATTATATACAAATTACTGTGCGTAAGTATGTGTGAGTGCACTTGAACATGACCCTGCAAAAAACGGAAATACTCCGTTTCATACTCCATAGAATACTCCTATAGGAGTATCAGAGTACTCCAACACATATCCTCATTCATATAAAAAAGGTGGTCCAATTTACATGGCAATGTCCGGTGATTGGATCACCTAATCCATCTCGGAGTACTCCGTTTCTTTGCTTTTGAATACTCTATAGACCACCTACGTGAGAGTACTCTCAAAATACTCCCATGGGATTACTCTATAGAGTATTCAACAGCAAAGCGAGAGCGGGAGTAGGTGGTCCTCAGAAGAACACATACTCCCATTCTCGCTTTTGTCTAGAGTACTCTATAGAGTAATCTTTTGGCAGCATTTTCAAAGTACTCCAACGTAGGTGCTCTATAGACTATTCAGAAGCAAAGTAAATGGTACTCCGAATAGGATTAGGTGATCCAATCACCGGACATCGCTATGTAAATTGGACCACCTTTTTTATATGAATGAGGATAAGTGTTGGAGTACTCTGATGCTCCAACGTTTTTTACAGGGTGAGTTGTTCCATTTCCCTGCAAAAAACGGAAATACTCCGTTTCATACTCCATAGAATACTCCTATAGGAGTATCAGAGTACTCCAGCACATATCCTCATTCATATAAAAAAGGTGGTCCAATTTACATGGCAATGTCCGGTGATTGGATCACCTAATCCATCTCGGAGTACTCCGTTTCTTTGCTTTTGAATACTCTATAGACCACCTACGTGAGAGTACTCTCAAAATACTCCCATGGGATTACTCTATAGAGTATTCAACAGCAAAGCGAGAGCGGGAGTAGGTGGTCCTCAGAAGAACACATACTCCCATTCTCGCTTTTGTCTAGAGTACTCTATAGAGTAATCTTTTGGCAGCATTTTCAAAGTACTCCAACGTAGGTGCTCTATAGACTATTCAGAAGCAAAGTAAATGGTACTCCGAATAGGATTAGGTGATCCAATCACCGGACATCGCTATGTAAATTGGACCACCTTTTTTATATGAATGAGGATAAGTGTTGGAGTACTCTGATGCTCCAACGTTTTTTACAGGGTTGTTGCAGCAAACAACGAACGTTGACACTCCCCTCATCGCACGCACTTAACAGTCGCATCTTCCTTTTAATTTGATTCAGTTTATTGTTTTAAATATGACACTTCACAGTTATGATGAATTCAAATCTTTATAACTTTGTAATAAAACAAAAAAAGTTATGACAAATGATAATAAATATTTGTTGGATTTTTTGATGCGTTGCCATTTTGCATGCTCCGCAGAAGTGAGTGATGATGACAAGTCTAAGATTCTCTTAGTTCTCTTTCACTTGTTTGAGGAATGTGTTAAATGAAGTTTTTGTAATGCTTCTTTAACCTTATTAATGTTATGTTGTAGTCTAGCCTTTAAGAGCAAAACTTGTAGACCGTCATTTCCTAGAGCTTTACATACGCGGTGTCATAGTCGCGTAAAGGAACGTTATACATTTCTATCATTGCATAGGGTAAACGCACCAGTTTCCGGACACTTAACGTTTTCCTCAACTTTGACTTCGACTCATTTTCTCACTATAAACGCTACCGCGAAAAGATATACTGTTTAATATAGCATAAATGTTGCTCAATAATATGACGTTTGTATAATTTAAAAATATAATGTTATTAATATTATTAAATTAAAAACTCAAAAAAGTTCGCTTTGCTCTAGTTTCCGGACAGTAAAATTTAGTTTCCGGACACTTTGGTTTTAGTTTCCGGACACTCGGAATTTGTATGAAATTTGTATATACACTATATTTTTGTGAAGTATTTCTGAAACTTAAAGAAGGACTTTGAATACAATAAATATGTCTTAATCATATTCAGACCTCTTGGATGGACATCTCACTGATTTGGACACTGGTCATAAACCAACTTTTCAATCGGTGGTTCGAGGGATCAGCCAAACTTACGGCGTACGCAGTTGATGTTTTATTTGTCATAATTGGTAGATTTTTTCCAACAATTAGCTATATGAAGGTCCGGGAACTTTAGGAGGTCCTTGTATGGGCATCCGACGTTGGGTTAATCGCAAAATGCGGGCTTACATAGTCATGGCGGGGTACACGTGAGGCTTCTAACCCTCTTTCTAATTGGGTATTCACGGCGATTGTGGAGATGCAGTCATTATGGAGTACTCGTTTGATTGCCAGTCAACAAACAACTGGAGAGAGTATGCGCATAATCAATAATTAGTATAATGGGAGGCTTGAATGCCACCCCGACAGAATTATTAAATGCCATTCTGTACGACGCACTTCGAAATGGGTGTTAAAGCTACAATAGATGTGAAGGGTTGGCGTTAAGAGCAGTAACGATCTACGAAGCAAAAACAGCTTAGAAGTAACATGGGTTGGCAAAGTCTCCGAGGCCGTGTGTAATTCGTATGGGTTAACAACCTAGCTCTTGTCCGTAAAACGGGAAGACTGCAATATTATGTTTTTATAGGTTGTACAAGGAAAACACAATAGATTAACAAGTGATAAGAAAAGATGTGAACAATAAAAAAAAAGTTGATGCTTGAGCCGTAATTATTTTCTTTTATATACCTTGTTATACGCTCACAACGTATGTTACGAATCAAGATAGATATAGACTTAAACATATCAAACTGTTCAGGAGGAAAAGGGACATTTTTGAAGAGGGTTTAAAGCAAGTTTATGAGCGTGTTCTAAAATTATGCGAAATCAATTAAAACGTCTAATTTGTAAACGTGGTAATAATTCGATTCGAATATTATCACTGCTATAAGTCACGCTCTGAACTTAGAAATCCATTATATTCTTTAGTTAAACTACGATCAGTCTCAGAGAAATAATATTTAATCGAAGTCACCGCTCTCGATAAGATAGTTGTATATGTTTACATAGAATAATAATAATTTGGAGCGAGGCCGAGCTTCTCTACTAATTTCTAGTGCATCGCTTCCAGTTTTTTCCCCTACAAGTAGTAGGTACCTGTATGTTTTTATGCCGAGTCCAAATGTGTCAACCACAGAACTCCCAATTAGATTGGAAGTATTGAAAAGCAGTCAAGAGCTGGCTGCAAAGTCTCCCAGGCCATTTGCAAGTCCTATGATACAGGGTTAACAAAATTGCTCTTATCGTTGAAACGGGAGGACTGCAAGATCATATTTGTAAAGATTGCACGAGAAATGGTTGAGCATATTTTGTGATCGCCAGATTAGGGCTCCGACTATTAGGAGCTCCACAGCTGTCGCAACCGTCGATTGTCTGATTCTCGTTTGGTTTGACCATAGACTGAACTAAGATGTCTGTATTCATTCTTTATATAGCATTATCGACAAAAACGGCATAATTTGTACAAAATGCTACTTTTCCGCCCATTAAAACAGATAAATACAGAAGATGTTTTTCCTTTTATAAATTACTAGCTTATGCCCGTGGGTTTCACCCCACATTTCTATAAAAAATATGCAATGGACTATGAATGGATTTTTTTTGAATTTTTGGTTCTTCTATCCGGAGAGTAATAATTTAGCCCAAAAAGTAAACTTTTTTTATTTTTTTTTATTTATAAAATGAAAATTTATTATCGTCAAACAAATATAATCAACTTTTATTATAATCTGTCAATAAATACTTGCTGAGGTATTTACTTTTCTAAAACGCTTCCACTACTTTTTTTTTTAGCCGCATCCTCAGACCTCTGACACTAAATTGTCGCGTAACTTGTTAACTGAGTTTGATTCAACTAAAATTTTCTCTTAATCTCAAAAAAGTGCATAGTGTCCGGAAAACAGGTTAGTTTACCCTATATCACAATTCATACTTGTATTTCTAATTTTAGTGGTAGATATTTCCATCTCAATTTGAAAACCGTCTCTAGCTTTCTGTTGTTGTCAATATAACTAAGAATGCCTTATGTGCCTGAAACTATTAAAGGCTTTGTTAAAAAATTTGTAATTTCCCTGAATTTGAATCTCTCCAGAACAAAAAATCGTATTAATACGTTATCAACGAACGAATCAAAATTGTCACAGAATAAAAAAAAGCTTTTGAGTTGGAACAATTTTTTCCAGGAAACTGAACAGCAAATGAAATATACTTGAAAATACGTTAAACAGGATTCGCACAAAAGCCAACAAAGCACTAGAAGTACTCGAAACTTATAGTAAAGAGTTTCAAAGTGCATACGCGTGAATATATACATCATATATGCAGCCAGTACATATGCCACATAAAATAACAAAGAGGAAACAAAAAGAAAAAAAAATACAAAATGGTAAGGATCACATTAGCACAATGAATAAATTGAAATATGAGAAAAGCACAAAAATTCCATGGAAATAAGGACGTTAAAGTAAAACGCCTGCGCGCAGGTGGTGCCGAAAAGACTTTTATTTTATAACATAGCTAAGGTATAGTATACAAATTAAATGAAACGAAATAAGTGTTTAATATAAACAGACATATGTGGGCATTTCAATAGTGCAATTATTCAAAATATGTATAGTTTCAGTTAATTTTATTAATGTTGGATGGTAAAAAAATTAGTTTCAGTAAAATTCAAAGTTGGTTGGTAATTTTAAAGTTTTACTACACATTTGATTTTCGAATTTTACAAGCTCATATGGCGTGGTAGAACTAGTGACATTTTCGAAAGAAGGAGGGTTCGAGGCCGGACCAGAACACCTTTTTAAAGGGTTATTATTTGGTGTCCAGAACATTTTTTGTTTTATATCTTTAATTTCATTACACTAATATTTTTATATTTTTATAATTTATAACTTTACTGCATTTAGATGTATTTTATTCAACATTAATCCCAAATTAATAAGGTATTTTAATTTTTCAAAAAACATATGCATTAAAATAGCAAACATTTATTGGAATTAAAACGATTCGGATTTTAAAACCGGTTTGAAAACGATTTTCCAATGTTCGAAACAAAACAAAAGTTGCGCGAGTTACAGAACATGTGTAATGATGAATATCAACAGATCACGATTCTTATACAAAAAAACTTCATAAAAATATTTGAAATTACGCAATGTCATTTGTTGATAACCTTAGAATAAGATGTCCTTTACGAAATGTTCGATCAGGTAACATGAACTTCGAAACATTAATTTTTGATGTTTAAGGGGTTATATAGAAAGTTGAGGGGAAAATGTGAGATTGGTTCGTGATTGTTTGTAAGGGTTTCATGCAAATTTTATTCGATAAAGCGAAAGACAATTTGTTGGTAGTTCTATCGAAGAAAACAAAACCAAGTTAAATTATAAAAACTATACAGAGTTATG
Source organism: Merzomyia westermanni (assembly GCA_949987695.1). NCBI lineage: Eukaryota > Metazoa > Arthropoda > Insecta > Diptera > Tephritidae > Merzomyia > Merzomyia westermanni. Next base: position 190,542,048 of record OX465288.1, read on the forward strand.
GTCCTTTCCCCGAAGAGCGTTTTTTGCAGAGGCTTGCGGTGCACACTCTCCAAGGCAAACCGCTCAAGAGAAATGAAAAAATAGAAAAAATTATTGGAGACAAATCTTTGAAAGATTTGGTTTCCCTAAAAATTTACTTTTTTATACCAACAATTTTTGTTGATTTACGGCGTTCATGAAACGAGCTCAAGGCCAAGAATAATAATTTTTCACTTTTTGAATTTTTATGAAAATTATTATTGTTTTTTTTAATTTTTTTTTTTTGTTTTTGTTTTTTTCGAAAAAATTGATTGCAAAGAATCGAAAATTTTTAAATGAAAAAGGAATCATTCAAAGACTCGAGATGGTCAATACGAACAATTAAACAAAAATTATGAAAATCAATTGAAAAGTTTTTGAGTTTTCAAAAAACTTCATTTGGAGATAATCGCGTTTAAAGGAATGTGTTAAGTGCTAATAGATGGAACCAGCACGCTTCGAACCGCAGTTCTTTGAAAATTAGTGCTTCGATATACATGAAATATCACACAGATATTTTCGACAGTATGTACTTCCAGAATATGCAATACAAGTTTTTTCGAGCCCCAACTTTGTATATAATCCCTTAAGTCTACCTAAAACTTCTTCTACGGACCCGGGTATTCTAAAATCTGCTTGTAGAGCGTGGGCTTGTGCCGACGAAAGATGTTAACGAGGTCTCCAAAAGGGTGCTTTTTGTATAGATAAAGACCAATAACTGAACGAACAGAAAAAAAAGTTATTATTTAAGGTTTAATTAATAACATATTTTGTTTCGATATCCCAAGAAATTTGGGAACTTAAGACCAAAATTTATTTCTGGATAAGCCAAGAAAGATTTATATCAAAATAAGGTTTCTTAACAGATTTTTATACGCTTAGTTTTTACCCTTTAGGTTTCTCTTGAGTTGATAGGAAGACATACATAGATAAGACACGATAGAGGTAGTTAAAGGGCGCCAATGAAAGAGACGCAGAACACATTTTTTACCCAACCCCTATGTGTCACATATCTCTTCACTGGAAAAGTTGTTCAAATTTGATCGCAAGCAAGATAGTGCTTTGGCAGGATGACATCTGCCGTGGCCGCTTATATATTTATATAAGCTTATTTTCAAGTAGTACTGAAAGTCGCATTTAATTTGGGCTTTTGGAAAAGTTTATTCAATTTAATCATATCTTGTTTAAATGGTAAGTTCATACTTACATACATAAACATGCCTATATTAAATACATTATGATTTATATAAGTATCTTATTGTTTGTGTCCACCCACCCCCCGCAGCCAGCGCACAGAGCCAACTCAACATGGCTGATCATGATGTCACGCCCAGTGAAATGTTGCAGCGTAAATGCGTTCGCTTATTACAATTTAAATACATATATACGTATGTACAAAGCAAAATACATACACATATTATTTTAGGCATACATTTCAACTTATATTAGGTACGGTCGATAAGTGAGTAAAATAAGGTACTTAAAACTTGCTTAAGCGGGTTAGGGGCTTAGAATATGCCCGAGGTAGGCATGCCGGTCGTAAGAGGCGACTAATATGCACAAAGGTAATGACGTGCAACTCGATGGCTGATCTACGGACATGATGCCTCTCACCTCTCATTACCCATCCTCTCCTTCCTTACCGAAGGACATGACCTAGAAGGTTGAACTGGTCATAACAAGTCGCTACCATGACAGTCGGGCAGTACCGCAAGGGAGTACGGGAGCGTACCGGGTTCATACCCGGCAAAGGACTGTCGCTTTCGACAACACTCCCCAAAACCTTCGGAGAGTGTTTTTATCGTTACAACAACAACAACAACAATGCAACTACTCTCAAAGAAATATAAAAAATTGAGGAGCAAAAGAAAGAGAGGTCGTAGTAATATTAAGTAAGTTCAAAACCATACAAAAATGAGAAGAACCAAGCGAAGATGGCAAGCATCATCCGCGGTTGGTGAGATAACGAGTGCGAAGTTTCAAAAACAGTCTTCTTGCACTACCGGAACCACAGATGACACAAGTATCCTGGCATCGATCGAACATATTTAGCGTAAATCTCACTTCATGGGGAGGTGCCTATCTAAATCTCACTAAGTCTCACCGAAGGGGGGGCTGGGGGTCAAAAAGTCTTGAAAAACAGCTGACGTAATTTATGGGCGTCCCCTAATCTTATTATAACATAGCCAACTAATTGTGATTGGGCATATTGCCATCCAGAGAAAGCGAGCTCGCCTCGAATTTGCGGCTAATCCGTTTTGCTCATTGGGAAGAAGAAAAAATTGACAGAAGGCTTTGTGGTTGTTGGTAAACTACAATTTTCGCCCATCTAGGAGGGTACATAATATGTATTTTATCCAAAAAAAATTCTACTCGAGCAAACTGAAATCCTCATTCAATAGAACGCGAACTTATCAGTAATCCCTCGTACTCCTATTTCCGTACAAATTAATACTATAATAAATAAACGAGAAAAGCAATCAAGTTTAGTTGAAACCCCTGGGAGGGGGCAACAATTGCGAATTAAACTCAAATGTTAGCTATACAATTTTGGAAGGGGTGGAACAAAGAGCACACAATGATGTATGCCTAAGTATATACCTAAGTATGTATGCAAAAATTTGTGCTTAAGTTGTGGGAATGATTGTACGAGTATGTATGGCTATATATCTCTATATATATGTACATTGTTGCTTTCAGCAGCTTGCTATTGTACTTTCGTAGATTTTTCCTTTGTATCGAAACTATTTTTATTTCATCAACTCACATTTGCTTCAATCCAAAAGCGTTCCCAACAAAAAATACAGTAGGCGTTTATAAGCAAACGGAAAGGAAAATGGCATTATGAGCAGCATTGTATCGACTTGATTTAACCCTTATTAGCCCGATAAGCTTTATACATAACGCTATTCCTACATGGCATGTTAGCTCTAAACATACATTTCGCTATCTCAGGAAATCGTTTTTTTAAGGACACGCTTTTTAATATACAAAATACCCACTCAAGTCAATGAGATTGTGTGATGTTGAATATCTTAAAAGTTATATGATTCTCTATCGAATCTGAGCTTTAGTTTAAACATATTATTTGTTATCTGAAATTACCGGAATACAATTTTTTAGTGCAACTTATTTTTCATTGCCACTTAGATTATCTTAAGTGAAGATTTGCCTGCACTATCATTAATGGAAACTCGCAAACATTTCCATCCAAGCCAGTTTAAATAGATTTCAGATATAACTTGCAAATCTGTAGTTAAAAAATCATTTTTTCTAGAAAAGAAATTGTAATGTTTATGTTTGTGTTTAATACTTTGAAATACGAGTATGTGTGCCTTTCCATTAACGATAGCGCAGACGAATCTCCAGCAAATATACAAAAATCAGAGCCATAATGTAGATGAAGCTCCATTAAAAATAATTTTGAATGCTTATGAGAGTGAGACTCCACTCAAAATCATCGTTGAGTGGAAATGGTAGTTACACTTCACAATCAAAGTTTCATCGGCAATGAAAAACAAAAAAATCGTTGTAAGTCGAAATTTATTGTTAGTGGAACTTTATTTCATTCAACATTCAAATTTTTATTGATTGGAAATATACTACTGATGGAAAAGTATTAATATTACAATCAAGCCGAATACCTGATGACATCAATAAACCTCAGACTTCATATTTAAAGCTTTTTGGTAACATAAAATAAGTTTTATATATGATGAACATTTTTTGTTGGGTTTGTAATTTACCCTTATGCGCACACAGTCACATATGTATGGACCGCAACAGAAAGACACATTCTTCTTATTGGCCACAATGCCATACGCGCGGTGCGATTCAACTCGCATCGAATTCCAATTTGCTGCATACCACTCCTTTTGGTTTTACACATGTACATACGTACAAGTATATCCCAATAAACAATAATAAAAGAAGATCTTAAAAGCTTTAAAAAATCTATAAATAATTAGTCAATCCAGCCAATATGATGATTGGATCTGTGATTTGTGGAGCATTTTTTAACTGCTTAAAGTTTATCAAATTACTATAACTCTGATGTAATCAGAATATGAATGAAATGTTCCAAACAAATGTATTTAAATACATGTAAACTAAAAAAAAATTTTTTTTTTATCAAAGACTATATACTCCACGATTCTACATATACAAGTATTTATCTATACGTTCTCAAAATGTTGTCTAATTTGATTCAAGATTTATCGAAATATAAAAAATAACATCAACGCTCCAGACTATGAAAATCAGCAAAACCCATATGACATTCAACAAAAAAGTTTTATCTTGCCCTTCCTATATAGCAGTCAGAGCTCTTCATTGTTTTCGAACCTCAGATTTCGTAGGTATGCTTGATACTTTTCATACTCATTTATCATTAGCGTGTGTGCAAGTGTCATCCTGCCACACATTTCCTTCTGAATAAAAATAAATTAAAATAAAATAATATAACAAAAAACTAAAACAAAAAAATTAAATAAAATAAAATAAAATAAAATAGAATAAAATAAAATAATTTAGATTAAATTAAAATAAAATAATATAAAGTAAGATAAAATCAAATAAAATAAAATAAACTAAAATAATATAAAATAAAATAAGATAAAATGAAATAAAGTCAAATAAAATAAAATAAAATAAAAAAAAAATAAAATAAAATTAAAAAAATAAAATAAAATAAAATAAAATAAAATAAAAACAAATAAAAAAAACATAAAATAAAATAGAATAAAATAAAATAAAATAAAATAAAATAAAATAAAATAAAAAAGCGAATAAAATAAAATAAAATAGAATAAAATAAAATAAATTAGATTAAATAAAATAAAATAAAATGAGACTAACTAAATAGTATAAAGTAAAACAAAGTAAAATAAAAGAAGTACTTATTCAAATTAATTGCATAATAAATTAACAAAATGTGATTAGTCGCCAAATTAAACATTTTAATTAATCGATATCGATTACTTCCTTATTAACGACTTAATCAAGTTTAGGTCAACTATAGGCAAACACCTGATAAAAAATGTTTGTTGGGTACATTCTTGACACACGTACTACATAGTAATGAATGCTACGCCATCATATCATTCTATTCAAGTTGGAAATCAATGCATAACTTACTCACTTAACCGACAGCTTCATACACTCATATACACACACACACACAGTCACAAATTAATCGTTCATGCATGTATGCATTTAAAATTCCATGTAAAATATCCTTTTGTGTTGTATCCTTTGCTGTAGTCGGCGACCGCAGCAAAGCCAAAAAGCGCGCAAGTTCACATTTATTATTGATTGGCAGAAACAATAGAAGAATTGTCGTAATTTCTATATCGTATGATAATAGTGTGTATTGTAGTTGTTGTTGTTAATAATGTTTGGTAAATCTGTTTTTTTTTGCTCTCGTACACCTAAAATTGCAAATATTCATAAGGATGTGCATACATACATTCATATATAAGAGGGATGCTACAAATAAATGCTTAGAGGCGTGGGTTCAAGATGGCGCTGTTGTGGTTACTCTGACATGCCTATGAACTTACATACTTACATATTACTTACTTATAGCATCTGGAAAGTTTTGGGAATGCATTTTTTGTAATAATTGCTTTCTTCTCGATATTAAAATATAGATCTTAGTATTTTATCCAATTAAATATCCATGCAAAAAGATATCATTCGCTGTTATACTGGAATAAAAAATTAATAAAGAAATCTAAACCTAATTTTAGGTTAGGTTAGGTTGAACTGGCTGCGCAAGGGCACACTTAGGCTAGTGGCGGACGGCTTGTTGTGATAGCACGTGAAGGCAATGTCACTCCTACATTTCGTAGACATAATGAAGACCATCCTTGATGTCATACTCAGCAACTTGGCGTGTTTTGCCCAGAAAGCGCTGGGAAGTTCGCTGTCTGGGGCTACTTAACTCCGGGAAAATTGCAAGTAAAGTGTTTCTTTATTGTATTAGCGATATTTTGCCTGCCTAGTCGTCCTTTTCCTTACCTATAATTGTCATCAAGCTCTTCTAACGGGAGTTCCAGAAACCTCGCGGCTTCAATAGGGTTGGACGATAATGAAATTGCTGTTGGAAGAGTCGGCTCCGTTAAGCAAATGGTTCGTATCATGGGGACACACGTCCCATGCCGGGCAGATACTTGGCATGTCGGGGTTCATTGCGGATAGGTAAGAGTTTAACCTGTTACAGTATCCAGAACGAAGTTGGGCCAGCATGACTCTTGTCTCTCTAGGCAGTTCGCGTTCCTCTTCGGCAACAGGTGGCGCTTGTGCCTGAATGGCGACATTCACTGGGCTAGAGCCGACAAAGGCGTTTACCGACTCTGTATGGATGAGTTTCCCACAGCAGCAAGTGATGTTAGATAGGTAGGTAGGTTGCAGTGGCTTCTAGTGAACGGACTAGCACACATAGGCCCCGTAGGTCCCGTTGTGATACCACATGGATCTGACTGACCCCCTACTCAAACCATTTTGTACATTCCGCGAAGCGCAGAATATCCTTTGGCTTAATTCTTGAGAATTCGCCAAGATGATAGAAAATACCCGACGCCAGATATTTCAACCTATTGCCCCACACCGCGGGACATTCACATTGAAGATGCCTCACTGTTTCATGCTCCTCCTCGGCTCTACAGTTTCTGCAGAAATCATTATAGGGAATGCAAGAGATGTTACTTCGATGTAACCCCGTCTAGCTCGTCATTTTTTCACCATTTCTTCCTCTTCCATCCTTACAACTTCTTCTAGTGCATCGACGATTGGAAACACCTAGCCTTTCTGCGTGCTTCCAAATAAGGTAATTCCCGGTTGCACTTCTATTAAATATGATGGTTGATCTAAGGAAATGATGCCTCTCACTACTCAATACCCATCTTCTCCTTCCTCACGGGTGACATAATCTAGAAGTTTACACTGGTCATACCAATCCGTTACCACGACAGTCGGGATAGTCCATATCCGGCAAAGGACTATCGCATTGGCAACACTAGCAAAGACCTTCGGGGATTGTTTTTGTTGCTACTGGGACAAATAAAGATCCCTTGAGATCAGACCAAGGCGGCAATTGCCTTCCCTCAGACCTGAAGAAATATTGGACGTACTTCATTTGCCCGAAATTCAAATGCATTTTTTTAGATTTAAGTAAAATGGAGATCGAATGAAATATTTTTTATCTTCTTTTGTCTGCTTGTCTAGCGTAAAATGTAAATGTATAATAAGTATATTCTCTCAAAAAAAGCCGACAAAAAAACGATACCAAAACCGGCAGTAGAAGTTCTAGATCACTGCGACGGAAATGCTTTTCCACTGCTAAGGATGCTATTGCACATTCTGGCTACACTGCCACTCTAAGCTCGCTTTTATAATTTTATAGCGTACCCGAAACTCATATTAAATCTTTTAAGATCAAGGACAAGGTTCTCAATTACTGGTTTTGTAATATTTTAGTTTTTTCGACGGCTCTCAAGAGTATGAAATTAACATCGACTTCTACCTTGTACCTAACGAAGATCAAGACTATATACATTTGGGCAAAAATTGCGGTTTTTAGAGGCGGGGCCGGCTTGTGATTAGTTATCCAAGCGATAGGTAGGCATTACTGTAAAGAAAGTGCCTATAGAACTATTCAGAGTATTTGTTAAGCGAGTTAAGTATAAAAACCTGCTATAAGATGGCACATTTTTTCGGTGAATCTAAATAAGTGCCAGTGAAAAAGGCTTTGGAGGTATATTAACCAGGTACCCGCCACTGAGGACATCATATAGGCCCAGTGAGTCCAAAAGACTAACTGGTAAAATGCAGAATTCCGTTCAGCCTCACAAAAGAAGAACGCTGCCGACAGGGCCAAGTTGCGAAAATGCGAAACCCACAGTATAAATGAACGCAATCGTTAGCCGAAGAAGTAAGAGAGAAGCCTAGTTACAGTCACAAACGTGAGGGCGAAAGGCGTAAGAGTGAGTAGCCGGCATCTTATGCCAACAAAAATTATAGCTGAAAACTCTACCAAAAGACTCGGCAGTTGAAGAAAAGTTTCAAGACCGGGAAATAAAACAAGAATGGTGTGCTGGAAACTTACGTACAAATCTTAATGGAAGTAGCTTCTTCTCATTGCTTAATTGCTAGGTAGATGACGTACCCGTTACTAGACATCCTGACGATCAGTCGAGATTTTCAAACACAGTGATTTTGGTCAATAGCTCGTACTGACTCCAGCGCCATCTATCGAGTAAATTTTTTATAGAAACGTTCCCCAAAGCAAAAACACATGTTCCAAATATGAATCAAATCTGTTAAGCGGTGCAGTAGTTTGGTGGCCTACAATGTACGGAAAACTCAACAAAATTGTGAAATCGTGACCTCTCAGCTGTATTAATTTTTCGGTAGCAACAAGTAAAAGTTTTGCATATTTTTTTATCGAAACACAATCCACAGAGAAGATCCAAGAAAGTAATTTTTACATAATGGAAATCGATTTAGCCGTTTAGACATCCATCGCGGTCATACGAGACATTTCATTTTTATATACATTAGAGCGGGTCAAATTGTATGGATGGATTTTTTTTCATCAGGAGTATAGCAAAAACGTAATCTAAGAAAAATTGCGGAATTCTAAAAAAAATTGCTGAAGACACTAAGTCCGATTTCGAGTGCCCCACGTTTGCAAAATAGATATTTTGCCATATGAATGTAGGGTTTAGCCAAAAAATCTTCATAGCTTCTGGTAGAATTATAGGAAAAATATCATATTGGGCTTACTTTAAAGGTATTTTATGTACATTTCAGAATCTGTATTAATATCTATAGTGTTTTCAAATTTTAGGAGAGATATCAGGCTTAAATTATGAGAAATTAGCTTAAAATGAACTTTTAACTACTATATTATCATTTTTAACAAATTTCTTATGAAACATTTTTTTTCTTTGCAGATAAAATAAGTTCAGAACATTTCCAACAACTTTCATTCAGACAGTTTTTCTTTTTTGAATTCGTTTCAGTAGAAAAATTAAAAAAAAAACATACTTTCAAGTAATAAGCAAAAAACACAATTTTTATAATTTTAATATAATTTATTTAAAAAATTATTTTTTTACTTAGAATTAAACATTTTAACGTATTTTTCAAAATAAAAGCAATGTTATGTTATAATTTTTTAAAGTTTTTTTTGCTCTCCATTCGTGGTTGTTTTTCACGATTTTCTGCTATAACAGCCATAACACCTTCACGTTTTTTTTCCGTAACACGTTTGGAAACAGATGTTAACAGCTGTAAATATCTTTCTGTTCCTTGTATATGCATTGGAGTATTAGGATCATCTGGTGTTGGCTCATCATAATCTAAGAATTGTACCAAGTGATCGTATGGAATATTTCTTGTGAATGCCGGTTCAGATAGTAAATTATCGTCATTCAGATCAATCATATCAGTATAATCTGAAGCATTGAAATTGATATTATATTTTTTGTAAACTCTGAGTTTAGTTGGATCAAGCATTTTTCCTCGATAGTATAACATTTTTTTGATAGCTCTAACCCGTATGGCTTTTCTATCATCAAATAACATTGTTAATAAAATGTTTTCTGGATAAGCGTAATATGAATTATTTTGGATTACACCATCTACAATATTAAATAAATTACGTGGTAGGTATCGTGTCCACGAAAATAAACTTTGATAAAAGTACACTGCCGTGTAAACAGAATTATAGTATTTTACATTGAAATACATTGGCACATAATTTCTAATAATATAAACTGCTAGAGTTTTCAAATTTTCCAATGGTGTATTAGTTGCTGTATATAGAGGTGATACCCTGCTTGCTTTGGTTAGCCATTGAGAATGTACAACTGGTCCTGGTTTTATGTTAGCTTAATCAACTAAAATAGCACCATTTGAATTGCTTTGGCCATTTGATATAAATATTTAACATCTCTAGATAATTCTCGTTCTTGTTCATCACTGATCATACCATGCATATTTTCCAATGCTATTGGTTCAAAATCACTTATAACATGAAAAATAAATTTTTTAGATCAATTAATATTAGTATAATTTTCCTATTTTAATTTGATTAAAAAAATATTATAAAATAATTTTAACAAATGCATACCTGAAATTTTTCACAGTCTTGAATGGCTTTGAATATATTTCCACTTGCTGCTCTTGTTCCACTCGTGACTGTTTATCTAATGCTCTGAATAAATGACCAAATGGTAACAGTTGATGTTTCGAAAAAATATTTGGAGCGCTTTTTGTTTTAAAATGTCTCACAAAACTTTGCAGGATTAAAAAAATTATTCAACCTCACAATGAGTAGAATCTGTAGAAACATAAAAATTGCATTTAATTATGAATAAAAACTCATCAGCAGAAAACCGTACTACTTTCGTTTCTGTCCAGAAACGTTTCGTTACTCTTTCGTTACTCAGATAGCGTTACAGGTTTCCTTTCCGTACCCAGTGTTTCGTACTTGGTTAAGGGCCCGGTAGTTTTGTTACCCAGAGTTTCGTTTCTCTTCTGTTACTCATTAGAACTGTTTCAATCATTTCGTTTCTAATTATGTTTCAATATCTCTATGTTACTCGGAACAATAACAGCAGAAACGATGTTTCGTTTCTATACTAGGTTTTGTTACAAATCTGTAGTTTATACAAACAATTGCGAGCAAATGAACTTCACCCATATATATATAGCCAATGATGAGCTTTAATGGCTCGTTAAAGCCTGTGAAGATCATCAGCCCAAGCAAAAGTGTTTATCGAACCACTTTGAGTAAAGATTAAAAAAGTTGCCATACGAAGCGAGCAAGTTTCAGCTAAAAACTGTTTAAGGGTTAACATCTAATTAAAAAAAAAGTATTGTGGGAACGTCTAGCAATTTTTCTGGTTAATTAAACTCTTTTTGAATTGCCAAAATTTTAATTTCGCCTGACCAGAATGACCTCGTCTCAACACAAAATCCCATAAATTCAAGAATCATTGACCCATGAGCCAAGACCACCATGTCAGCCAGTGCTGAGTAGCAACATAGTTTTTTTATACAATTGCATCGTAATCGTGTATGAATACATCTTTATAATTTCCAATAAACCACTTTTTAGGTATTCTCAATGAACATTCACACGATACATTTTTCAACTACAAAATACTTACTTACCACGGTTGCCGTTTTGGCCAAAACGTGGCATTTTTGGTACGCATTTTTTCGTCGGGTACGGTGGTATGCAACTTCCAAATTTGGTACGTTTTGTGCCATTTTTACTTTAACGCAACTGCAATGACACTGCATTTGAATGACTACAAAAAATTATTTAGTCATAATGTTGTGTCTCTTTCACTCTCCTGCTTTACTGGCAGTAGAAGTGAAGTGGTACCACTTGTATCAACTTATACGTAGGAGTCTTTCTCTGTCATAAGTCGCTTTGATATTTTTAGAAAAAGTTGTAAAGAGGTACAAATATTTGTTTGTGATAAAAAATAGCACGATAAAAAAATAGCAAGAAGTGCTAAAGAAATTAAAATTATTATCATATTTGTCTTAGTTCTGAAGGGGAAAAATAAAGAAGGATAGGTAAGTTTTATAATCGGGAATATGCGCAAGCAAATGAATAGAATTGTAGACATTTTAATTTATTTATTTACTTTTACTCATTATAGGGTATATTTAGAAGCGTAAAATGTTAAATGTTTTTAGTTTTTTATGTTTATACATACATATATGTATATTAACCCCCGTTTCTGTGTAAATTTATGTCAGCAGATGAACTACTTAAAATTGTTTTAATAAATGTTATATTAATTTTTCTGGAACGATTTTCCGTCATCCCTTGTCAATTTTGGTTTGGAGACAAGCCGGTTTCGGCGTTGTGCCATCTTACCAAAATTGACAAGGGATGACGGAAAATCGTTCCAGAAAAATTCATACTTCTACCCTGTCGGAAACAGCAATAATAATAAAAAGGAAAATGTTATATTGTTTGCCTAGCAAATTATTTTGGTACGTTTTTTTTCGGTTAGGCAAACGGCAACCGTGTTACTTACATACCCATTTACTTGGCTACTTAAATAAATGCATTTTAAAATGGCTTTGTGTGTCCATTATGTAGTGTGTGGTACGAGTGCATATTTGAGCACAATTAATATAATAAGAAATTATGTGAACATATAATAATAGCAATAAAAAAATGTATACATATATAATTGGCGGAAACTAAATCACATCGTTAGGATTGGAATATAAGTGAGTATGAGTGTGTGTCTTTGATTCTCAGGTAATAACAAAAACAACAAAAAAAGGTTCATACAATGAACACGCGAGTGGCTCATTCGGACGCGAAATACTTCAATGGACGCTTAACAATGCCATTTTTGCGATTTTTGCTGCTTCTTCTGCTGTGCGATTCTAGTGGGTACTTCAGCACAGATTCAGCTCCTTTTTATACCTTTCATGAACATGAAATGGTATATTAACTTTGGTCCGATGTTTGTAACGTTTAGAAATATAAGAGATAGACCCACCATTAAGTATACCAAATTGATCAGGTCTGTCCGTCCGTCTGTTTAACCGCAAACTAGTCCCTCAATTTTTGAGATATCTCGATGAAATTTGGCACACGGATGTATTTTTGGTAAAAAAAATTACCAAGATCGGAGCTATACATATATAGTATATATCCCATACAACCGATCGTTCAGATAAGAGGATTATGGCCATTTATCCCTCATTTTGGAAGATTAAAACTTGAAACTTGGTGAGATATTTGCTAACAGATAATAAAAAATTTGGTAAAAAAATCGCTAAGATCGGAGATATATATAGTATATATCCCATACAACCGATCGTTCACATAAGAGGTTTTGGACCATTTCTCCCTCATTTTCGCAGTTAAAAACGTGAAACTTGGCAAAATATCTTTTAATATATCATAAAAGATTTCCTGAAAAAATAAATAAGTTTGCACGTATTCATGAAAGGTATAAAGCCTTCGGCACAGCCGAAGACAGCGCCGTCCTTACTTGATTCTAAATATTTTTTTTCTTTTCTACTTGATTATGCATTTCTTGGCTAAATATAATCTGTGTTTCTTACATTTCAAGCAATCGATCCTTTTTCTGCATTGTGGTTTGAGTGTTATAAATACTTTTGTATGTGTAATTGTATAGCAATTCATTTGAGATTAGAAAAAAATCGACTTAAATTGAAACTCGTAAGATATTGGCGTTCTCTGTACATTATTTGTGGTATGAGATCCTTACAATTGCTTCAGGTATGCAGGTTAAATAGTAAAACAGGAAATCAGTTCTATTTTGTATGCTGCCTTTTCTGTTCCAAGATAGCAAAGTAGAAATGTGCAATATGAGAAATCAACTTTGTAGGATGTGGCATCTTGGCAGTTTTAATCAAATACACACTTTTGTTTATTGTATGAACTTTGTGTTTTAACGCAATTTCAATTCCATTTCTCTTAGTTATACCCAGTTGTGATAAGGAGATTTAACATAATAATGTCAGATGGTATGTTGCACATACTTAAAGCTGAAACAGGCGTCGAATTATACCATTAGCAAATATATTGATAAATTGGCGGCCGCCGTGGTGTGAAGATAGTGTTGCCGGCCTACCACACCGAAGGTCCATGGTTCGAGCCCTGGTACAGGTAACATCAAAAGTGATTTGAAAAAAAGTTTTTCAAAACGGGGTCGCCCCTCGGCAGTGGTTTGGCAAACTCTCCGAGTGTATTTCTGCCATGACAGGCTTCTCAGCAAAAATTCGTCTCCTTTGTAGATGCCGTTCGGAGTCGGCAAAAAACTGTAGGTCCCACCAATTTGTAGGGAAAATTCAAATCGGCACACCACAAATTGGAAAGAGAAGCTTGGCGCAAAAATCTCTTAGGAGGTTTATGATGATATACCTGTTGTATATCGCGCCATAGAGATAGAGAGAAATATATTGATCAAACATTCTAATGTCGCTTGCTGGTACGATTCTAAATCGAATGTGTCTTTTCGCATAAACTATTCGCGCAGTGCAGTTCATTTTTAAGTATATCATAGTCATTTTAGTGATGATGTGCTCTACCAGGCGTATACTTTAAGTAAACTTCTATTACTTTACAGTAAATCTATTACTCAATTCCGACAACCACGCAACCATGTATCTTTTCGTTTATTCAGCTTTTCAATATTAACTTGTTGTGATTGGGTGGTCGGTCAAAATCGCCCAGGCGGTTAGATGACCATTTAAAGAAAAGATTGGTTGCTAAAATACAAAGAGTAAGTCGATTTAAAGGTATTTTTATTTGAAAAGAAACGTGAAAAAAATTGGAGTACCCGAGATAAGGAGTACTTGTCGCAGCAGATGTATACTAGTTGCCACTGGAAGTCCTCTATTTTTTGACAGCTCCTTTATATCTAAAATTACGGTCTAGTCGATAGCAGCTATAAAAATCTTCTTCCGCTAAAACAAATGGGTCAGATCGTTCCTTATATATTTTTGGCATTCTAAGTAATAGAGATACATTTATAATGCCGATAATAATCTGTTCCAATTCCTTCAAAGTAAACCACTTCTTTTAAATCAAAATTCTCATTTAAATCCTTCAAAAGTCCCTTAAATCATAATTGAACAAAAATTACAGATGTAGCAGCAGCTTTAGTGACAGATTTTTGCTACTCAAACTTTAGCAGCAAAATTTAACTGAAGAAGCCGACTCCAGCGTCTTTATGACTAGTATAAATTATACGCTTAGTTGAAGTGTACTCTAACTTATTTAGAGCACTTATCTATCTTGACTATAATTATGCGCTATTGTCTTCGCTTATTCAAATAATCAATATTTTCTAATATAAGTTGTTTTATCATTTTTTAAGCGTTAGTTGTTAACAAATTTTTCAAAATATGTGTATTAACGACTTAGTTTAGTCTCAGCAAACAATTGTTATTATGAATGCTTCATAAACGAAACTTTTTTAGAAGCGTCGCTCTCAGCGTTAACTTTCAAAGAATCGGAATTCGTAGCAGTTTGCAACTGCAACTCAATTAAAGAATACTCCCTATACAGTATCCTAATTCATATAAAAAAATTAGTCGCATTCCCATGGCGATGTTCTAGGTGATGGTAGGTGATCTACTCCATCCCGAAGTAATATATTACTTTACTTCTGAGTGCTTCATAGAACACCTACGTGAAAGTACTTTCAGAGTGCTCCCAAAAATTGCCTCTACGGAATCTTCAACACACTCTCTCGCTTTGCTTTGAATACTCCATTGAGTCATTTTGAAGGACTTTTTGGAAAATACCCTTCCTTTGAATATACCATGAAGTACATAGAAAAAAAGAAATGGAGTGGAAGATTGAGTAGCTGATTCTCTGCTAGATCATCGCCATTTTTATTGGACCACCTTTTTTATAGAAATTATAAAATTATGGAAATTAATGACAACGCTTTGAGATCCTTCGGAGTTTAAGATCAAAATTTTGTCAAAAGGAAGAGGTTTTACACTAACTTTCTCTTTTATTATTTATTTCGAGAAATTACAAATCTCAATCATTATCATGAGACAAATCCGACATGCTCTCAATTTAGAATGAACATATTCGCTTAGGAACGGGAGGGTGGGTTTGACACCTTATTTAATAGCGCAAACCAAATCATTAATTCGTCAATTGGGTATATGTCTTGGATTGCTTTTTTTTATTGTTTTCAGTATTTTCCTCAGAATCTTACACTTCAATCTTGCAATATTCTTAAGAAATATTGCATTCATTAGACAGTGTTGTATTGTCTAGCTTTTATATTAACTTTTATTTTACATTTATAGTAAATATCTACTTTAACATTACAATTCTGCAATTGCGTTCTCTATGGTGTTTCATTGCTTTTTTTTTTTCTTTTGTACATGCATACATACATTCATACATATATAGAAAGTACAAACAATAGCTGCATTGTAATCGATATGCGGCAATGCTACAAATTCTATGACTAAATTTCTGTTGAATGAGACGTGGCAATTAAATTAATTTATTTTATTGTTTGCTAAATAGTAGATCAATTGTGCATGCCTTGAATTGTGTTAAAATATATATATACATACAAATATATTTGTACTAATGTATATTCTTTGTTGTGGGTGAATTTGTGTTGATAAATGTAAAGTTGCTTGAGCTATGTAATGCGAGTTAATCAGGATGTGGCAGGATATCTACCGGTGTGAGCGCAGCTGTCCGCTTGATAATGAAATAAAAATGTATGTATGTCTGTGCTTGAGGACCTATTATATTTATGCAGAGTATCTACATCCTGCTCAGATATTTTATTATTTCTAAATTCAACGTGATATTTTAACAACTTATATTTAGTATCGTAATTTCATTGCTTAATTTATTTTATTTGTATTAAGATTTATTTTGGCCTGATAAGCAAAGATTGTAATGAGCGGTTTTCGCATATGTATTTACTAGTTTAATAAATCACATAACTAATTAAATACACATTGTATGAGAACTTATTTGAAAATTTCAAAATCAAATTTAAACCAGTAAGGAAGTCTAAGTTCGGGTGGAACCGAACATTATATACCTAGTAGTGATGCATTATGGCATCCCAATTTACGCAGGTCTATCTATTTCAATACTTTTTAGTTCGTGTTATAAACCCAACCGATTGTTATCAATAAAAACACTTCTGCTATGAGTTTTGTGTGTTAAATTAATTGATTTGTGTATAAATAGCTTCCCTACCAACTACAACTTACCACATTTTTCAAAATACCAATACATACACATTTTATGTTTGAAAAATTTGCTTTCAAATAGACAAACGGACAGACAAACAGACGGAGAGACTCAGCTCATCGTCCTGATTATTTCAGTATATTTTTGGATGGGGCCATCTGTTCTTCTTCTCATGCTTACAAACTTTCTGTTCATGAAAGGTATGAAAATCCAAAAAAAAAAACTCTCCTATTGCAGTGAGTTATTAACTACTTGCCCGGATATTTTGCTTGTATGATATCCGATTTGCCTAATTTTTGGCAGGAGTATACTACATACTATTGAAAAGCAGCCAAAAAAAGTGGGCGGCGCCACCACTACTTCTCCAAAATCCACAAAAGTTTCTTTCGGTCGAGTTCTGCTTAAACAGCCTTTTATCTGTGCAAGATCTCATTGATAATGCGACATAGTTATACATAGAAATATCGTTTTTTAAATTTTACAAACAGGTTTTTAGAGCTAGTGCAAAAAACTGGGCGTGGCCTTTCACCGATTTCGCCCATTTTCACAATAAACAGTTAATATATTCAACATTTTTGCCAAACTTCGTTCCGACAAATATTGGCATAAAAAGTTTTGTGGAATGTTTTTCGAATTTCTTCGCTCACGGACACTTTGAAAGTGAAATAGAAATTATATAAAGCTAATTTACGCAAAGTTATGATCCTCTTCAAAAGCTTTCATATAAAAATGGGCGTGGAACTTAACCGATTTCACCCATTTTTTTCAGAAACATTCCTTGTATTCATGGAAATCTGTGTGCTGACTTTCGTTTAGATACCTTGAACGGTTTTTATTTATTTCAAAAATTTACTTAAATAAAAAGTGGGCGGTGCCACTCCCATTTTCAAACATTTCTTAAAAATTTTATTTCTGCCTCAATGCTAATGTACACCCCAAATTTCATCCTTATAGGTGTATTATGTACTGAATAATCACTTTTTTGTATTTTCGAAAATATTCTATATATAAAAAGTTGACGTGGCTATTATTCGATTTACCTCATTTTAAAACAGCGCTCTGAGATGAGGGCCAAGGAACCCGCATACCAAATTTCATTAAGATATCTCAAAATTGACTCAAGTTATCGTGTTCACAGACGGACGGACGTACGGACATGGCTTAATCAATTTCTATTTTCCTCCTGAACATTTTGATATACAGGGTGGCGCAAAAGTAATCCTCCTATCAGAAAATGCTATAAATTTTGCGATTGGCCCCAAAAGTCAGTTCTGTTTTGACATTTGTGTAGTAAACACATGCGAAATACACGTTAATAAACAATGTTACGCTACACTGCTCCAGAACGCGGAATATTGCTGACTATTGATTTCGGTCGGTGAAAAACGGTTACTGCGCAAAAGTAATCCTCCTATCAGAAAATGCTATACATTTTGCGGTTGGCCCCTAAAGTCAGTTCTGTTTTGACATTTGTGTAGCAAACACATGCGAAATACACGTTAATAAACAATGTTACGCTACACTGCTCCAGAACACGGAATATTGCTGACTATTGATTTCGGTCGGTGAAAAACGGTTACTGCGCAAAAGTAATCCTCCTATCAGAAAATCCTATAAATTTTGCGGTTGGCCCCTAAAGTCAGTTCTGTTTTGACATTTGTGTAGTAAACACATGCGAAATACACGTTAATGAACAATGTTACTCTACACTGCTCCAGAACGCGGAATATTGCTGACTATTTATTTGACCAATAATCGGTCGGGGCCAAACGGTTACTGTGAATGGTGAGCGCTACAGAGCAATGATCAACGAGTTCTTTTTGCCGCAACTTGATGAACTGGGATTGGAAAACATGTGGTTCCAACAAGACGGTGCAACAGCACACACTGCACGTGCCACAACCGATATGCTGAACATCGGAAGCTTACTTTTGCGCCACCTTGTACATACATAAGTCAGACCTGTTAAATAATGATTACTTATCGCAATGATCACCTCACCAAAATGGTAAGAGAAATCTAAAAAATAGGTAGCAAACTAAAATAATTAGCAATTGAATATTTCTAATTAAATTATGTTAGCTTTAGTCAAATCAAAAAAGAGAAGAGAACAACTATTACATTTAATTGAAGCCTGCTTGACATTTTTTCGTGTTCTGCTTCAGAGTTTAAATGAACACGGGAACACACCACATATAACTGGCTGTGTGAAAAGCATGACATTTCCAAAAGTAACAAGTTTATAGGATTGTGAATAACGTACCTATTTTTACTTTAGTCGATTATTCTTTTGATCAATATATTTTTTGACCGATTTTCGTACAGCGATTAGGTAGCACTGATTCTAACTGAGCTTGATTGTAGACAGCACTAACTACATTATAGCATTATTTGGGACTACGTGAAGAGGGACTTTGCCGACGGCAGTAGTTTTCCTGTAATAAAATATTTAAGATTATTAAAAAGTTTGTATGTGAATACTTCGAAGCTGAACTTATAACATGTTCAAATAGTTATTTAATTATTCTTAATTTATTTTTACTATCTACTTTAGTATCTTTCATAAAAATTTTTTTTTTTTACAAATAGACTATTGAGTAATCAATACATACGTTTGAATTGGACCAGCAAATCGTTTTAAGTCGGGATATTGTAAGTCGCCATGCGGCCACCTTATTGTTGAGTCATGTAACCAACCAGATCGGACCAATACAACACATAGCCCACATAAAACAGTTTTTTTTTCGATAAACGTGGCTTGGAATACATATCTCTCAATTATTAGGGTAAGACCGTCAAATGTGGTCAGTTTGTACTTATTTTAAATAAGGATTGGGCACTGAAACTCGTGATGCGTATTCAAAGGTAGAAAGCCGTGGGTTTATATATCTTCGCCCCCTTTCTAGAATCATGAATATGCCATTTTTATGATTTCGAGTTGATAGGTTCAGTGGATTAATCATTGAATGTTCTATGTTTGACGACAAACTCGAGTGCCATGTGCTCAAGGAAACTAATTTGTTTTGCAATTTAAGCTACCTTATTGAGTCAAAATACACTGATTTTTTAAGAACAATAATAGATATTGTGTGTGAAAGTTTCAAGTTAATCTCAAAGCCCTGATTTCAGGTAACGATTCTAACTTTCAAAACGCTCTTCAGAAAATGTTCAAAACCAAGATTTTGGCTGTTATTGCTCATTACCACAAATGTACAGCAGATACAATTTAAAATTTTTAAATAAAATTAAATTTTCGATAATATCGTCTAACTAAAACCTCTCGCTTTACTCTACTTCAAACAAAGTCGGTACTTTTTCTATAATCCTTTGTGCCTTTGTAAATAAGTGTGATTATTTCTTTTGAGTAGAATTGAGTTCATTATTATGCGCTCACCCCAGCAGTAAGGCAGCTGCAGAAACGGAAAATCTATGTACAAGGAAAATCTACAAGGAAAACTCCTTACACGAAAATTTGTGGGAACGGTAGAGTGCTGCTGATAACAATCAAAAAGTAAGTTAACGTAAACATAAATACCTACAAAGAGTTATACAGTTGGCTACCTTTTTTGATAAGAAGCGCGCCGACGAAGCCGACACTAGTGAATGCCCAATCTTGATGCAGATCCCACCCTTGACTAGAGTCCACGCTGCGGCAGTGGATACTAAGAGTTCGTGAGGCGCATGGCTAAGAAGCAGGAGAGAGGAAAAGCTTTTGTGTAATAAAATTTTAATATTTGCTTTTCCTGCTTAAATTATGAGCATTACCTTGCAGTTTGCAACAACTACAAATACAATAATAGTAATAGCAGCAACAACAAAACAGTGTTGGTAAACAAAGTAAACGTGTTACACAATCAAAGAAATATTGCTGTTTTGAGGTGAAGCAACAGCACGGAAAATCGACGAGGAAACAACACAAAAACCAACTCAGCCATTTTTCACTTTTATACTTAGCCTGCACAAAGCAAATGTATGACTGTCAGCTAAGCAAGCAAAATGCTAAGAGAAAGAATTGGGTAAAAGCCACGAAATAAATTCTACAAAGCATAAACGTATTTGTATACGTAATATATTTAAATACATTTATACATATCTACATTAGTGTTATAAGGGAAATGTGTGAAAAGCTGTGGGAAACAACAACAATAACAATCAAATAAAATTCTACAAAAGCGTATGCATTGAATGAGAAATTACAAAAGTAAAAAGCAAAAGGTAAATTTTGTATTTAATTTAATTGCATTTAAATTGTTTGCAATTATGTATATGTATGTTTGAGTTTTTTTAGCACACACAAAAAAGAGCTAAGCCAAAATATGCCACAAACCTAAATGTACAAACATAGTATATTCGTTGTGGTAGCCACCAAAAAAATGTACACTTTATAGAAGGCTTTTATTGTTCCAGCAAAATGCTAACGAAATGAGACCAGCAAGTGATTGAGCTGATACACGATATGTTTGTGCTGAATTTATTGGCTGACTAGAAGCCCTTGCTATGAAGCTCATTCGAACAAAATTGCAAATGTTCAAAAAATGTTTACAAAGATGGCTATGCGTAAACTGTTCTGGATTGAATTCTTCCTTCTTATGTTGGCAGCCGAAAATTGCTTGTTTTGCACTCCTTGCAGGATAGTAGGTATTACAACTCTTTTATGTTCATATACCATGTAATAAATGGAAACATATATTGTGTCGAGTTAAGGCATTTACTGAATTTATATGTCCCTTCGCGAATATTGCCGCATAGGCAATTTCCAAGGCGTGGATCTGCCCGAAAAATGATAAATAGTAGATACTACCTCCTGAGATTTTTTTACTATTCCTCCTCACTAACCACGCAAATATAGCCTTGCAATTATTCTCCCTCTGACTTCTCGTTTTCTTATTTCAATTTCAATGACACTTCCTTTCTTTTTATACATCTAACTGCCTTTTTTTTCTTAATTAGAAAGAAAGTTGGCAATTGTACCATAATCTAATACAGCGAGATAAAAGGCCAAAAAATACAAATACCACTAAGAAACTTTGTTGGAAAATAGAGTAAAAAAATGTTTGAAGAGCTGAATAAGAAATGGTTGTATGAAGATCTAGTTTTTCCTGAACCAACATTAGGTCGTACGTTAAAGTAAATCTTCTCTCAGAGTGATCAATGAAGACTCAAAAAAAAAGTTTAACCTCTCATTGAAAAGACTCCGCGGGATTAGTTAATCTGAGCAGAGCAAATTTCTACCTTTTCTATGTAAATTTTTTTAACACTCAGAGAACGCAACCCCCTTAAAATAAAAAAAAAATAAAAATTGCAATGCCATTTCAATATTTGCATCAAAGTTGTGAAGTTTTTTTACGACATTGGGTGTAGAAAAAGTCGAAACCGTAAAAAATATTTCATATGCATATTTTGTTGTTGCGTGAAGAAACATTTTAATTGTAAAATGGAAAACTTTCTACGTT
The DNA here is from genome assembly GCA_949987695.1 of Merzomyia westermanni. NCBI lineage: Eukaryota > Metazoa > Arthropoda > Insecta > Diptera > Tephritidae > Merzomyia > Merzomyia westermanni. The sequence goes on from OX465288.1 coordinate 190,564,284, forward strand.
TTCTATGCTTTCTACACAGTGAATCGACCTATTGACTCTTTTAAAGATATTCTTAAAATAATTTTTTAAACACATTTTTATATTTTCTTATCTTTTGAAATTAAAACAGTTTTTTTCTCCTGAAAATTTCGCATAATACAATAATGTCGTTGTTTTGCCTAACTGATTTTATCAGACACGTATCCTTATTTTTGTTCTTTCTTACACAATTTGTTGCTGGGTTTGCAGTGCAGAAATTTTACACACATACACTGTAGCAGTGGAATTTTTGTATAAAGGTTCATATAAACATATTTGGTACAAAGAACCCTGCAAAAAACGGAAATACTCCGTTTCATACTCCATAGAATACTCCTATAGGAGTATCAGAGTACTCCAACACATATCCTCATTCATATAAAAAAGGTGGTCCAATTTACATGGCAATGTCCGGTGATTGGATCACCTAATCCATCTCGGAGTACTCCGTTTCTTTGCTTTTGAATACTCTATAGACCACCTACGTGAGAGTACTCTCAAAATACTCCCATGGGATTACTCTATAGAGTATTCAACAGCAAAGCGAGAGCGGGAGTAGGTGGTCCTCAGAAGAACACATACTCCCATTCTCGCTTTTGTCTAGAGTACTTTATAGAGTAATCTTTTGGCAGCATTTTCAAAGTACTCCAACGTAGGTGCTCTATAGACTATTCAGAAGCAAAGTAAATGGTACTCCGAATAGGATTAGGTGATCCAATCACCGGACATCGATAAGTGTTGGAGTACTCTGATGCTCCAACGTTTTTTACAGGGGAATATTAAGAAAATAAACAACAATAACAAATACAATAAATTTCAAGTGTGGTTTTGCCTTGTATTGAAGAATACGCTAAAGGTCGCACGAAGAAAAAGGCAACATTTTCGCAATGCTTAGTAATAATGATGTATAAGTGTTGCCAGCTTTTTTTAATAAAAAAAATTCTGGCGGAACATTCATGGAATGTTGTAAAAAAAAAACAGTTCCCGCAAATGACCTAATATGATATCATTATGAATGTGCAACTTTTTTAAATCACAAATAAAATAAAACAAAACAAAATAAAATAAAATAAAATAAAATAAAATAAAATAAAATAAAATAAAACAAAATAAAATAAAACAAAATAAAAAACAAAACAAAAAAAAAAATAAAAAAATAATAAATATTTTATTTTATAAAAGCTTACATTACAAATAATTATACAAACTAAAAATAAAATAAAATAAAAATATTTATTAAAAAATAATTATTAAAAAAAATAACCACCATAATAAAATTCATAAATTAAAAGAAAAATTATTGTTCTTGGCCTTGAGCTCGTTTATACTTCAAAATAAAATAAAATTAAAAATAAAATATTGTTTTCAGGTCCTCTGAATTTCTAAGGTATTCATGACTAGTCATGATTCTTTTATATTTTTTATGTTATTTTTTTTTAAATTTATTGTTTCCAATCAAACGCAGAACATGAATTTAGACTTTTAAAATATAAGTTGAGAATGACAGTTCACTTTAAGGTGCCGCAAAAGGTAATGATGCGCAAGTCGATGGCTGGTCTACGAATATGAGAAATTTCACTATTAATCCCCTGCTTTTCTTTACGCTGAGAGACACTGTGAAGTCCAAACTTCAGCTCGAGCACAGATAAGCAAGGGAAGAAAGCGCCAGAGAAAGGCTACTACCAAAAGGTGTTAATAACAGATAGTGCCTTAACCAGCAAGTACTGTCCTCATCGGTAACACTGCACTTAAGCCTCGGAGTATGCTTCTGCCTTCACAAATCTCAACAATAACAACATATAAGTTGAAGTATCCTGAAAGAATTTTTTGTAGATAGTATTTTATAGTAAAGCATGAAATACTTACTATTTCCATATCGAGTTTTAAAATTTACTAAATGCCCTAAATCAATATGGCAAGCCATTTAATACAAATAAGAACGTATAAATTTATGTGTGTAAACGTACTTATTTTTGTATAGAAGTTAAACTGCAAATTTCCAGCCTCTTAACGCAGTCAAGTAGAAAACGTATACGCACTTAACAAATTTGCGAGTGTGAGCGCACTTGGATTCAGTCGCCAAGAAAATGTACAAGCAAGCACTTAGAGCAGGGTCACAAGTCTCGAATCGGGGTGGTCTAACAATTGTTCCCTTGTGTGGTGTGGCAATGGATGTTACTCTTACATTGGTTGTTGGTGGTTGTTGCTGCTGTTGCCCATTGAGCGCTGACTGTATGGCTGGCTGACCTGCTTGGGCACACTTATGCCGAGCAACATGAAAAAGAAAAATATTCCCGTGGAAAATACAAAGAATTACAACACATTCGAAGAGAAATATATGTACTCGTATGTATATTTTGCGGAAGATATGAATGTTTGTTTGTGAGCCATATTTGCACGTGTGGGCGCCGAATCGTACACGTTCAGGATCTCTTAATTTTTTTTTTTTGCTATTGAATTCATGTGTTTTGATATCTCTTTTATTGATGCGATTTATTTTGATATTTGCCCATTTTTCGAAAAGTTATTATACCTACTTATTGTCAGGAAAATTCTCATGCTTATTACTTGCTATTTGTGTGGTTTGATTCAGGTCGTGGCAGGCTTTGTAGGTACCCTGCAGTCAAACCAACTAGTTGCAAACTACTTTACAACTAGTATATGCACCAAGCCCAACGAGTCAGCCAACTGTCATATTTCCATATAAGCAACTGGTATTTTTAACATGACGATTTCCTACGAGATGTCAATTGTCAGATTTCGACCAGGGCATACCAGTCATCTACTACTCATCAAATACTAGTTTGTATATAGTGTGGAAATATACTAGTATCGTACTGGTCGTAAAATACCAGTTTCATACTAATCAAAAATGGAAGGAAATATACAAGTAAAATTGCAGTCTAATCATACCAGTACCATACTAGTTCGAAAAAGATAAAAGAACACTAGTCCAAATTGGGACCAAAATCTCTAGTAGGGATTAAAATAAGAAAATGGACTCATCAATACATCATCTTATTTTTCATCATTTTAGCTGTGAAACCCCCGATTTGGGAGTGCAAAACATAAACTATATCTTTGGAATATTTCATAAGCTGGTTGCAAATTACAATAGCATGTAATGCAAATGAAATAAACGAAAGAAATAATTACAGCTTATTATATTTGGATACTAGTATGTTTACTGACTAGTTAGATATTTATGTGTAGGGTAGCTACTTCTCAATGAAGAATTAAGTGAAGTTATGTGTTTTCCTATGCCGTTAAGTCTTGTTGAATGGTTTGTTATTTTTTATAAGTAAATTTGTCTATGCTTATGAAAATAGAACTGCTTCCAGATTCTGGCGAAAGTGGTCCACAAAAAAAAGTTCATAGGCAAAAAGTACTAAAGCACCGAAATTTAAATTTATAACTAGTTTGTGTCCTTCATCAATAAAATCAAATGCAACATTCAAAACCTTTACATTAATTTTATTTAATTATTTTATTTAGTAGAGGAACTTTGGGTGCATTAGTTTTGTCGTACAGTGTATATATATAGATAGATAACTAGAATATAACTCTATCATATTTCAGGCCGAGAACATTTTTTCTAAAGAGACACAATAGCTAACGAGATATTGCCAAAAACAGTTTTTGGACTCTACTTTTCCAATATGGCAGCTCGAGCGGCAAAGTTGAAATTCGGAAAGAGTACTTCGAAATCTATAAAATCACCAATTTTCAAAACTTCTTTGAAACTTTCCAAGTAAAGTCATTTTTTAGTCCCAAATGACAAGATCCACGTAAATAAGTTCAATTGCCTTTATTTCGCATCGCAAATACTTCCTTTCTTTGGTATTCGCATAGAGAATGCTTTCTAGAATATTCCGTGAGCCATCTTATACCATTAGCAGAACAAGTACGATAAGGAACTTATAGAGCGTTATTATCGTTCACGTAGATCACTTTAAGTACGTCTCATTTGCCTACTCAGTCCGGAGTAGAATTTGTTGTCAAGAGTAATTATTCATTGAACTTCTTGTTCCCAAGTATACGAAGTCCATGAAAGAATGAGCTATTTTTTATAGAAGGTGTAAGTTTCAAAACAGACAATTGTGATACTCAAATCGATGATAGATTTTACATCATATCAGTCGGTATAATTTGGACATCGTCGTATGTGGGTGAGAGGACAGTTATTTCATCATCTCTGATTGTGGGAACGTGTTCGCCATTTTCTTTGTGTGGTTCTTACCTTTTTACGTAGATTTTTTTATATGGAAGCTTTTGTCGTACAGAAGCTGTGACGGATCTTATCTGCGATGGTATCGGGGAAATACGTTTAAATGGAGCGATATTTTTATTTATATCATTAGGATAAGACCCTTATTATAAGCTGCATTCGATGTTCGATCTTCGCTGGTTTTCGAACATCGAAAATCAAATATAAAATTCGTATTATGAGTAGCACTTCACTGTCGAAATTTTCGTTGTGTATCTACTTTTTGATCAAATAGGATTTTGCTGTCGACTCTGTATCGAATTATTACAAAATTGCTAAAAATTAAAATTTTTGGTATTTATTTTCTACTTTTTTCATTTAAAGTACTTGTTTTTATCTATTTCTTCTAATTGTTTAAGTCATTAATGGAGCAAAATCCGAATATAGCGAAAGTTGTTTGCACAAAGTCCAGAGTGCAAAAAAGTGGGAAGAAATCACTTCCTCGGAATAGAATTTTATCTATCTTGGACAAATACAGGTTTTAAAACATCTGATAACACCACAGATCCAGTGGGAAGCCTCCTTTCCAATGATCAGAAGGTATAACTCCTGAGCACAAAATCTAACAACTGTTGCGAATTATAAAATACTTGGAATATATTTGGCTCTTGGCGTCTGTTCTGAAGAGCAAGTCCATAAACTCTTCCTATAAATGTCTAAACATAACTTACAAATGTTACACTCTGATTAACTTATTTAAAAAGCGGACACAGCGATATTCATTTCCAAAGGATTGGAGGCATCCCTCAGTCGTTTTCTACTTCTGGCTAGTTTCAGTAAGCTTTCCTTCCTATCTGATAAATTGTCGATCACAATTCACGCGTAGACATATTTTTGTATACATAAAAACATGTAGCACTTTATTTGTTTTGTTTTGTTGATTTGCACTTATTTTAAATCACAGCCGACATGGTACTATTGTGAATAGTTGAATCTATTGAAATTCAAATGAAAATTCTTTCGATCAGCTCTTTCGACCACAATCGAAGATCGAACACTTCTCATAAGGAGTGCGTTTGAAAAAAATTTCACCTTTATTTTATTCAACAAGTTTTCTCTTAATTATTTGATTTTTTTCGTAGTATGATTAGAAATAAATGTCAGAAAAATACTGTTTGAAAATATTTTCGCTAAATGCTGTAATTTATATAAAGGAAGTACGAAAAACTATGACCAGGAAGCTGGTCTCAAAACGTTCAAGGTTGAAAATTTTCCAGACAAAAACTCTATGAAGAATGTGGAAGCAAAAAATCGCGCAAAAAAAACTACAAATTTGTTTCTTTGAAAAATTTAATTGCTGCATCATGGACGACAAGAGGTATGTTTTAGCCGACTTTTCGCAGCTTCCAGGCCAGGAGTTTTACACAGCAGACTCGCGCGGGAATGTGGACGAAAAGTTTAAGTCAAAAAGGGAGTCAACATTTTTTCGTAAATTCCTGGTTTGGCAAGCAATCTGCATCTGTGGAGAAAGGAGCAGTGCTTTTGTAACTACAGGAACAATAAACTCCCAAATATGCATTAAAGAATGCTTAGAAAAAATAATAAAGCCTTTTCTAAGACGACATAAGGTTTCCACTTTTTTTTTCCTGACCTAGCTTCTTGTCATTATAGCAAACTGGCTTTGGAATGGCATTGAAAAAATAATGTGCTTTTGGTGCCTCGAGAAGCAAATCCGCCCAACTGTCCAGAACTCAGGCCAATTGAAAGATACTGGGCATTGGTCCAAAAAGAAACTAAGCCAACAAAAAAAGTAGCAAGGAATGCCAAAGACTTTCGAGAAAAGTGGAGTTCAGCAGCTCGAAAAGTGTCAAATACTATTATAAAATTATTAATGGAAGGGGTGCCGTTAAAACGATTTTTACAACAATAGTAGTGACAAAGTTGTTGATATATAATAAAACTTGTAATTAAAAGGACAAATAACAGTTAGTTTTATTTTCAAAAGCGGACTACTAGTTTACGATATTTGTCATAATTAGTAAATGACAATTTTTTCAAACGCACTCCTTAATAGGGGCTCAAGACTCGTCATCAATTTTCAGACTTTTGGGCCAAATACCACTGTCAACTTCCATATCACAATTGATATGCTTTCCAGACCTCATTTTAAAAGCCTTTTAAGTTGAATAAGATCTAGTTAAGGTGCAAAATTTATTTGGGGGTATTTCGGACGTATAAAACTAGCTTAAACCCACTTGTCTGTCAGTATTTTCTGGCATTTACAACCTGGTTGGGGCATAAAAGTGTTTTCACTTTTGTGTACTACTGAAAGACAAATATGCACAATGGCACATTTCAATGATATTTTCCGAAAGTGGAGTGCAATGGCATTGTAGAAATCTTCCTAAGCTAAAATGTGTGTGTAGAAAGTATGTGGGGCATGAAAAAAAAGTAGTAAAAGGATTCACCTCCAATTGTATTTTATCAAAAGGAATACAATTTTGCTTGTTGTGGTTGACAGTTCCACTGCATTTTATTGTGAATGTTTATTTTCATTTTTTTCTATTTTTTATTTCTATTTTCTCCATATCAAAACATTGTGCATACCCTTTGTGCAATAATAAAAATATCCAACTCAAATGTGCCTCCAATTATCTGTTGTTAAATCTTATAGATACAATGAGTATAAAGTAAGAAAAAAATTTCTATAAATACTTATAAATATCTGCTTGAGTTGGCATTATTGATTTGGTTGGATTAATTCGTAATTGCTCAGATAAACCCTTCAGCACAATTGAGTATCATGCATGCGATGGGAATTTAAAAAATTGAAATGATAAAATATATTTTGAAATGCTTGAGAGCATAAGAAAATACATATGAACATCCTTTCACATGTCCTTACAGTTATACAAATGTACCATAAACCGTCAATTTATTTCTTTGGACGCATTTGTTCGCTTTTTTTGATAGTTATCTGATTAAGGCGATGTTAGTTGACAATTAGCTTATTTTATGTAACCTTGGAGCAAATTTTAAGTGAAACCGCAGCTGATAAAATGTTGAGTAGAAGGAGGTTGTACTATTTGTTATTGATCTAATTCAGATATACAATTGTGTTCAATATAATAGTAGTGAAATTAAAATGGATATCGCTCTACGAAATAAGAAGAAGCCGTGATTTTAATAATTTTCATCTAAAATATAGCGAATTCTATAACAGTGACCACATAAAAAGAAATCTCAAAGTTTACACCAAGTTCAGGAAAGTTAATTAAACTTAAAAAAATGGAAATCAAAATCTTCAAATTTTTTGGCAAAATTCCTAGAAATTAGTTGAGTAGTCAGTTTTTTAGACCAATCAATTTTAGTGCAAGTCAAAACTTGCTTAAAAAAAGAAAAATTTATTTTGTATGCAAAAAAAACCCAACATCATTGAAAAATAATTTTTTTTTTAATTCAGGGGAAATGTTGAGGTGCTTTTGTTTGCACTTTTGTGTTGCACTTTGCGCACATTATTATGCTAAACTTTAATGAGTTATAAAACTACGGAATCAAAAGTTTTCTAAAAACTGTGTCCAAAAATATTTAAATTTTGATGTAAATTCCTTAAAGTAAATTTAACACTTCTGAACTTTGTGTAAACTTTTAAATTTCTTTTTATGTGGTTTCTGTTATGCAATTTGCTATACTTCTGATTTAAAAAAAAAAATTTTTATTTGATTTGTAATTAGTAATCAATTAATTAGACGGCCTTTTATTTGCTAGTGATTATTTATTTGTTTTTTAACAAAAGGTAATTATTAATTGATTACGATTAGAAAAAAAAACAGTTGTTTTGATTTTTTTCTGATTATTTTAAATTTTTTTTTAGTATTGTTGATGTGTATATTTATGTTCTCCTGAAACTGCAAAAATCAAAACATGTCAAAAAAAAAAAAATAATCAAAACAAATCAACAAACTTTTTTTAATAGAAGTAAAATATCGTGATGTGTTTTGATAAATTTTTTAATTTATTGGAAAATAATTATTAAAAATTTAAAGTAATTGGTAATCAATCATTAATTGGATTCTTAAGAAAATAGTTAATCAAACCGGTAATCATTACTATTAGTAATCATTATTTAACAGGTCTGCTTTAAATTAAAATTATTAAAATCACAGTTTCTTTTTATTTCGACGAACGATATCCAATTTAACTTCACTACTATTATATTGAAGACAACTGTGCATTCATAAATATTGTCTGCCGCCGCTTTATTGAATATTGCTTTTTTATAGATTCAGATGCATAAGGGATAGTCAGATAAGCCCTTCTCTATAGAAGTCAAGACAGCCTCCTTGCTGAACGATGGGGGTTTTATCGAACGTTTCCATCCTCAAAAGTCTCATAAAGATCAGAGAGATGAAGACGAACTCGAAAAACGAGCTTTTAATCTGTACTTTAGACAGGGTAAAAAGTTCAAGAGACCACTATTGCTACGAGCTGCACAATAAAATGCCAGCTGTATGATAGTTTCATGATGGTCTTCTAGAATACTTAGAGTTTTTTGAAGTTCTTGGTAGAGACTTGGAAGGGGAAACTAATTGCGAACTACAGAGATTTCTTAAGCTTACAGCTCAGTTTCCATTTATATATTTTAATAACTACAAAGGAGCAGAATTCTTATCCTTCCTTACGGAAGGAGGGGTGACATGAGCTAGAAGGTTTCACTGGTCATAAATCGCTACCACGCCAGTCGGGCAGTACCGCAAGAGAGCGCGTACCGGGTTCAAATCCGGCCAAGGACTGTTAGTTAATTCGACAACACTCCCCAAAACCTTCTGGGAGTGTTTTTGTCGTTACCACAACAACAACAACAGCAGAATTCCGGTGGGTTAGGGAGCTTAGAGTATACCCTATCGCATGAGGAAATTGAAGGGGCCAAAAGCGCCAATACCGAGGATTAATTCAGTCAAATAACAACAAAAAGAAAATCGTGGCTACTAGAGAAAACGTCTCATACTCTTGGAGACTGGCTAGATCTTTCCAAGTATTCGCGGAAACTTCACACAGGGCTCTCTTCACTTCTTATTCATATATACCAAGTCTCAGGATTCGGACCATAGCGAGCCCCGACGGCAATTCCAGCTGTTTCCTAATCTCGACCAGTTTCGAAGATATCGGCCGATATGTGGACCAAGGTAACCCAAAATTTGTTAGTACAATATGGATATCAAACAAAAGGTGACATTCAGTGCTGCAATAAGCGATGTAATTAAGTTCCATATCTTATTTCTCTCTCTCTCTCTATGGCGCGATATACAACAGGTATATCATCATAAACCTCCTAAGAGATTTTTGCGCCAAGCTTCTCTTCCAATTTGTGGTGTGCCGATTTGAATTTTCCCTACAAATTGGTGGGACCTACAGTTTTTTGCCGACTCCTAACGGCATCTACAAAGGAGACGAATTTTTGCTGAGAAGCCTGTCATGGCAGAAATACACTCGGAGAGTTTGCCAAACCACTGCCGAGGGGCGACCCCGTTTTGAAAAACTTTTTTCAAATCACTTTTGATGTTACCGGTACCAGGGCTCGAACCATGGACCTTCGGTGTGGTAGGCCGGCAACACTACCTTCACACCACGGCGGCCCCCAATCTTATTTAGTATGGGATATAATGATGAAAATCGGACTCAATCTATTATTAGTACTGAGAAGCAGCGAAGCGGGCCGGGTTTGAGAAAGATTGTCCATGTCATTACCTCTAATTATCTAAGCGAATATTGCTATTACCACCTAGTAGCGGAAAATCAAAAAAATCCAGATGGCATGGTGGTTCCCTCTCCATGTTACAATTTACCGTCCAAACACGCAACTCATTCACCTGCTTCTCATTAGTTGCTTTTAATAAAATATTCTTATTCGAAACCAAGCAAACACTTAAGAATTTCGTCGCAAGGTGTACCCGTGTAAAATGTGAAAGATGCGATTTGAATTCATAATTTTGCTATACGAAGAAGAACAATTAAAACACAAAACACAGTTGTACTAATTTAATTAAAATTGTAAATTTACATAAGAATTTTCTTGGCAGCAACTTTTGCAATTCTTCACAATCAAACGAGAGTTGTGCCATATGCGTGGAATTTGTTTTGAACGAACTCACGCAGTCTGTGAAATTGAAAAGTTGTTGTTGTTACGAATGCATCCCATTGTCAGCGCTCAAATTGCGAACGTTGCCAATGACAATTCAAAGAGATAACAACAAATTCATATGTCGCAAACATTAGAAATTCACAAAACATTTCAAAACAGATGAATTGCTACAGATTATTGTTTGAGGGGGGGTGAAGGCAAGTAAGGGAGTGTTGTGAGGTCATTGTGTATTGCTGCCAAGTTACGGGTTATCAAAATTAAATTTGTTACTTATTAAAAAATGCGCCGCAGCGCACGTGTCACTCACTCCTAGCTCTCTCGGCACCGCATATGCTTGCAATTGAAACCAACAATGGGCACACTGCTAATCCCATCGCTGGAAGATTACTGTCACCAAAACATATTTCAACTTATACAAAAGCCAAAAAGGAAATTATTTATAATCAAATTGACCTGCCACATTTTGCGGCAGCGCACCACTTCGGTGGAAATCTAAAGCGGAAAACTTAGCGCGGGCTTTGAAGAAGAAGAGTCGCCGTGCTTTTCAAAGATTTCGTTTTTGTTATTGTGTGATTTTATTATTTTGATATGTGGTCAATATTATCCTGCCTTTGAAATTGAATGAATATTCAATGAAATGTTTATTTGCGATTTGTCAATGGCGTTGACCGCGTTGATTTGAAATTTGCTGTATTTGATGTTTGAAAATATTAAACAAAAAATTTCAAGAAAGTAAAGATTTGCACAGTGGAGCAAACAGGTTGGCGTTTATAAAGAAAAAACGTAAAAAAAATGTTCACTATTCAGCTTTGACATATTTTTTGTAAGTTTTAGGAGCTCAAGACCAGTTGATAAAAATTCTTAGTAAATTTGTATTATTTTTGATTAATATAGGAAAAACTCCCGACCAGAGCTTCCAATAAATTAATTTTTTTGGCGAATAATTTTTCGGCCTACTTTTGACTGTAATTTCAAGTTTTGAATTCTATGACCGTAATTTAAAAAATATAGTCGCCATTCAGACTTAAATTTATGACTTCTAATTCTTTTTTTTATTCATATATGTATTGCATTCATTGACTGAATTGCAATTGCATTACTTTACATATCGAATTACCTCAAATCCCAATATAAGTAATTGGAAAAGTAATTAATTCCTTTGCCTCACACAAAACGCATGTAAAAAGAAATGCCAAAGTATTTTTGCGATTACCTGTTATGTAGTTGAACGTTTTTTTGTAATTAAAAATAAACTGCTTTGCGCAAATGTAATTTCTTCCCCAGTACTTTGGAAGTTCTTCCAATTATATTTTCCATTCCTTTCCAAAGTACTGTGGGAATAAATTACATATGCGCAAAGTACTTTTATTTTGTTAATTCCAAAAAAATCCATGTATTCGAACTTCAAAACGAGAAAATTACTTTTAGTAATTTTTTCGAGGAATAGAAATCAGACCTTTTAAATTCCCATTGGCATTGAGTAATCAATTGATTAAATAGCTTTTTCAATCATTAACGATTCTTTTAATTGTTTTCGGAAATTTTCAATTACTAATTGATTAGAATTGAAAAAAAAAATAGTAATTAAAAAAAATATAAAAAATAATAATTTTGATTGTTTTTGATTACTTTTGATTATTTGCAATTTTTTTGATTACTTTCGATTATTTTAGATTTTTTTTCTTAAATCATAAAAATTCATGATTGTTTTTTAAAATAATCATAAAACCCCTAAGCCAATGGGTCATCAAGCATTAATATGCTTTTTCAAAAAATAATCAAACCGGTAAACTTTATGATTACTAATCATTACTTAACATGTGTGATTGAAATGTAAGCAACTAATTTTGTGGTGTTTCCAATTGCCACGAAGAAACGAATGTGTTGCTTTTGCGGCAAAACTCCTTTTAAGTAAGTAAGCAAGTCAAGTTCAAAAAATTTACTAAATGTTATATTCGAACTCAATCAGCAAACATCATGTCTGCCTAGTATCCAAAGGAGAATTACTCTTGCGAACAAATCCTGCCTTCACTGAGCAGGCGATTGAGCAGTAAAGACCACATACGGTCAACCACGCAGCACATTAAAACAATATTTCGGAGACTACTCTTTACCTAAGTTAAAAAAGGCCTACCGCCAAATATCTAAGTGGTCGGAAGGGGTCAGTAGCATTTGAAAATGTAAATTCAGAATTATTTTTTGACTTCTTTCACCACCAGAGGAAGTTTCCGTAATAACGGTACAGGTACCTTCCATTGACGATATTCGACTTTGACCATCAGAAGAAGTTTTAATAGTAACTGGACAGATCACTTTCATTGGTCCTATTCGCGTTTTTCAACCACCAAAGAACTTGGGTGTGATGTTTGATATAACACGATAAAAGTATAAACCCGCACGAAAATCACCAAGTCACTGGATGACAGTGTAGGGAGAAAAGATAAAGAAGCTCTGCTGGCAATGACAAGGAAGTTGGCCAGCGATGTTGCAGGCATGCCAGAACACTAAACGAAATCAAAATAGCTCATAGTGCAAGTGCACAATAAAATGATCAACAGTCGGCTCTTGCTATATAGTTGAATAGGGGAACATTCTAGCAGGAAATTGCTTGCAGTTAAGCGGCCTTCCGGGCAAATAAGGACACTTATGTAAGCACAAAATACTGTAAAAGTTTCAGACTTTAATATTAACTTTTGGAAGTTTATCATTGCTAAATTAGATTTTTAAAGTCGGATCTCAGTAAAAATTAGCTGGAATTGTGTTCCTCACAAAAAAGTTGTCTATGAAAATTTTCGTCAGGTGGGCCGTTGCACCCTAATTAAGCTTCAAACATATATATGGTGTTCTGATTACAAGTTTTTACTTGGAAAATTTGGTGAAACTCAAGATAAAGAAAAGTTCTCCAAAGGTTTATTGGCCCTTCCCATGATGCCAACGGCTTGTATCGAAAGAAATATAACTGAACGATCTTTACGAAGTCATGACAATACTTTAGCGAGTTAAAGCCAGACTTCTGTGGGAGCTGGGTAATGTGAGGCAATTGAAGAAAGACACAGAGGAATTGAACAGTAGATTTACCAGGTCCGGTGCCGAACCGGTAAATTATACTCACTTGATACACGTCTGTCTTTAATCTTCAGCCCAATACTATCAATAAATAGTTACATGAAGAACGCTAATTCCTTGATAGTTGGCGCAGTTTGCAGGATTTCCCTAGATGTACTCCTTGAGCACTAGTCACCAGATCGTCATTTTAATTTTTACAGAAGTTCGCCAAAGTCTTGAAATCTTCTGTTCAACTCGCCTACTCCTCAACGTGGCCCTGCGATTCCCTTCATCGTACCGGATATTTTTGATGTGCTCCAACCACGCGAGAAATATTTTTTGGCTTTATTGTTTCCTACGCATCGGTCTTTGGAGGGCTGCATAATAGTTTGTATGGCGGTCTCATAGTTAACGAGAACTGCAATGCTGGAACAACAGAACAACCTATCTATTGAGCATGAATCCTAAATACCTGTTTTTTGTTTCGTAGTGTATCTCTTTTAGAATAATTTAATTAATTTTTCGTTTTAAAGCACTGTAACTTCGCATTTAAAAAAAAAAAAAAAAATAAAAAAAATTATTGGCGCGATATATACGTCCGAGGAGATTAAGGCCGCGCTTCTATACCAATGGTGGTGTGTCTTAATTTTTCCTACAAATTGGAGGTACCTACAGCTTCCTGCTGATTCCGAACAGATGAATTTTTGCTGAGAAGCATTTCATGGGAGGGATACACAGGGAGAGTTTGCCAAATCACTGCCGAGAAGCGACGCCGCTTTGAAAAACTTTTTCGAATCACTTCTGATGGTACTTGCCCAGGGTTCGAACCTTGGACCTTCGGCGTGGTAGGCCAACAACACTACTGCCTACTTCATCACAATAAAATAAAACGTCCATGGTTAACAATAACGGTTACTCTTCCGCCCTTTATCCTTTTCACATCCCTCGCACATATATACATACTTCTAAACCGCACAGACACCCCTTTCCTTATTTCATACTTCTTGTTGTTTCTGTAATTGCCGTGTCATAAATCTAATAAATTAAATGCATCCGTTACAACGACAATTGATTCAGTGATGCGCAGTCAAATGATGCTAACCAACAAACACTTGGGACGACGAGATGTGATTGTAAATGAGAAATGCGAACACAAATACGAGTGGGATACTGAATGTGAAAAAATAGAGTAATAAAGAACAGAATCAAATGGTAGAAAAAAATAATAAAAAACAAATCAGTTAACATTCGTACTGAGTACTTTTGGTAAACGCTTTATTGAAACTCGATTTGCACCCCCATTTATATTAACCTCCAAACAAATACGAATGCAAGTTCAAATACTAGTAGAGAACGACCGAACTTCAGTTTTTTATTCAGCTTCGATGAAGTTCGAATAAAAAAATTCGGTTGGCCTGTGGCCATAAAAATGCGAACTTTGGCAGAACTAATTTCGTTTATTTTTTTACAGATTTTTGTTTGTTTCATTCAGTAAAGTTAACAAATTAATATTCATCGTGTTCTCGAGGTCGCCCAAAAGAACATCTTCCAGGTATTTTAATCTGCTTTCAGGCTGTTGAGAACTTCATTAAGAGAGTCAAATGTGAGGCATTTATGAGAAATTGAAGAAATACAAAACGCTTAAATCATTGGTTCCGTTGGCGTATCGCTATAGTAGTATCCTTAATGTAAGAGCAAAACCAAAACGCAATTGGTAGGTAATGTTACTTTACGGATAGGGAAATACGATACAGCATCAATAATCGCTTGCATTGTTTCTCACAAGGTTGATTGAATCAGCTGATTTATAACGTTACCGATAACCCGCAAAAGGTTTTGAACTAATAGAAGTTTTGTGTAATTAGAAGAACTGTACAATAACAGATGCAACCCTGAAGTTCTACTAAGACTAAAACTAACAAAAGGTATGTTGGGGGAAACAACTTGCAAAGAACTGCCCGAAAAGATAAAATTACGAAAAACTCTTTCGAAAAGCAAAAAGTAAAACGTTTCCGCACAACAGGATTTTGTAAAACCTTGCAAGCAAAACAGCTATTACTGATTTCATTGGTTAATAACTCAAAACTTGAAGCTTTTGTTGTTATTTTGCTATGTCACGATCAGCTGCTTTTTACTTGGTGAATTTTCCCCAGCAAAAACTTCCAAGTTTTTTGTGTCACCGAACACTATTCAGTTAAAGTTTTGTAAAATTTTTAAAAATTGTATGCTAGCCGAACAGAGCTAAAGTAAAACAATCAAAAATTGTCTGAGAGCGAGAGAGTAAAATAAGAAAGCATCGGATTGATTTCGAGGAGAAAATTTTTTGCAAATGGCTGGAAATTAAATCACAACAAAATTGGTTTGTCAAATGCACCAGCTGATCGGTAGACAGATTTACCAGGACGCAATGTACAGTAAACCAGGGTTTTTACTCTGCAGTTCTATCCGAAAGAAAATTTATTCGCTTTCGACTGATTCGTACTCTGTAAGAAATATTCGTGTAGAACACATTCTTTGTTCAAATTCCATTCTGTTCCTTTCGGACTTGATTTATCCCCACCTAGATTGTAGAAAATTGTATACTCCCTATTTCGAGAAAATATGCCAAAATGGTCGAAAGTTAGAAAATTATATTTTACAACAATTTAGCAAACGGAAATCCACAAACATATAGCTTCTTATGTTTATAATGAAACAATTATTATTATTATTTTTTTTTCATCAAAAAATCATTTTTTTCGCAGAAAGAGACAAGCAATCGCTGTTGGCGGAATATAATTGAAGAAAAAAAACTTTGAGAATAGACGTATTTATATTTAAAAAAAAATTATTTCATTTTTAAAAACTAAAATGAAAAAATAAAAATTCGTTGTTCGTGGACCTACGTTCGAACCTGCGTAAGATGAGACCTGTAACATTTGATTAGTAATTAGGAATCAATTAACTAGACAGCTTTTTTAATTGGTAATGATTATTTTAATTGTTTTTCAAAAAAAGGTAATTATTAATTGGTTATGATAGGAAAATATCAAAAAAAAAAATAATAATTACCAAAAAAAGTGGTTTTCATTACTTTTGATTATTTTTCTTTCGTTATGTTTTTTCAGTATTGTTTATGTCTACAACAATACTGAAAAAAGTCAAAAATAGTCAAAAGTAATCAAAACAACTTTTTTTTGATTATTTTTTATTTTTTTTTAATAATCGTAAAAATAATGATTTCTTTTTTATATTTTTTCAATTAATACGAAAACAGTCATTAAAAATTGAAAGTAATGGTAATTAATCATAAATCGATTTTAAAGAAAATAATTATTCAAATCGGTAATCATGACGATTAGTAATCATTATTTAACAGGTCTTATCAACTGCGGAACTGCAAAATGTACAGCAGCGCTGTCTCATATTGTAGTTAAGATCCATGCAACGTGTTTTTGTATTTTGCTTTGCGTTTAAAATTTGTGAAACAGTGATGCCTATTATTATCGAATTTTTTCTAAAGTAAATTCGAACGAGCTATAGAGTACCGATGTGTATTAGAATCAATTTTTGCCTCGAGTAAATCGGTTTTTCGAATTGAAGTATAGAGTAAGGTCCCAGATACTGCAAACAGTTGCTGCATTATTGAGAAGCTAGAAATCTCTGTCACTATTTAGAAAATCACAAAAAAAGATACAAATTACTATTATATTATATTATTTATATGAATATGTTTAAAATTATAAAAGTCCAGGGCATCGACCACAATTTTATCTTTGATTTTGCAATGTATTATTTTAGAAAACTTCTATTAATAACTGATTACATCGACCAGATCTTAGCAGTAATTGCAAAGTTGTTTCAAAGAGCTTTACAAAAACCTTCATTCTAGGCCAAATGATTTATGGAAATACCTGATTAAATAACTATTTGGGATATATGTAAATATTATTTTTTGGTTTACATGAGAACATTTAGTGTAGGTATGGAGGAGGCCTAATTTGTCAGTTCTTTTCAAATGAAGTCACTCAAAAAGTGCATTGCAATTAAATGTTCTGTTTCGTTCTGTTGATTTTCGGACTACCAAAGGAGCACACCTTAACCTTTTTAAAATTTTCGTTTTCTGCCTGAAACTTATCGAACCTCCGTGTAGTCTTAAAAATCGTACTTCGGTTATTCACTAACAAATAGTAATAATAGATGTAACCAGCAACAACTAAACAAAGCTGAAGCGGTTTAAGAAAGGAAACAAGGACGAGTTCGTAAAGCATTTATCTGAATATTTGGAATTTGTAACCCCTGTTGTTTAGAGTTTAAAGTATTTATTATAAGCGTACAAAATGAGAATATTTAATTATGTATGTACAGGGTGGCTAATGAAAGCCGCTACCAAAAAAAAATTAAATAACTTTTTTTCTATTTAATGAATCTGGTAAATTTTTTTTTTATTTTGCAGATTGACTTTTACATTTAACAAAAATGGATAACTGGGACACTGAAACAAGAATTTGGATTGTCCGCCGCTATCACGCACTGGAGTCCGTAGTTTCGGTTCAAAGAGAGTATAGGCGCACGTTTGGCGGCAATCCTCCGAGCAGATGGACCATAATAAGACTTGTAAACAATTTTGCCGAGCATGGGACAGTCAACAGAAGACCTTACCATCGAAACCCTTCAGTTCGAACGGAGGAAACAATCGCTGCTGTAGCTGCTGCCATACAAAACAATCCACGTGTTTCGACAAGAAGCTTATCTGCTCAAATGGGTGTAAGCAGACAGTCATTACAGTCAATTATGCACAAAGATTTGGACTTATTCCCATATAAAATTCAAATGGCCAACAAACTGAACGCTGCAGACTTGCCGATTCGCTTGGAATTTTGCCAGAAGATGCTTCAAATGGTGGAAGAGGATGGAAACATGGTGAACTGTCTTTTCATGTCTGACGAGGCCCATTTCGATTTAAATGGCAACATAAACAAACAAAATTGTCGAATATGGAGTGCTTCCAACCCACAGATACTCCATGAGACGGAATTGCATCCACTTCGTGTCACAGTGTGGTGTGCAGTTTCATCACGCTGCATTGTCGGGCCCTACTTCTTCGAAGAAAACGGTCACACCGTTACGGTTACTGGAGACCGTTACTTGAGCATGTTGAGAGAGTTTTTCTATCCAGAATTACGCCGAATGAGAATTTCTTTCAACTCTGTGTGGTTTCAGCAAGATGGTGCAGCTCCTCATATAGCCCAACCTGTTATGACAGAATTGCGACGAAAATTTCCCAATAAGCTGATATCCAGAAACTCCACATTCCGTTGGCCACCCAGGTCGCCTGACCTTACTGCACCTGACTTTTTCTTGTGGGGTTATTGCAAACAGGAAGTCTTCAAAGCAAAACCAACAAATTTGAATGAACTAAGGCAATCCATTCGAGAAACAATTGCGGCTACTCCTGTCTCAACTCTCCAAGCAGTAATGAACAACTTTTTGGTAAGATGCCGCACATGCATCGACGAGCAGGGGGGGCATTTAAATTCCATTATTTTTAAAACTAATTAAGCTATATTTAATAAAATTTAATGAGCTTTAACATGAATAAAAGAAAAATGAATTCCATACACTGAAAAAAAATTATTTGAGTTTCTTAATGTAGCAAAATTTATCAGCCACCCTGTATATGGATATATATGTGTACTACAAATTCTTTGAGCAGACGTACCTACGTGCTGTGAGCTGCGGTTACCCCGTTACAAATAAATACTTGGACAGAAACAAAATTAACCGTGTGTAGTGAAGTATATTAAATGGTTGTTAATTCGGAACTAAACTAAATTAAGTTTTAATTATGTTTGTATTAATGTGCATTAACTTTATATACATATTTATATGTTCTTCAAATTTTCCAATGATATAATAACGATGAAGATTCCGTAAGAGTTTTCCATAAGGAAATGACTCAACCGATAATATTTTACAACAAAAAACTTTTGAATATTTTTAATAACCGTCGCCACCTATTAAGTTAAATTAAAGTTAACTCCAATTAACTTTCACATCGTTCTTTTAGCGATCAAAATTTTCTTCCGGACGCTACTCAAAATTGAAGTAGTTTTGAGTTCACATCTATATTAGCGACTTTTTCAGAATTTTGAAGTATAAGAGCTAAAAAATCAGCAGGGATAATTTGAAGAGGAAGATAAAGAGTTTATAAAAACTAAATGAAAAATAAACCAAAAATAATAATATTATATTTTTTTATTTGTTTGAGGTTTCAAAATGTGGTAGAACTCGTGGAAAAGTCCGGTACTATCAAGGATATCAATTCATTTTTGTATGACCCCGGGTGGGTGAATGAACGGATATGTCCTGTTCGATATCGAGTTTTTCGGTCGCTAACCCCCGGCTTACTTTTCACCAACAGTGCTGTCATGGTAGAGCTCATACCCCGGGATTTCCACCGGCTATTATATGAGCGGCCACATGTTTGCCGGTACTACTCATAGAGGCAAAGACGTGTCCGAAAAGTGTCGGGACCCGGTTGCTCTGACCGAACCGCCGCTTCGATTGGACCGACGGTTCCGCAGTAGGCAGACTACCAGAGATCTCAATTACTTCAAAGCTTTGTGGCTTTAAAACATGAACATTTCCCTTTTTGTACTAGGGTTACTACCTAGGGCTGCCAAGTAAACCCATTAATTAATTATTATTAGTTTTTTGATATATCCACCACTATCTCGAACATAATTTGACACTTTTTCATATAGGTAACGTGCTACATTTCAAGATCTCCTTCGCAACCGTTGCCACTAAGAGGTTTTTACAGCACTGCCACCTATTTGATATTGTTACAAATTTAGTAATATATGTCATAATGGGTATCACATGAAAATTACTTTACGTCGTATCTTAGCAAAAATATTTACCAACATGGTTACCTCCTAGGTTTGCCACCTAATCCTATCATATTTATTTTTTTGTATATCCGATATTATCTCGAACACGACTTGACACATTTTTATGAAATTTTGTACGTGCATGTATAAGTCATGTAAACTCTATTATATAATTGTTGCAACTTTGAAGGTTTTTACCGAGTTGTCACCTATCTGAAATTAAAAAAAAAGTCACATAACATATAAAGTATCATATAAGATAAGGGATCAAACGATCTTCTATCAAACGATATCTTATCTCAAAAATAAAAAAAAATTCAGATAGGATTTTCTGTCAGAAGCTCGAAGTTAGCAGGAGATTTAGCCTACCCGCTCATTGAAGCACTTTCGAAGCAAAGGTTACCGCCGTTATCATTTATTCGGACAGTCAAGCGGTAATTAAGGCGCCGAGTTCAAACAACGTGCGATCGAAGACAGTTAGCGACTGTTTGACATAGCTCATGGTTGTCTCTGGCTATTTTGAAATAAAAATTATCTGTGTGCCAGCCCATTAAGACATCTGGCTAACGCCAGTCATGATACAGGCGAAAATCCTGATGCAGGCATTGTGGTTGGACGGGACTGATTGGGATGAACGGGTCAAACCGATACGTCTCGTAAAATGGACGCAATTCTCAAGAAATCTGCAGTCATCTCAGATATACAAATACCCCGATGGATTAACTTCGCCCCTGACCATATGGTCGAGCTCCATGGTTTTTGCGAAGCCTCTGAGAAAGCTTATTGCGCAACACTCTATGTGCGAACTACTGTCGGCACTCAAGTTTTCTCTCACCTCCTAGTCTCCAAAGGCAAAGTGGCTCCTCTCAAAACTATAAGTCTGCTACGCCGGGAACTATGCGGAGCTCTCTTACTAGCCAAACTAGTCGCAGTAGTGCAACTACTCGCCCTCCATAAAGCTTAGACATGGTCCTTCGAGCCGGATACGAACCGGCGACTTATGAATATCACTAGACGACTAAGCCGTCTAGGGGGGCGAGCATGTCTTAGCTTTATGGAGGGCGAGTTGTTGTTGTTGTTGTAGTAGTAACGACAAAAACACTCCCCGAAGGTTTTGAAGAGTGTTGTCGAATTAACAGTCCTTGGCCGGATTTGAACCCGGTACGCTCCGGTACTCCCTTGCGGTACTGCCCGACTGTCGTGGTAGCGATTTATGACCAGTGGAACCTTCTAGGTCATGTCACCCCTCCTTCCGTAAGGAAGGAGAGATGGGTAATGAAAGGTGAGTAGTTTTTTTGAGTTATTTTTTATTTTATTTTATTATTTATATAATATTATTGGTTTAGAGAGGAAAAGGGGGTGTGCGGAGCACATGTTTAATATAGGGAGCCCTTTTCTAGTATTTATTTAATTATTGTTTTATTTATTTAAATTATTTGTTCTATGTAGAACAGGGGGTGCGGGGCACCTTTACACCTTGTATTTATTAATTGGGGGCCAGCACTGTTGGCTCTGAGGCATTGCGCGGGATTGGCTTCCTTATTCTCGTTGTGAAAGACCCCGCTTTGGGATTACAAAACATAAACTATATGTTTGGGATATTTCATAAGCTGCTTGCGAATTACAAGAGAGTGCAACGAAAATAAAATAGACGAAATAAATCGTTATAGCTTATGTCGCTTAAACAACATCCTTGGTAATTGGGCTCTCTTGTTCCGAGCGGCTATTCGTGAATGGAAATAGCTTCCTGCAGTGCCCTGGGAATTGTGCTCCCACGGAGGTGATTGAACGGAAAACTTTCAACTGACGCTTATTGTGTAGGGGCTATTCGGGGTAAGCGTACAGTTCTGGGGGGGATCCTTTAAACTAAAACAGCAGTTTTATATTTTGCAACGTTGTTGTTTTTAACGACAAAAACACTCCCCGAAGGTTTTGGGGGGTGTTGCCGGAAGTGGTAGTCCTTTTCCGGACATGAACCGGTTACACTCCGGTACTCCCTTGCGGTACTGCTCGAATGCCGTGGTAGCGATTTGGTATGACCAGTGGAACCTTTCAGTAGATCGGTAATGGTAATCTAACCCCCTAGCCCGCAACGTCTCCCCTCTCGCCCTTTACTTCTATTAAGAAATGACAGGCCAAATTGAAAGTGATCACAAACATATTTTCAAAAATCATTTAGCCCATGGTATAAAAAAGAAGGTAGTTCCATTGCCAAAAATAGGTTGTCAATCTTATTTCATTTTTGATTAAAAAAGAGATTATTGACGTTATTTTGCTGTCAAAATTTACCCTAGCGTTGCCCAATCGGATATACGGTAAAGGGAAATTTTTAACCATATACTGGGGATTTTGCAAAATTGTTGTTTGTGGAAGCTTATAAAGGGTGTTTTTTTTAGGGGTATTGAACTTCGAATTGAAATAAAACACAAGAAAATCGTTTTAAGGTCCATCAATTTGGCTTTATTGGAAGGAAAATTTTATGCCATTAATGTTTAAATATGATTTCGGGCATGTGGCCGCCGCGGCTGGCTCGAATAAAGCCAATTCTACAGGTCCAATTTTCAACCACTTTTTCGAGCATATGGGGCCGTATGTCGGCAATAACGCCACGAATGTTGGCTTCCAATTCCCCTAACGTTTCTGGTTTGTTGGTGTAGACGAGCGACTTCACATATCCCCAAAGAAAATAATCCAATGGTGTCAAATCACACGACCTTGGTGGCCAATTGACAGGTCCATTCCGCGAAATTATGCGCTCATCGAATGTTTCCTTCAATAAATCGATTGTGACGTGCGCTGTGTGGCATGTAGCGCCGTCTTGTTGGAACCACAACTCATCCACATTCATGCCATCCAATTCGGGAACAAAATAGTCGGTTATCATGGCTCTATACCGGTCTCCATTAACGGTAGCTGCCTCTCCAGCATTATTGCGGAAGAAGTATGGCCCAATGACTCCACCAGCCCATAGAGCACACCAAACAGCCAGTTTTTGTGGATGTAATGGCGTTTCAAGGGTCTCATGTGGATTCTCTTCACTCCAAATGCGGCAATTTTGCTTGTTGACGTAGCCATTCAACCAAAAATTAGCCTCATCACTGAACAAAATTTTGCGATGAAAATCAGCATCAAAATCAATCTCATTTTCGGCCCATACACCAAAATCACGACGCATTGCATGGTCTCGCGGCTTTAATTCTTGCACAAGCTGGATCTTGTAAGGTCGCAAGCCAAGATCTTTGCGCAAAATCTTCCATAAAGTTGATGGACAAAGCTCCAATTGCTGTGCACGGTGGCGAATCGATTCATTCGGGTCCTCTTCAACACTTTGCTCTACAGCGGCAATTGTTTCTTCGGTGCGCACTGTTCGACGTCTCTGCGGATGCGTATTATCACATAGAGTAAACGTAGTGCGAAAACGATCCATGGTTAACCGAATTAATTGCTCTGATGGACGATTATGTCGACCATAAAATGGACGGAGCTCACGGTAAACTTCGCGAACTGAACCATTATTTTCGAAATAAATTTGCACGATTTGCAAGCGTTGTTCTTTTGTCAACCTGTTCATGATGAAATGGCAAACCAAACTGAACATAAATGACATTAGAGTTGCCAGATTTGACCACAAAATGCCAGTTTTATCTCTATTCGAAAAACAAACCTGTAAAAAAAACACCCTGTATTATGAATACTTTAATTTAACGATACAAATACACAATTTTTATGTAAACCATTATAAGACAGATGTGAAATATTAAGCACAATAGAACTACATTTCTGGCTTTAAAATGTTTTTTTATTAATTTAAAAATACTAATGGGTGCAAGCCTCAGAATATTTACTGGACGTATTGCCCGTTATTATCTCTCTTGTTGTAATAATAGTCTGCCCGGCTTAGTCCTTGGCACCGTGGAGTGTAACGGTTTAGACGCTGTTATATAAAAAAATCTTTTGGTGGGCTGAAACCAAGTATTCTTGGTACATTGTTGTGTTTCTCGAGAAATAACACTAAATATTAGTTTACTATCGGTGTTAATGTGCCAGGCGATGGTTAGTTATAATATAAATTGCGGTGACAAGGAGTGTGTCAGAGGAGTTGGTGGGGTAAAGTTGACTAGACCAAGAGCTAGTGGTTCGGGATTTTAAATAAAAAGGTAATGGCTTAGGTGGATAGAAAAGAAGAATAGTTCACGGTCCAGCATTTGAGCTCTTGTCTTCATAACTGCCACTGCTGGCTAAAAACATATATTATCTGTGGGTCGAATAAGGTGATTATGAGGTGAGCCTCAATATTATTTACACTGCACATACATCCCTGGTTTAAATTGTGAAGCCGCTCTATGTGATTTTCATGTAGTACTGCAATATGCAAAGATATTTCGCCTACACAAATAATAATTTTATTTGTAAGCAAATAAAACGACCCAAACAAGATTTTTTAATAGAACTGATAGCACAAAATGTCACGATCTCTTTAATTGTCAAGTAGTTAATATGGCGACCAAAAATTGACAATGGAACTACTTCCTTTTTCTACCATGATTTAGCCTAACGCATTTCAAGCAGAAAATTAAACTTTGATATTGTCTGTATACATTCGAAGTCAATCATCACGAAGCGAAAAAAACGCCTATAATAAACCTAAACCGCTAATACACCCAACGGGCTCATACCACATCTTTCGAACCGTTCGCTGACAACAACAAACCGACCCACTTATTGGCAATCAACGTCGTTGCCGCTGGCGTCAAACAACAACATAGCACAGCAAAAGCGTTAACGATATGGCAAATAAGTAAAACGCCCACACCACAAAATACCAACAAAATCTGCTTGTAGAGCAATAAAATGCGCCGTGGCGTGTCGCAAAACCCCCCACCCCAATCAGAAAAATTACCGTAGGCAATGTACAAATACTCAATTTTTCAACGATTGTTGTGTTCCGAAGTCACCCTCACGGCGAGATGATACATTGAGGCACACGAGTATCATGACAGTGCAAAGAGTTTCCCGTAAGTGCGTGGGCGATAGTAGACAGCAGGGGAGGGCTGGTGCACGGCAGAACAGTACAGGCGTGCAAATGTCTGCGGCTGACAAGCTAAACACCAAACAAATTTTATTTGGTGTTTTCCAACAATCTTTCACCTTTCTCTCCTCACCAAACAACTTCAGTCTCATTGTCGAAGTATTTGTACATTGTACAAGAAAATTCATGCCCCCCCATTGGTAGCAGAAATTTCGTTTATTGGACGATAAACGAGCTAGACTCGTACAGACGACATTCGCAAGTGTTAAGGGTTGTTGTTGGTCTGTATGAAATTGTAATTGTTGTGTATGCTGGCAAAAAGCCACAGACAACTGCGACACACACCCGATGATATTTTTGAGTGTGAAACCGAAGGAGTGAGTTGTTGTGCTAAGTGTGGGTGGAAGAAGCGTGTCATAAATACCTGCCGTTCGGTTGGTGTTTGAGTGTTGACAAATTTATTTAATGAAGTTGTGGTTTGTGTGGTGCACACTCAATGTATGAACGTCAATAATTTGACATTTAATTCGAAAATTATTAAATATGGGAGTGAGTGCCAAAAGGAGATGGAGTTTAGTGTGCGAAAAAAAGTTTAAAATTAATAAAGAAGAAGTTAATGGAAATCCTTTAAAAAAAATTTTTATTGACAGATATACATTTTTTTTACTGGAACGCAGTTTTTTTTAATTTTTGATACAACAAAACTCAAATCCCTTACTCAAAAACAGTGCGTTCTGCCTTTGTGTGATAAACTCCAACAAATAACGATAGATTAAGAGCTTGTAGTGGATTTCACAAATGACTTAGTGGCGGAGTTATAACGTTTTTATTCCGACGAACATTACTTTGAAAAAATTTTCAGAACTTGCGAATAAGATGAAAACTTCAGGGATACTGAAATCAAATAGAACCGATTCAAATTTAGTCAAAGTCTGCAAGCATGTAACTTGGATGTTTGTTTCAAGACTCCTGTTTTTATCCATATATTGATCATATAATAATGTAAAGATTTGTTTGAGCTTGCTGAATTTTATGAAGCACTTGTTCAAAGGCAAAATATAGTCGCCGAAACCAATTTATGGAGAAGGTTCTTAAAGCGACATAATCTCCCGCCAAAAACTGCACTTCACGCACGTCAGAGCTGCGACAAAACGTCATTTAATAACTTATGCAAATTGGAAGAATACAGTCTGGGCGGCAGCATCTTCATTCATTCGCACAACATGGCCTAGCCAGCGAAGCCACTCGGTTTTAATTCATTGGACTAAGTCGGTGTCTGCATATATCTCATACAGGTCGTCATTGAATCTTCTACGGTACTCGGCATTGAATCGGGCTGATAAAGTGTTACTTTGGTTTTTAGGGAGAGTTGGTTGGTTGGTTCTAGTGGCGAGTCTCCTGCGACTCCAATTAGCGCTGATGCGCCGTTTTGATACCACAACTCGTGAATTAACCAATAAAGGATGTATTATAGAAAAACTTTGAATATTTTATAGAGTATAGTTGGAATCCCATCCGACTATATCCACCTTGTTGAGTTCAAATATTTAAGGAGGTCCCCAGGCTTCATGTCCCTAAGCTCTGAGAGACTTTCGAACTTTCGACTTTCCCCCAGTGCACTGGACACTCGCGCAGTAGGTGCTCCACCGTCTCTTCCGCCCCAGGGAGATTGCAACTGCGGTACGAAACGTTGTTCTCTAGCCCCATCCGCGCCGCGTGAGCCCCAATAGTCCAGTGCCCTGTTATTACAGCTATCAGCCTGAAAATGTCCTTTTTATTCATCCTGAGAATGGATAGGGATCGTGCCTCGTTGTAAGATGGCCATATACTCCTAGAAACTCTGCAGGACTGCAGGCGCTTCCAGTGCTGACAGATTCTGCCCTTGATAAGTCCCAGGGGTACGAGGACCTCCTTCGCTCCTGTGACATCAAGAGCCGATCCAGCTCGGGCTAGCTCATCTGCCATCTCGTTTCCCTGTATATTTCGGTGCCCGGGCACCCAAATTAAAGAAACAATATGCCGACTAGCCAGCCTCGTGGCCCACTCCCTGCACTGATTTACCAGGCTCGATGTTATCGTTGCAGACCCCAGAGCCCCCAGGGCTGCTTGGCTATCAGAAAATATTGCTATCATTTTACCTATGCCTTCCGTTTCCAGCAAAGCCTTGCATGCCTCCTGGATTGCAAAGATCTCTGATTGAAACACGCTCGCTGAGTCCGGGAGGCGCAAAGAAATGGAAAGAGCCGGGTGTGTTGCGGAGACTCCTGATCCAACTCCACAGGCCATCTTGGAGTCATCCGTAAACACTGAAATGTCGAAAATGTGAGTGAATTCGCCTTCATTCCAGTCCTTTCTGGTTGGAAAGAGAATCGAATAATTTATATCTATCGCTGTCCTGGGACAGATATAGTCCGATTTGGTTGCAATGTATGAGTCGTTAATATTGAAGAGTATGCGGCCGTGTCTGTACGCGCGTTCTCTCCATAGTCCCAACTCGCGGAGCCTAAGTGCCCCCTGTGATGCTGTCTCCTTAATGAAGAGATCGATCGGTAGCATGTTGCAGATCACGTTCAGAGCCTCTGAAGGGCATGATCTGATGGCGCCTGTGATTGCTCCACAGGCAGCTCGTTGAACTTTGCCAAGCATGCTACTTATGTAGTCCGCCTCGACTGCCTTCCACCACACAAGTGCACCGTAAGTAAGTATCGGTCGGATGACTGCCTTGTACATCCATGCCGTGAGTTCCGGCCTGAGACCCCACTGTCTCCCTAGCATTCTTTTGCACTCATACAGAGCCCCATAAGCTCTTTTGACCCTGTGTTCTGTATTTAGTCTCCAATTCAACTTAGGCGTCAAAAATACACCTAGATACTTCACACTGTCAGAAAGACTCAACTCCTGGCCGTTGGGAGAAGGTAGAGAAAAGATTGGGATTTTCGTCCTAGTTGTGAAGAGAACCAACTCCGTCTTGGAAGGGTTTACTTTGAGCCCAGCAGTCTGTGCCCATTCGCTCAGCTTCGCCAGTGCTCCCTGCATTATTCCACTGAGCACATTGGGGCATAGACCAGACATCATTATGGCGACATCGTCCGCGTAGGCCACCACCTTCACTCCCCCCCTGTTGAGTTGGCGAAGTATGCCGTCTAAAACGCACGGATGCGTAGTGACCTCACTATCTCCAAGCTTGGCTCTTATCAACCTTGACCTCAGAGCAGTTCCTATCCAGTTTACAATAGGGTCCTCTATGCCAAGTGTAAAGAGCGAATCCTCTATCGCCTCTAATTGAACGGTATTGAAGGATCCTTCTATGACCAAGAAAGCCGCCAGCATGTACTGTTTTCCTTCTAATGTAGCTTCCACCTTGTGTACTACTTCGTGAAGAGCGGTTTCGGTCGATTTACCCTTGAGATACGCGTGTTGCGCTGTTGACAACCCAGGGGTACCCAAACTTCCGCGAATATGAACGCCCACTAGTCTTTCGAAGGTTTTTAGAACAAATGACGATAGACTAATGGGTCTAAAATCTTTAGGCTTCTCATGGCCCCTCTTATTGACCTTTGGGATGAAGACCGCCGGGGTTCCTCTCTAATTTAGAGGGACGTGATTTAGCCGAATACAAGCCCTGACAATAAGTTCCAACCAGGGTATCACCACCGAGCTTGCCCTCTGCAGCATGGCTGGGAAATTTCCATCCAGACCTGGTGATTTATATAGTGAAAAACTGTTCAATGCCCATTCAATCTTCTTTTGCGTTATAAGCCCATTCACTAGCTGAGGGGAGGGTACTGTCCCAGTACGTTCCCTTGGTTCCATCTCCATGGAGCTACAGCCTGGGAAGTGTGTACTTATAAGCAACTCAAGAGCTTCCGCCGAGCTGCTTGTCCATGACCCATCATCCTTCCTGATGAAGGATGGACAGGACTTTTCTTTTGAGATAATTTTTCCCATTCTCGAAGATTCTTTGGTCGATTCGATAGATGAGCAGAAATCCCTCCAGGATTCCTGCCCGGCCTTTCGAATCGCCTTTTTATAGCACCTGAGACTCTCTTTGTATGGTTGCCAGTTACCAGTAGAGTGACTCAGATTGAAAAGTTTGCGCGTCTCTCTTCTGAGCCTGAAGAGATCCGGGCTCCACCAAGGAGGATAAGACTTTTTACTAAAGCTTTTAGGACAAGCTATCCGTAGAGCCGCCCCCAAGGCCTTCTCTAGCTTGTTACTGCTTGCGTTCAGGTCACCCACTGATGTGATTTCCTGAACCGAAGATATACCTAGCTTGTTGCTCACCACCCTACAGAACTTATGCCAATTAGTCCTTCTTGGATTCTTTCTTCTTTAAATGGTCATCTAACCGCCTGGGCGATTTTGACCGTCCAACATAGCTCGCCAGTCGTTTCTTCGTTGCGCCAACTGGCGCCAATTGGAAACACCGCGGGATCGCAAATCGGTCTCCACTTGGTCCTTCCATCGGAGTGGTGGTCTCCCTCTTCCTCTGCTTCCACCGGCGGGTGCCGATAAGAATACCTTCTGGGCTGGAGCATCTTCGCTCATTCGCACTACGTGGCCTAGCCAGCGAAGCCGCTGTGTTTTAATTCGCTGAACTATGTCGGCGTCTGCGTAAAGTTCATACAGCTCATCATTAAATCTCTTCTTGGATTGCGGTGAAAAATAAAGGATTCTAATTTGAGACCTATATTGAAAAGTATCCCTCTATCTATCTCTATGGCGCGATATACAACAGGTATATCATCATAAACCTCCTAAGAGATTTTTGCGCCAAGCTTCTCTTCCAATTTGTGGTGTGCCGATTTGAATTTTCCCTACAAATTGGTGGGACCTACAGTTTTTTGCCGACTCCGAACGGCATCTACAAAGGAGACGAATTTTTGCTGAGAAGCCTGTCATGGCAGAAATACACTCGGAGAGTTTGCCAAACCACTGCCGAGGGGCGACCCCGTTTTGAAAAACTTTTTTCAAATCACTTTTGATGTTACCTGTACCAGGGCTCGAACCATGGACCTTCGGTGTGGTAGGCCGGCAACACTACCTTCACACCACGGCGGCCGAAAAGTATCCACCTGTGGTCTTAAAAAGATAGACGTTCCGATACCCTCCAGTTATCTGCCTGAATACTACTGTTACCATTTAGTAACGTTACATCTAGCACCTCCTCCCACCCGTTGAAAGTATCCGTGCTAGGAAATACAAAGGTGGGTGTGCTTCCCTGATTACATACTATTAAATCTATACTAATAATATAATCGAAAAGTGACTCACCGCGCATGTTTATTTCCGAACTCCCCCATAGAGAGTGTCTTGCATTGGCATCCGCTCCGATTATAATGTTATGTGACTTCCAGTCCCGCAACAAGTTTCGGACCTCCTCCGGCGGAGTTTCTCTGTCGTGTGACATATAGCACAAGGCAATAACCGTGCTGACTCCGTCAGCTGTCTCCATTATGATCGCCGTGAGATCTAGAGAACTGTGGGAAGAAATAAGAAAAGTATTGTAGTTAAATTTTACCGAAACGCATGTCCTAGGCTTACCGTCCTCGCGTTTGTAAAACGCAGAATAGCCCCTTATCGAGAGCCCCTTCACCTCAGTGTTCCTCACCCAGGGCTCCTGTATTAGGGCAATATCAGCGTCCTCCTCCTTTAGGAAGACGGCAAGGTTGTCCGAGGCCAGCTTGGAGTGCTGGATTTTGATCTGGACAACCTTAAGACCCATCATGCCTATGAGGGTCCGGATGCTTGGTCGGCGAGCTGCAAGTCCTCCAGGAGCTTGTGGGTGTCGTCGACCTCATCCACTTCTTCCTCATCCCCCTGATGAGGTCGAGGTATTTTGATTTTGGGGCGCCGCACTCCAAACTTCAGTAGGAAGTCCGCTTTTTCCAGCGGCGCAATACTTTCCTCGTTGATGAGGAGTAGAAAAGATAGGCTGTTCCTCTTTGACTCTTCGGCCTTGATGACCATCCAGTCACCCATGGGAACCTGCCGGTTGTGTACCTGTAGGTATTTCAACAGCGTCCCGCTGTCAATCTTCATTCTCGGGATCCACACCCGAGCTCTTGGTCGTCGAGGAATTTCGGCCGCTGGGATGAGCTTTAGCCGTAAGCCCTCCCAGGCACCGCGCAAATCTAGGAGGCACTTCGCCAGGAAGTCCTTCGATTGTTGGTCCTCGCATTTGACCACCCTGTAACCGCGAACAACCTCCGCCGAGTCGAATGAGGGGAGATTTCCCTCCGGGTTGGCCATCACGAAATCGATGACCATTTGAGACAACCTAGCCTCAATCTCCACCCACCTCTCCAGGACGGGACTGTCCCTGTTTGTGGTCTCATCCACGACGTGCAACGTGTAGGTTGCACCTGGCCATGTCGGCGAAAGACTTTGCCCCCTCCAGCACTCCGGCTGAAGTGGAGTACTATACTTCTCAATTACTACTCAGTCCGAAGTAGCACTTGTTTGCAAAAGCGATTTCTCGTTGGATTTCTAGCTGACACTAGTGTTGGTGGTAATGCTGGTTCGGTGGTACACAACTCTAAAGAGGTTAAATAAAAACTTATCAACGTAACTTTGCCGGACAAGTAATTAAAATATTGATATGTACATTATGCTTTACAATTGTTGAATATCACATCTTATTTATCCGATGCCACGCCCTCATGCTATATAAAATTTTAATTTTGTATAGGCGTCCAAGGTACTTAAACTATCTTTATGAAATTTGGGCAGTAGATTCATTGATTCACTGGTTCCAGCATAGGCTATATATAATTTTGAAAAGCGTAGATAGTATACCTCGTGTCATGTTTCGTAATTTTATTTAACACAATTCTGAAGTTAATAATAGCTGAAATTTGATATTTTGTTCATTTATATGTGGGCGGTACCCCTCCCATTTTCCAAAATTTTACAAAAATCATTAATAAGATCATCAGGTCATTGTATAATAGAATAGGAAAATTTTAGAGACAAAAAAAAAAATTTTTTTAATAATTGTTTTTAGTTAAGAAAAAAAAAAATTTTATTTTCCTATTCTATTCTAAATAAAACTTGTAATAATTAATTAAAAACAATTATTAAAACCAACAAAAACAATAATTTTCAGGAATAAAATAGGAATAATTATTATTATTGTCCTTGAGCTCGTTTATTGTCATGGTTTTTTTGATATATAGAACACATTTCTATATATAAAATATTACTAACTTGAACCATCAAATACGTTCAGATTTATGACGAGTGGGGGGGCGTGGCACAGCCCTCTTTCCCAACATTATATATAGCCTATGCTGTAACCAGTGAACCCAAGAATATACTGTAAAAATTCCAAAAAATCGCTTGAGTACTTTGGACGTCTATAAAGGTCACACATAAACATACTAAACTAAAACTTTTTATGATAAATGGTCAGTGCCACAATTATTAAAAACTGATATAATTAGCTTTCAGGTGCAGTTCAAACTATATTTCATTATCATCAAAGTATCATATAAATCTTTATTCTAAACTTTGTGCGCATCTCAAAAAAAATTAAATTCTAAGAGTGCTGTAGTTATGAAACGCATTAACAAACACCCATTACAAAAAATTGTATTGCCAGAGCGACGAAAGCTAAAAAATCGCTGACTTATGACCACAATAATAATGACAAATTGCTTAAAATGTCTGCAGATTACTTACTTTTTATTCAAATTTTATTAGGAAATTCCAAATGGTTAAATGTTAGAATTGCCGCAGTAATGATATATCGAATCACATTACAACCAAAGTATACACATTCCCAACCCCGTAACCCATTCAACTACATAAATACAGAGCTCACACCAAATTGTTTTTGCAAACTCACAATTCTTATCAACTTTCTTGAATTTCTCTTCTATTTATTCGCACACATATTCTTATGAAAAGAGAATATTACTGACTCTTCACATTTGCATATTTTCCAAACATTCCGAATTCCATAGAGAAATAAAAGACGGTGAAGGCAAGGGTTTATATAAGATAAACATCAGTACAGGGTGCAAGAGGTGTTTTAGAACAAGAAAATTCGAGCAGTGGTTATGTTGACGAATGGATTGGAGAAGCTTTGTATTGCGATTAACTACCCATTGAATTTCTTTGACAGTACCAGCTCTACTCCTCCTATTGTCCAAATTCTGGAATCTTGTACCTCCTAGTAATTTCAAGCAGTCTCCGCTTTACTTCGGTTGACAATTAATTCGTGAAAGTTCCCAGAAGGGACATATTTTGTGGGGGGTTTTACCCTTTCCGAAATCTAGGGACTCCGATTAAAAGGAAGGTATTGATACACAAATTTCTTTTCGAAAAGGTAATGAGCCAAGTGGATGCCGAAGGTCTCCCAAAACCTGCCCTGGAAGCTCTGAGTTAGTGTCAAAGTACCAAAAATCTATTCAACGTTGCCTGACGTTGCGTGCACTGCAGAACGCTCTTTTTGAACTTTGAGACCTCTCAAGAAGTTTCTGCTAGACTTGACCGGCGAAGGAAGACTAAATGGCTTAGCCCTCTTGAGTGTACACCGAAGAAGTAAAAATGATTTTGATTGATTTTGACTTTACTTCCCTGTAGAATATTTTTTTATAAATTTCTAAAAAACAGATTTACGAGTTTG
Source organism: Merzomyia westermanni (assembly GCA_949987695.1). Taxonomy (NCBI): domain Eukaryota; kingdom Metazoa; phylum Arthropoda; class Insecta; order Diptera; family Tephritidae; genus Merzomyia; species Merzomyia westermanni. The sequence goes on from OX465288.1 coordinate 190,598,232, forward strand.
AATTACAGCTTTAAGATGACTTTTGATTTGTTGTTGTTGTCTGGCTTATTTCGTTTTAATACTAAATAAAAAAATTTTCAAAAAATTGTACAAAAAAATATATAATCCCCTTCCGAAAAAATCTCAGCTACAGCACAGATATTTTCCTCTGCGAAGGATTGCCAGGTCGTCAGCTAGGCCACTATATGCCAGCTTTTACTGTTAAGGTGCTGAAGTAAGGCGTTTAGGACAACTTAACTTTCACATGTTCCTAAATACCTGGCACACCCTGTTTTACTATATTATGTTCTCAGTGCAAGTGTGCTGTTGCTGGAAAGAGTTGTTTCTGTATCTGTGCTTTAACTACTTCGCACACACCCAGTCATATTTGCAACCATCCCTGTATGGACCACAGTAACTAGTGAAAACAATTTCTGGTTCAGAACTAGAGATAAAGTGACTAATAAGAACTAGAGCGATAGGGAGTAGACTTTCGTAGTAGTTCTAATCTGACAGTTGAGTAATTAAAAGGCATTTGGATAGGAATTTTTAAACATGTTTTATTTTTATAATGTTCTTTAAAAAATGAGATTTATTGGTTGAATTAGTGTTTTCTATTTTATCGCCCAGGCGATTAGATGACCATTTAAAGAAGAAGAAGAAGATTTTATATTTTACAATAAGTAGAGAATTCGCAGTCGTCAAACAATTGTATGTCCGGCCAATTTATAGGAAAAATTAGAAGCAACAGATCACAAATTGGTGGAGCAGCTTGGTCTTAATCTGCTCGGAGGTATATCGCGCCAAATATTTTTTTATTTTTACCTTAAACTAACTAAATCCAAACTGTAGAATTTAGAAATGGTTCAGAAATAGAGCAATAGTAGCAATAAACGAACTACATCTAAACTGTCGAATTTTTAACTAGTTCGGTACTGTCGAAAAGGTAATGCAGCGGGGGACAATTCCCACCTCCTAGGACATGACCAGTTGATTACATGTAAAAGAGATTGAAGGGGAACTAGTTGGGGTTTGGAACGCACTAGATGGGCACCAGTTCAGAACTAGAAATTTTCCGCACAGGGATATTACATAACTACATACTTATATTGAATAATAGCAATTTCATTTGAATATCTTTTACTTTTTTTTTGCTTTTTTTCTATGGACAATTTTACTTTTTATGACCCAAAAATATTTCTGGCAATATTTGGTATTTGCCACTGTGCATGTTTTTAAGAGCCTCGTTTAGAAGGATATTTTGTGTTTTTTATTTATTTTGAATAGCATTTAACATTGATGCTTAACCTCCACTCCCCTTCCACGTGACACATTAAAAGTATGCAGCACTATGAGGCATAATGACAGTAGGGGTTTCTCTATGCACGTATGGTATATAGATATCCCAGCTAACCAAACTGAGTGAAAAAGCCTCCATTCGGAGCTATGAAAAGCACATTTTCAGAGCATTCCCCTCAGAAATGAGCTATTTGCGTGAGCCTAAATTGAGCAAAAATTATTCTACGCGGGCAGTCTAAAACAAGTCATAAAGGCTTTTATTGACTCTTCTGTGTACTACTAATCAGAAGAAATTACTTTTTTTTTAATAAACCAGTATCATTTACACATTTAATTTTCCAAACAAAATGTTATAATTTCTTTATTGAAAACAAATTTTATGTAAAAATATTTAGGGTCTTCCATGTCAAATCGTCACATAGTTGGAATCGACCCCTTCTGATTTGAATAAAATTTGATGAAGAGTTTCCCTTTGTCATAAAACGAAGTTCTGCCAAAGAAAGATACTGTTTAAATTGTTTTTTAAAAAGTTATTAAATTTCAAAATTACTCTTCTTTCTGTTTTGTAAAGTTTAATTTTTCAATATTGCGGAAACTACATAAATTAAAAAAGTAAACTTTCAGAGGAGATACCTAGAGGTAAAAAAATAAAAATATTTTGAAAAATAAATTAAAAAAAAAATATTTAAGTTTATCATTAAATTTTGGACTCAAAGTTTTTGTATTATACCTCTGATATATCAAAAGACGTCCTAAAATTTTCAGGAAGTTGTTTTTTAAAAAAAATGAATCGAGTATAATTAGTTTAATACAAACTTACTAAATTTTGATCATTGAAATTTTTTTTTCGACCAAATTGAGCTCGACTAAAAAGTTATAAAAATTTTTGGGAAAAATTTCAAAAATTCATATTTTTGAAAAAGCCAGAAACACACTTCTTCTTTATATATATCAGAGGTATAATACAAAAAAATTTAAGTCTGAAAATTTAATGGTGAACTTTAATTTTTCCTATTTTGAAAAAATCGCAAATTTTCTAAAAGTAGAAATTTATATCTTTTTTTCCAAAATATTTATTTTATTTCCTCTATGTATCCACATTAAAAGCGCCCTAGTAAATTTTTTTTAGCATCAATAGCTTCCGAAATATTGAAAAAATTAATTTTACGAAACAGAAAAAAGTAGACATTTTAAATTTGCAAAGTTGTGAAAAAAAATTTAGAAAGTATAAAAAAAAAATTGTTTCTGTAGCAGAATAGTGATAAAAGGAAACTCTTAACTAAATGATATTCAAATCAGCAGTAGTCGATTCCAACTATGTGACGATTTGACATGGAAAGACTCATTTGTATAAGGAAGTACAGCTTCAACTATAACTTTTTTTTGTTGTTGTTGGTTTTATGGTCTGTTAATTTTTACATATTTTTGTAAGTTTAACGAGCTCAATAACAGTTGATAATAATTCTAAAATTTAAAAAATAATAATAATAAACTAAGAATTATTACCAACTGGTCTTGAGCTCGTTAAACTTACAAAAATTGAAAAAATTTTCATTTAGAACTTAACATACAATCAAGAAATATATTATTTTAATTAATTTTAAATACACTTTCATTGGCTAGCAACTTTCGACCATTGATAAACATTCAGAAGAAAAAATACTCTGAAACATAATCTGTTTCCTCTCTTAAAGCTCTGTGAATCCCCATAAAAAGTTTTTTTTTTATGTTTACTAATTAACACTCCAAAAAATCGCTTATTACGGACTCCTTTTGGATCAATAAGTCCGGCTTTGGTTAGTTGGGATGTATGTATTTAAGTATACATTGGTATATGTAATGACTTGGACGTGAGTTTTGGATATATTCCAGTTACAAAGCCATGAAAAGGAAAACTTGTTCAACAAGCTTAAGTTTCGTAGTTTGGTGTGGATGGTTGCTTGGATGATATGCCGTTTTCATGTCGGAATGTTGTTTGGGCCTAACATGGATTACCAAAAATACTAACGAGAAAAGTACCTTTTCACCAAATATAGACATCCAGTTTTATTTTATACGTGTACAAGAGCGTCAAATAAAATTTTGGATTAATATGCAGGTATTCGGAAACCTTGTAATGGCTCCATTTGGACATTGTAAAGAAATACCTAAACGTTTAGTTAATTAATATTCGTAATTACATGGTTTTAGTAAGATAATTGGAAATACTTTTAACATGCGATTTGAGTAGACGGAAATGGATGTACTTTTTTGCTCATTGAAGCAATTGAACCAAATCTCTTTATCTTAGAAAGTTAGAGTTCTTGTAATAAACTTTATTTTAGTCCTTAAGACTTCACGTATGAGTAACAAAAGTTTGTTAATATCGAATAGGGCAGCAGGGCTCCTGCAACACGGCAATTTCTGAAGGGCTGTGTTTAAAAACTGTGTTAAAACTGGAAAAGCATTTTAACTTAAACAATCTTGCAAGAGTCAAAATGCCAGCAAGTGTTATTTGAGACTGGCTAGGCTACTGTGATGTAAAGTTCACTCTCAACGAACAAACCGTGCCCTATAACTTATCACTTATCATCCCTGTGCTAACGTGATGCCAACAACACATGAGATGATGCTTGGAGTATTGGAGGGAAAAGTTTTTAAACATAAAAGTGATCTTGCCGAGATATTATTTCTATTTACTCCTGAGCGGGGTAGCACAGAAAGCGGACTGAATTACGAGGTGTGTTCAAAACGTATCGCGAATTTTGAATTTTCGCTGGTTACGTATATTGGAATTTCGAATTTTTTGTGGCGTTATGTTGGTACTCATGTCTCTCACTTATGCCGACAAGCTCGGCCATTTTGAATGTTCAGTTAATTGTTGACAGCTGCTTTGCTTGCACGTGTTTTGGATCGTCTTCGATTTTTACCTATTCAAAAAAATAGATCAAAGGACCTGTATCAAATTTTGTGTGAAAAACGAAATTAAGTGCGCGGATGCATTCCGAATGTTGACTGTGGCATACGGAGAAGCTACCTTGGACCGAAGCAACGTTTATCGGTGGTACAAAATGTTCTCAGATGAGAGAAGATGTGCAAAGAAGAACAAAAATTGGCTTTTGCACCACGATAACGCCCCTGCTCACGCATCGTTGCTTGTGCGCGACTTTTTGGCCAAAAACAACACACTAATGATGCCGCAGCCACCGTATTCCCCAGATCTGGCCCCCTGTGACTTTTTCTTGTTCCCTAAACTGAAGAGGCCCATGAAAGGACGACGTTACGCTTCTCTTGACGAGATAAAGACGGCATCGAAGGAGGAGCTGAACAAGATACAAAAAAATTATTTTTTGAAGTGCTTCGAAGATTGGAAAAACCGTTGGCACAAGTGTATAATATCTCATGGGGATTACTTTGAAGGGGACAAAATAGATATTCATGAATAAATAAATAATTTTTGAAAAAACACAAAATTCGCGATACTTTTTGAACACACCTCGTACAGTGCAGTTAGTATGGAAAAGAGTCAGATAAAAGCTAGAGATTTGTATTCCAAGTCTGGATAAAAGAAAATTATGAATTTTTTTTTAATGAAATGAGATATGGCTATGGCCACCTAATATTATTTTTCAAGAGCTTTTCTGTTGGTAAGTAAAGCTGTATATAAATGCGACCATGATGTATTTACTGATGAGCATCTGAAACAAACTAGACTATCTCCTATTTCCTGACATATTTCCCCTCGTTGTAAATTTTAGTAACTCTTTCTAATTGTTTTCAAGACACCAGTTTTACCTTAAGTACATTTTTTAGCTCGAACAAAATTGCGTTGTGTATGATGACTTTTCACTTCCCTGCAGTCAAACCAACCAGTTGCAAACTACTTTACAACTAGTATATGCACTAAGCACAACTAGTCAGCCAACTGTCATATTTCCATATAAACAACTGCTATTTTTAACATGGCGACGTCCTACGAGATCTCAATTGTCAGATTTCGACCAGAACATACCTACTTACCTACTACTCATGAAAAACTAGTTTGTTTATAGTGGAAATATACTAGTATCGTACTGGTTGTAAAATACCAGTTTCATAGTAGTTCAAAATGGAAGAAACCGTGCAAGTAAAATAGCAGTCTAATCATACTAGTTCGAAAAAGATAAAAGAATACTAGTCCAAATGTACACGAATCTCTCTAGCGGGGATTAAAATAAGAAAATGGACTCATCAGTACATCATTTTAATTGTTCATCATTTTCGCTGTAAAAAACCCGGATTTGGGATAGCAAAACATAAACTATATCTTTGGAATATCTCATAAGCTGGTTGCGAATTACATAAGCATGCAATGCAAATGAAATAAACGAAAGAGATAATTACAAACTTGTGTCGCTTTAACCCTTACTATGAAAATTGTAGTTGGATACTAATATGTTTACTGACTAGTTTGATATTTCACTGCAGGGTTATTCTAGAATAAACTTTAACTTGTGGAATTCTATTTCCCCGCTCTGGACGTATAGTTCTTGTAATTTGTTCTCGTCATCTTTGACAATACTAACGAATAAAGTAAAATAAAAACAAATAAGGAAGTCTAAGTTCGGGTGGAACCGAATATTCTATACCCAGTAGTGATCTTTAATGGATAATAACTTACGCAGGTCTGTTTTAATACTTTTCAGTTCGTAATATAAAGCCAGTTGATTGTGTTCAATAAAAACACTTTTGTTATGAGTTTTGAGGGGTAAATTAATTTACAACTAGGTATAAAAAATATAAATGTATGGCGCAATATACAACATGTATATCATCATAAACCTCCTAAGAGATGTTTGCGCCGAGCTTCCCATCCAATTTGTGGTGTACCGTTTTGAATTTTTTTCTACAAATTGGCGAAACCTACAGATTTTCGAACGTTGGACCTTCGGTGTGGTATGCCGGCAACACTACCGCCACACCACGGCGGTCGCCATTCATTTATTTGTATATAAATAGCTTCCCTACCAATAACTGCTAACCACATTTTTTCAAAATACCAATACATGCACATTTTATGTTTGAAAAATTTGCGTTCAAATAGACAGACAGACGGCGGAAGAGACGGACATTGCTAAATCGACTTAGCTCATCGTCCTTATTATTTCAGTTTACTTATTGATGGGCCCATCTCTTCCTCTTCTCATACTTACAAACATTTCATGTTCATTAAATAAAAGTATGAAATTCAAAAAAGGTATATAACTTCCCTATTGGAGTGGGGTATTAACAACTTGCCCGAATATTTTACTTGTGTGTTATCCGATTTGCTTAAGTTTTGGCAGGAGTATACTACGGCCGTGGTGTGAAGGTAGTGTTGCCGGCCTACCACACCGAAGGTCCATGGTTCGAGCCCTGGTACAGGTAACATCAAAAGTGATTTGAAAAAAGTTTTTCAAAAACGGGGTCGCCCCTCGGCAGTGGTTTGGCGAACTCTCCGAGTGTATTTCTGCCATGACAGGCTTCTCAGCAAAAAATTCGTCTCCTTTGTAGATGCCGTTCGGAGTCGGCAAAAAACTGTAGGTCCCACCAATTTGTAGGGAAAAATTCAAATCGGAACACCACAAATTGGAAGAGAAGCTTGGCGCAAAAATCTCTTAGGAGGTTTATGATGGTATACCTGTTGTATATCGCGCCATAGAGATAGATACTACATACTATTAATAAGCAGCTGACTAATTTTGATTAAAATATCTAGTTGAAACTACAAGCAATCGCCTTTGAAAGTAGCAGAATGTTTATGCTGAAAAGTGGGCGGCGCCACGCCTACTTCCTCAAAATTCACGAAATTGTTTGCGGTTGAGGTTCGCTTAAAAAGCTTATTATGTGTGCAAGATCTTATTGATATAGCTTCCACAGTTATAGAAGTATTGCGTTTTACCTTTATTTGTACAACATTTTCGCCAAATATCGTTTCGATAAATCAATTTTTTCCGGAGTTATGGCATAAAAAGTTTTGTGGAATAATCCACTACAAAAGGGGCGGGGCCACGCCCATTTTCCAAAATTTGTGAAATAGAAATGATGTCAAGCTATTGTGCGCAAAGTTATTGCCTATTAAATATATCTATGATCCTTTTCAAAATCTTTCGTATAAAAGTGGACGTGTACCTTAACCGATTTCGCCCATTTTTTCCCGAAACATTCCTTCTATTAATATAAATATGTGGGCTAAACTTCGTTTTGATATCTTGAACAGTTTTTGATTCATGATTAATATTATTTCTAAATTTGACTTAATAAAAAGTGGGCGGTGCCATGCCCAATTTTAAAACTTTCTTGAAAAATGTATTTTCTGCCTTAACGTTAATGTGCACACGAAATTGTATCCTTATAAGTGTATTATATACTGAATAATCACTTTTTTTGTATTTTCGAAAATATTCTATATATAAAAAGTTGGCGGGGCTATCATCCGATTTCGCCCATTTTAAATAGCGCTCGCTGCATACCAAATTTCATTAAGATATCTAAAAATGTACTCAATTTATCGTGCTAACAGACGGACGGACGGGCATGGCTTAATCAATTTCTTTTTTCCTCCTGAACATTTTGATATACATATATAAGTCAATATCTCTCTCGATCCGTTTATTCCGTTACAAACTACAGTTAGGCGAATAAAGTTAATATACCTTGTGTGCGTAGCACTACTAGGTATAAAGAGAATAAATAAATAAAAACGTATAGATGAGTGGGTTGTTTACACTCGGTTGACATAATAATCCCTTACAAGATAATCATATTTAGCTTTGATCCCAAGTTACTTCCCCAAAGCTACTATACAATTGTGTAAACATATTTCAACGTTTGTGAATTTTTGTAACTCGTTTGGGAAACATTGATTTCAACGTTTAGAAAATATTGTTTAATTAACTAGCATACTTCATTGTTTATTGGGCGCTAAACGGAATATGAAAACGAATGGTAGTGTTTTTTTCTGCATTGTCTCATATTTTCGTAAATTTTGCAGGCTGGGATCCCAATTTTTTGTTTTTAGAATTTGCTGATTAACGAATTTTTTTTCTCAACAAAGTACCATTTTCGCATTTGGTTCAAAAACGACCTAACTCAGCGGAAAGTGCATTGAATTTTCGTTGAGATAGGCCATCTACTCAACCATCGGTATATTATTACTCTTACATTTTTTAGTGTCGCGAAGTATGTACTTAATCAGCGCAAAAGCACCAAATCGTGTAGCCTTACTCAGTTTTAATATTAGCATCTTTATCACAGAACACAAGAAGTTTGATTTAAAATGTCGCAAGCTAGTTAGAGTTTTCCCATCCACTCCATACAGTTCCAAGAACTTGGAACCTTGCCAGCAACCTAACAGATTTAACAAACAAAAGCAGATTATAATGCGGCTGAATGGATAGAACGACGCATATCATACTCAAAAATGACGCAAACCGCAAAAGCCAGAAATTATGAATTGCTTAATTCAACAACACTTCAAGTGCTTGAGCAGTGTTGGCAGATAATTTAATGAGGGTTTGGCTCAACGTTCCTATGAATATTTAATAATGTTGTTGGCACTACTTAGATAGGCATATTTATTAGCCACGCAATGGTTACTAAGATATCATAAATACATATACCAAATAAAAAGGAAACGAATCTGAAAGGTGTAGTTCGCAATCAACATCTCTTTGAACATTTTTGTTTTTAGTTGGCTTAAGTTTTGAAAGCTAGTTAATTATTTAGTTATTTTGATTATATATCGGTCCGGTCATGTTTAAGAGAGTTTTGAGACTATGAAATTTCTTAGTTTTAGGTCAAACACAATCCCAATCATTGCAAAACTAACTTCTGATCTAAAATATTTTTACATTTTTACTGAACAACAATGTTTAGTGGGCATATACACTGAGTATATCTCTAGAATTATGATTACGACTTTTAGTTTTGTTTTATGTTGTTAATTACGCGTTTAGAAGTCAAGGTTCAGGGCCACAATTCTTTAGATTTGACGTTCGCGGATTAGGCTTATTATGGATACTAAAAAATAAGAATTACGCGTGTCCTCACATCACGAATATAACTAAACAACAAAAACAGACTGATTCATAGAAAAAGATAAGTGTGCACACGGGCGGAGTTAGCTGGGAAGATTTGTACGTCCTTCATATTTTTCGAGTTTTCGATAAACTGCTTTCGAGTACGAATAAAACTCGAACATAAATTTTTCAGAACAAAAAAAATTTTGCTTTCATCTAAGCTTAGCCATAGAAAAGTTGGAGACCGTTTCCCAAAATAGCACTTTGCTATGGTAAGAGTAATTCTTCTCTAAGGAGTCTTGGTTTGGTGGACGGGTCTTGATATATACATATATATATGATGTATGGTACTTCAAGAAGACAAAAAAGTGCGCTCATATGTGTCAGTTGGGAGCTGCGCACCACGGCTGAGGAGGCATTGATTGCAGTTCTGAATATCCTACCGAACTAACTACTAACGACTAAGCAACTTACCAGTATGGAAAACCATTCATTCATCCTCAAAAACCATCCTAGATACAATTCGGACTACTGTACACCGAAGTATTTTTTCGAGAAGAAATATAATATTCGAATTCCCAGGCGAGAAAGTTGGCATGGAGAACCTCCTGGCAACAACGGATCAGTTCTTCTGTACAGGGTTTTCGCCTGTCCGAGTACGGAAGTGCTTTTCCGGCAGGAGTGGCCGCTATACAGGAAGCTGAAGAAATGCTGATTTCCTTATCTTCGCAGATACCCAAGCAGCTTTAAAGGCGCTGGGAGCTATCACATGTAACTTCAAGACTGTGCAGGGTTGCCGCATATCTCTTAAAGAAATGGGTGCCTAGACACTGTGATAAAGCGGCAAACGGGATAGCAGACGAGCTTGCTAGAGATGGCACATACGCTTCGGATCTAGGTAGATCGCTCGCGACCAGCAACCCCTTGTTGTTGTTGTTGTTAACAGTGCTTCGCCCTGCCCCAGATTGGACAGGGTTACACTGAAATAACAGCCCTTGGCCGGGTGCAAAAACACGGGTCATTCCGGTGTGATAGAACCGGCTGTTCCCCTTAATGGGGAATACCTTTCGCAAGCAAGTAAGCGACAGATGTAAAAACTTCTTTACCAGCATTCATACTAAACTGGTGAGCCCAGAGATTATCGCGCGAAGATAGGAAGACTTACTCACACTCTCTTTACTTATGGGTCTTCTCACGGGGCACATATGCATAGGCATACACGCCGAAAGGCTAGGTACTCTCTTCAAAATTCAAAAAGCTGCAGAGACGAAGAGGAGTCTGGAACAGCGATGCATCTTCTTTGTGAAAGAAAGACTGAAATACAAGGGCCCGTATATTTTAATCACTTCGGCAAATTAACTAGGATAAAGCCAAAGAACTTTTCGGCTTTGCGGAAACCACAAGATGGTTTGAGTAGAGGGTAATTTGACCCATGTGGTAGCATAACGTGACCACTGGGGTCGAAGTGTGCTGGTCTGACTAGCAGCGACTGTAGAAACAGGGAGAGCCATTGTAGACTTATAAGTGGTAAGGTTTAAAGACCTGACTATTGTGTCCACTCGAAAGACGTTATAATTTTGGTTTCGGAATTCCAAAAGTTTTGAAAACTGAAACGGAATTTAGCGGTTAAAAAATTAAACGGTGTTGATGGTTAAGGTTTGAAAAACGGAACATTTCTGTGAAATAAATTAGATTGAGATGGTGGCAGTTTTGAAAACTGAAAGCGGTATAAATACTGACTCAATTTTGAAGAATGAAACGGTTACGGGTTTAAAAAAGTTTACGGTTTTAAACTGTTACGTTTGTTGCCTTATGAAACGAAATTAAACGGGTTCTAATTCAGTTTTGAAAACTCCTACTCTTACGTTCCTGGACAAGGAAACGGTTTAAAATATCAAAGCTCTAAAAATTGGAACAGTTCTAAATTGTTACGGTTTTAAAAAATAAAAGTGTAGCGGTTTTGAAAAATTTAACGGTTTAAACAGTTATGGATGTATGAAATAAAATGGACTTAAAGGTTTTGAAAAATTTAATTGTAAAAGTTTTTAATGGCGAGTGCTATATGAAATGCAACTGATTTAAAAGTGACTATTATAAAAATGAAGCTGAAACGATTTTAGCGGCAGAGCATTTCAAAACTGGAGCAGGTTGAAGTGACTAGCATTTAAAAAATTAAACGGTTAGATTTATATAAAATTAAATCGTTTTAAACTGTCCAGTTTTTTTTTTTAAATTAGCCGGGTTTATCGTTTAGGATTGTATAAAACAAAACGGGCTTAAAAGGTGGTGGTTTTGTAACTGAAACGGCTTGGAACGGTAAATATTTTAAAACAATTAAATGGGTACGGTTTAGATTTGTGAAATGAAGCTTTTTTGAACGAAACGGTTTTCAGGTTTTACCATTTCCTGGCCACAGTCTGCAAAACCAGCTAACCCTTTAGCAATATCAAAAATCCCCTCCACTGTATTTTAGCTAGTAAATAAATAACAGCAATTTACATTAACGCCCTGCATATTCATACTCCATGGCGTATGCCGTATGGCTTAAATAATACGAAGCAATGAAGCATACATATGTTCCACCCCAATCCTGCTCATTCTCTTCTCCTCTCATATTAAATCTATGTTTGACTCCTTTGTTTTAACGACTTGCACACGGTCAAATGCAAACAATGCTTTTTAGCTCAGCAGCCGCTCACCTTATCCATGCACAGTCTATTCACCGTGTGTAATCCTCATACCTCCCCCTCCCCCACTAATTAGTAGAAACAGGACGAACTGTAGCTTATGTAGCTGGTTGCAGTGTTTGTGGGAAATCAAGTGGAAATGTGTACAATACAATTACAATGAAGATGTTTTGCGGTTTCCGGGTTGGGGCGTGGATTACGAGTAAGGATGTTGGAGGAACAGTGTTAACTAAATAAGATGAAAGCAAATATTAAAAAAAAAAAACTTTATTAAACTCGTTTCGGTAAATATATCCCAAAGTGAATAAGGAACTCGAGTGCTAGAGTGGTGCACTACATATTTTACAACACAAGAATTTTAGGGATCTGATTTTATTTGGGTTTTCGTTGTTCTTCAAATGTTTAGCTTGAAAAATTAAAAAATTTTGTTTGAGAAACTGAAAAAAAAACAATTGAATACAAATAATTATCAACTGGTCTCGAGCTTGTCAAACTTACAAAATATGTAAAATAGACAGACCGTAAAACCAATAACAAAATAACATTAAATCGAAGCACGGGTTACACATACAAGGTGGCGCAAAAGTAGGCTTCCGATGTTCAGCATATCGGTTGTGGCACGTGCAGTGTGTGCTGTTGCACCGTCTTGTTGGAGCCACATGTTTTCCAATACCAATTCATCAAGTTGCGGCAAAAAGAACTCGTTGATCATTGCTCTGTAGCGCTCACCATTCACAGTAACCGTTTGGCCCCGACCGATTATTGGTCAAATAAATAGTCAGCAATATTCCGCGTTCTGGAGCAGTGTAGCGTAACATTGTTTATTAACGTGTATTTCGCATGTGTTTACTACACAAATGTCAAAACAGAACTGACTTTAGTGGCCAATCGCAAAATTTATAGGATTTTCTGATAGGAGGATTACTTTTGCGCAGTAACCGTTTTTCACCGACCGAAATAAATAGTCAGCAATATTCCGCGTTCTGGAGCAGTGTAGCGTAACATTGTTTATTAACGTGTATTTCGCATGTGTTTACTACACAAATGTCAAAACAGAACTGACTTTAGGGGCCAATCGCAAAATGTATAGCATTTTCCGATATGAGGATTACTTTTGCGCCACCCTGTACAATAACCATCTGCTGAAAAAGAAAGAAGAATGTAGAAAATCAAAAGTGCAGCAGTTTAAAAATTTGGTACATCTGTTTTTAGATAACAACAACAATTAAAGAAAAATTAGATTTAAGTAGCATTAAACTTACAAATTAAGTAAAATATTTAATAATTTAATACTACATAAAAAAATGAAACCTGTTGATAGTGGGGCAGGTAGACCCAAAGTTTCTTTAAGAAAATCAAGTTATTACAAATTAAAACAAGTAAGGACGGCCCTGTCTTATGCTGTGCCGAAGGCTTTATACCTTTCATGAATACGTGCAAACATAAATACGCATTGTTTAAAGTTCTCTAAAACTTTGTCAGCAATACATTTAATTTTATTTTATAATAAGCTTTATTTGTTTAAGGGAAGTTTTTACTAGGGCTGTGCCTTTATTCGATTAATTGAGTAAGTTGATTAATCAATAGCTCAATTAATCGATTACTTGATTAATCAAAATAATGAGTAATCAAAACAAGCGTTACTCGAGTAATTTCAAAAATGGTTAATCAAAAACTGATTAATTTGCCCATTATCTTATTATCAAGTTTGCCTTGAATATATAGCTCCGATCTTGCTGAGTTTTTTACGAAATCTTTTACTATTCATAAGAAAATATCTCACCAAGTTTCAAGTTGTAATCTTCCAAAATGAGGGAGAAATGGTCATAATCCTCTTGTTTGAACGATCGGTTGTATGGGAGATATATGCTATAGTGACCCGATTATACCGGATCCGACAAATGTCTAATATAATACAAAAATACATCCGTGTGCCAAATTTCATCGAGATATCTCAAAACTTTATGGACTAGTTTGCGTTCAAACAGACGGACGGTATATTTAATGATGGGTCTATCTCTTATATTTCTAAACGTTACAAACATCGGACCAAAGTTAATATACCATTTCATGTTCATAAAAGGTATAAAACCAATAGAAAATTTGGACGGAAATGTCATTTTAAAAAGTTGTGGGTTAGTCTTTATTAACAAATTACAAAGCCTAAAAACCCGATAACCTGAGAAAATACGAGTTCGCGGGATCGTCATCCCTCGTTTCTACTCATATTTAATTTTAGTTTTATATCACAGTCCTACTCTTAGGTGTCTTAGCATAGTTTTAAATCTTCATGTAGTCGATTTTTAACTTTGTTCATTTCATTCATATAACACTGTACTAAACAGACTAAGATGTAATACTTGCAATTGAATACAAGTTCGTAGACAAAAAGATGTACATATGTATTTACATTTCAGAGGGTCCAATTGTGCAAGAAATTTTCGAAAATGCGCGTGGCACCGATATATTCAATTGGTAATAACTTTGCGTAAAATAACTTTGTATCATTTCTATTTCACTTTCAAAGTGCCCGTGAACGAAGAAATTCGAAAAATATCAATTTTCGATAACAGGTGTAGCCCCGTCCCTTTTATAGTGGACTATTCCCCAAAACTTTTTATGCCATAACTCCGAAAAAAATCTATTCGTCGAAACGAAATTTGGCGAAAATGTTGAAAATATAAAGGTAACTTTTTATTGTAAAAATGGGCGAAATCGGTGCAGGGCCACGCCCAGTTTTTTAACATAGTCCTGAAAAATTTGTTTGTTACATTTGAAACGTGATATTTCTATAACTATGCAAGCTAGATCAATAAGATGACATAATAAACTTTTTAAGCAAAACTCCACCGCGAAAAACTTTTGTGGATTTTGGAAAAGTAGGCGATTGCTTGTAATTTTAAAAAGATATTTCAATGATAGTGGATCATTCCACAACACTCAACAAAAGCAATAATTTGATCCAAAACTTATTTGCCGTAACGAAACTTGGCGAAAATTATTATTTTATAATGGTGAAAATTAGTTAAATCGATTAAGGGCCACGCCCACTTTTTTAATGTAGCTCTGTAAAATGTGTTTAAAAAACCTAAATCGCAACCTTTCAGTAGCTTACAAGTAATAAGCTTTCCAAAAAAAATTACTTTTAAAATATCGTCAGCATCGCGGTAAAAGCTGCTAACTTACTTCAGAAAAATTTTTCAGTAAAACGATAAAACCAAATTGAGTAAAATTATTGAAAACAATCGGCTTATAATACGAACTGAGAAGTATTAAAATAGACCTGCGTAAATTGGTATGCCATAATAGATCACTATTGGGTATATAATGTTCGGTTCCACCCGAACTTAGACTTCCTTACTTGTTTTTTTTTTTTTTGCAAACGCAAGTTAATTATTTTATAATAGTAGTAATACTTAAAACGAAATGTGTATGAAGTTTCCAAATTTCAATATTTCAAAAGTTCCAAAAGTTTTAATTTTTTTTTTAACTAATAGTTAGTTTATTTGTTAGACATTAGTTGTGTGTTCTATATAAAAAATTGCATACCGTATTAATTATATTTTTGTGGACCGTTTTTTTTCCTTTTTATGTACTATTTCATCGACAAATGTGACACTCATAACATTCTAGTAGACGGCACTGGGAGCATTTGAAAGTAAGGTTATTAACAAAGCTTCTGCATTCCAGTTTCAAGATGGTTCAACAAATTCAAACAAAGTGCTAGCAAGCAAACGAAGAGGCAGACTACCTCTCCGGTTGGAAAACGATTTGAGAACCCCTTTTAAACCTTGTGATTTATAAGATTTTTGCAAAAAGTACAGACTTCATAGATATGTATGCGCTAGCTTAGCCTAACCCTGTGGGGAAGTCAGTAACTCGTGAGAACAATTTATGGTTCAGAACTAGGGATGAAGTGGCTAATAAGGACTAGGCGATAGATTCTAGATTCTCACTAGTTCGAAACCGGCAGTTGTGTAATCATTAAAGGGCATTTGGACTCGCTTTTGGAAAAATGTTTTGTACTTGCAATGTTCTTTAAAGAAATGCTTGAATTTAAAACTATAAAAAAAAAAAAATTATCAGTTCAATTTTAGCACAATAATGTGAAAGTTAGAAGTGCCTCAAAACTTCCCCTGCATTTTTTGCATTTTTTTGTCAGGATGTTGGGTATTTTTTTCTATGCAAAATTAATTTTTCTATATGCGTTATATGGAAGAACAATCAACATCTTTGACGAGAAAAATTCTGAAAACTTAGGAAAAGTTTTGATCGACTTCTAACTTGCGCGTTGTTATACTTAAATTGATTGGTCTACTACTACTAAGATTTGGATGGCCATTTTATAAAGTATAATTAGCTTTCCTGAACTTTGTGTAAACTTTGAAATTTTTTTTTATGTGGTTTCTGTTAAGGAATACGCTATATTTTAAATGAAAATTATTAAAATCACATCTTTTTTTTTTATTTCGTCGAAAGATATGCATTTTAGTTTTACTACTATTATATTGAACACAGCTGTATATTCAATCTTTTGTTTGCAAAATTTTAACTCTATTTATTTTGTCGCCTATTTCCACATGTATGTATGTACGTAAATATTTTTCATTCTGTTGGCTACAAATTTAAGTTTATGTTTCTGATTTCGACAGTTGTCATGCAATCGCTAAATACTGCGGGCGGCCAGGCGGACCTCTTTTAGAAAATTAACTTCTACCATTAGCCCACTCTCTTTCAATTCAGCACTGTTTACTGTTTTTCTATATACTTACACATATGTATTTAGCTTGAATATACCAGCCTTTGTAAACGTCCTGGCATGTGGCAACAATTCAAGCGACCATAACCACAAACCAGTAACCACTACTTGAACTTTGCATTGCTAGCCAGCAAATGATACTTAGTAATAGGATTTTGTAAAAGTCAATCGTTACCCACGGATTCAATGGCCGGAATGCTGTGCATCCTTTTGTTCGTTGCCAATCATACAGAGTAGTCGAAGCTCCAAAACCAAACAGAAGAACGTTTACTGCTCGAACGATCATTGGTTAAATGATTCAATTAAGAGCAAAAAGGTAAAGTATAACATTTACCGTGATTAGTTAATGAATGCCATATTAGCAGAGCGAGTGGAAAGTTAGTATGCTCTTAAGTGGTCAAAGACGCGAAAAGTCTATTGAATAATTGTTAGGCGGGGTATGGCCGCGTGATAGAAGCGGAGTCACAAGGAATGAGTGGAGGTTCATCCAAAAGAAGTCCCTCTTCAGTGTCTATACAGATCGATACAAAGTATGAAAGATTTCGGTGATCAGTGGCGGATCCAGAGGTGGTTAGAGGTCGGTCAGGGTCCGTAACTGTGGGTGATGAACCTCAAACCAAACAGAGGTTATTCAAATATATCTGCTTGAAGTAAAAAAGTACATAAAAGAGCATAGGCAAGTGGGGACGGTTAAGGGCTTAGTATTGAGAAATGCCACTGCAAGTCGTTAGAAATCAAACAAGATAACAGGAAGAAACGTCTCTAGATGTCAATTAGTTTTATTTGAAGTTGAAGCAACCTTACCTCTATTTCGGGTGCTCTAAAACAAATCGAGAAGAGGAAAGCAAACCTATTGGAAAGTCGCACTCATTAACTCGCCATTTTTTTCTCTAAGTGGGCATTGAGAGGTAAAGTGCTTTAGTCGCTGCGGGGGTTAGAATATGCCCATGTTAGGCATACCTGTCGTAAGAGGCGACTAATATGCACAACGGTAATAACGTGCAACTCGTTGGCTGATCTACAGATATGATGCCTCTCCCCTCTCAGTATTAACCTTCTTTTTCCTGATGAAAGGGGGCGGTGAGATGACCTAGAAGGTCCATGAGGCAGTACCGGAGCGTACCGGGTTCAAATCCGGAAAAGGACTGTCACTTTCGATAACTTTCCCCTGGCGAGTGTTTTTGTCGCTAAGACAACAACAATCTTTACATTAAATCAAACTGTAATAGGCCGATGTATATACAATGTGAATATTAAAGAAAATGCGTACTGGGATTTTCATTCGATTAAAGTAATAAACACTTTTTTTGAGATTTGTGTCCGTCTGTCGGTATGTTTGTTCGCGCATCATTCACAAACCGCAGTATAGAATTGAATTCAATATTCACCCATAAATTTTACGGTATCCGAATTAAACTTTAAGAGCCATTTTACACAGTGGTGGCAATAAAAATTGACACAAAATATTTTTAAATTAGAACTGGTCGATATCAGCTATTATGGAGAAATGTATGGAGGTAGTCTTAATAAGAGCAGCGAAAACCAAGAGACCAATACTTTTAATTAATGCACTTTCTGTGTGTATGTATGTTTGTACGCTCATCACTAAATAACGACGGAAACGAATTGTATAATTTCTTCACAGATATATTGCTGGAGGTCTATCTTAAAAAATAGCATACATTTTGCCGTCGCTGCTGTACATATGGCTTTAATTGTGATGCTTGGTGAACCGTACGAGCTTCTAGTTTACATATCAAAAATACAGTCCATGCATCAGGTATCATATTATGGCACCATAACAAATTCAATAAGAGATGAGCGGGTTCTTGAGATGTTCAAGAATAGAGACATTGCACCGAACACAAGCTAAACTTCCCCGCCAGCTGGGCTAAGTTATCGTTAGCATCGGGCTCAGTTTGTTTTCTGAATGAGGAATAGAAAGACCGTCCCCTGTTGGATAAATTAAGAGACACAACAGGCCTAAAAATCGGGCTGCCACTATCCTTTTATCTTTCCATCAAATATGAGGCATAATAAGCTGAAAGGTCAAGCCTTTAAAGTTTTGCTGTATTTTAAAAAAATATAAATACTTCTCTGTGTATATTTCAGTCCAAGTGTGAGAGAGTATTGAATTCCGGAAAGTAAAAGAGTTAATCTCAAGCGATTAAAATGTTTAATACGCCAAATTAATTATAATTACCAACCAACGCTCACCCATACCAATAGCTTACCCAACACGACTTACCCCACCACATATACTAAACACACATACATATATATTTACATATATAACCCACTCAAATTGTAATCCATACAAGTACTTGTATTATCCTTTCGCAGAGCGCCCTCTTGTGGTTGCAACGTCAATGCTTTGTGGCTGCCTAGCAATTTTCAAGTTACTGAGATACGCGACCGTTGCACATCACGTTTTGGACAATGGCTGAATGCAAGTAATGCGGCGCTGTTTACCAGCAGTATTTGGCCAACTGGTGGCGACCGTCATCAGCGTTTTTTGTCCATTATTCTTGCAATTGGCGTTTTGCCCGTGAACGGCCATACAAAATATGCCAGCGCAATATCAGTCACACAGATACATACATACATACATACACATTTGCATAGGCATGCACTCAGTTGGCTTGCTTTATTCTGCACGCTTTGGCATCATTTATGAAACCACTTAATGTGCACTTGCAACCGCTTTTCGAGAGATTAAGCAGCCAAACGCCCACTCATTAATGTAACCACCCACACAGGCACACACATACACATGTAGCGCATTTATGTGTGTACCCTGCAGGAAACTTGAAGAACAAACAAAAAAAACTTCAGTTTCAACCAAGCCGAAAGTCTACATATAAATTGGACTGAAATGTTATAAGTGGTTCGGTTTCGGTTACGAAAAATTAATCAGTTTTAATCGGTTGCGGTTTCGGTTGAAGTCCTTACTGCAAAAGCAGATCAAGCGAAACGGCTCTCCATGGTATTGTGAAAACTTATAGAGGGGTCTTTCAAGTACATAGAATTTGTGTTTGGGTATTTTCTGGATATTGAAGGAGCACTAATAATGTCTGACCAGTAGCCATCGAAAGAGGCTTGGAAAGTTTGGGATTCGAACTGAGTTTGGTAGTTCTTAACAACGGACTGATTTGGGGCAGCATTGTCATGGCGGAGTGGGGAGGTGCTTGGGCTTGGAAAAGGGTGGAAAGAGGCATGCCGCCACCGAGTGTTTTTTTCTTCCCTTCTCTGGGTCATAGTCGTTAAAGACTCGCCCCAGGACCTCGAACGCAAGGCCTGTCAAGTGGTGATATTTGCTGATGGCCTAGAAATCCTGGTCGGAGCAAAGTTTCTAAGTACCGTGGGGGATGTTCTGCAAGAGTACCTGGGTGTAGTGATTAGGTGGTCCGAATATTCTGGAATGGCTGTAAACTCGAGGTAAACGAAGTTAGTTCTCTTCAAGAGAACCCCTGCTTTAGAACCCTCAATTGTAGGAGTACCATTGGTACTTTGTGATAGAGGTAGAAAGGCTTCGGTTGATTTGTATGGTTTTAGGGGGGCCATTGAAAAACGATGGGACTCACTCCAAGGGTGGTGCACTGGTTGTACAAGATAGGGTGAAACCAATTCTATTTAGTGGAGTATTGGTCTGGGTGGATGCAGAAGAGACGGCTTCTTCCACAAAAAAGATAGTTGCAGTGCAGCGAATGGCTCCGTTTTGGATCTGTGGGCCCATTCTACCAAGAAAAATGTTATTTTGCACCTGTACCCAATTGACATTGTAGGAAAAATAGGCGCAGCTGACTATACCCGGTTGTAGCGGAGAACTCATCGGGGGGATGGGTCTCGCGAACATGTTTACGAAAGGATGAAAGCTGAAGAGTTGACTTCGAATTAAGCGCGCAATTGTGTGATGAAATGATGACCTCTGACATAGTAAATAGCTTGCCCGAATGTGTCTATGTGGTTTCTCATGAAGCACTTAAGTGCGCTGAATGATTTTCAAAGACAAGAACTTACTAAAAGTCTACAGCGGGTGGCAAGGTACAATTGGCCAGCGGTTAAGTGGAAATAAGTCGAAGAAGATTTCCGTTTCACTACTGACATTTCTTACAGGGTAGCTAGCCGACTTAGCGCATACACACAAATACATCCATATTTACTTGCCAATGCCACCTACAATTAACTTCTTTTTTCTGCGCATAAAATTTAATATTCTTTCATTTTTGTTTTTACTTCCCTGCCCTCTTTGCCAACATGGGTCTATACTATTTATAATTTGCATTTATTTCGCAACCGCAAATTGCTAAGAGTGGCACTTGGCGCCGCGGGATGTTGCAGCCCATAGCATAACTTCTGCGACGGGTTGAGCTAAAAGCAGAAAAAAGTCACTGTAAAACCCTCCCACATGCTCTCTTTTAAGCACAATCCAAACGTACTAATTACTATTAATTAAATTTTCTCCCGCTACTTTCTTGCATACTTTTGTGCAAGAAAATTAAATGAAAATGTAAATGTAGAGCAAAATGCAATGCGAAGAAAATGAAATGTGAATTCTGAAGAAAACTTCAACATTTTCTTCATTAACAAATGTGGCAAGCAGGAGCAAAAGTCATTTGAAAGAAGACGGCAGGCAGGCAACTTGTCCTCGTCCGTTAAGAAGCGCAGTGAAGAGCAATGCAGTTGAAGTTGCTTCCTTTGCTACTACTTTGCATCGTTTATAATGTGCGCTGCCAAGGATGCAATGTTTTTTCTTCTTTTTTTTTTTGCTCCTTTTTCTTAACTAACTCCTATACTTTAGATGTGGAAATATGAGTTTTGCCTACAAAGAAATGGCAAAGTACGAGTAGTTAGTGAAATTTTAGTTGAAGAATTGTTGCGTACTTTTCTTGCCAACTCGATTCGGTGCACACGTTGTGGAAGCTTAATGAATTTATTACAGCCCAATAAAAGAAGTTCGAGTTAAAGATTTTTCAAATTTATTTTTGATGTGTAAACATCTTTGGGCTCGGTAGAGCAGTCCAGCAAAGTTAAGCGTCGCTGCCTGTAAGCGTGCCTCTGGCGCTGTTGTAATCGTGCTTCAGTCCGTGCCTTGTGTATAGACATCTGGTTTGATGCTTTGCTGATATGTATGTGATACTCTGCTTATGCGAGTGTGTGTGTATGCAAGTGCTTTACGGGTTGTTATTATTCGGTAATCGTGCCTAAACACGTTGAATGCTATCAATCGGCAAAAAACGAAGGCAGTTGCGTTTACTATAAATATAGACAGTGTTTACAAAAACAAAATAAAATTATTCTTGTTAAATTTATTTTAGCTCAGAATACTCAACACAGATGTTAATTTGTTTTGTTTGTGTCATCTTTGTGGTTATATGTACTTATGGAATGAAATGCAAAAAGTTAACTAAAATAAAATAAAATAAACTAAAAAATAAAATGAAATTAAATTAAATTCATTAAAATTAACTATGATAATGGGAAGGAAAGAAGAGGAAAGGAAATACAATTTTGACAGGATACACATGTTTACACATCAAACTCAACGAGTACTTGGTACTTAAGCCTTTTTTTTTAAACTTGGTGATTTTACGAGGTTAGATTAGGTTTCGAACCGTGGAATTCTGCTATATGATAGCCAGTTTGATATCGCCTGAACTTTTTGTAAACTAGCGATTACCAATAAGGATTTACCGTTTATCTAGTAGCACTAATCTTTAGGGTCACGAAATCTTTTTGGTCTTGCAAGGGTGAAGCTTTGTAAGAGAACATTTTCGTCTCTAACATTTTATTTGCTGGACAGAATTAGTTCCCTATCTAAATAGTGTAAATAGTGTCGTATGAAAATTGCTAAAAGTATATAAACCAACTCAACACCAAGAATAATAATTTTTTTTTTTTAAGAATTTTAATGATTTGATAAAAGTTTTTTATTGAACAGAAAAGGAAAATTTTAGAGACAACCGTCATAGCTTTTCTTATAGATCCATTTTGTACCTCCAATGGGATGAAATTACCCTTTCCGGAGTCTTTTTACTACGAGAAAGTTAGGAGTTCACTTTTATAGTTAGCTTTTTTGAAAAATAACTTTACTTTTTTGTTGTAGTTGTAGTAACAGCACTTACACCAACTCAACCACCACATCACTGCATAAATTGTTATCAACATCATCCAAGGGTAGTCACAAAAAATATACTTTTCTATGGCATGGGACCAAAACTATTTCAAAACTAAAATTCGATTTGCGAGTAAAACATTCACAACGGATTATTCGAAATTTTTGGACAAAATATTTGAATTTTTTAACCTTTTCTGAACATAAACAGTCAAGGAAACAATAATCTAACTAGGGTTGCGGCTCAAGTCGAAAAAAATCGATTACACAATAATCAAAATTATTCTAAAATGAGGAGACAACAGTCCCGAACTCATTCCGAACAAACCCCGAATTCAATCCTGAATTAATAAAAAAAGCACCAAAACTTGTCCCGAAAAGGTCCGAAAACAGTCCCAACAAATCGCGAAAAGCTCCCGAAAAGACCCAAAAAAAGTCTTGAAAACAATTTCGAAATCATTTTGAAAAGTAACTAAATGGGCCTGAAAACGCTCAGAAAACAATCACGAAAGGATACCGAAATGGTCCCGAACTTATTTCGAGAAAGTCCCGAAATAATCCCTAAAAACTGCGAAATGTTCAGAACCCTGCTTAGTTCTGCTACAATCAGGTATTTCCTCAATTTTATATTACCTAAATTATACTACAATATTCTGTTACAATTTCTATTTCCATTGCATCAGCAAACAAAAAGACCTTAAATTTGACTCTCTATAAAAACTTTGCATTGCCGCGTAAAAAGTTATGTTGAAAAAAAAAAATATAAGGCGTTATTATAAAAAATTCTGAGACAAAGAGTTGTTGAAATAAATTCTGATAGGGCTTTTTTGAAAAATATTTGAAAATAGGTTGATCTTCCACGCAGCCTTCGATATAAAGAAAAATTTTAAATTTTGGAAAACAAATCTTATTGTTATTTTATTCATATGTTGCTAAGTGCTTACGAAAAAAAAATCGACTGATATCCCCTTAAATTAGTAAAGAAGAGCACCAAATCTTTCATAATAACCAACATTTTTATTTGGCTACTAATGGCAAATGACGTTGAAAAGTTCAAAGTATTTTAATAGCTTCGCACAACTTGCATCTTTTGGCGCAATTCATAACTTTTTTATATTAAAATTTTTTTTTTCATAGCCGTACTTACACATAAACTAGTTAACTTACTAATATCAAAAACACTTCTAAATATATTTTTGTGGAATCTTGAATCCTTAGTTTACTGCACTATTGCTTAAGATGTTTGATATAATTAGAAGGTTAAAAAATTTAATTAGCAATTTGAATGAATCGTCATCATTTCAACTTTAACCTCGAAGCTTTGGATTCGAGTAGAGAACGACCGGACATAGATTTTTAAAGCCGAACCGAATCGAAAATTTTCAAGGTTCATAATATTAAATAATCAATTAATTTTAAAAAATTGTATACCTACTACTATTGTAACCTGCAGCGCTGTACAATTATTCACTAGACACACTCGAAATACCCGCTTCGCTGCGTCTAATAATAGACTGAGTCAGATTTTAATCATTATATTTACCATACCAGATAAGTTATGGAACTTAATTACATCGCTTATTAAAGCACTCATTATTACCTTTCGTTTGATACCCAAATTGTACTAACACATTTTAGGTCACCTTGGTCCACAAATTGGCCGATATTCCCGAAAATTGGTCAAGCTATCGAAATTGGCGACATCTTAAATTTTAAGTTAGACGTCTAGTAAAGCAGGAGTGAAAGTTGCATTCAATTTCATTGAGCAGTTTTTGAGTGATGCGCGACCAAACATAAAATTCTAAAAGCCTGAGGACATTATGTTTTTTTTTTTAAGAATAAATCAATGAAAATAAAAGGTTCCTGTTACATTGATATATGTTAATAGTGTTTTTCAAAAGCTTACATCATATTAATCAGACTGCGATTTCTCAGTTTTCTATATAATCACATTAGTAGTTTATAATTAAATTTCTCTCTCTCTATGGCGCGATATACAACAGGTATGTCATCATAAACCTCCTAAGAGATTTTTGCGCCAAGCTTCTCTTCCAATTTGTGGTGTGCCGATTTGAATTTTCCCTACAAATTGGAATCGAGAAATTAATTATTTTCATTAATCGCTAAAGATTATTCTCCGATTAATTAATCAAGTTTTGGTTAATTGGCATATTCGTTTAATTGATTAATCGTGGATATCTCATTTAATCGCATATCATTTTCGTAGGATTTAATTCATATTAATAACAATAATTTGGCGTGGTATACCTCCGAGGAGATTGAGGACGAGCCTCTACATTTTTCTTTAAGATTTTAGGACCTACATTACTTTTTGTCGTTTTCGAAACCTGCCAAGTCATTTGAATTTTCGCTAAGAAATGTTTTTATGTCAGAAATACCCGACTAGCACACTACCATCACCCTACGGGCCCATACACGGGCGTTATTGGTTTTTTATTAAGGAAATAGACAACATGAGAGTTATTTTCGTGGGTGTTATTGCAATGCAGCGACTACTTAAACACTGGTTCGGCAATGCAAGTGCAGTTAAGATGTTTCAAAATGAATCGGGCATAGCTAGAAACTCGTGATGGTTTATTCGTAAATCGAATAGATTCAATAAAGAACTAGTACGGATGCTGTTTACTGCACGTGTGGAAGCGTATCTACGACAAAAAAAAAAACAAAGTTTTCATTATTTAATAAGTATAAATATTCCAGATATGCATTTTCAAATATTTTTCTCAAAAAGTGAAATTAAATAAAAATCAAAAAAGGGAAAAATATACAAAAATTAAACACTTTCAAAAAACAATTTTAACAAAGACCTCAAAATATTTAGAGTAAATATTTTCTAACGAATTGCATTTGTATATATGCTTTACAGCAGATTCTTTTGGCATTATATTTACAGTACATTCAAAGTAACTGTTTTGTGCACATTGCGCATCGTTGAGTTCATTCAGCCATAGAATAACTGCAAAACGTTTTGTTTTTTCTTTTGTTCAATGAAATTGCAAAAGTTTAGCCCTTAAATACAGGCACGTTTCGAAAATAAAACTTTTAACCAACACCAACATATTTATTGGACAAACAGTTAAAAATTGTGCCTTTGCCAGCTCTCAAAGTAATACATATATGTTTTTGAAAATATATACATACATTTAATAGAACTTGAATAAAAAAAATTTTAAAATCCACTACAGTCCCCAATCGAAAAACTTATTTTACGTATTTTTCTACACAATTTACAGTCCGAGCACTCAAATGTCCATTGACCAAAATGTGAATATGTACAATTACAACAATGCTAACAATATATACAAAAGCAACAACAAATGCTCTGGAGTACGGCACTTTCTATAGCCATGGCAAGTTAAATATTTTGCTTTTTTGTTCTCAATAAAAACAGTGGAAAAATATAAAAAGGGCAATGTTTCCTTTCTTCTGATGTTGAATATTTAAAACGCAAGTTTCTTCTTTTATATTTATTACGCTTTCGATTCCCAGCAAATTTAAAAAAAAAGTATTTATTTACATATTTTTCACGTTTATTTGAGGTATGCTACTGTAGTACAGTGGTTCGAATAAGGCACAGTCTAGGACATCTCGCCTTTGAGTAGCGCAGAGTGAGGAACATTTGGAATTTATGTTTCAAAATATATTTTGAGTTTTAGAAGAGAACTTATCAAGAATCTTATTTTGGAATTTTCATTAGTTAATGCATACAGATTTTGTCTGTTCATTATATTTATTAAAAAATGCATAGGATCGGTACGATCTCTTTAAATGGGTTGAACTGTTTACATTAGTTTAAGCATGTTTGATGGACAGAAGAACGGGTACTTTAGGACTAATCTTCTTTCCACCCAACATTTTACGGTCCGACATATATTTAACTCCTATGAGTATGCTACGCAAATTGAAATTATGGCCCACTGTAGACTAAAGCGATATCACTCTCTTAAGAGATTAGTCACACAATTCGTTGCACCGTAACTACTACACAGTTATCTTCATCGATGTGTGGCTGGAGATCCACCTAGAAATAATAATAATATGTATAAAGAAATGCAAAGAAATATAACGTTTTTAAAATGGGCGTGGCTGCGCGTTTTTATATTGGATCTTGCCAAAAAACTTTTGATGCCATAACTCGAACAAAAAATTATTTATCGCAGTGGAAATGTTGATTTAAGAACTGTAATTTCTTATTGCTTTCGAAGCAATATTTGACCACAAATAAATTTGGTGGCACCACTTCCAACAAAGCAACACTTTGTGCTCTTAGTGAGAACCGCTCGCCCGATGCTCATCAGCGACTAATACAGGGTGGCGCAAAAGTAATCCTCCTATCAGAAAATGCTATAAATTTTGCGATTGGCCCCTAAAGTCAGTTCTGTTTTGACATTTGTGTAGTAAACACATGCGAAATACACGTTAATACACAATGTTACGCTAGACTGATCCAGAACGCGGAATATTGCTGACTATTTATTTGACCAATAATCGGTCGGGGCCAAACGGTTACTGTGAATGGTGAGCGTTACAGAGCAATGATCAACGAGTTCTTTTTGCCGCAACTTGATGAATTGGGATTGGAAAACATGTGGTGCAACATGTGGTCCAACAAGACGGTGCAACAGCACACACTACACGTGCCACAACCGATATGCTGAACATCGGAAGCTTACTTTTGCGCCACCTTGTACAATAACATCAACTCCAGCAAGCATTCCACCTAACCAAAGCCGGAGCGCTCCCAAATAATGATTTAAAAGGAGCCCGATATTGAAGCTTTTCTGGAGTGTTATTTTTTATAAAGATTCAAGGAGACTTGGGAGAAGAAATTAATACTTTATATCAGTGACGATTTTTTACTAGCCCAGGGCGGACAATTTTTTTTCTCTCACACATATTGGAGCACACGAACAAGGCAAAACCTCTCTCTGCACTGTGAAAGATTAAATTATGTTTGCCAATCAGTCGATCAATGACTGTTGAATATGAATCATCATTCATAATGTACAATATTTAGTGGGAGGACTCATTCTTATTTTCCGAAAACTTTTTCGGTAATGCTGAATGTTTAGTTTGTCAATATATAACGAAACGCAATAGGGAGTATTACGTGCAAAGACATTATCGTAATAAGCATTCTAGATACGCAACAGTAATAGGGAGAAGTAGAGAAGACCTCATTTGCCAATTGAAAAAGGCTTTTTATGAACAATTTATAATTGATTCGTTGGGTGAAAATTCAAGCATTTAAGCATTTATTATAAATTCAAGTAGTTATGTTGTTACAGAAAACAATTTATTTGTAACACTTATGAATCTCATTATTAATATCAAGGTGAAATAGTTAGATTTGAATTATTGTTTTTCGGGTGTAGCAGCAAGCTCTCTCGCATTTCAACACAAGCGTACAGTTACATAGTGTGTGCTTGGGCATCACTGCTTTATATGAATGATTAAGAGCATTTTCTGATTTTTTTTTATTTTACCTAACAGAACGTGTTCTCAATATTTATCTTTATCAATGGTCGAAAGTTCGAAGCGTAAGGAAGTGCATTTGAAATTATACTAAATAATATATTTTTTGATTGTATAAAGTATTTTGATAAGTTCCAAATGAAAAATGTGTTCTTTTAGTTATCCTGGTTTATACAAATTTTTTACATAAAATGTGTTTCCAATAAAGAGCTAATAGCATTATGTTACAAATATTATATAAATAAAAACTGTAAAAGCCACTAAAAAGGGTACTTTTTCCTAATTAGTAAGGCACAGAAGAGTCAAGAAAAGGCTCCAATATGACTCCAAAAAGGATCCAAAGCCATCAAAGCGGAGGAAAAATGTCCCCAAAAATAGTCAAAAAATACCCTAAAAAAGCTTATAAAAACATAGTCAAACAAATATAAGTCTCCAATATGAGTCCAAAAAAACTCCGAAATTCATAGAAAAAGTGTCATAAAACACTCTAAATTCATCAGATTCGGAGTCATTTTGGTTTCTTTTTTACGAATCCTTTTAGTGTGCCCCCGTATATTGGGCTTCGAAAAGAGCTAATTTCTGATGGAAATGCGCTTAGAAATGTGCATTTTTGAAGCTCCGAATGTAGTATTTTTTCCTCCGATTGGGTAGCTGGGATGCAGGACATTACTACTCACATACTAACGCCTCTATAGTACGTACCCAACAAACAAAATAAACTTAAAGTATGTTTTTGAAAAACTTATTGAAGTAATCATTAAGTTCACAAAGCAATGATTTTTCGTTTAAAAACCATTTGAAAGTAAGTGTTATATAATCGAAACGGCTCTTTGGACGACTCTTTATGAATGTAAGCCTATAACAAATTTTCAAAGAAGGTTTTTTATACATTTTTCTATAAACCTTTAATCACATCTATCGCAATAAAATAAATTCTTTTTTAAACTGCATTTTGACCAAGAATTGGACCAAGCGGTGAGGCTGCAGCTGCGTTTTTTCTTTCTTCCGTCGCTATTATCATGTACACATTTTTATGAAGAGAATTTAAATAACTTTATGTTGAAAAGAAAGTTGACAAATAGTTTTTTCTGTATTTTTTTGCATTTCACTTTTAAAGTTAAATGATTTATAAAAGTTCATTCTTGAAGTTTTTAAGAGTTGACTTTAAACTTTCAAATAAATTAAAATTGAAAACGCTTGCATACCGCTTATCAAAGCAAGTTTATTTTAGGTAATTTTAAACAACGTTAGTAAAAATGCTTGTTTAGTATGAATACAAGGCATTTGTAGTGGTGTCACTTTCAATCAGATTTTTTCATATTATACCCGTCAAACAATCACGGAGCATTCATAATTCAAGAGTCTGAAATGAGTCCCAAACATGTGGTAAATGTGCGCAACAGAAATATGTCATATACATAGGTGTCTTTTTTGACTCCGGTGTATTAAAACCAGGACGAATTAACTTGCAGGTGATCTCTTAAGAACATATGAGCAGTGGCTTCTTCTGTCAAAACTAAAAATTTCTTTGCAATCTGACAGGAGAAGCCGCTCATATTATTCTTGCTGGCTAAATTCATTTTGAAGCCCAAAAGGTGAATTTTATGAATTTTGTAATAGTCATAAATGACTCTAAAAATGCTTCGTAAAGGAGTCTTTTTTAAGTCAAAAACAGAAGCTATTAAAAGGTGTCATAGATGATGGTTATTAAAGTAATAGAATACGCCCGAGGTAGGCATACCGGTCGTAAGAGGCGAATAATATGACGTGCAACTCGATGGTTGATCTACGGATATGATGCCTCTCACCTCTCATTACCCATCCTGTCCTTCCTTACGGAAGGAGGGGTGACATGACCTAGAAGGTTCCACTGGACATACCAAATCGCTACCTCGACAGTCGGGCAGTACCGCAAGGGAGTACCGGCTTCATATCCGGCCAAGGGCTGTCAGTTCGACAGCACTCCCCAAAACCTTCCGGGAGTGTTCATATGATATATAAAATTAATCTTCTTTCAAACGAATATCGCAAGAAGAAAAATCCTCTCATTTAGAACTCACAAATGAACTCATAAAAAGCGTAAACGTTTCCATTTATGACTGCGAAATTTTTGAAATTTTCTTCGAAGCTTGAGCAGCCCTATCGATATACATACATATTAATACCCTAGATGTATAGTTTGATTGTTAAAGACTCTTATAATTTTTGGTGATTTTTGGCAGTTTTTCACATGGTGTTTGGTATTTTCTTCCATACAAATTGAGTAACTATGACAAGCTCATTACTGAGACTTCCTCAACATAATTGCTTCACTGTGCTAAGCATTTCCATGCAATAAGTGCTGCATACCTAAATATAAAAGAAAATCCTCATAGTATACAAATACGAATAAAAAATTAAATAAATAAAATCATAAACCGCTGGAAAAAAATTTATTAAAAATTGTCTGAAACTGAAGCTCGAAAAGTGCAATGCTGCTGCCACAGACTGCGCAATTGAACATTTCGCTGGCACCAACATCGCCCATCCTTCCACTTTTCATCAACATTACACATATAAACTGACTTATATACACATACATATATATCGCGGCTGACCTCTTCAGTAAATAAAACACAGTATTTTTATTCGAAATTAATTGGAGTATTTTTTCGCAGCACCAACAACAACAACAAGAACAGCAAAAGATATGAAGGACATCGCTGTATATGGCGCACTCAGCTCGCCTCTGCCTTGCAGGCCATTCCAATTTCACTATAGAATGAATACTTCGCTGACCAGTATAGCCCATTTTTCCCATTCTCAGTACAATATATTGCGACTGTGCAATGAATACAAAAACAACACACTAGCTATTAAAAAGTTAAACTGAGCAACTGGCCCGTACGCTGAGTACTTGGCCTGAAGTGGACGACGTTTGGTCAGTAGCTGCAACTATAACAACGCGTGTCTGGTAACGAAGAGTGGAGGGGGTGGCCGTGGCATGGACAACAAAATCTGCGAAAATCCGCTAGATGCAGAAAATATTATTGAAAACATCGGGGAAAATAATATAAATATATGTGAAAGGAATTGAAAGTAAATTAATTATAATTTACTTACATAAGTTAAATATGTACGAAAATAACTCACTGAGTGGGAGTAGGGCAGTACAAGTGTTTTTTATGGAAGAAGAGATGTGGTGTTTTTGTACGAGTTATTAAAATGAAATACATTTTTTGAAGTGAAACTTCTTAAAACTCGATGGACTATAGGCTATAATTTCTACACATCTTGTTTGAATGTTAGAATATACCACCAGGAACATATATTGTAGGTATCGGCACAAATATTGTCAAAATTCAAGCGTACTGAAGTATTATTAATAATAATAATTTGGTGCGATATACCTCTGGGAAGACAGCCCACTTGAACACACTTGACTGTCCGTTGTGATACCACGTTGACTAACAGTGATCTGACATCAAATTCTTTCGCAAACCGGTTTGTAGAAAGGATATAGTTCCGGATAAGGTTAACTTTTATCTCGGAAAACTTATACGGACAGTTGAATACATCTCCCCCGAAGTATTTAGGCCTTGTCTTGGCAAAAGCTGTACAGCTCCGCTTGAAGTGACTTGGCGATTCCACCTCGTCATCTTTCATGCAGCTGACACAGCTTGGATTTTGTAGGATGCTCTGTCGTATCTTCAAGGACTGATGTGCCTTGGTAAACCGTAACAATTCTGCCGATCGTTGGAGTATAAAATTAGCTAGAAGCATGTCGACACCTGACAAGAGGTGATGTTAGCACAGCGCATGCTTAGCTGCCCCGAGGCCCACCTGTCAAGGAACAGACTGCGCATAACCAACGGAATCCCATAAACCCTTCGGGGCCAAGCAATCCTTGACAGCCCTCGGTTGCATTGTGGCCGACTGGGGGGCAGAGACCAGTGCACAGTAGTCTGTCTTAGCAGGGACAAAGACATAATTGGCAAAAATGCTGAAATGCCCCCCGGATGGCAAATCTGTTTCCTGGGCTTAGGAGTCTGATAGCAGCCCCGGTGGCGTTAACTTTGCCCACAATTTAAAATCAGTGTAGGGGTGGTACTAATGGATCCACTGATTACCGTCAAGCGCCATAGACCGGATCACAACCCCGTAGAAGAGAATCGGTCCAAGCACATCGTTTTGCAACAATGCAGCGCCATAGAAGTGAACTGCAAAATGTCCCGCATGGTATCGAGAATGGCGTAGTCATCAGTGTAGACCACCACTCAATTTGTTCACTACCACGACCCAGGAGAGTGGAGTGAGCACGCTCCCTGTGGCGTACCCATAGTCACGTTCCTCCGGCCACAGCTCTCTCCGCCTCAGTAGTGACAATTCTGATACTACGCATGATATGGTGATCCGGCTGATCGTTTAAAAAAAAATCTTTAATTCTTGCCCAGTAAGGTACATAGTTATTATCTTTTATAATAAGAAAAAATATTACTTTTATTCCCTTCCACGTTCTGGTGATTTAACACGACTTTCGAATGATCTTCCTAGTCCAGTAAAGGATTTCGAACGAACTTCACTACCCAAGCAAAGAACAGATTCAATAGTCTCTTCAGACAAAAACATTATATTTTCATCACGGTATGGCTTCCTTGTACCACCCAAATCCATTTTTCTTATTAGCATTCTCAGTTCTTTATCACTTTCGATTTCATATACTTAAAGGTACTAACATCTATCTTCCTTTTTGTATTTCCTAACTACATATAACCTAACAACCTGTGAAATTTCTCAAATGATTGGTTATTAATGTAAATACTTTTTTTTTTAGTTTCACAACGAATTGAACGTTTCAATTAGTGCCAGTGTTTCTTGTCATTTCAATTTATCAACACTTCGATGACAATTTTTCTTGTTCGCTCTTCCAATCAATTACCATTTCCATTTCCATTTAAAATTTTCTCGTTTCCTTAACAACCACTACTTTCTATTTTCCGAGTATGCATATTCAGTGAAGTATTCTCCTTGAAAGGATATGCGAATATGAAAAACTATATTAATACATGTTGTCAATAAACAACGTCATCAAGGAAGCATTATATCTAGTGACAACTTTGTTAGGTGAAATAGTAAAGGGTCTTCAAAAAAATATTTAGAAACGAAATTGTTTGAGTTCTCAATCCGGAGTAAAAAAAGAGTCCTATTTGGTCGTAAAAAATTATCAAAAGTAAAAAGCACATAAAGCTAAATATGAGAATAGAATACATTCTAGGCTAGTTTATAATCTCAAAACTAAGTCTAATAAAGTATTCAAAAAACACAATCCCAATGCACTCCGTTAATGAATATCTCATTTTAGGACTACGAAAACATTTTAAAAGGCACTTTCTTTCGTCGAATAGTCCAAGTTTCGAGTTAAACCATCTCAAACAAAACAAAGTCGTGAGTACCAAGAACTCGTGGAGTTTGATGAGTAAACATGTGTATCTTGTACATACATTTTATTTAATTAAACCTCGCCAAGTGGTTGAATGTCAACCAAAAAACTTTATTTTATTTTAGTTATTAGCCACTCATTTCTTTGCCTTCTCTCCCTTCTCTTCTATGCTGTTCCTTTATTTTAATATATTTTTATTTTATTTGCTTTTTTCTTCTTTCAACAGTTTCTATTTTTAATTTATTTTATTGTATTGTATTGCTTTTTTTTATACCAACAATTTTTGTTGATTTTATTTTGTATTGTATTTTATTGTTTCATTTTCTTCCTGATTCTTTCCTTTCCTTCCCCGTTATCACAGTTCATTTTAAATAAAATTTAGTTTCCTTTTATTTTATTTTATTTTGTTTTATTTTATTTTATCTTATTTTATTTTATTTTATTTTATTTTATTATATTTTATGTTCTGTTAGTTTACTTTTTTGCATTTCATTTCCTAAGTATAACCACAAAAATTACACAAACAAAACAAATTAATTACCGTGTTGATTGACAGCATTCATCGTGTTTAGGCACGATTACCGAATAATAACAATCAGCAAAGCACTTGCTTACAAACATAGCCACATAATTTTAAACAAATATTATTGAAATAGGTGCGGATTGGAAAACCGGGATTTTCACCCGCCTGGCCATTTGACCAATAGCAGAGCGAATTGCCCATTCAAAACTAAGCCTTCGACGGAATAGATTGGATACCCGGTCTCCCCACCTGTATTACGAGTACGTACTTGATTGGAAATATATGTAAGTAGCATAGTTGCGGTTTGGAAACACGGCCCTTCCAACCGCCTGGTTCGAGTGACCTATACCAGAGCAAATTGCGGTTTTCAAACGTAATCTTTCATAGGTGCAGATCAGAGACCTGGCGTCTCCAACTGTAATTGCCTCATAATAACAGTCGTAGTACCAGTAAGTCTTTGATTGGAAACATCGGTAGTTAGCATAGATGCGGATTGGAAACAGAGTCATTCCAACAGCCTAGCTTCTGACGAACTTCAACGAACTGAAAATATATCCATATCCACTCCAGACTAGTAGAATGAAAATCTCATTGTTAGAATGAAAATCCCTTGTTAAGAGCTGAACTGAAGTAGACTAGTGCTCAAACCACCCCCAACGGAGTACTTAACGGTAGTACAGGGGGAATCGGTACAGGACGGTAGGAGTTTTAGTGCTGGTTGAAGGCCTACACTGAGTTTAAGGCTCTCGAGGCTTTCTCCTCTGAAAAAAAATTAAAAATTTGCATAAGAACATACACATCAGCAAAGCAGTCAAACAAGATTTCTATACACTTAGTATGCGTAATCTCACAACTGGTATATGCATAAAGCCAACATCAACAACAAGGCAAAGACAGAATCGTCATCAAGCGCTTCTAACGGAAGTCCAAGGAAACGCGCAGTTTCAACAGGGTTGGACCAGAGTGATATTGGCGTTAGACGAGTAGGTTCAATTTAACAGGAGAGATTTTTGGTATCATGAGGAGACATACTACATGCAGGGCAAGGTGAGGTGGGGTTAAGTCTGTATACGTAAGAGTTTAACCTCCCTGCAGTCAGTTCTACTAGTCAAATACTTGTTTGCCAAAAGGGCTCAACTAGTTCAAGTTCTGTAATTTTTCCATATTAGCAACTGGTATTTTTAACAGGGCGATGTCTTACGAGATGGCAATTGTCCACTTCTGCATCAGCGCCATACCAATTGGCATACTAGTCAGTCTCTGCATATGCATCAATATCATACCATTCAAAATACTAGCCTGTATACTCGTATGCATCAGGATCATACCAGTTTACATACTAGTCACTATATACACACGAATCAGCAGTTGCTTTAATGCTTCATAGCAGGTTAGCTCATTTTTGGTTTAAAAATACACGAAAATTGCAAAATCGCATTGCAAACCACTTTATCAGATAAAAAATATATCTATCACTATATTATACAAATGAAACCAATTTCATTAAAAACATAGTTGCTATTCATAGCAATTTTACCCTTGGAAAACATTTCTAAAATGTAATTTTCTTCTTTTTTAACAATAGTCCTTTTTTGATTTTTTTGACATTTTCAAGTATTCATGAAACGAGCTCAAGGCCAAGAATAATAATTTTTCACTTTTTGAATTTTTACGAAAATTATTGCTGTTTTTATTTTTTTTAATAATCAGTTTTAATTAATTATTAAAAGTTTTTTTAATTGAATAGAGTAGGAAAAGTGTTTCGAGACTATCGCCATAGCTTTTCTTATAGATCCATTTCGGAAGCTGCTAGGCTTCTTCATCGGAGATATTTTGGCACGCATTGCTAACCATTAAGATAACAATACGCTGGTTTTGATGTCATCTAAACTCCTAGTTCCATTCTTCTTTACCATATGCGTGAACCACTTCCGCCATTTGGCAGTTAGTAGTGTGATCATGATGGATTTTTTACAGATTTGTTTTATCATCATCAGCAGAACAACCTTACCGCGTGCTGTCGGTTTTGTTATTGCTTTTTTATACCAACAAAACAAAAAAAATAATAAAAACAATAATAATTTTTCATAAAAATTCATCAAAATTGAAAAATTATTATTCTTGACCTTGAGCTCGTTTATGGAAAATTTAAAAATTTAAATGTTAATCTCAGATAGAATCTAATCCGTACTTGTAAAAATATCTTTACATAAAATTAAGGAAATTCAAGTAAGATAAGCTTTTTATGGTGAAAACTTTAAGTTTCGGAGTTCTTTGCAAATAACGATGCAGATAACTCGCTTATGTAATTCTAGTACATAATGTGCCAGTTTAGTGCAACTAAATTTTTAAAAAGTGCTATTTTACCCACCTTGTTATTGTATGTGCCTCTGCTCGCCAATTTCGCAATTTCGTTGTTGCAGCTTTTACCCGATTCCGTTGGAGATTCATTGTTATTTGATTTATAAAAACTGCATTTCACAATCAAAATAAATCAACCCTGACAAATAACAACAATTCAGTATTTCTTTTGTGAATTTTTTGAAACTTTTTTATTAGAAAAAGGTTACTTAAATTATTCCAAAAAGAAATGTTATTTGCTTAGACAATTGATTTGACAAATAATCGTTTCGTTTTCACTTTTCTTCGTGATTTCATGTGAACATTTCTTATTCGTTGTTGCTTCGCTGCTGCGCTGCTATTTTATATTTAATTTAATTCAAAAATTCAGAATATTAGTTGAATAGATAATTAAAATGTAGGACGGCGTTGTTAACTCAACGTTGCAGTCACTCAAATTGGTATGAATAAGCCCACGAAATTCTAGTCAATGAACTAGGATGTTTTCTAACCAGTTTGGCAGTTGACAGTATCCAGATCGAAGTTGTGCTAGCGTGATTCAAATCTTCCTCAGTAGGACGCTCTCTTCTTCAGCTTTTTCAAGTGGTTGGATGTCAATACGGTTCACAGAGCAAGAAATGAGGAATCTGTCTACCGGCTCGGCGTGGATGTCATTTAGAACCCGCCTGTTATTCCCCAGACCAAACGTCGCGTACCGGGTTCATATCCGGCAAAGGACTGTCACTTTCGACAACTCTCCCCAAACCTTCGGGGAATGTTTTTGTTGCTAAAAACAACAACAACATATGCCCTATTATTGAGTAATCGATTTTTCCGAATCGATGTCACATCCCTACCATACTTTAAGGAGAAATTTAGTCCCTGATGTTGGGTTCATAATGGTAGTGCTAACAGAGCGATTAGTAGTGCTAGGAAGTGCTGCTGTTTGTTATTTTCCTCTTCTTGTTGATAACACCAAACTGTCCTTCATAGTGAAGTATCGCGACATGCAACTTAAATGATACCAAACGAAACCCCTTTTATAGAACATTACATAAATACATACATATAAGAGCTCGTAGGTCTGATGAAATCCAATGGTTTGGTGTAACATATGAAAAACTTAAAAAAAAATAAGTAAGGACGGCGCTGTCTTCGGCTGTGCCGAAGGCTTTATACCTTTCATGAATACGTGCAAACTTAAATACTCATTGTTTAAAGTTCTCTAAAACTTTGTCAGCAATACATTTACTTTTCGATCTTGCTGACTTTTTTACGAAATCTTTTACTATCCATGAGAAAATATCTCACCAAGTTTCAAGTTTTAATCTTCCAAAATGAGGGATGAATGGCCATAATCCTCTTATCTGAAAGATCGGTTGTATGGGATATATACTGTATATAGCTCCGATCTTAGCGATTTTTTTACCAAATCTTTTGCTATCCATAAGAAAATATCTCACCAAGTTTTAAGTTTTAATCTTCCAAAATGAGGGATAAATGGCCATAATCCTCTTATCTGAACGATCGGTTGTTTGGGATATATACTATATATAGCTCCGATCTTGGTGATTTTTTTACGAAATCTTTTGCTATCCCTAAGAAAATATCTCACAAGTTTCAAGTTTTAATCTTTAAAAATGAGGAAGAAATGGTCATAGTCCTCTTATTTGAACGATCGGTTGTATGGGAGATATATTCTATAGTGACCCGATTATACCGGATCCGACAAATGTCTAATATAATACAAAAATACATCCGTGTGCCAAATTTCATCGAGATATCTCAAAAATTGAGGGACTAGTTTGCGGTTAAACAGACGGACGGACAGACGGACATGGCTGTATCAACTCAGTTCATCGTCCTGATCAATTTGGTATACTTAATGGTGGATCTATCTCTTATATTTCTAAACGTTACAAACATAGGCCCAAAGTTAATATACCATTTCATGTTCATGAAAGGTATAATAATACTTCATGAACCCACGATTGATTTTATTTGAAGTGTTTATTTTTTGCAAACTGATTGATGTATTTCAATTTTTAATTTTCTCTGCTTTTTTTTGCATTGCAATTCCACAATTTGTTGGAGAAAAAGAAATTAAGTTTGGAAAATAATTGATTTACAGGTTGCATTGAGTGGCGACAAATACTTATACCATTTACCTATGTATGTATTCATGCGCCTTTTTTTAGAACTTTTTGCGAAGGCAAAAAATCATTTCTGATTTGGCACCAAAGTGTTTTCATTTCTGTTAATGGATGGATAACTTGAAGCGGTCTCAATTGTGCTTGACAAATTTCTATATGTATGTCTCTATGTATATATGTATGTATTTGCATTTCCATACATATGTAATTTTTGTATGTGTAATTAAACCTTTGCAAAATGCTAGACGATTGTTTTTGTTTGTTCCCTTTAAAGTTTATTTTTGAGCCAAGTACCAGCTTTGAAAGCCATTCTTTACCTTGCACCTACACTCTGCCAAGAAAACCTTAGGACTTTTAAACGTTAAAACACAAGGACTTTGTTCATTTCAATGAGCGTGATTAGCTTTGTCAATTTCGCACCGTTTATGGCGTCAGTGATTAGGTGAAGCGTTAAGAGAAAGCATATGCCACATGACGAATTTGTGTAAACCAAAAACAATGCAGTAATTTATATGCATCCAAATAATATAAAAAAAGTGAAATGTGCAACTGCAGTAACAACAGCAGCGCCAATAACAATAGGAGAGTTGCCACCTTTTTTATTTTATTTTGCACGTTTTGGTGAATCTCTTCTCTTTTTACTACCTCCATATTAAGTCCCTAGTTGGTGCGTCCATAGAAACCTGAAACTTGAAACCGGGTTCAGTGACAAAGTAATAGTGTCAGAACGATTGGAAAAATCCGCTAGATGGCACATGGATCGAAAAGTATGAAAAATTCATTTTAACTTTATTATCTTTCAATTAATTTTTAAGGCATGTTTCCCGATCTCCGATTTTTAACTTACTTCGCGGTGAGCTAGAGACTTTATATTTAGAACTGGACTTTAGGGTTCTGTGACAATACAATCCGTAGGAAGCAAAATTCCGCTAGGTGGAGCGCTGTTCGAGATACCTGAAAATTCCTAAAAAAAAAAGGGGAATCTTGCCATAGATTTTCTTCAATCTCTGGTTTCAAGTTTCGAACTTCCTTTCGAGATGTTCCTCAGAATGGCCTCGAACGTTGATCATTCTGCTGCTTCTAACGTATTCTGCTATTAATCTCATTTCCATGCACAGCTACTGAATCTGCCTCAGACCACAGATGCCTCTTTATACAACGTATAAGAACGCTCGTCGGTGCAGATCCGTTTTGATGCCATCCGTTCTTCTGGATGATGAGTGCTGGGGCGGAATATTGCTTCAGTATTTCCTGGAACACCACACCCAGTCCTTCCAGTTAACTGAAGTGATGTGGTAATGTGGATGTTTTATTTTTAGCTCACGAAGATTGAGATGATCTTCGGTCAACGCGTTAAAAGGTCGAGTCGTATGAAGCCCAGAGTTTTTTGCGGTTGCATCGAATGTCCCCGCTTCCTGGATCCACTCGTGGGGATTTGCTGAGAATATTCTTCCTCACAAGCTAGTGCCTTTGGCTTGGCCACATAGGGTTATTTATTCTCACGGTTTTTCGCAGATTCGCGTCGCTGTCTTCACAGCAAGTATTTTCTATGGCCAAGCTCCGTAAGAAAATACGTTGTTGAGATCCGCGACCTTCCTAACAGCATTGTACACGGTGGACCTTTTCGGACTGCCTACTGCTCCGAGAGCTTCCTTTTCCCTTGGGTGGTTTGGCTACTCGGTTTCCCCACTATACTCTTTTGTAAACTGGCGAAATAGTTTGTGTGGCAGTGAAGACTTTCCTTTTTAAAAGTGAGTTCCGGTTCTGCTTTAAAGCTTAGTTTAACGCTGATTTTTTATATATGCAAACATCCGGAAGTAAATTTCTAAAGTTTTCCAAAAAACACAATTTCAATAAATTTTTGTTACACAAACAAGTTTTAGGTTATGGTTCGCTTGCCACCCACTTATACGAGGTCTCTCGATAGCCAAATATAATTAACATAGGTGAAAGGTACTGTCTACTAAAGCAGATCCACCCGACGTAGGGAATCCACCCTTACGCCCGGAGTTGGAAAGGTATTTAATAAACCATTCAAAACTTCACGGCTTATTAAAAGAGATATAGAAGTAATCAAATATTTTTGAATCCTTTCTAATTAACTTGTATCTTGTTTACCTAATGAATTTTGCCTTTCTTTTAACAAACTCTGGCAGCGCCACACATCAGTAACAAAATACAATGCAACGTCAACCTCAAAGTGAAATGCGAAATGGTACTCGCAGTAACGCTTGACTTCCAATTTTTGCGATTTAATGACTTGACTTACACCTTCTATAATTCGCATAAGAAGTCGGATGTACGAGTATGCCGTTTTGTTTTAGGTATGAATCTGTTGCACCCTTTCACAAAAAGTCGTTACCAAGATTTTGCGACGTAAGAATTGGTAAGAGAATTTCCAATCATTATTTTAATGGTTGTGATCAATGAAGCGTTTATCACCAGCTAAAAGAGCAAGAGTGGGTGGGTTAGGCGGTAAGAGGCTAAGAATGTTTATATCTAGTTAACGGTGCACTAGACCAAAAAAAACATGAATTGCGTTATTGTGTACGTATTTAAGGAAAAAAAATTGTTAACTGTATATTTAGAAATCTGTGAAATTTACTTTTGCAAAGTCAAAATGTCTAGTTTTTCTTGCATCACAGCACAAACTTATCAATTTATTTAATATATTTTGCTATTTCCAGCTATTAAAATTTTACTTTTTTCAAGGCGGACTTCATTTAATTCTAGGTTAATAACACTTTTACCTTTACATAAATATTATATCATAGATGGGCACTGCTACTACCAAGAAAATTGCACTCACTGGTTTTTGAAATTTTTCGGGTACATTTCGAGATTTTTTTGGACACCATTTAGAAATATTTTTTTGAGGTCATTTTGGGACTATTTCGGAACCATCATGAAACAATTTCAAATGATTTCCAAAATATCGCGACAACAATCCCAAAAAGAACACAGAAATGATCTCAAACAGGCTCCAAAAACAAATCCGAACTGATATAGAAAAAGTCCCGAAATAGTCCCGTAAAAGTCAGGAAACCCATGTTGATATGATCCTGAAATGCCCAAAAATGTTCCCGTCAATGGGTCCGAAAACAATGTCGAAATGATGCTTACATAATACCGAAAATTCCCTTAATGATCCCAAAAAAGTCCCGAGCACAATTCCGATATGACCCTGAAAGAGTCACAATGGTCCTGAAAAATAGACACATAAACAATGCCGATATGATCCCGAAAGAGTTTCGAAACCTTCCCGAATTCATGCCGAAAAATACTCAAAAATGTTCGCGTAGACAATTCCGAAGCGATCCTGTAATGAATCCGAAAAAACAGCAAAGGTCCCGCAATGATCCCAAAGAAGGCCCGAATACAGTTCCGATATGATCTTGAAAAAATCCCAATGGTCCTGAAAAGATCCATAGAATTTTAATTTGAAAAACCTTCAAATCTGTATTCTTAACGTTGTGGGCATCTTAAAAAAAAATTGTTTAGAAAACTTAAAAAAAATTTTGACATATTTTTAATCAAAAGCCCGTGCATCAAACTTTGCAAACTTTGTTTTTGAAAATCGCGTTGAATTTTTTAAATTTTTTTACTAAGTTATCTCTCGCTTTCCTGCACAAAAAAAATTAATAAAAAATTCAGGCGGATTTGTAATACACTTAAGGACCGGTTTCTCAATATACGGTTAACGCTAACCGGCACTTTGTTTGACAGACAACCGAGGAACATCTGTCAATTGAACTGCCGATTAGCGTT
Organism: Merzomyia westermanni; assembly: GCA_949987695.1. NCBI lineage: Eukaryota > Metazoa > Arthropoda > Insecta > Diptera > Tephritidae > Merzomyia > Merzomyia westermanni. The sequence goes on from OX465288.1 coordinate 190,640,788, forward strand.
AACCGGGCATTGAGCAAACGGCCCTAAGAGTTAAAGGCACGATATTATTACAACGGACTGCACTTTTTTAGTGAAAAAACTTTTAAAATAAAACTGTTTTTTTATTGACAATCGAGCTGATTTTTTTTTAACACCTTCATTCCTATTATTTTTTGCACAACTGTATGTACAATAAAATTGTAGCAGTGAGATGCCTGTACTGTAGATAGTGAAGAAAAATTTACACACCAGAGAAAAAAAATCCAAATCAAGTTTTCAAAATTTGTGTCTGCCTATATGTATGTTTGTACGCGCATCACACAAAATCAATTGCATAAAATCGAACGAAATTATTACCTAGGTATTTCTAGATATCTAAAATAAAGTTTAGGAATGCGTTAGCCGAAGATAGATATTTTGTGTCCGCTGTCTACAGTGGTGGCAATAAAAATAATTTTACATTTTGAAAGATATTATGTAAAAATGTATGTATAATTTTGAATTTCCAATCTTAATTTTTAGTGTTCTAACACTAACACTCACACTCTTCTTAGTGAGGTTTTTGATAGCACGAAGACAACGAATCAGTGTATGCCAATATTCCTTAACTCAAGATTTAATGAAATACGTTATCCAGATGTAAAACAAATTATCTTTGGAAAGGTTTGAAGCACTACTAAGACTTAAAGCCCAGCTTGAACTCGAAAAATCCCTGCAGTTGGAGTTAATGGAGATATACCTTCAACTAAAGCTTATACAAAAGTTAGAATTTCTCAACAGATTTACTATTCCTGCAACCTACTCTAGGGCTATTCTGGTCAGTTAAAAGAACAAAAAACAATCGAAGTTTTGACCCCCAACAGAACAAACATTTCTAGTGAATAGAGTATAGTTTACCAAAACTTCTTAGAAACTAGTGCATTTTTAGTGATGTTGCAAAGTGCCCATCTACAACGTGACACACATTTTTGTACAAATATCATTCATATTCCCCGATTAGTGGCGCTTACATGTTTTATGTGACACTTATTTAGCAAACAAATAAAAACCAACTCCAAATAAGTAAATGAAAACACTAAACCTGTTGTTAAATTCTAACTGAATGTGATCTAAATATAAAAGCGAATAAATGATTTGAGACAAATAGTTGCAAAATAAAGCCGAGAAAATAAGCTGCAAACGGAAAGTGAAATTGTTTTTCAAAAATATAGAAAATTTTTAATAAAAGTCACATACAATTTTAATATTTAGGTATGGAGTATAATGTTTTCTAAAAGAGAAGCTATCACTTTCGCCATAATCGTGTTTTATATAACGGTAAGTAAGGAACGCGTTTGACTAGATTTTTCCAATTTGGCAAATAATTAGGGGAAAGAGTGAACCCGCCAAAATCATAAGCACAACTTTTATAAACTTTTTATTTATTTTGATAATTTTTTTTTTACACAGGGCAACGCCATCTCGACAACGTCAAAACCGCTGAAAGAACCCGTCCGTCGTCTCCAAAAAGCGCATTCATTATGTGTTCCAGCCGAAACTTTTGTTCCTGCGTCGGTTGACAACAACAAGAAAGCGCAAATAACCAGCGCCTATATACGATGTATGGCAAAGAAAATGGGTTTATGGACCGACAAAGCTGGTTACAATGCCAAACAAGTAGCGAAGTTTTTCATCAAACATCAGCAAATAAATGAAGTGATGACAGTGGTAGACTATTGCAATCAGAAACATCAACAAGCAAATCTGGATAAATGGGCGTACGAAGCTTATCGCTGTGCGACAGTGGGAACTATAGGCACATGGTTGAAGGAATATATGAAAAGTGTTAAATTATAACAATAACAAGTAAGGAAGTCTATGTTTGGGTGGAACCGAACATTAAATACCCAGCTGTGTGAAAGCGGTTGTGTTAAATTGTTGTGGAGTTGTGACCTGTAGAGGTTTTAAACTTTTTCTAATAAATAAAACTAATGTGTGTCTGTGTGTCTGGCGTCCAAACTACTCAGCCGATCTTCATGAAATGTTCACAGTCGATTTTTGGGTTCACTGGTTACAGTATAGGCTATATATAATTTGGAAAAGTGGGCTGCGACACGCCCCCATGCTGCATAAAATTACATTTCGTCATAACTCTGAACGTCTTTGGTCTAAATTAATAATATTTGGATATATGTCACCTTTGATCGATATTTAAATTTTATAAAAGTGGGAGGTGGATATTTATGATACTTTTACAGTAGTATATTATATAAACTTCTCCTATAAATTAAAAAACAAAATTTGGAAAAAGTGAGCGGTACTAAATGTTTACTTATCTGTGGGCGGTGACACGCCCATTTCCCAAAATAAAAAAAAATTAATTAGATTATCAGGTTATTGTAACTACCAAATTCTAGCACTCTATCCGCGTCAGTGAAAAAGATATGGTATGTTGTTGTTGTTTGTAACGAAGGTTTTGGGGAGTGTTGTCGAAAGTGATAGTCCGGTACGTTCCGGTACTCCCTTGGTACTGCCTGACTGTCGTGGTAGCGATTTGGTATAACCAGTTAAACCTTCTAGGTCATGTCATCCCTCCTTCCGTAAGGCAGGAGAAGATGGGTAATGAGAGGTGAGAGGCATCATATCTGTAAATCAACCATCGGGTTCCACGTCATTACCGTATATTAGGCGCCTCTTACGGCCGGTATGCCTATGTCGGCCATATTCTAAGCCCCTAACCCGCAGGGCCGCAGGGGGAAGATATGGCATGTTCCGGTTTCCTACCTCTCTTTTAGAAAGCTTTAGTACAAAAGTGGACGTGGTCGTCCACCTCGTATCAAGTGTCGTGATTCTATCACACATAGTTCTGAAGTTATTAACAGTCGAATTTGAAAGTCGCTTGGCCAAAGTTTTGCAAAAAACCTTTAGAGAATAATACACTTGATGTAACTACCAAATTATATCATTCTACCTGTATCGGTCAGTGAGATATGGCCAGTTCAGTATTTCTACTTCCTTTTCATATAAATTTTATGAAAAAGTAGGTGTGGTCGATAAGAGATTTCACTTATTTTCTATGGGTGTATGTACAACAACCATAGTATACCTCCTATCAATTTCGTTATTCTAGCATAAACGGTTCTGTAGTTATTAACAGGTGAATTTTGAAAATTTGTTCACTCATAAGTGGGCGGCATCACGCCCCTTTTCTAAAAATTTGGTAAAATCGTCAATAGGACGGATCAACTAATAAAATTGTCAAATTTCATTATTGTAGCTGCTTTTATTATTGAATTATCTTACTTTAAACATTTTTCGAAATTTTCGATATCGAAAAAAGGGGCGTGATTATGTTTCGATTTCACCCATTTTGAATAGTGCCACACCTTGGCTGGAAAGTAACCTGTGTGCCAAATTCCATTCAAATATCTCAATTTTTACTCAAGCTATCGTGCCCACGGACGCGCGGACAGACGGACGGACGGGCGGATATGTCTTAATGAATTCCTCTGTTCATTCTAAGAACTTTGCTAAATGAAACTCTGTATCTATCTTCATTATTTTATACCGTTAACACCATCGTTATATGAACAAAACTACACTACCCTGTGTACTAGTACAGCTGGTTATGACATTGTTCCATTCTCGCCCTCTCGTTACGCAAATTATTTCGTACAAGTGAAAAGACTTCGCCAATTCCTAGCTGCCCCAGGACACTGTCAACATTTTCTAAACGATTTTGCCAACAAAGCCTGTTGTTTTTCTCGTCAGTTATGCCCTGAAATGACCCCTTTTAAATAGAAGCAGTCGAATAGTGCATTTAACAGGTGACCACAGCTGTTTATTACTGTGAGCGCTTTTCTCCAATATGCAATATTTTCATGTTCACACAATAGCTCTGTTCGGTGGGCATACGATTTTTAAAAATGTTCGGCGACACAAGGCGCTTGCAAGGAGAGCATTTTGATATTTCATTGGTAGGGGAAGTTGCAATTTTTTGCTGCGGAAATTTCACTCAGTAAAACTTGCAAGTGAAAACCAGCTGATGGTGACATAGTAAAACAACAAGAAAAATTTCAAACTTTTGAGTTATAAAGCAATGAAAAGAGTAACAGCTGTTTTGGTTGCAAATTTTTACAAATTCCTGTTCGGCGGAAACTTTTGACTTTTTGCGTTTCGAGAGAGTTTTACGTCATTCTCACTTTACTGACAGTTCTTTGCAAGTTTTGTCGGCGAACATAGCTAATGATTTATTGTAATATTCGAACTGTCACAAAAGTCGTTTAGTTGAAGCAAAATGAACAGCCGATTAGTCTTTGCTAAGGGCCTATCCAAGTATCATAAACCGGTTAATAACTTGCGAGTGTTTACAACCGAGTTTCTTTTGTTTTTCAGTATACATTATTTAATCTATTTTAACATTAGTATTTTTCCATTCCGATCAAATAATTTATTTTTATTACAGTTGAACGATGCTGATAATTCTTATACACTCAACGTATGTACATACATATTTCATGTATACATATGTTCACTTTCATATATATGTATACATCTCCCTGCAAAAAGCTTTAATTATCGCTTAAACGCTCAGCCAACATGATTTGTTGTTTGTGTACCTTGCAGTTTACGTCCGACGTCTTCTTTAAACCATTGACCCACCCGACTATTTAACACACATTTGAAGGCACTGTAACACCACTTCAATGTCGGCGCATTCTGTGTATTACGATTGCACTCACTCAATATGGGCACAAGTACTTCCGTGTTCGCTTTATCGCGGTAAAGTGCTGCTATATGTTCAACATTGAAACCCGTACGATCATTCCACAGTTTTAACTCTGTCCAAATGCAATGAATATAGCGATGCACTGGCTCCTCGTCGGGATAGTCAAAATTGTCAAAGCGACGCTGATAGGAACTAGGCAAATTTTCGCGTTGGATGCAGTTTTCACTAGCGCTTAAAAAATCTTCCTCGGTTTTATCTTCAAAGTCAGCTTTGATCTGCAAATTCCACAAACAAAATTTATTAAAATGTATTATATATGCAATCTGGATTTACTTACGAACGAGCTCAGCGCGAGGAAGAATATACAAATAAAAGCGAGCTTTAAGCGCCGCATTGCATATGGAATTGAATTGCCACCGTTCAAAATGCAACTGAGTGGCTTAGAACTTAAACTTCAGGCCATAAAAATTGAAATAAAAAAATATATACATACAGCTGTGTTCAATATAATAGTAGTGAAATTAAAATGGCTATCGTTCGACGAAATAAGAAGAAGCTGTGATTTTAATAATTTTCATTTAAAATATAGCGAATTTCATAACATAAATCACATAAAAGGAAATTTCAAAGTTTACACAAAGCTCAGGAAGGTTAATTAAACTTTAAAAATTTTAATGAAAATTTCAATATTTTTGGGCAAAATTTCTCGAAAATTTTTGAGTATGCAGTTTTGTAGACTAATGAATTTTAGTAGTTTCACAACTTTTTTCGTCAAGGGTGTTGAGTGATTTTTTCCATAAAACGCATGATGAAAAATTCATTTTGTATGAAAAGAAATTATGGGGCAAAATTTTTTTTTTAATTCAGGGGAAGTTTTGAGGTACTTCTAACTTGCACATTATAGTGACAAAATGAATGGGTTATAAAACTGCGTACCCGAAAATTTTCTAAAAATGTTTTCCAAAAATATTGAAATTTTAATGTAAATTTTTAAAAGTTTTATTTACTTTCCTAAACTTTGTGTAAACTTTGAAATTTCTTTGTATGTAATTATTAAGACCACAGATTATTTTTATTTCGTCGCACGATATCCAATTTAATTTCACTACTATTATATTGAACACAACTGTACATACAATACATTAAAGAAGCTTGAGCGCGCCTCAGCGCAGTTCCCATCATAAAACTAACTATGCCGGTTAATATAAGCGTTAGCTATTAATGGGACAGTGCGCTGCACTTAATTGAGCCGGCATTTAAAATTTATCTCTCGCTGTATGCTCGCGGTTGTGTGAGGTTTTACTACGCACTCAAAATAGGCCAGTATTTACCCAGCAACGGAAAAATATGGCCTATATATGTAGGCCAAATTACGGCAATACATCGGTGAAGAGACTGTTAAATTGCATGTAGTAGTTATTAAATTTTTCGAAGAACCTTTACTCCGAGAACCGTGTCGTCAGATGCTGTCAGCTTCTGGGCGGTTGCTTAATAGAGAGGTATATCCAAGGATATTTCCTCTTTCTAAACAATTTTTTACTTTGGGACCATTTTTCGTCATCCCTTGTCAATTTTGGATAGCAAATTAAGAAGAGCTGACGAAATGTTCTTAACTCCTTCCTTAATTGGTGCTTAACCTATTAAATGGTTTTGGCATACAACTTAGCACGCCAGTAGCTTTTTCGCTTCGCTTATTGGCGCAGATTTGGACAGAGACGACATTTCAAACCTGTCGGAAAATGTATCGAAAATAATTCAAAATCAGAGACGATGCAGTTAAATGACAATCGAACAGTTAGGTGTGGAAGTAAGGCACTCTAGAGAACACCGATCATTAACCGTGTTTATTTAGCTAAGTGAAATAAGTATAAATGAGAAAGCTTACGGTAGAGACGAAAAAGCTTCTATTCGATTTGGATGAAATGTGGTATGTGAAAAGTGCACTACATTATAGGCCTTCTAGCAAGGTGTTACCACTTAGAATATCCTTGTGGCTTGCCAACCTTTCCGAATTATAACCTGGTAATAAATCGTAAGTTTGTCTGGAATCGAACATTGAATAACCAGCTAGGTAAAAGTTATATTTATATATGAAATGAATATGGAGTTATGACCTATACAAATTTTAACCTTTTTTCACTTCTGTCATCTGTCAAATTGGTTACTTTCATTGCGTGTATTCTCCACAACAATAGCATGCATGGAAATGCTTTGATCTATCGTAAACGGTTCAGAAGCTATTATTGGTTGAATTTGAAAACGTCTTTGCTCATAAGTGGCGGTGCCAAGCCCATTTTCCAAAATTAAAAAAAATCATATATAGAATGACAAAGATAAATCAGGTGCTTAGCCATTCTACCTACATTAGTCAATGATTCAATGTTCAGTCCTTCTATCTTCTTTTTATTAAACTTGTATGAAAAAGTAGGCGTAGTCGAAAAGCGATTAAGCTTAATTTCAGTGAGTGTATTTTTCACAACGATAGTATGCCTAGTTAAAAGTTTCGTAATTGTAGCGCAAAAGGTTATGAAGTTTTAAAACTGTGTTCACTCGTATGTCCAAAACTTTACAAAAATCGCTAAGAAAATAATCAAGTCAATATTGGTACCAAATTTGATCACTTCTTTGCCAACAAATTATTTCATTTTATACGTTTTTCGAAATTTTCGGTATAGAAAAAAGAGACGTAGATAATCACCTATTTTAAAAAGCTACCTAACTTGGCCATTTTATTCAAATCAAGCAGGCGCGGATCCAGGGGGGGGGATTGGGGGAGCGGACCCCCCCCCGAAATTTCCAAATTAGTGACATTTTTTTATATGTCTACATAATAAAAGTTAAAATAAAGGAATTTTAGGTCATGAAATTATATGGATTTTGTGTCAGGGATGGATAAGGGGGGGTCCAAACTCCCTGAAGTGTCAAATAAGAGAAAAAATAACAATAATAAGTGTTAAAATAAAGGCATTTTAGGTCATGAAACTATATGGATTTTGCGTCAGGGATGGATAAGGGAGGGTCCAAACTTTCTGGACTGTTAGAGTAAAAAAAATCAACATAATAAAATTAAAAAAAAGAAATAAGTGGCACGAATCATTTTTTGGTCCAATCAGACTAAAGTGGCAACCGTGGTTACGTGATTCAGCGCCAATGCTTGTAATTGACACAGTACATTTGTTTGTTGTTTGTTGGAAAAGCCTCTTATGTATAAATTATTAAACTGTAACTTTGTCATTTCCATTTTATGCTTGGTATTGCGGTTTTCAGGTGAAAATGTCTCAAGACGCCTAGAAACTATTTGAGACGACACTTTAACCCTCTTATAAATCAAAAATAAAATAGATTTATTAAGCTCTTATAATTGAAAATTTGTATGGAAATCTCATTTAAAAAAGCTTTATAAACCTTTAATATTTTTTAAGAATAACGGGGTAAATGTTTTGAACATAGAATATCTTCCTGGCATCGTTTCCCATTAGATTCAGATCTTTTCATGCCTTGAACATGTTTTAAACGACGATTTTCACTGCAAAATGTTGCCAGCGTCCATGACTGAATCTAATGGGAAACGATGCCGGGCACACTTCAAAACATTTAAATTTTCAAGTGAACAGCACAATACCTAGCTTTACTCTCAAAATCGTTTTTATGACAAAAAAAAAAAAAAAGTTGGACCCCCCCCCGAAATTATTTTCTGGATCCGCGCCTGAAATCAAGGATGCATCGAGATAATATTGTCGCTTACCGAAAAAGGCCATCGTTTATGTTGAAGTGATTCAGTTTTATTTATCTAATAGGCAATAATCAAAATAATTTCTTTGTGCTAAAAACGATAATGAAATTATCAAAATAATAATATTTCGTTGATTAACGAAAAGGAGTTATCAAAATATGTAATTTCATTTCGTTAATTAGCGTAAACGACAAACAAAACACAAAAGTTCGAGCACTGGTCCAACAACAACTACCATAACTATAATTGATACAGGAACGGTGCGGGTGCATAACAAATGACACGGAAATGTTGATATGCAAAAAAGCCCTTCTGTATCTAAACTGTTCTATGAACACGCCTAAAAATATTCCACTTTCCTTGAGTCGACATATAAACTATATGTACCAAAGAATGTATAAAAGGAATAAATAAAGCAAATGGTACATTAGAGGAAAAATGCATCATGACGCTACAGGGCATCATAGCTTAGTTGTTAGAGTACTCTAACAGTGGCTTTGGTGCAGACACTTGGGTTCGTATCCCAGTGTCCGAGAAGGGTTCTGATGAGAAGTTGGGCAGTTCGAAACATGTCATCCCATACCGTCGCTGTGCATATCCTTGTAATTTTTCTCTAATATCAATCAACAAACAAAACATAAAAATTCGAGCACTGCTCCAACAACAATTACGATACGTAGTTTATAATAGTTGGGTTCCAATCAGCTAGCCAGATAAGTATCATGATCAAGATCTCACGGGAACGATACGGATCAGTTGTATGAGAGTTGTTAGTGTATATATGTGTGTTTATATATGTATGTCTGTGCTATCAAGCAAATAAGGGTTGGCTGTCAAAAAATCTACTACAAAAAACTAAACGAGCAGAGCTTCTATACGGATCTGAAATTGATCCACATAAATATCAAGATCACAACGTTGGTGTTGCATTTACATGCAAAATTTCTATCTGGATCTGGATCACTCCTGATTGGAACACGCCTAATGTTAAAACCATAAACTTATTTCATTATTCTGCTGGCAATGCCTTCACGAACAATCGTCCAAATGACATACATACAAACCTTATATACAAAATAAAAGTAAACATTAAATTATTGGAATGCGTGAGTTTGTGTAAGTTTTTCATCAAACTCTAATTTTTAATATCATAAATAACTATATAATCTACTTATTTGTAGAATATAATTCCCATCGGAGTGGAAGGTAGTGGATGAAGGTACTCCGAGAGACTGGAATGAAGAAAATCGCGTTCAGAGTTGTTTTAAAGCAAAAACTGCACCTAAAAATATCAATTTAAACTGAAATTTACATTCTTTAGGAACTGATAAGGTGTTATGACTACTTTATATTCAATAGTTTGGGAGTTTTATGTCTTCACGTTCAATATTGCAGTATTTAAGTTTGATTGTTTTTTTATTGCATACAACGCACCCAAAAGTACGCCTACTCCTTTCTCGCTTTGGTGTAGATTACTCCATGGAGTAATCTTTTGGCAGCATTTTGAAAGTACTCTGACGTAGGTGCTCCAGAGAGTGTTCAGAAGCAAGATGGATTAGGTGATCCAATCAGCGGACAACCCCATGTAAATTGGACCACCTTTTTTATATGAATAAAGATAAGTGTTGAAGTACTCTGATACTCCATCGTTTTTTACAGGGTAGTAGATATAAGCTGTGTTCAGTGACAAAACTTGCAAAGAACTGTCAGTAAAGTGAGAATGACGTAAAACTCTCTCGAAACGCAAAAAGTAACAGCATGCCGAACTGACCAGTTGCTGTGCATACAACAGCTGAAGTAATTCCCTGATGATGATTTCCGTTGGAAATCGAAATATATTGGAGGTAAAAAACTAAAACAGCGTGTTTTTAATGCAACTGACCTAGAGCCAGCTTCAACAACAAATGATTATATATAGTCAAAAAGGTCGCAAAAAAGTCTAAAATTTGTAAAAAGTTGTCGCCAAACAGGAGTCAGTAAAAACTTGCAAGCAAAACAGCTGTTGCATTTTTGATTGGTTAATAGTTTAAGAGTATGTACACACTGACGTGTTTTCGAGCTCATTCTCATTTTCGAGGCAAACCCTGCTGAAAACCGGTTTTTTCACCACATAAAATTTTCACAGAAAACTGCCTGTTTTATGCCAAAACAGCAGCGAAAGCCACTCACAATCAGTGTCGGCTCTAAATTTTATCGATAGTAGTCGAAAAAGGTACTGTCAAATTCCTGATATATCTTTGTTTGGATTTTGGTTAGTGTATATTTGTTTAAAAAAAATGAAAAAAAAGTAGTACAAAAAGAGAAATTTATATTTCAGTAAAGACCAGTCTTGCCATTTTAGCTGTTTTCCAGCTAGTACTAGCTTTTTCTTTTGCCGTTCAGCTGGATAAAATGGAATTTAGCTGCTAGCTTTTTTTTAGCTTTTTCCAGAATTTTTTTTAGCTGTTTTTAGCTTTTTCCCACGATGTGGGAAAATATCTCATTCAACTCATGAGCAATGCTAATATTTATGCCAATTCAGCGGATGATGAAGAAAAATGTGATATTGACATATTTTAAAAAGTATTTATTATATATTATCTCACATTACACTTTTTATATTAGATATAGTTATTTTGCATGCCATGAAAGTATATTTCCTTTTAAATATGTGCCGCACTTAATAACTTAATGGGACTTTTTATCGAAGAACACAGTGATCTGGGGCTTAAATTTGACTCGTTGTACCCTTGATATAAATAGCAACTACTTTATATCTATCTATAGCGCGATATACAACAGGTATATCATCATAAACCTCCTAAAAGATTTTTGCGCCAAGCTTCTCTTCCAATTTGTGGTGTGCCGATTTGAATTTTTCCCTACAGATTGGTGGTACCTACAGTTTTTTGCCGACTCCGAACGGCATCTACAAAGGAGACGAATTTTTTGCTGAGAAGCCTGTCATGGCAGAAATACACTCGGAGAGTTTGCCAAACCACTGCCGAGGGGCGACCCCGTTTTGAAAAACTTTTTTCAAATCACTTTTGATGTTACCTGTACCAGGGCTCGAACCATGGACCTTCGGTGTGGTAGGCTGGCAACACTACCTTCACACCACGGCGGCCGCCGTGAATAGAAATATTAGCCCCAGTTAGACGTAATTTTAAAAAATACAGATTTGAATTGTTCATTATAATTACAATGCTCGAAAGCGCATATTCTTATGAAAAGCATCTGTGCAAGAAACTTTTTTATTTTTATGAAATTGGAGTTACTATTGCCAAAAGGGTGAAGTATTGTTTACTGAAAGTCAGCTTAATACTTAATACCCTGTATGAAGTTTTGTAATTGCCTTTAAAGATAAACATTGATTTTTAGCTAACAGATTAATTTGAGCAAATTTAAAAAAAAATAATTTGCTACAACAAAGAGTTTTCGAGATATCCAAAAAGGCGGTGTGCTGCAATTCCGCGATCTCTAAGATTAATGCAAATATGTGTGTAAATAAACTAATAATTATAGTCGAGTTTTAAGTGCGCAGTAATAAATATATTTATTTTTCCAGCTACCTCAACTAATTTTACTAAACTTGTAATTTAAATTAAATTTGCATAACAACAAGTGCTTATAAGCGTAACTGACCTGCTCTATAGAAAGCAATAAAAAAATTTACAAATACCGCTACTGTTACGAAGTGTACCTAATTAAATAGAAAATAAATAAATTTAAGGTGCGATATACTCGTACAGCTGTGTTCAATATAATAGTAGTGAAATTAAATTGGATATCGTTCGACGAAATAAGAAGAAGCTGTGATTTTAATAATTTTCATTTAAAATATAGCGAATTTCATAACATAAATCATATAAAAAGAAATTTTAAAGTTTATACAATGTTCAGGAAAGTTAATTAAACTTTAAAAAAATGGCCATGAAAATTATGTAGTTTTGTTGCTCAATCAATTTAAGTATAATAATGTGCAAGTTAGAAATTGTCAAACATTTTCGCTGAATTTTCAGAATTGTTTTCGTCGAGGGTGTTAAGTTATTTCTTCCATACCACGCATGAAAAAAATATAATTTTGTATGGAAGAAAATTTTGAACAGCCTAAACACAACTATACCCATGGCAAGATTAAGGCGGAGTTTCTGTACCAATTTGTCCTATGCTGTTTCTAATTCTTCCTACAAAATGGGGGCACCTACATGTATAATGCTTACTCCAAGCGGCATCAGCAAAGCAAATCCTAGGAAATGGGTAGTTTCAATAGGGTTGATAATGGGCTTGCTGTTAGAAGTGTCTGATTCCATTGAGCAGTGAAAGCGAGGATTTTCGTCATGAGAGCACACACCACATGCTATACGTGGCATATCAGGGTTTAGCCTAAGGTTAACTTAAGTAATACAATAGCCAGACCTTATTGGGGTCAGGATCGCTAGAGCTTACAGCAACAACCTTGAATGTGATGAACAGGTCGTACGACATTTCAGGAATATCAACCTCACATTATGTAGACAACATTGTGCCTTACTTTTAAGAAACGAACTTAAGATTGAAAACTGCTTGTACTTCAGATCAAACGACCAACATTTGACTAAATAGAAAATAGACATCTTTCCAATTTTAGCTTCAAGGCGCTGCAGTCAAGCTTCTTGACGACAACGAGCTAAAATATCGATGTAAAAATAGAAATAGCTAGCAGTGTGACCAGGTTATCCTCTTCGAGGCTATATTTAGCCTTTTTTTTGTCCTTTAGCCTCATAATTTTGGTTTTCGCTTCGTGGCTTTTTTCTAGCCTTTTTTTTTTACTCCAAACCTTTTTTGGTCCCAACACCATATTTTTCATAAAAATTCGAGAAATATATAAAATTAAAGTTGAATAAAGATAGTATTGATGCTGAAATACAGAAAAATATTCGTAAAAATTGCCAACTATTTTGAATGGAGTTGATAACCCAATTGCTACATCGCCTTCTTGATAATATGAACTCTTTACAAAAGAAACATTTTTTTTTCAGTTGATAATTCTTTGAAAGTTAAAAAGCAGGATGTATTTTCTCACTTTCAAAAAGAAAAGTCTAAGTATGCTCCAAGTCAAGTAGCATTGATTGAGCTGCAGTGGCGAAAGCTAATAGCCGTACAGTGGATAAGTGTGACTTCTACCATTGAATTTTGGGCGGAAGTCCGAGAACATAAAAATTAAACGTATCCCCTTTTTTAGAACTGGTCGAATTCGAATTTAACTTTTTAGTATTACCTTTCAGTAATGCGGAGGTTGAAAGAATGTTTAGTGCTATGAACATTTTGAAAACTAAGTTGAGGAACAGATTCAAAATTAAAATGCTTAACTCGCTGCTTAATATTAGATGTTCGTTAAAACGCTTATCCACATGTTGCACTAATTTTGAAATTACCGTGATCTCATCTCTATGATGAATAAATAAACTTTGTACGCAGTCTCAAGCTATACTGATTCATCAGACGAAGAAAATATTATAAAATTATTTAGTTTGTAGTAATTTTTCCATAGTATGTGTTACTTTGAAAAATGCCTAGTCAAGGAAAATGTGCCTGATATGTGTTGAAACAAGAATAATTCCTTTAAGTTATGTCTACAGCCTTATATACAATAAGTTTAAACTAAAGTAAAAAATTTGAAATGGATTTCGTAAAAAAATTTCTGATTTTTTTTCGCTTTTTTTTCTTAATTGTAGCCTTTTCTAACCTTTTTTTTGCCGATTTAGTCTCTTTTTTTCTAACACCTGGTCACACTGATAGAAAGGGAGGGCAACTCTTTATTTTTTTTGAAACAGTGGCGGCTTCTCCTTGCTCTGCATCCGAAATCGTGTGTGGAGAGGAAACTCTTTTTGGGCGGAGCATCTGTCTGCATTCGCATAACATGACCAGCCAGGATTGATTTACGGATATGAAACCTTTTACCACCTACAATCAATCTCCTGCTTTTCCTTCATGTTATGAGACAAAGTTAGAGTACTAAGTCATAGCTCCAAAACGTTTGTAATTTTTTGTTCGACGCAACAACAAAAAACGCGAATACATCACCTACAAATTTTCTTTAAACTTTTTTTTTTCATTTAAAAAATCAAAATCTCTACTTTCCATTTTCTGTTTTATTTTTCATAATACTTTCTATTACAAATGAGACGAAATTTCTTAAGCTTCAACGCTATGCTTCACTAAAGATAAATTCTCCTTGAAGAAACAAGTTGCACCACGGTAAACTTTGGTACATGCATCAGCAGCATCAGCCGACTTCTTAATGCAATTTTCAATTTTTCCATGTAACTCATCCCCATGATCAACTTCATCGCCCGCCAATTGATGATGAATCTTGTGCGCATCAAAGCCATTCGTCTCGTCAAACAAACCAAATTTCTCGAATATGCACTTTAAGTAGCAGCGGCTTTTCTCCTCATCTGGATATTCCCAGCTCTTGAATTTCTTAGCCAAATCCTCTGGTATGCTCAACTTAGTAACGCACTCATCACGATAGCCCACCAGGTCCTGATGAGTTTTAATTACATAATCATCATGACTTTCGTGGGCTGCCAACGCCTGTGTATATTAAAATGGAAATAATATAAAATTTAGTAGAATAAAGAACTAGAAATTCTTCAAATAAGTCACTACTAACCACAGCGATCAATGAGAGGAAAGCGATGAAGACCTTCATTTCTTGTTGTTGTGTTAATTGTGAAGCACAGGAAGCAACTGTTGTGTTGAATAGGTTTTTGCGAGGCTTTTATAGTTTGGCCGCGACTTTCTATTGTAAAGAAACGCCAAAAAAATTACAAACGCGCTGCATCCCACATACCTAAAGCGCTTATGTACATATGTATTTACTTCTATATATTTTCCTTTGCAAACGAAAAATACATCTGGCGCTTTTGTATAATCTGCAGTATGATAACGAACAGTGGAGAGTTTACTTCCCTTCATATGAAGTTCAATCGGTACAATTTATTGTTATTTCATTTTCATCTCATTTAGATGCAAATACACGATCAAGGGCTATATGTACGTCTAGCGACGTTAAGGCAAATCCCGTTTAAACGGGATTCCGATACTTAGCTTCCACAGCATGAAGTTGGTGTTACGATGAACTACTTCGAGGCGAAGTATTTGCTGTATTCAAAGAGAGAATCGACGCACCTGCGCCTTGACAGCCACGACACTTTTGATAGTTACAAATTTGAAACTGTGAGGGACTTCGTCTATTTGGGAACCAGCGTTAACACCGAAAATAGTGTCACTCGAGCAATTCAACGGAGAATCACTCTTGCCAATAAGTGCTACTTTGGATTTAGTAGACAACTGAGAAGTAAAGTCCTCTCTTGACGCATAAAGATCACACTCTAAGTCACACCTGTCCACATGTATGACCCTTGGAGTATTCGAGAGAAAAATTCTCCGGAAAGTGTATAGGGAAGAATGCCAACGTCGTGTATCGAAGGAGATTTTACGTTGAACTGTATGAGCTTACGCAGATCTGACCATAGCTCAACGAACAAAAGCGCAAAGACTGCGTTGACCAGGCCATGTTATGCGAATGTGCAAAGAAGCTCCAGCCCAGAAGGTTTTCCTATCGTCACCCAAATTCGTAAGCAGAGAAAGGGGGGCGGCCTCGACTGAGTTGGAAAAAACAGTTACAGGATGACTTGAAAACTCCCTTGGTGTTTCCAATTGGCGTCAGTTATCCATGAAAAGGTGTGCTTTCATAGGCAATGGGCAAAATCGTCTAGGCTGTTGAGCGCCAATAAATGACGATGAAAATAAAGCTTTTTAACTAGTGATGTTCTGATACGAGTACCTACGAGTATATAGTTGAGTAATATGCTGAAGTACCGAATTTTTTTGTAGTCGATTATCTTGTACCATTATAAGTACAGCTATCGAGTACTTGGGTTCAGTATCGAACTACACAGGTCAGGCTTTTTTTTTTTGTTAATTACAGAAAAAGTTATGTAAGATTTGCCAAAATTTCCACATTTTGCGTTCCCCTATAAAAATGTTAACTAAAATCGCCTAATTGGCGAATGTTCTAAAATATTGCAGTCCGCTCATAAAATTGTACAGAACAAAATCCAATTTTAATCCACCATTTCTCTGCTCGTAATTTCGATCATCGTGTTACGGTGGTTACGTTTCCACCAAATAATTCTTTCTTATAAATAAATGCGTTAACCATAATCTAAAGTTTTTACATGTTTAGGATTCGTTGTCACACAAGTCTTTGAATGAGTACGCTACCAGTAGTTATCGAGTACTTCCCCTCGACACTCTTTTGGAATATATAATACTTCTCCCACATATGAAAATGATAAAATTTTGCAAAATTACCGCGAAATTAGATCGGCTGTTTTGATATGTGTTTCTATAGTAAATTATCTAATTTTCCACTTTCAAAGTTTCTACAGAAAAGTTCAGCTCACTTTACTGGCTGAACTAGTTGTTGTTGTTGTGGTTTGTAACGACAACAAACTATTTCAACTAAAAGACTTAGGGCCGGTTTCACCAGCTCTACTTATCTAAGTTAAGTCGAGTTTTTCACTTTTTCAGTTTCACCATCTAACTTAACTAAGTCACAACTTAGTCAGCCTGCCACCTGACTTATTCTCAACTAAGTCAGTGTTGCTGTCGTTCAAAACCTAAATGTCAGTAATGCTCCTAATTTGTTTTGTACAATGTCCCAGCCGGAAAATTCGTCAAGCATGACTTTAACGGCGTATGCGTAGATGCATGTGAACGCTTGTTTTCTAGCATGCAACCATTACGAAATTATCGTTTTCAATAAAGCGCTAAATTTAGTACCTTCCAACTAAAGAGAAATGGGTGTAAGATCAATACATTCCTTCGTGTATGGCGATACATGCCCATTTCGCACTGGGGTATTGGGATGCGCCGAGTTGTCTGGTATGAAAAAATACTACTATGCATAAAACAGCTGATCGGGTTGTTGTGCTCAAAATTATTTAAGTCGCTCAATTGGTGAAACCCAAAATTAAGTTTGTCTCGAATCTGTGCTAACTTAAGTCATGGCTTAGTTTTAGTCTTAGTCGCGTTGGTGAAACCGGCCCTTAGATCGTTAGTTCAAAAACTACTCTAGCCTAATCGCAATTATTTTTTTACAAAATTATTTAATACAATAAATATTTCAAATATAAATTTTTTGTTTCTGTGTTTGACTATCAAAAAAAAAATTAAAAAAGGAGGTACAATTTTTGCTTTTAAAATATATTTGAATATTTATATTATCTTGCAATCAATAGCAATTACTCGTTTGCCTTTGTAATTCATCATTTCCTATTATCCATTACTAATGAACAGCCGTTAAATAGTAGTAAATATTTTAAGCTAGATCTCCACAACTAGCCTCTTGAGCATTTCAGGCATAGTCATGGCATACCAATACAGGTATAATGAACTTAACAGCTGATTCGATTTTGATCATGGGCGCCGTGCTATTACCTGTTTTACTATGCCAAGGAAATAGTATAATTTCACCTCGGTTTGTGTCCGTGTAAATTGAATAGCTGAAAACGAGGTAAAATTCTACAACGTCCGAAACATCCAAAAGGTGTTCTGATTTCAGTGCTGAATAAAAAGAAAGTCCACTCAAAATAAATATCAATTTTCACTCAAAATTGATTATAAGTAGAATTTCACCTTCATTAATAATAAAATTAATCTGAAATAAAGCCTCATCAACATAAGTACTAGAATTTATATTTAATCATCTGACGGAATTGAGATTTCGAAGCATCAAACACAAAGCTAAGAAAATTAATCTAAATCAATTCTAAGTGATAATAAAAATGAAGTTCCATTCACAAACCAATGTGAATAAAACTTTACTATCAGTAAACCTTTGCTTCATATTATCTTTCGATAAACTTTTTTAGTTAAATGGTATTTCATGTAAAATTTCTTAATTTCGGGACTCATAATAAAGGCGATTATCAGCATCACTGAACATACACCTTTATCAGCAACGAGCGATAAACATAAGATGAGTATTTAATGTTCTCAATTTTCACCGAAAGCAAAGCATCGTAATCATTTAAAGATTATATTGTATTGATTTGCATTGTATTTACTTAGCTAAAAGTTCAGAGGCATGTTATATACATTTGTATAAGTAAAATTGGATACCAGTCTCCAAAAAAGGCTGTTTTACTAACTAAGTACAAGCTTTGTATTCCGGTCTTTACTGCTGACAAAAGCGAGAGTTGAAATCAGATCTGTAAAATAATGTTTACTAATCGTTATGATTACCGGTTTGATTAATTACTTTCTTACGAATCCATTTAATGATTGATTACCAATTACTTTAAATTTTTAATGACTATTGTACAATAAATTAAAAAAATAATCATGAAATTTTACGATTATTAAAAAAATTCGAAAATAATCAATACTGAAAAAAATCCAAAAAAATTAAAAAAAAAACCAAAATAATCAAAAGTAATCAAAACAAGTTTTTTTTATTTTTTTTTTTTTATTTTTTTTTTAATTGTAATCAACTAATAATAGCCTTAATTTGAAAAACAATTCAAATAATCATTACCAATCAAAAACGCCGTCTAATTAATTGATTGCTATTTATTAATCAAAGTTAACAGGTCTGGTTATAGAACACCCTGAAGAACTAGCCATAGACTATCGAAATGAAATTTGTTGCGAGTTAGCCAAAGCGAAGCTACCCTAGAGCTTTCAGCGCGGGAGCCGGTTGAGAATGAATATCCAAGTAATGCAATTTGCTTTAATATTGAGCAATATGTAGTACTGTGATCAAATGGTCTAGCTCAGCTCTAAAGGGAGTTAACCAACATATATCAATTTTAATTAAAAGAAATTGTCGACGAAGTTCGCCGACCATGTTAAGCATTAGAGTTGATGCATTGCTTTAGAGCCGGGATATTACCATGCTCAACTCGTCATAGTCAGGGTTTGAAATATCGGGTTCATCATCTTGCTCACGATTTAGCAATGATTGGTTTGGTCCCGCCGGGAAACTTTTTTTTAAATAATTTTTAAATAAATTTTTAAAAATCAGACTTAAGTATTTGAATTACAGCTTTAGTATTACTTCTGTAGTTTGAGTAAAATTTTGGTTCAGAATTTTTTGATTGAAACACGTTTTCGTAAAACTTAAAAAAAAAAATTTAATAAACTCTGAAGAAAACCCCTGTTTACGGCCTGGTCCCTCTATAACTTAAGTATGCTCTGTACGCCAGTTATTAAGTCGAAATTACGGTCCCTATCCAAACTCGATCTTGATTCACACTAATTACTAATGCCACAAAATTATAGCATGCGATAAATTAATGTGGCATTCGAGAAAAATTTACTGGCCCACCTAGTGGCGAATAGCTGAATTACTACATCCATTTCACAGCTTTCGTAGTGAGTAAAATTCTGTACCATGCGACAGTAAAAATATCATGACACAAACGAGCGGTGCGGCACCTGCCCGTAAATAGCTTCATATGAGTTCATTTAGCAGCACCAAAGTGATTTAGCATCGAAAGCTATTTTGATAAATATTTACTGCTCAATACACAATTTATTTATTTATTACTAGCTGACCCGCCGAACTTTGTTCCGCCTTAAAAGCACAAATCATACAGTCAGCCTGGGTCCACATTTAGGTCAATAAATATCGAGGTGAAAGATATCTTAAATTTTAGTCTAGAGAATGATTATTGAAAGTTTCATTCATTTCTATGTGGTCGTTTTCGTGTGACGCGGGCGTTATGGTAAAAAAACCACATTTTTGGTCACATTTTTCCTACATTTTGGTCAATAACTCGGGAACTGGATGAGATATCGAAATGAAAGTTGTCCTAAATTTTAAGTTAGACGTTAAGTGATAGAATGGTGAAAGTTTCATGCAATTCTATTCAGTAGTTTCTGCGTGATACGCGCACAATCATACAGACGGACAGACAGACAGACAAAAATTCTAAAAATTGTAGATTTGGGTTCCGCTGGTCCAATAACGACCTCTCCTATCAGTTTTTCTTGAATATCTTCAATGTACAGACATCGACCTGTTACAATTTTATTATATATGTAAAGATTATTATGGCCCTGAGTATACCTACTGTTCGACTACAATCGAAATCTGTCAACTTCCAAGGGATGACATAGCTAGATCAAAGGCGTTGCGAAAATATTCAAAACAGAATGGGGTGACAAAGTAATCTGGGGCGCATCCACAGTCTAGTCTATATACGGACGACTCAAAAACCCCATTAGAGATATAACACAGCTAAATCTGCAAGGCAGCTACTGTAACGAAAACTTTAATGTGGCACATTTTCTTGTGAGACAAAATGATGCACCAGGTATCAAAACAGCCCAAAGAAGTACGGAGGGTAGAGAGCAAAGCTTATGAGCCAGCCGGAGAACCAGACTTGAAAATTTTTTATCCATGTTTTCACCCTTCATAAATGAAGAGCGCAGAAACTACGAGTCGAATATGAGAGAATAACGGTAGAGAGTGAAGGGGCGGACTACATTAGACAAAAGCAATATTGGGTGGTTAAAGCAGTAAACGAGGACATAGGCCACATAGGCTCAAGGCTCATATAAACAAATAGAGCATTTCGTGCCGCTTCTGTGAAAATTATAAAGAAACTGCTGATCACAAACTCAAGACCTACGAGCTTGCTCGACTTGGGTGCAATATCGCTTAAATATCGGCACTTCTTTTTGACGCTTTTCTCAATATTTGGTTTTATGAAAATAGAAAAATCAGTATTTACTTTTCTTTTTGTTATTAACACATTTTATTTCCAATCCTAGACTACCAAGTTTAAAACTATCACAAATTAAAATTTGCTGAGAGCGAAATAGTAACAATAACAGTATGGGATTGACTTATAGTATCCTCTAGCTATATCTGGCTATTTGTGACTCGCACGGGATCAAAACTAAATCGACAGCTGGTGATGCTATCCCAGCGATCAGATAACGTAATAAAATTTGACCTAGCTTACTTGCGCCCCAGAATGGCGATTAGCCGAAGTCGCTTGGATTCTCAGAGCCGATTTGGCATTGCGGCACAGTTCCAATTAAATATCAACTTCCGTTTAATAAATTATTACTCATCAAGAATGGTTTGATTACAGTTTTTTACCATATAAAACTTTGGAAAATCCGAGCGTTAACAAATCATAGTAATTCAAAGAAGAAGAATTGCTGTAAGAACGTGATAGGCCAGCCTCAAAATTGAATTATAGTTTTGCATGCTGTACAACTCCCACAAAAATTAAATCCACTTATCTAGAAGTGACCAGCACTTGAATGCAATGTTATGGCACATAAATCAGCATCAAATAAACAAATGATAGTTTTAGCAATTATTAATTAATAATTGAATAATTTTTTCCATCAGTTACTTGCATAATGAAAATGTTTTTGTGTTTGTTGGGGTTTTATCGCTCATACATCTAATAGCATTAACGCAAGTTAATAAAAGGGCTCGAGAGCTTATTAATTGCAGTTATCTAAGATTTAGTAATTAACACCCACTTATTAACACATTGTGGGAGGATGTGCTTTTAGTACTACAAAAAAAAGGTTGTAATTTTAGAACGATTTGATAAATGCGACGTCACCCTTTAAATAAGCACAAGAAATATTGGAAATATTAGAATACCTCCACTCCCTTGATCTTAAATGTCTAAAAGACTTTTTCCTGGCAGTAATCATACTGAAAATTGCAGGTGTAACATAACTTAATTAATGTTAAGGCTACTTTGGACCTATTCCACATCCAAATAGTGAATTGCACTTAACTTTGTGGTTGGCTCAATATGTCTCATAGAAAAAGACCTCGAGCCAGAGAAGACGCCCTGTACATGTCACAGGAATGGTGCCGGAACTTGAAGAGACTCACTGGCTTTCGAAATAGCAATCCTTTGGGCTTGCTCGTCTTCTACATTGGCGTTAAGAGGCGGTGGTCAGACGTGTGGAGCGCTTGTCTTGTGGAATATACAAGATATGGTTAATACTCTTCTTTGAATGTTATGCTGAATGTGCCTCCGGTGAATGATGGCCTCCGGCAGCCTGTATTACAGTCTGATTTGCGTGAACTCTAGTATTCTTGTCAGCTTCGATTTAATGCAAAGTCGGGCAGACTACTGTGTGCCGGTAACTTGAACCCTTTTTGCTAGTTTCAATACCTTCATTCCGCCTAGGAAGAAATTGGGCTAGAGGCTCCTTTTAGGAAGTGGGCAGCGGATTAGTGAGCTAGTTCACGGATGGATCGAATTTGGAAGAGCAGGTTGGAGGGGGAGTTTTCTGTCACGAACATGAGCCGCTGGGTTTTAATTCGTTGGACTGTGTCCGAGTCGGCATACAGTTCATACAGCTGGTCATTAAATCGTCTTCGGTACTCACCGTCGACTAAGCGTAGGGGTTCATAAATATTTTGAAAACCCTTTCTCTTGAAGACTCCTAGAGCCGACTCATCAGATGCAATTTGATGTTCGTTTTCCTTGACCAGCACATACCCACGTTGCCAAGCCAGCCAGTAGAGAAAGTTAGTTTCGTCATTACTTTGTGGTGTTCGTGATCTCAAGGTCGTCTAACATAACCTACCGAACTAAAAATAACGTGTAGGTCTTATTGCATGTTCCAACTACGCGCTAATTACAATTACAAAGTAAAAACAAATATGTTGCAGATCTTATTTATAATTCCAATTAACAGCCTATTTTTCGCCAATTTGACTTGGCTAACAAAATTTCCGCAGAAGTCTGAACACTGATGAGTAATCTAGTCAAGACACCCGATGTTGAGGCTGCGAAAAAAATTATTAAACTTCAATAGTTGAAGGTATTGTGCCTTAAATTGCTTGAATAAACATTTGAAATGTGATAGCTAGTCCAGAAGTAACTACTAATATGCGAGATTGAAGTGAAATTGTAAGATTGACATTGAGGGCTTAGCAGAAGATATCATTTGGACACATCAATCAGACAAAACTTGGAAATAAATTACTATGTATATATGTAAGTAAATATTAATTTCACTTTCCACCATATGTTCCACAAATATGTTTTATCCATAAAAAAAAATAAAGAATTTTTTATTACAGATTCCTCAAAGCAACCTTTACTCATATTTTCATAACAAACAAGTTAAATACTCATCAGACTCATTAACTAATTATCGCATTTAGAAGTTTGAGCAAATGACATGCTTCAAGCTAGTCAAAAATTTTGTTTATATCAAGGAATAAAACCGAAATCGAAAACGTTAGTTTAAGTGAAAAAGAACTTAAATAAAATCGTTTTAATCGCAGGTAGCTGTATTCATCGATGAAGGGATCCCTTGAGTGAAACCTAGCCCTAGAATAGAGGAGAGCAAGCTTTGTACGACGAGCCACACTGCTTCCATGCCGTGGCATTTCCTTTGCTCTGGTTTGCACATTAAATTTAGAAGGACTACTTCAAATACGATACAAGGATAGTCATGCCCATATTAAGGAATCTAGTATTTCATCGCAAATAGAACAAGTTCTATAAGAAACGAATCCATTCAATAGCTTTTTTTTGTGTAGAATTTAATCTTTTTAATATCCAACCGAAACCGAAGAGAATATTGCTTTTGTAGTATAACGAACCAGAAACTGAAACCGGAGCGTTATTTTAAATCGGTTACATTCCTTAGTTTATGACATATGATTTATCTATACATGGGATCATTAATCAATCATAAATACGAGTATATAATGACAAATAACAAGATGACCATGTAAACAATATGTAGGAATTTAGCTTAGGGAAATAAAAATCGAGTAGACAGTTGAAGTATTCAAGTAGAAAGAAAGTTCAAAATTCCAGACAAATGGAAATAAAATATTCAGTTTAATAAATGAAAACGGAGAACATATTTAGGCAATTTTTCCAATACAAATTTGTGGAGTGAAAGTGAATTCCAGAACATGATAATTGTAGTTTGAAGAAATCTTGATTGCATAAATAAATAATTTGGAAACTTTTATCCTTTTGGTATTCTGCCGGCTTAAGTTGCAGTTCAATTTCGTAACCACCAAAATAGGTGATAACGTCGCATAACCGCGAAAAATTGCACGTGTTTTGTAAATATTTTTGTGGACAGAAAATACCGCAAATTTTTTATACATAACAGTTCACAAAAATTAATAAAAAATATAAGCACTTTTTATACGAAGTTTCGTTCACGTTTGCATTTTATGCTCTATTGCGCAATGTTTGTTTTTGACAGCGTTGCCATATACGCTAGAATTGCGGTTACATGAACTGCATTGCCAACGGTTACGATTTTAGGTTAGAAAATCTTCCAGGTACAAAATTACCGGTTACGCACAGAATTTACCCGCAAGACTAAAATTCCAATAAAAGGCTCTCTGCTAATGAGTGCAACCACCGATCGTCATTTTGTCTGATTTCGGAAATTATGTGGTAGATGTTTAATTACAAAGGTTTAATGTTTAATAATCAAAAGACTCAGTCCGTATGTGCTAAAAAAATCAAAAATGTTCAAAAGTAAACAAACAATCAAAAATAACACTGTTGTATTTTTTTTTTTTAGTTTTTTTCATCCGGAAACGTTGAATCCAGTGCTGTTAACCGTTTTGCCAAGTGAGCTTAAAAATATGTTTTCCCCCTTGAGACTTTGGTGGTTTCATGGTGCTTTTAAAAGAAAAAATTATTATTTTTTTAGCTAACCATTGAATTCAGCGTATCCAAAGTATATAGAAATGATATATATAATGTCCGTCGGATTTTTCAACTGCAACAGTGTAATCAAAAGAAATTTTTTTATCCCAGTGTCCGAGAAGGGGTCTGATGAGAAGTTGGGCACTTCGAAACATGTTATCCCATACCATCGCTGTGCATATCGTTGTAATTTTTCCTCTAATATCAATTAAGAAACAAACATAAAAATTCGAGCTTTGCCCCAACAACAATCACCAGAAATTTTTTTATTTTTTTATTTTTGGTTTTTTGTTTATTGATTTTTTAAAAGCAATGGGTTGTCAATCATTAGTAGGCTTGTCCAAAAAAAATCAATCAACCCGCTAATCATTACGAATTTGGTATTTTCATGAACTGAATACTCCAAATTAATTAAAATAAAGAAATGTAATGCGGAAGTCCGTAGAGTTGTCATAATATTGAATATTGTTGGAGTCAAATTGGAAATGTCTGCCAATTGTTATACTGGAGAACATGGAAATTTTTAGTTTCGTCATGGAATGGAATGGCGATCGGTAGTCATTTCAAATAACAGAATCTGTGGTCAATCGTCCACTGGAACTGATGTTTTGTGTTGAAATCAGACCTGTTAAATAATGTTTACTAATCGTAATGATTACGGTTTGATGAACTATTTTCTCGAGAATTCATTTAATGATTGATTACCATTACTTGCAATTTTTAATAATTATTATCCAATTAATTAAAAAAGTAATAAAAAAAGGTAATTTAAAGAAGTTGTTTTGATTACTTTTGATTATTTTTGATTTTTTTTAGATAAATTTTAAAATAAAAAGTAATCAAAACAACTTTATTTGATTATTCTTGGTTTTTTTTTTTGATTTTTTGTTTTGTTTTGATTTTTTCTAATCGTAATCAATTAATAATTGCCTTTTCTTGAAAAACAATTAATATAATCATTAGCAATTAAAAGGCCGCCTAATTAATTGATTACTAATTACTAATCAAATTAAACAGGTCTAGTGGATATATTTGCTGGATGGATTGAAGAACTTTGTGACAAAGGATATTTTTCGTTTTGTTGTCAGGTGCAGTTGACCGTTGATTCAGTCCACAAATACTAAATGATTGGCCTTGTGATTTATTTATTTACGAATTGGAAATTAGATTTGCTTAAACTCGAATGCCATAACGGTTAGGACCATTGGATTTCTCGGAATAAGAACTTCCTCACTTTGAAGCACTTCTTTGTTTGTGACCACTAATTTTGGTTGATTGAACCAACCTCCAATTGGAAATTGTGCGGTGACAAGCCTGCCAACAATTGTAACCCAAATTTTCACAACGTAACGGAAACATGAACATAACTACTTTAAATCAGTTAATTAATTAGAAACTGTTGATGAAGCACATGATCCATTTACCTGTAGCTAATGGTCGTCTAATTCCTAACTTCCTTACAAATACTAATAAGTAAAAAAAAATTTTATAATCTTATAGTGAAAGCGTTCCTCAGAAAAGAGGACACTTTTTGTGACACCCTTTTCAAATTTACTACAACATTAATAAAAACTGATTCAAATAAACATTCCATTGTCAAACGTGAAATTGGCACAAATCATAAGCAGTTGCACGTTTAAGATTTAATGAAGGTATAACTTAAAGGATTGTATATACGAGTACATAGATAAAATATGACCCAGAAAGTAAACGAAAGTTTAAAAGCAAATTACACAGATACCTTTTTTAAATGGGACACCATCGATGCTATGTTGAAATCAATTCGTTCCCATAAGTTTTTTCATTTTCTCATTGTTTTTCAGAACTTTCATTCTCAAAGGAAAGCAGTGTTCAGTACTTCACGCTACATGGTGGTTGACGTTCAATTGTCTAATTGTAAAAATGGGACAAATTTCTAGCGAATATGAAAATAAAACAAAATGCAATTACCATTAAAAACCGCAATGCCGCAAAGTCGCAAATGCACTGGGAGTGGGTACAGTAGCGAGTGAAAAATTTGCAGTTTTTGAAAGCGTTGGAGTCTGAACTTGTATTGAAGTTAAAGGTCAGAGAGTTTGTAATTCGAAATTTGAAATAAAAATTCTGAACTTGAGTTGTAATTTTCGGAATTGAGTTTTTTATGTTCGGAATTTTAAACAAAATTTGTGAACTTTAATTGTAATTTTCTGAATTTGAAATAAAAATTTAGAACATGAATTATAATTTTCTGAATTGAGTTCAAAATTTTGGGAATTTTAAATAAAGATTTTAAACTTGAATCGAAATTTTCTGAACTGAGTTTGTAATTTTCGGAATTTGAAAAAAAAATTTTCTGAATTTGAATTGTAATTTTCCGAATTCGAAATAAAAGCTTAGAACATAAATTATAATTTTCTGAACTAAGTTCGTATTTTTCTAAATTTAAAATAAAAATTCTGAACTTGAATTCAAATTTTCAGATGTCGAATTTAATTTTAAATTAAAATTTTGAATTTGAAACCAAATTTTCTGAATTGATTTTGTAATTTTCATCATTTGAAGTAAAAGTTTTGAACATGAATTATAATTTTCGGAATTGAGTTGGGTATTTCCGGAATTTGAAATTAAAATTCTGAGCTTGAATTGAAAATTTCAAAATTGATTTTGTACTTTTCGGAATTTGAAATAAAAGTATCGAACATGAATTCATTTTCTGAACTGAGTTCGTAATTTTAGGAATTTTAAATGAAAATTCTGAACTTGAATCGAAATTTTCTGAACTGAGCTTGTAATTTTCGGAATTTTAAATAAAACAATTATAATTTTCGGAATCCGAATTGAATTCGAAATAAAGTTTCAAAATATGAATATTAGTTTTCTAAATTTGAAATGAAAATTCCCAAATTGAATTGTAATTTTCCGAACTTGAATTGCGATTTTCTGAATTAAAATTTTTGTACCAAAAGTATTTTTTCACCACAAAACAAAAAACTTCGGTAAACCTTTAATATTTTGCTCTGCAAACGTTTTCGCACACAACTGCGCGCAAACAACGTGGGTGTTGCTAACAAAGCAAAATTGTGGTGGCTGGTTGGTGGCAACCTACCATGGCGGGAAGTGGGAAGTACAGTCAACGAGCGGAAGCATTTAGTATCTTAATGCCCATTGAAAAGCGATCATTGGAGTGAGTTTAATAGCTACAAAATCAAACATAACAACAACAATAAAAACGTAATAAAAATAATGTCGCCCGCAGCATATTTTAGCGGCTTACTAATCCAAAGCGATCTGAGAATCGAACATTCAATCTAGTAAATGTTAGTAGCATGGTACTTACATTTGACGCGCCAAAAAAAATTTTTTTTTTTCGTTTCAAAAGGCACGTTTCCATATTCCAAATTAATTATGTGGGGAAAATTACTTTCATTTCTACCTAGATTATAAAGAAATGTCACCACGTCTACAGATATCTTTAAAAAAATGTAATTCTTGACAAAGAACGATAAAGATCAATTTCAGTTAAGCTTTTCGTTCAAAAATTATCCAAGTTAACAGTATATTCGCCAAGTACCTTCATAATGAGTACTCTTTTTCGATTTATTACTTTTCTTGAAAACGTTGATTTTATTTGTTTAGATTTGAATTGATAAGTTTTTTTAGTATTGTAGCAGAACCTTTCATTGCTCTTTGAGAGTTTTCTCATTAAGACTAATTTATCACGACCAGCCAACTGCTAAGCACAATATCTTGACTTCAAGAAAATATTTCCACATAATTTCGTTCCAAGATAAAAGTCCTTATTCCCTATTAATTTTTTATAGTCTTTGTTATTTAAATTTCTACCAATTGAATCCAAAATCACTCCATTGCATATTTTATTAAATTTTCTATAAAAAAAAACCGCTACAAAGTAGTGTGCTGGGATCGAATCGCCACGTCCGTGAACGTACAACTGGTCAAATCTAAACATGGTTTTCGGAATACAATACGCAATTTTTATTTATGTGTCTAATATAAAAATCTACATCATCAGTCTATATACATGCACAAATCCTGATGATGGTAAATCAATGGCATGCGAAAGTGCAACAAGACGTCAGAGCAAAGAGCATAAAGTTTGATCGATTTGAAATTAGAAGCTCAATGCTTTTCTGAACAAAAAGTCAACACACAAAAATTTTCATAAACAAAGTAAAATTAAAAAATTCAATGAAACAGTCAGCTAGTTAATATAAAAAAGTATTGTCTTGTCAAGGCAATTTTGAATACATTAATCGTAATTTGAAAAAAAAAATGTATTACAATTACGGCACATATCAACGTTACCTCTTAGTTCTGTTTGATGCCCACCGCTCCAGAAATACACTGCCGAGGGGCGAAGTCGTTTTGAAAAAAAGGCGTGAGTAGCAAGTACTCGTAGAGTTTGGTGTGTAAACATGTGTATCCTGTACATAAATTGATTTAAATTAGGCATCGGCCAGTGGTTGAATTTCAACCACAAAACTTTGTTGGAGTTCGTTCCCTTCTTTCCTATGCTGTTCCTTACCTTTAATATATTTATATTTTATTTTTAGTTAATTTTATTATTTCCTTATCTTTTCCGTCCCTTTCCTTTCCTTTTTTTTATTTTCCTTTCCTTTCCTTTTCTTTCCTTTCATTTCATTTTCTTTCCTTTCTTTTCCTTTTCCTTATTTTCCTTTCCTTTTCTCTCCTTTCATTTGCTTTTCTTTTCTTTCCTTTCCTTTTCCTCCCTTCATTTCCTTCCCTTCATAGTTCCTTTAAATTAATTTAATTTCATTTTATTTTATTTATTATTATATTTATTATTTATATTATTATTTATTTAATTTTTTTAATTTTTATTTATTTTACTTTATTTAATGTTTATAACCACAAAGATTACACAATCAAAACAAGTTAACTAACGTGTAGAGTGTTCTGAGCTAAAATAAATTTAACATGAATAAGCACTTATTTTTTTTTTGTTAACACTGTGTATATTTATGATAAACGCAGCTGCCTTGGCCTTTTGCCGATTGATAGCATTCATCGTGTTTAGGCACGATTACCGAATAACGAAAATCAGCAAAGCACTTGCATACAGACCCACATAAGCAGAGCGTCACATACATATCAGCAAAGCAGTCAAATAAGATATCTATACACAAGGCACAGGCAGAAGACCGATTACAACAGAGGCAGAGGCACGCTTAGGGGGCAGCGACGCGTAACTTTCCTAGACAGCCCCTACCGAGCCCAAAGATGTTTACACATCAAAAAACTTTCTCAAACCACTTTTGATGTTACCTGTCCCAGTACTTTAACCAGGGACCTTACGGTATAGTGACCAGAATACCACGGCAGCAGCTTATGAGTTGGAAAATTTCCTCTTTACGGCCATGTTCCGAAGGTAACCGTTAATTTTATACCTATTTTTATGTTTACGAAATTAGACTACATCTTAAATCTCAAAAGGGATTCTTCATATTTAGGGCGTTATTAGGTTATTTCAAATCCGAAAATTTAAAGAATATTTTTTTTCCAACACCAACTGTAAAAATTTTCCACCTTTCCAACAGTATGAAAAAACATTTCAAGTTTTTACCGCTGAGTGATGATGTGCCAAACTTTACAATAATCTCTTCTCAAAATACCACGAAAAACCAGGCATTAAACTAAAAAATGTCCGGTCCACGCCCAATTTCAAAAACTATCACAACGTAAGAAATAGGATTTTCTTTTTGCTGTTTCTTTCAAAAATTTACTTAATTTTTTGGTTTAATGCCGATTTTGGGGTTTTGTACCATAAATAGTTATAACTTGATATGAATATCGAAGCGTTTTAATTTCAGTTATGGTACGGAAAGCATTAGAAAATAAATCAAAAAAGACGCAATGGGTAATTGAGCAAAAGTTTGATTATTTGCACTCTAAAGCTAAAGCGGCACTGACTGATGGTTATCATTCAAACAAAACTGCTGACTGCATTGAGTACATCATATTGTGTATGATAATTTAATATTTACCTTTTTTTAACCTTCACCATTTTCACTGTCCGTCATGCTGCAGTTTATCCACCCTCCCCAAATTGCAAGTTCTCCCACATGTTTTTGTGATTTTGAAATCTGTCGGACGGCTATTTGATTGACAATAGTGCAGTGCAACCAACCAGTGTGATGGTGACGGTTACAACAACAACATAAAAGCTCTAATATACGCATGGACAGTACAAATTGGGTCAACGTGCATAACTCACAAACACGATTAACAAAAGTAATAAAAGTGATAGTAATATTAATTGCAGTTACTGAATTAAAATCAAAATCTACAAATCATATTTGAATTGTAATGATCAAAATGAGTTCACGATAATTTCAAGATAAATAAATAATCCATATATCCTATTTAGTTCAAATTTTCACCTGTATGAACTACAGTGCCGGCTAAAATAATAAACCCAACTTTTTTTTATTAGCAAAATATATTTATCGACATGTTTTTTATAATTTTCATTTAAAATATAGTGAATTGTAAATGAGCTCAAGGCCATGAATATTAATTTTTATGAAAATTATTAATTATTTATGTTTTTTTTATAATTTAATTACTTAACTAGTAAAAGTTTTTAATTGAGTAAAAAAGAAAATTTTAAGAGAAAACCCCCTTAGCGTTTCTTATATATCCATTTAAGAAGCTGCGGAAATTAACACAAAGCTCAGGAAATTAATTAAAAATGTTGAAAAGTTGGCAATTTTAAACTTTTTGGGCAAAATTTTTAGAAAATCTCTGATTACGCTTTATTATTTAGTTGACTAAATTTTACTATAATAATGTGCCAGTTGTAAGTAAATCAAAACTTTCCCTGAATTTCCGGCATTTGTAGTGTCGAGGGTGTTGAGTATTTTTTTTCCACACAATTTGATAGAAAAATTTAATTTGGTACATGCTCATTTTAAATGAAAATTATAAAAAATATGTAAATGAATATATTTTAGGAGTAAAACAATTTTCAATTTTCGGGCTATTATTTTTGCCACCACTATAATGGAAAATCTAGTACTATAATATTTTCATGTGATAAAATGGAGCCTAAATTTTAAGTTGGGCATCTAGAAATATATTACTGAAAATTGCATTCAATTCTAAATAGCGGTTTTTGAGTGATGCACGAACAAATATGCAAACAGATAGACAAAAATTCTAAAAAAAAAAGGTTGTTTTTTCTTTCTTTATAATCTTTAAATTATAGATTGTAATATACAGATGTCTGCTCATTATAGATATTAAAGAAAAGTGTATACGGTGGTTTCTACTAAAGCAATAAAAGCCCAAGTTAAATTTTTTTTTCAATTTTTGCTGCTTTGTCTGCATGCTTGTTCGCGCATCTCACAAAAATCGCTGTGTATATTTCAATTCAATATGGACTGTCGTATTTCTAGATGTTCAATGGAAAGTTTAGAAGTGAATTTACTATGCGAAAATACTTTATTCACGCTGCATACAGTGGTGGCAATAAAATTTTACTCAACATTTTTTACAAATAAAGAAATTTGAACAACGTTTTGATTGTTAATAGAGTAATTTAAGGAAATATCGTAAACAATAATTAATTATATTTTGGAATTTTTTTGAATACTAAAATAGGAATTTTTTGAGCTCAAGGCTCAATTTTAAATAAATAAGGTTCTATAACAACCTGCTTCTGGTAAATAATTTTAAGACTTAAGATATGTCATAACAGGTATGTTATGATTCACAGTTTAACTTTTTTTGCAAATTTTCAACTAACGGAGTCATTGGTAAAGTCCTTGAAATTTCTTCAGCCTACAAAAAAGTAAGTGATTGCCTACTCGTTGTTTGACAGCTTACACTCGAATTTATCGTTGTTCCTTTTTATAATTTTACGTTCTTTGGGCAAACCAAGGATACCCCATAAAATTTATGTGAGTGATACTATCAACAGAACAAATAAATCATTTCAATTGATTTAGATTGTTTAAAAAATTTTAAATTGCTGGCTATATTAAACGCAGTAAAATATTGCAATTTGTAGCTGACCCATGTCTATTGAATTTGCAACTTTTATAATTTATTAGATGCTAGAAGTAGAAGGCAAAGTTGCAAGTTCATGAAACGCATTCAAATTCAAAAAAGAGAGCGACAGATTTATCAAGAATTTGGCTTAAGCTATGCGCAATTACGCACAAGACATAACCCACAAATCCAACCATCAACAACAAACGCCCGCTTAAATATCTAAACAGATATAAGCTGAGACAGCACAAATCAGCGCTTGCCGTTCAAAGCTTTAACGCTTAAACCAACAACAGCTTTATGGCGGTTAACTCTTACAAACGATTTTAATTGCCACAGCAAGATCAAGACACGACTCAAAGCGGCTGCGCCACTCCAACACCAACTAAGCGGGAAGCAGTTTAGATCCGCAGTCGCAGTCACGAATGTTAGCAGCAACACGGCCAGAGGCGAAACCAAAGCAGTACATTTTTATTGTTGTTTTGTTACTGTTTTTGCTACCGCTGGCCAATTCGTTGTAGCTGCTGCTAACACCAGAAAACTAGAAAAGGTATAAAAGGTTTGTTGCTCTCGCTGAGCGTTTCAATCTGATGTGAAACGTTTGAGCTTTTGGGTTGAGTTGCGACAGCAGCTAGAAATTGGTACTTTTTAGTTAGAAAAGAAAAGTACTAGCAATACAGAGTGAAAAATAAAGTTTAAATTGAATGAAGTGAATATTATTTAAAAATCACGTACGAAAACGTAAAGACCTGCAATTTAAAAAAACAAAAACTAAAAGTTTGGAATTTTCTCAACTCGGCAAGCGCTTTGCTGTGGTGTGTTTTCTTGTTTTAAATTCACGTGTTGCACGTTGCAGCATTGAAAATAAGTCCATTCTCGATTGCAATCGCTAATTCATAACTGGTACGTGACATATGGGAGGACAGTAGCGTGGCGCATGCGCAATAAACATCCTTCGCATACGAAAGACTCATTGCAAATTGCAATCACAACAACAATAAGAGTTGAAGCCCTGCAGCAAAATCATTGAAACAGAAAACTATTTACAAATTCAGAAAACGTTAAGTGGGACAAGATATATATAAAAACAAAGTGACAAAAGAAGTTACGAATAGTGCAAATTAAATAAATCAACAAAATAATTTTTAAAATAACAAAAACCAGGTGAAGCAGTGGAAGTGCGAAAAAGGTTGCCGAAATCGATATTTGGATACGATACATATATAATTGCAGCAATATGGATGCCAAGGTGAGTGTTATTGAATTTGCAAAATTTATTTTTATAAATTTGTATTTTCCTTTAAGTCAGGGATCGGGACTTTTAAAATAAAAATCCGAAGAAAAAAATTACTTCTGAATATTTGTTTTATTCGGAAAAAATAATTGGTCTACCTGGTCTTTTATCTTTTTTTTCACGCCAACAATAAAAGTTATCTTGTGGAGAATCGAACTCACTCAGTTTGATTGCAGCGCAGCCGCCTAAGCCATAGGATATGCTGCCTGTAGTTCTGGATTGCCTGAAGAGCTATTTAAGCACGGCGGCGAGAAGGTTATAAAACGCATGCATTTTCTTCTATACAGAATTTGGTAGGATGAATGCATGGTGCTAAGTGGTCTTGTTGCATTGTGCATAAAACTGTAAGCTGCCAACATCTGTTGATAGGGTTCTGGGAGTACTGGAAAGAGATCTTCTTCGAAAGATTTATGGACCTCAACCCGTTGGCAACGTCCAAAAAGTTTTTATGATGAGCGGTATGCAAACATCGACATAGTTCAACGAATTAAAACACTGTGGATTCGTTGGCTAGGCGATGACGGCCATGAATGTATTCTTATGGGCAACCGGCTGTGGAATCGGAGGGAGTCCACCACTCCAAAGTAAGCACCAAGTGGAGACCGATTTACTATTCCGTGGTGCTTCCAATTGGCACCAGTTTGCAAATCGAAGAAATGACTGGAGCGCTATATTAAGCAGCCAAAGCTCTTTAAAAGGTCACCCTCCATTTAAGTAATAAGTAAGGAAATCCCCTTTAATGGCTTTTTTTTCGAAATGTCAAATATCGGTTCACAAAGAGCAGTGTTGGGCGGTAATTTTTAATCGATTTAATAATTGATTAAGATATTAATTGCAATTAAATTATTTAAAATTAAATTAACTACAATTGAAACAAGTAAGGAAAAGGATGTCCTCGACTGTGCCGAAGACTTTATACCTTTCATGAATACGCATCACGGTTTTAAGTGTCCGATGCTTACTCACAATTCGTAAAAACTCTGCAAAACTGATAATTTAAAGATACTTAGCCCAAACCCCATTTATCGGAACAATCGATTGTATGGAAGCTATATGTTATGTAGGCCCGATCTGGCTGATTTCCACTAGACACATTACATACATAATAAATAATAAACTTGCAAAACTTTACATTCCTAGCTTTTTAATTGCAAAATTTATAGCCCAAAACCCATTTATCGAAACTATCGATTATATGGGAGGTATATGTAATGTTAGTCCGATCTGGGTAATTTTCTATACACACATTACATATATAATAAGTACCAAACCTGCAAAATTTACGTTCCCAACTTTTTAATTGCAAAATTTATATCCCAACACCCATTTATCGAAACTATCGATTGTATGGCAGATATGCGTTGTATTGCTCCGATCTTGCTGATTCCGACAAATGATTAATCTCATGCAAAATGGCGGCCCATACCAAATTTCATCAAGATATCTCAAAAACTGAGGGACTAGTTTGCGTACAAACAGACAGACGGACAGACGGATATGGCTAAATCGACTCAGCTCATCGCCCTAATCATTTCGGTATACTTATTGGTGGGCTATCTCTTCTTCTTCTCATACTTACAAATTATGATACCATTTCATGTTCATTAAAGGTATACAAATTATAATTAATTTTTTAGTTGTATTATGAAGCAATTAATAAATATAATTAACCATTTTTTTACAATTACCCGGGTAATTCTTATTTGATTGCTTTCGAATATTTCAAACAAGTTGTCAAGGGCACAGAATTTTTACCAAAGTAATATTTGAAGAAATCAAGCAATTTTTTGGCAAATATCGCTGATATAATCTACATGTTCTCACAGTAGAAGGTGGTCGCAATATAACACAATAGTTTCCGGTGATATTATACCATATAATGCCCGCGTAGCGTGTTAAATGTTGATAAATTCATAAAAAAAAATTTTATTAATAAATTGTTAATCAGATATGCACTGTGGTATAGGAAGTATTTATCGTAACGTATTTATATTATGTTGTTATTACATGAACTTCACAAATCAATATATTTCTTGCTTATTTTAACATTATCAATTTGGTAATGGTTTACAACCAGAATAAAATTGATCTGTTAATCGATATTAGAGAAAAATTACAACGATTTGTTCAGCGATGGTATGGAATGACGTGTTTCGAGAAGGGGTCTGATGAGAAGCTGTTGACCTCGAAACATGTCATCCCATACTATCGCTATACAAATCGTTGTAATTTTTCTCTTATATCCATTAACAAATAAAAATTAGAAACGATCACTGCTCCAGTAACAATTACCTTAACTGAAATTGATATCACCAAAGATTTTGCATATTCTGTATTTCTATCTATTTCCTTTTAAAAAAACGTTAATGTAAAATTGGCGGGTCGAAATACGTTTTACTATAGTTCCGTATTGCTACATAATTTTAAGTAAACTTTTATGTGGCCATAGTCGAAAAGCGATTGAGCTTATTTCAAGTGGGTGTACTTTTCCCAACAATCATTATTCTACCGTAAATGGTTTTAAAGATATTAACACTCGAAATTTGAAAATTTGTTCATTCATATATGGCCGGTGTCACGCCTACATTCTAAAATGTATAAAAAAAAATCCTTAATAGAATGAGACATTCAGTATATATACCAAATCTTAGCATTTTAACTGATTTTTATAATGAAATATCATATTTCCCCATTAATTTCAAAAGGAAAAAAAACGTAACAGCCACTTTGCGCTCACTAAAAATGTGAATAAAAACACATGTACTTACGTCTAAATTGCTATTGCTCTAAATTCATAACGGCACGTTTCACAGCTACGGAACTTGGGAGTTTATGTAAAAAAAATCATTATCGGGGGTCCCTGATATTGAGATCCCTAAGGATTCTTTTGTTTACAGCTCTACACCCGAAACTAGCATCAGTCAAATGACTTTTGGTTTTTTGCATAAACTCTGCTACGGAATGCCAGCAATTAGCAATAATGAGAGCATACATTTTAAAAACGTATACCTAAATTTTTTGCCCATTAGTTTATTGCCCTTAAATTTAAAAATTTATTTGTGCAATATATGATATTGGACCAGCGTAACTGTGCCTAATAAAGTAATAGAAATGTTGAAAATGAGCTAAAAATGCATACTTATAAAAATAAATGCAGCGACTGTGTGGTGGTAGAGGAAACAGTTGAAGCTCGTTGCCACTTTTGTGAAAATTATTCGAATTTTACTGCAACTTTTATTTCACACACCAAATTCACTGCGCAAAGCTAAAAATTTGAAACAAAAAGAATTACAAAATTCCCCATTTGCATTACCAGCAAAAATAAAATATGCAAAGGAAAGAAAAACGATTGTAAAACTTTTCATTTCAACTGTAATTGTTGCCGCTCCTTTTGTCCATTTTGTTACACTTTCACTTTTCAAACATTTATGTCAGTCAAACAGTTAGTCAGTCAAATACCAAGTCAATTACTGTTGCAGACAGCTGGGCTTCATGTAAATAAGTGTGTGCATGTTTGTATGTACATACATGAATAAATGAAAGAAATAAGATTGCGCTCAAGTAAAGTCAACAACATCTAAAACTCAAAAGAAATAAGTGGAGCGCTGTTGTTGTTTTATGTACTTTTCGGTGGGAGTACCAAATTTTAAGTTTTTTTTTTGCACTTTCCTGCTTCACGGCTTACCAATATTTTTTGTCCTCTTTGAGTGCTATTAAAAGGTTAATCGTGAAATGAAAGTGTAAGGGAAACTTTCAAAGTCAGTCAAAGTAAGTGTAGCGGAAAATGTGTGATCTCCGTAAGTACGCTGTGAGTATTTATATAACACTAAGCAAACAAATTAATATTTACGAAGTTAAATGAATGCACATATTTCTAATTATTTCAGAATCCTAGTATGTAAAAAGCAACTTTTTTTAAAATAGTATTTAGTGCTGTCACCGCCATGGGAAACCTGCATAGTATAAGGTTATACAAAAGACTTAAGAAACGAACTCGGTTCAACCCAGCTTCAGACAAAATTCAAGTGGGCTTCAACCACTGTTTTCACTATTAAAAAAATTATAATTTAATAAACATGTAATACCTCTGCTGGACTGTAAGAATTAAGATTTAAGATTCCTAGCTCTTCACCTTTTCACCTAAGAAGAGTGGCAGATGTTCTAAATAAATAAAAACGCCGACCTCTCATTCACATTGAAGAGTATTAAAGTTCTCACATTCGTTCTTTTTGACCGTAATAATACCTAATAATAATATTATATAATAATTGGAGTATATATGTACATTTGTGAATAGTAGTGAAATTAAATTGCATATCGTTGGTCGAAATAAAAATTTCAAAGTATATCGGCTTCTGAGTGGAAATCACCCTATTTCAAAATTTGATTCAAAAACGCGCTATCTTAGAATTTTTTTCAATAACGCCCTATCTGAGAATTTGATTCAAAAACACCCTATCTCAGCTAAAAATGTATTGAATTTTCTCTCAGATAGGGCGTTTTTGAAACTCATTCTGAGATAGAGAGAAATTTTGAAATAGGGCGTTATTGAAAACCCATTTTGAGGTGGTGCGTTCTTCAAAGAACTTCTGAGATAGGGCGTTTTCGAAAAATATTTTGTAAAAGGGTGATCTTCCACTCAACAGTCGATATACAAAGTTCAGGAAAGTTAGCTAAACTTTCAAAAATTACATCAAAATTTCAATATTTTTGGGCATAGTTTTTAGAACATTTTTGCGTACGTAGTTTTATGGCTCACCCAATTTTAATAATGTGTAAGTTAGAAGTACCTCAAAATTCCCCAAGATACTCCATCACAGTGCATTTTTAGTCGAAAAAGACAACAAATAATTGAATTTAGAACATTCAGACTGAATCAGTTGAAGAGTATAACCGACTTTCAGTTGATATACCTTTTTTAGACTTCATGTTAAGTGAAATGTCATCCAGGTTCCCTAGCGCTCCCCTGCAAAGATTCGGACAGCTGCAAAAATTGCTATCGCATAACTTTAACGACGAAGATCTAGAGAATGTTTTAAAAGGTGCTAACTTTATAAAGATCTTCCATGTTTAGTAGCTTTAAAGGGAGAGCTAAAAATTTGGCAACAGACCGAGAATATACCAGAAACTCCAGCAGATGCCTACAAACGAGCCACGATGCTGCCAAATATCAGAACGATTTGTCACGTTTCCAGTGACAACCAGCACTGCCGAGCGATCTTTTTCTGCCTTACGACGATTAAAGTCATATCTTAGAAACACGATGACAGAAGAGCGTTTAAATGGATTGGCATTAATGCATATCCCTGCAGATATTGCGGTACAAATGGACGCTAGTGAAGTTTTGAATATTTTCAGCAGAAAACACACAAGAAAACTCACTTTATTAAACATGTAATTTTTCTGCGTAACCCTTATTTTTTCAATTTTGACCAATTTCGCCTTAAATAAAATCATTTTAACTAATCTTCTCTAAAACTACGGGTCAAGATTAAATACAGAAACCGTAATCTATGTTTTAAAAATGTATGCAAATTTCGCGAAGCTTAGACGAACTTTCATCAAATTTTCCATTTTTTTGACGCAGTATTGTAGCCAATTCAATTTTGCATAAGAAGGTGTTAGCCTTAAGCCCTCAAACTTTTTAGCTGACTATCGGAACGTATTCTTTTTATATGGAAAAATAACTCGTCAGAAAAAAAAACAAAAATCAGCGAAATCTTTAACGAACTTAATATAATATTGAATGATGTGAAAAACTGCATACGCCTAAAAAGTCTGAAAAAAAATTTACAAATTGCTATGCATACATTTTTTTTTTAGAGGAGGAGGGCTGGAGGAGAGGTGCAGAAATGACGGAAAACACGGTACACATATATACAGATGGTTCCAAAATGACGGAAGGAGTAGGAGCCGCAGTGTACTGTAATGACTTGGGGATCACTAAATCATTGAAATTGCCAGATCATTGCAGTATATTCCAGGCGGAAGTCATAGCCATCAAAGTGGGAGCAGAAATAGCTGTAGAAAGTCTAGCGCTCGGAGAGCGGGTGAACTTTTACGTCGACAGTCAGGCGGCTATCAAGGCCATAATCTCAAATAGTAGCACTTCTTTGAGCGTACTAGAGTGCAAAAGAAGTCTTGAAAAACTTAGTATAGAACATAGAGTACATATCTTTTGGACCCCAGGCCACAAAGGTATAGAGGGAAACGAGAAAGCTGATGAGCTAGCAAAGAGTGGAGTGGCACTAGATGCGAGCAACAGTATTAACGTACCCATCCCGCTAAGGGAATTAAAGCGTAGGTGCGATTTACACATGGTTAAACAAGCAGATAAGGCATGGGAAGAAGTGCAAGGCTGTAAAATCTCCAAAATCCTGTGCAAATCGTACGACATGAAACTTACAAAAACAATTGTATCCCTCAAAAGGGAAGACTGTAGACTGCTAATTGGTATCCTTACAGGGCACTGCCTTCTGGCAGGCCATGCCCACAAGATCGGTCTTGTTTCCGACAGCATGTGTAGGAAATGCAAAGCGGAGACGGAGACTGTGGAGCATGTCATGTGCACATGCCCCGCTCTATCCAGACTGCGGCTTCAAACATTTGGAAAGGGACAATTGCCCAACCTAGCTTCACTGACAGAAATAGGCCCAAGTAGGCTTCTGGTTTTTGCGAAGAAAACATTACTGTTTTGTAAAATAGACACTGAAGTGTCAACTGTATAACAAGAGGTCGTCAAAGTTTTTCTGGTAACACTACGGACGCTATGCGTCTATGTGAGGCCACTGCGTTGGCCTGCCAGCACAACCTAACCTAACCATGCATACATTTTTAAAACATAGATTTCGGTTTCTGTATTGAATCTTGACCCGTAGTTTTTGAGAAGTTTGGTTAAAATAATTTTACCTAAGAAGAAATTGGTGAAAAGTGCAAAAATGGAGGGTACTCATAGTTGCGCCCGTCACTGTATACTAGACCTCGTATACGTAAACTTGAAGTATGATGCTGGGCATCTTTGAAAGGAAGCACATAATAAAACTGTTATTACTAAGCATAAATGATTTTTTTTTTTATTATTTTGACTTTTTATTATTATTATTTTTCATTTGATTTGAAAATTTTCATGTATACCCTGTCAGACCCAAAAATGTCCGCTAAAACAGTTTTTTGAAAAAAAATTTTATTTTCGGGTTTTTGGACTTGTTTCGGTCGAAAAATAGACTTTTTCGATTTTTTATGCATTTTTTTTCATTTTCAAGGCTCCAAATAATTTTTTATGTATTTTTTTCCGTGTCAATTGGCGTAGTCCCAAGTGAATTCATTCGCTAAAGACGGTGGAAAATGCAGTTTTTTGAAAAAAAATTTATTTAATGGAGTTTTAGAAGAATTTTGGTCGAAAAAACGACTGTTTTTAGATTTTTCATTGGCAAAACTCAATTTTAGCATGCATTTGGCAAATAAAAAGCATTTTTAATATTCTCCTTATCTAAGTCATCACTATGATAAGCATCAGTTCAAAAATTTTCCCTCATTTGACAATTGTATGTGTAAATTTTACCTAATAACGTCATTAATTAACACACAGTGAAATTTTTGTTTGAACCTTCATTTGAACTATTTATTG
The DNA here is from genome assembly GCA_949987695.1 of Merzomyia westermanni. NCBI lineage: Eukaryota > Metazoa > Arthropoda > Insecta > Diptera > Tephritidae > Merzomyia > Merzomyia westermanni. The sequence continues at coordinate 190,682,860 of OX465288.1, forward strand.
AAATTATGAAAATGACAGTTTCGTCCATACAAATCGGCCCACCCTAATGTACACGCATATGGTATATGATCTAATTTTGTGTAGTACATTATTTTCAATGAGTTATTGCTATTGAACCAATATTGTTGGATAATTGAGTTACAAAAGTCAGTGAGTAACAACAAAAAAGTGATTGTGAATATGTTTACACCCACAAACTTCCGGAGTTTAATGCGGAAGCTTAAAAAGTACTATGCTTGTTATAGAACAAAGAAAAAGAGCTAAATAATGCGACCAATATTGAATTTTGTTTCAGAAAAAAAAACAGACGTCAAAATATGTATCGTATAGAGTCGAATTATAAACTTAAGTTACATTTTTAATATTTTAAAAATACCTAGGCCTACTTGTTTTCAGATTCATCGATCCGCTAACATATTTTATAAATTTTAATCCATTAATTCTGTTTTCCAAGAAATTTTAACCGAAAGCTCAGAAATACAAAATCCATGAAGAAAAAATTCTCCTTCCTTTTTAGAAATACACAGTTCTCATGAGTAGGAGTTCCACACAGTTTCAAATATGTAACCATAAACAGTGACGGGCCTGACAAGGCTCAAATTTGTCGCTTTTCAAACAAATAAACAAGGCTCAAGTGCGCCGATTCTTTATTTGATGACAGCATATGCTTCATTTGTCCTCGTTCATTTGAACGTGCTAATTATATTAAAAAAACTATTTATTTTAAGATCAAAGTCACTCTGTAGTTCTATTCGAAACAAAATTTGTTCGCTTTCGAGTGATTCGTACTCTGTAAGAAATGTTCGAGTAGAACGTATTCGTTGTTCGAGTTCCATTCTGTTCCCTCCCTTTTGCTTTACGCTTGAAATTTCTGATACAGTGATGCCTACTATTATGGAATATTTTCTAAAGTAAATTCTAACGAACTACAGAGTGCCTATGTGTATTAGAATCGCTTTTTGCTTTCGAGTAGAACAACCTTTCGTAAAGGTCCAGTGTTGAAAAGAGTTGAAAAACTATACAGTGTGCGACAAAACTAAAGCACTGAAATTTTCTTTAAAACATTTTACTCAAAAACTTCGTTTTTTTGTTTTAAACAGAATATATATTAGAGATAAGAAATTTGCATAACTAAAAATAGTTCCCTAGTTCATCCAAAAATTTGTGTGCAAAGAATCCGATAAGCTCAAAATCAATAATATAGTAAAAGTGAGTCCTCCTTATGCTTTAGGCCTGCGAACAAGCTTCAGAGCGCCTAATATGTATTTCAGCAATATTTTTTTTTTTGACTAAAAATAGGATCAATCCTCTTATTGTGCTAATCCCGTTTAGGTCCTGAAACCCCTTATTTCCCATTTATCTGAAATAAAAGGGATTTACAAGCTCCGAAGTGAAATAAACGGTCTTAAAGAGCACATATTTTAGTGGAACTACATGGGGTTGAATATCCCAAATTCTTTTATAAAACTTCTGGCGGAGACAAGAAGAATTATTAGATTATATTCGCTAAAAAATTATTTCTTACAATCTTTTAGACTTCGAAATCAGTTTTTTTGTTTCATATTTCCAATAACTAATATGTGGCCTTCATCAATAAAAACAAATACAAGATTTGAAACCGGCACATAGAATTTTATTTAATCATAACATCAGGAGGAACTTTTGATACTTTAGTTTTGTCCCACACTGTAGATGGCGCTATTGATAGTGGTTGATGAGGTTTAGATATATTTTCGGGGACTGTGGATCATTGATGATATCAAAAACTGTGCCACCGATAGTTTTACAACTCCAGCTGAAATATTAAATATAATTTATTTGCTTGCATACATAAGTACAGTTAGCAAAATCTTTCTAGGAACCATCTAAAGGCGATAGTACCATGGTTTGTTTATTTTTTTGGTGACTATCAAAGACCATCGCTTGTTTTTAAATGTACAAGTAATAAATGCCTTAAAACTGTATGTGTATGCGTATTTAACCTAAAAATGCGCCCAAATATCCGTATGTGACTATTGAGTGTATATCTTAATTTGATTAATTATTTATATAACACTTAATCTTTTATTTATATTTTTTCACTATCATTCCCAATTATTTTGTGTTTGTTTCATAAAATATGCCGGTATATACAAGGTGACCCAAACTATGGGAATTAGGATTGGTTCTTGAACGCATTTCTGCATTAAAATTTAATCAGTTAGCTGTTCAAATAAGGGAATAAAGACAAAATCTGATATCTGAACAATAAGTTCTAGGATCTACAAAGGGATCTATAAGTGATAAGGTTTATTAACTTTCCTTATAAAAAAGAAATAAGATATGGCCTTAATTCACTGTAGGCGTTTTAAGTTTTTAGTTCGACAGCTCATTCAAGAATAATAAATCAAAAGCAAAATATAATAAATGTCAAAATTCTCTCTCTTAGATCAACCAATTCCAGGGTTGTCATTCAGTGGGCTGCCAGATCGCTTACAGATCCAATTTCAATCTAAAAGCTAAACTAATATCTACACTTCTTTTTGTGGGTATTTTCACGTTTTATTTTTCAATGTTTTCCTAGAACTTGGAGTGACCCCCAGTTAAGTAAATAGTTTTGGTATGTACGACCGGTGCATATGCTATGTACAACACTGTTAACAACAACAACAACAACCGGTGCACTACTCCCTATACCACGCAAGTTGTAGAACTACCCTCACTGTCTTCCATATCTGTTGTATCTCTATTTATCAAATATCATAATTAAGCGATTGATCAAATCTCCTGGTCGACTGTTCTATTATTGGCATAACCAGTTTATTGTGCAAATTGAACTGTGTTCATTGACTGTGATATTGCAAGTTTGCAACAAACATTCTTTAGTTAAATATCACCAATCTGTGTGTCCGCCATTGTTTTGCAATGCTATTTGCCATTCGAAACAAAAAGTGCTTTTCATGATCACGAGAGCAACCGATAATGTATGTACTTGGTTACTGAATGCAAGCTATACAATTTTTTTTATTTGAATTCGAACGTGCAGAGCAAAAACCCAACTCTATTAGTAATTCATATTTAAAGAAGAGTTTAACAGGCTGTTTGAACGACGTCTTTTCTCTTCAACGCGCTTAATTTATGATTTTTTTTGCTTATGCACAAATGAATACAAGGAGGGAAAAGTGAGCGTCTTTGAACAAGCAATCATAAAAAGAGGAAGGGAGATGTAGGCGGATAGGAAGGACTAAAATAAAAAAACGGGAGTAAAGGGGAAAAGGGGAGATAATGGAAGAGGAAATTGAAGAGAAACATTCATGTTATAAAGAATAAGAAAAAGAAAGATTAGGAGAAGGCAAGGAAAGAGTCAGTGGAGAAAGACGAAAAAGAGGAGGAAGAGAAGATATGCAGGCGAGAGAGTAACATTCTTCAAATATATGCCGATAAGCTTTTTTCGAATTTTTGAATTGCATAAGTATTTATCAATGTTTAAAAACAATTAAATAAATCTGTTTAGAATAACGGCTGCCTCAATTTTTTATTATTCAAGAGTATTAAAGAATATTGGTCTGTAAACGACATATTATTCATTTAGATCGGTTTTTGTTAATTTTTAAAGTGTTTAAGCGGTTGGTGGTTGTTTTTACAATTTTTATTTGAATTTTATATTAACCGTTTTTTTCGCAAGCACTTAGCGACGTATGAATAAAATAAGAAAATGATTTTTTTTTTGTCAAAAATTTAAAATTAAATGTGAACTTGTCGCTTGCGAGATAGCAACTAAAATTGTGAGCGCTTATAATCAGAAAAAATTTTATATAGCATGATGAATGAAAACGGCCATTATTATGAGCTTTTCTTGTATATTTGTATATCCACACAATTTCGGAAACGGCTTAACCGAGTTAGACGAAATAGATAACGTACTACAATCTAAGAATTTAAACTTAGATGTTGCCTCTAGGAATTTTTGACAGGGTTGTCAACTATTGGATTTTTTTAAAATTGATTGAGACCTTTCTAGGCAGAGTTACCACCTAACGTCCCCTTCTACTCCCATTATATTTATATTTTTGGCATATCCGCTATTATCTCGAAAACATTTCGACACATTTCTATGATATAATGTATATAGGATATATGCAACAATCTGAGCTCTATTACATATAAATTGCTACTTAGGAGAAGTTCAAATTTACTAAGTGCTCGGATTCAGGTAGGGCTACCATCTAAGTATATATATTTTTGCGATATCTAACTTTATTTCAATAAGTAATTGAATACACGAATAAATGAATACACACGGTAAAAGTAAAACTATATATAAAAACGACCAGAATTTATTTAGTAATGAGTACCTATTAAGACTAGTTACATGGCAAAGTCGAAAAAATGCCAAGCAAAGATCGGTCGTTTGATTACTAAAAAAGAATATAAACGAGGCCAAGAATAATAACTTTTTTTTTTATTTATGAAAATTATAATTGTTTTTTAATAATTATTTTTAATTAATTACTAAAAGTTTTAGAATAGAATAGGAAAGTTTTAGAGACAACCGCCGTAGCTTTTTTTTATATGTATATCTATAGCGGAAGCTGCTAGACGTCTTCATCAGAAAAATTTTGGTACGCTTTGCTAACTTTAAACTAACAGCGATGGTTTTTGTGTCAGCTAAAATCCTAGTTATATTCCCATTTACCATAACATAAAGCATGCACCGCCATCTGGCGGGATTGATCACTGCTTTTGATGGATTTTTTGTGAGTAGTGTACAATTTTTCTTTTTAGTACACAGTCCGATATTCGTGCCCATCGAATAATTTATAATTTTCCGATCAATAAACTGTAATATAACTATTTAAAATGGAATACGATACTAAGAATTTCAAAGTACAAAAGAAGGTGAAGGAAAAATGCATAGAACGATAGAGAAAAGCATATAATAGCACCATATTAGAGCTTTCAACTGTGGGCATACCAATGAATACACACCTGATGGCCAAATAATTGGAAGCGGTGACAGTAGTTCTTTGTTTAGCAACTTCCGAAATAGATTTACGCGAATAGCTATGATGTGTGTTTTACTTTTGAATATTTTAGGAAACAATTTTATTAAATAATTTATCAAAAACATGTCGCTTTCCATTTATATTGTCGTTGGATATTCTATCCGCCGGGCTGCAATAATAAATTAGCAATATAATACCAACTACATATTACTGAACATGCATTTTTACCAATGTTGCCTGTGAAATTCCCCTAATCCTAGTAAATCTAAGGAATTAGCTATAGGAATCGTCTTTTTTTAAAGTTGATTCGGAAAAAGCTAGTTAACTTGACATTTTTTTTAAAAAAGATCAAAATTTATGACTAAAATTAAGAATAACTTTCAGCATGTAGTTTTGCAATTACGCATTTTCAAGTTTATATTGAGAAAACATAAGTTGATAATGAGAAATGTAAGTTTATATTGAGAAAAAATAAGTGAAATTCACAATGAGAAATATATGTCGTTTTTATTTATTTTATTTTTAATAAAATTGATAATAATAATAATTTGTTAATGTTTTCGTTATCAAGTTCGAATTTCTCATCGTGAAATTAATTCTCATTATCAACTTGTATTTTCTCAATATGAAGTTACATTTCTCATTATCAAATTGTGTTTTCTCAATACCAATTTATATTTCTCATTATCAACTTGAAAAGGTGTAGATTAATTAGAGAGATATTAAGCACATATAGTTAGAGTACAAAGAAAAAAATAGAAATCCAAGCCTGTCAAATACGCGTTGCTTTTATATTACTCAATAGTATACGTGCCAATCACCGAAGCAACTAAACAGCAAAAGTTTCTTTTCTGGGCAAATACTATTTAACTCCGGCAAATATGACTCTAACTTCCGTTTGCTATAAAACAAATGCAGAAAATCCGTAAAGCAGCAAGAATTCAATTTAAAATAAAAAAAAAATTACAACAAAACAATTACGATACGAGCACTTTTACTTTGACTCACTTTTTCTCAAATTCCATGCTTAGGCTATGTTATGCCTGCGTCTTTTGTGCCGTCACTAAGAAAGTACTTTGCTAATTGTCATCTGATATTTGAAAAATGTTAGAAAACTAGTAGCTAAATTGTTAAACTTCTTCAATCGCAATGCGGTTTGTTGTCAGTAAGTCAGCCATCTAAGTGCTATGTGATCTAGTTATTTATTAAATACAACTTTTTTTTTGAGCTCAAATTAAACTACTCATAATTTCTTGGTTTGAAACACATTTATTTACTTTGCTTGCATTATAAAGTAGAAATTTAAACGTTTTAAGCTTTGGTTTTTCTGGTGGTGCAATGTAGTTCATGTTGTTGTTGCGCATGCGCAATTGTACTTAACAGAGAAAAAACATTTTCTGTTCTCCTACATGTCAAGTTTTGGCGTGACTGGCAGTTGCGCTTAAAAATTTAATACAAAAAATGTTTAGAATTAAAGTCGAAGTTCAAGTTTAAGTGGTTTTCACAGTTCTTATTATGCAGCGCAATAGACATGCAATAAATTTTTAAGGTTTTGTTTTGTTGTGTGATTGAGCAATCATTTTTGAATTACAGGAAATCAATCAGTTTAAACTCGAAACAAAGGAATTTTTAGATATACAAAGCGGGATTTGTGTAAGGAATTTTTCACGAGTTTTAGCTTTTACCAACAGCTCCACGCGCACTTCTTACTATTTGTTTTTTATTACTACCTTTATTCCTTTTCTTACTTGTCCGCTCGTTATCATACGAAATTTTGGAACCATGCAGTCTTTTTACGCAACTTTCCGTTGGGATAGACAAGGACATAATTCAGATCCCCAATACAGTGCAATGCGAGCGAAAAAAAAATTCGTTAGGTAGCGCACGGGTCGAGTTATATGGAAAATTAGTTTAAAATGTGGAATCTAGCAATTCATTTTGAGTAACTTCCCGGTAAGAGCATTGAAACCTAGTACATAGTTCAACAAATAAAGACAATGCAAAATTCTATACACGAATTTCTGCTAGATAGTGCACTCTTCGAGATAATTTAAAATTCTTGAAAAGCAGGGCGAATCTTGCTATCGATTTTTGAACTTCCCGACGAACTAGAGGCTTTAAAAGTTACTTATATTTTATAACCCCGTGACAATGCAACATATAATGGAAAAAATTTAGGTAGGTGTCGCACGGATCGAGATATGTAGAAAAAAATTTTAATTAGGAACCTTATGATCAGTTTTTAACAAGCTTCCACGTGACCTAGAGACTTCAAACTGAGCACATAGTCCAGTAAATGGAAAAATTCAATGCGTATGAAACAAAATTCCACTGGGTGGTGCGCTGAACGAGATATCAAAAAATCCCTGAAAAACGGAGAAATCTTGCAATCGACTTTTTAGCTATTTCCCTTTGAACTTAACACTTCGAAGGCAGTGCAGAGCCCGGTGACAATGCAACATTCAAGAAAAGAATTCTTTAGGTGGCGCACGGATCGAGATATTTACAATAAAGGGAAACAAAAGATGATAAACAAATTTTGGTGTGGGTGAATTTTGATTTTGACATTTTAACCATAGCTATTGTATTCAGTTTATGAGATACTAGCTTTTATCCAAGGCTCCGCGCTTACGAAGGAAATAAGCAAAATAACAAAAGTTCTTTTAAAGATAATTTTATTTATAAGCCAGATAAATATGTAGGGTTAAACGTGAAAACGAATTTTCTTTTAAATATTCATTTTTAAAGTTCACATGAAAAATTGGCCCCTAGTGGGGTGCAAATTTCAAGGTCTAGGGCAAGCAAATTTTTAGCGATAACTCATTTATCGATAAATATATCGAAATATAGTAGAGTCCAAATAAAATCTGTGGACCTTTCGTTTCATAGCCATATTGTACGTATGTCCACATATTATTAGTACAGGTGAAGTACACTCAGAGTTATATAGAACCGGACAATCAATTTTTAAGACGACATAGCCTATAACTCCTTTCGGACTATTTCCTGTCTGCAAACCAAATTTCATCAAAATTCCTCATCCTGTTGAGTAACAAAGGCAAGTGTTAACGTATTGGAATCGCATGAATCTTGTTAGCTATTCTATACTCCTAAGGATAAGTGTACAAAATTTCGAAAAAAACGGTTCAGCAGTTTAGAAGTTAAAGACACGATATAGGTGTGAGGACAGATCATAGGTTAACCTCCAGGAAAATAATCGCTGGTCAATAGTCAAAGCTTCAGAGAGGTTGATGTAAACAGCTCCTATCAGTACCGGAAGCCGTCTTGGCAAAGTGACTCACTCATAGGCGAATTTAAAAATGAATTTAAGTCTCAAATCACATTATTACGACCAGGAAAAAAACTCGCATAAAATCCTTGATTGCTAAAGGTGTAAATGAAGTATTGTGAAGAGAAGATGGCATGATAGAACTATAGGTCGCAGTGTTTTACCCAGATCTGTTAAATAATGATTACTAATCCTTATGGTTACCCGTTTGATTAATTATTTTCTTGAGAATCCATTTAATGATTGATTACCATTACTTTCAATTTTTAATGATTACTTTCCAATTAATTAAAAAAATATTTAAACAAAATTATGATTTTTTACGATTATTAAAAGAATCAAAAATAATCAAAAAACGGTGTTTTTTTTTCTTTCTTTGATTATTTTTGATTTTTTTGATTACTTTTGATTTTTTTCAGTATTTTAGAAGCACATAAATATACACATCAACAATATTAAAAAAATAAAAATAATCAAAAGTTATCAAGCCCACTTTTTTGATTATTTTTGACTTTTTTTATTTTATTTGGTTTTTTCTAATCGTAATCAATTAATAATTGCCTTTTCTTATAAAACAATTAAAACAATCATTACCAATTAAAAAACCGTCTAATTAATTGATTACTAATTACTAAGCAAATTTACAGATCTGGTATTACCTCAAGAATAATTATATTTTATGGCAAAAGAACAGTACAACCTTCACAAAACGAAGAGTAATATTTTTCTGCACCAAAGACCTCGTCCAAAGATTCATGAAAGACTGAAACCAATTCAAAAGAACGGTGCAGTTCGTTTGTTTTTTTCTACAGCTTTCGTGATAATTGTTGGAGGCTCTCATGAAGGGTAGTACTTAAAAGCTAAGAGTCGAACTTTACCAGTGAAAGTCAGTACCATTAAGGAAATAGTGGAAGGACGAAGCCTCGTAAATCCGCTAGTAACTTGCAGTTTGTCTTTAGATAAGTAAACCTTGGCTAACTTAAACTGATAAAACCTTTAGCGGAGCTGCTAAATCCTGCTGACTAAATATTGATAGACTAATTTATCTGGAGTATTGTCGAAAGCGCGGAAAGATCTCCGTTTCAAACATTACACTGTTTCTTAAATAAGCGGCACACCGCTAGTTAGTTCAGTTCTAATTAAATTTATAATATAGGTAATATGTCAACGGTTAGTTGTGCACGGTTTTGAGTACAATTACAATTATTGCTTTTCAAGCAGCACATAAATAATGCGGAGAGATAAACAAAACATCATTTACTTAAGTGTTGACAATTGGTGGTAAGAGGTGTGGAGAAAACGATTAGTACAAACTAGCTTAGGTAGTAAGTTTTTAAGTAAAAGGTAACTAAACGATACTGTTACTTGTTATAAGAAAATTATATTCTTAGATAAATATTTATATATGTAATTAACTCTGAACATGTCTAGGTGTTATTGTCACAGACTAAATAAATTAGATATTGTTACAAAGTAGTGGGCGCGGACAAAATACACTAAGAGAAACACTAACAATGGACGACTTTTTTTCGTAAGCACTTAGCAACTTATGAATAAAATAACAAAATAAATTTTTTTTTTTTTTTTCAAAAATCGGAATTGTTTTTGAATATCAAATGAGAACTTGTCATGTGTAAGATAGCAACCAAAATTGTAAGCGTTTATAATTTATTTTGCCAATTAATTATTGTGACAATTACTACCAACTCCTGGAGAACTATTAAACCGAGTGCATGGAAATCGTTTTATCTCGCCTTAAGCACCCCCTTCTTGTTCTAATTAGACAAAAATACGAATAGAACATTGTTCACAGCAAAGTCTCAAGCAAACCTTTCAGTGTACAAGCGATAATGGTAACACTTTCAATAGCTCTTTAAACGTTTTAATTGAACTTAGGTATTGCTCTAGATTTGATTTATTACCTTGTCGACCGTCCCCAACATGCAACATAAACTCAAATATGTACAGATATTATTTACATAGGACACGCATTCTGAAAGGCGTACGATTTGCTTAGTTGTTAGAAAAAACCCGTATTCGCTTATCTTCGACTGACTAAACTTGCATGTGGGGCCAGTATATGACTCACATCGAAGGTGTTGCTGTTAATGGCTGATAAATGTTTGCTAGTTAATACCCAACCAGCACAGTAAATGTAAATCAAAATTTGTAAAGAGCCCTCTGAAATACACACTAGCTTAGAAATCGCTGATAGAAGGTTCAATCCCGTACTTTTCTGACAAAAATTAAGAAAACTGTCAGAAGTTAGAAATTCGGTGAGAGCGAAAGTTTAACACTATGAAGTATAATTTCTAATAAAAAATTTTTAATTTCATTAGGTTATTTACAAATTGTGGGAAATTTATAAATACGACTATTAATTTAAAATAAAATAAAATTTAAAAATTATAAATCAGTTTCAGACACTTTTGAAAACATTTTTAAAATCTTGTTCCCAATTTTTTGTGAAATGTACACTAGTCAACAAGAGAAATTACTTTGAAGTCTAACTATTTAATTTCGATGTATTATGGCCCCCTACGTACAAAAACACCCAAAATTTAAAATTCTATGGATACGATTTTTTTTTTTCTAACATCACGAATTTTCACAGAGGTCTTTCCATTTATTTTATCATATCTTGGAAATTACTTATCTAAATTCGTTGAGAGAAACACCAGTGGATTCACCGAAAAATTTTTTTCAAGTCTTGATAAGAAAATTTTTTATATGATCGATGGTTGTGGAGTTATTCACGTAAAAACGTAAACGTTTTTGCAAACTCAAACATTTTTTTATTTTTCAAAAATTCATAAAAAATTGAAAGTTTTAAAAACTTACCTTTTTTATTTCACGGTCTTAAAACTGTAAATATTATAAATAATTGAAACCTTATTTCGTGAAAATACATGGATAAATGTTGGTTTTATTGACAATAAAGTGAAAATACCCAATTTAGCGAAAATTTTGCATATCAAATTATTCTTTATCTTTTTAAAGCCAGAAATGAGAAAACTCCATAATGACACTCAAGAAAATTTTCCTCATACTGTATGGAAAGTTTAAGTTGCCAACGCGGGTTTTCGTAAGAAAGAAGTATGGTCATGTATATTTGTTATCAAATATATACAACTTTTTCCTTGAGGCATTTCTTGCGATGTTCTTAGAATGCTTAAATCATAAAAACAAAAAAATCAAATTATCACTCCGTCTTAGAAACTGTTATACCTACTTACTGAACATCCCAGCCTGCACAGGCCATTTCCCATAGCATATGAAGTTTTTTTGAAAACCGCTTTTTTTCAAACCCTTTCGCAGGTAGTGGTTAAAAAATTTACAGACTCATTAGAAGCCTGGCCTGTATGGTATATTGTCGCCGATTGTGACAAACTTAACGAAAAAAAAGATACATACTTTTGAAAATCGAAGTGGCCTGCGACTATTTAAAGTAATTCATTTAGTTCATTCAATGTTATTTAACTAGCATTCCTGATCGCGAGAAGTCAAGTTGTCAACAACAGCAAAATACTATTAATTGGTTAGAGAATTTTAAAAAAATTAATAATAACAGTAGAAAATTTGTCTGCAAAAATTACCCGAATATATTTTGTTATGTATGTGGTCTTTACACTACAGCAAAAGGGCGGAGACGTTTCTCTATTTCACTACAAAATTCATATAAGGATTATTTTAAAATAGATGTTGAGAATTTAAGCCAATATTGGACGCCAAATTCGATTTGTGATAGCTGTATATATATTTTAAAGAAATGGAAATCCTACCCTCAGTAAGTAACAATTACATTTATTAATTAAAATAATTAATTTTTAAATATTTCAAGTACTAAGTTTTGTAGAATTTCTTTAATAAAGGTATCTTAAATAGCTAAATAAACAAAAATATTAAAAATACGTATTTTCCCTTCATGCACTTAATTGTTAATAATATTACCGTTTATCAAGGGATTTTCATGAAATAAAGCTTGCCTTATTTGGAATGTTCATAGTTTTACGATCATCTAATAAAAGTTGTAAGTTTTTGTCTCTTTCGATTTTTTACGAATTAAAGAAGAAAAAAATGGAAATTTTTAATACAGAAATCGAATAACTCTGAAACCAATAAGTATTTAAAAAAATGGTATTTAAACCATTTTAAGGTAATTGCATTTGCTATTATATGCTGTTTTCTCCAACAAAATCGGACAACACGTTCCAGAGATATGATAAAATCAATGGATCTCCCTTTTCAAAAAAGGCAAATTTTAGAAAACAAAAAGAAAAAACAAAAACGTATCCATAGAATTTTAAATTTCGACCATTTTTATAATTAGGGGACTATAGCAAATTAAAAAAAAAATAGGGGTGATCCAGGGTAATGCAAAATGTTTAATTTTGTAGAGCAGTGTTATTTGACAGTTTTACAAGAAGTAGTCAGCAAAAGCTCTGTTCGGCGAGAATAAAATTTCTAAACATTTTTTACTGAAGACTGTTCGCTGACACAAAAAACTGCCAGGGAGAGAGCACATATCGACATTTCATTGGGAGAGAAGGTTGCACGTTTCTCCTGGGGAAACCACTTCAAATTTTGAGGTATTAACGAATCAAAACAGTAACAGCTGTTTTGCTTGAAAGGTTTTTCTGAACTCCTGTTCAACGGAAACTTTTCACTTTTTGCACTGACAGATTTTTGCAAGTTTTGTCGCCGAACACACCTAAAAATTTCCACCTTCTTACTGAGAGAAAACCATATTTACATATATTTACTCTCATTTTTGTGCACTCAGTAGTCAGAAAGCAGAGTACGGGAGTGATTTCCAGTAGCTTCTGAATGATTATGACTCTTTCTGACTCGTGCGAGATCACAACTAAAACGTTTTAATCGAAACGGTACGTTCATTACAAGCTTGTGAATTTAAACCCAAAAAAACTCCATCCTAATGGTATAAATGTGAATGTAAGTTAATTTGTTACTCTTTCACGCGAAAACTCCTTAACCGATCATCATGAAGCTTTATACGCGTATTCTTGGAGGATTTAGATGTAACATAGGATACTTTTTACCAATAAATTCTTTTACGAAATATGAGAAAATTGGCCGTCGAAAAATCTCAAAATTGAGTGTATATTTAAACGAATTTTTTTACTTCTTTTTTTTAATACATAGTGATTTCTGCAATTTTAACCGACTGTTAAAAAATTGGGAAAGAGCCTTAAATGCATCTATGATTTCTAGTTTTTCGTGGACATTCTCATTTACAAACTTTTATACCTGAATTCGTAAGATTTTAAGTAAAAAAAGCAAATAGAATTTTTTTCGTTTTTGTAATTATTCCTATTTCGCTACTCAAGTTCAATGTTCATAAAAAATGTACTTTAAACCTTTAAATAAATTTAACTGAAGGCGCTAATATATACCTTAATATATCAAGCTCACTTTAGGCTAGTTTTCAAGACTTTTAAAAAAATGGCTGCTGGGTAGTGAAGCATTCGATCATACACACACGGCTGTACACTACATATGCAGGGGCGAATTTAAGTTAGGGCCAGGAGAGGACAGCACACAGTGGCCCCAACCACTTAAGTTACCCTTTAACTAATGAACTAACCATGAATTATACGAGCTTGAGTGGATGAGTCCTGAATTGGCCTCCTTTGGAGTTTCCAAGTGGCCTCAGTCAGGTTTAAAAAGGTATGACTGACGTGATTTACTAGCAAGGCAGTTAAGCGCCCATGGGGATGCTATATTTCGCGATATAAATTTCGGTTTTCATAAATTATTTTCTTTGTTTTATTATATAATAAAATAGTAAGTAGAGATATCCCTCTTTTTATCCCTCCCTATCCTCTCCTTCATATAAAGGATTTCTATACCGAATATTACATAGCTCGTAGCAATAGTTGCAGAGTAATATTAATTTAGGTTTTATCAAAAGTGGTCACACCTCCTTCTTCCTTACCCACCTTTTTCCTTGAGGTGGTAGAGATTAAAATTTAGTATTCTACCATGAATATTTGCATAGAAAAATTCCATTTATATGGAAGGTGCCACTCCCACCTTTTTATTGAGGTGGTAGAAATTTACCATATATCCTCGCAAGTTTTCAGTATTCTACCATAGGTACCTCCAAAGATATGCAGTACGAAAAATCTCATTTGTATAGGAAGTGCCACGCCCACTTCTCCCACCCCCTTCTTTTTTCTTGAGATTGTCTTAGAGATAGGTCTCATTTAACTCATTACCAATTTTCAGTAATCTACCATGAAAACTTTCAGAGATGTGCAGTACGCAAAATCCCCTCTAAATACCACGGCCCGTCACCACCAACCATCTAAATACAGCCCTGACTAAACATACTGATATATATATCATTCATAAATTTTACAATCTTTAAATCTTAAAATATGCAAAAAAATATTTTATTTAAAAATTTACATGTGTCTTGCAGATTCTAATCGCCCTACTGATAGCCATCAACTGTTACTCCAGCTGTGGTGCAGCCTTACGTCGCACGCCAAAAGTCTACAATGCACTAATTACGACGGATGAGAATTTAAGTTCGAGCCGAGCTTTTCCCGTTATACAACCAACCATACATGAGAGCGGTGTGGCGCATTATCCCTTCGGGCCTTATAATCCATATGGAATCTATACACCGCCGGTGGTACGTTTTGGGCAGCCAATAGTGCCGGGTTTAGCACCAAATCGACAGGTAATTAGGTTGATTTTGAACTTTTAACTTGTATATTGAATAACAAACAATTCTTGTATCACTTGCAGTATCCTTATCCAATACCGCAACAACGTTTTCCACCACAATTTATGCATCAGCTAGGACCAAATAATGGGCCACAGCTTGTGCCGGCACCCGATGCTGCAGCGCAGCAGCCACCACCACAAGACGGTGTACCAGAAGAAAGTGCGGCACCTACAGCAGAGCCACCGACCGATGAACAACAACCTGTCCAGCCTCCTACAATGCCACCACCAGGCAAAGCTCCACCGTACATTCCACTGCTCGTACAGAACCCACCTAAACAAATGCCTAACGAAAAATTACCCATTCCTTTGAATGAATTCGGCTATCCACCATCGTTGATACCATTACAGCAATACCCCAATCGTAGTCCTAACCACCGACCAATGCCTATATCACCATACGGTTATAATCAATTTCCTCTCATCTATGATCCCATCACCGGCTATCGTGAACAATACTTGCCACCATATGATTACTTCCCGAACCAAAATCAACAACATTTTTCAGTAAGCGGTGCTCCAGCGGGCATACCGAGACCGGCTTATCTACCCACTATACCAACGCCAGCTCCTATTCCGCCATCAAGAGCTACAGGACCGTTGCAACCACCGCAAGAGCAGCAACATCCACCACATGAAACATCTGAAGAGACGGCAGCGAGTGAGCCACAGCCACAACCAGATACCCAGTCGCAACCGGATGAGTCAACACAGTTGCCGACCACTGTGGATTTTGAGAGTATAAAGAATGCGTCGAAAAACAAGAATAGCGAAGTGCCCGATGTGCCGCCACCGCCAATACCATCTGGTGCCAAGGCTCAAGAGTCTTAAGGCGAAGTGTGGTGTTATGGTTTAACGTTTATTTGGCTTAAAGTTCACTAATCTCATATAAACAATTAGGTAAATTTTGTCTAAGTTATTGTTGGTAAAAAAATATTCGAATTAATATAATTTATTGTTAACTAAATTTATTTTAATATAAATAAAATTATTTTGTGCTTATGCATTTCATTTTTATACAGATACATAACTATACTGTTTTGTTTTTTTTTTCAAAACAAAAAGAAAAGTGCACTGATTTGTTATATTTGTCCTTCTACCCGTCATCGCTGTTTTTCCCATCTATATCGCACTCACGCCCTTAATCTGCTACAGAATCCGGGTGTCGATAGGAAAACCTTCAGAATGTTTTGGTTTCTTGTTAAATCTTCGGGAGAGTTTTTCTCTCTAATAGATAGAAAGATAGATATAGTTTTGAGGATTGCACTGCGACCAATGGTCTATTGTGTGCTCGTCTCGTTTACAGCACCTCCAAGCCGACTTCTCTCAGGAAGCGTGGACAAGTACTCGGCTTGAGGGTTTGTATGTGCGTATGCCTTGGCCATGGTGAGCCCAAGAACTGATTTCTTCGTCTGGAAATGGTGTCGCACTCCAGAAGTATATACTCTGGAGTCTTTACCGATGTGTCACAGAATCGGCATGTGTTGTTGGATTGTATGCCTAGGTTATGCATGTGGCTGTTCAGTCTGCAAAATTCCTGTAAGAAAACTTTTCAAAATTCTTAAATTATTTTTAGATATACCTATGATTGCTTTATAACGGGTTATGTTATACCCCCCTAGGAGCAGCTTCGCCTGTCTTAGGCCTGGCATATTGCGCCAGAACTCCTCATTTTACTTCTCTGTTTTTGGCCTCAGAATTTCTCTGACTGTCTGCGGGCCGACCGGTAAAATCTGCTCCGGCTCATAGAGCTTCACCGTCCCTGCCTCCCTCGCTAGGCCATCTGCCTGCTCATTTCCTCCAATCCCTCTATGGCTCGGAACCCACGCTGGCCACACATTGTTGCTGGTTCCCAACTGCTTTAGTTTAGTTATGCACTCCAGCTCTAGCGCTGATTGTATCCCGTAGGACGAGATTGCCTTCAGTGCTGTCTGACTTTCGCTTAAAATCGCGATGCGCTCAATGGAGTATTCCCGTTAGTTATGGTGTATGCTTTCGCCTGGAAAATACCCTCTGGTTTCTTCGAGCCATCAGTCTACCACACATTTGTATGGAAGTTGTTTAAATATTCTACTCTTGTGTCACTCCACGTGGACTTGTCCCCTAGCTCGACTCTGAAATTATGGTCGTAAATCACCCTTTTAGAGATGTCAACCCTTGGAAGCTGAACGATTCGGGTCGTCTCCTTCAGCTTGTCGAAATTGCGCGATGAAATGACTTTCCCCCTACCATTACCCTATTTTGCAATATTTAATAGGGTCCGTTTGGCCGATTGCTCTGTTGCTACGTGAAGCGGGGCTAGGTCGAGGACTGCCTCCATTGTTGTGGTAAGATATGACCGCATGGCTCGCGTACTGCAGACGGACGCTAGGCGTGGTAGCTTGGTAAATGCATTTCTTACCGTCGCCAGGCGTGTTCTCACCACCCAATTTACAGAACCATAGGTTATACTTGGTTTAACTATCATGTTGCACATCCATCTGAGTATGGACTACATCCCCATGATTTACCCGCCAGACGTTTGCATACCATGGTGGATATGGCATCGACATGAGGAGTTTGGTGTCAAAGATAATCCCGAGGTATTTAATCTCAGACACAAACTCTAATGTCACGTCATCCAGATCTATTGCTCTTAATCCGGCCAGGGCTCTTCTTCTGGTAAAGGGAATGATTACCGTCTTTTATGGGGTTTATACTGAGCCTATTTTCCCGCTGTTTTGTCTAGTTTAAGAAGCCCATACTTGCGAACGGGGCAATTGTATGGTGGCCGGCCGTAGACAAGCAATACAACACTAAAAAACTGAGAAGTGGCAGGAGCACTTATGTGACTGCCCCATTGACGCTTCAAATGTTAATCTGAACCAGCTACCACTTGATCTACAACGAGTTGCAACTTCAAAAGGCTCAGACATAAGATTCAGAGAGTCTGTGCGCCGTAACGAGAGACAATATAGGTAATGCAAATCTGAGCAAGCTTACGGATATGTACAAAATGTCGGCCTCACTGAACTTTGAATAGAAATAAAAGCTGAGCCTCCCATCTTATTAGGAGCTTAGAACTCCTCTGTGGTAAAAGGCATCTAAAATCAACGACCCCAAGGTTTGTCGGATCGAAAAACTCGCTGACGGCGTAGTGGGGCTAATACCAGAAGGTCCAAGTAACGGAGCGTATGAGATCCATATCCGGCAAATAACCGTTCACAATGGTAATACTCCCTTAAACCTTCGGTGAGTGCTTTACCTGGCGTTGCGGCAGAGTTTGTAAGGAGGGGCTATCTCACTTCACACAGACGTTCCAACATGACCTGTGGTGCGAGCACAGGGGTCTTGCCGAAGCAGCGGCAGGTCACTCTCTTCGTCCGCCTCCCGAACTCATCTAGTAACTTTCAAGCAGAGCTACTTGGTATTGAGAAGGTTATGTTTTGTGAGAAAACTCAATACGAGAGCGAGAGGTATGCATACACTCGGACAGTTATGTTGCGCTCATGGCGCTTTATTCACCAATGACATCATATGAGACCGTTATGCTCATATGGGTTTCTTTGAGACAGGAATATTGACTACAACGAGAAATTGGATGAACTTCCTAGGGTGTCAGCAATGCGAAGATTCTTGTTAAGAGGGACAGGGAAAGCGCCATATGAAACGGTAATCCTCAGAATTGATAGAGGTGTCATGCTAATAGATAGTATTCCAGATGCATTCCTTCAAGCTATGGTCATGTCAAACTATGGGCATACCTTGGCAATAGGGTGAGCAACGAATCAAAGAGCAACAGCTCGGTGATTAATTTGTTATTTTCCTGTGCCTTTTTATTTCTAGAGGTCGTCCAATTGACACTTCGCCATCATCAGCGTATCAAGTTCAACATCTACTTTGCTTTTTAGCTTAAGTATGCTCTGTACGTTGATTACCAGGTCTCCGGGAAATATCAAGTTCCTCACACTCACGGCTTTCGAACTTTCTTTTCTTGTCTCTCTTGTCCGAATATCAAGGTTGAAATTTTATAAACTCTACAAACAGAGCTCATCATTAAGAAGAGGTTAGTAACCTCCATTAGTAACTCTTCAAATCCCAATGGATACATTATCAAACCAAAACAAAGATAGCTTACGACTAGAATAACAAACATGAGCGTTGGAACTTTCGCTTTTCTTTTATGATAATAAATTTTGAAATTTCAAGCGCGACTGAAATGAAGCCACATGGCCTTTGCGCAAGCAGATAAATGCAGTAAAAGTGAAATGGTTGCCTATGAAGCCACAGCGTTCTATAAAAGCAACTGCAGCCAATCTCATGGCCATTCAGAACAAAAATATACCAAAGAATGAAGACCGTTATTTTACTTGGAGTGTTAGCTGCACTAGTCGCTGTCACAATTGGTGAGTAGCTCACGCTGATTTCTTTATCTCTATATTTACTCGATGTTGTCAGCCACTTCCAGTGCATCAGCGACTTCAAAACCTTTTGTACGCAGTCGTTATAGTAAACGTTGGCGCATCGTGGAGACCACAGAAACAAATATCGTCAACAACACAATAACCACGGAGACGCATAAAGTTGTGGCGGGAAATGCACTGCAAACGGAATCGACTACAGCTAGTAATGTTGCAGGTATTGTCGATAGGACGACTATTAGCGAACATACGATGTTGTCTAGCATGACACCCTTTATTTCCGAAGGTGCACAGAAACCTAAGGAAGGAGCTTACAGCACCACAACAGAACATCCAAGACAACCGGGCTCAAATGGCTTACCTTTGGACTATGACTACTATGGTAATGGTAATGAAAATGAGGATGAAGGAGGGCATAAATAGGACATTGGAGCTCGTGTCAACATAATATATTAAGGACTTTAAGCACTAAAAATATTTATAAATTACTAATACAATTTTCAAGTTTGATAATATTGATAAGCTTACTAACTTACCAATAAAAATTAATTTTAATTATACTAAATGTCACAGCTATTATTCTCATTACCTGAACTCTGACTAAAACTAGAAAAAGTGAGAACGAGAGAGTAAATCTGATCTACGAGCGTAAAATTTTTTAAAATGTCAACAAAAAAAAATTTACTGAAAAGTGGTCGGCGACACAAAACATTTGCAGCGAGAGACCGCATTTAGACATTTTATTGGGAGGGAACGTTGGAAGTTTCTGCTGGGGAAATTTCACTTAGTAAAACTTGCGAGAAAAAACAGCCGATCGTGACATAGTAAAGCAACAACAAAAACTTATAAGTTCGAGCTATGAACCAATGAAAAAAGCAAAAACTGTTTTGCCTGCAAGTTTTTACTGATTCCTGTGTTTTATGTCATTCTCTCTTTACTGACTGTTCTTTGCAAGTTTTGTTGCCGAACACACCTATAAGGGGAAGTTGCAAGTTTCTGCAAGGAAAATTCCACTCAGTAACATTTGCAAGTGAAAAACAGAGGGAAGAAAAGTCTAATGGACGCCAAGACCATCCTATTGCCAACCAGCGCCTAAACACGGTTTAAACCTAACGACAGGACGATACTTTTGGCGCTGGACCTATTAAAAGCTTTAGACACTGGCTAGTGATTTGATCCAAGAATATGTTGCTTCTTATTACCCATCTTCTCTTTCCTTACGAAAGGAGGGGGTGAGATTACCTAGAAGGTTGCTTGCACGAACCTTCGAGGCATGGATTTTAGTCGCCTTTCACAACAGAAACACCTCGCTGTCGCTGAGCTCTCGAACGAAAAGCACGAGATAAAAGGATTAAACAAGGGTTCCTCTTCAGGAGTCTCGATCTTTTCCAACGCAGACGACTATACGATAATGGCAAATTATTATTAAAAAATTATATATTGTTGTTGTAAGGTTTTGGGGAGTGTTGTCGAAAGTGACAGTCCTTTGCTGGATATGAACCCGGGACGCTCCGGTACTCACGCGAAAGTGATTTGGTGTGACCAGTGGAACCTTCTGTTGTTGTTGTGTTAACGACGAAGGTTTTAGGGAGTGTTGTCGAATTAACAGTCCTTGGCCGGATTTGAACCCGGTACGCTCCGGTACTCAATTGCGGTACTGCCCGACTGTCGTGGAAGCGATTTATGACCAGTGAAACCTTCTAGGTCATGTCACCCGTCCTTCCGTAAGGAAGAGTAAGATGGGTAATGAGAGGTGAGAGGCATCATATCCGTAGATCAACCATCGAGTTGCACGTCATTACCTTTGTGCATATTAGTCGCCTCTTACGACCGGTATGCCTACCTCGGGTATATTCTAAACCCCTAACCCGCAGGGGCGAGTGGAACCTTCTAGAACATCTCACCCCCTCCTTCCGTAAGGAGATAATGGAAGATGAGAGGTGAGAGGCATCATATCCGTAGATCAACCATCGAGTTGCACGTCATTACCTTTGTGCATATTAGTCGCCTCTTACGACAGGTATGCCTACCTCGGGCATATTCCAAGCCCCTAAATCGCAGGGGTAACTACTACTTATGTTCCGAAACCTTCACAGGCCAAAACCTCTTCAACAAGAGTATAGTCTAAACCCCTAACACACTCTTCGTGTCTGGCAGGGTATATTATTTAAAATTCTTAGATGTGGCAACTCCTTGGTTAAATGCAAGCAGCTGATGAGGGAATGACAGTTTGTTTATACCTCGATTACAACAAAAACAAGGCCTAGGCTCGGTAAACAAAAAATGCAGATTTTAAACAATATAATTAAAGATATTAAAGCGATATATTTTTTGACAATAACTTTAAAACACATGCAATATAGTCATGTGGTAGGAAGGGTACAAAACCAATCATGCGCAAGTAAAAAAGAAATAACGACGATTGTAGAGTACGTTTGGAGCCGGCAGCATCGATTACTATGTAGGTATGTGGGGCTATAGCTTGTTGGGTGGAATAAGTATGCGTATACACAAAAGCTAATCGCGTTTTAAACAAATACACTGGTTTTCTTTATAGTAGTCTTCTAAGAGCAGTGCAAGCGGACACATTTCGGGGAATTCGACAATACACAACGGTCATTGCGCAGAAATCCGTAACAGGAAAGAAAAAAATGGTATGTAATTAGAATGTGAAATGCTGGGAGGGTGGCAGAGTGTAGCGGTATATACATAAACACTTGTTGGAATTGTAGTTAAAAGAATAAAAGTACCTGTAGAGCGATTAATTTTTTGTTGAAATGATTATAAAAAAATCAATCGGGTTTGTTCTCTTATCTGCAATGCTTTGTGAGGTCAAGTAAGAGATCCACTGCGATTAAATAGAGCAAGAAAAAAAATTATGAAGTGAAAGTTGGTGTCGAAAAGTTTTCAAGGTCCGTAACAGCAAATATAAAATATGTATGTGAATACCTGCACACAAAAGTAGATACATCACACTTAAATCGTTAAGGTACAAATAATTAAACAATTGAGTATGTTCAATTTTTTGTCGCAATCAAAACTGGTTTACAAAGATTAGTAAAAAATTATTTTTTTGGAAAGTTCCCTTTTTGTCACATGTCAAATTAGTGGAGAATGGCACAATCCCTGAAACTTGTCCAAAATATGGTACTGCTCCTCATCTCCCAAGGGACGTGGAGAATTAAACGATTCTAATAGCTCCTGAAATATTTCGGTAGGCATACCCATGGCCTTTAAATTTAGTGTCAGCACAAAAACAATGGAAATAGCAAATATGCTCTGGTCAGGGCTCTCGACGTGTGAGATATCCAGGCTAACCTGGCCTTCTTACAACAAAAGACGTACAAACTCCCTGCTGTCCCTCAATAAATCGGGCATTTCATCCCTGGTAAGGGTTCTAACAGGGCACTGTTTAATAGGCACTCACGGCGCCAGAATGGTCGCAATGTCTAATGATTACTGTCGCAGCTGCAGATGTATTGAGGAGGAGGAAAGTGTTCAGCATCTGATGTGTCAATGCCCTGCACTCAGCAGGCGACGGTTAGCTATCTTGGGCCAACCGTTTCTCAATAACCTCGCTGAGGTATCACAAATAGAATTAAAAGCGTTATCTAAATTTATTGACTCCACGAAGTGGTTCGATCCCCTGCCTTGAACAGGGTGTGAGTTGGTTTTCCCTGGCGTCGACGGTAGCGCAACCGTGTGAGTCGACTGGTCCTTCTCAGCTTTCGGGAGATCTTTGAACTCGGATACTCTAGGGTTGTTGGATCGGCTGACTGTTAAGCGGCTGAGCTGCTGTCGGCGTCGGGGATGACTTGCTCGCATCTCTGGGGCATAGAGGTGGGTAGAGACCGTATAGGGTATCACAATGGGCCTATTTAGTGGCCTAAGTGTCGGGCAGAGTCCAGGTACTCTGTCCTGCCCTTGCAACCTAACCTATAGCTCCTGAAATATTTGTGAAAAAATGTCATTTAGCACAAGAAAATATTGGTTTCTAGTATTTCCAATTAAATTAAGGGCCCTTCGCTGCCATAATGTCCTCGTACAAATACTAGGGAAATTATTAATTTAACAAATTTTGTTGTTTCAAATTCATCGTCTTAATTATTTTAACCAAAACATCGCTTATTAAAAGATGGCTTCTTTCTAGCCCTAGTTTAGACACAATGTTTAAACCTTATACAAATACAAAGCTATAAAGTATTAAGCGCAACTCAAATATTTTTCTCACTCTTAATGATTTATTCCAATAAGAAAACAGCTTTTAAAACTTCTCATTTTATTCTATTTCTAGTCGAAGCTCACTGAACAAGAACGCTCTGAACAGCTACAGCCACTTCTAGACGCCGGCTGGTCGCTGGTGAATGGACGTGATGCCATTTATAAGGAGTATTTGTTCAAAGATTTTAATGCTGCTTTCAGCTTCATGAGCGGCGTGGCTTTGCTGGCCGAAAAATTGAATCATCACCCAGAATGGTTTAATGTATACAATAAGGTACAAGTAACAATGTCTACACATGATGTTGGCGGTCTCAGTGCGAAGGATGTACGCGTGGCTAAATATATGGAGGAGCAGGCCAAACGATTAGTTTAATTTAGTATTCAAATATTATTGAATTTTGTTAATTATTTAAACATGTAAAATAGTAATTATTTAACTAAACATTAAAAAAAAGCAGGATACGTAATTCCTTCACGTACTTGGTCACATATAATTTTTATATACTTTTGCTTAAAATCTCATATTCTGCTTTCTCTAATATATCTGGCGAAGACTCATCCAAACTGTAGCCGATCGCTTTGAAAAAAGCTGTCGCATTGGCATTATTTTTTAATACTGTTAACACAACCTTGTCCATATGCCAATGTCTAGCACATTGCTCTAATGCTTGCATCATAAATTTACCCAGGCCTTGACGTTGGAAGTCAGTTTCAATTTGCATTTCATAGCTGAAATAAATACGTGTAGATTCAATATTTTACTCACATCTATCCGAAAACATATATACATACCAGTAGAGTACACTGTGACCGTAGTCCATATCAAAGCGGAACATAGTATATGCCACTGGTTGTCCATTTTTGTCCGTTGCCACCAAATACCTTGCCCACTTTTTGTTCAAATCATTTTGTTTAACCTTCGGCTGCCAACCCATTTCTAATGCTTTATAAAAGGGGCTAACATTGCGTTCAGCTAACTTAAAGGCCCATTTTAAAGTTTTCGCATCCACGTCTGGTTTTGCGCGACAATAAAGTTTATATTCAGCGCCATTCTTTGCGGTGAACTGGGATACGTCCGGCACCGCCTCCATTGGATTCTTTGCTTTGCTTGCATTTTCGACGCTTTTCTGCTGTGTGGTTGTGGAATTCGTGTTTGTCATTTTGTAATCACTTATTTTTAATGTAATTAATGGAAAATTTTAATTTTAAATTAAAATCGGCGCTGATTTTGGGGATTTGTATCATTTATTTCGGCAGATGGAGTTTTTACAAAATTTGGACCAAATGAGCGGGAAGAAAACAAAGAAAGCGAAGTGCTGCCAGATGTGTTTAAATAGTAGTGCCATATTTGCGCCGAGGGATTTGGGATTGAGGCCTTTGACCCGCAAAGCACAAGTTTTTCTATTTGTTTTATAGAAAAACCTTAAATAATGAATTATTGAAATATTAGCGTTATCGAATGTGAATTTGTCGAGGGTGAAGTTCTCTGGGTAATTGTTTCCTTTAGGAGACAACTGCTAAAACATGTCCAAAAATATCGGGAAAGGTATCAAAAGACGCGTTTTGACCTCGGTAACAATAATCCGGAAGCGAATTTTCGAGTTTTTGTTTCAGTAAAGAGATATTTGCCATCAAAATTGAAAATTTTCTGTCATTTTCATGTGGTTGTTGTAATCACAGATTAGGGTGGATGAAAAAGTGCAAAAAGTGTGTTCTGCGCAGAAATACTGTGGACCGCGTAGCCGGTGTTGGACCGGCTAAGGGTTATTTTTTTGAAGCGCGGCCAAAGGCCGCCTACGCAGAAAGGTGTTCTGCACATAAAGACCTTGGATCAAGCCCCCTATTTGGGATCGGACCAGGGTAATTTTTGGTTTTTTGCGAATAACTTTTCAATGAAAATTGAAAATCCGCTTCCGGATTGTTGATACCGAAGTCAAAACGCGTTGTTTGATACCTCTCCCAAAATTTTCCGATGTGTTTTAGCAGTTGTCTCCTAAAGGAAACAATTACCGTTCTCAGGAAAATTTGTGTGTTGAAAAATTTAACCTTTGTCCTTTGCCGGGTACATATCCGCCAGAGTACTGTCACTTTCGGCAACACTCTACAAAACCTTCGGGGAGTTTTTTTGTCGTTACAAACAACAACTACTTCAATCTATAACCACTAGTCCTTCGGTTCCGAATTTTTGTTAAGATCGTCGTATGTTGAATTCGGGGGCGTTCGGTGATCACTTCCTAATATTGGGGCTCCCTATGCAGACTTATATGTATTGTTAACAACTTCTTTAATCTTACGAATGGACGCGGGACTGGGTGTCTCACAGCTTCATATTATGAATATCGCTGTGCTTTTAAAGCCTTACTAAGTGCTATTGTCTGTCGTTAAATACAACAACACAATAAAAGTATTGTAAATTTATTCTAGTTTCAGAAGTACGAGCAACTGCTTCAGAATTGAGTTACATTTGTTTTTATTTGGAACTTTATAAGATATACATATGTAAAGATTTACATGCATATATCAGCTTTTACATTTTAATTTGTATATATATCATATATATACGACTAGTTATGTTTATTAATATTACTAACCCAAAACTACATGATTAAATAGCT
This sequence comes from Merzomyia westermanni, assembly GCA_949987695.1. Taxonomy (NCBI): domain Eukaryota; kingdom Metazoa; phylum Arthropoda; class Insecta; order Diptera; family Tephritidae; genus Merzomyia; species Merzomyia westermanni. The sequence continues at coordinate 190,709,126 of OX465288.1, forward strand.
GGAAAGAAAGAACGAATTGCAATATAATTACTATAGAAAATGCAGTCAACAAGTGTTTCGCCACAACACAAGCTTTTTAAAGTCCTTCGCTAATTTGGGTGTTGAGTTACATCATTCGAAATCCTTATGAAATTTCAAAAATTTCGTCAAACACCGTATGAATTTCATTAATCATATCACTTGCTAACATACTGCGTCCCAATTTCTGATAGCTAACTGAATTACATTTCTTTACCAGCATGCAAGCTGCGAATGTGGCCACAAAAGCTGCATTCGATTGATTCGATTCGATTGCCCAATGGAAGAATGTAGCAATAGAGCCGCACAACAAGTCACCTTGCCCACCACAACGTCGCCCAGAACCACCTGGCGGTAATTCGTAGATTTCGCAAGTATTTGGTATATAAATCTTATCTTGACTACCTTTCTCCAGAACAATTACACCTTCGCCCAATTGTAACATACGTTCTTTCATAACTTCAGCATTGTCTGTAAATATACGACGAAATTCTATCATATTTGGTGTTAAAATAACATTGCATAATCCATTGAGTAATTCAATATCTTCATTGAGTATGAATAGGCCATCGGCATCGATGACGAGTGGTTTGTTCAATTTTTGACAAATATTAATTAACTCTACAACTGTTTTTTGTATTTTTGGATCGCGCCCTAGGCCAGGACCAATTATGATAACATGCAATCTTTCTAACCATGGTGCAATTTCCTCTACGGCATTTTCTGCATCCAACAAGGGATGCACTATTAATTCTGGACTATACGATTTTATGACTACAGCAGCATCGCGTTGACAAAAGACATGCGCCAAATCAGCTCCGACACGTAATGCGCTCATAGCGGAAAAGTATGGCGCACCTGTATATTCTAGCGAACCACCGATGACTCCAATGCGCCCAGCTTGACCTTTGTGTCGCTGTCTACCATGAATGTCGGTCACATTGTAATTTGGTACTACCGTGGTACGTATTAGTTTCATTAATTTGTCTGCTTGTACTGGAATTTCTATAAACTTTGACATTTTACTACTGTAGGCACTTTGCTGGAGATAATTGGCACCTTTCCAAAGAAAATTAATATATTGCGGTGAGCGTAAAAATAAATTGCAATTAAACTTCTTTAAACTGACAAGAGATTTTGTCAAATTCATTTCTTTGTCTGCTCTGTTTACTTCAATTACTTTATTTTTCCTTATTCGCAACAAAAAGAAAACAGCTGCGCCGGTACAGGTGCTGCCACATTTATATAAACTCAGCAGGGCTGCCGAATTACAATAAAAAATAAAACAATTTACGCCGGAATAAAACAAGAATATATACCCTTTCACACAAGATTGGTAATTCACCATAATTTTTACAATTCAGCAAAAATTCATTTCATTTATACCTGTTGTATAGTGCCCCATACATTTATTTTTTTAATCACTTTCGACAATGCTTGCACCATACAGTTTCTTGTTGTTGTTTCTATTAACAGTACTTCGCCCTGCCTAATAGACACGATCACTCTGAGAATCGTCATCAAGCTCTTCTAACGGGAGTCCGAGGAAACGGGCAGTTTCAACACGGTTAGACCAGAGTGTTTTTGGTGTTAGAAGAGTAGGTTCAATTGATCAAGAAAATAGATGTTTGGTATCGCGAGGGGACATACCACATGCAGGGCACGTATTTGGTATGGTGAGGTTCAGTCTGGATTAGTAAGAGTTTAACCTATTACAATATCCATTGTGCTAGGATGACTCTAGTCTCCCTCGGAAGAATACGCTCCTCATCAGCCATTTCAGGTGGTTCGATGTCGATTACGGGGTTCACAGGCCGATATCTGAGTGATCTGTCTACCGACTCGGTATGGAGGTCGTTTAGAGCCCACCTATGGTTGCGCAGATCAAACGGCAAGGTAATGTGGTGCCCATCATAGTGCTTACGGAGATGTTTCTCTTCGCTTACATCAGCCAAATTGTACGGCAGTATATTTTTGCTGTAGAATTGACGGTAATACTTTACATCCAACGCCAACTGTAAAAACTGCACTAATAATATAGATATTAGTACCCAGAGACACGTTTCGGTTCCAGGAACCCTAATCCGGTGGTGGAAGCCCATTATTTTTAGTAATTTAGAAGTTATTGGCAAAAAACCAAAAAGTGACCCGGGTCCGATCCCAAATAGGGGGCTTGATCCAAGGTATTTATGTGCAGAACACCTTTCGCCTAGGCGGCCCTCGGCCGCGATTCAAAAAAGTAAGACCTAGCCGGCTCAACACCGGCTACGCGGTCCACAGTATTTCTGCGCAGAACACACTTTTGCACTTTTCGGTACACCCTTATCTGTCATTACAACAACCACATGAAATGACGGAAAATTTTCAACTTTGTTTGCAAATATATCTTCACTGAAACAAAAACCCCAAAATCCACTTCCGGATCATTGTTACCGAGGTCAAAACACGTATTTATTTCAACTTTAGCAGTTGTCTCCTAAAGGAAACAATTACCTTAAATAGTTATTAAAATTAACAAATTAAGCGAAAGGACGTCTTCCTGAACATTTATGCCAAGTTGCATTAAATAATTCCCAGTAGTTTGCATACAAAGGGCATAAAAAGTTAAACAGGTATTTACATAAATCCCACCCTATTCTATTCTTTTTAAAGAAAATCATGATTTAATGATTTATATGGTTGACGCGAACGGCCAACAACACGAAATTACCGTTTGACGTCGGTAAATTCTTATGTCAAAATACACATGTGAGAGAGAACGCGCAAAACGATTCGCCTATTTTATAAGCTTTTCACGTATAACACACACATAAATCACACATTTTCTTAAAATGTTATCACAAAGCACTCGTAAAATATCAATTCACAGCGAATTTTTATTAAAAACAAATAAAACACGAAGCGAACTCAATAGCTTTTCCAAGAACTGTAAACAAAGAATGTAAGCAAAAAACAAAGATATGATAGTTTGACATAAGGTGTGGATGAGGAAGAAGAAGACGCTATGTCATTTGAACCGACCATATAAATTATTGGATCATGAAGAAAAGTGTCAAGTTTTTATCACGTTCCTACAGTAGCACGAGGCACACCGTAGTTAGCCGAGATCACCAGAACCTGGTCCCTTTTTCGTTGTTTGGGGGAATAATTAATCTGGCATAACTGTTCTATTTACCATATACGCTTTTTGAGGAAAATATTTAAACCTTTACAAAAATATAGGTGCAACGATTGGGTTCAAGGGTCTCTCGAGATACATAGCTTTTGTAATTTGACTGCCTGCCGCATATAGTCGAAGCAAGCTCTTTTACAAATATGCTCATATCAGGGGCACTCAAATTAAATTGACATACAGTTTTTTCGGGCAACCTCGCGTAGCAAAAGATCGGCCCTTTGCCCCCTTTCTAACTGTTGTATATCTTGTTTATTTGCTGAAACGCTACTATTTTGCCAAAATGTTAAAACAACATGTTTTGGTAGAATTAAAACAATTTGTGCAAGCGGTGGCTAGTCACCGCGGTAATCCCAAAAATCTAACAAATAACACTTTGCTACGTAGCAGTCTGCATCTCCTCGAAGATCTGCCGGCTGCACGAGAAATAATCTTCGAATATTTTTCTATAGTTGCGGAAGTAGCTGTACAGAACTATGTAGCAAATGCGAATGTAGATTTCGCTACTGGCTTGCCGTTAAGGCCGTCTAAACAAAGCAGTGGACCTGGTACATCAAGCAGCAATGTACCTACACAACCGACGGTCATAGAAGATAGTAGCTGGTCAGCAGTGCAAGAAGCTTTGGAAAACTTAGTTGTGAAAGGTCCATCTGCATGGGGACCGGTAATAGCTGCATGGAGTCTCGATTTAGTTGGCAAGTTATCAGATAAATACACCAAGCGAAAAATGTCCATTGTGTCGGCATGCAATTATTGGCTTAATTGTGGTGCAATGCGTGGTCTGCTGACATTGATTAGCTTAAGTTTTCGGAAGCTTACAAATGCGGAGAAGGAATCATGTGTGGAGACACTGTTAGGTTTGTTTGTGCTTACAAAAAGGATACTTCTAGTTATCTTACTATGCAATCATCTTTTTCAGCTGCTTTTCAACGTTACTCACTTAGCTTTGATTGGGTTGTGGCGCGCCTTGGCGGTTGTTTTCCCCTTAGTATTATAACACAAATATTGCTGTGTAGCCTTAAACGTTTCGCTGAGGATTATCGTTGCCGGTTTGACTCTGAAATTAGTATTTTGGATTATTTGTCATTTGCGCATGAGCAAGAGCTTAAACAGGCTTTAACTGATATGCTGAAGGATGGCTTTAATCCAAAGAAAAGCTTGGATGCATGTATAATACCCTTTTTGTTAGTGATGGCCACATTTGCTGATGCTTTGTTGCAGAATCTAGTTGTTGTATTTCTTGAAATGTGTAGGTGCTTTCAATTTACGTTTTCATCAAATTGTAATGAATTGTGATTTTTCCACTATTTTAGACAATGATGATCTACGCCAGACTATTATACAAAAAGCGCCACTTTGGATGAGCAATAAAATATTTGCTGAAATGCAGCCATCACTAAATAGCTTGGCTTTGCGCTTGAAGTCAAACGGCGCAAAGTTGCTTATAGCCGTATCTCAAATGGCGGATCAATATACATGGTGTCAGGATTTTCTAGAATATACACTACAGGATTTGGAGCAAGTCGTTCTCAATGCTACGGTTTGTCCGCTAATGAATGATCTGGCTACTGAAGATTCGAAGTATTTACTTTGGAAAAGTTGTTTGAGCGCTAACATTTTCCAGCAACAGTCTGCTGTGCGTTTGTTATTGATTGTTTGTAAGTCAAGTCAATTTTTTAAAAGAAGATATATTTCTTAAAGCACCTCCAACTAAGTTAGTTTTACTAGGAGGACTTTTTGTAAATAATAACTCTGGTATTTTTTCTATGATTTTTTCTTTTACTTATTCCTTATCATTCTTTTTTAAAACCATTTGTTTGCTTTCAGCTACACAACATTCACATATTTACCATCAAACAATATCAGAGTTATTACGCAAATCTTATCTAGCTAATCCCAATGGTTTGGGCGCGGTTATTCGTATTATTTCCGGACAAAGTGGTGTTGTGGAATTTCCAGGCATCAAACCAGGTTTACAAATGGTATTAGAAGATGTTTTACTTCAGGAACAATTCAAACATACTCGTTTAGGAAATGGTGAACAGTCAGGGGCTTTGAACACGTTTAAAAATCTCAATATGCTAACCAAGTAAGTTAATACTGACAAATGAAATTCCAAAAATAAACAATTCTTTTTACATCAATGTACTCTTCACGTAACAGAATGCAAAAGAAGAACTCATTCCAATGCATGAAGCAAAATCTTCTACCCAATGTTTTGAATGATTGCCTGCCAAAAATTTTACAAATTCTTGAAGTCACAGTTACTAAAGTAGTGTTACGCATAAATAAAAAAGCTGAAGAATCAAGCTCTGAAAACTTTAAACAAGACAATAGCAACAATAATACTTGTGAAATTAGTGCGGAAAAGAAAAGGTTGAAACTTGGTGAAACGGATGCCGGCGTAGAAGCAATGAATGTTGATAACTCAGATGAAGACACGCAGATTATAATCGGCATACCACTGCACGATCCAGACGAAAGAGAAGAAGAGGAAAACGATGCCAAACGACGTATTCTAGCACACACCATCATAGATTTGTTGAATACAATCGAAGCTGGATTGAAAGGCACCGTGATACGTACGACTGAGGTATGAGTATGATAGCTATGGACAGCAGTTGCCTTCAAGTAATCTAATTCATTTTATACAGGTGTTGAAACTAGCCATATTAAGTGTAAAATATTTTTTTTTAGCGCTGACTGAAAAAAGTAAGTGGTATATATTTAAATAAAACTAATAAGGAAATATATTTTGTTCCGATATTTACACTTTGTAGGTTCTATATCCCGGTCAGCTGCAGTTAATCGCGCATATTCGCTGTTGGCACGTCAGTGTTCGGCACGTAAAGCTGCACGTACCGCTTGCATACGCGAATTAGTCGAAGGTGCACTATTCTATTACGGCTATCTATTTGGGCAGTATGAAGAGCTAAATGTGGATGAACTGGAAATACCAGATCATGAAATGGTTTTGCAACAAAATCAGAGATACAGTTTGGGTCCAAATGCCAATCGTACGATATTACATGCAGGCGTAATTGGACGTGGTTTAAGGCCTGATTTTACATCGAAAGCACAAAAAGGCTGCCCAAATGATATGCAAAGGTTGCTGCTCAAAGCATTAGATGCCTGTTGTACTTCAGCGGATAATCGAAATTCGGTTGAAGGTTATTCAATGATATCGTTGCTGCTTGTTGAAATGGTATCCTCCGATGTAATGTATAATGGTTTGCCATTTCCCGATGAGGAATTTACAAAAGTCACCATGGAGCGCGATTTAATGATACGACGAGCATTTAGTACATCACCAGTCTTATGGGCTTTGTTGGGTTTCATAGCAGCGCATAGGCCAGCACTTTGCTTTTCATCGGTGCTTTTGCGTGCGATGTGTGCAACTTGTTTGCATCAATGGCGTGCTAAAAATGGTACATGATAGTAATAATTGTTATCTTAATGGGTTCAAATGATTCCAACTTGGTATGAAAGAACTATTCTCTCTTATCGGAATACACAGAACATAAGTCGTAACAAACTTGTCGACGAACAATTCTCTGCGCAAAGATTTCGTTACATTATTATATAGAAAGTGGTCTTTAAATCTAAATTGGAATTATTACGTGCCCAGAAGCTACTTTCAAAGTTTGGCAATTTTTTTAGTTTGATAAACTTGCATGTATTTTCAAATTTTTAGTAAACAAATACCAATCGTTTGATCCTAACGATGAGCTTATGATTTGCACTCAAAAGCTTTTACAATTATTGTCAATGGGACAGTTGTTACCGCCGCCTCTATCAAATTTGCATGTTATTATTCAACACTTTGAACCGCCTGAGGTGAGAAAGAAACTTATTTATTAAGTTAATGAATATGTTATGTTTTGTTTTGCTTTTAGATCGCCTTGCTTCTAAAAGAGTGTATTTGGAATTACCTTAAAGATCATGTTCCATCCCCGGCGCTATTTCATGTAGATAACAACGACTTGCACTGGCGTAATCCGCACATGTCTAAAATTCCAGCACAGTATGTGGACACGTTGCGTAATATAATGCAGAAAAAATTAACAAAACTGGGGCAGCACTATTACCAAATGTTTATCATGCCTGAATTGAATGATTCAGACTCTGCTATAGAGGATGCAACGCTTAGTAAGGCAGAGGTAGACAACATTGTTAGGGGGTAGATATTTGGATTTAAATCGAAAAGTCTGCAGAGTTATTTAAGTCATATTACATTAAGTTGATAACCATTTAAAATAAAAATGCATTAACTTTCATTTACAATAAACTATATTTCTCAAGTGTTAAAAATATGGAAATTTTCTTTTGTAATTTTTGTATAGGAATATTGTTTTGGGTAACCCATTATAAATTAAATTTTATTTATTTATAAATAAAGGAAACAGTATATTAAATCGTACGGCGATAGTCGACCTAAATGTAGTGATATTTCATTTATAAAATTTACGGCAATTACGAATCTTTTTTTGCAATCTTACTTCCAAATCTTGAATGTGTTGCATCTCACACTCTCATATTAAAAGTTCGATCGACTATAATTTTATCAATCAGAAAATTACCAAATATCTTTTGTTATTGTATTGTCGGTAGGAAATGTATGCGTTTTTCATTTCTTTATAACTATTATATGTATATTTTTGTTTAATTGTATTGGTATCTGTTATTCAAAAAAATTGCATTTTGGCTTGTACATTTGTTAAGAATTTTTCGAAATATTTTACAGAGTATATGTTGGTGTATGTATGTATATTTTTATATATTTGATTGAGTTTGCGATTGCACACTTATTGGCGTAGTAAAAAAGTAATACGTTTTTAATTGAAGTTATATGTAGCTGTGGTTACAAGCAGCTCCCTAATTGTTATTATTTTATAAAATTTTTCGTCTCAATACATATTCATATGAAAATTGCAATCTAAAAGGAATAGCTCATTTTAACAAATAGTTCAATTATTTTGGTTTGCGACAAAAAAAAAAAAGTAATTAACTTTGCACTTTATCGTTCTCTCATTATTGCTACAAATAGGCGATAGCTAGGATAACATAACAGTTAAAAAAAAAATAGCGTGAGAGTTTATTTCACAAAAAAAATATGTGTATTAAATAATAATAAAAAGTATGTACTAACTAAAAAATATGCAACAACTTCGAATGCGAATAATACAGTTAAGCCCAAAACTAATAATTATTATTTTAGTTCTTTCTTTTCAATAAATACTAATAAACAACGCAAAGAAAACAAATGATTTAAAAAATACTCCATTATAATATTGTATGTAGATACGTAAGTGGTAGTTTTTTTAGCACGTGAAGTGCCAGCGGGTAGTTCTTTGTTGTCATCATCGGTGACACACTGGCACTCAGAGTGTTGAATTTTCAATCATGCATCCAGCATTTTGCAGCGAGTGAACTCGTCTCGCAATAATCTGCCTGTTGAACTAAACTTAATTGTAACTTCACTTTCTTAAAAAGGCTACTTGACTTGGCATTCAATAACTAATGAAATGTTTCAAGATTTTTGAAAGTTCTTAATATTTATAATAACTTAACTACACTATCCTTTCAATGACTGACTATGCATGTGTACTGCGCTAGTTATATCGAGCTTGGAAGCTCGTAACTTTCTGCGTTTTTTTTGTGACAAAAGTAATTACTTATTATGATGGCCGACAATTCGATAGCTTCTTTACAGATATACATGACGTCAGTTTTTTGGCGCGTCTTTTTAGTGATGAAGATGTTTTCTCCTTGTTGATGCTGTTCGATGTTGAGGCACCGGCGCTTGTAGAAGGACCGGTGGCAGCGGCTAGCTGTTTTTGCTGTTGATGTGCTTTGATTTCGGCAGCTGCGGCGGCAGCTTTTCTTGCTAGTTCACCTATAGAATGGGAAATGATAAACAATCATTATTATAAGAGTATAATTCCGACAGGTATACGAAATATGTACATACGGTTCAGATCATGTTCTGTAAAGTAGACTTCTTCTAAATCGCGTTCAGTTTCATAATGATAAGCATCTAAAAAAGGCAGTACCGTTGAACGGCGATAGACATCGTGTTTTAGTGGCGGAATGGGTATCGATGGGCCCCTCACTTCCGGTGCCGATAAAAACCAACTGTAGGATTATTTAAATGAAATGTATTCGAATATATTTAGATAATTAATCTTTATGCAACACAACTTACGAATCACAGCGTATTTGTTGTATGCTATATCGTTTCTTAGGATCAGATTGCAACATTCCCAAAACGAGGTCAGCCAATTGCGCGTCTAACTCGTATAACCAATCTGGTGCCTGCCACTGACCACGTCCTATATTTTCAAATAGTCTATAAATGTTATCGCCTTCGAATGGATATTGACCTGTGCATATGTTATAGCTGTAAAATATTTAAAAGAATATACATAATTTCTTTCAAAACATAAAAATCCATTATACTCACAGCGTTACACCACAGCTCCATATGTCAACTTTTGTGCCCGAAAATGTGTCATGTCCATTGGCGATCTCTGGCGGCTGAAATGCTGGTGATCCCTGACCGGTGGTGCATGTATCGTCAGTGGCAAACAAATCCAATTGTTCAGCAACACCAAAATCGGAAATCTTCAATATTTGCTCAAGCGTAAGTAACAAATTGCCTGGTTTGATATCCTTGTGTATAATGCGACAACCATGAAGATACTCCAGACCGCTAATTAATTGGCAAAAGTAGCGATGTGCCTGGAATAGAGGTAGTTTCTTTTCGGGTGCGCTATCTATCAATTCCTAAAAAAAATATTATGTTTTGTTAGAAATTTTTACTTTACTCATCATTCATATGTAACATACCTGCAGTCCTCCAGCACAATACTCCATGATCATGTACATTTTTTGTTTCTCCTCATTATACAGAACATCCAGAAGCGCCACCACATTTTTATGTTGCAAATTTCGCAACAATTGTATTTCACGCTGCACATTTTGTTCCCCATTAGGGATACGTCTCAGTTTTCGTTTTGTTAATATTTTTACAGCTCGTCGGCATAGATTTTCTGAATCAAGTACTTCCTTCACCTTTCCATAGGAACCTTCGCCCAAGACATCACCCATTACATATTTTCCTACCATTTTTATTTGTTTCTTTTTCTTCTGATAGATTATCTCTGCACTATCAACACGATTAAAGAACATATTACCAATATCTAAGGTGGTCAAGTCAAGCGCATCAATTTGATCACTATCTAACCATGTTACTTGTGCATTAGATTGCTCACTCAATAACTGTTTTGCTTCTTCCCCAACTACGAAATTGGCACCTCCACATCTACCGTCTGCATCTGTATCAGCATCAATCACTTCATATGGCTCTTCCGTATTGGAAAGTCCATCATCATAGTGAAAATTTTTGTTAGCCAGTAATACTGACACTTCACCATCTTTTGTGTTATCAACGATATCCATTTCCATTTTATTAGCCTCGTTTTTAGTAAATTGTAATTTCTGTTTGTTGGCCAACAGTTTAGTGTCTAAAGGTGGCATTAATACGCTAATATTGGCAGTTGCTGTGGGGTGTGTAGTTGCTGCTCCCTCAAATGGCTGTTCTACTAGGTTACTCTTGTTAATATTATTGTTGTTGTTATTTATAATGCTGCTTTCGGTGATTGACTGATGTTTGAAATGAATTTCCATTGCTTGTGTGCTGGGCACTGTCTTTAGGTGGTGCTGCTGAGCCGCTTAAGTAAGGAATTTTTGTTTCGATTTCGTTGCAATGCAATATTGTTTCTAGAATATGTTTTTATTTCAGTATCAGGACTAGAATTGGATGTGTAGTCGATTGAAGGTCGGTATTTAATTTGGTACTATTGTTGTTGTTTTTAGAATTATACGCCCCACGTACGCATGCAGAGCGCCACCGCCTGCTTACATTTTTAATATAACTTAATTTATGCAACGCTTCCAATTTAGTAGGACCCTCTATTACTTCACCACGATTTCAGTCCTTTAAACAGAATGCACTTAGGTATGACTGAAGATTGCAACTCCACTGCGAGATGACGATATCTGACAAGTTTAGGTAATTTTCTCATTCATTTGGCCGTCATGCATACATATATCTTATCACAAGCACTTGGGGGTGCCATTCAGCACTTCAACTTGCCTCGCGCAATCACTGTCCTTGTGTGCTCTGCGTCCTATATGCTTGAATGTATTTCTTATAGACTCTGCCTGCTCTTTTCTCTTTAATTATTAGTGAGATTTTCTTTTTGAAAATAAATTTTTTATTCACTAAAAATCTTCCGCATTTCCTGCTGATCGTAACACTTTTTTTCATCAACACATTGCAGCAGCGTTGCCAGCCTCTTTAAAGATGTGCGGCTTCAGACGATGTAGCCAGAACAAATTTTGGTCTTTGCCATAACGCTTTGGTCATAGCCATATCTAGTAATTATCCTCATCTACATTGTCACTTTAGCAAAGAAAAAGTAGCATTTTCATAAAAATTTTAAGAACAAAAATTGTTATTGTTACGTCCTACGTTCACGGCTAAAAAGTGTCGAAAACTGTCGTGGGTGATGTCAAAAAAGGCATATAAACAATATGAGTTGAGTAAATAAGAAACCAGTAGGTTATAGATAAACGCTTACTTACTGAAGATTTGTGGTGGATCTACAAACGAGGTGGTGACAGCTGCAATGACTATTACAAAGTATAGGAACAATTGAAATTGTGCTATAACAATCGTCAGTAGTCACGATGACAAGCTGCCCCAGAATAGGACAGTTAGTCATATCCATACAAAACAGCTAATTAATAATGCCATAGTCATGACCGCAAAGAGTCGGCAAAAATATCCCTGCATCTCAACCAAATTAAAAAAAACAGACTGTACTTTTGGTTGAGATGTAATTTTTGCTTTCTCCAAAAAGAATTTTCGTTATACTAGTTACTCAAGATAAGTAACTCAACATAAGAAATTAATCCTATATTTAAAAAAAAAAAAAAAAAAACTTCGACTTAAATAAAAATTATGACAAAACTGCATATCTGAGATAACGGATCTCAGCAAAAACGGGAATCTTCAAACGGAACATATTATATGGGGTGATCGCTTCCATAACCGCGTGGAATACATATAACCAAATATTTTTTGGTGTCGTTTTAAAATTAAATAACGTTTCAAAACAAATAAAGAATTATTTAAAATACCTTGAAAAATATATTTCAAAAAGTGCTACCTGGCTAATACAGATGTACAATCCATGCCAAAACCTTAATATAATTATTGAACATAACCTGGCTAATACAGATGGAGAATCTATGCCATAAAATTTTTCATGTTGATTGTGCGCGAAAGCCAATTTAAATATTTTACAAACATAACTTGGCATATATAAAAGAAAGAACTACAAACAAACTAAACATTTTACAAGACAAAAAACTATAGTGTATAATATAACCGGCACTTTGAGGGACAAGAGAATATCCCCGCCTAATCAGTACATCACGTGGAAGTACTCAAAGCCACAAAAAAAAAAAAAATAGTTATGACCATACCAGACAATTTAACTTATGTGGAACTTTTCTTTTTCGGTGTGTTCTGTTTTAGTGAGTTATTAGTTGCGCATTTTCCATCGCCTTTTATGTCGACATCATTCGCTTAGTTTATGACCCTCAATGTCCGATTAACCGCTTAATCAGGACTCATGAACGAATTATATTTCTTATATATTATTTCATCCATGATCAGGACTTTATCAGAGGTTGGCCCAAAATCCGTTTACTCAATGTCTGATTATCGACGATTCGCTTATTATCTTCTGATAACAGTTACCAAAGAATGGACCTTTGATTATGCGCTAAACAAAACCAAAAGTGACAGCTGAAATTAAACATCTGATTTTGTGATAAATTGTTTTGCTAACAAACTCTGCGAGATTAGAATTAAAAAATGTAATAGTATGCATATCCAAAATGGTTAGTTTAAAATTGTAAACAAGAGCAGCTGTCACTGCATTCACAATGCAACTTTTGTGAATTTTTTCCCTAAAACGTTCACAATGACCAACTTTATCATGATAACTTAATCAGACTTTTGTGTAAACGAAAATGTCATTCTGAGGCAAGCCATGATTAGGTTATGTCTCGTCTCTACAGTCTATTGTGGTTCGACATAAAATTTTCTATAGAAAAAAGGGTCCGCTAAGAGAATTTATTATTTTTTTTTTAACTTTTATGGCAATTCGGAGGGTTGCCGAATATTGGAGTGGACGGACCATTATTAAGCCAATAGAAGCCAAACAACAGTTTTTAGAACTTTTGTTTGTCTGTCTGTCTGTTTGTATGTTTGGTCGTGTATCACTCAAAAACTGCTAATTGGAATTGAATGGAATTTTTACCGTTGCATTACTTGACGTTTAACTTAATATTAAAGATATCACTTATCGGAACAAGCTCAACCAGTTTCAGAGATATCGAGCGATATGTGGACCAAGGTGACCCAAAATGTGTTTAGTACAATATCGGGATCAAACGAATGAGTCCTGCAATAAGCGATGTAATTCAGTTCCATATCTTATCTGGTATAGGGTATAATGATTTAAATCGAACTTAGTTTTTTATTAGTTCTGACACGCAGCGAAGCAAATAATTGAGATTTCAGGCATTTGTTGTTTGAGCGCTCCAGTTTGTACCGTTACTGAGAAATTAGATTTAGAGATAACTTTTTATAAAGTGGATTTTAAGCGGCGGGTTCCAAATCCAGTGTACAATCAAGCTAGGGGTGTTATATAGCTAGTCGCCTTATTACCCGTTTTTTTTTTATATTGTTAGATAATACAAATTAGGTTTTTCAAGTCAAATATATTCAAATATTATAATTTTAAATAAAGAATTTAATTTGGTGAGTAAAACTGCAATGTCGACTTTTTCGGCTGACGTTCTGCTAATAACACCTTCGTCACTGTAATTACAAAAAGTGTTGTCCAATCAAGATACACTTTCTCTATTTCCAAAATGAAAGGTCACATAACCTTTCTATATAAAGAACACATATATCTCCTTTTTTAACAGAGTTCAAATTTATTAATACGATTAGATGATATTTTATTTTCCTTATTAAGTAAAAAGTACAGTATATACCTAATTTCGTTTAAGACTAGTAAAAACCTAAATAAATTAATACAAATACAAATTTCATAGATAAGAAATTAAAATTTAAATTATAAATATGTTTACTAAAAATATTTGTGCTTAACTAAAAATATTTGTTGTTATTTTCATTTATTTATTTGATTATTTTTCCGGTTTAAATATGCATAAACAATATTATATACTTTTATATATAATATATATAATAATCTATTGAAATCTTCTATTAATTTGTAATATTGCATATTTGCAAAACAGTATTTATTTATTTTAAATGTTCTTACATATCTTATTATTGGTTATTTCACTAAACAGACAACGGCAAATACTAAGATAAATTAACCCGTTTCATGTGTTTTGTGATTTCCATAAATTTATATATGTTTTAAACCAATTAACATAAATATTTTAGCTTTTGGTTGTACACATATCATCAATCTTTGCTAAGTACCATGCGCCTAAATGTAGGCAAGATCTGGATGTCAATTTGTTTTGCATGATTATAGAAATAGTATATATACTAGGGATGTTACGGAGCTTCGATACCGGTTGTTAAAAGTCAGAGCTCCGACTGATTTAGACTTGTGTTTTGGATCTGTCTCTTTGGAATAGGAATTTTAACGAAAGTTGTTTAGTATTCATAGCTAGCGTCAAACGATAGCAAATTACCTTGGGTTAACAATTTTTGACAGTTATAAGGTTAATATGATTTTCACGTTCTTGCAAAATTTGTATTAGAACATTTTTTCAGCATAGGATAATATATCCTGGCATATTTGCTTTCATTTGCCAAAAGTAAGCTTTAAGTACGTTGATATCTGTTGAATGAACAATCGAGCTATCGAAAATCAGCTCATGTGAAGGCATCTCTTATGCATTCGTCCCGCAAGTCATAAGGTGCTTTCGGGATGCAAATAATTGAGACAATTTGCTACGAATTATAATGACTTTTTTCTAAAATTGAGAGAGCGAAATTTAATTTTAAGTGAAATTAGCATTCAAGGAAATCGGCTGATTTTGACACATGATTGCGTTTTAACCAACAAAACAATTGAGTTGCATATTTTAATTTGAATTTCTTTTTGATTACTAATATGTAAAATATAGCACACTTAATTTACGGTAAACCTTTTGTTTGTCATGCACCATGTAGCGCTCGCGTAAAAATTTGCAATCATACCTCATTGAAAGACAATAATTAAGAATTGCTGAGAATCTCGTTGCTAGGTAATTGTTACTGGACCTTTACCCGAACACACCTATAATACCAGTGGTTTGATAAGAATCGTATTTCCTATACCCTGCTTCTTCTTGAAGTTCCGATCAAGCAAATTTGTAAAATCCGATACTGGCTCCGTAAAACTAACTTCCGTTACATCCCTAATACATGCATGCATTTACATTAAACTGCCTCGCTTGATAAGATAGAGGTGAAGAATATTAGGATTTTCGTTAGTTGAGCCCATTTGAAAATCCTTACCGCTATACAAAAACACAACAGTCGTATTTAACGGTATGGACAATCCTTTGCAGATATGGACTGCCTTGTCAGCGATTTGTTTGACCCCGGCGAACCTTCGGGTTGTACCCCACGGGTATATTCTAAGCTCCTAATCCCTTGGGGTGTAGTTGTAGATTGGGGTATGTCGAGTGGAAGAGTGCTACACTCTAATCGGGATTCATATTGTCAACGGCCTACGTAAATTTTGAGCTGCCGTTTGGTGTTGGGCGATTCTCATATTAGGTGAATTGCCTGGAATCACTTGTCAAGAGAACATTTATGATCAAAGGGAAAAATAGACGCCAACCACTTGGTCCGAAAATCTGAAGAAGAAAGACAGACACATAGCCTCTTTCTTTAAAATCTCATGGTGAAAGTTGGAGTAAAAAGGCGTCAGTTGGCATGCAGAGCTAGTGAGGGACTATTGACAAGTGATTGGGCCTCTCCCTTTTCTTGAATGGATATCTTGTGAAGCAGTTGTCTCTCACCCAAAGACTGTCGGTAATGTTTCCTTCAAGTTCTTATCCATAATATTGTCCCAAAAGTTTGTCAAGCCAATATGTTACATATATAAATATAATAAATATGGCCTAGAAATTAACACCCTAATATATATAACATATATTTATAAATATGTATACAAATACCACTTCTAGAACGTTTCGACCTCTAAGCGGAGGAGAGTATCGCCAGAGCGAAAGTACAAATTTTTTTTTCAAATTTGAAAGAAATTTTATGCGTATCGCAAAACACAGTAACCCCCCCAAAACGGTTGAAGAGCATTCGAACTCACGATAACGGCTGCCGAGAACGTCTTATTTTAGGATTATTTTTAAAAAAGGTTAATCTACACTGCAATTGTATTGAACTCATATTGAAACTGGGCGTTTTTTACACCAAACTCAAGGAAACACGTTCTCATTGAGCATAACCATATCGAGTTTCGAAACTAGAGTTTTTACTTAGTCGTTATATACATCAAAATCTTTCAAAATATTAGCCACCAAAACTTGTCCTTTCATGTACATGTAAACAGCTCATGAAACTGAATTTTCTTATAAATAATGAGCATAATTTCTTAAACTAAAATTTCAGTAATAATAAGTCTTAAATAAGTAAGAAATTTTAATTTAATTAAATCCTTTCTTTTTCATTTTGTTTTGCCTTTGCCAACATTCCCCTGTGGCCTGTTGGTACTCGCTATATATTTTTCACATTTTTAAATGATATTTTTTTTTTGTAATTTCGTTACCTATGGCCAATAAAACGTCGCCTCTTGTAACAATAGATTGCATGTACATTTTGTATATGTATTTACCCACATATCTATGCTAATTTGTATACAATTATGCAACCTAAGATTTCTTCTATCCATTTGGCTTATTTCGATTCTTAGTTAACTTAATTTAGTTTCTCTTTCAATGCCAGCAAACCTATAGCAGCCATCGTATCCATAGTGTTATTATTCATTTCTAAAATCTTTTTCGTTGCTAATGCACAGCTATTTTGGGCTGGCGCCACACCATTCATCTTAGTGGGGACATTATTGCTTTGTTGACTTCTTTGCGTTTTCTTATAACTGGCCATGTAGAAATTCATGAAGAGACAGAAGAAAATTGAAGCATTCAACAGCAGCAGCAGCGAGATGAATTTTGAAAATTGACATTGAGAACTGATGAGCGCACGGGTTGTGTGTACAATGCAAAGTACAAATTGAGCCTAAAAAGTAAATAAATAAAATAAATGAAATAAATTTGATAAGAGAAAAGGCAACTTAAAGGAAATTGATATTAAAAAATAACTATTAGCCGTTTTTTTCGTAAGCACTTAGCGACCTATAAATAAAATAAAAAACTTATTTTTTTTGTCGAAATTTGAAATTTTTTTTGAAAATCATATGTGAACTTAGATATAGGTTGCTTTCAATTTACAAGTAAGTTTTCTAGGCAAGCAGAACAAATTTTATATACAATCAAAATGACGAATAAAAACGGGCATTATTAAAAACGAAAAATATTTTGAATAATAAAAGCGCTATAAATAAGTTTTGTGAAAACCTTTACGCATAATAATACAGCAGACTCATGCTGTGCATTATAGATATTAAAAAAATGCATATTATAGGAGAATCGACGCTTAAACAACAGTTTTTGAAATTTTTGTCTGTCTGTTGTTGTGTTTGTTCACGCATGACTCAAGAACCGCTTGTTTGAATTAATTATAATTTTCACTAGTATATGGTTTGATGTCCAAATTAAAGTTTGGGATCCATTTTACAGCACGGAAATATTTTGTTTCTGATATATACAGTGGTGGTAATGAAATTTTCCTAAAAAATATTTTTATATGTATGTATAGTGAAATTAGAACAGGTCAACGTCTGTATTTTAAATAAACTTATTATGAAAAAATACTTATGGGTAGTCTCAATTAGATTAATAGAAATCAAAGTAAGAATTCTTCGACTTTCTCCTGGTCTGTCTGTAGGCATGTTGGTACGCGTATCACTAAACACCTGCCACATAGAATTGATTGTCGTCTTTACCGGTGTATTGATGAAGGTCTGTATTGAAATATAGAATATATTTTCTGTTGCTTACATTTTATGGATGAAAGAAAAAATCGATTAAACATGGTCCGTCCGTCTGTTCACGTGATAATCTGTGTTAAAACTGTGATATTTGCAGAAATTTTGAGGACAAGTTTCTTTCCGACCAAACAAGGTTGCTATTGGAAATGGGTGAAATGGGGGAATATATCGAATAATTCGAAAAAACGTTTAAAATGAGATAACTCATTGAATGATAAAGCTATAATTTTTAAATTGACATAATCATCCTATTAATAGTGATCATCATGTATGTAAATAATTCTGAATTATTTTGAAAAATAGGAGTAGCATTTCGACTTCTAATAGCTTAGGCACCTTTACCATGAATTAACGAAACTATTAAATGCAATCACGGCCGCGGAGAGCACACTCAGTGAGCACAAACGAAATCGCCTGTGTACCACCCCCACTTTTTGTTGGTTTTAACAGGAACATTTCTCCAGTTATTCATTTATATTAGAAACTAGCGGACCCGGCAGACGTTGTTCTGCCTAAAATTTGACTTGCCTACATTTAATAAATTGTACTCTTTTCCCTCCCCACTTGGCTCTTCTTCTACATTTATCCGTGTATCTTCCGTTTTCTTTCTACTTTGGCTTTACCCACAACCCCATATATCGTTACTCTTCTTTAACCTCTCCATTTTTCTCTAACACCACCTATATTTAAAATTTCTATTCTTATTTCCCTTCTTCTACCATTTCCTCTGCGGGTACCAATATGTCCATAGCTTCGAAGATATATCGAATTAACTTTTATGTGCTCCTGGTACCGCTTTCTGTTGCCAGGGTTTTTTTGATGTATAGAACAGATATCTATATACAAAATATCATTAACTTGAACCAAATAAATTCCTAGCTATGCTGAATTAATGAAGCACAAACAAAACACAAAAAATGTGGGCGTGGCACCGCCCACTTTTATAAAATGATGTAAACCTTGAGTAAAGGACACATATATCCAAATATCATTAATTTAGACCAAATATGGTCAGAGTTATGACGAATTGAAATTTTATATGGCCTGGGGGTGTGGCATCGCCCACTTTCCCAAAACTATATATAGCCTATGCCTTAACCCGTGATCCCAAGAATATACGGTGCAAATTTCATAAAAATCGGTTGAGTACTTTGGACGTCTAGAAAGGATACACAGACACATATACATATATTCATTTTTATTTATAAGATGGTGAAGAGATTAGTTTACCGATATATGACTCCTATTAAAAGGAAAAAATTTATAGTTGAACAATTATTATATCATCGCATCTTGAGCTTGTGAAACTAACAAATGTATGGGCAAGGAAAATTACCATACAAACAATCACATATTTTTATGAAAGTAATGTCTAAAATTTCTAGGGCTGGTATTATGACTTGAGAAGAGAAGTTGCCTATACACGAATTAGTTTTGGTATCGATTTCTGCGTCAATTTTTTATTCGAAAATATATGATAATTTTCCTATGGTGAAACAATTTGCTAATACTAATTTTCATAAAAATTCAAAAAGTGAAAAATTATTATTCTTGGCCTTGAGCTCGTTTCATGAATACTTTAAAATGTACAGGCCGTAAATCAACAAAAATTGTTGGTATGAAAAAGCAATTTTCGAGAACGTAAAATTATGTTACCTCATAACTCTCCAAGATTTGCAATTGCATTTACTTTTCTTTTATAACCTCTATAACTTCCATTCCACGCAGGCGGAACAGAAATCGTCAGCAAAAGTCTTAATCAACCGGAAGTTCCAATTTTTAGGAAACAGAATCGCAGCTGCGTAACATCCCTCATTTTTATTTATTATTCATTATATATTATTTACAAAACGATATCGCACCTGACAACTACAGCTGAGTATTCAAAGCTCGGTTATATCTTATTAATTTGTGCCACTATCGTGCTTCAATTTGGTTGCAAAAACCCAAATACAAGGTGGCGCAAAAGTAAGCTTCCGATGTTCAGCATATCGGTTGTGGCACGTGCAGTGTGTGCTGTTGCACCGTCTTGTTGGAACCACATGTTTTCCAATCCCAATTCATCAAGTTGCGGCAAAAAGAACTCGTTGATCATTGCTCTGTAGCGCTCACCATTCACAGTAACTGTTGGGCCCCGACCGATTATTGGTCAAATAAATAGTCAGCAATATTCCGCGTTCTGGAGCAGTGTAGCGTAACATTGTTTATTAACGTGTATTTCGCATGTGTTTACTACACAAATGTCAAAACAGAACTGACTTTAGGGGCCAATCGCAAAATTTATAGCATTTTCTGATAGGAGGATGACTTTTGCGCCACCCTGTATATATACAAGCATAAAAAATTTTCCCCTGGGAACCAGTTGACGCTATTATTTAGTTTTTCATTTTTTTCAAAGTTATTTAATAGCAATTTGGAAAACAAATATTTGCATGCCAACGGCTATGAAAAAATATGAATTGAAATGAAGTCTTTATTCCCACCTTAGTCAGTCGCTCGTACTTGCGTGTTGAACAAAATGATATTTTAATTGTGTGAAATTCAGTAGCTAAACTAAAGTTTAAGCAAATGAATTAGTCTAGCGTTTATCGAAACTAGGAAGTTATCATTTAGTAACGTTAAACGTGTGGCATGATCTTCAGAAAGCTGTTCAGAACGTTAATAAAAATAAACTAATGAAAAAGTCGATGAGTCAATGTATTAAAAAGCATTGAAGGAGAAGACAAAAGCAGGAAGAAATAACAAGTAAAATGGGAGAATAAAAATTGAAGTGTGTATAAGTGGAAGAAGATAAAAATGAGTAGGGGAAGGAGGAAAAATTTTCAAATTCTGGGAAGTCATGATTTTATATAAAAAAAAGGTATAAACTCAAGCTTCAAACTTTTAAGAAAATTCTAAGGAAGGAATTTTTGCAGGAACAATATAAATTCGCATCTCATTCATTTCATGTATGATAACGTAGAAGTTTTTCGTGCCCTAAAAGAGCGCTTTCCACTGTTGCAGGTTCGTTGCTGAAGTCTTTTGTTTATAAACGATGAGCAATGCATAATACATAATATCGAGCTTAACCGCAATCTTGGCGTTACCAACAAAATTCTGAAAATCTGTATTTTGACAGATATCGATAATTCTGTTTATTTTAAACCATCTCAAAAGAAATTACAACTCTAATATGTACCAGTAAACAAATAAAGCAAAGGCAATTATGATGTAAGTAACATTTTTCTCTAAAATTTGTCATATTTGTAAACTAAAAAACCTTCTCCACTAAAATTTTATTTTTGTTGGTTACAAATCGTTGTTAGGGCTCTAAATGCTTCACTGAGGTCAGGTCTGAGGATAGCTTATACAGTTTTTCTGCAAATGAGATAGTTATAAAGGGCGTTCTTTATTCATCGAGAGAAGATACTCTATCTCTCTCCACTTGTTACAGCTGAAAAGCTATTTTTTTTTTTTTAATTTTTCATCCAAATTCTGGGATAGTTGACAGTCTTCCTTCACCAATTTATATTATACTAATAGGCAGCCGAGATAGGTAATCTTTCAATCAGCTGGTTATCTATATTTTTGTTTTTTTTACAAAATAGTGAAGTGAAGTTATTTTTAATTTATTGATTTCTTTCATATCCACCCATACATTGCTTGAAAATATTTAAAAAATAAAATCATAATGGAAGCACAAAAAATTTGAAAAATTATTCCACTGGTTCTGAGCGTAGGTTTTCGTTGATTGTAGTTGTTATGGATGTGGTAAAAGTTTTTTTCAAGTTCGTTGCCTAAGTCTTTTTATCATGGATATGAACTTTTTAGGTTTTATAAAACATCGCTAAATGAAAATTAAGAACAAAATGGTAGTAATTAATAAATAAATACATAGTTTAAACCTCTGAGAGAGAAATTTTATAAAATCATAAAACTCATCTTTGTTGTTATGTTGGAAAGCATCGAGGTGGCTCATAACGTATTACTTGACAATTATTATGACGCTACTTGGAATCACTTAACAAGTGCGATACAAAAAAATTTACGAGAAAACTTTCTAGTAAACATACCTTATAATGAGAATAACATTCAATGATTGACGTAATCCTATTTGCGGCTTTAATTATTATAATATAAAAAAACCAAAGAATAATTTCCACTGAACCCATCTCTTCAGTACGCGAATTTCATTGAAGGTTATACTAATAAGCAGATTAAGTAGTTTTCATATAACTCGTATGATTTAAACCTTGATTGTACCAGCCCATAATTGACCTTAAACTTGGATAACCTGGCGCACACATACGCACACGCATTCCAATATTAATGACTAAATCTAACTAACAGCAAAAACACGTTTGGGAATAGTTTGTGGGTTACTGGGTAAACTGTGTTGTCTCAAAGCAAGCTTCAAATAAAAATAAAAGAGAAATAAATAAATTATTTTACTATTTATTATTATTTGTAACTATGACGTTACTCAATACGTTTATTATAAAAATAAATATTTAAATGTGAAACCAGTTTTGAACAAATTTGAGCAAAAACTAGAAAAGGGCAATTACTAAATAAATCGTTAAATTTGAATAAGAATACATATTTTAGGGTAAACCATTATTCCCCTAGGTATCCAATCAATCTTTTGCACTTCCGAGTTTAAGGCCAAGGTTGTGCTAAACAAATTAGGTAATTCAATGCCCAAAACTAAGTAGTGAAATTCGGTTTCCTGCTTACTGATTTATACACTTGTACATGTGAACAAACATGCATACTTTTTAGCTGATTTAACTAGTTTGAGTTTATATCTGGAACGTAGGTATGTTTGTTAGCTAATAAAAGCAATTCATAAGCACACTTAAACAAATTAAAACAAAATACGAAATACAAGACCAAAATAAAGCATAAAAAATAAATAAGAAATGCCACAGCGGGACGTCTTGACATATTAAATAGTAAGCTCTGTGGGCGACAAACGTTTTCGCTGCAAATAGTCGCGATAAAAACTTTATGGTATCTTTATGGGCTTGTCATATACCAAACCCTAAATCGAGTTGAAAAGTTTGCTG
The DNA here is from genome assembly GCA_949987695.1 of Merzomyia westermanni. NCBI lineage: Eukaryota > Metazoa > Arthropoda > Insecta > Diptera > Tephritidae > Merzomyia > Merzomyia westermanni. Next base: position 190,732,603 of record OX465288.1, read on the forward strand.
AAAGAACTGTTGTTGTTAATGCTTAATTGAAAGTTAAATTTGAATCTTTTTGGGGTAGTTAGATCGATATTTTTTTGGATAAGACGGAAATAAAAAACTGTTGCAGAGTATTGTGGTAGAATTTGAGTAACATAGAATCTAGAAAATAGCTAATTGTGCAAAATTAGGCTAGGTTAGGATCATTTCGGCACAATTTTCGGAACTTTTTGGGCACCATTTTGGTATTGTTTTTTCGAAAAAATTTTTTGTTTTATTGTCGACATCAATCCTCGATTATTTTTGGAACTGTTCCGGGACTTTCTCGAGATAAATTTGGTATCATTTCAGGATCGTTCGGGACTGTTTTTTCGGAACCATTTTAAGATTTGTTTTCGGGATCTATCCTTAATTATTATATTTGAAACCATTACAGGTCTTTTTCGGGATAAATTCGGCATCATTTCAAGATAATTTCAAAATCGTTTCGCGGTTTTTTCGGGACCCTTTCGGGATCAATACTGGATCAATTTCGGGATTGTATTCAGGACTTTTTCGTGATCATTTCTGGATAATTTCTTGCTTGTTTACGAAAGGATTTCGGGATATTTTCTTGCGATCATTTCGGGACTTTTTCGGGACCATCCCAAAATAATCTAAAAATGATACCTAAAACCATTTCGAAATAATCCTAAGCCTATCACGAAAAAGGATCTCGTGGACTATGCTACCATGCATACAAATTTTAATCAACGGGCTTGTCGTTATGATAAATGTAACGGGAAAAGCGCTTTTGATCTTGTTCGCTCTTGTTGTTGCTGTAACAATGCTTCGCCCTGCCTAGTCACTTTCCTTACCTAGCACTGTAATATATATCTTCTAACGGGAATCCAAAGAACCTAGCTGCTTCAAAAAGGGTTGGTCCAGAGAGAGATTGGTGTTAGAAGAGTTTGCTTTGTCGATCAGGTGAACAGCTGGTTGGTGTCATGGGAAGACACCCCCCACACGCCGGGACAACATTCGGCATGTCAGGGTTCAGTCTGGATAGGTAAGAGTTTAATTAGATGTATATTGGAACGAGTTTTCGTTATCCCTTGTAAATTTTTGCTTTGTTACAAACCGGCGATCCGCCATCTTCAGTGTATGTTTTCTCGAGAACGAAAATTGACAAGGGATGACGGAACATCGTTCCAATATACATCTAATATCCACCCTGTCGGAAAAACAGAAAATCAAATCAACTAAGGGTTTAATCTTTTACAGTATCCAGAACCAATTTAGGCCCTTGTAAATTTTGCCTCCATCGGAATTTCGCGTTCCTCTTCGGCAACAGGTGAAGCTTATAAATAAATGACGGCACCCACCGGGCGAGAGCTGACAAAGGAATTTACCGACTCTCTGTGGATATTATTGAGAGCGTGTCAACGCACCTTTGGATCAAACTGTTCGCTGTGTTATAGACTAGCTCATACAAAAGTTCTATGAAGGCAAGAAGCATAGCTGACCTACTTATCCATGGAAAGGGGGCTCCCTGGTCATGTCATAGAGATGACTGTAGTCCATCTTTTAAAGATATTTAAGACCGCTGGAAATGGTTTCGCGAACGTTTAGAAAGAACTGAGCCTTCTTAATCAGGCATTTTTAAGGTATGACAGGGCGTTTAATTCATCTAAATGGTTAGATAGTTCACCAAGATGCGATGGTAATCAGGTTCCAAATTCCATCTCCCCAAAAACTGGACCCATCCCTCTCTCGTAACTATTTTTGTCCATATCTCTAAAGATACTAAAGCTCATCCCAAATTGAATATGCGAAAGGTATATCGTAACCTGTTTTCACTGCAAGTTTGACAACAAAACATCAACAACAACAAAACGTTTCCGCACAAAACTCGAAGAAATGGCGCTAAATTGAAATTAGAAAATATAGCACCGAACAAATGATACGAAAAGCAAAGCTATCAACGTAGCCAAAATCTAAGAGGTACACCTACTTCTTATATTTCTTATATTTCCTTTTTGGTTTATAATTCATTGCTTTGATGTGCAATTGTTTTACCATTGGCGATTGGATTGCATTGTTGTTGTCTAATATTGCCAGTTACCAGCATGAATTGCAAAGTACGCGCCTGCATGCATGTATGTATGTGTGTGTGTGTAAAGTTGGTATTGGTTGTTGCCGCTGTACATCGATTTTTGTATTTCCACGCTAAACGATAAGTGTTGTTTTTACTTTTCGTTGCTGTTGTTGCAGTTAACGTTGGCTGTTGCGCTTGGTTGACCAATGAATTATTTTGTAGGTCACACCGACATACACTCTCACTCTCAGTGGCAACGCGTGCAACTTGCATGCACCGCTAACCAAGTGGCGTGTAACGAAGGTTCATTGCATCAATACAAAAGCAAAAATTAATAAATAATATACAGACTTCCAATATGTATGTTCATCAGCGGCATGAAATTTAGCAAAGTGCGTTATGGCTTCGAAAGGTGTTTTGTTGTGTTTTAGGGCTTTATTATTTTACTGAAAATATTTTGTTGAATTCTCTTTTTGGCACTTGTACTTGTAATGTCCAGCTACGCATATAGAAACCACTCGTGCCAGAGCATCAAATGTAGAAATTCCGAAACCCGGAATACCGCGAATTTAAATTGCTTCTCATGAGAAAAAGTTATTATTTTCTTTTTTTTCTGTTGCTCTTTCTATGGATTCCGAAAAATCCCGAAATCTAGTTTTATATACTTTGAAAATCTCGAAATAGCGGTATTTAAAAAAATGGGTTACTAGTGTACTACTCCTCACGCGATATATTTACCGCATAGATTTTTCAAATATATCTACATACATATATACAACTCCAGATCAGCGTTCTATTAACTTTCGGATATGCATTTAAATAATGTAAACAGTGCATTAGAATAATTATAAAATTCATGTTGCACAAAATATTAATTAATATGCATTAGTAAAAAGTACATTTTGAACAAAACTCAATTTCCCGTGCGCTTTTGTAAATATAAAAAATAGCTAAATATTGTTTAATGTGTAGCATACTTTGTACTGAGACAAAAGACTCAGGAAACGAATTTCTCGTTCGTTATTAATGGCACATGGCTCTAGTTGTTGAACAAGAATTACGTTAATTAATATGGGAATGTTTGTTATTTCATAATTTAAATTTGATCCGTGTAATTTCAAGCAAAACTTGTTTCTAATTTGTTACACAAACATCAAATAAATAGTTGTTTTGACAAGGGAGAAGAAGACCCGATAGTTTTTTGGAGGGCAGCAAAACGAAGTGAAATATGTAAAAGATCAACCGTTAAATAATGTTTATATTAATAATAATTTGGTGCTACCTCTCCAAGCAGCTGAAGGCCGTGCTACTCTACAGATTTGTGATTCGTTTAATTTTTCCTACAGCTACCAAATGCTAAGCAGTTGAGAAGCTATTCATGACAAAAATATGCTCGACTCCGTTTTTTGAACATTTTTCTGAAATATTTTGATGTAACAGGATATATAGCCAGACGGTTGTGTTCAATATAATAGTAGTGAAATTAAATTGGATATCGTTCGAAAAAATAAAAAAAGCTGTATTTTCAATAGCGCTGGTTTAAAATATAATGAATTCCGTAACAGAAACCACATTAAAAGAAATTTCAAAGTTTATACAAGTTCAGAAAAGTTAATTAAACTTAAAATTTACATTAAAATTTCAATATTTTTGGCTAGAATTTATAGACTATGTTTGAGTACACAGTTTTGCAGACCATTCAATTTTAGCATAATAATGTGCAAGAAGCACCTTAAAATTTTCCCTGAATTTTTAGAATTTTTTTTTTTCAAGGATGAATGGTATCTTTTTCATAAATTTTTCTTCATGCGTTGTATGAAGGAAATCATTCCTTGTAAATATGTATTAAGCAATAAGAACTGCTACTTATTATCATTCAGCGTTGAGATTCACTGCCTTCAAAAATTAACCATGGACCAAGTCCATCTTTCTATGAATGATGATTTCACTAATTATGATTTTTAAAAGGGTCGTAGAGAAATTTAATTTCATGATTACATTTTATTAATATTTTACTTCCCAAATTTCCATATTTGAAAAATAGAAATTTAGTAAGCATATTTTTAGTATATCGGTAACTTAAATCAATTCATTCGATCCATATTCATGTGACAAAATAACAAATAATCTGGATGAATGCTATGTATGTAAAACCAGAAAATCAGTTACCGAAAAGGACAATGATGGTCGATGTTTTATAAGAAATAAAAAAGTAGAAAAGAGATAATATGGTTCACCTCAAAACTATAGTCAATTTGGATTATGTGACATCTAATTATGTTGTTACGATGATACTCATGGCGGCCGCCGTGGTGTGGAGGTAGTGTTGCCGGCCTACCACACCGAAGGTCCATGGTTCGAGCCCTGGTACAGGTAACATCAAAAGTGATTTGAAAAAAAGTTTTTCAAAACGGGGTCGCCCCTCGGCAGTGGTTTGGCAAACTCTCCGAGTGTATTTCTGCCATGACAGGCTTCTCAGCAACAATTCGTCTCCTTTGTAGATGCCGTTCGGAGTCGGCAAAAAACTGTAGGTCCCACCAATTTGTAGGGAAAATTCAAATCGGCACACCACAAATTGGAAGAGAAGCTTGGCGCAAAAATCTCTTAGGAGGTTTATGATGATATACCTGTTGTATATCGTGCCATAAAGAGAGATGATACTCATGACAAACAAATTAAGCTGTAAATGTACACAAAAAAGCATCAAGCGAGCAAAGCATATAATTTTAATTTGAAAGCAATAATCATAACAATCACATAAATATTTACGTTACGCTCTTGTAGTTAACTGCTATCAAAGCTCTTTTGAGGCATGCGCAGGTTGTAAAGAATTTTATAGTTGTCAGAACGCTATTTGATATTTTGTCACTCGTCGACAAGTTTTTTTTTAATGTGCTGACAAGCGTAATACAATTTTGATTTACTGACACAAAGAATGATTATTTGAAATGTTGTGACAAATTAAATTGGCTTCTTAGAATTTAATGGTTTTTTTTTATTGCTGTGCTATTGCTTGACTTTATGTTTGCTATTATGTAACTCGTAATTGCTAAACAATTCAGTGTAATTTGTTATTAGTCATATCTTAGCCACATTAACTAGATAATATGAAATGGGAAAAATTGAGGCGAGAAAATAGAGGTTTTGGGAAACTGAATCATTTGCATACATAAAAATAAGAAAAAATATTTCTCTTAGTTCTACTCTGTTTAATGAGTGTGGCATTGCTCTTAAGCTGACTACTGGGTATATAGTGTTCAATTCCAACGTGCATTTCTGATATGAGTTTTATTTGCATACATAAGAATACGAAACAATATTTCTCTTAGTTCTTTTTTTTTTAATGAATGTGGCATCGCTCTTAAACCGACTACTGGGTATATAGTTTTCAATTCCAACGTGCAATTCTTATATGAGTTTTATTTGCATACATAAGAATACGAAACAATATTTCTCTTAGTTCTTTTTTTTTAATGAATGTGGCATCGCTCTTAAACCCACTACTGGGTATATAGTTTTCAATTCCAACGTGCATTTCTTATATGAGTTTTATTTGCATACATAAGAATAACAAAAATATTTCTATCAATTTGTATTTTTCAAGAGTATGGCATTGCTCTTAAACTGACTACTGGGTATGCGAGTATATTGTTCAATTCCAAAGTCAGTTTCTTACATTTGATGGCAACAAGCCACAATAACAACTATGTATCGTGGTGAGCGGCATGCAACACTACATTTGAGTTGTGATAAATGAAAGCCAAGTGCCCGACTCGGTCAGGCTAACTAACTTGTACAAAACAACTAACGGCATTTGCGTGCAACAGGTTGTAACAGTTGCTTTATAAAATGTGTTGCACTGTACGTTGGCATTGTAATTTTCCCAAATTGGCTGCTAGGAAAGCCAAGAAAAAAACGACTGAGTATTGCTAGTTTACTTTTAAAATTTCTCGTTTTGCTTTTTCTATTTATTTCAGGAGCGTTGCCTCTCAGCACGTCGCTTATTTCGTGAGTGGGTTTGTTTGAGTTTGAATGTTGTGGTATGAAGTTTGTGCACTTGCAGCATGACAGCCATGTTCATACATATCAGAAAAATTTATTACATTTGTGTGCCAACAATTAAATCGTTAGCCAATGATACCACATTTTTTGTGGAAACTTTCGAGCAGGGAAATATTTTGGTTGTAGTTGACAAAAATAACCAACAAAAAATGATGTGGGTGATGAAAGCTGAGTCTTATAATAAAGTAAATGAAAAATATCTGGTTTATTTTAATAATCTTCCTCTGAGGAATATATTGGTAGTTTATTACTTATATTTCAATTAAATAAGCTTTAAGTAAATGGAAACTACTTGTTCATATCATTATCTTTAAAGTTTAGTTGCTTTGGAAACTTTTCTAAAAACGCAAACATCAATAAAGAAATAATTTTATAGTTATTATTTATAGTTATGACAAGCTTAATATTTCTTGAGATATATCCTTATGCTTTTATTCTTGAGCACTTTCTCTAGCAGCCTCTAAAAATTCTTGTTTGGAAAAAGCAGCTGACTAAAATGCTAACACAAGAAATCGAAAGTTTTAGATATTTTTTTCGGCTCGACGTCAATATAAATTAAAAACTTAAAAACAACACACTTTTTATATCATTTAGTTTCAAAGTGGTGACACTTTAAATAAAGTTGTCACAACTTGGAATATTAAAAAATTTCCATAAATGTGCTTATCCTAGGCTATGTAAAATATAAGCCTTTCGATCAAAAGAAATAAGCGCTATATAAGGTTATCAGTTTTGGTTGTTCATAAATCATTTTGCAAGACACAAAATGTGTTTTTGGAATTTGAAATAAGATTTAGTGTTGAAAACTCTAAATGTGTCAACTTACAAATGAAAATTCATTTACCTTTAATACCTAGTTCGACAAAATATATTTTTGAACAATTTTAAAAATTTTTATTAATCATTCAATTGAACCACCAGGAAATGCTAATTTATAGACGGAACTATAATTTTATCTCACTATTTGACCTTCTTTACTTATGTCAAAAATTAATCAAAGTCCACCATAACAAATTGGATTATGCTGAAAATTTTGTGGCAATTATTAAGAGCATTTTTTGTTACTACTATGATAGAATGCTCTTATTAGACGCTGACAACGTGTTCCAATAAAATTAATTAATATTTGCTAGGTTAATTCTCCTTCGGCTACCGTTCTATAATTCTTGTTAGCTACAGTTTTGCTAAAAAGCTATCAATATTCAACTAATACAAAAACTCAAAATATTAATTGGTAGACGATATACGAACTAAGACAATAAATTATGATGACATGAAATATTTCAAGCCACTTGTATAATTGTACGTATGCACGTAAATTGTATATGAGTGCAAAAATCAAATTTATTCAAGGAATTATACACACCTACAGAACAGAGGTTACAGTTGAAAACCTTAATGAATTCTTGTTACCGTTATTTATTAGAGAAACCAAAAATGCTAAGCACTCGATTCTCAAACAATCCACACTACTCAATATCCAAGATGTACAAACCAAAAATATTCCTAGTCCCAACAAAAAAGCATTAAATGCATTATGAAAAAAATCAACTGAAGAGTGGCAACACTGCTAATGGCAAAACACTTGCCGGAGACGCTGTTGTAATCTCTGCGGGTTAGGGGCTTAGAATATGCCCGACGTAGGCATACCGGTCGTAATAGGCGACTCAACTGCACAAAGTAATATAAACTTGATGTCTGATCTACGGATATGATGCCTCTCACTACCCATCTTCTCCTTCCATAAGAAAGGAGGGGTGACATGACCTAGATGGTTGCATTGCTACCACATCGGGCAGTACCGCAAGGGAGTACCGGAGCGTACCGGATTCATATCTGGCCAAGGTCTGTCAAAATATTCGGGAAGTGTTTTTGTCGTTACAAACAACACCAACAACGCTGTTGTGTGAGCAGACATGCTTGATTGAGTTGATGTCATTGTATTATTCGCTGTGTCTAAGCTTTATGGAGGGCGAGTAGTTTTTTTGAGTTATTTTTTTAATTTTATTTTATTATTTATATTATTGGTTTAGAGAGGAAAAGGGGGTGTGCGGAGCACATGTTAAATAGGGAGCCCTTTTCTAATATTCATTTAATTATTATTTTATTTATTTAAATTATTTGTTCTATATAGAACGGGGTGCAGTGCACCTGTTACACCTTGTATTTATTAATTGGGGGCGAGCACTGTTGGCTCTGAGGCATTGCACGGGATTGGCTTTCTCATTCTCGTTGTGAAAAACCCCGCTTTGGGATTACAAAACATAAACTATATATTTGGGATATTTTATAAGCTGCTTGCGAATTACAAGAGAGTGCAGCGCAAATAAAATAGACGAAGTAAATCATTATAGCTTATGTCGCTTAAACACGCTGATTCGCACGAAAGCAAACTTCATTGATGAAAAATACACTGTTTGCCAAAACAAAGAGGCGATTATTCGTGTTGAATTTATTGGAGCTCTGTATCTCAACGTAAATAAAATAAACTGAAGTAAAATAAAATAAAATAGAATAAAATAAAATAAAACAAACTAAAGGCAAATAAAATCAAATAAAATAAAATAAAATAAAATAAAATAAAATAAAATAAAATAAAATAAAATAAAATAAAATAAAATAAAATAAAATAAAATAAAATAAAATAAAATAAAATAAAATAAAATAAAATAAAATAAAATAAAATAAAATAAAATAAAATAAAATAAAATAAAATAAAATAAAACAAAATAAAATAAAATCAAATGAAACAAAATAAACTAAAATAAAACAAAACAAAATAAAATAAAATAAATAAAATAAAATAATTTCTTCTTCTTGCCGGCTTGAGGTCGGTGATTTTTCAAAATGGAAACCAAAAGATATTGATTTTACCAATATATTTCGACTACCAACGGTAATCGTCTTCAGGGTCAACTATATATAACAATAAAACATAAAAATATAATCACAATTCACATAAAACTAATTGGTAAAAAATTAAAAACTTTAAAAACATACATTATTACACGTCCGTCCTGTTTAACGTGGAGTTGTTTACTGTCCGTCTGTTTGTCAAAAATGCCTGTATAAGTGAGCGCAGTTATCAGTGTCCGTTTTGTAATTCATTCTTATGCTGGCTGGTGTGTTAATTATGTGAAGCATTTCCAGTGTGAATCTCTTGCTGTAATGTTGTTCTTGTTGTAATATCGTTGTTTCGTCAAAGTTCGGTGAGTGGTTATTAGTTGTACAGTGGGTCATAAGTGCTGTTTTTTGATTATTTGTTTTGCGCCAATATTTAAAATCTGATTTATGTTGTGCGAGCCGAGATTTTAATTTTGCTTTTGTTGTTCCGATATATATGTTATTACATGATTCGTTTTCGTTTCCATTGCAAGGGATTTTGTAGATAACATTACTTTTTTCCGTGTGAGGTATTTTAGATTAAGTGTTGTTAAATAAATTTTTTAAAGAGTTAATTGGTATTTTTTCCAGGACATCGCGGATGGAGAGGATCTGATACAAACAATAAAAACCAAAGAAACAAAAGAAGAGGCACGAACCAAACTTTCATTGATTTTAAAAGATCACACAACAACAAACCGTCAAAATGCAATAGATCGTGCAATAATCGATACAGTGGAACGAATACGAAAATTTCTTAGCAAAAATAATAATATACGTATTTTAAAATAAAATAAAATAAAATAAAATAACATAAAATAATATAAAATAAAATAAAATAATATAAAATTAAAAATAAAATAAAATAATATAAAATAAAATAAAGTAAAATAAAATGAAAGATGAATGAAATGAAAGATGAAATTCTGATCGATTTTGTGGGTAAATTTCAATTAGTGTGCGAACTCTAGTTATTCTAAAAGGGAAAAATTCTATTTTAAAAGGGAAAAATTCAATTTTAAAAGTGTCGAATCTTGACTACGTGCGGAAAGGTTCCGCGATGCAGTAAAAATAAAACAAACTTGAAAAATTACAGATACCCATTTACATATATGTCTCTTTAGTGATAAGAAATCAATAGATGTTATTCCAAATTCGTTAATTGATGAAAAAGGGTAAAAGCATCGACCGCGACTTTTCTCTCTATCTCTATGGCGCGATATACAACAGGTATATCATCATAAACCTCCTAAGAGATTTTTGCGCCAAGCTTCTCCTCCAATTTGTGGTGTGCCGATTTGAATTTTCCCTACAAATTGGTGGGACCTACAGTTTTTTGCCGACTCCGAACGGCATCTACAAAGGAGACGAATTTTTGCTGAGAAGCCTGTCATGGCAGAAATACACTCGGAGAGTTTGCCAAACCACTGCTGAGGGGCGACCCCGTTTTGAAAAACTTTTTTTCAAATCACTTTTGATGTTACCTGTACCAGGGCTCGAACCATGGACCTTCGGTGTGGTAGGCCGGCAACACTACCTTCACACCACGGCGGCCGCGACTTTTACTCCTTTTAAAATAAAAGTCCAAAGAAAAATGTAATTATGGGATTTACAAAATATCTCGCCAAAGATAGCTTTTATTGCTGGAGAGAAAAAGTAAAGGTTTGGGTTCTTAAGTTTTTAGGGGACAGTTCCAAAAATTAATTGTGACCAGGGTTTTGATCCTGAAAGCCCTTAAATGACAGAAAAGTTAATAAAGTTCTTCAGGAACACTATCTAAACACCGAATTTTATAAAATCGAAAAAAAATTCCTTTTATGTTCGGTCCCTGGTTAAAAGCCTCATTTTGGGATTTTTTGCTACTAACATTATCATATAATGCAAATTCAATAATTCATTTAAGAATATTGACCGGCACATAGCTTGGGGTCAATGTATTAGACACAATTCTCGATCATCTAGCTGTCAACAGTTTAAGAATACAAACCAAAGAAAAAAAAATGCGGACAATACGGTATTTACCAAAACCACTGTTAAGTTTTAAAGTTAGTCGCTTATGCGCACAAGCTACATACAAAATGTTGACAATGTTGACTTCTCGACAGCGGACATGTGGGTTTGTCGCAGCAAGATTCAAGATTTAGCAAAAAAGTGTCTATGCCAGTTGGTAATGAGGCATGTGTACTAAATATACAAATACATGAGATGTATGTACATATATAATATATTTATATGTATTAGTTAATTTATACTTTACTTAGTCCATACTTAGAGTTGTGCATGGGTATGTTTTATTTATTTATGTCTGCCAAGTGTGTTTTTTATTGGTAAATAATCAAGAATTTTGTAATCGACAGATTGAAAACGCGAAACTTAAAATAAGAAAACGCCGAAGAAAAATTAAAAAAAAAATATATTTTGTTTTCAATTGCTGCAAATGTTGTATGTATACGTACACATGTATATAAATACGCAATAATAAGAATATTAAACATAATCAAAAATAGAGAAAAAAATTATAATTGTAGTGGTCGCGCATAAGAGTGGAAATCGAACGGAAAACCGCAAAAATTCAGAAGCTTGATTATATTTAAGTTCGGCTCGCGTGTTGCCACTTCCAGCATTGCAACGACTTCCACTATGGCGATTGCTCCCACTTGGTTATACGTATAAATATACTCATGTAAGTATAAATAGAAACGATAAACAGATAATAGACAGGCTGTTCTATAATTTAAAATTTTTCAAGCCTGCTTTGTGTGTAGTTTTTCACTTTTCTTAAACAGTAACGGAAGCTGCAGTTCTATGCTAGATTTTATCTCATAAGTCAAATTAATGTTCTTTTGAGAGGGAGGAAAAAATAGTATGCGCTCTCTACGTTCAGACGCTTGCGTTAAAGTTTTCTCTTGGTAGCCACTGAATACCTGTTTGGTGGTGAGTTAAATGTGAGAAGGCGACAACCTGGTAACGCCACTCCGACATAATCGGTTAAGGGCTTGCTGGGGGATTTAAAACAGCAACGTCAGATAACTATGAGGTGTGGCTGCAAGCGGAGGTCTGCCTTAGATCAAGCTACTAGCTATATAACGTTTTTTATAATTTTTTTTTGTTTGAATTACAAATTCTATCCCATGCCAAGCAAAAAAAATAATTTTTTCCTACCCACCCTAATCTTTTGGCTATTTTTTGTTGTTACTGCTACTCTAATTGGCCTCAAAGCAATAAATTATGTGTTAAGTAACTTCAAATGTTGTTCAACTCCAATTTTTAACACAATTTAATAAAGGTTGCTAAATAATAAACCTAAATGGTAGATATGTATGTATGTGCACCTAAACTGCATCTAAATATTTTTTAAGGGTTAGGAATCAGTTTGTAGGAAACTTGACCTTCGTAGAACAATGTAGAAATGAGAGAGATGACTTTTCCGGTAAAATGTTTGTTTGACAAGCAGCTGAAAATCACATGAATTAAAAAAAACAACCACCTGCATTTGAAATGCCTGAGTAGACACTAGATGACGTTAGGTTTGCTTTCCACAAAAGTATTTGACAATACTCTGTTAACTAGATTTCTCAAAAGCCTTCGACTCTGTTGAATATGACCTTCTGTCTTCTAAATTACAGAAGTTCTTCGAGCGTTCCCACAGGGTTCTATTCTGGGACCACTACTATTTGGAGTTTTTGTGAATGATGTGTGCTCAAAGCAATGAAGATTTATCTGCCCTCCAGTCCGGGGCTTTTCTTTAACGTTTTAAACATTAATTCTTTTGGATGTGCTTCCTGCTTTGTATTTTTTTTTACTATTCTCCTGTTCCTGATGTAAATTAATAGCTCTATTATGGTTGGCAATGACTGACAGCTGCTATATCTCAATTAGAACTGTTCCTTTTATTTATAATATATATAATATAAAATAAATAACAATTGTCAGTAGTCATGTGCCAGAATCGGGACATCAGCGTGATGTGTTAACGCACAATCTTTTTTATTTTCTTCTTTATTTTACCAATTTGAAAATAATGATAAAAAAATAGTTTGCTCCGATAATAAAGCAGCTTAGAAGACATAATCGAGCACTGACAGAATGCGATGGAACAGGACGACATAGCCCAAAACTAAGGCATCGGTCGGCCACTACGCCTGAGACTTTATCTATCTCTATGGCGCGATATACAACAGGTATATCATCATAAACCTCCTAAGAGATTTTTGCGCCAAGCTTCTCTTCCAATTTGTGGTGTGCCGATTTGAATTTTCCCTACAAATTGGTGGGACCTACAGTTTTTTGCCGACTCCGAACGGCATCTACAAAGGAGACGAATTTTTGCTGAGAAGCCTGTCATAGCAGAAATACACTCGGAGAGTTTGCCAAACCACTGCCGAGGGGCGACCCCGTTTTGAAAAACTTTTTTCAAATCACTTTTGATGTTACCTGTACCAGGGCTCGAACCATGGACCTTCGGTGTGGTAGGCCGGCAACACTACCTTCACACCACGGCGGCCGCCTGAGACTTTAGCTATGCAATAAAATGGCTTGTTTACGTTTTCGATCTAGACCGGCATGCTTGGGCCATAAAAAAGCTAACAAAAAAAAACTTAGTAATAAAAAAAATACGATGGGAAATAAGGGTGGGGCTCTATGTAACAGTTCTAGAGAATCAACCCACACTTTTTCCCAATAACACTACTATTTATCTTTTTTTTTTAATTTTATTTATTTATAAAACAGAAGTACAGCATTTACCATAAATATTTGATCGCAAAGCAATCTTTTTTTTTTATAAACTCATTGCAATTCAAAAAAAAAAAAATTATTTATAAATTTATAATAAATTTTAGCCACACCATTTAACTTTCTGGCAATGTAATTTATAACCCAAAAAGAATAACAACAAACTTTAATATATATACTTATGTATTTGTTTATAAACATATATGCTTATACATCTACATATAACTTTTAATCACAAGCTGCGTCTAAAGATCAATGCACGTGCCACAAAACATTTTATGTACTACAACGACATGACCTCGCTTCGCAGTGCCAAAAGTGCTGAAAGAGTGTTTTGATGTGAACACAGTGAACAATTAGTTTTTGTTTGTTTTTGTTTTTGTTTTGCTGTCAATGACATTCTTGTGGTGACTTGTAAAGCGCTATATTACCTACGTGTATTTAGCTTAGTAAATTATTTGCCAAAATTCAAGTAAACAAATAAGGACAAAGTGCAATTTGCATACATATAAAAACATAGTACGTACATTAGGGTGCATCTTTTTTCTTTTGCACTTCATGAAAATCTAATTGTAAAATTTTTATTGGTGCAATAGAGGCCAAAATAGCAGGTTTTACAATTTTTGTCGGTTTATCGGTATGTTTGTTAGCGCATCACTTAAAAACCGCTGTATATAATTGAATGCTATTTTCACGAATACGTGCCATATGTCCAACTTCAAGTTTAAGATCCATTTTACAGCAAAAGAAAATAATTCTATTCTCGCTATGATAACGTTGCTTTAAAATATGGCAACAAAAGCGAAAACACCCCTGAATTCTTGAAATTCTGCCTGTCTATCTGTTTGTACGCTATAACCCAAAACTTTTATTAACACGGAATTTTCTGTGTTACATTTCATGCTCTACATTGGTTGTACACACATTATTTCAAACATTTTTTTTTACTACCGAAATACTTGAAAACAACTCTTTTTTCAAATTCATACTTTTAGATTTTCTATAAGAAATCATTTTTCAGCTAGGGTAATGAAAAAACTACCTGAAAATTTACCATCCTAATGTATGTATTGGGGAAAATAGGATCTATATAAATATGTTATATCCAAACTATTCTTTTGCCCCACATTGAACTACAAAATGTACTAAAGTTTAAACCTTTACCTATTTTTTTATATTTCATCATTCATATGAAATAATGATTACTAATCACAATGATTACCGGTTTTATTAATTATTTTCTTGATAGTCCATTTAATGATTGATTACCACTATTTAACATTTTTACTGATTATATTCTAATTAATTGAAAAAATAATCAAAAAAGTCATGATTTTTTACAATTATTAAAAGAAAATCAAAAATAATCCGAAAAAGTGGTTTTGACTACTTTTGATTACTTTTCATTATTTCAGTATTTTTGTAGAAGCAAATAAATATATACATCCACAATACTGAAAAAAAAACAAAAATAACACAGGTCAACAAAATAAGAGTTTTTGTTTGTTGCAGCTCCACTTGTAATCAAATTTGGTAGTACTCGGTACCCTGATAAAAACTGTATCTATCTATGGCGCGATATACAACAGGTATATCATCATAAACCTCCTAAGAGATTTTTGCGCCAAGCTTCTCTTCCAATTTGTGGTGTGCCGATTTGAATTTTCCCTACAAATTGGTGGGACCTACAGTTTTTTGCCGACTCCGAACGGCATCTACAAAGGAGACGTGGCCGCCGTGGTGTGAAGGTAGTGTTGCCGGCCTACCACACCGAACGTCCATGGTTCGAGCCCTGGTACAGGTAACATCAAAAGTGATTTGAAAAAAGTTTTTCAAAACGGGGTCGCCCCTCGGCAGTGGTTTGGCAAACTCTCCGAGTGTATTTCTGCCATGACAGGCTTCTCGGCAAAAATTCGTCTCCTATGATAAAAACTGTATACTTACTTTTTTAATGGTACCTACAGTTTTCTAGATAGGGTCAAGAACCCCTTTTTAAGAGGTTAAGGCATGTATGGCCCCATAACTTTGTTTCTGTTTATTCTATCAACACAGTTTTGATGTCGTTGAAAAGAGTACATTTCGCCGCTTCTATCAGTATACAAGTTGTTAATATATCTTCATAAACGTCAGAGAAATTGCAAACATAATGTGAAAAATTCAATTTTTTGCTAAACTTTTTCATTTTTGATCACGGTTTTCTCGAATAATTTGTTAACCAGTGCATATGTAAATTATTTTAAAACAGTCTCCTATTAATTCTGTTTTCAAACACATTTATCTTTTTTATATCCGCGTAGATCTTCCTAATTAATTAATTAATTCCTGGTTTACAATATTAAACTTTTTGTCTGTTGCCGCGAATCCTGTGGTTGATATTGTTCACTCATCACTTGTTTTTGTCAAATCTACTCTCAAAATTTTTTGAGCAGCTCGAGTTACTTTGTTTTTGATTTCATCATTTATATTAATTTATATCATATATATTAATCGATAACAGGCATATTTTACTGTGTTAAAATTAGTTTCTCTAGTTTTTGCGTCATGAGTAGTTCAAGAAGACGTTGTTTAAACAATCCAGATCATTTTTGCTATATATGCGGAGAATATGTATTTAACAATAGTAGAAAAATTATATCAGAGTTGGTGAAAAATACCTATTTTGAGTATTTTGGGATGCTCTTGGATAAAAATGAGAAGTTTTGGGCTCCCAATTGTGTTTGTAAATCGTGTGTGGAATATTTAAGATTATGGAAAAGTGGTAAAAGAAGTGCCTTTAAATTTGGAACACCGACTATTTGGCGAGAACCACAAAATCATCCCATAGACTGTTATTTTTGTAGTGTGAACATAAACGGTTTAAACACTAAAAATCGAGCTAAATGGCAATACCCAAGTACTAGTTGTGTTCAACGTCCAGTGCAGCGTTCACCTCACTCTTCAAAGCTTAAAAATATATCTGAACCATTAGAGCAAGACATTGAAGGACCAAGCTCATCACAAAATGATCCTGATTTTGAAGCTATGTCTAATAAGCCAAAATGCTTTTCCCAAAATGAGTTAGATGATCTTGTAAGAGATTTAAATCTTTCTAAACAAGCTTCAGAATTGTTAGCATCAAGACTAAAAGAAAAAAATTTGCTATCCTCGGATACTAAAATAAGTTTTTATCGTGAAAGAGATACAGAATTACGGTGTTATTTTTCCGTAGAAGATGGCATTACCTTTTGTTCAGATATCAAAAAATTGTTGATAAAAATGGGCTTGAAGCCATACGAACCAAATGACTGGCGTTTATTCATTGACAGCTCAAAACGTGGCCTAAAATGTATTCTATTACATAATGGAAATAAATATGCTGGGGTACCTATTGCCCACAGTACAAAGTTAAAGGAGGAATATTGTATCATTTCGCTAGTCTTGAACAAAATAAAATACAATGACCATAAGTGGCTAATTTGTGTTTCCAAGTTTCCCTGTTTTATATGTCTTTGGGGCAGTAGAGCTAAACAAGAACATTGGGTAAGAAAAAACTGGCCTTTGAGAGCAAATATGGAGCCTGGAAATCACAATATAGTTCACAATTCATTAGTATCTCGTGACAAAATTATCCTTCCACCATTACACATAAAACTGGGCATCATGAAACAGTTTGTAAAATCACTAGATAAAAATGGGAACTGCTTTTCTTACATTTGCCAAAAATTTCCTCAGCTCACTATGGAAAAGATTAAAGCCGGTATCTTTGATGGCCCTCAAATTAGACAACTTACGAATGATACTCAATTTCGCAATTCTATGACTGAGTCAGAACTAAAGGCTTGGACAGCTTTCGTATCTGTGATGCAGAATTTTCTCGGAAATCGGAAATCTGAAAATTATGTTGAACTTGTAGAAGACCTTCTGCTACAATTAAGAAATATGGGATGCAATATGAGTATAAAAGTCCACTTTCTCCATAGTCACCTGGACAGGTTTCCGGAAAATTTAGGAGATATGAGCGAAGAGCAGGGAGAGCGTATGCATCAAGACTTACGCGTCATGGAAGAGCGCTATCAGGGTTTCTGGGATACAAATATGATGTCTGACTATTGTTGGTGTCTAATACGTCATTTTCCAAAGTCGACACATCGGAGAAAAGCTTTAAAACGAAGTTTTTTAGAACTCAATGATTAATTGTTTCTTTAAATAAAGTTTTTCTTATTAAATACATGTTTTTTTCTGTCTTATATCTACATAGCTGAAACTCAGAAACTAGAGCTGATAAAAATATTCTAATTATATTTTTGAAAATAGCATATTATATGTAGTCAGCAACAGCTAAAATTTCTTCGGCAACAAATGTACTGTAAACTAGTGTAATCAAAGGAAAATCAAAATAATTTAAAACAAATCCAAAAATAATCAAATGTAATAAAAACTCCTTTTCTTGATTATTTTAGATTTTTTCTGATTAAAAAAAATTTTTTTTTTTACTTTTTCTAATCGTAATCAATTAATTGTTGCCTTTTCTTTAAAAACAATTAAAATAATCATTACCAATTAAAAAATCCGTCTAATTAATTGATCACTAATTACTAATCAAATTTAAAAGGTCTGATATGAGGTAATATTTTCGAAAAAAAATTTCAGAAGCAACTCTAACATACTAATATTTCCAATCTCAGTAAAAAAAGGCAACACTTTTTGTTGAAGCACCCTAGTATACAAAAATTTTGGGGTCATTTAAGCTTCTAGTTTACTAGAGGAATTGCGCCTCAGTTGACTTTTAGCAAAAGAACGATGCGCTTTGCTCAGTCAATACTAGCTACACATGATGCAACATAGTTTGTTTGCTGTAAATATTTATAAGAGTTGTTCAATGGTGGGGGGACTTCTTGTACGTATGACATTATCACAGAAATAATCAACAAAATAACATTGTTCCACCTGCTCAGGTGGGTATTAGTGTGGATCTTGAAATAGAGGGCGAAAATTAAAAATATTAAATTTGTATATATATTGCGAAAATACACACATAACAACTCGAAAACGGTACTACTAAATTAGGGCCGATTTTTTCACCGTTCACGCCAAATTTTAATTCGCTCACACAGGTTGAAGCACACGAACAAGGCAAGAGATCTCTCTACACTGTGAACGATTAAAGTATGCTTGCAAATTAGTTCGTTCACAACCGATGACGATGAAGCTGCTTAGGTTGATGTTAATAATCTTTCTCTATTAACATTTTTATTTTTTTTCATAATAATATGCACTGACACTTAAATAATTTTGTTACAAATACCGAAGCTTTAGTGACCTCTTTAGTTGTTGTAACATGTGCGATGTATGCATATTTCTATTACATCAAACAAGAAAGTCAGATGTTCTCACAAGTTCAAGTTCTTTGTCAGAATATTAAGAAAACATAATTAGATTTGCGTATTGTGTTTGTAATTTTTTTGGGTGTAGCAGCAAGTTCATTCATATTTTACAATTTTATAGTGTGATTTTGCGTATCACTGCACTTGATGGCTAATAACAAAGGTGGGTTACTCTTTTTTGTACAAAGGTAATTAGTTAATAAATAATAATGAACAATTTCAGAAACCAGACAAGACATAATACAGACGTTTTAAAAAATCCAGAAAACATGGATATAATTATAATTTTTATATGTAGAGTGAAACGGTATTCTAGGTGATCAAAATAAATCCCTCGTGAGAAGAAGAAACAACTTTTTTAGACGGTCAACATCTTTTAAAATAGTTTATTTTTGGCTGCCAACATTTTACCCTTTAAAAAATAAGCTTAGGGGTTGATTATGTAAATCACCGTGACATTTTGTGTCGCAGTCACTCATATTCTCCTTCAGCCTTATGTAATACCAATCAAATTCACTTCGTAACTCTTATTTACAGACAGTCACTGAAGGAAATGTACGCCTTATGTAATAAGAATTTTTCTTTAAACGAGAAGAAGTGAATTGTTGTGTTGCATTTTACATAATAAGCCCGTTAGAAACCATATAGTTAGAGAGATAAGCGATACATTTTTTCTGTCCGAAAATTGTATTAGACAAATTGGCATATAGTGGATGGTTTCCAGCCCGCAGGGAAGTGCTTCAAAATGGAAAATGGCGACATGGAACCCGATGTTTAGAGAGTACTTAAATCAAACGGAGACACACCAACATCGCCGAAAAGATACCGAACCCGAGCTCTAAATCGAAAATGTTGGGAGCCATATCTCTTGCATGCTGAGTTTCTGAAGTAAGGCGGCAAGTGTACTCTAACAAATATAAAGGAAGGGAGATCCGGAAAAATTCTAGAACAAATAGAAATTAGCCGTTCTGGAACAATATTGAGAGACAGAGGTGACAATATTGAAAGAGAATATGAAAAAAAGTTCTGAATCCAGAAATTGGCATAGTTCACCGAATTACAAAACCTAGACTTACTTTTATTACCCATCTTTAGGAAGAGCAAGGTAACAATTGTGTATGAAAGGTATTTTGTGGTTTCACATAAGGAAAGTAAACGTTAAGTGAATTTTCAAAAATTTTACCGAAATAAAAACTACACTCATAAAACGCTTATTTTTCGTACACAAAATGTTAAAAAGTAAGCTTTATATAATCAAAACGACACAATGGTTTTTAACTTAGGAATGCAACACTATAAAAAAACATGATAACAATAATTTGGTGAGAGATACATCCGAGGACATTAAGGACTAGCCTCCTAATTTGCACTGAGCTCTTCTATTTTTCCTTACAAATGGCGGGGCCTGCATGTTTCTTGCGGACTTCCAGTGCCATTTGAGTTTTTGCTTATAAGCTTATTCATGCTTGAAGTACACGCGGAGGGTTGCCGAACCACTGCCCAGGGGTGAGCAAATTTTGAAACAACTTTTCCAAACCTTTGTTATGGTAGACCAGCACATTACCACTATATCAGGACGAACGCTCTAAAAAAGCTTTTTATTAAGTTTCTTCTAAACCCTTATTTGCTCTCAATACTTATAAAAATTGTACTTTAAAACCTTATAATAAATGTAATCTTGAAAAGGTTTATATATCGTTTATTAAAGCAAACTTACTGTAAGTTATTTTTAAAAACTATTATAGAAATGCTTGTTGGGTTGTATTCGATTCGTTTTTAATAAAAGCAATAATAACTTTTTTCAACTTCAAGTACACCATTTTGACGCATTTTAATTCTCATCTGAAAAGTTGCACTCTTTTGAAGATTAATGATTAAAACTGAAGATCCATCCTTATACTTACCAAGTAGTGTCTGTTTTTATTGAAACAAAACTCGTTTTAACTTTTGTTCTTGGCCATATTTCGGCATCAAATATTTACTTGAAACTAACACCAATTATCAAAGTCTTTCCTCTCGGCTATATTTCATACACACACACACATACATACACAAATAAGTGCAACTTTTCTCTAAACCCAAAGTTATTGACATGGCTTTGTCCAAACAGAATTTTCCAACAGGTTTTTTCAATTATCATTGCTGCTTATTTATTTAAAATAATATGCTTTCTTAATTACTTCACGCAATACTATTTTCTTGTTTAAATATGATATTTTTCGTCTAAGATTTGGCAATTCTAGCACATGGTCTAGTCTTGTGTCCGCAGCCAATATTTACATTTATTTGTTTTCTCAGCAACTTTTCTAGTTTCAAACGCAATATTTCGTGCATAATAAATTTGGTTTTTCCTGATTTTTTTTTGTAGCGCCGACAAGGACAGACTAATTGTGCTTAAAATATTTTGGTAACGTGTCTATCTGATAAATGTTTAGAATTCTAAATTTTTGCATAGCGAGCTACTTACGATTTGCAGTTCAGTCATATACTTCTTCCACCACAGATATTTGGCGTATTCTGGTCCCATGGCCGACATCATATAGTAGAAATACATGCAGACATGCACAAAGTTGTTGAGCAAATTTGGAAACGTCGCATTGCCACCTGCGAAAATATTGAAGAATTTTTAAAATGATTGCAAAAATTTTATTAAAATTATTCAACGGCAATTGAGAATTGCTTGAATGGATGCATGCACGAGTATAAATGATGCTAAATGCAAAGAAAACGAGAGTTGAACAATTGACGTATAGAACATTACAAAAATATATGTGCATCGAAGACGTAATACAGTTGTGTTCAATATAATAGTAGTGCAATTAAATTGGATATCGTTCGGCGTAATAGTAAAAAACTGTGTTTTTAATAATTTTCACTTAAGATGCAGCGAATTCTGTAACAGAATCCACATAAAAAGAAATTTTAGAGTTTACAGAAAGTTAGGGAAAGTTAATTAAACTTAAAAAAATGGCCATCAGAACTCGCCCTGAATTTCTGGAATTTTTATTGTAAAGGCTGTTCCAAATATTCTGCCATGCAAAATAAAGTTTGTTCATGCGTTGTATGGAAGAAATCAGTCAACATCCTCGACGACAAAAATTCTTGGAAATTTTCGAACAATTTCTAACTTGCACAATATTGTAATTAAATTGATTGGGCTACAAAACTGCATACACAAATATTTTCTAGAAACTGTGTCAAAAAATGTGTTCATTGCTTCCTGTGAGCCTCTTTTTTGTTTGGGGAAATATCTTCTCTTGTTTGATTTATTATTTTTTTTTTTTTTTAATTTATCAGGAATTCAGCAATACATATCAGACTTGTTAAATAATGATTACTAGGCGTAATGATTACTGGTTTGGTTAATTATTTTCTTGAGAATATTTTTAATGATTGATTACCAATACTTTAAATTTTTAATGAAAACAAAAAGTCATATATTTTTACTATTATTTTAAAAAATAAAAAATAATGAAAAAAGCTGTTTTGATTACTTTTGATTATTTAAAATTTTTTTGATTATTTTGGATTTTTTTCAGTGTTGCTGTAGAAGCACATAAATATACACATCAACAATACTGAAAAACAAAAAAATCAAAAATAATCAAAAGTAATCAAAACAATTTTTTTGGTTATTTTTGACCTTTTTTTGTCTTTTTTGGATTTATTTTTCTAATCGGAATCAATTAATAATTGCCGTTTATTGAGAAACAATTAAAATAATCATTATCAATTAAAAAAGCCGTCTAATTAATTGAATACTATTTACTAATCAAATTCAACAAGTCTGCTACATTTCTATGTATAGGTTTCTACAAAATAGGCATTTTTATAAGAAAAGACAAAAGTAAGTTTCATTTAAACCAACATGTGATAAGTCAGAAAAAGTCTGTCAAATAAAGTGGCATGTATGGAGATAACATAATAGCTAATTGCAGACAACTCCGAGTTGTTCTATTTGGACACGGGCCATCAACGGACTGCATTACAGAAAAATAGAACAAGATCTAGTAGAAAAATTGGTATGGGTCTTAATCTGTATTGTACTTACGGAAATCAGTAAGCATATATTCATAAGGTCACGTGGATTCTACAAGCAAATCGGGCTCGATGTATATTGGAACGATTTTTCGTCATCCCTTGTCAAATTTGGTTTTGAGACAAACCGGTTTCGGCGTTGTGCCATCATCAGTGTCGATTTTCGTTCTGATCTGTTGTGGTAGTTTGTCTTGTATTTATAGTAGGTAGCAGGTAACGTCAGCATGGGTGTCTGTTTGTGTACGTGTATGCATGTGTTGTGTGTGTACCTTCAGAAACGGGGGTGGTTTGCATCGATCGGTTTTTTTGTGGTTGACTGAGGCAGGTAAACGTTGGTGATTTTTGTTGTTTGACCTTTTTTGCTTGTTTGTTGTTTTTGATCTTTTGCTGTTTTGTGCTTATTTGTCGGTGCGTGTGTGTTTGTTGTACCTGAGTGGTTGCTTTGTTTTGTGTAAACCAATTTTAAAGGTTCGAATATTGTGTCGGAAACAGTGTTTGTCTGTTCGTTTATTATTCTACCGTCGAATGTTTTTTGTTTGTAGATTTCCATGTTTTCGAGTACGTTCAGACGTCTGCCCGTCGGGCTCATTTAAATTTTCACTTCTCTGCTGAACTTCATCTTTTCTTAATTACTAATAAAATTTTGAAAGCAAAAGAAAATTGTAAGCACTCAAAATTTTGGTAGCTAAATCGCAAGCATTGTGAATTCGTACAAGTGACGAATGTGTGACAGAAGCATTCACAATAGATAACTGCTGTGATCACCTGGTTGGCAGAGTTTCTTTTGGCATAGAGCTGCATTTGCTCGCAATATCTCTGCTAATCAGGTGCATACCGAGTACACTTTCTCACCATAATCTTTACTCACTGGAGTATTCAATGCACTCATTCCCAAAAAAATGTTATCCAACTGACTTTAGCTATAGCTTTTCATTTGCCAAGATAGTGATAGATAATTAAAAGCAGTGCAATATGGTGTAGGAAATGTTTTTATGTATGAATTTATGTCAAAATATACCAAGTTCTCTTCACTTACCAGCTAAAAACTTAACCAACACCCATGTCTCCAATGGCGTCACTGAATGATGATACACATGAAGCCACGTTATTTGTGACGACTTTTTCCGCAGCACGAAGAAGATTGTGTCAGCAAATTCGGTTAACTTTGAGAGGTAGTATATATAGCACAAATTCAGCATCTGTAAAATCAAACAAAATATAAAATGCGTTAATAGCTTGAGCAGTTTTATTTTTTTAGTGAAAGTTGAAGAGAACAGAAAACCAGTGAATGTTAGTTGTAAAGATAGTAAAAATTTGAAAATTTCTCACGAACCTGTTTCGAAAACTTTTTGTAAGACTTCTTATGGTTTGGTTTATGCAAAATGGATATAAAACCAATGGCACTAACTAGGGTTGGACATGGTTTGGTTTTTTTTTTCTCTTGATCTCAACCGATCGCTTCTATATCGGGCGAAATGTGAAACTTTGAAATTTTATTACCAAACAAAAGACCTTCTACCGGGACTACTCGATCTTATTACGTTCCTGGCATGTCATACATATACAGGTAATATAATCTCAACAGCTCCCAATAAGCAAAATACGTTTACTTTAAGCTTACGTTAAACTTACTTTCGCAAGCTTTTCGTTTGGAAAACGTTTACTATAATCGTTGTTAAAAATTTGGAAGAAATTGTCGAATCAACGAAAGTGATCCCTTTTTAAACAATTGCAATGTGGTTTGGAAAATAATGTTTAATTAGCGTTTTGTTCAACGTACAGTAATCAGTTTGTTAAAAACTGATTGACAAAACTCCAATTTAGGCAACGACGGCGAAAACGGGCCAGTAGCCTAGTGAATATGTACTAGACCTTTGCTCCGAAGGTTGCTGGTTAGAATCCCGACAATTTCCCCAACTTTTTTATAAAATAAATTATTTTAAATATTTTAGAATATGTTTTATAGCTATTTCAGTTCCATTTATTACTTTGTTTTCCAATTCAAGTGTAATAAAAAAAAATTTTTAAATATTCGGCGCGAGCTTTTCTACCAATTTGTGGCGTGATGCTTTCAATTTTGTATACAAATTGGTGGGAGCTACTGTTTTTTGCTGACTCCGAACGGCATCTGCACAGCAAAGTAGATGAATTTTTGCTAAAAAGCCTTCCATGGAAGAAATAACCTCGGTCCCCGTTTTGAAAAACTTCTTTCAAACCACTTTTGTCTTTCGGTGTGGTAGGTTAGCAAGTAAGTAAATTATTTAGTATTATTTTTGAAAACTGATAAACTGTTCACCTCGCAGAAAGTTCACTTCAAGTTAATTCACCAAAGCTACCATACAATTGTGAAAACAAATTTTTTAGTTACAAACTCGTTTGGAAAACACTGATTTCAACGTTTGGAAAAAATTGTTTAATAAATTATCTTACTTCATTGTTTATTGGGATAACTCCCAAAAAGTATTTTTTTCACTTTCACACGGTTTACTCATTATCTATGTCGATAGTAAACTTAAAATATCTGACTAGCGAACACCCATGTTTGCTCTTGTGTATATTATATTGCTTCATAAGTAACCATAGTCCTAAACTTCTGTACATCTTTTTGGTATTAGCTTCTTCGTACATTGTCAATGTTATATTTAACAACTCTTAAATTGGTGGTGTCGAAATACCAGCACCGGAAATACCATTTTTGCTCAATTACGATTTTTAAAGTGTGAATTTAGCTAGTTGCTTGCAAGTGAAACTTAATGTCCTAGAAGAGGTAGAACGAGTTTATACACACATAAATATATAAAATATTATATTATATACCCTGTAGAAAAAAGTTGTAGATAGTCATAATAGTAGATTTGTTTTGGCAAATGAATAAAAAAAACAAAATGAATATTTTTCAAAGTTTTAGAATTTTCTTTGAAAACCAAATGTGAACTTTGCTTTCATTTAGTTAAATAATTTTTTTTTTTTAATTTGCAACTAAATTTAAAACCATCAATTGGCTTAAACAAGTTTTCAAATTTGTTTGTGCCTAATTCCAATTTCTTTAGGGTATGTGACTATAGCAAAAAGTTTAATGTACTACCAAATAAAAGTAGCAAAAGTTTTCGAATCCTGCCAACTACAAACAATTTTTTTTAATGCCTTGGTCGACCTTTGTGGCTTAAAATTGAAACCATTTAATCACATTAATTTGTTCAAAACCTAGTTTAGATTTTAAACCAAATGAGGTTTTGGGCATCTTATATATAAATAGACAAGATGAATGCAATGTAGAACCGTTTTCTGCTTAACTATAATTCTAAGGTATACAAATTATATATGTATAGATAGGAAATTTTGAGGTGTACTTTTATCCGTAAATAAAAAAAATTTAAAAAATCCTTTTAATATAAAAAATTTAACATAAAAGTCACACCACTACACATTTACTTATTCACACTATAGACACGCTGTGTGTGTGTGTACTTGCTTTTTGTGTACTATGCTGAATCGTGAGCATGGCCGAGGAGTTGCTTTGTAGGAAAAAATTAAGAGCCGTAGTAGTGTGAGTAGACTTGCCATGCATGTTTTTGTGTTATTCGTGTGGTCGGCTCTCACTGTGAGTGCGAAGAGTTGGTAGTGGACCAATGAAAAATAAGTATTCGCACTATAGATACTCTGTTGTGTCATGCTTTAGTTGTTGTTATTGTATTGATTACTGGCTACGATGCCCAGTGTCAGCTGCTCTCCTGAGAGCACGAAAAGTTGCTTTGTTGGATACATTAAACAAGCAATGTAAAATATGAGCAAATATGTAAAATTCATTGCTGATACCTACAAACAGGGTTTACAAAAATAAAATAAATGATTACTCATAAAGAGTATTAAACACCGAAGAAAATTAAAGGAAAATAGAGGAAAGGAAAAGAATTGAACGGAAGGAAAATTAAAGGAAAGAAAGGAAAGAAAAGGAAAAGGAAAGGTAAGAAAAGGAAAGGAAAGGAAGGAAAGGGAAGGGAATGGAAAGGATAGGAAAGGAAGGAAAATTAAAGGAAAGAAAGGAATGGTAAGGAAATGAAAGGAAGGGAAGGGAAAGGGAATTAAAGGAAAGGTAAGAAAACGAAGGGGAAAGAAAGAAAATAAAAGGAAGGGAAAGGAAAAGAAGTTTGAGGAAAGTAAAAAATAAAATAAGAGAGTAAAAAAAGAAATCAAGGAAAATAAAAATATGGATAAAACATACCTACAGCAAAAAAATAAAATAAAATAAAGTTTATTGGTTGAATTTCAACCACTGGGCGAACTCTAGTATACGTAAATAGTCCAAGAACTTTTAAATTTAGGCTAAAATTTTTAGCAGTGTATGGGTACAATATTTCCTGAGAAAACTTTAATCTTTGTCATTCAAAACACAGGCTAGTTAAACAAGGCATTTTCCTGGCCAGTGGAAATTTCTCTGCGCTTTATAACCTTCTTTATAAATCTGACTTAATTTAAAATTCCATCGTTAAGGTCTAGTTCGATATTTGGAACGTTTCCTATAGTTCTAGATTCTACAGCTAATCGCGCGTGAACAGTATTTTAAAATAGCGCCAAACTGTTGGCCTTACCAACCGCGCTGTATCTTCCTCATACTCTAAAATTGGGCTTGGTGGAGAACGAGGCAAAACGAAGGTCTTAGGACCTCTCTCGACGAACGAAAATAGAACTCTATAAGTCACTTATCGTACCCGTCCTGCTGTATGGGGTATAAGCTTGGACCTGACAATACTGACTCGCTGGTGACGGTGAAGTATCAATTTCCTTACAGGTTAGTATGCGTGTCGTAAGACGCGACTAAAGTACACGATCCGGAGGTACAAGGGGCCAAACGAATCGTTGCTACGGCAATCTGACTAGTACCAAGTACTACTTCGCCATCGTACTGGATTTATTTCAGCAAAGGACTGCTCATATCCGTAAAACTCCCGCAGCGTACGGGGAGAGTCTTGCGGTTACGGCAACATCAAACCCGTAAATTTCTCGCACTGTAGTCAAAGTTCGAAATCAGAAATTTTAGTGCCTATTTAAGTATCAATTTCCCTGCAGGGTATGCAAACTGTGTATGTGTATTGTTGTCTCAGTGCTTAAAGCTTAAGTGCGTAAGTTTAATTTCACAGCGTATTGCTTTTCCACTAATACATTTTATTGTTTTCTTTCATGCTTGAGTAAGCAGGACTGGCATGTTTTGGGCGTGATTTTCAATATTTTTAGAGCAAAAAGTAGAGGCATAACCGCATACTGTGGTCAAAGAGTAGAATTCCTTTAATATCCTTCCTTATAAAATTTATTTCTCTAACTTAATCATTCTCTGCAAACAGTGAGTACTATCGATAGTTCCATTTCGTGAGCCTAATGTGAGCAGTCACTCTTTTTAAAATCTATCGATTGCAAACCCATCGATAGTTTCACACTTCTATCTGTTCATCCGCACCAATATCAAGTTTAAATAAACGAAAAATTATTTATAAACAAAAAGCTCGCTAACATTCATTCAATAACAGCAAACATAAGATGCTCTTTCCCTTCACGCAACAAAGCACTAAAGTACAAATAAACTGCATGCTGGCTTAGCTGCGATTGATGAAGACATGTAAATGTGAGTATATTGACATTATCTTTATTTGAGAAATAAATAAAATGGAATAAAACTGCGTGTAAATAATCAATGAAAACTAGCCACTAGGTAATGATTGTGAGGTGCCTGAAATGCTTATAAGTGACCAGCAAAAAATGTGTACCTTATATAAGGCTTATTTAACATTGCACGAAATATTCTTACTACCCTAATAATATCAGATAAAAGGTTTAACATAATCTCTCGGAAACAACCTTTACTTAAGCTGTGGTTATACTTATATAGCATAGACTTGACTTAACTTTAACTTGACTCGCCAACCTAGCTTTACTTATACTCCACTTAGGCGCATAAAGTCTTCAATCTTACTTTATTTTCCCCGAAATTAAAAAAAGAGTCAGATAAATTTTTTTTCACTACACATAGATGTCGGGCCAGAAAAATAAATGTATAATGAACTAACAGATCACATATATAATCACAAAATGTAAACGTCACATCGAAATTCCGTAGAAAAACAAAATTCTTCAGACTTCTAAGTCAAGGTAAGTTTGTTTAAGCGTTGGGGAATTGGTAACATACGAAATTAATTTCGCGAAACGTAATGTGACGGTTTTCAAGTTAAGTCCAGTCCATGTTATGTGCTATTTGCTCTGAGGGTCAATCTTATATATAGGCATCATGAGCCACGAAAGGTACATATGTAGGTTTTCGTAAGGTCATATTCAGTGCTGCGCACATATTCTCATAGCCCTCCCATATGCTCTCACATTCAATTCATATGAAAGTGCCTGAGTTTCACTCACACTAATTAGCCTAGACTTTGACTTAACTTGACAAATGAGCAGCACATGTACGAATTTACCCAGAAAATAATTTAACTTAGAAACTTGGAAAACTACAGATTTTTGATTTCCAAGTTAAGTTTCTAAGTTCAAAGAGAGACGTGAGAGAACTGTGCTACCATATAACCTTTTTCAATATTTTTTTAAATATTTTTTTGAATCAAATTCCTTCATATATTGTATAGCATACTCAATTTTGGGATGAATGAAATTCAAATGGCAATTAGAAAGCAGTACGCCAAGTAAAAAAAAATTTCAAAAAGATAACAGGTTGAATAATTGACAGTGAATTTTTTTTTTTAATTTTGAAGCACTGAGAAAAATTCATAGTAAGAATTGGTTCCTTAATATAGGTGTGTTCTAGTTTAATTAAATCAATAAAAGTAAAACTTATGGGAGGGTAATTTCGAAGACGGTGATTTATGGAGCCGAATCCCAGATCTTATAAGATATACGAAAGGGTTTAAAAGACGATCAATAACATACGTAGAACGCTTCCAATAGAAATGACAGCTTTATCCAAGAAACAGAGACAACGTGAGGAAAATCGAAAAACAATACCATGGATTTTAAAACTAAAAATAAGAACAATGTATGACTAATTTTTATAGACAGGCAGAACTGCACCGGGATGTCTTTTTATGTCATCTGTGTATCACCTTCATCGAGAAGAAAAATGCTCTATGTGTAAATTCTAATGATCGACGAAGAAGGCGAGCGTTCTTTCTAGGGAGACTAGAGTCACTCTAAGCTCTTACTTGTCCACACTAAACCTCACAATTCCAAATACTTGCCCTGTATGTGCTACATTGGTCCAACGCTGTTGAAACTGCCACTTTCTTCGACTTCCACTTTATTGAGATTATGACTCTCAGAGTGATAGTGCTCATTAGGCAGGGCAAAGTTGGGAGATAAAGCTATAGAGGACATGTCCAAAATGGAGAGTCTGCACCGATACCATACTCTTATGTGGTACACAGATGGCGCGAAGACACCAAAGGGTATGGAAGCAGGAATCCTTTCGCCCATAACCAATGTGTCCATACTCTTGAGACAGTTCCCGATTATCGTTCTGGCTGAGGTCTACGCAATTAATGTCTGCGCCGAAATAAATAGCCTCGCTGCACTCAAGGCAATTATTTCAGTGGTGACTAAATTTGCACTTAATTGCCTGGCTGATTTAAATGGCGTGCCAAAAAGGGATCAAGAAAAATGATAAAGTAGACGGTCAGGAATCTGACAAAGCAATTAGGAAACACATCATTCGAGATAGGTTACGGAAGGATGGTGTGCACCTGAAGAATCAGAACTGGTCTCAAGTGACAGGTCTGCGACAAGCAAGAACACTGCTGGCGGATGTAAGGCAAAGCGATACAAGACCAAGAGCACTCTTAGGATTCTAACAGGGATACTCATAGGACGTCGCAGACGCAAGGGTCACTTGCATAAGCAAGACATCTACATTAGTAATCTTTGTCACTCCTGTGACAATGCGAATGAGACTGGAGAGCATTTCACTATTGAATGCGTTGCAGGATTCTCGACAAACGCAAGCCGGAAAAGAAAAAGTTGAGTAAAATCCAAGACTTTCTAAAAAAGCTCGGCCTGGATGTAGTATTATAGAGCAGAGGTTACAATAGACCTACAGGCCGCAGTGCTTTAACTTAAAAGTTATTCTGTGCTATTTCGTGGACGCTTTGTATTTGTCATTTTGATGCTAGATAAAAGTTAGTCTGCTTGCCTAAAATAAATTTCAATTGGAAGCAATAAACCTGTGGCAATAAGAAAAACTACCAAAGAATTTTTTTTAATTCTTCAGTAAGTCACTTTGAAAGTTGAAATTGTAGTGTAAATGTATGGAATTGAGATACAGTTTTTTGTCCATAAAATCAACAATTTTTGATCAAAAACCGTGAAAATTTGTATGATATAGATCCTACCACGGAGAACACAGTGGTCGTACTATCTCATTTTCGACCAAACTTGAGTTTGGCTTTTTCCGCTTATTGCCACAGAAATTTCAAGCGACAAGGTCAAATTTGATTTTGAGAGGAAATTTTAAATTTTAAGAAAAATACCACTCCGATATTTTATTAACAAGTCGCTTAGTGCTTACGAAAAAAAAATGGCTTATGATGTGTTCAATTCTTTGCCCAAGGCCAGTTTCTTGCACTCCAGTAAATAAGAATTTCACCATTGCCGTGTTCAGCCTTACATCCAAAGCTACAACGGTCTTTCGTTAATAGGCAAAATTAGATATTTCCTGTGTATTCTATATTCTTTTTCTCTATTGCTGCCCCCTTGGTGTTTCTCAAATCTATGGCATTTAACATATTGGAAAATGTTTTTTTTTCACATAATCGAAGAACAAAAATTTATTTATACAATTTCTGAACCAGAGTGCACCTAAGAAAGAAGAAATGAAACTAATTTTGAAATATATATAAATAATGGCTTAGAATATTTTCTTTCTAGTCATTAAGTATTGCTTTACCCAAACAACCAACAAGTTGAATGAGAATGCTTTAGACTACCGGGCGTATGAGTAATATCAATAAGCCAGCCGAGTGTGAGTGTATTTATATTTATAACGGAGCGTATAGAAGAAGCAATAATGGAAGCTAATAGAAACGACCTTGATATGCTGCATGTATTTGTTAATATTTATTGCATTAAATTTTTTTGCAACAAAATGCTTTTTGTTTGGTATCAAAACACAAACTTGGAAATGAGAGGTACATAACTATATTTGTACCGTGTAAATGAAAGAGGTGTGTATGTTTATAATAGCAGCGAACAAATATATACATATACAAATATACAACCATATACAGACACATCTATATATAAGGCAGCAGAAAAATTTGAGTAGCATGCGCGGCTATTAACGCTTTTTATCGCATTTGACAGCGTGAAGCATGAAGGAAACGTGCTTGTGCAGTGAGTGCTTGAAATGATTGTAAATAAATAATAAATTGGAAGGTAATGTAGAAATACAGTAGTCAATGTATGTTAGTGTGTGTGAGTTTCAGTTTTATTAATAAAAAAATAATTGTTTTTGGTAGCCAAATTGTTTTAGTAAATGGCAAACAAGAACTACAATGAAAGAGCACGTGAATTAAAAGAAGCAGAATGAGAGCGAAAGAGCAATGAAATCGTAGTTGAAAACTGCGGCGCTTGCAAAGAAGTTGTACTTAATTCCGTATTGGCTGTTTTCTTAACTTTGTTGCAATAGCCGCTGACCTGTTGCAGCCTACAACATACAATTTGCAGCAAAAAAAACAAATTGCAATATGGTAACAAAAATCGGAAACTGGTATTGCTGCATTCTCAATAAATGCCGGTGCGAACACAAAGACAGACACGAACACACGCACACAGAAAACAAGTCAAAATACAGAACGGAAAGCAATCAAAAAAAAAAGTTTTCTGTAATCGCAATCAAAAGTAATCGTAAGCAACTTTTTATACTCAGCTGTGTATAGCTTACGAAAGCTGTTTTATTTCGTAAGCACTTAGCGACTTGTGAATAAAATAACCAACATTTTTTTTTTGTGGAATTAGAATTTTTTTTTGAAAATCAAATGTGAGTTTGTTGTTTGTAAGACAGCAAACGCTTTTAATTTTTTCTGCTTACTAATTTTTTATGTTTAAAGTTTAAACTAAAAAAAAATGTTTAGGCGAGCAAAAAAAATGATGTCAAAAACTATCAGAGTATCTTATAA
Source organism: Merzomyia westermanni (assembly GCA_949987695.1). NCBI lineage: Eukaryota > Metazoa > Arthropoda > Insecta > Diptera > Tephritidae > Merzomyia > Merzomyia westermanni. Next base: position 190,765,902 of record OX465288.1, read on the forward strand.
GCATAAATGAGCTATTCTCGTTTATCCACTAATAACTAGGAAACAGCTCAGCATATTTTGTATGTAAGTTATATTCTTCGTTCTAACTCTCTAGCTTAAATGTTGTCACTCAAAATATTTAACAAGGTTTGAAAAAAATAAATAAATTTGTGAAATAATAATATATTTGCACTAAACGAAAGATAATTTACATTGTATTTTAATAAAAAAATTTCTAATTACTGTTACCACCTAGGATTGCCACCTTATCTAATTGTATTTATTCTGTTATATATTAGTTTTTGCATTATCTTGGTAAAGATGTGACATATTGTTACGAATTTTTTATGAAGGTTATCTCCTACAATCTAAACTCTCTACTTAAGTGCTGCCACTTAGAATCTCTTTGTAGAGTTTCCACCTTTATGACATGATATGAGCAATGCGAATTTGGACACTAAGCGAAAGATATTTCAGCTACTTGGTATTACAACAACACTATTTTTAAGTGGAGTAATTACCTGGTGTTGCCACCTAATCATTTTCATTTAATTTCGTTTAATTCTATTATATTTATTTTTTTGTATATTCATTTCTATCTCTAAAATGCTATCTGATACAGTGAAAGCTCTATTTTACAAGTGTTCCCCCTAGAATGTTTTTATAGAGTTGGCACCTTTTTCAAAAAATTAAAATCTAAATTAGATATGAAAGTATAGTTATGAAACGAAACGTATTTTTAGTCGCACTTGAAGAAAAATATTCCATAAAGTTTTATCACCTAGAGCTGCCACCTAAGCTTATGATATTTACTTTTCGGAATATATGTTTTGTATTTTACCGACACTGACTTAAGCCATTTGTATGATCTTTTTTGTTTCGGTAAACATTTCAAGCTTCCGTACTTAAGAGCTGCCACTTGCGATGTCTTTACGTGGTTGCCACCTATCTAAATTTTTTTAAAAGTGTAAGCAGGTATGCCAGTATGGTAGCCACCTTATCCAAATTTGTTGCATAGCCGATAGGTGAGTTGATCCATTTTATTGAAGTTTTAAATATTGGTAAACATTTCAAACTATCCTACTTAATAGCTACCACAAATTATATCTATAAAGAGTTGCCATATATATAAAATGTAATACGAAATTCAGATGAATTATGCAATACAAAGATTTGGTAATAATTCTCTGAAACCCAGACGAACGTAATTAATGTAGATTTTAAAGTCTTTAGTGTTATCAAGGAAAAAAGAATCAAATTGTGCTGCTAAAGCTCACAGCTGCGTGCGCCATGTTTGTTTGCGTCCAAACTCAGCCTACCTTATTTGTTAAATTTTTTTATTTGTTGTGCATTCATGTTTGAGGGTTTTTGCGTCTTACCAGACACTAACTGCTTGAATGAAATTTTGGCGCGCATGCAGCGATGCGTTTCATAATCAAAGCAAAAACAATTGCACAAAGTGTCTAATAAAATTGCAAAATAAATAAAATTTGCAAAGAATCATAGCTCACTTGAAGCTTTTACTATGTACATAATTTCCATACTGTCTCAAAGTCTGAATTCAGAAGTCAGGTGATCATTTGCCATTATTTTTTGTTGATTGTGTCATTGCCCAAATTTTAAATAATTGCTGGTTACTTAAATATAAACAGGGCTTATTATTTTTAATAACATAAATTACGACTATCTCATTAACTCAGCAAACTTTATTGTGTTTTTGTTTTATTCAAGGTATATTCTTCTAATTTTTAGCTTGACTAACGTGCAATAGAATTTAGATATGTCGAAGGAAGAGCTTATGTGAAGTTATAAAATTGAAAATAAATATTTTTCTTTGCAAAATATTTGTTTTTAGGTCTAGTTTGATATACTGAAGTCAAATTAAAATGTTTACTCTTGGGCGGTAAGGCGGAGCATCGCTATCAAGGGGTTATTCTTGTCTAGCATAGACAATATAAATTGTCTTCTTAAAGGGATTTTTTAGAATACGAATTATTTTTTAAGATACAAAGGATTTCGTAAATCGACCCCAAGTCGGCCCGACTTTGAGTGCATTTTCTAGAAACTACATTCTTTATTTCTTTATCTTATTTCGTGTTCGCCAGGTGCATAGTAACGACAAAAACGTATCTTCAGAAGCTAAAGAACTAAATTGGGTGGTGTACTAAAGATGTCATAAAGTTAGATATAATCTGCCCTCTAACCCACTTGAATTATCGTTATCTGGAAGTTTAGAATTTATCATAAATCCTGAATTTAATATTTAGCCACACAAAAAGGCTATTAATGTATATCATTTTATTGTTAAATTTTCTTTAGGCCCAAACTGTAGGTAACCCGAAAACCAGCTACAGAAAGAACTGGGCATTTTTAAAACCCCTTGCAACAAAAGCTACTGAAAGCTTTACCAAATCTTTAGGGTATCGAAAATCTGTTCCGAATTCTTAACGAACTTTGAAGTTACAAAAAAACATTCGCAAATAATGGAATGTAATTTCCAACTTCTGACTTTCTATTCTAGGGGATACCCGCAGTTTAAAAAAATTGTTTTCCGTTGGACCTACAACATCTGTTTAAATTATTTATTCTATCTCTATCTCTATGGCGCGATATACAACAGGTATATCATCATAAACCTCCTAAGAGATTTTTGCGCCAAGCTTCTCTTCTAATTTGTGGTGTGCCGATTTGAATTTTCCCTACAAATTGGTGGGACCTACAGTTTTTTGCCGACTCCGAACGGCATCTACAAAGGAGACGAGGAAAAAAACCCGCTTGGAGCACAGAACACGTGATAGAAGCTATCTTCTTGTTTTTGGTTATTTTGGGAAATTTTTAGAATCATTGCGGGACTTTCTTCTGGGATTTTTCGTAAAATTTTTTTGGGCTAATTTCGTCACTTTTGCCGGACCATCCCATATATTCCATAGTCATAAAATGATCACGAAATGATTCTGAAAAGACCCCGAAAAGCCTTGAAACTTTTCAAAACTATCCTGAAAATATCACGGCAACAATCCCGAGTGGCTCCCGAAAAGTACCTAAAAATGATTCCGAAAAAGCACTAAAAACAATCCTGCTATGATTATGGAGTAATGCAGAAAAAGGCCGTATTGATCCGAACTCTGCTCAATTTAATTCTGCTACAAGAAGCTATTTCTTAAATTCCATGTTACCTAAATTTGAATGCAAAAAAATGGTTTCGCATCCATAAATATTTGCTTTCAACTCACCCGTTTCGACATTGGCCCATCTGAATAATCCACGGGTTCACATTTCAAATTGTAGTTAGTCAGCCAACCAGCCATCAAATGCTATAAACATTTAAATACAATATATAAGTTAGAGAAAACAAATAAAAAGCAGTTACAAATGTGTTGTATTTATTTGTTTTTAATGCCTTGTTAAATTTGATTAGTAACTAGTAATCAATTAATTATACGGCTTTTTTAATTTTTAATGATTATTTTAATCAATTAATTATACGGATTTCTTACTTGGAAATGATTATTTTAATTGGTTTTCAAGAAAAGACAATTATTAATTGATTACAATTAGAAAGAGTCAAAAAAATTAACAACCTAAAAATGAAATAAGAAAAAATCCAAAATAATTAAAAATAATTCAAAAAAAGTTGTTTTGATTACTTTTGATTATTTTTGATTTTTTTTTTTGATTATTTCTGATTTTTTTAGTATTGTTGATGTATATATTTATGTGCTTCTACAATAATACTGAAAAATATCAAAAATTATTAAAAAAAAAAATCAAATATAATGAAAATATCTTTTTTTTGATAATTTTTGATTTTTTTTAATAGTCGAAAAAAATTATAATTTTTTGTTGATTATTTGTTTGTTAATTGAAAAATAGTAATTAAAAATTTAAAGTAATGGTAATCAATCATTAAATGGATTCTCAAGATAATTATTAATCAAACCGGTAATCCTAACGATTAGTAATCATTATTTAACAGGTCTGCCGCCGAGTTCGATAAATCTGTCAATTGTCAATTTCATATTCTGTGAATTCTTTTTCCCTCGATATTTGCTTACCTCGTAGAACATATATGCGCTCAATGCCACTTGAAAGGCATTATACATGACTAATGGGCGCCGCAGCTGGTATGGTTTTCTGTCACGCATAAACAATGGACCAATTACGAAGACCCAAGCGAGGTAGATGACAACTAAACCGAATGTGTAGAGGGGGTGTTCCATGAGCGGAAAACGTGTGGCGCGGGGATCTAAAAATAAATAATAAATTGTTTGAAATTAAATTAAATTAGTTAAATATTTTAGTTTAACTCTTTATTTGTTAATATATCAAATTGATAGGAAAATAATATTGTATTATGTGTTTTTTTTACACTCATATACATCTGCGTTTGCGACTATAAAAAACGGTCATTGGCAATTGCTCATAATCCATGAAATTATTTGTCAGCACTGCTTCTTAAATGTCAGACAAACAGATATACATACATTTCCTCTGTTGACATTTCGCTTATTATTAGGGTATAATAAAACAGATTAGTGAAAGTCGGTAAAACAGTGTGCAAAATGTAGACAAAACTGCGTCATGAAACTTGTAAGTACTTTATTATTTCATAGTAGCAGATAAAGTTGTGCGCTTAGCAGTCCATACAACTATTAAGTGCAAACGCATATGTATTTAAAAAAAAAACCAAAATTTTTATTGATATATACATAATAAGTTAACCTAACCGACTAACTCTTAAATGGGAAGAATTGATAAATTTGTGATAACAAGCAACTGAAAAGTCAAAATATAATTACTAGTAGCATAGGCTAGCGACTTTTAAAATTTTTAATGTAATCTTCTCTCTCCAAGTGTTTTGATCTCAGATACACTTTACAGTAATTTGCTTTTTAAAGATAAATATTTCGTTGAATTCTTTTTTCTTTGGAAGTTTAAATGTTAAAAATGTTAATGAGACTCGTCACGGAATAATAGCTTTGAGATTGCAGTACTAATCAGTAATATGTAAACATTTTTCTGCCAGAGAATAATAACGTAATGGCTGTAAAACATCATATACAATTTTAGGGGCGGTTCCTCATCTGGCCTTTAAATTTTAAGTTCACCTTAAATTTATCGGCCACTCCTTTTGCCCTTCAAATGCCATACCCTTATGCTATGGTTATATATTCTTAAAAAAGTATATGATGTGGTTTTTCGTGTCGTTGTCGTATCGTCGGTAGCTTTTAAAATACGAATTTTGTTGCACTGAAATTGAAAGGTCTAAAAATTGTCTACTATTTTTTTCTGAAACTTTTGATTACATATACACATTTAAGGATATACATTTTGAATGAAAATTTGTTCGATATATTTGTGGCTCTTTGAATTAGCGACCAGTAATTTTACACTACCTTCGTCAACTACCTCTGACTCCAAAGACTGTTGTAAAAATTTGACCAAGCCGAATTATTTATAAGTAGTTTGTGTTGGCATTTTAAGCCGAAAACCTCGTGAGTTTTAACAAAAGTTGAAAGAAAGTGAATTTTATGTGCTGATAGACCATTATTTCTTGAGTAAAAAAATGCTATGGATACTCTGATTCATTTGTTTCAAGGGTTAAATAGAGTTTACTGAGTTCCATTGGGTCGTATGAGCACAAGTAACGACGTAAGTTCAAGTCCCCCAAAAGGAGAATTTCAGCCAAAAATCGCTAATAAAATACATGGAATGCTACTGAGCGGTCGGCGAAGGGAAATGCATTGAATAATTGGGACCATAGTCATATGAACTGGCTGAATACAACGCAGCTTACATAATCGCGTAAAAGCTTCAAAGGAAGGTATTAGGTGGTTTAATACCTTAGAAAACAACGGATACTTGGTTCCACACCAGAAGCAACATTCAAGACCGTGAATTTCTTAGGATAAACGTGCACCAGAGGCGCGTGTCTGTCGGCCAACAAGTTTATGACCACAGTTTTTGGGAATACACTAATGGTCACTCACATTGATTACCTTGCAAAGAGTATAATGATTACTGCATAGGGGTGTGCATAAATAATTAAAGGCCGTTTGCACGAAATGTTTTTTTCACATGACCTGCCACTTTTTCTACACTTATGTTATGTCGTATGAATGTCAATACTTTGCTTCTTTTTATATAATAAATAAATAAATTCAAAAAATTAATATCAAAAAATAAGAGCACATATGATTCTAATTGTGTGCCAGACAAAAAGTTTAAGGTGCGTTTACACGTTATGTTGGTTTTCATATGTTAAATGTGGCCTATACACATGACAGAAACATATCGTGTAAAATGCCTTTATCGATTTTTTAATTGATGTTATTAATGATAAGTATCGATCTTTAATACATGGATTATAAGAATTTCACACTTTAAATCGAGTTTTTTAAACTTGTCCATCTGCTTGATGCATGAAAAAATGGATAAAATTATGGACATAGCACAGCTGAAAGTACATGGTTTCGTATCTTGATTTTAGTCGAATGTCAATCTTGATTTTAGTCAAATGTAAGGTAACACTGAAAAATAGTGACAATTATGGTGTTTAGGTTCATACTTTAAACTCAAAGTTTAAGGAAAAACTTTTCTTTATTTTTGGTTTTAAGTCCAAGCCATTTCCATCCGTTTTATTTATTTTAATATCTATCGGTTGATTTAATTTATAATTCAGACCAATTCTAAATAGTTTACTGATCATTTGTGATAATAACAATTCATATTCGTTTTTTGAGACCAAAATATTTTTAAATTTTTTACTCTTATTATTTTCTATTATTATGACTGGTATTAAATATTTGAGGGTATTGAAAATTTTGTATGTGAATAATTCGAATTTGAAATTCGTCCATTTTTTTATTTTTTATATTTATTATACTCTAAATTTAATAAAACTTCAACAGGTCGATGTCTGTAGATTGCAGATTCTTGAGAAAAATTTATAGGAGGGATCATTATTAAGCAAATAAAATCCAAATCAACAGTTTTGGAGATATCGACCTATATGTTGACCAAGGTGACCCAAAATGTGTTTAGTACAATATCAAACCAATGAGTCCTCCAATAAGCGATGTGATAAAGTTCCATATCTGAAATGGTTTCAGAGATATAATGATTACAATGGGGCGCAGCCTATTATAAGTTTTGAGGTGCAGCGAAGCGTGGCCGGGTTTACTAGGTTATGAATAAAAAAATTGGCAATTATATTTAAAAATCGATTTTTAACATATCGACTTATCTCTAAACCAAAAGAAATACAAATTTTGAGTAATTGATTTTTCCTACTCAAGATCACATCTCAGTTACCGGCGAATATTATTCAGCGTTTTTATACAGATTCGATTGATTTGAAGCAGAAATTACAGCGTTTCGTTAGGAAAGAAATACTATTGCATGCACTACCCTACACGTGTATGGTCAAAATTGCAAAAATTTATTAATTAGATTGCGAACTACTAGCTTACCCAGTATATTCTCTAGATTTATCCACCTTTATTTCTTTTTTTTAACCCTAAAGAAATGTCTGGCCGATAAGGGATTCGATTCAAACGAAGAGGTCATCATTGAAACAAAAGCCCATTTCGAAAGCCTTGAAAGATCTTATTATTTGGATGGATTTAAAAATAATAAAAAATATTTATTTATTTAAACTGTCAGCGAATTTTCAAACTACCTTTTTATACAAATAAATATTTATAAGTTGATGGTAGAGCTTCCAGAATATGCATATTAAAATCTATTGGAATACAGAGTACAGCATCCCCATCTCTCACTTCCATCAAAAAAAAAATTCCAAAGAAATTAAAGTAATCGCCGTTTAAATAAGCAAATTTTTATTCTTACATTATTATTGTTATAGTTAAACATTGTTATTATATTTGTCATGATGTAACATTTTTATGCGACAGTCGTTTAAAAGCTTAACACATGCTAATAAAATATCACACTTTTGAAATGATTCTAAGATATAAATCTCAAAAGTACCGCAGGCAGTATACGTCAATATATAAATACATCCACACCTTTTTAATAAAAACAATGTTTGTTTTTTTCCTGTAATTGTTCTACCACAATTTGCAATTTATACATTTTTTTATTTATTCACATTGCGCTTAATTTAATTACAAGTAAATACCTCTAATAAAGCAAGTAAAGCACATGAAATACAGGGGCTAAGCGAAGATGGGTAACTTAAAGGGGTATGGGAATTGTAATCCCATTTGTCTAACAAACACTCTGGCTTGTATTTTATGACTTTATTTGGCATAGATGGCAACCTAAGCAAAAGCTGATCCTTTCATTGCATAGGCTGATTAAATTTGTTAAGGTTCAGACCCAGAGATGAAACTATAATTTTGTATAGCTCTCCTGTGATCTATATTTGAAATCAGACTTTCTAAATGGGTTTTGGAATTTGAGATATGCATTGAAAAAACTTAATATGATATAGGTTTCAATATCATGTTAAGATTCTCAGGAAACCACTACGTCCCCAAAACAATTATCTGATTTTTGACATGGACCTGGAGCTCTTTCAGAATGATGCACCATTGTAAGCGGTGTGCTTTTGCATGTTCAATGGAATTCAACGATCTTTTTGGAGATCGCTTGCGTGAATTTTGTTTCTGTCTCTTTATAACTAAGTACTGCAGTTCTTTGGTACTTTCAGCAATTTTCTTTAAATCCTTTATGTACCTTAAATGAATCTTTCTCACTGAGAGTCTGGATTGCTTTATCATAGAAAGAATTTCCTCTTATACCTCTTTTTAAAAGTGGAAGTAATTCGCCTATAGGAAACTTGCGTGATATAGAAAAACTCTTAACTATTCTTAAGTTATTTGAAGCTTTCGTTACCAATCACTTAAAATTTTCGGTTGCAAGTTCTCGGGATGTTTTTTTTTTAATGCCGATAATGTAAACATCGAATTTATATACATCGACAAAAGTTTGCCAACCTTCACTCATCAACTTCATCTGTTTAGCTTTCAACATGGTATCACCCGTTAGATTTGCGGCAGGAAACAAGCAACCATTTTTATACCCTGCGTGTACTAGTACACAGGGTATTATAGTTTTGGTCATATAACGATGGTTTGTAACGGTACAAATAATGGAGATAGATATAGAGTTCCGCATATCAAAGTTCTTAAAATGAACAGAGGATTCCATTAAGACAAATCCGTTCGTCCGTGCGTCCGTGAACACGACAACTTGAGTAAAAATTTAGATATTTCAATGAAATTTGGCACACAGGTTGCTTTCTGACCACGGTAGGTTGCTATTTAAAACGGGCGAACCATAACCACGCCCTTTTTTTCGATATCGAAAATTTCGAAAAACGTTCAAATTGACATAATTTAATAACAAAATTCGCTACAATAATGAAATTTAGTAGATTCGTTAAGTTGGTTGTCCTATTAACGATTTTCCCAAACTTTTAGAAAAGGGGCATGGAAACGCCCACATATGAGTGAACAAATTTTCAAACTACAGAATCGTCGGAAAATCGACTTTTCCAAAACCCGAAACTAAATTTTTTTTTTCAAAATACTGTTATCGCCAATGTTTTTAGCGCATGATTTTAAGTGGGACAGGAAATATGAGACAAATTCATTTTAATCGAAAACATTTTTGCATGTATGCTGGAAAACCCCTTAAAAAAAATGGTGAAAGGGTAAATTTTTTGACCAAAACACTCCCCAAAACCCAAAAAAGTTTTTTTTTTCAAAAAACTGCCAACGTTTTTAGCGGACATATTTGGGTCGGACAGGGTATATATGAAAATTTTAAAATCCAATTAAAATTTTTTAGTAGGTCATGAAAAAACCTTAAAAATCAAAGTCGAAAAGGCCTCGAAAATTATTTTTTTGGGTATGCGTAGTGGAACTTTTTTTTCCTGAGCCCAAAACCTATCGTAAAATCGATGGCGCGATATCGGTTAATAAATCGACCCAGTCTAATGTATACTATGGTTGTGATACATATACCCATAGAAAATAAGCGAAATCGCTTTTCGACCACGCCTACTTTTCATAAAAGTTATCTGAAAAGGAGTTAGAAATGCTGAACTGCCCATAACGCATTGACTAACACAGGTAGAATGATATAATTTGGCAGTTACATGAATTTCCTTATTCTTTATACGATTTTTGCAAGATTTTGGAAAGTGGGCATGTTTAGCTATTACTAACTTCAGAACCATGTTGTATATGAAGTCAATTTCCATCAACTCTAGAAAAATGGGAGATAAGGGAAAAAAGCGTTGCATCTCGGATTTGTAAGGAATTTATGAGGTTAATCGTCAAAAAGTCCACAAAATGGCTTAAGGACAATCATAAGTCAATCTCATCAGCTCATGTTTCATTCATGGTCTATTATTTATACTCAATATAATATCGCAAGAGAAATCGTACTATTCGTACTATGCTATTCAGCCATATCTGAACTCCCTTATGAATACACAACTATATAAAAAATTTAAAGTTTTTGATTATTTGCATAGAAACATGGGGTGAAACACGTGGGTATCTAAGCTTTATTGAGAGCTTGTTTAAGTTAATTTTTGTATTATTTTATTTGGTTTGGCTCAGGCCTATACCATCGTCCTGCTCAAAAGTTTTGTAAATCATTCGTTCTATATAGAACAGGGGGGTGCGGGGCCCCCTTACACCTTATACGTATTAATTGTGGGCGAGCACTTGTGGCTCATTTTCGCTGTGAAAAACCCCGATTTGAGATTGCAAAGATAAACTATATCTTTGGAATATTTGATAAGCTAGTTGCGAATTACAATATCATGCAATGCAAATGAAATAAAGTAAAGAAATAATTACTGCTTATGTCACTTAAACAGCGGCTATAAGCTAGTTTTTATATATAATATCTTTTGTGAGTCTCCTACTCAGCTGATGATTTTTTCTCTGTAAATGAAGCCTGCACATTTAAATACTCACCAATTTTCGAAAGGAGGGTTGCTAGTCACTTATACATACTTGGAGGTCTGAATGCTTATATACAGGGTGGCTGATGAATTTTGCTACATTAAGAAACTCAAATAATTTTTTTTCAGTGTATGGAATTCATTTTTCTTTTATTCATGTTAAAGCTCATTAAATTTTATTAAATATAGCTTAATTAGTTTTAAAAATAATGGAATTTAAATGCCCCCCCTGCTCGTCGATGCATGTGCGGCATCTTACCAAAAAGTTGTTCATTACTGCTTGGAGAGGTGAGACAGGAATAGCCGCAATTGTTTCTCGAATGCATTGCCTTAGTTCATTCACATTTGTTGGTTTTGCTTTGAAGACTTCCTGTTTGCAATAACCCCACAAGAAAAAGTCAGGTGCAGTAAGGTCAGGCGACCTGGGTGGCCAACGGAATGTGGAGTTTCTGGATATCAGCTTATTGGGAAATTTTCGTCGCAATTCTGTCATAACAGGTTGGGCTATATGAGGAGCTGCACCATCTTGCTACAACCACACAGAGTTGAAAGAAATTCTCATTCGGCGTAATTCTGGATAGAAAAACTCTCTCAACATGCTCAAGTAACGGTCTCCAGTAACCGTAACGGTGTGACCGTTTTCTTCGAAGAAGTAGGGCCCGACAATGCATCGTGATGAAACTGCACACCACACTGTGACACGAAGTGGATGCAATTCCGTCTCATGGAGTATCTGTGGGTTGGAAGCACTCCATATTCGACAATTTTGTTTGTTTATGTTGCCGTTTAAATCGAAATGGGCCTCGTCAGACATGAAAAGACAGTTCAACATGTTTCCATCCTCTTCCACCATTTGAAGCATCTTCTGGCAAAATTCCAAGCAAATCGGCAAGTCTGCAGCGTTCAGTTTGTTGGCCATTTGAATTTTATATGGGAATAAGTCCAAATCTTTGTGCATAATTAACTGTAATGACTGTCTGCTTACACCCATTTGATCAGATAAGCTTCTTGTCGAAACACGTGGATTGTTTTGTATGGCAGCAGCTACAGCAGCGATTGTTTCCTCCGTTCGAACTGAAGGGTTTCGATGGTAAGGTCTTCTGTTGACTGTCCCATGCTCGGCAAAATTGTTTACAAGTCTTATTATGGTCCATCTGCTCGGAGGATTGCCGCCAAACGTGCGCCTATACTCTCTTTGAACCGAAACTACGGACTCCAGTGCGTGATAGCGGCGGACAATCCAAATTCTTGTTTCAGTGTCCCAGTTATCCATTTTTGTTAAATGTAAAAGTCAATCTGCAAAATAAAAAAAATTAACCAGATTCATTAAATAGAAAAAAAGTTATTTAAATTTTTTTTGGTAGCGGCTTTCATTAGCCACCCTGTACAATTTAACTTTTTAAGATGTGCAGAAAGTTTTAGAATAAAGGCCGTTTTTCATTCATTTCGATGTTAAATAAAACTTTTCGTGCTTACTTAAAAAATTATCTAATTGAAAACAACAACGAAAAAAAAGCAAGCACAGACTATAAGTTCACATTTATGTTCAAAGAAAATGTAGAATTAAAAAAAATAAATTATTTCTACATTTTATTTATAACTCGCTAAGTGCTTGCGAAAAAAAATGGACTAAAGATTTATAGGAACCTATAGGAACCGGTCTGTTGATTTTACATATTTTTGTAAGTTTTGTGAGCTCAACACCAGTGATAATAAATGTTATTCAATTATTTTTGTTGATTTTTGAAAGCAACAAACATATACAGGCTATAGTTATAGTACTATTTCGAAAATGGCCACGATTTCTCGTCAGACTAATTCGTATAGTTTAGCTATTACAGAAGATCTTGCCTGAACTCAAATCAAAATTAATAATTGAATAATAATTATTATCACTGGTCTTGAACTCGCAAAACTTACAAAAATATTTATAGGAACCTTTAATTAGAAAAATATGAGAAAAATATTGAGTTCAAAGGATAGTTTATAAAAGCGTGCTATATTTATGGAACACTCTATAGTTGCTACATAGCTTGAATGATATAACATTTTTAATGTACATAGCTGCAATACTCTTTAACATTAGTTCATGTGTCGTATTTAGATGTATGTAATTAAATTACTATAGTACAGATTGTGATGGATTAATTTAATGTATTTTAACGTGTGGCGGGATGTGATACAATGCAGCAAAAGTTTCCTATCTTCATATGACTGGAAATTCCAGCAAAAAGATAAAAAATCAAAACAGAATGGAGGAGTGTGCTGCTTAGCTACTGGTTAATACTAGTATTTCTATTAGATATGTTTTAGAATTATAGGTTGGGTAATGTGTATAATTATAATGGTACAACCAGCTTACATGAAACATACAAAAACTGAGTAGATCATTTACTGAGATAAGGTGTATAGTGTATTTGAACACAAGTTATAGAATTAGAGTTCGTAGATCAGCGCATGAAACTTCGATATCTATGCCTTGTTATGAGATAGAATGAAGATTAGCGGAAGGCGGAAACCTAAACTGCGTTTGAAATATCAGGTGGTGCTTTTAATTGGCATAAGTTATCATGAAGTGGAAATGCTTAGCGCGCTTTGTTGTAGTCGGCAGTTAACTGCTCATTACGAAAAGGTGAAATTATTGGGGTCTATTCCGACGTAATTGCCGCCGGGAGAAATGCAATAGATTATGAGAGAATTCAATCGAAATTAATTAGAAATAAATCGAAATTTAATCGAAATTTGGCAGCGAATTTCGACAAAGTCGATACAAATCATAAAACCTTATTACAATTATTCCCCGCCGCCAGTTACGTCGGAATAGCTGATAGACCCAATATTAGATCTATAATTTATGTAGTAGAGATGCAAGATCTGAAGTAGCCTATATATTGAATAAGCGCGATAATAATTCTATATTATGCACGAAATGAGAGCGTAATCAGTTCAAACAAAAATCATTACTGCGAGAGAATAAGGGAATGTTGAAAGTGAAGTATAAATATTAGCGGTTTTTTTATTCTCAATACTTTAAAAAAATCAGAGGGAACTAATACTCAATTATAGTTTATTATAAGTCAATTTAACAATTAGCGCTTTTTGAACTAAGATGTGTATCTTGAATTCATAAATCTTAATGCAGGGTAAGGTTAACGTTTCTCGAGGAACAAGAAAATAATGTAAGATTTATGTAATTGTCACTTCACGCACTAGACGCATTGGGCATTGGACTTGGGACGCTTTTACTGTAACCAGTAGTTTGTTTGTATTTGACCCTTAAATGAGTAATAAGATTAATATCTTATTAATATCTTTATAAAAGAGGTTCTCACCTGTTAAAGAAATTGATTATTATTATATAAATAGTTTATAAAGTTTATAACTACTAGCTATATGCGGTTGTTCGAGCCTTCCCCGTTTAGTTTGAAAATTTTCCAACGAAACTAGGGTTGGAAACATTTTTGATTTACCTATCCTGGGATTTTCGGAATATGATTTTACTATCCCGGAATCCAGGTTTCGAATTTGTTTGAGAAACCGTCTGCCTTAAAATATTCAAGAAATTATTTACATTTCCAAAGAGTTATTTCTAATTAAAAATTATAAAATGAAAAAAGCACACAAATTTTTTATCTCCAAAATTTGTAATTTTTTGCGGCAAAGTTTTAGAATTGTTAAGGATTTTTTTGTGTAGTTTTTAAAATTAATTATCCTGTTAGAAAACCGAAGCTTTATTTATTTTGATATCCATGTTAACTTGACTTTTGTTATAGAAGTTGTTGTAATAAAATACCAAAAATTTAATTCAGTTAATTAAAATTACCAAAAATTTATTTAACAAGTAAGGAAGTCTAAGTTCGGGTGGAACCGAACATTAAATATCCAGCTGTGTAAAAGTGGTCGTGGTAAATTGGTAAATTGATGTGGAGTTATGGAGTTTTTCTACTATCATGTGGGAAATCTTATAAATAAATGTGTGTCTGGCGACCAAAGTACTTAACCGATCTTAATGAAATTTTCACAGTAGATTCCCGGGTTCACTGGTTACAGTATAGGCCATATATAATTTTGAAAAAATGTGCGGTGCCACGCCCCTATGCTATATGAAATTTTAATCTCTTATAGGCGTCCAAGGTACTAAACCGATCTTTATGATATTTTCACAGTAGGTTATTGGATTCACTGGTTACAGCATAGGCTATATATAATGTTGAAAAGCGTAGATAGTATGCCTCGTATCAAGTTCCGTAATTCTATCTTACACCGTTCTGAAGTTATTAACAGTGGAATTTGAAATTTCTTTGACTCATAAGTGGGCGGTGCCACGCCCACTTTCCAAAATTTTGCAAAGATCGTATAAAGAATAAGAAAATTGAGGTAACTGCTACATTATATCATTCTACATATATCAGTCAATGAGATATGTGCAGTTCAGTATTTCTACCTACTTTTCAGATAACTTTTATGAAAAAGTGGGCGTGGTCGAAAAGCGAAATATCTTATTTTCTATAGCTGCAACAATACTATTATACTAGCGTAAATGGTTCTGAAGTTATTAACAATCAACGTTTGAAAATTTCTACACTCATAAGTGGGCGATGCCACGCCCCTTTTCAAAAAATGCTATAAAATCATCAATGGGACAATCAATAATAAACCTAACAAATTTCGTCATTGTAGCTGCTTTTATTATTGAACTAACCCATTTTATACATTTTTCGAAATAATCGATATCGAAAAAAGGGGCGTGGCTTTTATTATTGAACTAGCCGATTTTATACATTTTTCGAAATAATCGATATCGAAAAAAGGGGCGTGGTTGTGGATGGATTTCGCCCATTTCAATTAGCAACCTACCTTGGCCGGAAAGCAACCTTTTTACCAAATTTCATTCAAATATGTAAATTTTTACTCAAGTCTTAATGAAATCCTGTGTTCATTTTGAGAGCTTTGATATATGGAATTCTATATCTATCTCTATTACTTTATACCGTTACAAACCACCGTTATATGACCAAAACTACATTACCCTGTGTACTAGTGCATGCTGCGTATAAACATATTCATAGTGGGAGTGGTAGACTCAAAGTTTCTTGTTAGCGGCGGAAATACGCGGAAATACTTATGCTACTCTTAAAGTAACATAATCAATAAAGAGAAATAGATTAGTCAATAGACCTCCAGCACAACATCGGCGATAAAACCATTCACTTCAATATATAAGTTATTTAATTATGCGAGTACAAGCATGCTTGCATGCAGAAACTAAGAGAATTATTTCTTTGGCATCTGTTTCTCTAACTAAGGCCATTCCTATTAATTTTTCAGTAATATCTATAATGTACCGACATCGGATTGTTCCAATATCATTAATGTATAAAAATATTTTGAGCCAACTTTTACTGCCACCACTGTATACAGCCACAGAACAAATGCTCGATCTACAAAATGTGCATAAAACTTTAAGTTGGATAACCGGCAATATATTGGTAAAAACTTCACTCCATAATATGCCACAGTTCTTAAGTGATGTTCACACAAAATACTGAAAACTGTTATTCTTGACTATATTACACTTATAAAAACTCCGTAAACATGTTCCTTAGTACGTAAATTGCACAGACATGGAACTACTCCAATTTCATTGTATGTAAAGATATGAAAATGAAGAGACAAAACAGAAACAGAAACCTATTGTTAGAAGGAAATTAACAATTATTTGGCATTTTTAATTACGAAAATATGTTTTAATGTCATAAAAAGGTAATAAAGGCACGTGGTCTCGAACATTTGGCATTGTCAAGGTCGTTTCAGGTGTAATTAATTTAAATACGTTTTGCATTTTATTTTTGACTTCTTAACAGTAACTGTAATGAGATTACCGGCGTGCAACTGTGAGCAAGTGCGCTGTATGGCTTTTCATAATCCACTCGTTTCAAGTTCAACTAAGATTTTATTTATATATTTATGTAGGTATGTCTTTATGTAATAGTAATTGAAGTGTAAATAACGTTTATAAACAAGATATTTTGTTTACGGAAAACTGCTATGAAACCACCGTGACGATCTTGGAGGCACTGTACGTACTTTCTGATATACAAGATTTTAACAAGATCGGATTAATCTAAGATTCCGCTTCTATACATCCGTTAAATAGCTTGAAACGAAAATCTACTACCTTTCCACATATAGTATATGTAACTAGCGGACCAGGCAGAAGTTAACCTGCCGGAGAATTTTCTAATTTGAATTTGAAAATTTTTAGTTCACATAAATTTTTAGCCTCATTACCTTCCTCGTCTTTTTCCTATCGAAAATATGGGTTGTTCATATTTGAAAAAAATGTCTCCCTTTACTCTACACATCTTGATTATTCCTCTTAATTTTTCTCAACTTCTTTACAATAGTCTATTCATTGACAAGTGATATTGTAACGGTAAAACTCGGTATGTCAATATTCCAATCATAGGCATGTAAACGCCCTCAACACAATGGTTTTGAGTATAGACCTTTTAATACCTTCTAGTCCTCCAGGCTTGAAAATCCGATGTCCAAAGCATTTTCTAGGATCACACCTCGTTCAGATTTAGGTCGATATCTAGCAAACGGGTTCGCATATTGATCTAGAAACCACTGCTTGCTAGTAAACCCGTATCGTAAAAACATTTTATAGATTCACACCTGATCCACATTTCGGATCCCTTTCCCCTTACCTTTCAGTTTACCCCTACCTATGCCTCTACCACTACCACTTTAGGACAAAATCTTTCAAATATATAGAGATTCTGAAGTGGAAACCAATACCTCTTGTTTGATACGCACGACTTAAAAACACATTCTCAGGTCACCCTTGGTACAAATTTTGGTTTATATCTCAGAAACTTTTTGAGACATCGAAATTAGGTTACCACATTGCTCAACAGCACGGTCACACATTTTTATAGATATCTCAAGACTCGCACAGTTATCTTCAGTGTTTCTTTCATACGCGAAATCGGTTAAGCCGTTCACGGGTTATGCCACGACCAAAAGGAAATTAGGAGTAACTTATATATATAGATACAGCTGTGTTCAATATAATAGTAGTGAAATTGAAATGGATATTGTTCGACAATTTTCCTTTAAAATATAGCGAATTCTATAACAGTGACCACATAAAAAGAAATTTCAAAGTTCACACAAAGTTCAGGAAAGTTAATTAAACTTTAAAAAACGGCCATCAAAATTCTCACATTTTTTTGCAGAGTTTCTAGAAAATTTTTGAGTATGCAGTTTTGTAGACCAATAAATTTTAGTTAGAACTCGCTCAAAAATTTCCCTGAATTTTCAGAGTCAAGGGTGTGGAGTGATTTCTCCTATGTAACGCATGAAGAAAAACTAATTTTGTATGGAAAAAAATACCCAAAATACTTGAAAAAAGTTCTGAAAATTGAGGGAAAATTTTGAGCGAGTTCAAACTTGCACAGTGCTATACTTAAATTGATTGGTAAACAAAACTGTGTACTCAAAAAATACAGGGGAAATTTTGAAGTAATTCTAACTTGCACATAATTATGGTATTATCACAAAATTTTTAAAAATTCTACCCAAAATATTGAAATTATGATGTAAATTTTTAAAAGTTTTATTAATTTTCCTGAACTTTGTGTAACCTTTGCAATTTCTTTTTATGTGGTTTCTGTTACGGAATTCGGTATATTTTAAATGAAAATTGTTAAAAACACAGCTTGTTTTTATTTCGCGAACAATATTCAAATTAATTTCACTACTATTATACTGAACACAACTGTAGATATGGTAAGATTCTGATAAATGGGCTTTGAGCTATATATTTTCCAATTAACAAGGTAAGAACGTCCAACTTCGCACAGTTTGTATTCGTTATTGTGAGTTATTTAAGCTCAGCTGAAGACACCGCTCGATCTACTACTTCAATTTTATTATATGTCAAAAAAAAGTTCAAAGAGAGAGAAAACCCTCGATTCCAAATGAGTATTCTTTAAAGAAGTTTCAAATTATTAAGCGCACCACCACATTCAGCATTGTATATTTGTGCGAAATATTGTTTAGCATTTTTATATGAATTTTTTCATTGCTATATTTCACCAAAATGTTATTATTGTTATCTAAGTTTTTCTGGTAGTCGTTTAAAGAAAATTATAGTTGAGATCACTTATTTTTTGTTAAAACTTTAATTTATAATTGCATTTTTAAAGTGGATATTCCTGACAAAGTAAATATTGAAATATTTTGAAATGATTTCCGCATCTTTTTTTTTTTTGGAGCCAACCCTGTTTACAGACTGTCCATCATCACTAAAAAACATTCAAACACACTTTTGTTTTCAATTTCAACTCACACATTGGCACATAGTATCAAATTTCGTAGCCTTTCCTCATTTTTCTAACCTTTTTTGGCTTCAGTGATCCCTACAAGTACTTAATTATCAAATAATCCATTTTAAGTCAAACAAATTCATTTAACAGTTTTTGTGTTATTATTTATGTTTCGTATTTTTTATTTTTCGAACACTTTGACTTAAGCATTTTAGCTGACGTCCGACTGGCGTATAATTGCCAACAAAAATAAACAAATCTGTATTATCTACACGTGAATTGACTATGCAATATTTTGGTTAGAGTTATACATTGGCTGTGTCTGCCTTCAATGCCACTTAAATTAATGCAACAAGTAGTTTATAATATTTATTGTTTTGCAAAGAGTTTAAAGCTTATTATCAGATTATAAGATGCTCTTATTATGCAGTGTACATCCCAAATAATTTTTTTAGCCAAGAAAATTAAAAAAAAATATTTTAATTGTAGGGATATCTTTAACCTCTTCGGGTATAAGTTTTCATAGTCAAGCAAATTTCAAATTCCGCTGTTAATAAATTCAGAACGGTGTAAGATAGAATTACGAAACTTGATACGAGGTATACTATAGACACCGAAAATAAGCAAAATCGGTGAACGACCACGCCCACTTTTGGACTAAAGTTTTCTAGAAGAGAGGTCGGAAACCAGAACATGCCATAACTCCTTCACTGATGCAGACAGAATGCTTAAATTTCGTAGTTACAATGACCTGATGATCTTAATAATGTGTTATTTTAAATGTTGAAAAATGGGCGTGGCACCGCACACGTATGAATGAACAAATTCTCAAATTTCCGCTATTTTTAACTTTAGAATCGTGTTAGATAAAATTACGAAATTTGATACTAGGTATACTATCTAAGTTTTCCAAACTTATATATAGCCTATGCTTGATAGTGAATCCAAGAATCTGCCATGAAAATTTCATAAAAATCGGTTAAGTACGCCCGACAAACAGACCCACATGCATTTTTATTTATAAGATTGCCCACATGGTAGTAGAAAATTTTAAAACCTCTATAAATCATAACTCCACAACAATTTACCACCACCGCTTTTACACAGCTGGGTATTTAATGTTCGGTTCCACCCAAACTTAGACTTCCTTACTTGTTAAATACATTTTTTTTTTTTTTAACAACTATGAATAACCTTTTTCTTTGAATTATATAAGCATATTTTATCTTACTTTTTAATTATATTAAAAGGTAAAAATTTCAAAAAAAGGTTTTTTTCATTATTAAAAAATATTTTTGTTTGAAATTAACCATTTGGATCCCACTTATTAAGAAAAACTACAAACAACTATTTCTTAGCATGTTTCTGGTACGGGATTGAAGAGGTTAAACCGAAGTAGGCCAACATCCAAACTTCGCAACTGACATATGAACTCGTTTGACTTTGTAAATATGTTAAAAAATCACTAAAATATATGTCTGTATTGTTATAAACTTTTTCAAACACGCTTTCTTTGATGGGGTCAGATATGAACTACATTTTAATGAACGTGATAAACAAAGCTTTGATTATCTAACAGTAGTACCCATTGAGTAACATGTAATTATTGATTAATACTCCTAGTCATTAAACTCATAAGTGACTGGAAAATATTGCAATGTATAATTGTGTAATTGTATTACAGGAAGCTGTGGTATTTGTTAAGATATATGCAAGTCATAAAAAATGATGTTTTGAATAAGAAGAAGAAAGTAATAAGATGGGATTGGTGAAATGTGATAAAAGCAACTCTAACAAAACTATTTGGAATATTTCTGAGAAAAAAATTATAGTTTTGACCTAGAAAGATTATTATAATTTTTAGCTTTGCATGTAGCAAAATTATTACTTTTTAAAATTTTAAATTACTAAATAATAGTTCCAAAGAAATTTTTTTTTTAGAAAACATCAAAATGTAGTCGATGTGATCTTTTCTTTCAAATTCATTACTTAAATCTCTAATAAACAATAAATTGCAATAGTTAATGAACAATGTACATACCGGCTCATTATATAAAACGCGACTCGACGGAAAAAGTCACTTTATAGTATATAAAGAAAAACTCATATCATATAAAGATTTTTACACCCTTCAGTGACTGCCAGGGAGCTGCTATCTGAATTTGTGTTACATGCGGGTGAAGGTGAATGGGAGTGACTGTAAGGCAAAGTGTCAAAGTTGCTTAGATTCCAAAATTAATAAAATCACATTTTGTTAAACTTCTCACAGTTCATTGGCTTTCGAGGGGATACCCTACAGATTATGGAAGACCTTCAAACATTTTTTTCCGTCGAATCTATCCTTAAAAATTTTCAAGAATATTAAAACTTGCCCCTTTTATAAAATATAAATTCTACGCCCATGCAAAGCAAGAAAAAAATAAAAAGTTTTTGAACACACCCTAATGATTTCATCTTAATATTCATAGCGAAACAAATAACATATGTTCGTAGTCAAATTACTCTAAGGGGTGGTATATTTAGGATTTCTTTAAAGATTTATTTAAATTTTCTATGTAAAGTGTATTTATAACTTCATGTCGATTGCTATTTTATAAAACGTTATTAATTCTTTCAACAAAAATATCAACGAAAATACTAAATTGATTGAAATTACTCTACTCAACCTTCAAAATTTAAAAATTTATACCAAATTTATGGAGTTAGCAGCTTTTCATTACTATTTACAATCTGCAGAAATCTCTAGTATTTCCAGAAGTCGAAAAATCACTTTGAGTAAAAAAGGACTTAGCAGCTTTCCGAAGAAAATTTTTTTTCATAAATATTTAGATAACTCGTCGAATTGTCTGCATCGCAATGATTTCAAATTTACACCATAATTCAACAGTAGTTAGCTTCAATAATCAAGTTTGTTTCCTAAGTCTTTCTATGTAAACTCACATATCTGCTTGTTTACTGCAATTTGAAAAATTCGTTTTTGTTTTAAATCAATTTATGTATCAGGGAGCATGAAAAAGAAATATAGAATCTGCAGGCACAATATAGTATCTTAAGAAACATAAAAAAGCTTCACCTTCATTAGTACTAAAATTTATTTTTTATGAAAACTAATCTGCATAATCTCTCTCTCTATGGCGCGATATACAACAGGTATATCATCATAAACCTCCTAAGAGATTTTTGCGCCAAGCTTCTCTTCCAATTTGTGGTGTGCCGATTTGAATTTTCCCTACAAATTGGTGGGACCTACAGTTTTTTGCCGACTCCGAATGGCATCTACAAAGGAGACGAATTTTTGCTGAGAAGCCTGTCATGGCAGAAATACACGCGGAGAGTTTGCCAAACCACTGCCGAGGGGCGACCCCGTTTTTGAAAAACTTGTTTCAAATCACTTTTGATGTTACCTGTACCAGGGCTTGAACCATGGACCTTCGGTGTGGTAGGCCGGCAACACTACCTTCACACCACGGCGGCCGCCATTATCACTAAAATTAAAATTTAGCGAAAGCTTGTTTGTAGCAGTGTTAATGGAAACTCGCACACATTTTCATTCAAACTCGTTTTATTAATATTATATTTTAAAGCAAACAATTCATCAAACAAACGTATTCAGCACCAGCATGTAAGAGTGTTTAATCCTTTGGGATATGAAATTCATTGAAATAAGTTCCCATAAAGGATGATGCCGACAAATCTGAGTGGAAACAAACTGAAGTTTCTTTGAAAATAAATTTAAGTCTTAATGAAAGTGAATTTTTACTCAAAAATCAAATGTTGGCTGTAGCTGAAATGTAATTTCACTACAAGTAAATGGGGAGTAGTTGATGACTTGTTTTCTGCATGGAAATTTTAGTGCACTCTGCTCGTAACGGCTACAACTTTTCCATTCAACAAAAAAAATAATTGAATAATAACTATTAACACCTATTGCTGAGCTCTTGAAACTTGTAATCATTAATTTGAATAAATCTAATCAAGCTTGGCTCGAATGACTATGATTAGTATTATTTTAATTGTATAAAAGTTGAACTTGTAATCACAATTTAATAAAAGTTCAGAATACAGTTACTTTTTTTAATTACTATAATTGTAATCATTAATTTTTGTAATTATAATTACAATTAATCATTAATTTTTGTTATTAAAATTATAATTACACTATTGGCTGCTTAAAGTTTTTTTACCTATGATTACTGCAATGGAAATTGCGGCTTGCACGATTATGCTTATTTTGTGAACTTAATTACCATTATAATTAATAATTCATAATTGGGTTGTAATCATAAATTAAAAAAAAAATTTAAATTATTACTGCTATCATTAACAGTTGCGATCGGTTACTGTTACAATAATTGTTATTTCACATTTTCTTCGATTATGATTGCCGAAAACCTTAATTAAGGTACTTGTAATTACAATTACAGTAATCGTTATTTAAATATTTTTTCTAAGTTGTAGTTGTTACAAGCGAAGGAACAGATACGTAATGGACTCAAAATTCAATTACGTTAATAACAATTCCACATTTTTGCTAGGACTATAATTTAATCATCTGTGATTACTATTAAAATTACCATTAATTGAGTTGTAATCGTCAATAATTCATAACTTTAATAATAATTTAATAAAAGTCTAAAATTACGTTGATGATCTCAGTAACATTTGGTGCCAGCGATAAAACTTTATATAGATAAGTACTTCCGATCATAAAAACTGCAATTGTAATTGTATTACATTACTTTAATCTAAATTGTGGTTTAAACAACTCTGATAAATTTATTAAGTTAAAAGTAAGATTACCATAATCACAATCCTTTTTTAATTGTGGCGCTCACGTACGTTAATCTCACTCAACCCTCAAGCATGTTACTTATCACTTTTGTTATGTTTCTTTGCAATAACTCTGTTATACCTCTATTTTCATTACATTCAGCTTCTTAACTTATTAATTACTTTAATTCATTTATTTCTAACACGATACGTACCACCAAAATCTCTTATGACCAAATGATAGTACTGTTGTATCAGCCCCGTATAATTTCGTTGCACATGATGCGCTTTGAATTCGTCAAAAGCTAATAGAGCGATCTCTGTCGCCATATCAAAGCGTGAAGTAATATTGCTATACATTTTGAGAGTGTTTTCGTTGTTGTGTGTGTTTGGGGTTTTTTTAATAAAATTTTCTAAACACAAATTTGATTTGTGTTTAGGTTTAGCTTTGGTTTTTTATATTTTGGATATTGTAACACTTGAACACAATATTTTGTTTTAAAGATTCAACTTTTTTAAAAAGATTTATGTTGCTTAAGCTAGATTTAAATATATTTTTGTTTTATTAAAAATTATTTTCACAGTAACACAACTGTGCAATAATTTAGTAGAAGCATGCTTATCACCTTGGCAGTTTTAATTACATGATAGGGTTTTGAGCAAATTTAAAAAATAAATTTTGGTAATTGTTTATATATTTTTTTCTTCTTATATATTTTTATATATTTCTTTGTTTTTATATATTTTTTTGATTTTATATTTTTTGTCTTTTTTGTTTTAATATTTTTTTTAATATTAAATAGCACAAATTAAATAAAAATCTTAAGCTATCTTGCTGCTTTTCCAGAATTTTAATTATTTAAGCTTGGATCTTCCTTTATTTATCACTAATTGAATGGCTACCAGCCACATTTTACTATTTAGCATATTCTAAATATTAAAAGTTGCGTATACGCCACCGTACAATTCACAATGTTCTAACTCTACTTGTAAGAATGTGTGAACAAGTTTTGCAATTGCTTCTATTCTATTTCCTTTCTTAATATTGTTTCATCACCAAACCGCACCGTATGAATGTTTATGCTCAACTGACTGTAAAACTTCTCGACAATCATAAGATAAAATAAAGTTTTTTTTTCTGCGCCGAACGCGTAAAGTCTTACTTAGTCAAACCGTTTTGCAAATACAAAAATCACACACAATCACAAGTAAGAAGCACAGAGAACGAAACACCAAGCGCAAAACCGATCGAGCAGCCAACAAAATAGTATGTTACTAAAAACAACAAAAACCTACAACAGCAACAACATGCGGCAATAACGCGCAAATTACTGTTTTCGGCTAAAATCAGCAAAATCAACAAGGAAAGGGAGATGTGTGAACCACATAGCGTTTAGCGAAGGTGAAAAACCAAAACTCAAAAACTCAACGTAAAACAAAGGCAAAAGGCAAAATGCAAAAGTCAAATACAAACAGACATAGTCTATAGATGCATGTGTATGTGCCGCGCTGTAAACAGAATTTGTAGTAGAAGCATAAATAAAGAAGCTAGCTAAGTACCGGTAGTAGCTGAGTACAGCGCGATCGCCTTCATTGCAAAGCAGCTAAAGCAAAAAGTGGTGAGGCAGTCAAGCAGCAAAGGTGAGCTACCTTGCTGTTCTGTAGTTAAAAATCAGCTACGAAGTTGTGTCTTTGCTTGCTTTTGCAAATATACAAGTGTGTACATGCATTGGTATTTGTATTTGCTTTTGCTTTTGCGCCTTATTACGCTCTATCGAGGAGTCAGGCTTGAACACTTAGAGCGCACACAAATACTTTTGCAATAGTGCAGTTAATTAGTTTTTGTATCGACAAGCAGCTTACTTTATATGTTGGTGTAGACATTTTGATTGTTGTTCTTATACAGTTATATTATATTTGTATTGTTTAATTCAATGTATTCCCGTATAGTTTGACTCAACTATAGAGATGGTTAATTTATTGCAAATATTCCTAGAATAAACTGTGGCAAATAAAATTTTGAGCAAGCAAATCTTAGCGTTTTTGAGACTATTACATGTTACATGACTGGCAAAATATATGAGTTTATTATTTTTTCTGTAATTCAGAGAGAGTTTTCATATGACTTACCTACAAAGGTATAGTCTTGAATGCCTGTTTTTAGTAGTCGCTTCGTCATTCCATCCTAAATGTTTCTGCAGCTAATAACCTATGAATTTAAAAATTTGTGCACTCATAAGTGGGCCTAGTTTCCAAAAATTTTGAAAACCTACCTCATAGTATAATGACAAAGTTGATGTAAATATGAAATTTGGCCATTCTACCTGCATCAGTCAATGCGCTATGCCATGATCTGTTTTCATATCTTCCTTTTTGAAAACTTTTAAAAAGAAAAAGGGAGTGGTCGGCAGCTAGTTTAGGTTATTTTCAGTAGAAAAAAAAAATGTTGTATGCCTTTTATCAAGTTTCGTTATGTCAGCATAAACAGTTCTGAAGTTCTTAACCGTCGAAATTTGAAAAATTTGTTCACTCATATGTGGGCGGTGCCACACCTATTTTGCAAAAATTTTTAAAAAGCATTAATAAAAGCAACAAGTGAAACACTTCGCCATTGTACATGCTCTGTAAGTGAATTGTCTCATTTTATACGTTTTTCGAAATTTACTAGTACAGATGGGTGTATGACTTAAACCATTAACAGAATTAAACATAACATTCTGCACATAAAATAATTTAGGGGAGAAAATCTACTCTCAGGAACTGAAACAAAAAAAAAAGTTTTTATTCATTCGAGCATTCACTTTCATGGAAATGTTATAACTTTTAATAAAAATCTTTACTTCATTCAAATTTTGTCAATAACAATATTTGCAAAAACAAAATTAATTAAAACAAGACTCCGAAGACTTTATACCTTTCATGAATACGCATCACGGTTTTAAGTTTCCGATCCTTACTCACAATTAGTACAAACTCTGCAAAACTGTTAGTTTAAAGATACATAGCTCAAACCCCATTTATCGGAACAATCGATTGTATTGGAGCTACACGTTGTATTGGTCCGATCATGCTGGTTCTGATAAATGATTAATGCTTTACAAAATGGCTGCCTCTTACCAAATTTCATCGAGATATCTCTAAAACTGAGGGACTAGTTAAATCGACTCAGCTTATCGCCCTGATCATTTCGGTATACTTATTGGTGGGTCTATCTCTTCTTCTTTTCATACTTACAAATATCGGACCGGAGTTATAATACCATTTCATGTTCATGAAAGGTACAATTAATATTTTACTTTTCGATCGTGGTGGAACTTTTTGTGGAAATGCCCATATAATATAAGATACCGCGTAAATTAACTTTCGTTTGATATTTTGGCTTATTTCGTTTGATTTTTTTATAAAAGAGCTTAAGTTGTATCAGATAATTTATAAAAATAATTTCACATAAATGTATGGTCGTTTTCGGGATAATACGGAAATTCCAGATTATATTTAAAATAGCATTAGTGGGCAACCCTGCTTAATGTAAAATATCTCTAGTTTGATAGCCAACTTCGCATATAACACCATATTTATATTTTGTAAAATAGGTGGCAGCCTCCTAAAAATATCCTAAGTGGCAACACTTAAATAGAATCGCTTTAAAATATTACGTATAGTCAAAAGTTCATTCAAGTCAGTGAAGTGGTTTTTAAGATAACAGCGTACGTACATAACGGCAAGAAATATGTATACATAATATAATTAGGTGGAAACCCTCTGTGGCAAAGCTTAAAATAATTTTTTTCTTCAAATACGAGCAAAAATAATTTTTGTAAAATAGGTGGCAGCCTCCTAAAAAGCTACAAGTATTTCAAGTATTTCAATAATAAAATTTTAATGTGGCTGCTACTGAGAGACCGTCCATGCCCTCCTGCATCAAAAAGGTGTGTAATAAGTTGCTGGATCGCATCAAAGTGTTTTTGGTGGAAAAAAGTAGAAGCAGCACATTACAAATTGAACGAGAAGCTCGCCTTAATTTCAGCTAAGGTATAACAAACCAAATTATTATTATTATTAAAAAGGAATCGAGATAGATATAAAGCTGCTTTAAGAAACCCGGCCACGCTTCGCTACGTCTCAGAACTTACAGTATATCGATTTTAATTATTAATTTGATGCAACGCCCCTTCTCCAATAGGACCGAATTTCATACATTAGTATGATTGAGTTCCATGCCAAGTTCCAGTATGCTATCATTAACACTTCTTAAGATAATCAGTATAAAATATTTCAATTTGCATTGAAGGTTTCACGCCTCTTTTCTGAACCCCCTTCACTTTGCTAAGTATGGTATTGATTTTTTAGACACACAGCTGCGGCCAAAATAATAGCAGTGATATTACATTGGATATCGTACGATGAATGGTTTTACGAGTATTAGTTTTTATTTAAAATATAGCGAATTCTATAACAGAATCCACATAAAAAGACATTTTAAAGTTTGCACAAAGTTCAAAAAAGTCAATTAAACTTTAAAATATGCCCATTAAAGTCACTTTTTGGGCAGATTTTCGAGAAACTTTTTGAGTATGCAGTTTTGTAGCCCAATAAGTTTAAGTTAGAACTCGTTGTTTTCTCACTTTTTTCTAGCTTCTTTTCCTGTTGGGTATATTTATTGGTTCAACAACTATTATTTGAGGGGAATAAATATTACCAAAGTCTAACTAATTTTATAACTAGTTATTGCAATAATGAAGCATAAGTGTTTTACGAAATAATAAACTTTATTTAAGTGTCAAAAATAGTTTTATGGTATTCTTTGTTCGGTATATTTTTTTTGTTGTATATTTTGTTGAATTTCTGTATATGTGATTGTCATTCTCATACTTACAACTTTAAAATCAACACTTATTTTTTCCCATATCATTCTTTTTAAAATAAACAGTAAATATGTACTTTTCTATGTTGTCATTTCCAAAACTAAGGTTATTGTGCCTACGGTTTTAGACCAAAGTCAAACTAGCGCATCGCTCATCCACATAGTAATTACATTATTTGCACCACTAATTTAGTTGTTTGATTTTGCTATTTGTTTCAATATTTTCTTAAGATTTTAGCATTGATTTTTATTGATTTTTTCACACATTAAAAGTCATTATAACACTGATCTTCATACGTTCATCAAGTGGTTTAGCCACTCTTTCTGCGTTTATTAGTTAAATAAATATTAAAAAATCGGCGACGGGAATTCTAAGAAAACTTGAAAAATGTTGAAACGTGAGATTTTGTTATTTTTAGATTTTGTAAAAATAACAATATGCATTTGGCGCGAATGTAACTAGTCCTGGGTCATGCTTTTTCAATTTTTATATTTGTTGAGAATAATTTAATGCAAACAAGTGCCAATTTGGACTTATTGTGAAGCAATGACAACTGAAAACATGTAAGAACGTCGAATTTCGTAAATTAAATAAACAGCTGTAGTTGTGAGTATGTTCGAAAAAAAGCGCAAAAAAATGAGAAGTCGCCAGGCGACTAAGTGTAAGCTCCACAACCATGATATGATTAAATTGTATCTAGTTCTATCAGTCTATATTAAACGGTTTGAAGTTATCGCCAGTCAAAATTTGAATATTATTTCAATCATCATTAACTTAATAAACGCTTTGAAACTGAGAAGTTTTGAAAGTCAAAGCACCTAAAATACAATTTTCGAATCAATAGATTTAAGTGCCGATTGTAACGGAACAATTAAGAAATCAGAGCGACTTTCAATCACTTAAAATATTTTCTGAAAATTGTAAATTTACGTTCAAAAATACGAACAAAGTTTAGAACACACCTGTAAAATAATGATTATTATTCGCAGTGATTAACAGTTTAATTAATATTTTCTTGAGGAACGTTTTAATGATTAATTACCATTGCCTATCATTTCGAGATTGTTTCCAAATTGCTTAAAAAAAGTAATAATAAAAAAAATCAAAACTTATCAAACTTAATGATTATTTTCTTACAACAATGCGTCATAATAATCAAAAGTTTTGTAAAACAAAAAACAATACTTTTGATTATTTCTGACTAGTTTAAATTTTTTTATATTTTGTTAATCGTAAAGAAATATTTATTTTTGTTTTTGAAAAAAAGAAAGAATGTTATAATCAATAGATTATTAATGCTGATTACTCTTTAACTGGTTTGGAGCTATGAGGATCTTTATTAAGATTTCCATGAGAAAAATATTAAACCTAAGCCGAAACCATCTCAAAAAGAAGTTATGGAAATATTTGAAATGTTTTTGTTTATTATTAAAGGATTTTTATGAAGTTTGGTATGTACTACTACATCCTTAGACCTTTCACTTAGAGCATGTTTTTACAAGATTGTCTAATATTTGAAATTTTTGAAATCTAGGAAGAATATGTCAATTTATTAGTATCAAGGTAATTCACATATCATCTCATCAAAAACATTTCTAGGTAGGGTTGTCACCTAATCATATTATATATATTTTGTTGCATATCATGTCGAAGAGAACTTGGACCATTTGTATTAACATTTGAATTTAGTGCTACGTTTACAACTCTAAATTAAGAGATTTCCCTCAGAATGGTTTTACGTTTTAATGGTTGCCATATATTTGATATTTTAAAACTATATAATATATATATATTAGTATAGAAACGAAAGGCATTTCCCGTCGTGTTTAAAAAAAAATATTTTAGTTAGGTCTACCATCTAGGATTGCCAACTTATTTTACAATACAATATTTTTTGAATAAATGATACTATTTACAAAACGACTTGAATCATTTGGTTGAACTTTTAAATGTAAGCAATATGCTCAACTTTTAGATCTCTTTATGTTAATGTTTTTAAGTGGGCTTACTAGCTAGGGTTGCCACCTTTTGTTATTTAATTACTTTTTTTTTGCATATCACTTTATCTCGAAAACGAGTTGAACTATTTGGTTCACATTTTGGGCATAGGCAATACGCTACACTTAAGGCTTTCCTATATAAACGTTGCCACTAAGATCGTTTTGCGGGGTTTTCCCCTAAATTATTAAAAAAAATTAAATATGCCAATATGGGTACCAAACGAAAGCTATTTTACATCATAGTTGAAGAAAAATATTGCCAGCTAGTTTAAACGGCTATGCTTGCCACCTTATGTTATAATAATTTTTTTTTTGCATACCTGGTATTATGGCGAAAACAACTTGACTCATTTGGGTTAAATTTTGTAGATATATACTATGCTACTTTTAAGCTATCTAAGTGTTGCCACTTAGAATATTCTTTACTGATGAGTATACAGAACAAATTGAACTGGAAATCTTAGTAAGTTTTTATATCCTTATTAGTGCATGTATATTCGAAAAACTTTGAAACTTATCAATAAAATTTGTTACTTAAAAAGTGATCGTAATATGGTTGGCATGTATCAGAAAAATTGAACTGACAATAAGATAAAAATATAAGTATTTTCGGAATACTTGGATTTCGATTTTTAAAGTGACTAACACGATAACGTGTGGGAAATCTTAAACTGTACTCAAATTATGCTTTTCATAACATTAATAACGGAGAATCACATGATAACAAAGAATTATGAAGGCCGCAATTTTTAAATAATATTACATCATATCTTTTTTTTATTTTTTTTTTTGTTATTTATCTTTACAATATCGTTTAAACGACATCAACAGTTATGCGTGAATTACAAAACCTTGACAGGCGATTTTGCACTTTCAACTTGGTTGTTTTCCTTTTAGTATTTAATGGCATCAGTATTTAGTAGGGCGCGTGGAAACCATTAAGCTGCGGAAATTAATTTCCATAAAAGTGGTGCTTTTTTCATTTCCTAGAAATTCGAAGTATGCAATTAAGCTCTCAATTGGTATCGGTGACAATAGTTTTGCAAATAATAATAGTTCTTATTACGTATGGACAATAAATATTAATACCACACTGCTCTCAATGTTACAACAATAAACAAATTAAATGTAAACTAGAACAATACTCTTATACTAGTTATTAAATATGATGAATGTGAGAATGTCAAGTTGTAAACAAAAGTGTTTACCATTTATTAGGTAAAGTTCCGTTTCTCTACGTCATCACAAAGGATAAAGTGCAGGTAGCAATAAATATATTGGAATAAAAATTTGTTTGAAAAGAATATATATGCGTATAGAGTTGTTACGTACTAACCATACTTTCATATTCTTATTCCCTGAAATGAGGCTGGTTATCCAATTATTTAGTTGCTGGAAGGTTTCTTATTTTATAAAAAAGGTTCTATAATGATTTATTGTTGCAAAAAGCTGTCAAAATAGCACTTTGCGCTTCGGTGTTCATTTATCAATAAAGGAACTATAATAACAGAGCGATATTTCTCGATGTGTCACATATTAGGCTTTCAGAAACGTCATAAGATAATGCCACTAAGGTGATATCTTTGCTTTTACCAAAACTGTAACAGGCTAATGTTTGTATATTACACGTATTAAAAAAATTGCTTTCGGGCTTCCTTAGTAAAAAAAAACAACAGTTTTTGAAGTGTTTGCCAGTATGTTTACATGTTTGTTTCCACATCAATCGAAAACCGCTTCACATCAATCGAATTTAATGACATCTTCACCGTTGTATTGCTACATGTCCAACTTAAAGTTAAGAATCCATTTTACAACACGAATATATTTTATTTCAGCTGTACAGTGGTGGCAATAAAAGGCGGAATAACAATATTTCTTGTAACATGCGTCCGATGTCTATACATTAGACATATCACAAAACCTATATTATGGGGGTCTTTAATAGCCAAAGCAACAGTTTTAAAATTTTATATCTATCTGCCTGTATGTTTGTTCGCTCATCCATCAAAAACTGCTTTATAGAATTAAATGAAATCTTCACCAATGTATTTATACATGTCCAATTTAAAGTTAAGAATACATTTATCAGCACGAAAATATTTTAAGCCATCCGTAAAGTGGTGGCAAAATTGGTTCATAATATTTCTGTGCATGTAATAAAATTGTAACGCGCCGATGTTTGTGAATTATAGATATTAAAACAGAACTACACTTGGGGGATATATAGAAGCCAAAAAAAAAACAGTTTTTGGAATGTTGGTCTGCCTCTATGTGTGTTTGTTGGCGCATCACTCGTCAATATATGTGTCTAGCTTAAAGTTTAAATTTCATTTTATCTGAATCAAATATTTTATTTCCTCTGTACAGTGGTGGCGATAAAAGTTTTCTCAAAATATTTTCTATTCATGTGGCCGATGTGAGTACTTTATAGACATTTAAAAGCTTTAATTCGGTTGGTCTAAAGTGGTCCAAATAACAGTTTCTAAAATTTGTGTCTGTCTGTCTGCATGTTTGTTCGCACTTCACTTAAAACCCGTTTATAGAATTGAATGATATCTTCACCCATGCATTTCTACTTATCCAGCTTAAAGTTAAGGATCCATTTTACCGTGTGGGTATTATTTATTCCCGCTGTACAGTGGTAGCAATAAAAGACGGGCCAATCATATTTTTTATAAATATAATTAAATTGTAACACGCCGGTGTCCGATGTCTATACATTACACATAAAACAACAGTTTTCGAAATTTTTGTCTGTCTGCCTGTATGTTTGTTCACTCATCCATCAAAAACCGCTTTATAGAATTGAATGTAATCTTCACCGATATATTGTTCGACATCCAATTTAAAGCTAAGGATCTATTTTACATTACGGAAATATTTTATGCTCAAAATATTTCTGTGCATATAATAATATTGTAACACGTCGACGTCTGTAAATTATATAAGTAGGTATTAAAGAAAAATATATATTTGTAAGAGCAATAGAAGCCAAAAGCAGCAGTTTTTTTATTTTTTGTTGTCTGTCTGTTTGTTAGCGCATTTCTGTATGTAATTGGCTATGCTATACGTACCTATGAAGAAGTACCTACAGCAGTTAGATGAATTAAATGCATGTAAATAACAGCAGTTTTAAGTCAATGTCATTGCTTTGTAGTAGAAAAAAAAACCAAATTAGTTTACATTAATGTTCTCATGTATACAATCATAGGTTTAACCAGATAAAGCTATGTATGATACAAGTTTAAAGTTGTAAATCATGTTTGTAGTTAGAAAAATATGACGTGCCTTCCCGTCAGCCATTCAGCGCTTGGGCCAATTAGTATTATCAATGTCGTCATTATTATTGTTATTATTATAAAAATCATTGCCGGTGCAATCTTTAAACGCAAAACATAAACAGACACAACTTTTTTTTAAATGTGGACAAGCATCTTATATCTAGTGGGTTTACTTTAGTTTAAGTTAGACTGAAATGTAGATATACGAGTACATTAGGTAGGCTGTAGTTTTGTAAGTTAGTTTGTTATTTAATATTAAGTTCTTTACTTTAAAAAACTACAAAATTCTTATACAAAACACAGAACTGATGAAAAGAAACAGTGAAGTTTCAAAAAACAAATAAAATTTTAAATCTTATAGCTGGGTTTTTGCATGTCAAATCGTCGCATAATTGGAATCGACCCCTTCCGATTCGAATGAAATTTAGTGAAATAGTCATAAAACGAAGTTCTGCCAAAGAAAAAAATTTTAGTTTTTCTTTCTAAAGTTATGCAAATTAAAAATTTCACTTTTTTCCTTTTTTTATTGTTTTGTAAATTTTTCAATATTTCGGAAACTTCTGTAGTAAAAAAAATAAACTTTGGCACTTTCAAGGTATAAAAAAAATATTTTGAACAATAAGTTTTAAAATTTCAAATTTTTGCTTTTTCAAAACAGAAACAATTAGAGTGCGTCATTAAATTTAGGACCCCTTTTTTTTGTTATTATACCTCCGATATATCTAAAGATATCCTGAAATTTTGAGAAGGGTTGCTTGTTTTTTGAAAATTTTGTTTAAAATATTTTTTTAACTTTCTTTTTTGGTGATAGTGAATGTAAAGCCGAAATTGTAAAAAAAAAAATGTTAAGCACATATTTTTATTTCTACATACCACTACCACGAAGAAAAATTGCCAATAATCAAAATTGTGTAATTTTGTGTGTAACTAATTGAACTCGACTAGAAAGTTATAAAATTTTTTTTTGAAATTTAAAAATTCATACTTCGAAAAATCCAAAAATACCCTTCTGAAACTTTCAGATATATCAGAGGTATAATACAAAAAATATGTAACCAAAATTTAATGGCGAACTTCAATTTTTTTCGTTAATTGATATTAGAGGAAAAATTACAACGTTATGCACAGCGATGGTATGGGATGACATGTTTCGAAGTGCCCAACTTCTCATCAGACCCCTTCTCGGACACTGAGATATGAACCCAAGTGTCTAAAAGGAATAAGCAAATGGCACATTAGAGGAAAAATGCATCGTGACGCTACAGGGCATCATAGCTTAGTTGTTAGAGTACTCTAACAGCGGCTTTGGTGCAGACACTTGGGTTCATATCTCAGTGTCCGAGAAGGGGTCTGATGAGAAGTTGGGCACTTCGAAACATGTCATCCCATACCATCGCTGTGCATAACGTTGTAATTTTTCCTCTAATATCAATTAACAAACAAACATAAAAATTCGAGCTTTGCTCCAACAACAATCACCATAACTATAATTGTTACAGGTACAGTGCGGGTGCATAACAAATAACACGGAAGTGTTGATATGCATAAAAGCCCTTCTGTATCTAAAAACTGTTCAATGAACGCGCCTAAAAATATTTCCACTTTCCTTGAGTTGACATATAAAATATATGTACCAAAGAATGTATAAAAGGAATAAGCAAATGGCACATTAGAGGAAAAATGCATCGTGACGCTACAGGGCATCATAGCTTAGTTGTTAGAGTACTCTAACAGCGGCTTTGGTGCAGACACTTGGGTTCATATCTCAGTGTCCGAGAAGGGGTCTGATGAGAAGTTGGGCACTTCGAAACATGTCATCCCATACCATCGCTGTGCATAACGTTGTAATTTTTCCTCTAATATCAATTAACAAACAAACATAAAAATTCGAGCTTTGCTCCAACAACAATCACCATAACTATAATTGTTACAGGTACAGTGCGGGTGCATAACAAATAACACGGAAGTGTTGATATGCATAAAAGCCCTTCTGTATCTAAAAACTGTTCTATGAACGCGCCTAAAAATATTTCCACTTTCCTTGAGTTGACATATAAAATATATGTACCAAAGAATGTATAAAAGGAATAAGCAAATGGCACATTAGAGGAAAAATGCATCGTGACGCTACAGGGCATCATAGCTTAGTTGTTAGAGTACTCTAACAGCGGCTTTGGTGCAGACACTTGGGTTCATATCTCAGTGTCCGAGAAGGGGTCTGATGAGAAGTTGGGCACTTCGAAACATGTCATCCCATACCATCGCTGTGCATAACGTTGTAATTTTTCCTCTAATATCAATTAACAAACAAACATAAAAATTCGAGCTTTGCTCCAACAACAATCACCATAACTATAATTGTTACAGGTACAGTGCGGGTGCATAACAAATAACACGGAAGTGTTGATATGCATAAAAGCCCTTCTGTATCTAAAAACTGTTCTATGAACGCGCCTAAAAATATTTCCACTTTCCTTGAGTTGACATATAAAATATATGTACCAAAGAATGTATAAAAGGAATAAGCAAATGGCACATTAGAGGAAAAATGCATCGTGACGCTACAGGGCATCATAGCTTAGTTGTTAGAGTACTCTAACAGCGGGTTTGGTGCAGACACTTGGGTTCATATCTCAGTGTCCGAGAAGGGGTCTGATGAGAAGTTGGGCACTTCGAAACATGTCATCCCATACCATCGCTGTGCATAACGTTGTAATTTTTCCTCTAATATCAATTAACAAACAAACATAAAAATTCGAGCTTTGCTCCAACAACAATCACCATAACTATAATTGTTACAGGTACAGTGCGGGTGCATAACAAATAACACGGAAGTGTTGATATGCATAAAAGCCCTTCTGTATCTAAAAACTGTTCTATGAACGCGCCTAAAAATATTTCCACTTTCCTTGAGTTGACATATAAAATATATGTACCAAAGAATGTATAAAAGGAATAAGCAAATGGCACATTAGAGGAAAAATGCATCGTGACGCTACAGGGCATCATAGCTTAGTTGTTAGAGTACTCTAACAGCGGCTTTGGTGCAGACACTTGGGTTCATATCTCAGTGTCCGAGAAGGGGTCTGATGAGAAGTTGGGCACTTCGAAACATGTCATCCCATACCATCGCTGTGCATAACGTTGTAATTTTTCCTCTAATATCAATTAACAAACAAACATAAAAATTCGAGCTTTGCTCCAACAACAATCACCATAACTATAATTGTTACAGGTACAGTGCGGGTGCATAACAAATAACACGGAAGTGTTGATATGCATAAAAGCCCTTCTGTATCTAAAAACTGTTCTATGAACGCGCCTAAAAATATTTCCACTTTCCTTGAGTTGACATATAAAATATATGTACCAAAGAATGTATAAAAGGAATAAGCAAATGGCACATTAGAGGAAAAATGCATCGTGACGCTACAGGGCATCATAGCTTAGTTGTTAGAGTACTCTAACAGCGGGTTTGGTGCAGACACTTGGGTTCATATCTCAGTGTCCGAGAAGGGGTCTGATGAGAAGTTGGGCACTTCGAAACATGTCATCCCATACCATCGCTGTGCATAACGTTGTAATTTTTCCTCTAATATCAATTAACAAACAAACATAAAAATTCGAGCTTTGCTCCAACAACAATCACCATAACTTCAATTTTTTTCGATTTTGAAAAAGCTAAAATTTTCTAAAATTAGAAATTTTAAAACTTTTTGTTTAAGAAATGTTTTGAAAGTGCCAAAGTTAATTTTTTTAAACAAGTAAAATTTTTAGTTTGAAAACTTTTGAAAAAATGTTTCTCTACATTTTTTTCTGTACAAAACAATAAAGAAATAAGGGAAACTTTGAGTTTGAACACTTTTAGAAAAAGGTTTAATTTTGAAAAATTCTTTTTTGGGCACAATTATTTTCTATTTCACTTAAATTCATTTAAGTCGGAAGGGATCGATTCCAACTATGTGACGATTTGATATGGAAAGACTTATCCCTAACCGTTAATTTCTAAACAATTATTTGCTTCAACAAAAATCATTAAATTTATGACTTCGGTAATAGTTAATTTTTAACTAAAATCCTTCATTGCTGCCTGAAAATTAATTTTAAAGGCAAACCCTAAAAGTAATCACTAAAACAATCACTAAAATCAGCTCAAAAAAACTTGACACCCTAATAATTAAATTCTATGAGCTGACATGTTTATACTAAAAAAGAAAATTTTTTTCCAAATTACTGATAATAATTTGTCAACATATTCAATTAAATTGAAGTTACTTATGTCAGCAGCAATTATAAGTAAAACACAAGGTATTTACTACTAAATAAGTATCTTCAACAAAGAACATTTATGTGAGCATTTTTCATATGAAGATCTTGACCATAAAATCATTTATCAGTTTGTTTGTTTACCTTGTCTTTGTTGCTGATGCGTTTCGCTTTTTGTTTTTATTTATTTACACTGGTAGCAGTTATATCATGTTTTACGACCAATTACTAGACACTTTTTGACTACTTCTATAGATACAATAACTTAATGTAGCTACTTGTTCAATTTGGAGAAGCATCGTTATGGATGTGATTAAGTCATATTTGTGCAGTTATGGCTATGATTGGAGTCACAAAACTGAAGTAAGTGAGTACGTGTATAATTTTCATGGTAATTCTATTAACCTCATTTTTTATTATTATTTCGTCATTGGCGTGGGACAGTAAACTTAACTTAAGGAAAAACCTTTTCGTAGGTATATTAAAATGTGTTTCAAAGGTTATTATACTATAAGAATGAAATTATAATAGGCATTAAACATTTTCGGGATTTAATATTCCAATTCTAGGATTGCGGGATTAGCGCCAAGATTTGAATGTTCGTTAGGCTCCAACAATTTAGGGTTGAACCAACTCTATGCACAGGGTTATCACGTCTCTTTTTCAATATAGACTCTAGAAATAAATTTAAGAAAAAAACATTCAATTCTAGGCCCACATTTTTTAGAGATGTGTATAATTATTTACCTAATATCTATTGTGGCCGACAAGAACTTGAAACAATTTCACAATAAGTACCAAAAAGATGTGAGAATGGTATTGCGCGGGAATGAAATAGTTTCCTGTTGTAAAAAGTGTTCTAAACTTTAAGTTAGACTCTAGCTAACCTTTTGTGAAAACTTCATTAAAGTACATGCGGCAGCATAGTAATGCGCATTCAAACATACAGACAGACAGACCAAAATTGAAAAAAAAATAGCCATTTGGCTCCTGTTACGGTAATAAAGGCTTCTTTCTGGTACTCTAATTAATGCTTGTTAATTTTTCTGTCTATCATGAAGAGCCTATTCCATTTTTTTTACATCTGAAGATGGTAAAATTTTTATATTTAAAACGAAAGCCAATTCATAAAAAAAAAGCAAAATCAAATGCGTACCTAAATTTTTTCAGTTTTTATGGTTTTTAATTAAAAAAAAAAAATTTAGATAATTTGTATAAGCATATTACACATATTTAGTTTTTGCGAAAGTAATTCTAGTCCCGAAAATTTTTAGAATTCTCATTTAAATGAAAATCACAGGATTCTGGGTTTGACATTCCTATTAGATAAATACATTATTGCCATTGATAAACTAATGTAGGTGACGAAGTAAAAGGTCAGTGATTTACTAACGTCAACGTTTCCGATATATTGCTACCAAGATTAAGAATGTACGATGAATCGGTTAGTCAAATAAATTTTCTGTTTAATCCAAACTGCTG
Organism: Merzomyia westermanni; assembly: GCA_949987695.1. Classification (NCBI taxonomy): domain Eukaryota; kingdom Metazoa; phylum Arthropoda; class Insecta; order Diptera; family Tephritidae; genus Merzomyia; species Merzomyia westermanni. The sequence continues at coordinate 190,805,829 of OX465288.1, forward strand.
ATTAATCAGCTTTCGAATAATTACTGCTTACGCAGAACAAGAAAAAGGAAAAGTTATTATTCTTGGCCTTGAACTCATTTGCAGTCATGGTAGAACAAAATAAATTGATAACAGATTAATTCCGAATACTTTTATAATCAAATAAATCGATGAATATAAAGTGAGCAGTTGATACAATTTGTAGGGTGTTGACTTTTTTTAACTCGAAATTGTCTAAATGTGCTAGTTTTCTGATTAATACACTTGAAATTACATAGTTTATTCAGTAATCATCAATTACATGATAATTAATTAAAATGTGATTACTCGTAAAATTCCTCATTTTGACTTATCGATAATAATTATTCTTTGACTGATTATTTGAGCGGCCGCCGTGGTGTGAAGGTAGTGTTGCCGGCCTACCACACCGAAGGTCCATGGTTCGAGCCCTGGTACAGGTAACATCAAAAGTGATTTGAAAAAAAAGTTTTTCAAAACGGGGTCGCCCCTCGGCAGTGGTTTGGCAAACTCTCCGAGTGTATTTCTGCCATGACAGGCTTCTCAGCAAAAATTCGTCTCCTTTGTAGATGCCGTTCGGAGTCGGCAAAAAACTGTAGGTCCCACCAATTTGTAGGGAAAATTCAAATCGGCACACCACAAATTGGAAGAGAAGCTTGGCGCAAAAATCTCTTAGGAGGTTTATGATGATATACCTGTTGTATATCGCGCCATAGAGATAGAGAGAGATTATTTGAGTCTAAGCTAATTTAATTGGCATATTCGATTGATTGATTGCAATTTATTAAGTTGCGCCTTTGTTGTTGTTTTTACCCTTGTTTACATTCCTGCTATAAGTGACTTCCAAATTTATATCAGCTCAAGGCAAAATCTCTCTATTAAAACTTATTTTTCAAAGATGGTCTATTTGAGAAGAACCACACCTCGAAACTTGTTTCAAAAACACTCTCGAAAATGCGTATATTCATACAATTTTTTTTGGAGTTGATCGAAAATTTTTGGGTGAAACCGAAATAAAACTTTGTAGCAGAGTATTGTAGTAGAATGTAGATAATTTAAAATTAGGCAGTTAAAGCTGTAGTAAGGGTTCGGGTAGTTTCGGAATGTTTTCTGGTCTTTTCGGAGTAAGTTCTGGCTTTTACGGTATCATCTCGGGATTATTTCAGGATCATTTTGTGATTGTTACTGGCACCATTTTGGGACTTTTTACGGATCATTTTGGAATTCTTTTCTTGACCTTTTCGGCAGCATTTGGAAGACTCCGAAAATGAGCCCAAGATCAATACCGAAATAAGCCTGAAATGGTTCTGCATCAAAGTTCCTTCTTTATATCAATGTATTGAGTCATTGAAAATAATCACAACTACTAATTTCCACATATATAATAATAACTTCGAAAAACATAGCGATGCGCCTTCCAGTAGCAGTGAAATGTCAATTTTGATTGTTCAGCGGGACTAACACAAGGGAACCACTCACGTGCTTCGCAGACTTTAAAAAACTACTTGTGCATTATAAATTTTAACGGTCTGAAAGCCAATAATCAGTTTTGTCTTGTTAGCAAAAATCAAGATCATCCTTGAGCCATCTCTATGACCGTTTTTATGTAAGTTGGACAGCTCACATTTTATTGCTTTAAATTAAATTGTTTTAAACATTTTATGTTATCTAAGTGTTATATATTAAAATGACTTAATAGCATTCATACAAACACAAGCAATTTTTACTTATAGCAAGACTCGTTGTATTGCGCAATCAACACACCAAAACAAGTTTGTTGCTTAAGTCTTTTGTTGTATTTTATCACTCTTAGAATCAAAGAAATAGAACTATTAATTGAATTCGTATACTCATACTAAGCTTTACCAATCCTTATTTTCGTCATATTTTCAATTTGATAATAGTTATCTTTAAATCTAAAAGTTAAATAATAAAGATTTTAATATCTAACTGCGTATCAAACTTTCGGCTTCATATTACCGCATTCTTACTGTCTAATTGTTCATTTGAGTTTTGCAACTATTGCAAATTCAAAAATTTCTGTGTTAAGGACACATTTCATTTTACTGTTTTTGTTAACTTATACGTATTATGTTCTTAATGGAATATTCTTCTTTGCTTGCCTTCGTTGACAATGTCAAGTTAAGTTCAGAGCTTTGTATTTTGCATAAATTATAATTCTTTTTTTGCGGAAGTGAAGTGTATACTTTTTACGAATATCTTTTGGCTCCAATGGGAGGATATATTAATGACGCATAGGTAAGCAACTGATATGTTATCGCTTTTGACTATATTGATGTGTTGAGTTATTTTAATTCAAAACGATTGAGTTTTGATTTGTTGAGTATAAAGTTGACTCTTGACATTTTAATTAGAGTAAAATTGTAGGTCGTTGAAATAATCGTACTCGATTTAAATTGTTGACATTTTTGCTTAATTCAATATAGTTTCTTATAAGTAGCTAGTTTGTAAAGAGAACGCTCAACGCAATCCTGGTCTCTGGTAATTCCCTACTTTTTTGAATTAGACACGGCATAAGGCCTTAGGTGATTCTCAAGCCGAAGATGATGTCATGATTATATGAGGCGGTGATGGAAAGCTCTTTGAAGGTACTACAATATCACCAGAATACAGCTTGGATTCCATTTTGAACTAGCTTTCAATTGCTTTGAGACTTCTATTAGTTCTTTGTTGTTGTTGTTGTTGTTATGGTAACAGCAAAAACACTCCCCGAAGGTTTTAGGGAGTGTTGTCGAATTAACAGTCCTTGGCCGGATTTGAACCCGGTACGCTCCGGTACTCCCTTGCGGTACTGCCCGACTGTCGTGGTAGCGATTTATGACCAGTAAAACCTTATAGGTCATGTCACCCGCTCCGGAAGGAAGGAGAGATGTGTAATGAGAGGTGAGAGGCATCATATCCGTAGATCAACCATCGAGTTGCACTTCATTACCTTCGTAAAATAAACGATTATAATAATTCATTCTAGAATAATAAAGAGGCTATTATTTATGTGTCTCGAAAACTAATTATAAATAAATTGTCTCACTCAGTTACACATTTAGTTCATACAGTTGATGATGACTTGCTTTATTAAAATATATCGGCGTCCTCTTCCCAAAAAACTTAGTATGCATTTTTTAGATTTTGCGGTAATTGGCTCCCTGGGATAACCATTGTACCACGAAAGGAGCCCACATTATTTTACATTAAAAATTATGCAAATTCAGAAAAATATAATGGTTTCCGTAAACAATAAAGTTATAGACTCGATTTCTCTACATTTTCATTCAGGCTCGTTCATGTTTCGGGCTCTAGTGTGAGTTCATACAAGGGATGTTAATCCCGGCGTCCAGTGCTACTAACTTAGTTTTTTCTTTGCTGCTGAGCAACATTTTTGGAGTATATATACATTTTTCAAAATTCAATTTTTTTAGATTTGAATGTAACATCTGTTAGAACCAAGAACCTCGTTTTCAATTTTAAATTTATTGGGCTAATTTTTCACAAAAAAAAAACACATATTTTTCAAAAAAAATTGTATCCCTAGTACATTAGACTGGACCATGTAAAGAAAATGTTTCTTTTGAAAATTATATTGATATTATTTTTTAGAATGCCATTTCGTTGAAATTTGAAAGGAAATTTTCAATTATTGACAAAAATTAAATTTTTATTTTATTTATAATTATATTATAATGCTTACGAAAAAAATCGGCTAATATCGTTATAATTAAAAAAGCATGTTTATTTGACCCTGCCACTGGTGCATACTCGTCTTAAAAAATAATTTTTTTTTTTATTAGCAAGTTACATATATATTTAATTTAAACTATAAAAAATATTATTTCTGTCGATTAAAATAGAAAAATGTCTCTTCCAAAAAACTTAGTTAAATTCCCAGCAAAGCTTCTTTTATCCATTTTTATTTAAATATAGGAAATTATGTCTTTTTTAAACACATTTTACCAGAATGCTAGAGCCACAATTTTTGAACAGAAGTTCGGCGCTTGGTGATTCAAAAATATTCAGTTTATTGCTGAAGCATTTCGTTAGAAAACTTTCAATGCATGAAATATTTGCGTAATTTCTTTTTAATTTAAGAAAAACTTTGCTTTCAAAGTTCATGAATCTATTAGACATTCTATGTTAATGAAATATCAAAACATGGAAGCGTTCCGTATAAAAAATATATAAATTTTTTTTTTAAATTTAATTTCAAATTCTATTTTGCGACTAGAGTTCAAACTTTATTTGAGTTAGAAAATATATAAACTTAACTAACTATGTTATATACATAAGGATTGAGAATGATTCTTAAATTATGTTTCAGTATTCGTAATATTCAATTGGTTTGAAATTTAAAATTAGCGATCAATTACAAATCTGTCGAGCGCAAATGTATGTTATTTAGACCATTTTTTTTCGGAATTTAGATAATTTTTAGAAGATCGTGTTTCTCCTGTTTATTGAAAAATATCACAGAACGAAAATTTGTTTGAAACGATTATAAGGATATGCGAAAACTGTCAAACAGTTCACGAAAAATCTTCTGAAATTAAATAAATTAGGTTGTCGAAAACTTCCTCGCTTTAATTTCTATCAAAATTTCAAGAATGTTGTTTATAGTCCATAAAATGTAAGCATAGAAAGGTGCTATTTTAAGTATCTAAGAACTCTTTTTGATTTGTTATGATTTTTTTTTTGCAGTGAAAACTGCTCGCGCATAAAGAATATTGAAACATAATTATTAAATGTTCCTCAATCCCGAAATGGTCCTAAAATGATTCTGAAAACGGTCCTGAAAAAATGCTTGAAACAATCAAGAAGTGGTTCTGAAATGATTCCGAAAAAGGCCCGAAATGACACCGAGAAGGTACCAAAACCAATTCCAAATAACCCGGAAAATATTAAAACAATACCAATACCAATCCCATGGTTCCAAAAAGGCCCAAAACAGTCCCGAAATAAAAATAAATATAAAGTCCGCAAAGAGTCAAAAAAACGGTCCCGAAAACCATCCGAAATGATAATGGAATGATTCCAAAATTATACCGAAAAAAATGCCGAAGTAATCCCGAAATGTTCCTCAAAAATCCAAGAAAACAATACCGAAATGATCCCCAAAAAGTCCCGAATTATCTATTTCTATATTACCTGAATTCTACTACAATACACTTCTACCATGTTCTATTTCCGTAGCATCAGTAAAAAGTGTCGACTCCAAATGAACTTCACATTTTACTCTCAATCAAAATTTTGCATAGCCGCCCAAGAAGTTAACTTTAAAAATCTGATTAAGGTGAAAGATTTTCCACAAACAACTCAACAGGACTAACCAGTCTTTTTCCGACAGTTGCTTCCAGCAAATATTTTTTGAGATATCTCAAGGTTGAAGAAAATAGTTCTGCATCCTTTTCGATAAAGCTAGTTGTGTGGAAATACCTTAATTTTTATGAGATTTTCTAAGTTTCGGGGAAGGGCAGAACACTCTAATAGCCCTAGAAAATTGGCACTAAGATGAAAAAAGGGTTGCCATATTTAATAAAATTTAAAAACTTCGGACTGTATTGCATGTAATTGCATGAAAAATACTTCTAACTTTTCATTCTAGATTCAATTTATCTATGCTATAATTTTGCTTAGTTATGTTGCATTTTTTTCTGTTTGAAAATATTCCATTCATTTCATTCATTATTAAATTCAAAACTAATTTATTTAAAAAACAATCAATAAACGATTACTTGTCAACCCAAACAGACGTCATTGGAATTTATTCTTTGCTATTAGAGCATTGTTTTTATTTTAACGTATCACTTATTGTTATTGGTTTAATTGCTTTGTAATAGTGCTTTTTAGTTGTTTACATTTTATTGATTATTTACTTTGTTTACTATTCGAATTTGCATTAGAAGTACTTGAGCACGATTAGCAGCAACCTAACATGCGCCGCAGAGCGGAAATTTCTCTACGTTTAGTTGCCATTTTACGGTAGTGATTTTATAGCTGTAAACTTACAGGATATCCATTAGTTCTTAACATATTATTATTAATATTATATTATTACAACAATGTATTTTCACTGATTTAGTTTGGGCCACTTTCACTGAGTTCGTAATAATTGAAAAAAATCGATATATATGTTTATCTTTTATTAACGCCAAACTGCTTTACTTCCGCAAAGTTTCGACAAATGTCTGATATTTCGCATAATGCTCTGCTATTAAAAATATGCACCCAAGTTAAGAATTTATTCAAAGTCAAGGCTTCATTCTGCTACACGTTTCTGATATTAATATGTATATTGGGTTTATTAAGCAACTTGAAAGTTAACTAACGGGCTTTTGATTATTTTGTATTTTCTAAAGTGTGAGATTAAGGCCGAGCTTTTGTTTCAATTGCTTTTGGGCCCCTTTTCCTATTAATTGGAGGAGCCTACTTGTTTTATGACGACTCCGTAAAGCAGCTGCCAATGTAAATGCATTTTTTCTAAAATATTTTGCAAACCTAAAACAAACTGGGAGAATTGCCAATAGCTGAGGAGGGACTATTACACTACCAACTCTACCCCTCGGCTGCCGTCATCGTGTATTCATTCGAGCGAAACATAACTTCATACATCTCCTTAACCACCTGTATTTTGAAGGGATTTATGAAAGTTTCGAACATCAGGGTAGTGAACAATTGTTCCAAATGGTTTGTTTTTTTGTTCCCGTTGGAGCCCTGAATTTCCCCGTTTGCGTTCTTTCAGTTCAGCATCTTTAATTTATTTACTACCCGGCTAGGATAGTATGTACGTTGCGTATAGAAGCATCCCAGTCACTCCGTTTTAGGTATCTTAGGTTAAGAATATATCCGAAGCACATATGTCTGTAGTAAGAGGCGACCCACATCTATATCGGCCTAAGTTCCGAGGTCAACGAAATGATTCATAAGACAGTCGAGATAGTACCAGAATATGCTAGTGCCGGAGCCGAATGACCCATTTAAACTGATCTAAAATGCGTGATTTCAGACCAGTAATTCCAATGTTTTTATATCGGCCTTGAATGCGTTCGTTCCTTTGTTTTGAAGTATCAATCAAGCAATTCTGACGCGACTATTAAGATCACGCACGTCATTCAGTGTAAATGTAGTATAAGGGATTATTATTTGGCAAACAGGACGAAGTTCCGTCGCCCACCCAACAAACAGTCATCTCCGCAAGCACTATGACCACATCTGGCTGCACACCACTCAGCCTTTTAATTAGCGGAAAAACCCACAGGGTCTAAACGAACTCCAAACTGATTTGGTACTTACCTCTGTTAGGTGTGTCAGACAATGAACAATGTCACTAACATCCAATCACCTGAAATAGCTTAAGCGTCCTACCTAGGTAGACTAGAGTCACTCTGACTAAACTACGATTTGGACATTGTAATAGGTTAAACTCTTACTTATCCAAATTCAACTCCACCATACCAAATACATTGCCCGCATGTGGTATATCTCCGCATGATACTCTTAAGAGCAGTGCTCCGTCCGTAGCTTATGTAGCTTTCTCTATCCGTAACCAGGTCGCCATTATTATCACCGCAGCAACGCGTCACGGTCTTGAATCCTTCCACCTGAGGTTTTGGTAGAGTTTTCGGACATTATATCTCTCAGCTAGAAACTTAAGGTCCTCGAACTCACTCCTTACAAAGTTTGAAAGAAGGTTGTACTGGTCATACCAAATCGCTTCCACGACAGTTGGCCATGTACCGCAAGGGAGTACCAGAGCGTACCGGATTCATATCCGGCAAAGGACGGTCACTATCGACGACACTCCCCTAAGACCTTCGGTGAGTGTATTTGTCGTTAAAAACAACAACAACGAAACCTTTTGCGAAAATTTTGTCATCAACTCAAAAATGTAATTTTGTTGCACAGTGTAATTAGAAGAAATATATTTCATAATTTTCAAGCGTGTAATTAATTTTTCACGCTTATATTTATGTTGTTAAAAATTTAGAAATCTGATAATGCTGACGAAATGTACTAAGATGGTTGATATCACGAACCTGAAACACCCTTTTAGCACATCAGTGATCTCATTTTGAAATGTAGTAAATTACCAAGTAAATCAAAAGAAAAAAAAATTTACTAAATAAATAAGCAAACAAAAATTAAAACAAAATTTACTTTTTAATATGACTTTATTATAAAACCTGACTTCGATAAAGTTTCGGAACCAGAAAAACTCCGCCAATTCATTGCTGGTCGTTCTTGCTTTTCGTTGTTTTGTTTTTCCTCATTTCGCGCCAAACGTTTAAGGATTGGGGCAACAACTGGTTGCATTCATTAGCTTAGTTACTAGGTCGATAAACCGGTAGTGGAAGCAGACAGGTGCACACACACATGACAGGCGAGAACTAGTATTGGATGGGAAGCGTTGTCTAGAGCAAGCGCCAAAGCTTGATATGACCACCACATTGAAGAGCGGGAAATGTAAAAATGAGGTAAAATATTTTGGTTAAACCTCGTGTTTGCTTATAGCTGTTGATGTTTGAATGCATATAATCACACACGAGATTTGCAATAACCAAGCGCCAAGTATTGGCAGTGGCAACCAAACTCGTTTACAGCCATTACAAAGGAACAACTCATCGATGGAGCTGTTGATCGACGCGCACGCTTTTGCGCAAATATTATCACATGCAACCAAACGCCTTTTACATACATACATACATACAAACAACACTTTTACTCTCGATTGCAGTTGAATTCACATGTATATTAGGGTGGGCCGAATTTTTTTTTCTGTGCAAGACTTTATAGAAAAAGAACAAAATGTACACAACATGTTGAAGTTGGAATCCCTCGATATTTAAATAAATAAATAACAGTTCTAACGGAAAATATTGTCACACAAATCCTTGCAAAAAAACGACGTATGTGACTTTTTTTAAACCTCTTTCATTCCAATATAAAAAAGTGCATTTCAGTTTTGTGATTTTTTTCCTAAATTACAAAAATAATAGAAATTTGGTTTTAGCTTCTGATTTTCCCTGTTTTATTTTTTCACTCTACAGCATCTTTGCAAAACTTATTTTAAATTTTATTAAAAGATATATCGTATAGCCGGTTTCAAACGCAGGAAAATTTTTTTTATACTATCAAAATGAATTAAGTTATTATAATATATACTTACTTACAGAAGTCTCACCAAAGAAGAAAACTGTTTACGACCCTTCCAAACTTAAAATACAAATGAGCGGTTGATAACTGAAAAACACTCTATCGATTATTCACGGATGAATCTAGAGAAAACAGGGGATGACGAATGTAAAACAGGGCCGAATCCGCCCCTTTGTACCCTATAGAGTTAATTTTAAAAATTCATTTCCTATTGTAGTTTTTTTTCGTTCCTAGTCCAGTAACATATTTAAGCCTGCCGGTCGTTTTCGGTTATAACCTCAAAAAACGAAAACAAAGTATTGTTGTTTTTCCGACAGGGTGAATAATTGATGTATATTGGAATGATTTTTCGTCATCCCTTGTCAAATTTGGCTTTGAGACAAACCGGTTTCGGCGTTGTGCCATCATAAATTTTCGAACGAAAATCGACACTGATGATGGCACAACGCCGAAACCGGCTTGTCTCAAAGCCAAATTTGACAAGGGATGACGAAAAATCGTTCCAATATACATCGAAAACAAAGTACTGGTGATCGGAAGTAAAGGCAGAACTCCGATCCGTTATCAAACTCCTATATTAATTATTGCAGTTTTTTTTTCAGACTACAACTCTCATTTCAAACATCTCTTCTCCTGTTTAGTCGAACCCACTCTTCAAACTGCGCGTTTCCTCGGACTTCCATTAGAAGAGCCTGATGACAATTTAGAGTGATCGAGCCCATTGGGCAGGGCGAAGCACTGTTAACAACAACAACAACAACTCTCATTGAGAGTTTTTTTTGTGGGGAGTTTAGTTTTATATTCGCAGCTAAACTTTTTACTTCGATGGTTTGTCAGTTTTAAAGCAAAAATGAGGTCAGTCCTAAAAATAACAATGATCAGTGATAAATCAACAAAATAAAAAATAAATAAATAAATATCTGGCGCGATATACCTTCGAGGAGATTAAGTGTGTGCTGCTTTTAATTTTTCCGGAATAGCAACCACAACGGCTGAAAAACCTGAAAGCTGTTTCGATGATACCACGATACATCTCATTGAAGGAGCTTTCCTGGGAGTGGGCTTCAAAGCCGCACTCCTGCCTTATGGTTAATCGCTTTGACATCAGCGACTACTAAGCTCTGCTTTTTATTGTTATTGTTTATATCAAAATAATTTTTTTTTTTTGGTGCAGAGGGATTGCTCTACAGACTCTAGAACACGTTCAAAAAATGTATATTGGAACTACGCCATTCGATCAATTTTTTTTTTTTTAAATCGAGTGGGCCACCTCAAAATGATATGTTATTTTTTTATAGTATTCATGACTTTAAATGCGCCGAACGCTAAGAAATAAAATTTGGATAGTTCACTTTATATACCAACAATTCAATTTAATTGTTTGTTTTTTTTTTTTCTTTTTACGGCATGTACATTTGTAAACGATCGATGACTATAAAAGAGTTCAAGCTATTCTTAGAGATCCATTTCGAAAGCTTCTAGAATTCTTAATTAGAGAAGTTTTGGCACTCTCTGTTAACCGTTAGGCATTTTAGCATTTTAAAATGACGTTTCCATACAAATTTTGTATTATAAGGGCTTTATTAACCTTTTTTTTATTTTTTATGGATATGAGGGTTAAAGCATTCATGACTATAATTTTTTTATGTTTTTAAATTCTTTAAGCAAATATTCTACGTCCATGATACGCAAACGAAAAAAGATTCAGCGCACCCTAATGCATATGTGTATGTAAGTAAAGTATAGTTGTATATAATATATATAAATTTAATGATGTAACTGCAAAAAAATATCGACTATCGCCCAACGCCAATTGGAGCGCAACTTGTTTGAGAATTGGGGCATTCTTGTCTATTATTCGGGGAAAAATCGGTCATAGAAGAATTTTGAGCGCTTGTTGTAAGCGTTCCTCGTGTGGTTTTTTGTATTTTTTCTCATTTTTGGCCAAAAAGTGACATGTTTGATTGGCACACAAACGCACACACCTTATAAATACCTGTTATTGCGCATTGGCGCAAGATTTGTGTTGTTGTCCAGTTGAATGTTGCACTTAACCGTTGGCTGTTCAAGCTTTTATTGTACATCGTTTGCTTCATACTTTATTTATTTTTTTCCAACTTCTATCTTGTTTACCTGTCAGACTCCTGTGCAGACGTTGCGGTTTTGTGGTTATTTTCTGGATTTTTGGCGATTCGATTTTGTTGTGATTTTTGTTCGATTTGGCGAATGTGTACGTAGGTATGACGACACCGCGCTCATTTGTGTTGTAGACGACGATCCCACCTTGAGTGACCTTGCATACAAATTAACTTTCGTACTTTTACTTTTTATGAGGAAAACAAGTTTTCATTTAGTTGAAATTTTGCGGACAACGTGGACAAGGACAATAAATAACATTTTTTGTTGACCTCAAATACGTTTTGAAATGTATGCAAGATGCGCTTACAGCTCATAATTTTATATTGAGGTAGGGAAGTTCTCTTTAAATGTAATATTCGTGAATGCGGCGTTACATTTTATTTAGACCTACTAAACATAATTAAAGATAAACAATCAGACGCCTTGAAAGAGACAAGAAGAGTGAGCCAAGATTGGTGAGCTGTGTGGAGAGAATGATGATAAATTCATGCAGCGACAATAATGGCGGCCAGGTAACCAGCCTACAGGGCAAACTTAAGTTATGCACGTAATACTTTCCTCATTACTGACGACTAGATCTTCACGTTAGCCAAATCTTGGAGGAGAGCCATGTTAAGAGAATCGACACACACAATCTTCTGGTCGAACTCCGATTTCCTTTCAAATAAAGAACAGGATTCCCTTATTGTGTTATGTGCGTCAAAGTCATTAATCACGTTGTGTTCTCCTGTGAAAGATGTGAGAAATGAAGTTCCGAAAGAGTTTCCTCGAGGCTCCACCATAGTGCGTACTTTTCGTCGATGGTTTCCGAAGCTCGTGGGATTACATTTATGGACTCTATGGCAAGAAGATGATTTGAGCAGCATTACTAAGAATTGTAATTGATGTTAGTGACTTTAGCAGACTAGCCGCAAATTATGCGGACGAAGACAAGACGAAGTACTGGTTGACCAAGAGTCACTCTTCCATACAAGTGCTACTTTGTATTAAGTAGACAGAAAGTTCCAAAGCCCTTTTGTATGGCCAGCAAACAAAAACGGTGTCGGAAGCTTATTGGGTGGTTCTTTGAGTATTCACGAGAAAAGTTGTATTAAGTGCCTTTCCACAGGCAAAATGGAACTACACAGGCATGAACAAAGTGCCACGAATAGAGGCCCTATATCATCTTCAGCTAGGTGATTTTATCCTAAAAGCCAATGAGACTCCAGTCCAGAAGGTGTTTCTTTAGAACTTCTCCCCTCCCCACGCGGTGTAGGATAGCCTGTATGGAGGCAAGCATATCTCTCCCGCGGCAGTCGTGATAACACTAGAAAGTGATAGCACCGGAACGTACTGGATCCAAATTTAGTGAAACAGTGCTCACATCTGTAAGGGAGGGGCCCCTACTGTTGCTGTCAGTTTTGTCTATATAAAATAGATCGTGGTTCTATAGGGTTCTTACAGTTCGAAAACTTATACTTCCTCCTACCAGTTTGCTACGGTAGGGTTAAAAATGGAGTAGATTTAAGAAAATAATTATTAAAAAATAAAAACAATAATAATTTTCATAAAAAAGACAAAATTATTATTCTCTGTTTTTTATATTATATATAACTCATCTCGCCTGGGCTACTAACGCAATGGGTCTTTCCATTACAAATCACTAGTACGGTAAAAATTTTTTCAGTGATCAAAACTGATTAATTTTTGCTTAAAAAAACGAAAAAAAAAAAATTTTTGGGAAAACTTCAAAATTCATTTTTCTGAAAAAACAAAAGCACCCTTCCAAAATTTTCAGGATATCTTTTAATATATATTAGAGGTTTGACCCAAAACAATTTAACGAACTTAAATTTTTTCGATTTTGAGAAATTTGAAATTATCTGAAATTCAGAAAGTTCAAAAATTTTGTTTTTAATATTTTTTTTCCGCCTCGAAGTACTTCCGTTGAAAGTTCCAAAGAAATATAGGAAAAATAAACTTTACAAAACAAGAAAAAAGTTAATTTTTGAATTTGCATAACTTAAAAAATTAAAAAAAACTTAAATTGTTTTCTCTCGTACTTCGTTTTATGATAAAAGCAAACTCCCCACAAAATTTCGGTCAAATTGGAGGGATCGATTCCAACTATCTGACTATCCGGCAGGTATTTATTTTTGTGTCTAAGGAAAGAAACTCTCAAACTTCGATGTTATTTTTAGAAATTCATGGCTACAGAACTACATATATTTTCAGTTTGAACCTAATTTAAAACTTTGTGGCCTACGACCTAGTTTCAAACTAGTCTAGCTTTCGAGGAAATGAGTGTGAAGAAACGGGTTTCATATCTTACCAATTAAAAAAGCAAATTGCGTCAGTGGGACTTAGTGCCCAAACTTTTAGATCAAATTTACTGACTTTGAAAAGTTTTGAAAAAAATATCAAAATTGTTCCTGCTTTTGTCGGCAGGATATTCAAACATTCGCTTGGAAAGGATTTGAGGATTATAAAATTTTTATTCAGTTAGTATTTAATTTTAACCATAAATTAAAATCCTAGTAAGAATTGGAATTAACTACAAAAATGTTTAAAAAATGAATTTAAATTTTTAAGCCGTATTTTTTTTTTTTCAAAAAATTTTTCGAACAAAGAATTCGAATTAAACTTCATGTTTAAAAAACTGTTGTGCAATCAAAAGGTTTAATAGCATTTTTTAGTCCTCCCCTAAGATCAGTATCATAATAATATATGATCTTAAGAACTTATTGATCTGCCTAATTTTCGCAAATATTTTAGGAAGTTACAATTTATTATTCCAATGTAATAAACTTTAAACTAATTAATATGCGCTAATATTTATTAATGTGTCTGATTTCGTTTGTCTTGTGGTTAAGCCATCTATGGTGCGTTTCATAAATATAGCACATTCAGAATTTAAGTGCTCAATTATAAATGATTTAAAAATAAAATAATAAATAAATTTATATAAACATATGTGAATTTCAATATTTTTCTCAAGGCAATCAAGTTTAAGAGTAGTGTAAATCTATATTCTGAAAAGGTCCAGAAATATTGCGAACAATTTAAAAAAATTTTGAATCATTTTAAATCAGAAAACTGAAAATCCAATAATTTTAATTCCAGTATTTTTAAATTTTCCTTTTTACAAAATCTATGTTATGTGAAGTAAAACAGTTCTACATACCTATTTCGTAAAACTAGAATTTGATGGGCTACATAACAGCATTTTAAAGTTCAGTCAAATACTACTTGTATGTAAAATGTCTAAAAATATTAAATTACTATGGCACTCTCATAATTGGCAAATTTTATTCATTTATTTGAAATCATTTCAATTTATATTTTTCTCATTTAAGAGTCATATAAATCTGTTTTCTAAGCTGTGTGATAGTCTCGATTGTGAGTGTACTATAATTATGAAACAGACTTTGAGCATAACTATAAAACGTACGTCAGAATCTTCTTTATTTGCAAACAGGAACCGGAAGCATGTCGACTTAAACTTGTGGAGATAAAGGCATGTGCTTATAAGATATATATATAGCTATAGCTAAACTGTGAACTGGCGCAAAATTTTTTATTCTTTTACTAATTTAACTAAAACTTGAAATTTTATTTTTATTTTCTTCATCAGCATATAAATATTTCTATTTGATATAAACTCATACTGTCTTTTGCTATATTCGCTTATTACCATTGGGCATAACTAGTAACAAGTAAGGAAGTCTAAGCTCGGGTGGAACAGAACATTATATACCTAGTAGTGCTCTATTATGGCATACCAATTTACGCAGGTCTATTTTAATACTTTTCAGTTCGTATTAAAAAGTCAGCTGATTGTTTTCAATAAAAGCACTTCTGTTATGAGTTTCGAGGTGTAAATTAATTTAAAAAAAATATAAATATATTTCGCGATATACAACAGATAATTCATCATAAACCTCCTAAGAAATTTTTGCGCTGAGCTTCCCAATTCGTGGTGTACCGTTTTGAATTTTTTCCTACAAATTAACGGGACCTACAGATTTTTGCCGACTTCGAACGGCATCTTCAAAGGAGATGCACTTTTGCTGAGATGCCTTCCGTAGCAGAAAGACACTCGGAGAGTTTGCCAAACCCCTGCCGAGGGGCGACCCCGTTTTGAAAAACTTTTTCAAACCAATTTTGATGTTACCTGCCCCAGGACTCCAACCTTGGACCTTCGGTGTATAAATAGCTTACCTAGCAACAACTGCTAACCACATTTTTCCAAAATACCATTACATGCAAAATTTATGTTTGAAAAATTTGCATTCAAATAGACAGACGGACGGGGAGACGAACACGGCTAAATCGACTTAGCTCATTGTTCTGATTATTTCGTTATACTTATTACTGGGCCATCTCTTCTTCTTCTCACACTTACAAACATTTCATGTTCATGAAAGGTATGAAAATCAAAGGTGATATATAACTTCTCTATTGGCGACGCCACCCCTACTTCGCCAAAGTCCACAAAAATTTGTTTGGTCGAGTTTTGCTTAAAAAGCTTATTATGTGTGCGAGATATTATTGATATGGTTTGCAGGGTTATAGAAATATCGCGTTTTACATTTTACAAACAAAATTTTCAGAACAATGTTAAAACACTGGGCGTGGCCGATGACCGATTTCGCCCATTTTTACAACAAACATTTACCTTTACATGTTCAACACGTTCGCCAAATAGCGTTTCGATAAATCCATTTTTGCCGGAGTTATGGCATAAAAAGTTTTGTGGAATAATCCACTATAAAAGAGGCGGGGCTACGCCCATTTTCAAAAATTTATACTTTTCGACTTTCCTCGTTCACAGACACTTTTAAAGTGAAATAGAAATGATATCAAGCTTTTGTACGCAAAGTAATTACCTATTAAATATATCAAAGTAATTACCTATTAAATATATCTATGATCCTTTTCAAAATCTTTCGTATAAAAGAGAGCATGGACCTTAACCGATTTCGCCCATTTTTTTTTCGAAACATTCTTTCTATTAATATAAATATGTGTGCTAAATTTTGTTTCGATATCTCGAGCAGTTTTTGATTCATTTATGATTAATATTATTTTTAAATTAGACTTAATCAAAAATGGGTGGTGCCACGCCTATTTTGAAAAATTTCTTCAATCATTGATTTTCTGTCTTAACATTAATATACACACCAAAATGTATCCTTATAAGAGTATTATGTACTGAACAATCACTTGTTTTGTATTTTCGAAAATATTCTATATATAAAAAGTGGGCTTGGCTATCATTCGATTTCGCCCATTTTAAATATAAAATTTCATTAAGATATCTCAAAATTTACTCAAGTTATCGTGTTAACAGACGGACGGACGAACGGACAATTTCTTTTTTCCTCCTGAACATTTTGATACACATAAGTCAATATCTAACTCGATCCGTTTATGCCGTTACATACCACCGTTACGCGACTAAAGTTAATATACCCTGTGTGCGTAACACTACTAGGTATGAAAACACGTTTGAAAGATTTTAATCGAAGCTTCTGTTGAAGGTAATACAAATTCATAAATTTTTATAGAAATTATTTTATTTATTTTTTTATTTCATTAAAATCTTTATCATTTATTGGCACTTAACTGTTAAAGCGATTTCGCCCAAGTCGATTCATTTTCCATGAGTTCTAAATCTCAGTCGATGTCTCCCCGAATTCGCGTGTGGATTGGAAACCCTTTTGGGCCGTAGCTGCTTTGTATTCGTAACGTAGAACTTTTTCTCGAATACTTCAAAGGTCATTGTATTTGCTTTCAACACCACCCACGATCCCTAAATTAGGACTGTTATGATGAGGGAGTTATGGAATGCGAACTTTGTTGTTCGAGAGAGGACTTTCCTTTTATATTGCCTACGCAGTGCAGAATAGCCCATGGTAGCAGTTAACTCTGGCTCCCAAATATACTTTTTGAAGAAGTAACAGATATAAGTCAATACAATGATCAACGAAGTTTGCTTCCTGAGTTAAAGAGTTCGTTCAAGCCACATATGTACATACATGAACTAAACCAAAGCTTAATATTGTTTTACTGAATTCCAAAAAAAGCCATTCATTGCCTACAAATTAGCCTAAATGTAGGCAATGTTACAAGTTTTTTAAAACTAATCTGGGTTTACTGTGTAAGCTTTAAAGCTTTATTTAGTCAAGCACTTAACCATACATAAAGTCACAAATAAATATATATTTCTTTGATACAAATGTTATTGGCAATACTATTTATTTACACCCTACAGTTAAGTTTTTAACATATAGAGTGCTTTTCGTAACTACAGTACTCTCAAAATTTACCTTTTTAAAAATGTAAATAATGTTAATGAGAAAAATGTGAAAACAATTTTCTAATTCACTAGTTTCACTCATTGAAAATCATGCTACCTGAGTGGTTGGTTGGATTTTTTTTTTGTTCACTGGAAGGTTTTTCCTAACGAATTTTCGAAGAATACAATAGATCGTTGCTTTAACTCCAACAAAAAACGAATAAAAAATTTGATTAGCATAAGTTGTAATAGCTAAGCAGCTTGACCTCTTCAGTGATAATGTTCACACTGAAGGGTGTTGAGTGATTCCTTCCATACAACGCAGGAAGAAAAATTAATTTTGTATGGAAAAAAATACCCAACATCCTTGATTGGTCTACAAAACTGCATACTCAAAAATTTTCTAGAAATTCTGCCAAAAAATTTGAAGATTTTGTTGACGTTTTTTTAAAGTTTAGTTAATTCTCCTGAAATTTTTGTATACTTGGAAATTTCTTCTTACGTGGTTTCTATTATGTAATCCGCTTTAATTTCTAAGTTTTTTTTTTAATACAAAAAGCGATGAATTACCTTTTTTTAATTAAAAATGCATTTCTAATTTTATTTTTAAATTATATTAAAAACTAAAAATTTGGAAAAATTGGTTTTTTGGGTATACAAAAATGTTTAAAAAATTGTTTAAAATAATATATTATTAAAAGAAAGTTATTAAAATAAAATTTTCTACCGTACTTTTGGTGCGGTATTGAAAAGGTTAAGGCAGTAAATTAGGGAACTGTTCTCATAAAAACCGGCACAAAGATACTTCGTCGGCTGAGTGGAAGGCCCTATTTCAAAATATTTTTCAAAAACACCCTATCTCAGAATTTGTTTCAACAACGACATATTTCAAAATTTGGTTCAAGAATGACTTAACTCAGAATGAGTTTTAAAAACGTCCTATCCCAATGAAAATTCAATATATTTTCAGCTGAAATAAGTCGTTTTTGGACCAAATTTTGAAAAAGGACGTTTTTGGAAAACATTTAAGGAGAACTTTGTTGTATGTTTGCTCAGAGATCAAACCTTGTAATTTAGCACCCACTTTTGACAACAAGAAGATCTATTGGATACTAAAGTATATTACCCTAAGAAAACATTCCCACAACATCCGGTTCTATGTACCAATGGCTGTTATTTGAGTGTAACGCTGTCTAACCTTGTATAATTCGTGATCCTATAAAAATTTTCAATATGAATATTATTCATGCGGCCAAGTTGGTTATAATGCTTAAGTCAAATTAAGCTTCAAAAAGTAAAATTCCAAATTGTGTGAAGTGAAACCACCTCCATTCTTGCAACATGATGTAGATGATTGATTTTTTAAAATTTTTTTTCATATAACGCATGAACAATATTTATTTTTTCAGCACTGTTCAATGACAATGCAATGTAAGGGGAAACATTTCGATGGATATTTCGCGGGTGTCTCCATTCACTCGCTAGGTGTCGAGATATTGAGACAAAACATATCAATGGACCGATATGGCTGATATTTGGAATAAGTAATCATAAAAAATAAATGAATAAAAAAGTACCTTGTGTTACTTCTAATACCTCCTTCTTTCAAAAAGCCGCGATAACTGCAGAATAGATCAAAATCGATAAGGAATGGGTTCACTTATTATTTTATTTAAAGAACATACTGATCTTATAGGAAAGCTAGAGGGCTTTACTATGAGATAAATTCGATCTTCGAATGTTCTCAAAAGAGCTGGTCGAACGAAATTTCATTTGGTATTATGACGATCGTGGTAATATTTTGCATTGAGCGTCAACTGCTAAAACGCGTTTAAAAATGTGCGGAAAGACGGCATTCGGTCCCACAAATCATAATCTGGATTCAGAGAAGTCATATTAATAACTTATAATAATTGTAACCCGTCGAAAGCAAAATTCTGTTCTACAAAAAATTCGAAGCCCTACCAAAATTTCGGCGCTCAAATGGTACAATTTTATTATTATTTTTATTTTTATTGTATATTCGCTTTTCGATGTTCGATAACCAACGAAGATCGAACATCGAATGCATCTCATAATTAAACCAAGATTAAATTGTATTGTATTTCATACAAATGAATGTGTCGGTAGAATTGAATTGAACTTGGGCAGTACATAATACGGTATGGAATGATTTAGTGATCTCAAAAAACTGCACATCAGTTGGAATAATGTTGTGTAAAAATTCGTCAAGATCCGATTTTTGTGTTCCCATATCGGTTTTTGTGTTCCCATATTCATGATAGGTACAGGGTGTTTTTTTTACAGGTTTGTTTTTCGAATAGAGATAAAACTGGCATTTTGTGGTCAAATCTGGCAACTCTAATGTCATTTATGTTCAGTTTGGTTTGCCATTTCATCATGAACAGGTTGACAAAAGAACAACGCTTGCAAATCGTGCAAATTTCTTTCGAAAATAATGGTTCAGTTCGCGAAGTTTACCGTGAGCTCCGTCCATTTTATGGTCGACATAATCGTCCATCAGAGCAATTAATTCGGTTAACCATGGATCGTTTTCGCACTACGTTTACTCTA
Source organism: Merzomyia westermanni (assembly GCA_949987695.1). Taxonomy (NCBI): domain Eukaryota; kingdom Metazoa; phylum Arthropoda; class Insecta; order Diptera; family Tephritidae; genus Merzomyia; species Merzomyia westermanni. The sequence continues at coordinate 190,825,981 of OX465288.1, forward strand.
TGTGATAATACGCATCCGCAGAGACGTCGAACAGTGCGCACCGAAGAAACAATTGCCGCTGTAGAGCAAAGTGTTGAAGAGGACCCGAATGAATCGATTCGCCACCGTGCACAGCAATTGGAGCTTTGTCCATCAACTTTATGGAAGATTTTGCGCAAAGATCTTGGCTTGCGACCTTACAAGATTCAGCTTGTGCAAGAATTAAAGCCGAGCGAGACCATGCAATGCGTCGTGATTTTGGTGTATGGGCCGAAAATGAGATTGATTTCGATGCTGATTTTCATCGCAAAATTTTGTTCAGTGATGAGGCTCATTTTTGGTTGAATGGCTACGTCAACAAGCAAAATTGCCGCATTTGGAGTGAAGAGAATCCACATGAGACCCTTGAAACGCCATTACATCCACAAAAACTGACTGTTTGGTGTGCTCTATGGGCTGGTGGAGTCATTGGGCCATACTTCTTCCGCAATAATGCTGGAGAGGCAGCTACCGTTAATGGAGACCGGTATAGAGCCATGATAACCGACTATTTTGTTCTCGAATTGGATGGCATGAATGTGGATGAGTTGTGGTTCCAACAAGACGGCGCTACATGCCACACAGCGCACGTCACAATCGATTTATTGAAGGAAACATTCGATGAGCGCATAATTTCGCGGAATGGACCTGTCAATTGGCCACCAAGGTCGTGTGATTTGACACCATTGGATTATTTTCTTTGGGGATATGTGAAGTCGCTCGTCTACACCAACAAACCAGAAACGTTAGGGGAATTGGAAGCCAACATTCGTGGCGTTATTGCCGACATACGGCCCCATATGCTCGAAAAAGTGGTTGAAAATTGGACCTGTAGAATTGGCTTTATTCGAGCCAGCCGCGGCGGCCACATGCCCGAAATCATATTTAAACATTAATGGCATAAAATTATCCTTCCAATAAAGCCAAATTGATGGACCTTAAAACGATTTTCTTGTGTTTTATTTCAATTCGAAGTTCTATACCCCTAAAAAAAACACCCTTTATAATAGATGTCGGTGCAACCGAAAACAGTCCTGCTCTTACTGGTTCTATTTCTCTCAATCAAGCATATGCTCTTATCTGCTTAGCGTCCGGATTTTAGTATGTACATATATTACTTTATCATTCCAAAAATTACCATAGTATTAACAAATCTTTAATTCCCTGGATACCAAGCCAAGTCAAAGCCACTACAAAATATGAATCTCTCAAAAAAATAGACAAGCATTTAATTGATGTATCAACACAAATGTTGCAAAAGTACTCAATCATTTTAATTGTGCGTTTACTACCGGCAAAGAACCAAATTTAATTTAGTGAAAACGTTCGGCATTGTTACTCTGCAACAGCAAATTGGCGGCTAAGAGAAACAGCCACCCTCGCAATCGATATTCGGCTCCCGCTGCGAAGACATCAACTTTAGCTAACAGCATCCGGACTTCTTGAGCGTGTGGCTGTCTGCGAATTTTACCAGACAAATTTTTTTTTTTTTGTAAACATATTTTAAATTTTTTGGCTTAACGCAAAAAAATTATAACATCATCATGACTAAGCTAAATTCTATGGCCATTTTCGTGCGAATTTTAGTTATTGTATTCTGCCAATTATTCCTTTCGTACGCAAAACTAGGAACCGGTAAGGAAATATCTTTTACCATGCATATAAGTAATGCAATTTTTCGGATTTTGACAATTCATATATTTATGGGATCTAATTTTACAGCTCATTATAAGGGTACTCGCTATTCTCCAACAGTTTAGGTTGAAAAAGGTAAAAAAATTGTTCTAGCTCACCAGGAAGTTACCCAAAAATCGATAGCAAGATTTCCCCCCTTTTTCGGAGATTTCAGTTATCTCTATCAGGGCGCCACCTAGCTGAAAAATTAATTGCAAAATTCTACATACGAGTATTAAACGAATTTTCCATGTATCTCGATTCGCGCCACTAAACGGTTTGCTTTTTGGAGGTCCTTAATAACCCCCCAAATTGCCTCTGATAAATCTGTCTTGAAGTGAGCAATCATCCACGAATATGGCTGCTCAGTCGACTGAAAGCTTAACTGGCTTACGGCTTCCTCAAGAGTTTTGACCTAATAACTGTCCTCATCTAGAAGACTCAGCTCGCAGAAAGGTCCATAAAATATAGAAAAATCAAAGGCATTAAGACTTCATTAAATCAAAATTCCTTCCACACTGTTTCAAAAAATAGATTAAAGAAGTCAGAAAAGGAGTATTAAAGTTTATTTTTACCTACGACTAGCAAGAGTAGAAAGATTTATAAGCTTCAAACGATTAGTAAAGGGAGGCAGACTATAAAGGAATTCCATGTAAGATATCTTAAGACGACGAAAAGTAAAAATTGTTTTTGAACCGATTCAATTCAATCTACGTGGCCCTAGTGCTTCGAGTTCCAAATGTGATGAAGTGCCTCCTCTGAATGTGTGCAGTAAGAGACCGTGGATCTTAAGACCGACATTCTTTTAAATTTTTGGAGTGCTTATTGCTTTAGTTTTTGATACAAATTGGTCGAATCTACATATTTTATAATGGAAGCTGCTTCTACTAACAAAATTTGCATGTCAGAAATACTCTCAAGGAACTAACCCTGTTCTTACAAACTCTTTGCTAAGATATTTCGATGTTGCCTTTCATGGTATTTCAACCTGAGAACTTCGGTACCAACACCTTGCCACAACGGCTAACTTTATATCGAAATTAAAACGTTCCTTTACCAAAGTCCTTGTTTAATAACTATATTATACATATGCATTTAAAAGCTTATCCAGCTCGTATTTTGGATGATGTCTCCAAAACTACTTGATATATCGAAATAAATCTCACTTAACAATATTATTCATTAGCACCGTTCCTTTGACAGTAATATTTTACAAACCACTCTATATAAAGAATTTTTTTTTGTACCCACTTTTTATTGCCACGACTGTATACGGGAAGAAGAGCAAATAATTCCGCATCAAAATGATCCTTAACTTTATGTGAGAGCTCTAGTAATACAAGAGCTAAAATTGCATTCAATTCTATGCAAAAGTTTCTAAGGTCTACTCGATCAAACATACAAACAAACAGACACAAATTATTAAAACTGACTCTGTTACTATAACAGTTATATTATAACACTTCCATTCTATAAAATGTAGACATTCACCACTAAATAGTTCTTCACATAGTCACTAATTCTTGTTCGAAATGTCAATGAAACTTTTCTACCAAGAATTAAATATCTTCTGACTATAAGAAGATTAGCAATTTAATCAAGGTGCTTAAATTTAGCAAAGCGACCATGTTAATGTATTTTAGCACATTAATTAATCAACTAATTAATATCTATATGCAAAAGATATGTAGCTACATACGCACATGTTCATAAATCGAACGCCGGTGACTATAATTCGGCAGCAACATTCTACATTAGAAAATGATAGGTTGCAGAATCTTTAACTTCCAAGGTCTTTGTTTCAGATTTGTATGAAGATATGTGTGTTGTGGTTTCACCTTCATGCGGTGCTTCGAATTTGCATCATTTAGGGTTGTATCTTCTGGTAGTAATTGTATTTGTATTCTGAGTGGCTTATGATTTTTATGTGATTAAGTCATTGTCATTTGAACTTCCGCATCTTTTTTTGTTCGGTGATAGCATTCTTATCTAAACTGCGCGCAATATCTTATAACTTTAAAAGAGCTATTCTTAAACTGATTCGGATGAAATGTGATATGCCGAGGAGTGTATATATTTTCTTTCTACCTAAGTGTTGCCACTGAGGATGTTTTTTCAGTATTACCACCTATCTACAGGGTGTTTTTTAGAGGTTTGTTTTTCGAATAGAGATAAAACTGGCATTTTGTGGTCAAATCTGGCAACTCTAATGTCATTTATGTTCAGTTTGGTTTGCCATTTCATCATGAACAGGTTGACAAAAGAACAACGCTTGCAAATCGTGCAAATTTATTTCGAAAATAATGGTTCAGTTCGCGAAGTTTACCGTGAGCTCCGTCCATTTTATGGTCGACATAATCGTCCATCAGAGCAATTAATTCGGTTAACCATGGATCGTTTTCGCACTACGTTTACTCTATGTGATAATACGCGATAATATCAAAATTAGTTTAAACTTGTTTTCACGTAGTTTTGTCAGCTGACCGAGTACTTTTGGCAACTAACTTAATGACGTATACCTCGATTAACTAAAGCAAATAAATAAATCTTTCCCACAAAACGATAAATAGAATCTTGTATTGTTATGGAATCGTATTTCTTGTACACTCAACAGAGCTCAATTAAGTTCATATCTAAGGCAAAAGCTTAAATTGCAATGTTTTGTAAAGGAGTTGATGGATGTTTTTTTTAACAATTCTTTATACCCCTGTTGGATCAGTGCGGCGGAAATACAGTGACCTCTGCTTTATTATTTCTGAGTAATTTTAGTCATCTTCACTTCGTCATGAAGAGGTAGTGGCGAGTACATCATCTTAATCGTTATTCAGCAAAGAGGAGGGGCACACTAAAAGAAGAAAAGAAAAAAAAAAAAGAAAAGAAAAGAAAAGAAAAGAAAGGAAAAGGAAAGAAAAGAAAAGAAAAGAAAAGAAAAGAAAAGAAAAGAAAAGAAAAGAAAAGAAAAGAAAAGAAAAGAAAAGAAAAGAAAAGAAAAGAAAAGAAAAGAAAAGAAAAGAAAAGAAAAGAAAAGAAAAGAAAAGAAAAGAAAAGAAAAGAAAAGAAAAGAAAAGAAAAGAAAAGAAAAGAAAAGAAAAGAAAAGAAAAGAAAATAACTAAGCAAAGTAACTAAAAAGGAAAAAAGGAAGGGGAATAAAAATAGAAAACAGATAAAGTAATCGAAAAAAATAAGAGAAAATTAAGTTATAGTAAATGACCGGAAAGGAAAGAATAGTAGAGGAAATGAAGCTGAAGGTGAAAGAAAGCAACATCAAGGAAGGGAAACGAAAAATAGAATAAAATAAATAAAATAAAGCGAGCGGAAAATTAATAATAATTTTGTTATTTAATGGCGAAAAAGGAAGGCAAGGAAAAAGAGTAAAATAAAGGAAAGGAAAATATATTACACGCAACGAACAGCAAAGAAAAGAAGAAAAAGAAAGGTCAGAGAAGATGAAAATGAAGGAAAAGAAAATATACTGAAGGAAAGGCGGGGAAAGAAATGCCGAGGAACGGAGTAGCAAATAGTTCCCCTTGCGGCGGGAGCTTGATGGTTGATCTACGGATATGATGCCTCACACCTCTCATTACCCATCTTCTCGCTCCCGCGACAGTCGATCATGTACCGCAAGGTAGTACCGGACTGTCACTTTTGACAACACTCGCCAAAACCTTTGGGGAGCGTTTTTGTCGGTACAAACAACAACAACAGCAAATAGTTTAAATATAATAAAGCTCCGAATTTCTGCCACAGACCGACTTCTTATTGCTTTTTTATACCAACAATATTTGTTGATTTACGGCCTGTATATTTTCAAGTATTCATGAAACGAGCTCAAGGCCAAGAATAATAATTTTTCACTTTTTGAATTTTTATGAAAATTATTATTGTTTTTACTTATTAATAATCATTTTAATTAATTATTAAAAGTTTTTTGATTGAATAGAGTAGGAAAAATGTTTAGAGACAACTGCCATAGCTTTTCTTATAGATCCATTTCGGAAGCTGCTAGACTTCACTCATCAGAGAAATTTTGGCACGCATTGCTAACCATTAAGCTAACAATACGCTGGTTTTGATGTCACCTAAACTCCTAGTTCTATTTTTCTTTACCATGTGCATGAACTAACCCCGCCATCTGGCAGTTAGTAGTGTGATCATGATGGATTTTTTGACAGATCTGTTTTATCAGCAGAACTGCCTTACCGTGTGCTCTCGGTTTTTATTATTGCTTTTTTATACCAACAATATTTGTTGATTTCGACTTCTTGCTTAATGGAAAGTTTGTATACTAACTGTATAACTAACAAGTGCGCTTATAAGTAAATGAACAAATGTATAAATATTTTAGGAAACTGAAAATCGTTTATTCGGAAAAAAGCGTGGAAACTCTTTGTATCAGTTCTTAGAAAGCATCCCACCCTTTTCCCCATAACTATACTATTTGTTTTGTTTATTAATTTATTTTTATATAAGTAATTTTTTTACTACTTATTTAATCCATAAGGCTAGTTTCTTTAGTCAAACTACATTTATTCCAACTAAACTCACAGGCTCCACTTAACCCAAATTCAATTTACATCATAGAAATCGACAGCATACCAGCCAATACCATAATGACAATCAGACACAACAGAAATGGTAACAACAACACCAGAACGAACCTTTTGCTAGCGTCAAATTTTTCAAGTTCAAAGTCAAGTCTGCGCTCCGGCCAGTTTGCTTCAAATGTTAAATTGATAAACAGCAACAACGTCAGACACCAAATAATCAACGAATGAGGCATAAAATCGAATAAGAGTTAATTGGTGTGGTATAACAGTGAATATAAACGACGAAATAAAACCGAAAATTTTATAATAACAAATTGGTCAAAAAGGAAACAGAAACTACTTAGTTAGAGTAATTAAGTGAATAAATTGTATGAATTAACAAGCAGCAGCAAATTATTTATAGTACTATATAGTCTATGGCAATAAAAAAAGAAGATGGAAAATGTATAAGCGCGCTATTGATGATTAAGCGTTGACCCATGACCTACCAAAGTGCAGGAAGGAGATTTTGTTTAAAAGAATTAGACAATATATCCAAGAACAAAATAAAGAAGAAAACTTCGATGATCATCAATCATGCTGTTGGCGCGTTGTCAAAACACAATTTGTTTTTGATTTTTTTGAATTATGTTGGAAATATCTTTCCGTAAACTTTAGGAGAACTTGACACAAAGTCGATACAAAAAGAACTCCAAACTACTAAAAATTATAATAAAAACAAAAATCAAAATTATGCAATTAAGGAACGAATCAAGTTTAGTTCGAAGAGAATATAATATACCCAGTTGTGGATAATAAGCATAGCATATTTCGAAAACCATAGTTTTCAAGTCATAAAGGTAAACATAAAATGTTTGAAAATCACTTATTATTCCTAACACAAAGAAGATGAAAAGTTCCTAATAACATAAATGAATCCTTCTTCGATAATTGTTCGTATTTGCTTAAAACAGGGTCCCTACTTTGTATTTCCATTCGAGGGGCTGTTCTACTCGAAAGCAAAAATTGATTCACTCTGTAGTTCGTTCAAATTTACTTCAGACGATATACGAGGTGTGTTCAAAAAGTATCGCGAATTTTGTGTTTTTTCAAAACTTATTTATTTATTCATGAATATCTATTTTGTCCCCTTCAAAGTAATCCCCATGAGATATTATACACTTGTGCCAACGGTTTTTCCAATCTTCGAAGCACTTCAAAAAATCATTTTTTTGTATCTTGTTCAGCTCCTCCTTCGATGCCGTCTTTATCTCGTCAAGAGAAGCGTAACGTCGTCCTTTCATGGGCCTCTTCAGTTTAGGGAACAAGAAAAAGTCACAGGGGGCCAGATCTGGGGAATACGGTGGCTGCGGCATCATTAGTGTGTTGTTTTTGGCCAAAAAGTCACGCACAAGCAACGATGCGTGAGCAGGGGCGTTATCGTGGTGCAAAAGCCAATTTTTGTTCTTCCACAAATCCGGGCGTTTCTGGCGGATTGCTTCGCGCAAATTGCGCATAACTTGCAGGTAATATTCCTTATTGACCGTTCTTCCCTCTGGCAAGAACTCAGGAGGAAAAACTGTCAGCAAAACTTTCACATTCGACCGAACTTGGCGCGCTTTTTTCGGTCTTGGTTCGTGCGGCAGCTTCCATTGAGATGATTGAGCTTTGGTTTCCACGTCATAACCATAAACCCACGATTCGTCACCAGTTATGACCCTCTGGAGCAAATTTGGGTCGTCGCGAACAGAGTTTAACATCTTATTAGCAATGTTCATGCGATGCTGTTTTTGGTCACAATTGAGCAATTTTGGTACGAATTTCGCGTAAAAATCGAAGACGATCCAAAACACGTGCAAGCAAAGCAGCTGTCAACAATTAACTGAACATTCAAAATGGCCGAGCTTGTCGGCATAAGTGAGAGACATGAGTACCAACATAACGCCACAAAAAATTCGAAATTCGAATATACGTAACCAGCGAAAATTCAAAATTCGCGATACTTTTTGAACACACCTCGTACGATGACAGTAGGCATTACTGTTTCACAACTTTCAAACGCAAAGTAAAATACATAAGCGCATTGCATACATTTTAAGTGCTTTGCATTTCACCAGTGTGACGAGGTTAGGCTTTTCTAAACTAGATTTAGCTTTTTTATGTCCTTTTTTTACACCAAAACTTTTCTGGTTCCAACACCATATTTTTCATATAAAATTAAAGTTAAATGAAGGTAGTATTGATGACGAAATACAGAAAATTATTAGTAAAAATTGTCAACTATTTTTAATGGAGTTGATAACAAAATTCCGACATCGCCTACCTGATAATATGAACTCTTTACCAAAGATAAATTTCTTTTCAGTTGATAATTCTTTAAAAGTTATTAAGCCGGATGTATTTTCTCACTTTCAAGAAGAAATTTCTAGGTATTCTCCAAGTCAAGTAGCATTGATTAAAATACAGTGGTGAAAGCTAATAATCGTACAGTGGAAAAGTGTGACCTCTACTATAGAATTTTGGGCGGAAGTCCGAGAACATAAAAATTCGTTAAACGTATTCCCTTTTTTAGAAGTGGTCGAATTCGTATTTAGCTTTTTGGTATTACCTTTCGGTAATGGGAGAGGTTGGAAGGATTTTTAGTGCCATGAACATTTTAAAAACTAAGTTAAGGAACAGATTAAAAATTAAAATGCTTAACTCGCTGCTTAATGTTAGATCCTCGTTAAAACGCTTATTCAAATGTTGAACTGATTTTGAAATTACCGATGATCTCATCTCTATGATAGATACACAAACTTTGTACGCAGACTCAAGCTCTTCTGATTCATCAGACGAAGAAAATATTATATAATTAATTAGTTTGTAGTAATTTTTCAATAGTATGTATTTCTTTGAAAAAATTCCTAGTCAAAGAAAATGTGCCTGATATGTTTTGAATCAAGAATAGTTCCTTTAAGTTATGTCTACAGCGTTATATACAAATAGTTTAAACTAAAATAAAAAAATGTGAAATGGATATCGTAACTTTCTGACTTTTTTTAAGCTTTTTTTTTTCTTAATTGTAGCCTTTTCTAACCTTTTTCTTTTGTCGATTAGCCTCTTTTTTCTATCACCTGGTCACACTGCATGTCACAGTAGCGCAGGTGATAAGCATCTCGACTACACGCGTGCGGTCGCAGGTTTATCAAATAAAATTTTATTTTTTTAAATATATAAATACTTGTAATCAATATTTTTTTTTTAATTTTTCCAATTTTTTACCTAACATTCTTCAATTATTTTCTGTCAACAGCGATTACTTAACTCTCTCTGCTATAAGAATGATTTTTTGATAAAAAAAAACACTAGCTCCCATATTCATAAACAATAAAAAGGTCTATAAAGCTCTTATAATTCAAAATTTGTATGGAAATGTAACTTCAAAAAGCTTTATAAACCAGTTTTGTTTTTAATGAATATGGGGCTAATTGTTGCATTATAAACATAGGAAAAAACAATTTTTGTGGATTTCCATTTGCTAAATTGTTGTCATATAAAAATTTTCTTACTTTCGAACGTTTTGGCATATGTTTACGAAATAGTTTGTTAGATTTGTACAATCTAAAGGAGATAAATCAAATCCGAAGGGAACAGAATGGAACTCGAACAGCGAATGTATTGTACTCGAAAACTTCTTACAGAGTACGAATAACTCGAAAGTGAACAAATTTTCTTTCGAATAGAACTACAGAGTGAGGGCCTAGGCATTTTTAAAAAAGTAAGAAAAGAAGACTGAGGATAGAAATGGCGGGTGTTTTAGACATTTAAAAAGAACTGTGATTTCCCTATCAGACACACCTTTTTACGTTTATATTCAGAATGTTGCAATCAATATTCAGCCAATGGGTTACTTTGTATAGCGCTGCGAAAGCAAATGCTATTCGAAAACTGTCAAACCACATACATTTTTTTTTTTTCAAATGCGAAAGAAATTTCATTCGCATCGTGATAGAGAGTAACCCCACTGTTATCATAACTTGAACACTTTCTGCTCTATGCTATTTGAACAAAATTTTAATTTTTCTGTTTATAATTATGTAATCTTTGAGTTAGAGGCGTTGAAGTATAAATATCTCGCATCCCTATTTCGGGATATATTTTATCATAGGAATACCTTCTTTTCTGTGAGAAAACATGGTCTGGAATATTTTTTTTTTGCATGATTTTTGCAACTATTTCAAAAATAGATACAGGGTGGCTGATGAAAGCCGCTACCAAAAAAAAATTAAATAACTTTTTTCCTATTTAATGAATCTGGTTAGTTTTTTTTTTATTTTGCAGATTGACTTTTACATTTAACAAAAATGGATAACTGGGGCACTGAAACAAGAATTTGGATTGTCCGCCGCTATCACGCACTGGAGTCCGTAGTTTCGGTTCAAAGAGAGTATAGGCGCACGTTTGGCGGCAATCCTCCGAGCAGATGGACCATAATAAGACTTGTAAACAATTTTGCCGAGCATGGGACAGTCAACAGAAGACCTTACCATCGAAACCCTTCAGTTCGAACGGAGGAAGCAATCGCTGCTGTAGCTGCTGCCATACAAAACAATCCACGTGTTTCGACAAGAAGCTTATCTGCTCAAATGGGTGTAAGCAGACAGTCATTACAGTCAATTATGCACAAAGATTTGGACTTATTCCCATATAAAATTCAAATGGCCAACAAACTGAACGCTACAGACTTGCCGATTCGCTTGGAATTTTGCCAGAAGATGCTTCAAATGGTGGAAGAGGATGGAAACATGTTGAACTGTCTTTTCATGTCTGACGAGGCCCATTTCGATTTAAACGGCAACATAAATAAACAAAATTGTCGAATATGGAGTGCTTCCAACCCACAGATACTCCATGAGACGGAATTGCATCCACTTCGTGTCACAGTGTGGTGTGCAGTTTCATCACGCTGCATTGTCGGGCCCTACTTCTTCGAAGAAAACGGTCACACCGTTACGGTTACTGGAGACCGTTACTTGAGCATGTTGAGAGAGTTTTTCTATCCATAATTACGCCTAATGAGAATTTCTTTCAACTCTGTGTGGTTTCAGCAAGATGGTGCAGCTCCTCATATAGCCCAACCTGTTATGACAGAATTGCGACGAAAATGTCCCAATAAGCTGATATCCAGAAACTCCACATTCCGTTGGCCACCCAGGTCGCCTGACCTTACTGCACCTGACTTTTTCTTGTGGGGTTATTGCAAACGGGAAGTCTTCAAAGCAAAACCAACAAATTTGAATGAACTAAGGCAATCCATTCGAGAAACAATTGCGGCTATTCCTGTCTTAACTCTCCAAGCAGTAATGAACAACTTTTTGGTAAGATGCCGCACATGCATCGACGAGCAGGGGGGGCATTTAAATTCCATTATTTTTAAAACTAATTAAGCTATATTTAATAAAATTTAATGAGCTTTAACATGAATAAAAGAAAAATGAATTCCATACACTGAAAAAAAAATTATTTGAGTTTCTTAATGTAGCAAAATTCATCAGCCACCCGTATATTAAATAAAAATTTTTAGAAATAAAAAAAGAGATGTTGAAGGTATTTGAATTGCAAAGAACTTTCCAGCGTATGGGCTGTTACCAAATTTTAAACGATACTATTGTTGATCAAAAGCAAAAGTTTAATATTTCAAGTGATCCGTTTCAGAAATCCTTAACCAGGACCATAGGCCATTTAAATTCAAATATTCAATTATCAGAGATTTTGATTTTTATACAATTTTTTTAAGTAAGAATGAGTCATAGATTCTTCTCGATTTCCGCCATTTTCAGCTTTCCGTTACAACAACTAACAGTGTTTTAGAGTGCAAACAGCCTATAAGAAGAATTGCGACGGGGATCAACTTACATCCATACTGAGTACGCGGTCTTACGGCCATAAATGGAAACGAAAAAACGAAGAGCTGATGTATTGACCAAGAAGGGGCGGCCCCTGATGATGAATGAAATCAAGTTCAGGGTTGCAAAGTCTCTAAGATCTTATCCGTAAAAAGCTAGAGCTTTAGGCTAATGGTGGGCGTACCTAGAGGGCACTGCCTTTGAGCTACGCATGCGTATAAAATAGGTATCGTCATCGACGAGGAATTGCGGGATGCAGGATAGGACGTTTGAGCTTGCTTTGTGTTTTTTGTCCGGCGATCACTAGAGTATTAGGAATTTCACAGCTTTCATGTCTCGAAGCAGCAAGTAAGCTTGGTTCAAGGAAGCTTCTAGTATTTGCCAAAAGGACAGAGTTGTTCTTCAACGTGGGTCCTGGTTCTTGGTAGTGTTTTCTATTCTGATCTAAGAAACATATGGTAGCACTGCGAACCTTCTCAATCTATGTGAGGTCTTCTCAGACCGGCCAGCTAAACTTAACCTAAAGTTGCTGACCATTATCCAAAAAAAAAACTGTCTTTGAGCTACAAACTTAGTATCTCATGTCGCATCGGTTACCAAACCGATAGTTAACATACTCTTTGAAGTATCCAATATCACATATCTATAACCAGTACTAGCCCCAAAGTACCCGAAATTGAAAAGCTAGTTCTGAACCTGATCCAAATGTATGGCACCTTAGAACTGTTCGAAAGGGGACGGGGACAGTAGAAAGTACTGACTTAACTTTGAGTTCTGAATTTCCTTCAAAGGAAGGCTACTTAACATAAACTAATTACGTTACACAATTTTTTCTTATAGCTTAAGACTAAATCCTCAAATCTAAACTGAAATATCATACCTCTCACCACAAGCTAATGCACATTCTAGTCTGAAGGTAATGAAAGCATTAAATTAGCGTTGTGAATCCAATTATGCTGCGCAACTGGTTATAAATTATAAAGAACTCAAACGTGTGGTCGATCATTACCAAGAACAAAATTCGAAATGTGAACGTATCGCATACATACATAAGCACAATACGAACATGTTTAACAAGTGAATGCGATCGCACAACCGGATAGCCCATCAACAGCACGATTAAGAAACGAAGTCAACACCTAGCCACGGTACCGTCCAATTAACCACCCCATTGTGTTTGTGTGAAGCAGGTGAATTACGCCCAAAGTGGCAAAGTGTTTGGGGCTGAAAAGTGTACCTGCTGAGAGTTGAGACTTAAATGACGCTGAAATATTGTATGTATGTATGCATTTGAGTAAACTTTATGCATGAAAATGATGCATTTTTGAATTCAAAATTGTGCTTGTGTGTGAGTTAGTGACAGTGATAATTGTGTTTGTGTGAAGCTTTCTTTTAACGCGTTGGGTTTTTCTGCGTTTTATTTCGGGTTTAATTTTGATTTTGAATTTAAGTTACTTTATTATTTGTTTTTCTTTTGTTTGGTTGCCTGTCTCATAAACTCAGCTGTGTAGTCTATGTTTGGTGTTCATCTACGGAAGTGTGTAGATACTTAGTGGAGCGCTGCCGCGTCGATTGCTTCAGTAAGTGAATGGTTTTCGTGTGAAGTAGTTGCTTGAAAAGTCGAGCGGAAAACTTTTTTTCGCTGGAGAAATCTATTTTAGCATTTTTTCTAAGTTATTGAAAGGAATACAATCATTGTGTAGTGGTGGGTGTGTATAAATATTTATCGATATATGAAACATTAACAAACTACAGCAACTGCAACTCGAACAAGTCAGCAAAGTGGAAAATAAAAATCACGTAACAGGTGAGACACCAAAAATTACATATGTACATATATAGACTATACGAGAAAAAAAGTTAGTGAAAGAATAGTGATCTATAATTAAACAAATAAAAATGTTAAGTGCTAAAGTGGAATTGCAAAAGCTTGTGTATTTTTAAATATATTTTCATTATTGTGTAAAGAACGAAAAATGTAGAGAGATATAAAAAAAAAATAATATTTCAACTAAGTACAAGAAAGGGGAAAATTATTTATTGTTGTGGTCGAAAATGGATTCTAAACTTTAATTTGAACACCTAGCAAAACATCGTGAAAACTGAACAAATATTACCGGCAGACAGACACAAATAAGAAACTCCTGTTTTTACTTCTGTTTTTTATATGCAAAACTTGAGTTAGTCCAAAAATCCATAGGATAATCATTATTGCAATTGCTACTTTAGCCTGCTTACTGTTGAGAAGATTTTCACATCAGAAATATACTCGGATAGCTAACCGACCACGACCTTTTTTGTATTAATTTTTTTTTTTTGGCCTGGGACCATTTATACGAATCTCCACCTTGCAGTGCAGTAACCAAGTGGAAGATCAAGATACAGTGTCAATAACACCCATAGACTTTATTTCCTACAGCTTATATTGGCTTGTTTAGTGGCTGGTATTAACCTTCTAAGAAAGGAAATAGAGCCGCCGATAGCGATTAGCTTATATTTCAAAGTGCGCCCAAAGAAGAACCCAGTTTCGAAGATAATTAATTGATGGCCCTCGACCCGAATAAGAATAAAGCAGCGGGCGCTGATTGATGGCCTGCTGCGCTATTCAAGTACGACGGTAAGGAGTGAAGCGCATTCATCAGCTTCCCTTCATAATATGGTTGGATAAATACATGTCTGAAGATATAAATCTAAGCGTTCTCTACCCAATCCTTCTTGTGGAGATGCTGAAAACTAAGCCAACTATCGAAGGATCGGCCTATGAATATCGCATAAGGTTCTGGCAAGCGTATTGTGAAAAGGCTGATGGCTGAACTCTTGCAAACAAATGTTACTTCGGACTGAGTAATCACACGCTGATGAATCAAACAATTTAAAGGGTTAGCAATTTTATGTTTTACGAACTCAGCTTAGCGAAAACTTGATCCTTTTATAAAGTAAATAAACAAATAAAATAAACATTTGGCGCTATGTACCTCCTAGGAGATTAAGGCCGAGATTCTCTACTAATTTGTGGTGTGCTGCTTATAATTTTTTCAACAAATTTTTTCTGAAAAACCTTCCATAGCAGAAATATACTCAGAGAGTTTGCCAAACCACTGACGAGGGGCCACTTTTGATGTTACCTGTCCCAGGACACCTTGGACCTTCAGTGCGGTCGGCCAGCGCCACTACCACCGCCACACCACGGCGGGTGCTTTTTTATTCATTGATTTATTTGTTAAGCAAAGAAGTCGAGCGAAATGGAAAATTTAGTCAAATTTCAATTAATTTTGTTGGTGTAGCCAGTAATTACTAGAGACATACATGTACGTATAATCGGAATATGATTAATCGATAGGCTTGATCGATCAAAAAGATTATTGAATAACAATTTGTTTAATTGATTAATTGCATAGGGTCTTTCCATGTAAAATCGTGACATAGTTGGAATGAACATCTCACGATTTCAATGAAATTTTGTTCCTTTTGTCATAAAACGAAATTCAGCGAAAGAAAAAAATTAGAATTTTTATTCTAAAAAGTTATGCAAATTCAAAATTAAATGTTTTTCTCAGAGGTGCTCAGAGGTATAAAAAAAAATTTTTAAAAATTAATATTTAAAAAAAAGTAATTAATGTTTAATTTTAGGAAATTTAAAATTTTTCTAAATCAAAAAAAGTTAACTTCTCCACTAAGTTTTGAACTCTTTTTTTTGTATCGTGCCTCCGTTATATCTTAAGAAGACCTGTTAAGTAATAATAACTAATCGTAATGATTAGCGGTTTGATTAATTATTTTCCTGAGAATCCATTTAATGATTGATTTGGATTACTTTAAATTTTTAGTGATTATTTTCGAATTAATTGAAAAAATAATCAAAAGAATCATGATCTTTCACTATTATTAAAAAAATCTAAAATAATCAAAAAATGTAGTTTGGATTTCGACTATTTTTCATTATTTATGATTATTTCGGATAAATTTTTTTCTGATTTTATGATTATTTTCATTATTGTTGTAGAAGCCCATAAATATACACATCAACAATACTGATACATTTGATTATTTAAAATTTTTTTTTTGATGTGTATATATATGTGCTTCTACAACAATACTGAAAAAATCAAAAAATAATCAAAAAAAAATCTTAAATAATCAAATGTAATCAAAAGTAATCAAAGCTACTTTTTTTTTTGATTTTTGTTGATAATTTTAATTTTTTTTCTAATCGTAATCAATCAATAATTGCCCTCTCTGAAATACAATTAAAATAATCATTACCAATTAAAAAAGCCGTCTAATTATTACTAATTATTAATCAAATTTAAGAGGTCTGATCTGAAGATGTCCTAAAATTTTAGAAGGGCATTTTTTTCAACTTTATGAAATTTTGAATTTTGGTCAACAAATTATTTCTTTTTTTTTTAGCTTTCTAGTCGAGTTCAATTTTTTTAACACAAAAGTTACTAAATTTTCATTACTGGAATTTTTTTTTATTATTATAATTTTATTATAATTATATTATATAATTACATATCAGTAAAAAAAATTATATTTTTTTTTTGCGGAATATTGAAAACCCGAACTTTACAAAACAAAAAAAAAGGAATTTTGAACTTGCATAGCTTTTGAAAAAAAAAATATAAGTTTTCTTACTTTCTCAGAACTCTGTTTTTTTCAATCAATTTGGAAGGGGTCGATTCCAACCATCTGACGATTTGACATGGAAAATTAAAATTAGGAATTGAATATATACAGGGTTTTTATTCAAAATTATCGATTGGGGCACTTTCTTTAAGCTACGTTTTAAGGAACATGACCTCCAAAAAAAAATAAATGGCCAACAAAAACAGGTCCTAATTAATTTTTAAGGAAATAATTCAGCGGTCTTTATTGCGTTTTTTCAGTATATGTTTGGGGCTTTTCCAATTTTTCCACTAAAAAATTAAAATAAATGAATAATAATTATCATCTACTAGTTTTGCGCTCAAGAAACGAAACAAAATAAATAAAACGAAAAGACTGTAAAAATAATAATAAAATAAATTAGTTTCAATCAAACTGTTTGTTGGAGAGATAACAAAATTAAAAACTTGTTCATTGTTTTCATATACGAAATGAAAAATATTAAATTTTTTTTTAAATTAAAAATACAACAAATATCATCATGTATAACTTTATTGTTTTTATATTATTATTTGCGCTGCAAATATTAAATTTATTTACAAAATTTCGAAGTTTCCATGTATCACTTCAGCTAACAACCAATTGCAAAATTCAACTAGATCATTACTAATAATTAATATAAAGTCGCTTTTTTGGAGCTGGTGTCATTTAATTTCGTAATTTGAATAAAATTATTGTGGTCTATCTTTGTTATATATGTTTGTACAACAATGTCTTTCAAATAGTTCACTCTCTATGAATTCGGGACCTGTTCGATCTGAAATATCGTTAGCAACAGTTTTAAGGTTTGAATTCTTGATTGTCTAGTTCTTATAATTTATAAGTAAGTTATCAAACTCATAACGTTCTTTAAAAGGATATCTACATAACAATATAACTAAAAATATATGCAGATAAATATAAATATGTAGACATGTGAATAGCAACCAAATTTAAAACCACTTCCTCTTATTTTTAAATTTAAAACAAAAGAAATGCAATGCACTTGTTTGACTGCATTTGTCTATATTGAATTAGTCAATCAATTTTTTTGTTTTTTTGAGCAGAAACAATTATAACAATTTTTGTTTAAATTTTTTGTTTTTCGTATCTCGCTAAAAGCTTACGAAAAAAAATCAGGGTTATATTTATTTGGATAATTGGTTGTTCGATTAGTATAACTGGTACAGAAAGGGCGTATCTAAATTTTTTGCAGCGTCCGTAATCATCAACAATACTTATACTTTTCGAGGCTTCATTTTCTGAGTACGAAAGTGAAAATTGATTCTAAGTTTTGGTTTTTATATAAATAGTTTTATTTGATTCAAGTATTAATAAATTTTTTTTTTATTGGAAGTAAAAATCAGTTAACTCATTTGTTATTTGTTAGTTTTATTTAATTTTTTCTATTTATTTGATATTTAAGAAAATTAAAAAATTTTAGTTGACATTACATGTTTCGAAGACACCAGCATCACACCAGACCCCTTCTGGAATACAGGGATGCCTCCATAAACTAAAAATTATTTCATTTAATATCAATTTTTTTTTTGTATCAAAAGTAAAAATTGTTTTTGAAGTTTACTTTTTTAAATCAAAAAAATATGGTCTTTTTTTTTGCATTTCGACGGCTGAGTAGAAGATCATCCTATTTCAAAATATTTTTTTAAAACGCCCTATCTCAGAATTCCTTTGAAGAACGCCCCACCTCGAAATTTTTTTTCAGTAGCGCCGTATTTCGAAGTTTAATTTAAGAATGGCCTATCTCAGAATGAGTTTTCAAAGTTTACACTAACAAATTGACATTGAAATTTTTTTAAAAATATTTAGGCACTGAGAAGAATTTATATTCAGAATTGAATGTACTCGAATTTAATAGAACAAAAAAGGAAAACATATGGGAGCGGAATTTTGAAGAATCTTGATGCATAATACCTTTTTCCAAGTCTTATAAGAAGCACAAAAAAGTCAAAATGAACATAAGCTTGGTTCAAAAAGTAATTAAAATGAAGGTAAGGTTGGTTCAAAACGTTCCGAAACACAGATGATCGCAACCACAACTAGTGCAGCTGGGTATAAAAATATACTGCTGGTCTCAGAAAAGTCGAAAGATATTAGCAAAGAATTTTCCTTGATAAACCAAAAAAATACCAGCTTATTTCAATAGGTAGCGTTTTGATGGAGACACAATAAAATTTAGTATACTATTTTCAATTGGCATAGGAAATTTTGTTGCCGAAAATGTGTGGAATCGAAAAGTAACCACACCTAACTTTTATATTTGTATTAAATATTTCATCAAAATCTCTGATGGTTTGAATTTAATTTGCAAATCGTCCTCTTAACAGCTTTAACTGACACCTTTACCGTTATAAATTTGTTTGAAATTTGGTTTGTTCCAAATACAATCTTCACGAGGATCCCCGCACACCCATTTTTGTTATAATTGTAGAAATTGTGCTACTTGAGGTCCACAGCTAAAATTAGCAAAAAGAAACTCCGTAATTAAAACACAAGTAAATAAAGTAGTGGAATCCATTAACTTTATGTAACCTATCACGGCCTGAACTGATCCTGTTTCGAACCGGATTCGATTTTTTTTGTTGTACACATATTCTTCTACATATATTGTGATTTACTGGAACATTCAATACATTTTTAGCTGAGATAGGGCGTTCTTGAATCAAATCTTAAATAGGACGTTGTTGAAAAAAGTTCATAGATAGGGCGTTTTTGAAATAGTGTGCTCTTCAACTCAGCAGTCGATTTTCTTTTCAAAGTAAACATTTTTGTTTATACCTTTTCAAATCAAGAGAAATATCGATTTTTTATTTTATATAAAGTGAAAATTAGATGCTTGGTCTCATTTTTTTATAGGTTTTTTTGTCCAGAGATGCTACTTTTTACAATTCCTCAATTTTCGAAATCGGTTTTACAAACGAGGGATCCTGGAATTCGTATATTCTTTGTTATTACACTAGCACACCCGGCAGATGTTGTTCTGCCCAAAAATTTCCTCGACTACATTTGACAAATTGAACTTTCTTTTCTCCCTACTCCTTACTTTACTTTCCTCTACTCTCTACCCTTTTCATTTTTCTCGAGAACCTCTACTACATCGCCCACTTACTCTTTCTACTCCCCTTCTTCTTCCTTTTCCTCTGCTAGTACTGAAATGTACTTGACTTCGCAGATATATCGCATTAAAATTTTTTTGGATTTGGTACCGCTCACTTTTTCCAAGTTTTTTTTTTTTTGATATATAGGAAACGTATGTGTAAAATATCATTAACTTGAACCAAATACATTCTTAGTTATGCCGAATTGCAACTTCATATAGCCTGGGGGCTTTTCCAGAAACTATTTATTGCCTGTATCGTACCAAGCGAACTCACTGTGGAAGTTTCATAAAGAGCGGTATTGAAGTTTGAACGTCAAAGGACAAATAACACACTAAAATGTGTAGAAGTGGCGCCGCCCAATTTATTTCCTAATATTTTAGAAGTATGAATTAAGGGACACATAAATATATTTAAATATCATTAATTTAGATTAAATAGATTCTGAGTGTTACAGAACTGAAACTTTCCTATACCGTGGGGGCGTAGCATCGTCCACTTTTTCAAGTGAAAATTTCATAAATATCGGTTCAGTACTTTGGACACACTAATTTTTATATATAAAACAAATTCATGGGTTTTCCCGCGTTTAAATCAGTAGATCCAAACCCAGTTGCAATACTAGAAAGATACCAGCTCTCTACTTAAACCCTCGGCAACACCTATTGTTTGATCGCCACATCGTATGAACACATTTTAGTGCCTTTAGTGTCCGGCACAGGGCTTTGAAATCTTTTGATGAATCGAAATATGTCTACTATAACGTCTGTGAGGTCCAAATTTTGGACGACAGTTCAGTAGCGAGTAGGTGTATCGAAATTACAACCACACCTTATTAAAATAATCATCAAAGGTTTTCATTTGATACTCATATTGTTCTAAAGCATTCTGGAGCTATACTTGGTCTATATTTAGCAGAAGTGTTTTGAAAATTTAATTTAGTGTAAATTTTAAAAGAATAGTTATTTTAAAATGACAGAAAATGCGACAAGTACATCAAAATGAGAATGGAAAAAAATTCTTCAAAATCTGATATAAGGGTTACCCTGAACTAAGCAATTTCGGATAAGCAAAAATTATTTTTATATGAAAACCACTTAAAAAAAAACTTTGAATTTTTATTTATATTACTGTCAAGATATATTTGCAAACAAAGTTGAAAATTTTCTGTAATTTTCATGTGGTTGTTGTAATGACAAATATTGGGTAATCTGAAATGATCAGAAGTAGTGATGAGCAAAACGGTGATTTTGCAATATTTTGCAATCACTGTGAAAAATGCTACTGTGATTTGCAAATCGCAGTTATCAGTTGACATTACTTTTTAAGTTTGTAGGTATGCATTTATTTATAATTTGTACAAATGCGGAATAACATTTTTAATTAGATAATTACTATCACGGATCTCTCACGGAGATTGATGAAAGTTGTTATCCCTCAGCTGGCAGTAGCAGTGATAGAAATTGGATTTCAACTAACAGCTACTCAATTTAAATCACTGTGAAAATAGGTGATTCACCAATCGCTGTAAAGAAATCGCCGACAGCGAATTTTTACTCAACACTAATCAGAAGTGAGTTTTTGCAGAAATACTGAGATCGCGTAGCCGGTGTTAAATCATTTTCTTTAACTTGCTTTCAGTCTATAATTTTCGCACTCACTCCCACCAAGGTCATCTTACATCACTTTCAGCTGTTCAGCTCTCAAGAAAAAGCTCGACTGCTCTTAATTTAATTACTAAGCTAGCCAAGTGGAAATGCGTTTACGCCCTATGTTAACATCAAGTGTTGACAAATTGCTCAACCAACACAATACCCTGTTGGAAAAAGTAGCCAAGCTGTTTCGAAGCAGGAAAAATCGCTAGCTTTTAGTTTGCTACTTTACTTTAAATTACCTGCAAAACTAAGCTGGCAATTATTCCCGCCAAACAAATTTTTGGAGTAATTTGGAAGGAAGCTTAATTATATATAAAATAGGTAAACAAATAGTTAAGTAAAATAAAATAATCACTTTCAGCAATCAAGTTTTCGAAAACATGAACAATACAGGCTTGAACTTGTATCGTAAATACTATATGTAAATCTGTAGGCAAAAACAATAAATTACAACTCACAATGGGTAATTTAAGGTTATGTTTATGTTCATATTCGCACTTCCCATTCGCTACACCTATTGGCGGTGTGAATGTGTGAGTAGCTGAGTATGTACGTTTGTTTGCTCACAGCTAGATGGTCATTAAAAAAATTTCGGGGTCATGCATATCTATCAGAAAATTCATATGTACATGTTTATACTTGTTTGTGTCTTTTGTTTAGGCTTTTTTATGTTTTGTACTAAATTAATTGTATGAACATTAGTCTATAACTTAATGTATGGAGACAACTTTTTGCTACTCGATTCCGGAAAATCAATCGTTTTGATTAATCGATAACGATTATTCTAAGATTAACTATAGTCAAACATGTATTTTTGTCAAAATCTGATCTGAAGAAGCAATGCCTAATTAAATTTTTTATTAAAAATAATTTATTCAAACTAAAATTGAACAAAAGTTAATAATTCCAAAATTATTTATAAAAATTGTGATTTATATTAACAATATAATAACATAAACTAACAACTAATAAAATATATTAAGCTACTATTATTTATTATTACTATTTTAAAAATTTAATAACCAAATATTGCTTCGTATTTAATAAACTGTCCTAGCCTTTCAATTTATCACGATAGTACATATTTTAGAATTAAACGATCTCTGACTAGTGAATTTCATATTTTGGTAGATCCTATTTATTTTTTGCCAATTTAACAAATATCAGCGCATTTATTCAAAAACTAATTAATCAGAAGACAAAAAAAATGTTGTGAGTATACTAAATATCGCAGGAAATGCTTTTGGGATACCTGTGCCATATATGCGTGAAAGGGTTAGATTTACTACAATAAATATAATAATAAAATGAGTTTCAAAATTAAAATTAAACTTTAAAATAAAGGGTATCAAGGAATTAATATTGTAATATTCCATTAATTGATAAAACGCACATCGCTAACTACATACATAAAAAAGTTTTTAAAAAAATGATTTTATAGCGGTTGCCGACCATCCAATTGTATCTCAGCGAAGAAGAAAGTTCCCAGGAAAATTTCTAAAAATTAACCCGATTTTTAAACTACTTAAAAAATGTCCTTTATTAAATTGAAATTTATAGTTTTGAAAAATTTCGGTATTTTAATTTATAAAATTTTAAAATTTAAGAAAAATGTTGAACAAAAATGTTTCCTCCTGACGGAAATAAAATATTAAATATCTACTTTTTCTTATACCTAGGTAAAAATTCGTGCTTTTATATCCCGCTCGACAAATAAGGCAGTGTACAATATTGAAAAAGAAAAAAATATTTAGTTTATTTTATAAAATCCTACACAAAATATAAATTATTAACAAACTAAATAATAATAATAAAAAAGGGTATAAATAATAATAAGAAAGAATATATATATCCACAAAATTAAGTAAGAAATTTTAAAAGCTGAACCAATGTGACACCGAGCAAAGAAAATTCTGACATTTATCGCGGTGAATATTAACGTCAGAATTTACCCTAGCCCATGGCGCAAGGTAAAATTTTGACAACTCCGAATGTGTACATATAGTGTTTCGGTATTGCCAATCATATTATTTCAAATGAATTTATACGCCAGCATGTTACTAAACGGTAAAATATAATTTAACGGGAAAAATACGAAATATAATGGCAGAAAAAACACGTCAATTTTAAATTTATTCACAGACTATTTGCTTTCGCACGTGCTTTTTTCAGATCTTAAAATTTTTAACTGTCAAAATATACCATTAATTTTGGCACAGCAAAATGGAAAATATTTCATCTGAGTAAAATGCTTCCGATTAGCACACAGCCGAAAAAGAAAACTGTTGACAGAGCTAAGAAAAATTCTGACATATATCGTGGTGAATATAAACGTCAGAATTTTGGGCTTGGTAAGGCTTGACGACTGCGAATTATAACGACAGAAAACGCCTTGAAACATCACATCAATTGTCAAAATTTCACCTTGCAGTTTGACACAGCAAAATGGAAAATATTTTTAAACCATAGAAAAATTTGCTCACCTCATTTTTGGTCTGAGTAAAATGTTTTCTACTGAATACCAACAATTTTCCACAATTTCGTACAAATATAATCGCTTTCACCAATCTAAAATCTTGGGCAACGTAATAATATATAGTCAATTGATTTGTGTCAAAAAGTTTCAAACATATCGAAATACACCAACATTTCATTTAATTTGATCGTTCTGGAATACCCAAGATCGCAGCGTTCACATGTAATAATGTACGTATGTAAAGCTTGAATAAACTTGCATCTGCGGTATGACAGTTGTTCAAATGTATTTATTTACATATTTTTGTTTACATAAAAAACCGGCGTATTTTATTTACAAATGTGGTATCTAATTGTTTAACTGAAAAAGAGGTCAAAACGAAATATAAAATCTCAAACAAAGACAAAAGTTGAAATAATTTATGAATTGCCAGCCATGCGACATCCAAAGGTGAACTCAGTTGAAGCACCTTTTGACTAAAATAATCAAATGCACAAACAAATGGGGCATATCCGCGAAAAACGCAGAAAATCACACTTTTTTATCAAAGCATGAAACCGAGGCAATAGGCTGACTGAGATGTGTTTTCTAGTATGTTTTGTTTTTGGTTTCTTATTCAGGCAGTGGTTCCCTGAGCGTCGGACTTATCTCTAAAGGGAATGGTCCGCTGTTAATCCGTTTATCAACAGTAGGCTATAATTGATCCTCAATACCCAATTTTTGGATTATACTCAGAGGGTTACACTTTAAATTCCAAAGTTACTATTCATATTCGGAAAATTTAGATTCAAATTCAAAATGACAAGTAAATTTCAGAACTCTTTCATTTAAATTCACAAATGTATAATTAAATTTCAGAAATATTTTCTTAAAATTGCATTAAATGGTTTTTGAATATCAGCTTTCTGAATATTAACTGAAAAAGGTGTAGTCCCTTATGGACATAGTGGAAATAAGTAAATTTAAATTTTTATGACGTACTCAGAAGGGAACAAATGGCATAAAAGAGCACTATTAGGCCCGGTTTTTCAGTACAAGTTTAACTCAATTTGTCAGTTAAACTAAGCTTAAACTTGTTACGCAGTTTTTCAGTCAACTTTAAACGATGTTTAAACGTAGTTTAAGCGGCCAATTTGGCAGGGTTAAACTCTAGTTAACCTGTCAGCTGTTTGCATATTTGATGGTTTTGGTTGTGAAACAATAAGCTAAACGCAATTAAAAAAGGACGATATTTTTAAATTTAATTAAATACTGGATATATCATCTGACGAAAGTGATTATAGTGATGCAGAAATTGGCGAAATGCTAACTATAACAATACTGAGGAGAAGCAATGGCGTTGAATATGTATACAAATATTATCTGTTGCCGTATCTAGATAAAAAAAAACCAATGTTGCCGTATACAAAGCAAATCTTAAACGCGGCCTTAAACTCTCACTGAAAAACCGCTCTGCAGTTTAACTGGAGTTTAAATTTATGGCGAGTTTAAGCAAACTTAGTTTAAACTGAGTTTAACCAAGGACGGAAAACCGAGCCTTAGTCTCTTCGTAGGACATGCTTAAACAAAAGCAAACAGTTCAACCTATATAAAAAGATTCAAGCGACTTTTCGGCTCGTCTCAGATTGATAGTAGACCATCGAATTTTTTTTTCGGTGCTGATTAATAATCCCGAATCGATATTTTCTATTTATCGACTGGTTTGGATCGGTTTTATTAATGCTAAACATCGATTTTTCATACATCGATTATAGGAATTGCATATATTAAATCGATTTTTGCCTTTGTTACGAAGGATGAAAAAATTAGTAAAACTATGTGCACACTGTAGCTGAAAATACTAAATTTCGTATAAATCACTTCTAGTCAATCTTGATTGCAGACAGTTTTTAGGTAACACTAAACATTTGTGGCATTTATTTATTCTTGGTTAATATTATATTTTTTATTCGTATTGGTTTGTATTATTTTTACTGCAATAAAATATTTAAGAATATAGAAAATCTGTATGTGAATAATTCGAGTCTGAATTAATAACATGTGAAAATCATCCATTTGGTTATTTTTTTATACTTATTATCTTTATTGATTTACACTTGAATTAGGTTAGGTAAGGTTGAAGTGACTGCCGCAGGGGCACATATAGGCCAATATCAGAAGGCCCCTTGTGAAACCACGTAAATACACCGTTACTCCGCCTCTTCGAACCATTTTGAGGACCTGATGAAGGCCATCACGTCCTTAATGTCATACTCCGCAATTTGACAGAGGTTGTCCAGGAAGTGCGCTCCCAATCTTCCCTACTGGGCGTAGTTATTGTGAAGTTGCTATCTGCCACTGTAGTGGTCACACAGCGATCCGTGCTTCCAGGAAGAAAACTGAAGTTGTTTAGTATGCTGAGATGTCCCGTAATTCATCTGCCAAGTTGAAGCGCATGCCGTTTAGTTCTGTTAGGTTTAGCGGTGGTATTTTGGACCGTTTAGCGTATAAGAGAAGTTCCACTTTTGACGCTAAGTCCGCATCGAGAGGACCATAGGAAAATATCTCGCAGTGCTACCTGCATTAAGTCACACAAAGTTTGTGGAAATTTGCCTCTGTATGCAACAGCCTGGCCATCAACATATGCCACAACATTCCCGCCACCCCAACTTGTGTATCTTAGAAGCGAGTTTAGTAGCAGGTCTCATAGGAGCGAAGAGTGAACACCACCTTGAGGTTTGCCCCTTGAGACAAAGCGTGTCATTCCAGTGTTCCCCAGGGATGAAAGTATTTTCCTTCCCTTGAGCAGCTGGTCGAGCAGTCCCAAAAGGGACGCATTTACACTTGAATTAACTATTAATAATATTTTTCTACTAATACATCAAAAAAGCATTTTTTTCATAAAAAATCTAAGAACAAAACGCGATTATTTTCCCAAAAATGGATTTCCCACAAATCGATGTATCTCCAAAGAATAGATCATTGTGTTTTCCTACTCTAGGTCACATTCCTACCAGTAACTCACACTGATCATTCAAACTTTGTTTTTGACTTTAACTAAAGAAACAACGTCCCCCTCGCTTCTTGTGAAAAATTATGACTTGCTCACTTACAACACTTTTTTCGGCTATGCTTCTTACGATTGTGAACTCTTTTATGGATGTATACGTGCATACAAACATTCATAGCCAATGAAAAGTCAAAATAAAAGATCTTCAATTTTCACTGATCTTTTTTACAACAATACACACCTGTTTGGATCTTTTGTTGTCACTTGCTTTGGTAATTTTGTAATTTGCTCTTCTTTACTGCCATATAATTCCAAATATGTTGTCACCACATTTGCTATGCGACACTCCGTATGTATGTACGAATTAGGGATGGCAATTGCGTAGTCCCGAATTGCCGTGCTTTTTCAGCTGCCGAAAACCCTGGCTAATTTTCGTACCATATCGGGATCAGTAATAAGTATGATGATAAAAACTAAATATGAGTGATTTAAAAAAAAATGTTTAAAACATTGTGTCCATCAAGATCTTTTATTTAAAAATTGCACATCATGAACAATTCGACAAATTTGCTTTAAACTTCAACCATTATAATTACTATTTCATTTTTTTTTGATTATTAATGAAAAAACTGTCTTTAAATTCAAAAAAAAAAAGCATTTTAAAAATACACTTTTTTCAACGTAAACTGTTGAAGAAGGGTGAATTTCCAAATCCAGGGACTACCCCCTTGATACTGGGATTACAAAATCAGATTCCGAAAATCCCGGAATGTCATAATTCAAAAATTGGCATCCCTAGTACATTCATACTATTCACGGCAGTTGTAAATATTTGGGAAATTTCGAAATCCGATTGCTTTAACTTGAACCATATTTGTTTAGTGCATTTAAAACTATTGATAATTAATTTATGCTTACATTTAGTATGAACCTTTTTAAGACATTTAGGGATTTGGAACACAATGGCGTTGTAAATTCATCTGAAATAATATCACATGAAAGCCCTAGCTCATGGGTCTAGGTAGAATATAATTTAACGCAAAAAATTCGAAATATAATTACAGAAAAAATACGCAAAATTTAAAATTTATTCACAAAATATTTGCTTTCGCATGTACTTTTTTCAGATGTCAAAATTCACAACTGTTAAAATTTACCATTTCATTTGGCACACCAAAATGGAAAATATTTTTTTACCATAGAAAATTTGTTCACCTCATTTTTCCTCTGAGGCAAAATGTATCCGCTTAGCACAAGTCCGAACTAGGCAAAATGCTGACGTTCATATTCACCACGATTAATGCCCGAATTTTCCTTTGTTCTGTCAAAATTTTTAAATTTCGCTCATTTGGCACAGAGTTTTTGTACAAAAACTTAATTGATTTCAAAGGTTATCTCACAAATTTTCCTATTTTCAAACAGTTCCCGGGCCGAAAGCGACAACGCTGCTAATCACGAAAAATGTAGTTTTCCTATTGCTTTAAAGCTCTGAACCATCTTTATCTATTACATAGTAAAGCCCTTTAAAATCTGGCTGCATTTGAAAAGCTTATTTGCTTTATTGAATGTTTACATGAAAGTAAACAAAATAGCATTCTATAATTTTTTTTTATATCTTAATACATTTGATATTTAACCTAAAAGTCTGTTGAATTTTGATTACCTACTTAAGTTCTAAGGAAAAAGTAAGTATGATTACTGATTGAATGCTCTAAGTGGAACATAAACAAGGCTAGTGTCCAAGTAAAGTTAAATCAAGTGAACTCCATACTATGTAAGACCAACGGCAGCTTTAATTAGTTTCACACCCTCAATAAAAAAGCACATGGGTTGAGTTCTTTTTTAATTATTTAGATCTGAATAAAGTTCGATCCTATTTCACCGCTAATTTAAATGCACAAAACTATTGAAAAAATGTCAGCCCCATTGTTCTTGAACTTTCGAGCCTAAATCAATATTTATTGACAACAACAAAAATTAATACATACAAAGACAACATTTTAAATTAAGGTATTCACAACTATGTTATAGCTATTGTGCCGAAATTGGGAAACATACGCTTACCATGACAGAGCCTTGGCAGGCCTTAGGCAGGGTTGTCTATTGTAGGGAAAATCTAGTCAGTGTCTAGGCTAAGAACAGATTTTTCTTGATTGTTGTCTACCCGCGTTGCGTAAATTGATTATTCGTTTCTTCCTCAACGTCTGGCAATGCTGCCAACTACCTTAACCAGTTCCTGGTAAAATAAGTGATCTTTGGCCGAATGGCCCATAAAAGTCCAAATTTATTTTTGAAAAATCAATTTTATTTTTTTGTTTATGTAAATACATCAAAAATAAATACTCTCCTACTTTTCTGACTAAAGCGAGTAAAACTGTCAAAAGCTAAAAATTCACTGAGAGCGAGAGAGAGTAACACTAATTAGTACGGGATTGTTTATTGGCAAAAAGATGTAACTTCTGTTAATTCTTTTACGTGATTTACATACATCGCTTTAGAATATAATATTTATAATTAGAAATTATTAATTAATTTCAAGTAAATTGCTACCCGGCCACTTTTAAACGCATCCAAAACGGAAGGTTAAATTATTAAAGGTTAAGTTTTAGACATTTTTCTTGGGAATTGCAAAACAGCTGATCGTTAGACAGATTTACCAGAAGTAGTCAGCAAAAACTCTTCTAAGTAAATCTTGTAACTTCTTACTAAGAGAGTATCAAATTTGCGCTAATTTTTGTGCTCTTAGCAGTTAGAAAACCAAGTATAGGAATGGTTTTCTGCACCTTTTAACTGATTCCGACTTTTTTATTGCTTTTTTTTGCTGAACAAGTGCAATACTACCAACATATAGACATTTTTGGCATAGCACATTAATACCCTGCAGTCAACTGCCAAACTGGTTAGCAAACATTCTATTCATACCAGTCTGCAATATTTCCGCTATCATAAGTAGCAACCACCCTCCAGAACTGTCGATTGCTACTAACATAAACGAGCGAGGAAGAAAATAATTTAGTATTCGCACAGCAATCATTCAGTTAACAGCGCCGTCCTACATTTTAATTTTCTGTTCAACTAATATTCTGAGTTTTTAAGTATTCATTTAAATTAATTATATATAAAACTTTCTGCAAATAATAGTTAAGTCATAATCCTTTTGACAACTTCGTTCAAATAGTACATTTAAGTACGTGCAAGAACGAGTAAGCACTACTCAAATGAAGCTACGAAGAAAAGAATTGGTCAAAGCAATTGTGTAAGTAAGTAACATTTCTGTTTGAAATAATCAAAGTAACCTTCTTTTGAAGAACTAGTGTTCAACAAATGCATAAAAGAAATATTGCATTGTGATTATTTTTCAGAAAGAAAAAGAAAAAAATTACTCTTTATAAATCTTTTCCAAGGGTAAAATTGCTATGAATAGCGACACAAATTTTTTTTTAATTTGTTTCAATTGTTCAATATAGTGAAGTAATATTTATTTTAATGGACACGTATTTTTTATCGCATGACAAGTTTTTCAATAAAGTGGTTTGTAATGCAACTTTTGCAACTTCAAGTTTCAACCCAAATTGAACTAACCTACTATGAGGTGGTACAGTATCCGGTTTGATACTGGTGTATATGCTGACTAGTATGCCAACTTGCTGATACACAAGCGGTCAATTGCCATCTCGTAGGACATCGCCGTGTTAAAAATACTAGTTCCTAATATAGAAAAATTGCAGAACTACAACTAGTTGAGCCGGTTTGGCAAACTAGTATTTGACTAGTAAAACACCAGTAGAATTGACTGCAGGGTACATTCTCATATTGGCGCTACTCTTTATGCCGACCACTGACTTGAATTTCGTCCGTAAGATACAGGCTTGACTTTGCGTCCTTCAATGGGAGTTCGCACTTTTCCTCATAAATAGAACGCATCGGAAGAGTGCAAAAAGTTTTCATCAAATTTTTTACTGATTTTGTCTGTTTTGAACAAGTTTGAGACCAGTATATTATGTGAGAATTTGAACAATGTTGTTGGATATGTTAAGTAAGGATAGTTCAGTGACAAAGTCATATCGATATAAAACAGCTGAACCAGCAAGCCTTCTAAGTACCATAGTACCAAATCAAATCATGTCAAACCAACCAACTGATTTTTTTTATTTCTACCATATTCATAAGATATAGACTTCTGAGGTGACAAATCTGTTAACTTTTTGGAACTTTTATTTTTCGATTTCTATGTATTTTGATTTAGTGAGTTATTAGTTGTGCAATTAATTATACAGTTTTTACGTACTGCCACTTTTCTTGAAACTACAATACTTTTTAGGTTAAGGCAGCAATAATCGATAACAATAGATATGTTTAAGCATATAGTATTTTTATGGTATTATGACTATGACAGTTCATCTGCAGCTTAATAGTATCCGTCTCTTCGCTTCAGATTCATACTAGTTGGGCAGTAATTTGCAACTAGTTGGTTCGATTAAAGCATATCATTTAAAATTATAGGCAATTCAATACTTTTTTTAATAAAAACTAAAACTTGCAAATCATTTGAAATATGTCTAGTTATTAAAACTCGAACGCTTAAAGGTGATCGACCGAAGATCTAAATGATGGTCCCATCATTATTTGAATATGCAAATCCCATACTTTTTCTTAGCAAATTTTAACACGCGTATAAACCATATTTGGGTAATGATCTGAGTCTAACAAATACAAAAAGCTATCAAATAAATGGAGCTTTTAAAACTTTGTATTTGCTTTCACATGCTTTTTTAAATTAGTTTAAAAAAGTCTACGGTCAGATCAAAGGCATCACCAGCACACAATTTAGATGGGCATAAACCCTCCTTATAAAGTATTTGATGCATGTTTGTGTATTTACCATTTTGTTTGCGGTAAATATGGAGATTCGCTAAATAAATATTGACATAAAAACACGTGCGTTCATGGCAGATAAAGGGGCATATTTAGAGTCGAAAGAAGTAAGGAAATCTGAGCTCGGATGAGGCTGAGCATTATATACTTAGTTGTGAAGTATAATGGTGTCTCACCTTACGTAAGGCTATATAAATAATTTTTTAGGACAAATGCCGACTGAACTTTGTTCTAGAAAATACTTGTTATAAATTTTTAAAAATAAGATTTAGGTATTTGAATTGTTTTGTTTGTTTACACGAACACTTTGGAAATAAAACAGAGAGCAGAGATATTGGGTATTATATCCGTCTATGACGCTTTCAAAATCTTGTATATAAAAGTGGGCATGGTATTCAACCGATTTCGTCCATTCTTGTTTCGCACATTTGTTTCAATAACGATAATGTGTGTACCGAATATTTGATTAACTAATAATAATATTAAAAAAAAAAAAATTTCTAAATTAACTTAATCAAGGAGCTATCAAGCACATTTTCAAAAATTTCTAAAAAAATCAATTCGACGCCTTAATTTTATTCCACACAAAACTTAACTAAATATAAAAACTTTCTAATCTTAGAATGGTTTTATTTAATAACCAAAAGATTGAAACGGTCAGCTGATAAGTTTAGAAAATATTTTGGGTTTCTCTAATTCTTAAAGTTTTATCAAGTCATTGAATTTTTCTAAAAATTTTTATGTGTGTCGGTTCGAATACAACTAACTGACAAAATTTATTTACTTTCAATATTTAAGTAGTGCAAGAGTATGATTAACTAACATAAAAAATTACACTGCACAACACATTTTGAGATTCCAACGCACTCGAGCCGAATTACTTTCGACTTGTTTTTGCAAAAGCTAGGCAGCTCATAGGGATTGATTCGCCCGAATTTGAATGCAATAAAACAATTTGCTAATTAATGAAAATGAACGGTAAATTCCACTAAAATAAATTTTGGGTGATAATGAAAGAAGAAAAAAGGTATTTTTAAACTAAACCGACACTCCAAAGATCTTAAGTTCAACACCAACTGAGGTCCATAAGCATAAAAAGAATTTACTTAATTTTATTTTAATCCACGCTTATAATTATTAAACAATTTCTTTTTGCGATATTTCTACGAGAGGGCATGAACTTAAAAGTCGTTTACGATGATTTTGTTGGCTGGGTATGGGTATTGGCAACTTACAAAACCTCAAAGCCAGAAGTGCTCGTTTCCAATGTATAGATAAAAGTTATAACAGGTACTCCGCAGCCCTCCCTGGTTCTACCCTGAAAATATAAAATGAGTTCCAGAAAGTAATCCTTTAAGGATCGATCCATTTCAAAAGATTTAACATATTGCCATGATTATGTGTTTTTCTTTATGCAACACACATCATATAAAAAACTTCCAAAAAAAAACATAAATGTTATATAAAAAAAATTATGTTGAAAAAAAATAAAATTTTTTTTACATAATCAACAATTTTTAAAACACTATAAGAGAAATAAACATCCAAATCCATATATTTTTAAGAAAGGTGTGAGCATTCGCGTAAAAGTTATTGGTGGGAATAGGAGAAATCTCCATCGACCCACTCGGAGGAAAAAATTTATTTCTCGGAAACGGCGTCTTTAAGGGAAAAAGCCAAAAAGACGCATAATTTAAACAAATTTCAAAAACAATTTCTCAAAATTTCGTCGAAAACTAAAACTTCGACATAAATTGCCTGGGTGATTTCAAATGGATAAATAACCAAATAAGTTATAATGGCTATTTTTTATTCGTCATTTTGATGCTGGATAAAATAATTTGCTGCTTTCCTAAAGAATGCTTAAATTGAAAGCAACAAAAAAATAGCAGGCAAGAAAAATATAAGCGTTAAAAATTTGTTTTGTTATCTTACAAAAGTTCACATTCAATTTTCAAAGAAAAATTCTAATTTTGAAAAAAAAAATTCATTTTGCAATTTTATTCATAAGTCGCTAAGTGCTTAAAAAAAAACGGCTAATAATATACATTAAATAAATAACTTGATGGAAAAAGGAATTTTAGAGTTTTGAGATTTTGGTATCAAATGTTAATCTTAAAAAAATATAAAAAAAAAAATAAAAAAATACCACAGATAGTCGTTCAACAATGTTATTTATAAATCTTATTTTTAATTTTTAGTAAGTAAAACCAACAGATATTTTTCAAAACCCTCCTGAAGTTTTTAATTAAACCTGGTTAATAATCCAACAGTCTGTGAAGAGCAAACAAAACAAGCGTATGTGGCAAGAAACAATTCACCAGCGAGAAGTTGTCAATAAGAAAATAGAAAATAAATTATACCACAAAAATGGCGGAGATGAATGCTACACAAGACGACGTTTGGAACTTCCTTTTCGTTGAACTGGCTGGTAAGTTTCATTTCATTCAGTGTATTAAACTTTAGAACAGTCATGCTCGTTGGTGGTGTTTGTTTAGTCGTTTCCCAATAAGCACAACGGTTTCACTGCGGATACGAGCTAAACCGTCATCTATTTATTGGATGAAGCTCCGCCCCCTAGAGAAATAAGGAAACATCTCCACACCACATTACCTTGCCGTTTGATCTGCGTAACCATAGGTGGGCTCTAAATGACCTTCACACCAAGTCGATAGACAGATCCCTTAGATATCGGCATATGAGACCCGTTATTGATATCCAATCAGCTGAAATAGCTGAAGAGGATCGCCAAGTTCCGAGGTAGAGTAGAGTCATGCTAGTGCAACTTCGTTCTGGATATTGTTAGGTTAAACTCTTACTAATCCAGACTGAACCAAACACTAAACATACCTTTTCCTGTTCAATTTAACCTACTCTTCTGACATCAATAACACTCTGGTACGTTGGGAGAGCTTGATGACAATTTTCAGAGGGATCGTGCCCATTAGGCAGGGCGAGGCACTGTTAAAAACAACAAGAACAACGGCTCGAAATCGTGGATAGTGTCGAATGAAGATGAGCTGGCCTTTGTAGTATTCAAAAAAAAAAGTTCTCCGAATAATTTATGGTCCTTACCGTTATATCAACGACGAGCATGGAAGTAAATTTAACGATGAGCTCTATAAGCTGACCATTCTGCAGCGCATAAAAGCTCAAAAACTGCTCTAGCTGAGTCATGTTATACGAATAGACAAAGAAGTTCTAGGCCAGAAATTCGACACCTGAATTTGTGAAAAGCGGCGGTCTCTACTGAGTAGGAAAAACTTGTAGAGGATAACTTGAACTCCCTCGCTGTTTCCAATCGGCGTTAGTTATCAATGAAAGGGGATGACTGGCGTGCTTTGATACGCAACACCCAAAATCGCCTAGGCGGTTCAGCGCCAATAAATGACAATAATGATGATGGAGCTGTAAACATTTATTAATTTATTCCATAAGAAAAGTATCATTAAGATAAATAATTGTAATAAATATTTATACTTTCCCAACAGATTCACGTACAAATGATTGGTTCCTCGTTAAATCTCCAATGCCAATAATAACAATTGTTGTATTATATCTTTATTTTGTGTTATCCTGGGGTCCACGCTACATGCGCGATCGAAAGCCTTTCAAATTGGAGAATACACTAGTGGTTTATAATTTCTTTCAAGTAGCGATTAGTACATGGATGGTTTATGAGGTAAGTGTGAATATTATTGCTGTACTAGTACGCAGGGTATTATAGTTTTTATAACTTTCATAAACATGAAATGGTGTTATAATTTTAGTCCAATGTTTTTAAGTATGAGAAGAAGAAGGGATAGACCTACCATTAAGCATACCGAAATGATCAGGACTACGAGCTGAGTCAGGTTAGACAGGTTTCGTCCAGTGAATGCAGTCCTACAGGCACAAGCTCCACCTGTTGCCGACGACGAACGCGAACTGCCCAGGGAGACAAGAGTCATGCTGGCTCAACTTCGTTTTGGATATTGTAACAGACTAAAC
The DNA here is from genome assembly GCA_949987695.1 of Merzomyia westermanni. NCBI lineage: Eukaryota > Metazoa > Arthropoda > Insecta > Diptera > Tephritidae > Merzomyia > Merzomyia westermanni. The sequence continues at coordinate 190,861,839 of OX465288.1, forward strand.
TCTTACCTATCCAGACTGAACCCTGACATGCCAAATGTCTGCCCGGCATGCGGCGTGTCTCCCCACGATACTAACCATCTGTTCATCTGCTCAACCGAGCCTACTCTCCTAGCAGCAATTTCACTCTGGTCCACCCCTGTTGAAGCCGCGAGGTTTCTGGGACTTCCATTAGAAGAGCCTGATGAGAGTGTTGGATGAGGGTTGATACTTTAGGCAGGTTAAGTAGTTGCTACAACAACAACAACAACAACAACAACAACGAGCTGAGTCCGTCTGTCTGTCTGTTTGAACGCAAACTAGTCTCTCAATTTTAGAGCTATCTGGCTGAAATTTGGTATGGGGCCGCCATTTTGTAATATATTACGCATTTTGTATATACATGCAACTAGAAACTCAGTTCACAACTTTTAATAGAGTTCAGAGCGGTGTAAAAATGTGACGTAAAGCCAGATGGGCAACCAAAAAATATAAGCATGTAGTTATATGGTTTACTTCCAAACTGTTTGTTGAATTTTTTTGTATGTATTTTAAGTTAATCAGATCTCTTCGTTTTTTTGTAGATAAAAACCAAACTTTACTCCACCTTACAGCCCGTTATTTCAGCAATTTTTCCCTACATCTACGGAACCGTGACTATATAAGTTGACTTGAAAATAAAACTCGATACCAGCTTTATGCGGTAAACTTGTCATGATATTTGCACTAAAAAATTTATAGATGTCATTAGCTTAAAATGCATATAAATTATGAGTCGTTACGTCGCTTTAATATACTTATGAATTATATTTAAAAGCAGTTATTTATAGAATCAGATTATCGATGTGTCAGCACATATTCCAACGAGTTCTATATTAGATGATCAGCATTATAAGCAAAATGTTAATATTCATCAACCCATCTCAAAAAAAAGTAGGAATAGCAAAGGCAAAACTCTGAAAAAAATAGTAAAAAGAGAGAAAATTTAAAGGTATGTCACAGAATGATAAACCAAATATTGGAATAGATACGGTTCAAAATAACTAATGATATGCAACTATCGAACCATAAGGGAAGGAGCGACTTTTTTCTAATCAAAATAATTTGAAATACTAGTCGAATTCGTCTCCCAATGCAGTTCGAAGAAGAAAACTATGCTCGGGTGTATTATTCTTCAATAATATCGATTACTTGCCGCCAACAGAACAGCGCACATACTCCTGAGATTATTTCAACAGATATGTAGGTTAGTTTGAGTATTACATCGCCTGCAATCCATCTCTTGTCAAAAGGATATCCCTACCATACAAGAGATAACGCCAGTTTACTTTGCCCATTTGCTCAAGAATATACTGCAGGTGGCTTGCGCGATTCCGCCCACCGCGTCCAATTCACAAGCACCCAATCGGGTTTAGAGATCCGCACAACAAGTATATGGGATATTGCTATGTATCGATAGAGAGTTAAGATCAGACCACTATGGACAGAACCACTGTTGAATTCAAAGCCTTAGTAGCCACTTGGCTGTACGAGTGAACTTTTAATTACTTAATCTTAGCAATGCGTTTTTGATTATCGCGACTTGCATTGTCGTCAATCGCTTCTAAGTGAAATTTTAGGAAATCGACCGTTTCAAAGTATTGAGACAGAAGTGAAATTGGTTTTAGATGACTCTGCTCTGTCAAGCAGTCAATGGTACAAAGCAATCTGTCCTACTCGCTTTACAACCGAAGCTGGAAGTAATGCTGGACTGCGCGTAGTACATCAAACTCTAGATCATATCAAAAAGCTTGATTATATTTCATGCAGCTGATGCAACTGTATGTACAGCTATTAAGCTTCAAGCAGCAATCTATTAAGGAGTATCAGCCTGACCACCACCCCATAAAGTCAGTGTACGATCTTCGGCTAGAGGGCGTAGCTCTTTTCGAGTGTCCACTGCAGGCTTTTATAACCCTATCTTATAAGTAAAGGGGGGGGTTGACAGCCAGTCCACAAGACTCCACTCGTCTAGTCATCGTGTCCAAATATAATCAGCGCCGGAAACTATAAGGTACCAAACAAATTTGCTTAAGAACACAACTCAGAATATCTGGGTGGAGCACAAACTTGTGGCCGTTCTCTGAATTCATGTCCCGCAACACGCCGCTGCGGAAGTTATGTCGCATAGAAGATTTTTAAATATATATTTTTTTTCAGCCCGAGTCTTAATCAATCTGGACTCTGCTGAAAGGCTAGGACAGGTCGTTTTTGAAATACTCCCCAATTTTTAGTACCGCTTCCGTTGACCTGACCATACAAAATTCATGATGTAATGCATAGAGTAAACAACGAGAAGTTGGCCTCCACAAAAAGACTGTATCTGTTCGCTTTCTAAATAGTTCAGTTTTCAAAAGACTTAAGAAAAGAACTCGAATAAACTCTGAAATGTTGAAGTGAGTATGGTCCCAGAGGGAAAACAATTTGTGGTTTCGTGCCTTATTAGGGTGATTCTCAAAACGGTTATATGAAAGAAAATCGCTCACATTTGCAGTGGGTAGTTTACACATAATCTCTACATACAATAAAGCTGTAACAGGCCAGTGTCTGTACATATATTTAAGAAAAATCGATAGGAGGGATCATTATTAAGCTAATAGAAGCCAAATCAACAGTTTTTAGAATTTTTGTCTGCCTGCTTGTTTGTATGTTTGGTCGCGCATCACTCAAAAACTGCTAAATGGAATTGAATGGATTTTTTACCATTGCATTACCAGACGTTTAACTTAAAATTTAAGATATCGCTTGTACCGATAGCTCTACCAGATATTGGCCGATTTGTGAACCAAGGTGGCCCGAAATGTGATAGTACAATATGGGTATCAAACGAAAGGTGACAATGAGTGCTGCAATAATCGATGTAAATAAGTTCCATATCTTATGTAGTATAAGATATAAAGATGAAAATCGGAGTCAGTCTATTATTAGTTCTAAGATGCAGCTAATGCGCCGGGTTTACTAGTAATCTATAATCCCATTATTTCTTCGACATTTTATTTTGATTCAAAACATTTTACAAATAAAAATGTTTAATTTTTCAAATTTACTACTATTTAGGGTTGCGTTGCATGGAAAAATTACAATTGGCGCTGCCAACCCGTTGATCGCTCGTTCTCACCGCAAGCTTACCGGGTTAGAAACATTTTTTACTCCAATCTCTCTCAAACATTTTGTTTTTTAACTTTTATTTCTTTCTTAGGAAGCACGTGGAGTTTACGTTTATTATTTAGCAAAAATTAGTGAGTTACTGGACACTGTGTTCTTTGTGCTACGTAAAAATGAACGACAGGTTACATTCCTGCACGTCTATCATCACTCGGTGATGCCGTTGATATCATGGGGTACCACAAAATACTATCCAGGTGGGCATGGCACATTCATTGGCTGGATCAATTCGTTCGTACATATTGTTATGTATACCTATTACCTACTCTCGGCATTCGGACCCAAAGTTCAAAAGTATTTGTGGTGGAAATCGCATATTACAAATTTGCAAATGGTGAGTAATAAGACGTCATCTCTAGTATGACATGCGCCGGCTTCGACTCCGAGTGCTAGCTTCATCACTCGCATACTCTCTAGGGAGAAGTGGTATGGCGATATGATCTAGTTTAGGAGCCTATTAAACTTCTTTACAAATTGAGTCTACCTCTGGACAAGTGGAATTGATGTTAGCTAAGTTAGAGGTGCGCTAAGACTTCCTTTTGCCAGGTGTATAGCTGCTTCTGTATGTAAGATTTGGAGGTGGAATTATTAAGTCACTTCATGCTTAGCCCAAACTTGTGAAGACGTAACTATCTAGGCCTGGATGTAATTAATTCTCCAGAGGACACAGGTAGGGTTGAGGCTAAACTATTCCGAACTATATAAATAAAAGTCTGAACCCACTAATTACAATTACCGACTTTAATTACAATTACTCTTAACCATAGCTTATATTCCTCCCTCTACACAACCACTTATTAACTCCTATGCTATTTCCCCTTTATTCCAGATCCAATTCTGCATGGTATTCATTCATCAAACACAGCTGCTCTATAATGATTGTGGTTACCCGAGGTGGACCGTTGGCTTTACCCTGCCCAATGCAATCTTCTTCTACTACCTCTTCAATGACTTCTATCAAAAATCATATAAACAAAAGCAACAGAAAGCTAAAGCGGACGACAAATGCAACAACAATGACATCACAACCAAAAATATGAATGTTTTATCAGAGGCCTTCCAGGCAGCGGCTCTCAATGCTCAAACAAAAAAATTACTATGAATCGCAGTCATGTTGAAAGAGTTAGGTTTCAGCCTAAAAAACTGAAAATATAGAATCGGTGAAGCACTGCCACTCCTGCGTGTAAATAGTTAATCTTAATGAATGAATGTTTGATTTGTGGTTGCTATTGCTGTTTCTGTTATGTCGGCGATAGTGTGTTAGTCACACCTCAAAACTCAGATGTGTTTATCTTTAAGTGTTAGTTTTAAGCGAAATCCTATAACGTTGTTTCCTGTTTATCCTGCCTATTTTACAATGTATTAGCCGGATTCTTTTCTCACAGAGATGTCGATCACTCGTTGGTAGGCTAACGCACTACATAAGTTCGAATAACTAAACACCGTTGTAAGACTTTTTAGCCAAGTTGATGATTGTTTCCATTGTGAAAAAGGAATATGCCACTACGCAGGGAGGAATCTAAAGCAGACATAGAGTTTATGACAATGTTCACCACCGGAATAAGTACTGTCGTCAAATAACTTCAGCTCTAGTTAGTCTAGAGGAGTTAACGCGATATCTTGCATGTTATCATCTCGTGAGAGAGAAATTCACCATGTGGTGAATAAAGTGGATCTCATTGAATTCTTATAGAGTGAAATTTATTTAACGCTGTTCGATAACATTGACTCCTCTTTATAGTTCTATGATCTGTGGTGTACACAACGGAAATAATTCGGCGGTGTGGGCAAGTTCAGTAAAATGCAGTTGTGTTCAATATAATAGTAGTGAAATTAAATTGGATATCGTTCGACGAAATAAAAGGAAGCTATGTTTTTAATAGTTTTAACTTAAAATATAGCGAATTCCATAAAAGAAACCACATAAAAAGAAATTTCAAAGTTTACAAAATGTTCAGGAAAGTCAATTAAACTTCAAAAAATTACCATTAAAATCTGTCAGAATTTCTATAAAATATTTGAGTGCAAAGTTTTGTAGTCCAAAGAATTTTAGTGTCATAATGTGCAAGTTAAAAGCACGCCAAAATTTTCCCTGAATTTTTAGAACTTTTTTGTGAAGGATCTTGAGTATTTTCTTCCATACAACGCATGAACGAAACTCAAGTTTTCTATGGAAAAAAATACCCAACATCCATGACAAAAAAAAATTCTAAAAAATTCGGGGGAAATTTTGAGGTACTTCTTACTTGCACAGAATTATGCTAAAATTGAATAAGCTATAAAGCTGCGTATTCAAAACTTTTCTAGAAATTCTGCCAAAAAAGATTAAAATTTTGATGGAAATTTTTTTAAGTTTAATTGACTTTTCTGAACTTGGTGTGAACTTTGAAATTTCTTTTTATGTGGCATATATTATAGAATTCGCTATATATTAAATGAAAATTATTAAAATTACAAGTTCTTATTTCGACGAATGATTCTAATTTCACTACTATTATATTGAACACAACTGTATATACACAATAACGAATCCAGTTAGAGTTCGTAAAAATAATTTTTTTATCCAGCGTCTTTGATCTTTTGCAACTCAATTTACAAAAGAACTTTTCTTTCTATAATGTGGGCTATGTATATAAGAAGGAGCTAAAAATTATATTGACATTCTTTTTTAAGAAAAAAATACTGTAGGAATCTGAGAGGTCTATCATAGCTAGTGTATATGTACTGAGACTGACTTAATTTTTGTTTTGAAACTGCTACAGCTTTCACAGTATTTTTTTCGCTGTTTCAGTCTAATATGTAGATCTCAGAAATTTATATCTACATACATACATGCATACACATATTAATTCTTAAACGATTTGTTTATTTCTTACCGCTAGACCGGTATGTATAGTCTCTGTGCATGTGGTCCCCCTTTACTATGTTAATGTGAGAAAGGGTTTTTAAGCCCATTCACATTTTTATTTGTATGTAATCCCGCTATGCTGCGTTAATTTGTAAAAGCACTTTAAAGTGAGATATATATATAAAATTATTTATTTAAGCCAAAAATATATATACATATACATTTTAGAATGTTAGAATAAACAGAGCAGGCAAGCTTGAATAAGTCTTAATATAATATATATGAACTCATAATGAGCCTAGCAATATATTTGCAACCTAAGCTAAGTCAAAAATAAACACGAAAAACTATTGTAAATATGTATTTTAAATGTATATTTAGTTTTATATGTCGATAAAAGAAAAATAAAAAATACTCGAAAATTTATTTTTTTACAACAGGTGGTGTGTGAATTTAATAACTTGAGACCCATGATCGGCAAACGCATTTAAGGAATTCCTTGTTCGATGTTTGGCACTTTTATTTACTTTGATGTAAGCAGTGAACCAAACTAGTTGATGCCGCATTGGTGACTCCTATAGGTATACAAAGTACATATATGCGAACTCGATTTTTATTGCTTGACGAGTGCAATGCTACCAATACATACTCATACTTTCTTGAAGAAACTAATTCCTCCACATATTAAACACTTTTTTTTGCCGACCACTGCTTTGGTCTTACAAAGGAAAAGTGTAATCATCTTCATCAATAAAGCAAGCAAGCCTTACTAGCTATAGCTGACTAGAATCGCCATCCAATTGTTTCATCAAATCAGTGGGTATCTCCTACTCACTACTTTGGCAAACAGTGATGGTAGTAACGACTTTTGGCAGCACCATCTTTGTTTATGACACCATGCTCATATCTGCACAAATTTCGAACTGGTTATGATAAAATTTAAGCTTCCTCCTATAACAGCCGGAGAGGCAATGGTAGGGCCCATAAATCTTACGGAGAATTTTTCCTATGATATGCTAGGACTCCGACTACGAGTATTGAAGAAAATTTTACATACATTTAAAGTTAGATCAAATACATTTAAAGTTATAACGAATTGAAATTTTATATAGTCTGGGGCCGAACACCGCCCACTTTTCCAAAATTATACATAGCCCGTGTCGTACCCAGCAAACTTCTGAACCTATCGTGAAAGTTTTATAGACATTGACATTAAACTGTGGATATTAATGAAGCACAAACAAAACACAAAGTATGTGGGCGTGGCACCGCCCACTTTTTTTCCAAATCTTGACCAAGTGACACATATATCCAAATATCATTAGTTTAGACCAAATACATTCCGAGTAATGACGAATTGAAATTTCATATGTCCTAGGGGTGTGGCACCGCCCACTTTCCAAGGTTACACATAGCCCGTGTCGAATCCAGCGAACTCTTGAACCTATCGTGAAAGTTTGATAGACATCGACAATAAACTGTGGATATTATGGAGAATATAAAAGAATACACTTTGAAAATTTTATGAAGATCGGTTGAGTACTTTGGGCGCCTATAAAGACACACAGACCTACATTCGTTTTTATTTATAAGATAAAGCAAAATTTGTCCATCACACAGACATAAGCCGTAGGCGATCCAGCACTGGGTGGGGTAAAAACCTGTTGAATTGTCTCCAATTCTTAGACTCAAAAAGTGTCATAACACCTCGGATTATTCAGTACGTAATTGATCCATAGGAACTCATTTAGTGCGTACATTAAAATGAAGGCAGCCAACTGATATTTTAGAATTAACACTTTTGATGGAGTTAATTTTACAATTATTATTAATCATAAATCAAAAATCGTAAAAGTTAACAAAACAAAATTCGGCACAGGTACAGCCCTTTCAACAGACAATTTTGTGAGAAAAAGGGTAAGGACGACGGCCAATTTTAAATAAAAGATTTTTAACCAAAATAGAAAATGTCCCTCAGAAAAATAACTTTATATCAATTCCATTTCGCCTTCCAACTGCCCGCATACGAAGAAATTCGAAAACTATATATTTTCGAAAAAGCAAAGAGAAACCTACTATATAACTCAAACAAAACTTGATAGGGGCAACGGCTTATTGTGAAAACCGGCCAAATCAGAGCAAGCAATTTTTTTTAAAGCTTTACAGGCGATATACTTATAATACCTGGGCGAACGAGTTTTGCTCGGCATCTTCATGGGTTGCCATACAAAAAGAGATTTTAAAAACATTCAAAAAAAAAACTTTAAAAACTTTTCAAAAAGAGATTTTAAAAACATATTATAATAAAAAGATGTTTAATATTTTTTCTATTTTGGCAACAAAGTTTGAATAAACATAATTACTCCTTGGTGGCTGCTCAAAAAAGATTCCCTTATATTTTCGACAAGTCTTTACAAGATTTCTTGCTGAATTCTATGGTTAAAGTCTGTCGATTGTTTTCAAATAATCGAGAAAGAATAGGATATGGGTATATTTGGTGGTTGTTATCCATAACTTCTTATATTTAATTAACATGAAATCTAGCCCAACATTTCCTTCCATACCATGTTTCGGGTACCTCTTCGTACGTATTCGGTAGCTTAACTCTTGAAGACGCCACGCAGGAAAATACCTTGCGTTTGATACCCATATTGGCATATTTCATTTAATTTCAAAAAAATCCCGATAGGTGGCAACCACGTAAAAACATTCTATGTGGAAACAACTAGGTTAAAATTCTTAGAATGTAGTACGCTATGTACATACCGAATTTCATCAAAATCGGTACAGAATAGTTCGTTTTAAGTTATAATAAAATATCAATAAGATTCGGCACACGTAATGAGCTTGTTAAGCAAAACTAGACCGCAAATAAATGTTACATATCAATTTTACACATAAATTTACCAAGATATTTTAATGAAAATTGATCAGCTCGTGCATATTAAGATATAACATATGCGTGCTAAATTAACCCTCTAACCGGCAGGACCGCCTTTAGGTGTGGTTAAATTAAACAGATATAACCCGCATACCTCTACTTTTATTCTATAATTATTGACACATAATCTTTGCCAAATATTTTATCTATGTTATAACCTTAATTTTATAGTTTTAAGTGGTGGCAGAGTTCCGTTATAATCATTCTCGTTGGGTTTCAGCCCGGAAGCAAAACTATGAGCCCTTTTTGATTTATGAATCAAAATTTGAGTTTATCGCACTAGAATTACTAGGTATGAGTTTTTCATTTGCAACAAAATTTGGCCTATTAGAGGGTTAAGCAAATCGGACAACAAACAAACCAAATATCCGGTCAAGTTGTTAGTACTCATTGCAAAATCAAACTTATATATTCTCCGCTATTGCCTTTTGATACCTTTTATGAACATGAAATGGTGTTATAACTTTGGTCCGATGTTTGTAAGTATAAGAAGAAGAAGAGATGGGCCCACCAATAAGTATACCGAAATGAGCAAGGCGATGAGCAGAGTCGATATAGCCACGTCCATGCGTCTGTCTGTCTATCTCTTTGAACGCAAACTAGTCCATCAGTTTTTGAGATTTCTCAATAAAATTTGGTACGGAGCCGCCATTTTGTAATATAATAATCATTTGTCTAACCCAACAAGATCGCACCAATACAAGGCATAGCTCCCATACAATCGATTGTTCCGATAAACGGGGTTTGGCCCATAACTATTGCAATTTAGTAGCTAGGAACACAAAATTTGGCAAATACAAAGTACATATCACATATGTAATGTGTGTAGTGAAAATCGTGAAGATTGGACAAATATACTAGTATCGGATAGCCCCCATACAACACTTGGGCTATGTATCTGTAAATAAACAGGGTAAGACAATACAATTTTGCAGAGTTTGAAATTATTGCAAGAAAGGATCGGATACTTAAAACCGTGGTGGTTTTCATGGAAGGTATAAAGCCTTCGGAACAGCCGAAGACAGCGCTTTCCTTACTTGTTTTTAACTAAGAAGTCCTGCGTAAAATGAGATACACTAATTTATCACTACTAGCTATGTATAAATTTGGGTTTGACCCGAACTTAGACTTCGTTAATTTTTTTCATTTTTTATATTATTCAAAGGGGGAATTTTGTTAATTTTTAAAAAGAAACGCCTAACTAATTGCCCGCACTAAGCTTACCAGATATATACTCCAGTAAAGTAATAAAGTGACAGTTCTCGTTTACCATTATGTCATGCTTTTCGAAATTCCCCTAGATATTAATTAAGTATTGGGAGTGGTTGTGTTGACAAACGCGTTTAAGCACAATGTAAATTAGCTTAAGAATAAATGCGGACATTAGAAATCATATTCACGACAACGCTAAGAAAAAAAATTAAATAATTGATGCTTTAAAATTTACTAAAATAATTATGATATCTGCACAATACAATTTTAGAATCTTCTTAAGCAGCACAATCCGTAATTAAGAAAACAAATCAAAAGATTTATAAATATTGCATTTTTCGCTTTGTTAGGATATTCCTATTATGTTGATTCATTAAAAGCCTGCCAACTGCCAACAAATGATTGGCTAACTTAGATAAAAACAATTAAAAATTTAAGTAAAAGTAACATTCTACGATCAGAAGATATCATTTCCGCATATGAATGTATGCGCATGCGCAAAATGGTAGATAGTAAGTCACTGCTAATGGACCTACAAAGCACTAGCACACCAAAAAATAATCAACCAGATTCAAAAAAACCTAATTAATCAACGGTACCGCACGCTCAGCGCTGGCTATCAACTAAGCAGACAAATCAGTCAAGCCCCTTTTAATTGTGTGAATTTAATGAATGAATATTATGTATGTATATATGTATGTATAACACAACAAAAACAATTTTATATATTTAATGCGAATAAAACTTTTTAGCAGTTCATAAAATCATTTAGCCATGATCTTGACCAAAAATAGAAGGAAATCGAAAGCAATCGAACGATAAGCAACTCGGATATAAACATTTTAGAAATACATACGAATTTCTAGTTTCCTATGAAAAGTATTATATCTTATCAGTAGAGCTTGAATAATATGAAAAAAACGGCGAAAAGTATTCACTATAATATTTAGTTATAAGTAAATAAATAATAAATGGTGGAGTCAGTGGTTAAGTTAGCAGTAGGATATGTGCGGACCCTAGCCCACCTATTGGGGATTTTCCTGGCTTATTTCAATGATGATATAACAACGCAATTTCCATTTACTTTGTTTTATTTTATTTTATTTTTTTATGTTATTTTATTTTATTTTTTTGTTTCGTTTTATTTTATTCTATTTTAATTTTTTTGTTATATTTGATTCTATTTTATTTTATTTTACTTAATTTAATTTTATTTTATTATTTTGTTTTATTTTATTCTATTTTAATTTATTTCGTTATATTTGATTCTATTTTATTTTCTTTTATTTTATTTTATTTTGTTTTATTTTATTTTTTTATTTCGTTTTTTATTTAATTTAGTTCAATTTAATTTTATTATTTTATTCTATTTTAATTTATTTTGTTGTATTTGATTCTATTTTATTTTATTTTATTTTACTTTATGATACACAGATCTAACAAGAACAAAATAAACTCTTGCGAGCACACTCAGCTCCAATAAATTCAACACGAATAATGATTTTTTTGTTTTTGCAAATACTTTATGTTGTCAAGCAAGCACGTCTGCTCACACAACAGCGGATCCAGAGTACCCAGCTAACCAAAAGTAGGAAGAAAGCATTCATTCGGAGCCATAAAATGCACATTTCTTGGAGCTTTACCCTCAGAAATTAGCTCTTTTTGAAAAAGAATCCAAAATGGTCTTGAGTCTGATGAATTTGGAGCGTTTTATGACTCTTTTTAAGTGAACTTTGGACTCTTTTTGGAGCCTCTTATTGATGCTTTTCTGGAGCTTTGTGAGTCCTTTTTGACTGTTTTTATTTATTTATTATTCCATTTTGAAGATTTTCTGATGATTTTTGGAGTCATTTTAGAGATTCTTATTTGTGTCTTACTAATCGGAAAAGCACAAGTTTTAGGTAAAAATATTTGTATAAGTAAGTGCATCTGAGAGTATACATTTTTCATTTGGAACTTATCACAACACTTCATACAATCAAAAATATATTATTTTGTGTAATTTTAAATGCACTTGCTTTGACTTTTAACTTTCGACTATTGATAAACATTCAGAGAAAAGGACTCTTTTCGTTCTTTTATTTAAAATAAAAAAATGTACAGAAAATATTCTAAAACATTAAGCTTTGCGGTTGATCCGATCTACAATATTCATTTCTTCTCCTAATCTTCTTGAATCTTCATAAGAAAGTGGGTTTTTGAAAGCTGGGTATGAATACATGTTTTGGCATTTGAAGTGGTTTCACTTTTAAGCTGAATTTGCAGACATAATGAAGCGGACGGAGATTGAGTAGAGATATGGGTACATATATACATATTTTTGTTTACCCAAGATTTATAAAAGAATTTACTTACGGAAATAGGTTTCATGTCTATCCAGTCAGTCTTGAATGAACGTTGAATATATGTTAATACTAGAGGGACCGGAAGGCTTTGTCCTGCCCAGATATTTACCTGAATGGATCGAGAAATATTGGCTTTTCCTATCCCTATCATTATCTCTATCACTATCCCTATCCCTATCCCCATTCCTATCCCTATCCCTATCCCTACAGATGTAACTATTTCACACACAGACAATTCCACTTCACCATGGATCGATCCATTATTGAGCTTTTCTAACAAAAAAAAAATAAAAATTATAAAAAAACTAACTTTTCAAGAACATTGTTGATTCACTATACAAGTAACATGGAATAAAAATTAAATAAATAAGGTTTTAAATATATATTAATACATTTTTATAATATGCATAAATTAATTTATTATTATACTCAAATCAGTATCAAGTTTGTGTCACTTTCATTGAAAATACATTCATTAATAGATTGCTTGAGAGAGGGTAATTAAAAAATCAAAGAATATATTAGCGAAAGATCCCTCAGGGTTTTTCTTTTGTTTTGAAGGTGACGCGGTTGGTAAGCAAAGATTGCATTACATATTTTGATTACTTTTTAGACGGTAGTATCTTTCTAATAAGACTCAGAATTAGTACTACCCCGCAAAAAATCGTGTGACTAATCTCTAAAGAGAGCGATTCGCGCTTAGTCCCTTTAGTCTACAGTTGGCTATAATTCAATATACATGAATAAATTTGTAAATATTTGTTTAGTATGCAAGTCAATTTCAGTTTTTGTAGCATACCTTTAGGAGTTAAAATTACCCGATTGGGTAGAAAGTGGATTAATCCTTTAGTATATAATAATTAGGGTATAAATGGGTGCAACTGGTCTCTCCATAGGGCATGCTCAAACAAATGTAAACAGTTCAACCCATACAAAGTGTTCAGAACTGGCATTAGTCGCATCCTCCTTTGCGACTCATCCCGGATGCATCCTAGACTAATCGCATTTTTTGCAGGGTAGTTAGTACTATTATAGTATATTAGTATTAGTATATTATATTTAAATTTTGCGAGGTATTTGGAAGAATACTTGAAAAGTGTATAAACATGAACGTTAGATACTTGGTTGATATTTGGTTTGGTACAGCGTCCGCCGTAGTGTGGCGGTAGTGTTGCCGGCCTACCACACCGAAGGTCCAAGGTTCGAGTCCTGGGACAGGTAAGCTCAAAAGTGGTTTAAAAATTTGTTTTGAAACGGGGTCGCCCCTCGGTAGTGATTTGGCAAACTCTCCGAGTGTCTTTCTGCCATGGAAGGCTTCTCAGCAAAAATGCATCTCCTTTGTAGATGCCGTTCGGAGTCGACAAAAAACTGTAGATCCCACCGATTTGTAAGAAAAAATTCAAAATCGGCACACCAAAAATTGGAAGAGAAGCTTGGCGCAAAAGGTTCATGATGATATACCTGTTGTATGTCGCGCCATATAATTATTTTATTCCTCAAAAGCCAATGGAAAGTCAGAGGTTGAAATTTTTTTTAGTATTTGGTATTGCAATCAAAGAGGATTACACAAAAAAATAACATCATGCAAAACTACCGTATGAAGCAATGCTATTCTTCTTGTAGGTCTAGTTGAGCACAACAAAAATCGCCATAAGTAATTTTGTTTGTCTCGTCTGCATGTAACATAATTTTAGGTGCATAGGTAGTTTGAGTAAAAAGCTTAAAACTCACTGTTTTAACTAGTATGCGAAATCCCAGACTAAAACTTGAGTGTGACAGAAAAAGTAAAAAAAACCCTTGAAAACATCAAGCTACTAATCTAAACTACTAAATAAAGTGATCGTCTACAATGGGCTGTAACAGATCCCACTAGCATACTTACAGAGGTAGAAAGAAAACTCGTCTCGAACTCTGTTTAGGGCTTTGGTGGGCTTCTGTATAAAAAAAGTGAAATTTGTATATACAATGTACCATAGTCTGTGAATGGCCTACGGTACTTGCACCTTCTGCCACTAGCCCTACTGCCGCCGAAGTGATTTGTTTGAGCCCGTCGGATGTGACTAAAATAAGCCAGTATTTTAAATTTAAATAAAAATTGCATTACTTACGAATTTTTGTTTGTCTTATATAGAAGAACAGATGTGTTGTTTTTGTTACCACTAAATATCCATTAAATAAAAATTGGTGTGCTGACTGAAAAGAATTTCCACTAAAAATAAATTTTATTGAGTGAAACCCGACCTGTAAATAATGATTACTAATCGTAATGATTACCGGTTTGATTAATTATATTCTTAAGAATCCATTTAATGATTGATTACCAATTACTTCCAATTTTTAATGATTATTTTTCAATTAATTAATAAAATAGACAAAAAAAACATGATTTTTTACGATTATTAAAGAAAATTAAAAATAATAAAAAAAGAAATATTTTTTATTACATTTGATTATTTTTGTTTTTTTTTATTTTATTTTTTTGGATGATTTTTGATTATTTTTGATTTTTTCCAGTATTTTTGTAGAAGCACATAAGTATACACATCAACAGTACTGAAAAAAAATCAAAAATAATAAAAGATCAAAAATAATCAAAAGTAATTAAAACCATTTTTTTTTTATTATTTTTCAATTTTTTTTTTTTTAATTTTTTCTAATCTAATTAATGATTAATTGCCTTTTCTTGAAAAACAATAAAAAGAATCATTACCAATTAAAAAAGGCGTCTAATTAATGGATTACTAATTACTAATGAAATTTAACAGGTCTGAGTGAAACTACTGTCCCAATATCATTCAACTTTGATGTTGAGTGAAGTTTCACCTTCATTGGCACAACATTTTTTTTATATAGAACTGAATTTCCTTCATCACTTAGACACATATTTTGTGGAGACTTCAATGCACCCTGCACTGCCCTTGTCAACTGAGGACACTTTTTAGTTGGAATTTTAATAAAAACAAGAACCTAAATTTTTCATTATATAAATTTTTGACGATAAAAATTTTATTGATTTGAATAATACAAAGAAAATGTAATAAACATACATTCAAAATTCGTTTAAGGAAAATCTTATTAAAATATATAGGTGCACTAAATATTTATTTACAGCTGTGTTCAATATAATAGTAGGGAAATTAAATTAGATATCGTTCAACGAAACAAGAAGAAGCTATGATTTTAATAATTTTAATTTAAAATATAGCGAATTCCACACAAAAAGAAATTTTAAAGTTTACACAAAGTTCAGAAAAATTAATTAAACTTTAAGAAATGGCCACCAAAGTCTTTAAAATCTCTTGGCAGAATTTCTAGAAAATTTTTGAGTACACCATTTTGTTGACCAAGTTAGAACTCGCTCTAAAACTTCCATGAATTTTCAGAACTTTTTTTTTCGTCAACGGTGTTGAGTGATTTCGTCCATGCAAAGCATAAAGAAAAATTTATTTTGTATGAAAAAAACCCAAAATCCTTGACAAAAAAAAATTCGACAAATTTTGCGGTACTTCTAACTTGCACAATATTATACTAAAACGGAATGAGTTATAAAACCGCGTACTCAAAGTTTTTCTAACAATTCTGACCAAAAAAATATTGAAATTTTGATATAAATTTTTAAAAGTTTAATTAACTTTCCTGAACTTTGTGTAAACTTTTAAGTTTCTTTGCATGTGGTTCCTGTTATGGAATCCGCTATATTTTAAAGATAACCAATTTAATTTCACTCCTATTATATTGAACACAACTGTATATTTCTTATGTTATTGAAGTAAAATGTAATTGTAAAATAATTTGTCAACTAAAACTTATAAACATACATTTTAAAATGGAGTTGGTGGGGAACTGTATTTAAAAGAGAGAGTATAGAAATTATAATATTAAAATTATAATTGTATATTTTTCTTAAAATGACAATATTATATTTCTCTGTCAAGGCTTTAATTATATTTTTCCCACCAACTCTGCCTGCTGCTTTCAGAAATATTTACATATCGACACATACATCCAACACACCTTCACACTCACATACACACAATCACAAGAGTAAATTATCTGCTATTTTTTTTTCTTTTTTTAGCTAATTCTAATTAAAATGTGCATGAAAATTTCTAATAACTAACTAGCAAACCCAAACAATAAGTGCAAAAACAATATTACTACTTAATGCTATTGGAATCTGTGATAAAATCCTAAGTATGTTAGTATGTGGTCCCCATTTTTGTTTATTGTTTCTGCGGTTTGGTTTCAAGGTGTAATGTCTATTGCACTGGGGCAATATTTTACATTTTAAAATTTTTTTTTCTTAATTCATTTTAGCTTGGAGAGAATAAATTAAACATCATTTTTTTAAAAGCTGTTGGAATCAAAAAAAATTATTTTAAATCAAAGACGTGAACAAGTTTCGAACGCAAAGCAAATACACAAATGACGGGACGGCACAAAGATAGCGGGATCCCGGGATTGTAAACTCAGATTCCGATAATCACAACATTGCTCAAATTCGCATCACTAGTTTCGTTGGTGATGAAATTTTTCAAAATAAACTTTATTCCCCCAGACTTTCAAAAAAAATTATTGAGGAAGACTTTTCGTGATGACTATTCTCATTAATTTGTACTGTTTACATAGTCAAAAGGGAATTAAAAATGTTATATATTTTTTTTTCAATGATTAATTATTTCAAAATTGCAATTTTCAATCTAAAATTATTTGAAAATTCAAGATATCATTTAAGCCTGAATAAAAGTTGATGTATATTACAACGGTAGCCGCCCTCACTTTTCAAATTTGGTTTGAAAACAAACTGAATTCTTCGTTGTGGTGTCTTCAAAGCGAAAAATAATACTTAAGATAGCACAAAGCCGGAAACGGGGTTTCTCCAAACTAAATTTAACGAGAGGCTGCCGGAAAATTCTTCTAATATACGTCCACTTTCCAACCATTCGGAAAATGAACCAAACAAATAGCATGCATAAAAATTATAATGGTGAAGATTATGGTTCGTAACGATATGACTGGCGTCGAAAGAGGCGTCTTGTATTTTTTCTTCATCTATTACCGCCCGGCTGCAGCGAACCTCGCCAGTACTGACATTAAAGCCTGTTTTCTGGCAAGAATCCAACACCACTGCTCTGCTCTCCTTTCTTTACCTGGGTGCTCATCCCAGGATTTCTATTAAAAGTTCATAATGTTACTTGCCCTCAAATCCAAGTCCATGCTACATTTGACGTAGTCATCATCAGAAAAAAATGGTCTAGGACCACTAGGATTATCTTAGGCTTTGAAGAGTATTTCGTTGAATAAGGATTTGACAAGCCTCGAGCTCACGTCTTTGCTCTAAATTAATAAAAGCTGTAATCGTTTTTCTGTTCATGATTGCCATATATACATAATTTTTGGTGTTTCTAACCTAAAAATGAACAGCTGTTTCATAAAATGGTATAACTCTACTACTGCAAAAATATATACATACATATATGGTAATCTTAGTAGATTCCGTTTTTTTTTCTGAAAGTGGTATAGGTCCGCTTTTTGAAATTTAAATACAAACCAGTTCAGATATATGTAAAGTATTGAACAAAATAATAGCATTATGAGCAATTTATCGTAAACTGCTAGCGATAAATTATTAATATATTACAAGGTCTAAAGTGCTATTATTTTAAACTACACTGTACATCAATATGAAACTGCATACTAACATTTTTGCAGAAGTGCTCTAATTCAAAGAACTGAATTTAAAAAAATATGGTTATGTATTTCTTTAGGGATGTGCGATTAATCGATTAAAGAAATGTTTGATCAATAATTTTTCTGATTAATCAGATCATGAGTAGTCAACCTGAAACCATTAAATATTTATTAAATCTAATTAACTTTTTTTTTAACAAAAAAGTCAATGACTATAAAGCGTTAAAAAGCTTCAGATTTTAAGTGTCGGTTTATTCTTTCTGTATATTCGATTAATAATTAAATCGCACATCCCTAGTATTTTTTTAAGTCGATAGGTGAATGCACATTTGTGGCAGGTGACCGTTTTATCTAAAATGAGTTAAGTGCATTTTTTGTTGAGTTGGCTTAATCTATGGTTTTGGTTACTTCAACACATAAATAACTCGGAGAAAGGTAATTGGTGTTTCAAGACTTTAAAAAATTAAGTTTCAATTTTAAAACTGTCACTTAACAAAAATGTGCACTCCACCATCGGGACATATATATATATATATATCAATTTGTTCTCTGTGCTTTAATGTTAAGTAATTATTTTTCAAAAATAATAAATACGTACACACATATATGTATGTACTCCCCTTCCCATGTTTTGTAATCCCTAGAACCTTGTACTTCGCCTCTAAATTAACATCAACATTTCTTTTTAATCTCTCTCACACTCACACCTCCCATTCATTCGCTCTTCGTTAATTTGATATGATTATTATTTACATCGATCAAATGTTTTAACCGATCACCCTGCGCCAACAATTGATGATTTGGCTGACAACCCATTCCTCCCGCAGCAGCCAGCAATGCCCGACCAGCAATCGAACCATTCGCATTCCCATTTGCATAACCCTTCGTATGACCATTGGCATAACCATTTTCATAACCATTTGCATGACCATTTGCATATCCTTTGGCTGCTGCTGCCGCTTCCGCCTTACGCGTATTGTATGTCTTTCTATAAAAATTACCAAACAAATACAAGAAGATGGCCGTATTGCCGACAAAGAAGAAAGTGAGTGCAGGCGGCATATTGCAACCCTTGGCAGCGACTATAATCATATAACCCATGATCAGCACGAATTGTATAAGTTGTATGGTGGTCATGTACTTCTTCCACCATAGGTACTTTTGGTATTGTGGACCCATAGCAGCAACCATATAATAGAAGTACATAATGATGTGTACGCCAGAGTTGAGTATACCAATTATGACGCCTTGTTCACCTGCATATTGAAAGAAGAATTAGAATATTGTAGTATAGTTTTTGTTTTTTTAACTTCGCTCACTTACCTGGCGCATACTTGAGATAGCCCCATGAGAAGAGTGCTGTTATTGTGTGATGATAGACATGCAGGAATGAGACTTGATTTTGTTTTTTGCGCAGCACAAAGAATGTCGTATCCAACAAATCGATAATTTTCGAGAAGAAATAATACCAGGCGCCGGAATAAAGCATCAAATTCTGTTCACGGTTACGTACGATTTCACATTTTTTCGAGAGAATCGAAGCGACAACATTACTTTCGTTGATGGACTATACGGGAAAAGAGTAGAAATTGGTTATGGTATGAACTTTGAGGTATCAATTGTAAACGGAGCACTCTGAGAAGGAAGAAACCCATACAATTACCCTGATTTAGAGATCTGGTACAAGGACGTATCAAAACTCAATGATAGCAAAGCGAAGCTATCTTACTATTTTTTTAAGGCAGAAGTCTATACAGTAGAAGCTTGTGGAAGAGAATGCCTTGGAATCTGCTTTATGCGCGCTTACCGTCTTACACCTACCTTAGCGATCTCAAGGCCAAAAAAGGTAATAGATAGGTTCCTGGACATGAGAAACATGAAGACAATGGAAACGAACCTTATGTCTATGGTACAAAGCCTTCCTGTGCTTAGGTAATTATAGTAGTAAGTAGAGCTCTAACCATCAAAATTAACAAGCGCTTCAGCAACTTCTATCAAAATATAATTATAATACACTGACTCCGATATTAATCATTATATCTCCGAAGCCAGTTGACATAGGGAACTTAATCACATCGCTTATTGCAGCACTTATTATCATCTTTCGTTTGATACTCATATTGTCCTAACACATTTTCGGTCACCCTGGTCCACATATTGGTCGATAACTCCAAAACCGGTAGAGTTATCGAAATAAGAGATAAATAATTCAAATTACAAGTTGGACGTCTAGTAATGCAACGGTGTTATTGGAATTCCATTCTTAGTAGCAGTTTTTGAGTGATGCGTGACCAAACATAGAGAAAGACCGACACAAATTCTAAAAACTGTTGATTTGAGTTCTAGTTTCTTAATACAGGATGGCGCAAAAGTAATCCTCCTATCAGAAAATGCTATAAATCTTGCGATTGGCCCCTAAAGTCAGTTCTGTTTTGACGTTTGTGTAGTAAACACATGCGAAATACACGTTAATAAACAATGTTACGCTACACTGCTCCAGAACGCGGAATATTGCTATTTATTTGACCAATAATCGGTCGGGGCCAAACGGTTACTGTGAATGGTGAGCGCTACAGAGCAATGATCAACGAGTTCTTTTTGCCGCAACTTGATGAATTGGGATTGGAAAACATGTGGTTCCAACAAGACGGTGCAACAGCACACACTGCACGTGCCACAACCGATATGCTGAACATCGGAAGCTTACTTTTGCGCCACCTTGTAATAATGGGGATTTTACTCAGCTATATTCTTATCTAGGCTTCTGCCGGACTTAGTGAGTACATTTCAATCCGATACTTCCGCTATCGAGGGGAATGCAGAACATTATTGAGATCAACGGAAATGGCATAGCAACCTTCTCTCAACGTCCTGCGGCTTAGAACAAAGAAGGAACTATTGTAAGAAAAGAACTAATTCCATCCCATTAATCTGAAAAATCTCACCTTCTAAACAAACTATAAATTTACTGATAGAGTCTTTCTTATCTACGGAATCCGATAATTCATTTATCAAACATAGAGTAATAATAAAGAAGCTAAGGGCTTTTAATATCTTTAAAACAATAATTACCGTGCGACACATCCAAATAGAAAAACAAACTTGAAATGCATTATAGATTACCATGACCTTTTTCAAATCATACGGCTTGCGGTCTCTCATATAAGCGGGCCCAATTTTAAGAACGAATAGCAGGTAAAGTACCACAATGGAAACAACAGGGCCGGGTGAACTCATTAAAAACCAGCTGTCAACGGTTTCATCTGTAAGCAAAAGGAAAAAGAGAAAAATTATTAATAACTTTCGTGATTCAAAGGAGTAAGAAGTATGTGGTCTTTTACCAAAAAAACATTGAAGTATTCCTGGCTAATTGTAATAAAATTTAAATAGAAAAGTAAAAAATAGAGAGAACCGTCATATGAATGAATGAATTTAATTTCTCAAAAGTGAACTAGGTCGTTCAGTTCGTTCAGTCGCCCGACATTCAATACTCGTTTTTCTTTTGAAACAATTTGTATATCCATGAACATAGAAACAAAAGCAATAAACTGGACATAAAGAACGGTGAGGAGTTCGGGTAGGAATTCAATGTTCACTAAACAAAATTTATTTTTTTCAATTTTAAGGAAGCTCAATTTATTTTGAATAGCTTAAGTTGTTTTTCCAAAACAATATTGAGTTTGATTTCTATAGCAGCTTTAGTTCAGCCTTGATTTTTATTTATTGTTGTCACAGGAGCATTTGAACTACCACATTCACTGACCGAGGTTGAAAACAATTGAACGAAATTGTTAGGTCGTGAACTACCCAACTCTATGCTAAACTCGGGAAGGAATTCGCTGAGAAATTTCGTCACGCTCTTTCAGCCATTAGGCTATCATGATGATGGTTTTTGTCAGCTAAATTCCTATTTCGTTTAACTTTGTCATAGCATCTGTCGGCATCATCAAGCTAATAATGGATTTAGGTTTTTATGTGTCCTTTTTGACACTCCGGCTATACTCCTCGGTTTTGTTTATTTTGTTTACCAAAAATTAAAATTAATTGTTGTTTTTACGGTCTGAAATTTTTTAAAGCATTCATGACGATGAAGGAGCACAAAACCAAGAATAATAATTTTTATAAAAATTTCGACAGCTGTCGGTAATTGCGCAATGTTATGTTTAAAATAAAGGAAATAAGAATTTAGCTAACAAAAAAAACATCGTTCTGATAGCCTATTGGTTAACAGAGTGTCAAAATTTTTCTTATAAAAAATTATAGCAGCTTCCGGAAGGGATATATAAGAAAAGCTATCACGACTGTGTCTAAATTGTTATCTTCTATTCAAATAAAACCTTCTAATAGTTAATAAAAAAGTAATTTAAAAAAATAAAAACCATAATAATTCTCACTAAGCCACTGTTTTTAAATTTTTTATTAGTATTTATTGACGAGGTTTTGGAATTTTTTGTAGCGATTTTTAAAATGGATAATAGGACAAAGACAATCTTCATCAAAAAATATTAAGTTTAAAATCCGAGTTAACTCATTAAGATAATTTTCACAACAAAAGCACACATATTTAGTTCTCAGTAATGTACTTCTTTCTTACAATACCGGAATTTCCTGCATTTTAAACAGCATAAGTAAATTATTTTATATTTAATACAAAAAGATTTAAAATTTAACCTAAAATTTTTAACCGTGTATTGCACTCCAATAAGTTCAAAATAATAGCATTTTGCTGACGTTTCCAAAAAAAATAAAAAATTTTGTTTTCACATCACAATTACTCACCAACACCCTTTGACAGACCGGAAATGCGTTCGTTGAAAATTTTGATATAAGTCGCCATTTTCGCTGTTGTATATATATATATATATATATGTTTATGTGTTTCGATCTAGAAACAAAAACAAAACAATAATTACTTTAAATGTACAAACAATTTTTATTTTATTTTAATTTAAAATTATTTTTTAATGAGTTGACTGAAGGAATTGTACAAGATGTCACTACGAAATGAATAAAATTTATTATATCTGTAGTTACCAGTCATAACAGCATAAGTCAAAAATAATTTAATTAAAGAGGTTGCACAAAACACTTTAAACCACGAATCAGTGGTCAATATGACGTGGAATTTTGAAGTTAAAATAATATTTGGATTTCTTTGTGGCAAATAATATAATTTCTATTTTTCACAAAAAAAAATATTGATAAATAAATACAATAATAACATTTCAAAATTGTTCAAACATTTTAAGATCTATATGTCAAGTTTTCAATTTAAAATAATGTTTGGATCTCTTTGTAGCAAATAATTTTGCACAAAAAAAAACCAAAATATTAATAAATAAAAACAATAATATTTCAAAACTTTTTACACATTATATAGTCGTTCATGATAAATCAGGAATATAAAAATACATTCTTGTTAAATTAGTTATTATTAAATTTGAAAAATAAAAAAAATATGAACAAATCAATTATTTTGGAACCACAGATGTATCAATTGAAAGCACCATTTAGTATAAACTAAATCATAGCCGCACACAAAAAAATTGTATTTGTAAATTTTACTATATTTCTTTTAAGAAAGCATGTTACAAAAAAATAATATTTTTGTTCAACTTATTCGTTGTAGTCATAAAATTTTTGTCGTCGATGTATATCAAATTTTCACATTTAATTTGTGTCTTATACATTCCTTAATTTTTATCACGCTTATAGTTCATTTATCAAATTAGATGAATACACTTAAAAGAGCAGATTTATTGAATGAAATGCAACATTTTTTTGAATCAAGTTTCTAATTCATATGAGCACTATATCACATTTGTAGCTATGCACCATATATGAAGTGGCCAAAAGCAAAAGGATCTAAGTGACATTTTTTTTTAAATTCGAGTTATATCTATATTTGTATAGTTAAATATAGTGTTTATTTGTTGACAAAGAAATCCAAGACATTTTCTACATTTTATTGACATCTATTGGCCGGCCGATAAACGCACTAGATAGAATTTACAATAAGTAATCAACTTTCAACTTGAGTATCTCGAATCAAGGGCGAACTCACTTAGATCCTTTTGCATCTTACCCCTTCATATGTACATACATATGTATGTTTAATAATTTCTAAGCACTTGCCAATATTTCGAATTTTTTCAAGAGCGTCTAGGCTTTGAGTACTGCACAGCACGAGCACGTTCACAATTCTAATGGCAAATGCTTCATAAAATCTGTGTTAATCGGTTTTTTTTTGTTTTTTTCTTTCTTTTTAGCAAACAAATTTACAGACAATTTTACACACAACTATATGTGTGTGTGTATGAGTTATGAGATACATACCCTGCAAAAAACGGAAATACTCCGTTTCATACTCCATAGAATACTCCTATAGGAGTATCAGAGTACTCCAACACATATCCTCATTCATATAAAAAAGGTGGTCCAATTTACATGGCAATGTCCGGTGATTGGATCACCTAATCCATCTCGGAGTACTCCGTTTCTTTGCTTTTGAATACTCTATAGACCACCTACATGAGAGTACTCTCAAAATACTCCCATGGGATTACTCTATAGAGTATTCAACAGCAAAGCGAGAGCGGGAGTAGGTGGTCCTCAGAAGAACACATACTCCCATTCTCGCTTTTGTCTAGAGTACTCTATAGAGTAATCTTTTGGCAGCATTTTCAAAGTACTCCAACGTAGGTGCTCTATAGACTATTCAGAAGCAAAGTAAATGGTACTCCGAATAGGATTAGGTGATCCAATCACCGGACATCGCTATGTAAATTGGACCACCTTTTTTATATGAATGAGGATAAGTGTTGGAGTACTCTGATGCTCCAACGTTTTTTACAGGGATAGGTTTATGTGTATATATATATAATTTTGTTTGCATGTACCAGGTTATTAGTAAGTTTATATGTCAAAATAGTCAAATGCATAGCTAAAATAATAAGCGTTTAAAATTGTGTGCTTTGAATATTGAATTGGATTTTGCACACCAACAAGTGTAACTACATGCATGCATACATACATATAGAAAGGTATATGTTCTAGCATAAGCTAGGCAACAAGTTCGATAGAACACTTTTTCTTAACGAAACGTATTTTTGGCGGATTTTTATGGAATATTGTATCATACGCTGTCTGATAAATACAAAATTGCAATAATTGTGAATGAATCGAATTTTTATGTAGAATTCGATACAATGGCGTATCGAAAAGGGAACATTGGCGGGAGACTCGTCCCCTTCCCCCCTTTATCAGTAGGAACTACTTCTTGACAGCAGAGCATGTGGAGCACCAAACTGAATTGCACAGAGCTATTGTTTTTCTTAGTAGCAATAACTCCCCTACTACCCCGATTGGACCAAACTTGCTAAACCAAAAATTTTCGTTAGAACAAAACAGCCTATCTACTAAACCAATTTCAGCCATTCAAATTTCAAAATGGTGTATTTTTACCACACAAGGACATAGGCATATTATAAAAGTTAAATGTTAATATCAAATATCTTTAATCAAAGTATAAAGTTAAGCAATAATTACAGGCATTGTTAGACTGTTAGTAATTAAGCCATTGGTGCTTAGAGAGCAGCTACAAACCAGCAATTGCTCTCTAATCTCCGCTCTTTAAATGCTCAGCTGTTAAATCATGAAAAAATAGGTCCAATCACGTTATACTCGGAGTAAAAGTGTCAAAGACTAAAAATTCGCTGAGACCGGGGAGCAACACCAGAGGGATTGGGAGATTGATTTCTAGTAAAAAATGTTACTGAAATATTAATTTCAACATAAATGTCGAATGGCGAGAAATCAAATGGCATGAAATTAAAAAATGAAAAATAAGCTCAAATTAAATGTTTGCCAAGTACTTTTGACCTGCAAGACTTCACATTAATATATTTGCGGATTGAGAGAAAACCTAATTTAAGCTCTTTTTTGCAACATCAGTAGTCAAAGGAGCATGTACGGGATCGATTTCCAGCTACTTCTGACTATTTCTAACTCTATAGGAACACAGCTAATATAAGTTCTCTGCCAGCGCAAACAGAAATGCATATATATGTGAAATTTTTCGGGACAAGATCCACGAGGTTTGCTATAGTTTCTTTTAAAATTCAGACTGAGCTACGCAAAACCTCCCAAATAAGAATTTTCAGCTGGTAAATTGTTTTTTATTATGACCTCTAAGTATAAGTAAGCAGAAAATTTGTCGTACCACCCTCTCCCTTCCCAAAAAATTTCCGCCTACGCCACTGTTTTCACATATGCGTAAAGTAGTTGCCAGGTGAAGAATAAGCTCATGCTTCAAAATGTAAATTCCTATGACGTAATTGGGAAGGACATTATTTAGACAACAAAAAAAAAAGAGATAATAATTTAATTTATAAATTTTATTAGTGCCAAATGCCAACAAAACTTAATAATCTATAGATATGTGGGTTTTCATGTTATTAAATAAAGCACACAAAACCACTTTAGCGCTGTAGTAAATTGAGAAACCCATTGCTTATATTATTCATCTACAATAAACAACTTAGTATTCTTCTTGAATTAATTGTTCTACTAATTTTGTACTTAAA
The DNA here is from genome assembly GCA_949987695.1 of Merzomyia westermanni. Lineage (NCBI taxonomy): Eukaryota > Metazoa > Arthropoda > Insecta > Diptera > Tephritidae > Merzomyia > Merzomyia westermanni. Next base: position 190,888,641 of record OX465288.1, read on the forward strand.
TTAAACATTTACGTTTAACGACTTTGGCATATTGTCGCATACAAAACTAATAAACTAAAGGTTAAAGAAATTTTAAAAGCTTAAAAAAAATCTAATTTATTTAATATTTGTGTTGTTCAGTGAAAAACAAGTGACCGATAGTGGTAGGTCCATAGTTTCAGTTCCAACGCAAGAAACATCATAAACGAAAAAACTTTAAGCATGTTTTCTTGAATCGGGATTGCCCCTCGGGACTAGTCACGAAACCCACGGAGTGCATTTATCAGCCACATTTTTAATCGGAACGTTTTTGGTGTCTGCGTATCGTTGGTTGAGTGGAGGATCTATTCAAAAGCTAAAAATGTATTGAATTTTTGTTCTGATAGGGCGCTTTTGAAAATCATTCAAAGACCCATCGTTCTTCAACCAAATTCTAATATATAGTGTTTCTGAAAAATAGGGTGACCTTTCACTCAGGTCACCTGAAAAGTCGAGAACAAATTTATATTTATAAGATAAGCGAGTTGCTGCGATACTTGTCCTTAAACTTTGGCCATCATTGTTCTTTGTTTAAGCGACATAAGCTGTAATTTTTTCTTTCGTTTATTTCATTTGCATTGCATGCTATTGTAATTCGCAACCAGCTAATGAAATATTCCAAATATATAGTTTATGTTTTGTAATCCCAAATGGGGCTTTCTCACAGCGAAAATGAGGAGTCCAATCCTCCTAATACCTCAGAGTCACAAGTGCTCGCCCCTAATTAATACAGACAAGGTGTAACAGGTACCCCACACCCCCGTTCTAGATAGAGCAATCCCCAAGGACAAGCTGTATTTTGTCTATTAGTTTCTCGAAACAAGTTGTCTTGGAATATTTAAGTGCTTTCCCAAGAGCAATATAAGCATAACTCATTCCATGTGAACCTTTTTGTGCTCTATAGTCTGCTCCCTTCTTACGTTTTGATTGCTCGCGAATGTGGGATCAAATATATATATTTCTGTGCTACATTAAGAAAGTCTAACCTAAAGATGAGAAGTTTTGGACGATAATTCATGCTCTGTAATTGGTACTACAAATGCCGGTACATACAGAAAACCATTCCTTGAACTTTCCACACACTTGGAGCGGCTATTTGGCATACACTTTCAGTTTGATTCCGAGAATCATGGCTTCGAACTCGACGTTAGTCCTTTTTGGAGGGGCATAGACGGATATTCCCTTGATTTTTGCCCACGTGAAGGCAGGTATCGTCAGTGCCATCTTTTCTACCTCTACCACTACCTCAACCTCTATATGTTCCTCTACCCCTACCTGTACTTCTACCTCTTCGGCTACCTTTCTCTCTATATCTTCCTATACCTTTACCACTGCATCTACTTCCAAATCTATCTTCACCTTTACCCCTACATCTACATCTACCATAAGGGTTAACCGAAGCTACGTTGGCATCCGAAACAAAAATAATTATAAACCATACAAAAGCTTCAGTATGGCCATTCTTAGCATACCTAATGAAATAAATATGCATTAAGATTTCAAATAACCCCTTCGTTTTGATCCACTTTAATCCATACTATGGTGGCACCTAACCATGTCATTTTTTCCCTATCTCTAAATATAATAAAACTGTAGCAGACTAATTTCTGTGAATTACAGATGTTAAAGGGAAATGCTGCATACAGGAGATCTCTATTAGAGTAATAGAAGTCAAAACTCCATTCTTTTTAATTTTTGTGTCTATGTTTGTTCGCGCATCACCAAAAAAGCGCTGTATATAATTAAATTAAATTGTCAGCGATGCTTTACGAGATGTTCAGTTTAAAGTTTAGAATCAATTTTATCACACGCAAATGTTTTATTTTTGCCTTTACAGTGGTGGCAACAAAAGGTGGATCAAAATATTTGTATACGTTTAGTGAAATTGTAACCGATGGATGCCATCATAATTATTACGCAAACGATGTCTACTGGTAGTTTTAGTCAAAGCAACAGAAGCCAAGGGAATAACTCTTCTAATTTTTGGCAGTTTGTATGTATGTTTGCACAGACATCACTAGATAACTGCTAGATGGAATTGAATGGTTTCTTCACCGATGTATTGCTGGAGGTATATTTTGAAATATACAGTATGTTTTTCCGTTGATGCTGTCTGATTTGTTTTTAATTAGGTTGGCCTAACGAGCTGTGTCAACATATATTTCATGGTCGGTATCAAAAGTTCTCTTTCTCCACGTACTTTTCTTCACTAAAACAAAATCAAATCTGAAATTGTGAGCTTTTGGGAAAATATTTAAACATTATATTTTATTTTAATTTTTTTTTAAAACTGAATGACATGAAAAAGTCCCGACAAAAAGTCAAAAAAGCAAACCTATTAGGACAATTCTGTTATCTATAAATTTGTGAAGCAAGGTACTCATTAGTGCATATATTCCAGTACTCTGTTCAAGTACCGGGTTTGTTTTGTAGTCTCTTACCTCTTAAAAGTACAAGTACAGGTATCAAGTACGTGGGAACAGTATTGAACTAGCAGGTCAATTATCGCTTCCGCTTTTTTCCACTGATAATTCCAGCCTAACCTTTTTTTAATATTTACCTAATGTTCTTGAATATTGCTTTCCGCTCAAAACATGGTTTGTAGAAAAGGCCTATTTTCGGGCAATTTCCGTTCCTGTGGAAATATTCTACAAGGTGGCGCAAAAGTAAGCTTCCGATGTTCAGCATATGGGTTGTGGCACGTGCAGTGTGTGCTGTTGCACCGTCTTGTTGGAACCACATGTTTCCCAATCCCAATTCATCAAGTTGCGGCAAAAAAACTCGTTGATCATTGCTCTGTAGCGCTCACCATTCACAGTAACCGTTTGGCCCCGACCGATTATTGGTCAAATAAATAGTCAGCAATATTCCGCGTTCTGGAGCAGTGTAGCGTAGCATTGTTTATTAACGTGTATTTCGCATGTGTTTACTACACAAATGTCAAAACAGAACTGACTTTAGGGGCCAAGCGCAAAATTTATGGCATTTTCTGATAGGAGGATTACTTTTGCGCCACCTTGTACATAACAAAATTATATTTGGGTTCATCCCCTGGCCGGATTTTGTAGATCAGTTTAGCTTTAATCGATCCAAGAAAAATTCGCATAGAATAAGAACAACAATGACAATTCAGCATAAATGAAAAAAAAAACGAATTCATGCGGCTTTCAATGATCACGATACCAGTAGGTATCGAGTACAATGCGATATCGGAGCAACACTACTATCTGTAAATATGACAGTACTCTTCACACCAACACCTTACAACTCAATAAGCACACGGGCATAGCTGCTGTCGTAAACGATACTCGAGTTCAATGCCAAATTTTGGTTAATGCCACTGCAAAAGTGCAAAAGACACATACAAAAACAAAAAACTAGAAAACCAGCAAACAAATGATGCTGTCAACTGTGCTAACGCTTCTACTTACATTTTATATAATTCTAACGTCAAATGGCATTTGTGTAATGCAAGAACTACAGTAGCATGATATTCAAAACATGACATATACCATACACAGATGTATGCACAAATATATTTATTGGATGGCACTTAACAGCTGTTGCACGTTTGTCCATTTTACTGAAATTTGACCTTGTATGGCGAATAATTGGTGAATTTAGCAAAGAACCTCACCTCGTACAATGCCACACTAACTACTTACTAGCTGTGTTCATGAAAAATATCTGAAAATTATATATTGTGTAAGGCAATAAATGCCATGGCTAGAACAATTGCAACTACGAGCGACAAGTGTCGGTGCATTAACCAGCTAAATTACGAAAAAAAAAATAAAAATTGCTACTTGAGCAAAAATTCACAAGATCGAAGTCAAGGCGATCGACTGTAGTTTTTTTTAATCAATTTATGCATGTTTTTGCTTTTACTCGTCACAAAAAAATATTTAAAAAAAATTCAATAAAATACGCTGGCTTTGTTTCGTCACATTTTTCTATTGCTAGTATAGACCGCAAGAACGAAGAGTAAATGGAATGCTGCCCTGGAGGAAAATAGTTCTAGTCTATCATGCGAGAAGATATTTTCAAGGAGACAGAGGCAGAGCTTTCTAGTTGCTTTTTGACCTAAAAGCAAGCACGAAAACTAGACAAGTGCAACCTAATTTAAATTTAATTTGAACAACCACAGTCATTTTGAAAATATTAGATGAAATTTGTAGGCGTGGATTGAAAATTACCCAAATCTATCTATCTCCGAAAGCACACAAATAAAAACAATATATAGGTCAGACCTGTTAAATTTGATTAGTAATTAGGAATCAATTAATTAGACGGCATTTTTAATTGGTAATGAGTATTTCAATTGTTTTTCAAGAAAAGGCAATTATTAATTGATTACGATTAGAAAAAATCAAAAAAAAAAAAAATCAAGGGTAATCACTAAAATTAAAAAAAAAATTTTAAATAATCAAAAAAGTAGTTTTGATTACTTTTGATTGTTTTGTTTTTCTTTGGGTTTTTTAATGTGCTTCTAGAACAATACTGAAAAATCATAAAATTCCACGTAGTAGTGATTTTGTGATGCGTGTACAACCATACCTACAGACAGAAAGGCAGAAATTAAAAAAAGTCTCCTTTGGCTTCTGTTTTTCTAATTAAGACTACCCGAAATAAAGTAATATCTATTATGTAAAGACCATATCGGCCTCTTTCAATTTCACTAAATGAACTCCAATATTGTTGAGCCAACCCTTATTGCCACCACTGTATATAGCTGGCATAAAGTGATTTCGTACGCACAAATGAGTTCTAAACGTTGAGTTCGATATCTATCAATGCAGCGGTGAAAATTGCATTCAATTCTATTTAGCAGTTTTTAAGTGATGCGCGAACAAACATACAGATAAAAATTTTAAAACGCGTTTTTTTGGCTTCAGTTAATCTAATATAGGACCCCATTAAATTTTCTCTTTAATAATTAGATTAAAAAAAATATATCCTAGCCAAATATTAAAATGACTCAAAGTTCTTTCAGACAATAATAGTACACAAAAAAGATTATAGTCGTCAACTCCATAGCATCTATGAACCTTATTTCTTTTTAAAAAAAATATCAAATAATAAAACAAAATAATGATTAAAACGGGTGAAATTAAATAGCAATTTTATTATTTTAGTGGCAATTAGAGTAGACATTTGCACTAATTAGTAATGACTTGGCTAAAACCAGAAGCAACTCTTTGATCCCTAACCTTTTAATTTTTTGTCATCGAGTTATATTGTAACACACAGGGATAGGCAGTCTAATTAGCCTGCCGGAGCTGCAATTAATTGACTGACACAGAGAAAAAATAAAAAACCATTCTAATTATACTTATCTTCTGCTGTTGAATTTTTATGATATTCACTGTCTGGCATTTTCTCTAATAAGAAAGGTATACCTTCTGAATGTCGTTTACATCGATTTCTTGACATTTTCTCACTCTCACCTTTTCTCTCTATCTATATCGATCTCTGTTTTCTCTCTTCCCACAATATTTTCCTCTCTACTTATCTTTTTCGCTGTGTTGCTGAGTCTTCCCTTCACCACTCTTTTGTTTCTATATATCAATCTTTTCTCAGTACTTCCTGCTCTTTCTCTGTTCTTTCCTTTCCATTTCTCTTTCCTTAAGTACTCCTCATTATTGTACCTTTCCACTTTACCTCTCTCTTTCCTTTTCTCTTCTCCGCCTCCACTGCAAAGGCGGGCCTCCCTGTTCTTTAAAAATTGTTTCCAAACATTTTTGATGCAACCTGTCTCGTCACATGAACCTGGGATCTTGAGTGTGGTAGGCCAGCAACACTCCCGCTAAATCACACTGGCCGCGGCATAGACAACTTTATACTGAATTAACAGCCCTTGATGTTGCAAATCCCGAGTCATTCTAGTACGTAGACCCGGCGGTCGTGGAAATGGAGCTAGTGGCATTGCTCAACGTTATTTATCCCTTATTTTAGATATCGAAAGTATTTAAAAACATATAAAACTAGAGGGACCGGCAGACTTTGTCCTGCCCAGATATAAATTCGCACCATACAAAATGTATGGGAAAATAAAATTTTTTTTCAGGAATTTTTTCGTAAATTCTATTGGCTATTCTTCTATTCTGGTCAGAGAACAATCTAAATTAGTGTCAATCATCCAAATCGGTGCAGGCGTTCTTGAGTTATGAGCGTTGGAACTAACGTCACTTACTTTTATATATATATAGATGAAATAATTCATGGACTGACGCAGCAACAGTGGTAAAATTCGGCAGCTAATCCTTTTATGTATTTTTGGAAAGTTTTGGAAAATGGGCGTGGCACCGTCTACACATGAGTGAGTAGATTTGGAAATGTCGTCAGAAACGTTTATAATAGAATGGCGAAACTTGGTACCAGATATATACGGTTATGTAGAGTACACCCAGTAAAACTTTTGCATACAATTTTTTTTAAAAAGGAGTTAGAAAAACACTTATTATTATAGTGCCTTCATTATTTACAATTCGTGGAGTTTTGTGCCTGGTACTGCGCCTCACAAGTGTAGTTGGGCATTTAGCTGCCATCAGAGTTTGAGATTTTCGTACTTATTTCTTAAGCAATAGCTCGAATTAAATATCAGCCTGTAATATATAGCAACAATTATTTAAATATAAAAATTATATCGCAATTTTATATGTACTTCAAAATATATTAACTAGTTTGTATTTGCTTGTCTGTTTCAAGGTGAGTAAATTAATTTTTTGTGATTTTCACAGGTGCGGAAAGCTATAAGCTTGTAAAACCAGCTGTATTTAACGTTTTGCCAGACATCATCACAATGTAATTGGTATCCACTTTTTTACCTGTTATGCTAATCTTAGACCCTTTATGAAGAACTTCTGTTTTATTGAAGATGACTTAACAAAAAAATATCCATAGCATTGCTAATCTCAATGCTAAAAAAAACTTGTGTCTCATTAATATTTCATTAATTTTGCAATAGAAACCTTCAGTTCCGCTTAAACCTATATTTAGCCACCTAACAGCTTGAAAAGATATTAATGAATTAAATTTACTTCCGATTGTTTGATAATCTCGTCAACGCACTCATCCTCTGGTGTAAAATGTTGATTTTTAGTGGCGCAAAATTTAATTTATTCGAATTTAGAATTTTACACGGAACTCTAAACGCCCTAAAACCTAACCACACACTCACAAGATAATTAAAAAAAAATAAACGAATAGAGGGAATGCATATTGAAAGGCTACAAAAAGAAATATAAATAAATATATCTATATATGTATGTATATGTATATTATATGCATATATGTACCAATTTACATGCCTAATGTGCCTAAGGTCATCAAGTTAGCAGAAAAAAGAAAAACACAATTCACTATCTCTGCTCTGTAAAGTAATGAATTTACCAAGCAGTCGCTTAGAGGCGGCATGAAATAAGTTGACCGGCTAAGAAGAGATTTTAAACAGCTTAAGCGTGTGTTTAAAGAACAAATATTTGCATTGTCGCGCCTAGTAACTGAACTATAAAGTTGGGCGCTTACAAGCGTGCTACACAGTAAATCGCTGACAAGCTAAAAGTTCTTTAATTTTATTCTTTTTATTTATTCATTTAATTCAAGGCCAAGAAAGCAAATTTTTATGAAAGTTATTTTTGCTTTTTTTATTTTTTTAATTGCTTTATTTTCATTAATTATTAAAAGCTTTTATTTGAATAGAAATTGAACTTTGAGATAACCGCCATAGCTTTTCTTATAGATCCATTTCCGAAGCTGCAAGACTCCTTTTGCACGTTCTGTTAACCATTAGGCTATCAGAACGATGGGTTTTTGGCAGCTTAGTTGCTATTTCTTCATTTCATTCTTAATCTATTTTTATGTACCTAACTTCTTTTTTTTGAAATTACGTCTTTATGCCAACTTTTAGTTCAACATAAATTATCAAATTATTTTGAGTTCAATGCCCGTTTCGATTTCATTGAATTAGCCGAATATATTTTATGGAATTATGTGTATTATGACGTCACTAAGCTAACGAAAATCGGAAGTGACGATGAATTCATTAAATGTTAAAGACCATAAATATTTGTCGCACATTTTTTGTTGGTATTCTTAATATGTATTTTGTGTTTAAACGGAATTATTTACCTATACTACACTCATAGACATACACATGCATATATATACTCGTATACATACATTTGTGTTTGTGTTTATTTTTCTATGGCAAATTTGCATACTAATTAACACACATATGAGTTTGTTTACCTAGATAATATATGTACAGTTGATTAGCTTTCTAGTTAAGGGCTCGCTGACATAAAATAATCATTACATAACAACAATGATGCAAGGAAAATGTTCAGGAAGTATCAAGTATTAAAGCTAAATTAATTTCCGATTTAAAGTACTCTTTCAAAATTAATGCTCTCTTGAAAGAAGTCGCTTGAAATTGTAGCAAAGTAGAAAACCCATCAAAAAGGAAATTATGTTTCTCTTATTATAAACGCACGGCTCCTTGGTTCAGATATTAATCGCTAAACCCATAACAAAATCTGAGTTGAAAGCACATCAGCCATCCCTTTTAAGGTACAACTAGTACCAAATTGGGCAGCAAGGGCGGCCAAGTCGTCTTCCATTTATTCTTTCCATCTCTACCTCTGCTGCCGAACTGGGCTGTCGTTAGCAAATCTTCTCGGCCTTCTTTGTTCAGTCCCTTAAAATGCAACAGCCAGTTGAGCATTTGGGTCTCAATTCGCTCTACATGAGCATATATTGTAAAGCTGTGCGAGGCTCATCGTACATTTTCTTCGACACTTACCGTTGGCATAAATCTATAAATCTTCTTAAATAAACTATAAGTATTCAAAAGCATTTTCATTTTATACTCCAAAGGCCATCTCAACTACTTTCAACACTGTCCATAGTTACGAGCAGTATGTTATTGCGATTATTGTACATCGAGAGTGGACTAGACTTCTCGGTTACATGTTCAGTTCAAAACAGCAATAGTTGGCAAGAGTGATTCTCCATTGAATTTCTCAGCTGAAATTATTATCGGTGCTAAAGCTGGCCCCAATTGGACGCGCACTTTGTCTAGTTCGAAAATAAAACCCCAACAGTAACAATTTCTTGGGAAAGTTAGAAGCATCCCACCATAAATTGGAAGAGAAGCTCTGGCTTAATCTCCTCGTCCTCGCGACCTCCGGCTGGCTACAACAAAGACGGAGATCGTGATCCTCACGAAGAGATGGATTCCCACCATCATCAACATCACCGTTGTGGATAAACAAATCGGAACGCGTAGGTCGACAAAATATCTAGGGGTGAGGCTAGACAGCAAGCTCAGCTTCTCAGACCACCTTTGAAGTGCATGCGAGAAGGCTGCGCACTATAGCGAATCTGAGTAGCCTAATTATGAACATAGGCTGACCGAAACCATGTATAAGAAAGCTGCTAGCCTGCCCCTCAGATTCTATACGGTCTGGGCGGTTGTAATGAAATATCGAAAGTACCGTGCCTTTATCGCCATGGTCCAGCACAGGGGGACGCTCCAGATCACCGCACAGTTTCAGAAGATATGTTCTTGGCCATCACGAGGACTATACCGATAGAATTTCCGACCTCCGCTCAGCACTACGTGAGGACGTTGCTGCTGCGCCGGCGAGAGGAGAATCGATCCGACGCTGGCAACTACAATGAAGCAGCAGCGCTGCATTTACCTACCTGACCCAATTATTAATCGGACACGGTTACTTCCTTAATACCTTCACAGAACAGGCAAGGTCGAAACCCCAAACTGCCTCTACTGCAGAGGCGACCTATATACCTGAGGTAATTCTTAACGTGGTCCCAGATATGGAGTAATGCGTGGAATGTGGAAAGTTAGGTTTTAGTGGGTAGTCCTTTGAAAGAAGAGGGATATTTTTAGCCTCACTTCATCATAGTCGTGTGGTGGGACGTTCGTTGTTCCCATCATGTTCGTTATCTCATTCGAAAATTTGCATTTATTCAAATTCCCAAACATCGGGTTAAACTATTACTATTTATCAAGCCTCTAAGACATTCGGTTTTAAATCCATTTGATGTCAAGAAACTTTTTTAGATGAAGATGGGCGTCGCATATTGCCTCCGTTAACCTTTTACTCCTTTGGTTAAGGTTTCGGCTTACCACTTTTATCAAATGAAAGTAGATATGTGTATGTTTGTACCCACCCAACAAGCAAAGTAAATTAAAACTAAATTTTTTAAAAACTTTAAAATAAGCATTTAACTTTCAAACGCTTAATTTTCGTTTACGAAACCATTCGAAGGTAAGCGTTATGTAATCGAAACGGCATTTTGATTCAAGCTTATGAATGTAAATATTTAAAACTCATACCGAAGAAAGCATTTTATAACTGTTTTCTCTAAATTATGTTTAGACGATATTTTTATTATTTTAGAGATTGAAATAAAATAAAATTTAAATTTTTACTTCTTTATTTTAATTTAATTGGATACAGAGTTTAGTATGCAGCTTTTTGTAGCAATTCGCGAGTAAGCATTTGAAACATTTCATGTTGAGAAAAAAAAATGTTTTCTAGATTTTTTTAAAACATTTGCATTTCACTTATAAAATTAAAAGATTTATACAGAATCGCTTTTGAAGTTTATAAAAAGTTGATTATACAACTTCAAATAAACCAATATAAAAACGCTTATATGAAGCTTATTATAGCGAGATTGCTTTAAGTTATTTTTTAGAACATTTCCAGAAATGTTTGTTGGGCTGCGATTGCTAAATATTCTACAAAAATGTGTGTGCATATTAACAATTTATTTTATAAATATGCAATATTTATTACGTACATGGGGGTAAAGTCTCATTTTATTTATAATTGAGTTTTGAGGTCACTGAGCAAGCTACAGGTTTTTTTGTCGTTCTGGAAGGGGGAATAAATATGTGTAAGCAAATTACAAAGTGAATTACAAATATTCCTGAAAATCTCCTATGAAGTGCACGAAAGACTTAGGACACGAACTTTAAACTGAATAGCGCTACAACTGAAATCAAGTGTGAAAATAACAATATACATATATTTTCTCAAGCTAAATTTACATATGTCTACATATGTCTACATATAAATTACATTAGCATTCACCATCACAATTTTTAAATGAAAACAAACAATACATTTATTGCAATTTAATTTGCGCAAATATGGTCAACTCAGAAATTCATAATTATAATAAGCTGGAGCGATATACCAAGGAGGAGATTAAGGCCGAGCTTATTCTCAAATTTGTGTTGTAATGTTGTTATTTTTTTTTGTTACGAATTGGGGGGCCTAACTGTTTTATTTTGACTCCGAACGGGGTCTTCGACAATACTAAATTTTTACGGTAAAATTTCTAACCAGTCTCTAAAACATACAGTGCTACTACTTTTCCAGATTTACTACAGAACTCATCAAATGTTCTTCAGAATGGTCAGATGTACTGCAGAAATGGTAAACTTAATTTCAGAATAGACAATTGTACTTCAAAAACTGTAAAATATATTTCGGAATAGTCAATCGCACTTCAGAAACCGTAAAATAATTATCAGAATAAAAAAATTTTAGTTCAGAAACCGTGAATTGTACTTCAGAATAATCAATTATAGTTCAAAATGTATGGCTTACAAAGTAAAACAGATTATTCTGAAGTACAATGTACGGTTCCTGAAATACAATTTTTTATTCTGAACAATATTTTACGGCTTCTGAAGTGTAATTGATTATTCCGAAATACATTGTACATTTTACGCTTTCTGAAGTACAACTGACTATTCTGAAATACATTTTGCTCTTTAGCTATCCGAAATGGAACTGGTTGAGAACTAGATTAAATAGTAGTTAACTTATGACTATCCGAAAGGGTAACAGTTGCGGAAGAGTTATAAAGTAGTGCACTGGGTGACAATTGCCACACTTGAAACTATTGCTTGGTTACTGAGCCAGCACTCGAACTAAACTCGAATTTTCTTCAAGGAGATTTCAAAGGAGCTACCTTTCCAATAACATAAAACTTCCGTAATTTATTTTTGAATTGGATTAAGAACCGCGAACCTCTGATAAGTACTCGTTTTACACTGCTCTGTCTAAGTTATGTTTTTCATTCTGTAAACGCATTAACATGCAAATATTGTATTAGTTCTAATATTAAGTGATTGATATCATTAGAAATTGACATTCTCATGTTTTCACTATACAGTCAGTATACATACATACATACAAACATACATTACAATATGCAAGTAAGGATCGTACGTTCAATGAATTTCTAGACTAAAAAGGGCGTCTGTCTTCTCGCATATAAAATTAATAGAATTTCTTTGAAATGTGTGAAAATCACTGGAAGCAAAACAGAGCGCGCTAGTGCATACTCTTTCTCTTTCACACAAATATCTTTTAGTTATTTGCAAAGTTTCAGGAAATTAAGGCTCGCATTTTGCACGTTCTAAGCGTTGATATTTGCTGTCAGTTTAATAAGTTTTGTTATGAACGTTCTGTGCAGAAATTACGCATTTAAGGATTAACCATTTTCACACGCAAATTTTAGAATTACGTAAATATGTATTATGCAGTATAATGTGCCGGGCATGACGCATGAGGCATGTCTTGCATTTTCAAGAAGTATTTTATTTTCTGGGTTTATACTTTATTGCAATAAGCGTGTCTGTCTCATTTAGTTGTACCAACACCCTCACGCTTATGCTGCGCTTGGAATAACTAATCAATAATGGTAGGTGTATGTATGTATGTACGAGTATGTATATAAGCACGTCACTAATAACGTAAATACAGTAGGTTTTTTTTGCAAAATCGTATTTCGTGTTCGAAAAATTAATAGGCAGATCCTATCAAAATGCAGTTTTATTAGTAAACTTCAGTTAGTGTAATAAACTATTAAAATTTATATTTCACTGGAAGGTTGGAAATTCAGATCCAAAAATTATATCATTACTTGTAGGGTACACGGCGTCGCTCGCGTGCAGACACAACTTTTCTGGATGGATGGATAAATTCATAAAATTTAATTCTATGCTCGAAATTGATTTCCAATCTAGCTGAAATTGACAAAGAAGTAAACAAAATTTTTACAGAGGCATGCTTTGATATTTTTTTTTGAGAAACCAAATGCATTTTGCTTCATATCTATCTATTTAGAAAGAAAATTTTCCTATGGGTACCTCACTTTAAATAAGTATATCTTTTAATTTATCATACGATTTTGATAGAACAAAGTATTGCGAACGTCCTAAGTTACAGGCTAGCCAGCAGTTAAAGTCTTATAAAAATTGATTTCTTAGTTTCCGAGATCCTTGAGTTCAAATAGACAAACAGATAAACATACAAACAGACACACAAAATTTCGAAAAGTGGTTCATATGAACTCTACAAGATTGCCTACGTCACCTTCAGTAATTTTTTAAAGAAATATTCAATGTACAGACACGATTTTTCTAGAGTTATATCATAGCATAGATTGTTATTTAACTCTCGAGTATTTCGTCACGGAACCCCAGTCTACAAAGCGACCTTCAAAGAAAACTAGTATTTGGGGTCCCATTGTAGTGTAAGCATGCATGCTATCGATTATTTTCTTGCCCATTGACATCGTGGGGGAAATTGAAACTGAATTAGGGGTCGGGATCATATGCTAATTTTTTCAAAAAATAAAAATGTTCTTAGGCTGTTAAAATTACTAACAATTTGTGAAACCATTATTGAGCGCTACTCTCTCCAGTTTCTCACAGGGAATATCTTTTCCCAGTCCATCAAATGCTTACATAAATTTTGAAATCCAAGTTAGTCGGTGTTCAAAGTATCAAGACACATCATGTTTTAGAACTGCCTGCGCCGAGGACTACAACTAGCTACTTTTTTTTATTTATAGTTTCTAATCGGTCTTTCATCAGCAATGTCCTTGATTTGATTACTATGCTTCAGTTCACTCATTTTTGTTATCAATGCGGCAGTAATTACTATGAATGCGTAATGAGATCGCGAAATTTTCTGAAACTTAATGGACTGGCTAAACCCAACTAAACCGCTGCTATGGCGGCTATATCTTATGTTACTTACTTATGCATTTTTATTCAAATTTATGAATGAATTTCTGATAGTTTTAAGTACTCGTGCAGTTGAAAATTTGGTAACTATTTCAAGTAAAAATAAAATTTTCGGCAAAATCAAATTTTATTTTTACATATTTAACAATCACCTTCAAGCTCGATACATTCAGTACAAAGTTTTTCTAATTTTTGTATTCCTTCGAAAAAATAATATTTTTAAGGATCTCGAAATGGCAGTTTATTTCATTCCTAATTTGATACGAATGGATTTGGATACAGAAAATAATCGAAGGGGACTAAATCTGGAGAATATGCTGGGTGAATAAGTAGTTCGTAACCCAATTTATGAACTTAACTCGTTGGTTTCTGCTTCAAATTAATATCCAATCTGTCGGAAAGCTGTCAGTAAAAACTGTGGCCATAACCTTGTTCGCTAACAAACCCACTTGGCGCTTTGCTTATGATTATTTTAATTGTTTTTCAAGAAAAGACAATTAATAATTGATAACGATTAGAAAAAAAAAATTAAATTTAAGAGATCAAAAATAATCAAAAAAAAAGTTGTTTTGATTACTTTATTATTTCTGATTTTTTAAATTTTTTTTTTGTTATTTTTTGCAGTATTGTTGATGTGTACCCAACAATCATTTCTGTAAATATTTTTAAAAGTAATTTAAAGTAGACTTGCTACAATAAGCGATATGTAAGCTTTTTCAGTTTTACTTAATTTGAAAGTTTAAAGTAAACATTTTATAAACTATAACAAAAAACTGTTACAAATCATTTCACTTTGAAAGTGAAGTGCAATTGTTTACAAAGAAGAAACGGAGAAAACTATTTGTCAATTTTTTTTCTTTCAACTTAAAAAATTTTCAATTTCTTTTATAAAAAGAAATTTTACATGAGAATGTGTACGAAAAAGCAAAAATTATGGCTGCATCTTAACCACTTCTGCAACCTGCTGATAATTGGTTGAAGTTGCAGCATTCAATGTATGATTACAACTTATTTATTTATTATAGTACAATAGCTAAATAATATGAAAACATGGTTTGAATAAATTTTACAAAAAACACTTATAAAAAGCTTTCTTTAAAATTTTTTGAAAGGCTTACATTAATAAGCTTTTTATCAACGTGTTGTTTCAATTACAAAACGTTTATTTTCAAACGTTTTATAAACGAAAAATCAAAATTTTGTAAGCTTAATATTTATTTGTGAAAACTTTTTAAAAATTTATTTTAAGTTTACTTTGCAAGTATATTTATGTGCTTCTAGAACAATACTGAAAAAAATAAAAAAAAGTAATTGTTGTTTGGATTATTTTTGTTTTTTTTTCTAATAATCGTAAAAAATCATGATTTTTTTAAATTATTTTTTTAATTAATTAAAAACTAATCATTAAAAATTTAAGTAATTGGTAATCAATCATTAAATGGATTCTCATAAAAATAATGAATCAAGCCGGTATTCATTTCGATTAGAAATCAATATTAAACAGCTCTGGTTTCGGGAGTGGTATGATTTAGCCAAGTTTCCTCCAGGATAACAACGTGGGGAATAAATTCATACCGATTGTGACTAAACATCGCCACTTCATTCCATTACGATTTCTAGTGCCATTCCTCTTTTTGGTGCGACCTTACCGGAACAACCTTTTTAGCGTATGAAACTTTTGGAGCAGATTCCCGGTAGTGTTTATCAAGTATTTCTTTTGTTTCGCTGATGGTGTTGTGGTGCCAGAAATAGTGCCTTTTCGGCAGACGAAATTAATTTTTTAGAATTTTTTGATGGTTGTAAAATACAAATGAAATAACGCCGCTTGTTTTTTCTTGGTTTAAATACACATTTGTTTAACTTTGTTTCATTTTCATAGTTTGGCAAACCAGCAACAAAAACATGATATTTTTTAGGTTGAATTGGGGATAGACCCAGCATTTACGCATTTCCCCCATACGCTGTATTTACTGAGATTTCCCCTGGTCCATTTTTATTTTCCTTGTTTTAAAAAATTAATATAAAAACATTTTGTGAGAAAAACTATCTGTTTAAAATTTCAGGGCTTTCAGTTAGTCTTTTAAGTTCAGGCATAAGCAAAACCACACTAAAAATATTATGCAAACAACCAATACATAATCAGTTTCTTCTGTTGCCAACAAATTTATATCTGCATATAAAATCTGCACATTAACAATTCAGCATCTTCAACAATAACTTATTGTATTCAAAATTCATTGCCAAATGCAAAAGTTTAATGGCCAAAGAACATCTTCATGTACTTGGCTACATACATAAGTACTCAAATTACGACCAAGTGTTCTTTGCAGTTAATTAAGACAATGTATTAGAACCTTTTGATAGCAATAAAAAGATGTCATTTCTATGTCATAAGAAAAATTGCAAACACAATAGCACATACAGTGGCAGTTACTTTTGTTTATCTAAACAAATTCGCTGTGGCTTGTGATCGCATGCTTATAATTACCAGCCACAGCCTCAATACTACGAGTGTCTTGAGGTGCTGCGCTTTGTCACCTCTGTACAGCATTGCATTTACTTTATCTACAGATTAAATCTGCATGAATAATTTACAGCAACAATGTATATTTGCATATGTGTATGCATATTAGGGTGTGTTGAAAGTTTTGTCTTTTTCGCTTGGCATTGAGACAGAATTTGTACTTTATATGCAAATAAAAAAATGTAATTAAGTTTAAAAAACATTTAACTAACATTTTTATTTCGATTTTTAAATTTGGTTTTGGTTTAAAATAGTGAAAATTTGGTTTCTTTAAGGACGTATTTTTTTATTATTTTTTACTTAAATTACCAAAAGTACTTGGCCTACCGACATAGTTTTACTGACTTAATTAATCCGTGCAATTAGTTTAAGAGATAATGGCGAATGTCAAAGAAATATATATACATAGACCCAGGCTCAAGTCCTACCTAAATATATTGTTGCTGAAATACAACGTAAAATACCAGAAGTTTAGTACCCTCATCGGCACATTTTTAATTTTAGATAGACGGAAACTCCGTAAAAACCTCTTAAGTGGTAACATATGTACAAAATTTCATAAAAATGTGTAAAGATGAAAAATAAATATAATGTTATCCAAATAGCTATCATTTGGTACCTTTATTGGCATATCACACTCAATTTTTCAAGAGTTTCAAACAGATAGCATCCCCGTAAAAACTTCTTTGTGGCAACCCTGTAAAAACTGCCTTTTGACAAAAGTAATGTACTAGAGCCCGAAATTGATTATATTGCGTACATAGCTGATGTGTTTTATGCAATAATAATAATGAGATTAGGTCGCAGCCCTAGGTGTTAACCCTCCCTAGGGATCTTTTTGTTGAAATGGGACGTAAATTATTTTTTGTGTAATGCCCCTATTGGCATATCAAATTTCATTACTTTATTTTATTTGATTTTGTTTATTGTGTTTTATTTTTTTTTGCTCTATTTTATCTCATTTTATTTTATATTATTTTATATTATTTAATTTTATTTTATTTTATTGTATTTTATTTTGTTCTATTTTATTCTATTCTATTTTATTTTATGTTATATTATTTTATTTCAATTTATTTTATATTTTATTATTTTATTTTATTTCAATTTATTTTGTTTTATTTTATTTTACTTTATTTCATTTGATTTTATTTATTTTATTTTATTTTACTATTTTTTTACTTTATTTTATTTTATTTAGATTTATTTTATTTTATTTCATTTTATTTTATTTTATTTTATTTTATTTAATTTTATTTTATTATATTCTATTTTATTATATCTTATTTTATTTTATTTTATTCTATTTTTTTATATTTTATTTTATTTTATTGTATTTTATTTTATTTTATTTTATTTTATTTTATTTTATTTTATTTTATTTTATTTTATTTTATTTTGTTCTATTTTATTCTATTCTATTTTATTTTATGCTATATTATTTTATTTCAATTTCTTTTATATTTTATTATTTTATTTCAATTTATTTTAATTTATTTTGTTTTATTTTATTTTACTTTATTTCATTTGATTTTATTTGATTTTATTTATTTTATTTTATTTAGATTTATTTTATTTTATTTCATTTTTTTATTTTATTATATTTTATTTTATTTTATTTTATTATATTTTATTTTGTTTTATTTTATTTTATTCTATTTTATTTTATTTTGTTTTATTTTATATTATTTTATTTCAGTTTATTTTGTTTTATTTTATTTTGTTTACATGTACATATGTATACTTTTATACCTATCTGTGTAAACTAGTGTTAAATAAATATTACATTTTTGTTGTAGTCCCTGATGATGATTTCCGTTGGAAATTGAAATATATTGGAGGTAAAAAACTAAAACAGCGTGTTTTTAATGCAACTGACCTAGAGCCAGCTTCAACAACAAATGATTATATATAGTCAAAAAGGTCGCAAAAAAGTCTAAAATTTGTTATTTTATTATATTTATTCAACAAAATCAACAAAAATTGTTGGTATAAAAAAGCAATAACAAAACCGAGAGCACGCGGTAAGACAGTTCTGATAAAACAGATCGGTCAAAAAATCCACTAACTGTCAAATGGCGGAAGTGGTTCATGCATATGGTAAAGAAGAATAGAACTAGGAGTTTAGATGACATCAAACCAGCGTATTGTTAGCTGAATAGTTAGCAATGCGTGCCAAAATTTCTCTGATGAAGAAGCTTAGCAGCTTCCGAAATGGATCTATAGGAAAAGCTGTGGCAGTTGTCTTTAAACATTTTTCCTACTCTATTCAATTAAAAAAACTTCTAATAAATGGCCTAGAGCTCGGAAAAAGTTTTTATAAAAATTTACAAAATAAAGGCCGAAATAGAATAAAAGTAACTTTTAATAATTGATTAAAAATGATTATTAAAAAATAAAAACAATAATAATTTTCATAAAAATTCAAAAAGTGAAAAGTGGCCATGAGCTCGTTTTATGAATATTTTTATTTGATTTAATTAAAATTTTTTTTATTTTTTTTTTATTTTCTTATATATTTTTTATATTATTTTATTTCATTTCATTTTATTTTATTTTTTATTTTATTTTGTTTTATTTCATTTTCCTTTATTTTATTTTATTTTATATTATTTCATTTTATTTTTTTATCATATAGGTTTGGGCCCCATAAAGGCATGTGGAGTGGCAGCATACAGATATACATTTTTATAATGTCTACATATCAACTTTCTTCGGAATCGGTTAAGCCGTTCTTAGGATAGTTCTTATGCACAAATATACAAGAATATCTCTTTTGAAGCTATAAGATAATACCAATAAAATTTATTCCAACTTTTGCCTTTAGTTCGCTTTCGGGGGACACCCTATAGACTCTAGACCACCTTTTAAAAAAAGGTTTTCTTGGAAGGGTCCTATTGGATCCACTATTTTGTTTTAAAATCGATTAGGCCACCTCAAAATACTGAGTGAACTGTTTAAAATTGCAACCTGACTACTGACAATTCTCATACCCCTGTTTTCCCTTCCCTATTGTAATAGGAATAGTTTAAATAGAGCTATAACAATTTTTAATCACTTCGGCATCGAAATGACGATTAAAAACCGGCTAAAAAAAAGAAAAAAATGGTTGCTTGCCCAGCCTAATGTATGTACATACATACATATGCCTGCTACGCGGCGTATGAGTAACGTGCGAATGTTTGAGTACCTCTTTAAACTTATATTTTTATTATTTATTAAAAATGTGAGAGTTTATTTAAGTTCAATTTAATTTATTTCGCATACAAAAACACAATATTACATCACAATAAATATTTGTTGTTATCTAAAAATTATTGCAAGAAAGCAATTAACAAAGAGTCTTTTTATAAGATACGAGTACATAGTTGAAATGTATATATATTTTGGAGAAATCAATGGCGAGTTTCTCCACCAACACTCGCACATTCCTTCTGTACATGTCATTGTGTGATTTGCTGTTTATGAATTTTATTGTTAACTAATTATATGGTAGAGTATAACAAGCGAAAATACTGTATTTGGTTATTTTATTATTAAATAAATGTAAATGCATAACAAAGAAACATTTAATTGTCTAAAGAAATTATGTGTTACTTAAAGGTGGTTAATAACTTTGAAGCAATCATTTTTGGATTGAATACATCTTACATGTAACATGGGAAAATGTCATGTATATTCATGTGAATGGTATAAATTCTTAGTTTAGATGACGCAAAGATGGACGTGGTTGGAGCTCAGCTTTGTAGTTATTTAGGACGAGTAGCTTATTTAGATTCATTGAGTAGAACAAAGGTTGCGGACACTTGTTACACCTTACATGTTCCTTGGAGGCGAGCACTTGTGGCTCTGCTAATTGCTTGCACCTATATCTGGAAGCTATATATACATGGCAATGGTCATACAGGAAATCCTTCCAGTTTATACCTAATGTTTTTCAAAGATTCAATGAACTGGAGCAACTACGAAAAACTAGTTATCGTGATCTAAATATAATTATATTTTAAAGCGACATATACTTTAAATAATTAAGGAATCATGACTCCCCTAATGTTCATAAAAAAATAGTTTACTTTTAAAATTGAGGAAGGTAATATGCAGCTCTTTGTTGGCATTAACACCCACTTAAAAAAGAAGTAAATTTGCTGTAATGTTTTTGTTTCTGTAAACTTTTACAATGGTTTGTAGAAAAATATTGTATACGTTAATGAAATGTCAAATTTTTATTTACTCGTAAGCTCCTACAATACAACATAGCTTTATGTGTGTGTAGGAGTAAGAGTGCCTAGCTTTGTGTTCCTTTGTATGAACAATATTTGTATATTATTGCATTTGAGTTTAAATATGCTTGCACTTTAATTAGTATGTAAATATTTAAGTTACAGACAGGTGTCGAACGATCACACTGCTCGTAGTGATGCACAGAAATGTATCTTATAACTTTGGTAAACTTATATTTTTGCAACTCCTAAACAATCTCAGAAAAGCTTAACTGTTATGGAAGTTTTGTAGCTAGTTTGCAGTTTATTTATTTTTTATTTTAGTTTTATTTTATTTAATTTTTTATATTATTTCATTTAATTTTTTTATTTTATTTTATTTCACTTAATTTTAATTTATTTTATTTCTTTTGTATTATTTTTTCTTCTTCTAGTTCATTTTATTTAATTTAATTTAATTTTGTTTTATTTTATTTTGTTTTATTTCATTTTATTTTATTTCATTTTATTTTATTTTGTTTTATTTTATTTTATTTTATTTCATTTTATTTTTTATATTATTTCATTTAATTTTTTTATATTTCATTTAATTTTTTTATTTTATTTTACTTCATTTAATTTTATTTCTTTTTGTTTTGTTTTATTTTATATTATTTTTTATCCCATTTCATTTCATTTTATTTTAGTTTATTTTTTTCTCTTCTTTTATTTTTTTTTATTTAATTTAGTTTAGTTTGGTTTTTTATTAATTTTTTTTTTTTTTTGATTTGAGTTTTTTAAATTTATTTTATTTTGTTTCATTTAATTTTTTCCATTTTATTTTATTTCATTTAATTTTTTCCATTTTATTTAAGTTTATTTTTTTTAATTTCATTTTATTTTCCCTTTAGTTTTATTTTATTTCATTTCTTTTTTATTTCATTTAATTTTTTTATATTATTTCATTTCACTTTTTTATTTTTTTTTATTTTACTTAATTTTTTTCTATTTTATTTTAGTTTATTTCTGTTTTATTTTATTGTATTTTCTCTTCTTTAATTTAATTTAATTGCATTTCATTTTATTTTATTTAAAATAATTTTTTTTCATTTTATTTTATTTTATTTTTTCCATGTTATGTTAGTTTATTTAATTTAATTGCATTTCATTTTATTTTATTTCAAATAATTTTTTTTTTCATTTTATTTTATTTTATTTTTTCCATGTTATTTTAGTTAATTTTTTTATTTTTATTTTTTTTATTTGATTTTATTTTTTTAAGTTATTTTGTTTTATTCCATTTTATTTCAGTTTATTTTTTTCTCTTCCTTTATTTTATCGTATTTAATTTTTTTCCATTTTATTTTAGTTTATTTGTGTTTTATTTTATGGTTTTTTCTCTTCTTTAATTTAATTTTATTTCATTGCATTTTATTTTATACTATTTTATTTTATTTCAAATAATTTTTTTCATTTTATTTTATTTTATTTTGTTTTATTTTATTTTATTTTATTTTTTTTTTACTTTATTTCATTTTATTTTGTTTTATTTAATTTAATTTAATTTTATTTTATTTCTTTTTAGTTTTTTTTATTTTCTCTTATTTTAAATTATTTCATTTTAGTTTATCTTACTTGTTTAAATTTTTCAAAAATCATTTTCTTTTAATAGTGCGCCAGCATTAACTAAACCAACGCTATACCGGCTTCCATTGATGGCCATTCTTTATTTTTGTTGCTTTGCATTATATTTTATTTTTTAATCTTTTTTTGGTTTTTTGGGTTAATTGAATTGTTTCTATTTGTAACAACGAACCATCATCACAGCGGCGGTGACCACGAGACTTGGTAACGATAAACGTCTAAGTGAATAAATAATCTTATTGCTGTTGTTATTGTCATTATATATGTGTAAATTTCACAAATTATTTGCTCTTAAAATTACGCTTAACCGATTTCCCACAGCACTTAAACTGACTAAGCTAATAAGGCAGTAGTAAGGCAGTACGAAGAAAAAAAAAGCATGAAAAGAAATCAAATAAAAGTCATGAGCAATAAAAGACAAAAAGTATCGATTATATGCTTGTTAAGTGTTAAATACATATGACTTTGAAGAGCTGCATAGCAATTTGGGTTTGAAAATGTTTCGTTTGTGATGTACGCAAACAGTTTCAGATAAGTAAACTTTCTCATGAAGTCGAGCTAATCTCACGTTTTGCTTAACACAATTAAACTTGACAACAAATGAGGTTATTTAACAGCGTCTATCAACAGCACGGAGTATGAGCACGTGTTTTAATTGATATCTTTGTTTTCGTTAGCTGTCTGTCATTTGTCCCACAACACGACTTAGTTGTTATTATATTGAAACTATTTTTTTTATTTCATATATTTTCTCCTTTTACATTCCAATCATCTGCCTTATTTGTCTATTGTCGTCACCTTTACTTAACAGTGGCAGCGATCTGCAACAACCCCCGGTTATATATATTATATTATCTATCTTTGAGCCATTTTTTTAGCACATCATGGCAGGTAATCTCTTACCCCACAACCATCAAAAATGGTCTGATTTGCTCCTCACATACCTCATTAATTTACTTAGAGTATAATTCCAAAAGAAAAAAAAAATTCTCTTGTTATAAGGACTTAATAAATTAAGTCACGTCTAAGCACGGCGACAACCAAACTAGGCAAGCGGGAAGTAATTTACATTATATGCAAATCGGTAATCCCATTTTTTTTTTACTCAATCGTAAAAATCGCACAAGAACATAAGCTCACAAGGGAATGAGCATTACTATTTTTTGAATGAGATTGTTTTATACAATTTTACTTATATTAACGTTTAATCAATTCAAAAAGTTTTGCAGTTGAATAGATGGATGGAATTTTCTTTTATTTGATTTTATATAATTGTATTTTATTTTATTTCATTTCATTTTATTTTATTTTATTTTATTTTACTTTATTTTAAAGTATACATGAAACGAGCTCAAGGCCAAGAATAATAATTTTTCACTTTTTGAATTTTAATGAAAATCATTATTGTTTTTATTTTTTTTTTTTAACAATCATTTTTAATTAATTATTAAACGTCTTTCAATTGAATAGAGTAGGAAAAATGTTTAGAGACAACCGTCATAGCTTTTCTTATAGATCCATTTCGGAAGCTGCTAGACTTCACACATCAGAGAAATTTTGGCACGCATTGCTAACCATTAAGCTAACAATACGCTGGTTTTGATGTCATCTAAACTCCTAGTTCTATTCTTCTTTACCATATGCATGAACCACTTTCGCCATTTGACAGTTAGTAGTGTGATCATGATGGATTTTTTTTTTGACAGATCTGTTTTATCAGCAGAACTTCCTTACCGCGTGCTCTCGGTTTTAGTTATTGCTTTTTTATACCAACAATTTTTTTATTTTATCTAATTTTACAGAATTTTATTTTATTTTATATTATTTTATTTTAATTTAGTTTTTTTATTTCATTTCCTTTTCTTTATTATATTTTATTCTATGCTATTTCATTTTATTTTATATTTGTTTTATTTTTTGTTTTATTTTATTTCCTTTTTTTTTATTTAGTATTTTATTTTTTCTTCTTTTAGTTTATTTTCTGTTCTTTTAGTTTATGTTCTTTTCTTTTATTTTACTTAATTTTATTTTATATAATTTTATTTTATTTCATTTTACTTTATTTTATTTCATATAATATAATTTTTTATATTTTATTCTATTTTGTTTCATTTTTATCATTTAATTTTTTATTTCTTAAATTTTTATTTATTTTTATGATTTTATTTTATTTTATTAAATTTTGTTAAATTTTTATTTTATCTTGTTTTTCATTTTAGTTTATTTTAACTTATTTTCTGTTCTTTTATTTTATTTTATCTTACTTCAATGTATTTTATATTAATTGATTTCATTTCACTTTATTTCATTTTATTTAATTTTATTTTATTTTATTTATTACTGTCTTGCTGAAAATCTTCACAGCATTATATAGAAATGGATGTGCACACACGTGTAAGTAATCCTAATAATTATGCGAAGATGCATTCATATATGTATAATTGCTTATAACTATTTATCTTGGAAAAAATATTGAGCAAGGTATTGGTTTAGATTATCTGTTACTCTAGGTTAAGGTCAACTAGAACAGAATTTGCAGAAAAAAAGAATAAACACGTTTTAAGCGGCAATTATATATATATAGAAAAAAATGCAAAAACTGCGGTTAACTTATACATTAATAGCACACTCAAAAGGTTCTTATATTGAAAGATAATACCATGCGATTAAATTTGGTTTGTTTCGTAAGCTCTAAACAAGCATTTTGCATATTTTTATTCAAAGAATTTTTATGATTTTAAATTTGCATAGCAGCCAAGTTCAAGGCTCAGATAGCCGAAAATTAAATTTTGATAAAAGCACAAAATGTCTAAGTAAAGAACATGTTTGGCTCCTGTCAAATTAGTTGCTAACGACAAAAGACTTAAGAAACGAACTTTTTTAAAAATTCTAACATGCAAATCTCATTGCATTGTTGACTTTAAGGTAAATACTCGTGAAATTTGATTAGTTCAACAAGTTTTGTATATTTTCTGCCAAACATTTTTGTAACTGTTGCCTGTCTGTCCGCCTGTATGCATGTTTGTGCGCGAATCACTTTATAACAACTACATGGAATTAATTGATTTCTTGACCAATTTGGCTGGTGGTGGTCTATCTTGAAATATACAACACATTTCACTGCTGTTGTTGTAAATACTATTTTTGTTGAGTATGACCTACTCTATCTAGCATTTAATAATTTTAAAAATCATTCAGAAACAACATTGCATGGAACATTTCGTCGCCTAAGTGGAAGATTACTTTCCTCAGCAAACGATCTCAGAATGAATTTAACTAAACCCTTATCTCCACTTGCATTTTATACATTTTCATTTAAGTTAAGGCGTTATTCGACCTACGAAATCGGGTGGCGATAGGAAAACCTACTGGGCCGGAGTTTCTTTGTTCATACTCAAAAGCCAGGCGAAGGTCGTGGCAAAATTTCCGTCGATACTCGCCGTTTGCATCACGAAAACCATCAAAAACGTTCCGGAGAACTTTCCCCTCTAATGCTGCAAGTGGCCCCATCTTCTTTCGGGATAGTCCACGATTCCGAGCCATACATCAGGGTATGCTAAGAGACCTATATAGCACGAGATTCGTTTATCGACAGAGAACTTTACTTGTCCAAAGTAGCACCTGTTGGCAAGAATGATGAGAGATGTAGTACACACACACACATAAATTTAAAAAGTCCTTGCGGGATTTGACTTCTTTCAAGCATAACAGAATATGAATCTCCACACTCCACTTTTCACACACAACAAGTCTTTTTTTGTTTTGTTTTGAAATTAATTTAGTACTTAATAAATGTAAATATAAGTTGCCACCACTTCCGTACCTTAATTCGCACCAAACACCAAAAATATTGCCAAAAAAATGTAAGCTACTAATTTGCTGTTTCGCTGGATTTACTTAGCACGTCTCCCAAATTGGTAATAGGTTAACATACGCACGTCTTTACTTGAATAAGCTATGGTGATTGCAGTTGTTAATCGTGTCTGGCTGCCACAAAATATTTTGTTTATATTCACTGAGCATTAATAAAACAAACTTGAAAATAAATTAATAAGTTTTTTAAAACTCAAAATGTTTAACCGTCATTTGCGGCCGCCAAGAAGATACTAATATCACGTTCTATTCACTCAGGTGTATAAATAAACAAAATTAGCCACTTTACTCCTAAGCATTTTCGCGCGCATATAAACTTACTCACAAACTTTTAAATGGGCAAACGTATATAACACATCTACATCAGTATATATACAATACGATAAATAGTTCGCCATTGTCGTGCTAGCTTTAGTGATGCCAGAATGTGGGAAACTAATTTATTTGGTGGAAAGTTAGGGAGAAATATAATTTTTTAGATCTTTTAAATAAAAATATTAATTAACATCCTTATTGCGGGTGTCGGTTTGCTTTATTTTTTAGTTTATTTATTTTTATTTTGTTATCGAACAACTTTATAGAACAAAAACTCCACCAGCTGAAGAGGGCCTCATCTTTGTTTATATTTTTACTGTGGTCTCATGTGTTTATTTATATATTTTTAACATATTTTTGTAAGTTTAACGAGCTCAAGACCAGTTGATAATAGTTCTTAGTTAATTATTATTCCTCTAATCAAAAATAATAAGAATTAACTAAGAATTATTATCAACTGGTCTTGAGCGCGTTAAACTTACAAAAATATGTAAAAATTAACAGACCATAAAACCAACAACAAAAATATATATTTTTAATTTTAATTTAAATAATTTAATTTTTACCAATTCTAAATCAAATCACTTCAACACGACAACGACTGCAAAATGGTTGTAGAAAGATGATCGATTAAAAATTATCATACTCGTTTTATAGTCGATTATCTATTTTTGATCGACTTTCATAATAACGATGTAAATTTGCAGTGTACACTGCAGTTACGTACTGTTTAGCGGTACGAAGTCAGGCCCACCACTAGACAAAACTAAGGGGAATGCCGAATACAAGGTAAAGAGGAATAAGTGCAAAATAAAATATAAAATACAATAGATGCGAGGAGTCTTCAAGTGAGGTAACACAGGGTTTGCTAGGCTATAAAATGTGACCTAAGACCAAGCGAGGGGAATTAGTTAAGGCCTTGTACTAGTGTCACTGTAAAAGTTCGATGAAAATGTAAAGCAAAACACAAATTACGTTACGTAAATCTTAATACTTCTTGAAATACTCCCCTTTAAATTCTATATACTTTCGCTTCCGATGAAACCAAACTTTAATAAAATTTTGTCACTCTAAGCGATGTACCTCCAAACCAAGTGATTCAAAAGCTTCAACGGTCTATTCAGGAAATTTGAAACGCTCGTCACGAATTTTATTTTTCAAATGTCGAAATAGATACAAGTCATCAACCTATAAATCAGGCGATATGGCCGATGAGTCTTTCAGTTCCTCGTGCTTTGTGAGCACTTGCATAGTCATTATGAACAACAATTCGCCGGTTTATGTTGTTTCGTCCGGCAGCAAATTGTAGTACGTATACAGTCATCATTAAATGTCTTTCGATCCTCTAATGCAACAGTTGCAATATGACCCATTTTTCCGAACAACAAGCAATCAGTATTTTCGAAACGTTTCGTGTACGCACCACTTTTGTCGGTCTAGGTTCATTTTGGAACATCCAGACAGTCGATTGCTGTTTATTGCATTCAATTCCAAGCAGCAGTTTTCGAGTGATGCGCGAACAAACATTTTATTTGATATCTACACGCTGAGAAAGATTTCTTTAATTTTTACTTCGCCAGCACTTAAAAGTTGGTCCAGCTCCAAAGTTTAATAATTTTTTCAAGTACGACATAGTAGAAGATTGATGTGCAAATTATTCTAAGTTTAAAGAAGATTTTTTAAAAAGTAAACAAAAATTAGTAAAACTTAATAGTTGGTGAATGAAAAGTTTTAGAATATATCAAATTTTAATATTTTGGTGTATTAAAAATTAAAGAATATAGAATTTCCTATGCCACTCTTCAATTTTTAATAAAAGTTCACAACTTTTTAGTATTTTACAGTAACTATTATTATAATTTAATACTTTTTCGAATATTTCTATAAAATTTTATAGTTTTTCTTTAATTTTTAATATATTCTTGCTGATATTTCTCTCCGTGTCTAGTCTACAAACATCCTTTTACAATTTTATCAAATGTAGAGATGCGTGAAACTGAAGGAATTTTTCGCACTTTTTTGATAGTTTTAGTGACATTATCCGGCAACACTGCTCACATTTCGTATTTTCTGTTGTTGCTGTTCGCTTTCTCATTTGGTGTCTACGTTAAGTGCGCGCGCCCGTTAAAGTTTTAAGGACAATGTCAGCATTGTAGACGGTTAATTTGTATGATTGTGTTTGAATCTGTGTTTACGCGCATCGAACATGTTTGATGCCGGCACAAACAAAAACTTATAAAATTAGTATGAAGTTATCTTTCGCATTTGTTGACACTTCAGAACTAAGCTTGTGACTTGTTTCCATTGTGAATTAACTACACTAACAATAAGCAGACAATTTAAAAATGGTCAAGGCGGCAATAAAGCAACGAAATAAAATTTAAATTCTAAATAAGCGAATGATGTTGCAGATCAGCGTAGAATGATATTTTTTTGGTGTTTTGCAGAAACTAGGAATTTTGTGATACTTTCTTCATAAAATTACAGTAATTGGGTATCGGGTGAATAACTTAGAATAGGCAAAATCAGCTAAAAGAAAATTGTGAGTACTACTATTAGGATTCTGAAATTGTTCTTAGATAGGCTGATTAATGTGTTGTTTAGTGTTATAACCACAATTCATTGATTTAGCCTAACGCAGTCCGACCGTCTGGTTCCAAATATTCCCGCTCCAATCTTTTCTGGGATCCTATACCACACTAGTACCCTATTCTGATGGAATCACTCAACTTTTAATATGTGATAGGTTACTTTGTCTTCCCGTTCTATTTTGAATCTCTTCTCAACTCTTATGATCTTGGGAAGTTGGCGAAGTTAATAAGTCACAATTTACACAAATACTTCTTAAATAAATATGTCAAACTTCTATTTTTCCTATAAATTACACATGTATTTATATTTGGCGGCCGCCGTGGTGTGAAGGTAGTGTTGCCGGCCTACCACACCGAAGGTCCATGGTTCGAGCCCTGGTACAGGTAACATCAAAAGTGATTTGAAAAAAGTTTTTCAAAACGGGGTCGCCCCTCGGCAGTGGTTTGGCAAACTCTCCGAGTGTATTTCTGCCATGACAGGCTTCTCAGCAAAAATTCGTCTCCTTTGTAGATGCCGTTCGGAGTCGGCAAAAAACTGTAGGTCCCACCAATTTGTAGGGAAAAATTCAAATCGGCACACCATAAATTGGAAGAGAAGCTTGGCGCAAAAATCTCTTAGGAGGTTTATGATGATATACCTGTTGTATATCGCGCCATAGATAGGTAGATTTATATTTTGTGCGATGACATAATCCCAAATAAAAAATTTGGGGTTGTGACACAGTACTTAGAGTGTTATAATCACACGTTTCTTACTTATTATTATGACACCTTTGAGCTTTAAAATTCAGAAAAAAATCAACACCCCAAAGGGGGATAGGATATCGGATTAATATGGGTTATTATTATATCTCCTGACTTGTGATTGTGTCTCCTTTTAACTTGGGATTAGGGGACTACAGGGGCTGAAACTTGATGTAGAGATTATGCCACTTGGTATTATGTCATGTCACCGTATATTTTATGGCGTTGACTATTTTTCTACCTAAGCCAGTTAACGGTTTATGAATAAAATAACAATTTTTTTTTTTTAATTTTAAATTTCCTTTGAAAAGGAAATGTGAACTTGTTGCCTGCAAGATAGCAACCAAAATTATGAGCGCTTAAATTTTGTCTGCTTGCCTATTTTTTGTTGCTTTAATTTCAAAAATATTTTTAAGCGAGCAGAAAAATTGTATTAAGCATCGAAATAACGAATAAAAAGCACCGCCCACTTTTGATTAAGTCAAATTTAGAAATAATAACCATAAATCAAAATCCGTTCAAGATATCGAAACGAAATTTAGCACACATATTTATAATAATAAATACAAGGTATGTTCCGGAAAAAAGGGCGAAATCGGTTAAGGTCCACGCCCACTCTTATAAGAACAATTTTGAAAAGGATCATAGATATATTTAATAGGCAATAACTTTGCGTACAAATGCTTTAAATCATTTCTATTTCACTTTCAGTGTCCATGAACGAAGAAAGTCAATAAATATAAATTTTTGAAAAAGGGCGTGACCCCGTCCCTTTTATATTGGATTATTCCACAAAACATTTTGTGCTATAACTCCGGCAAAAATTGATTTATCGAAACGAGATGTGGCGAAAATGTTGTACATTTAACTAGAAATGTTTTTTGTAAAAATGGGCGAAATCGGTCAACGGCCACGCCCAGTTTTTTAACATAGTTCTGAAAAATTTGTTTGTAAAATGTAATGGGCGATATTTTTATAACCATGCAAGCTATATCAATAAGATCTTGCACACATAATAAGCTTTTTAAGCAAAACTCGACCGCACAAACATTTTGTGGATTTTGGGGAAGTAGGCGTTGCGCCGCCCACTTTTCAGCCTAAAAATTCTGTTATTTTCAAAGGCGATTGCTTTTAGTTTGAACTAGATATTTCATTCAAAATTGGCCAGCTGCTACTCAATAGTATATTCCTGCCAAAAATTAAGCAAATCGGTTAACACATAAGTAAAATATCCGATCAAGTTTTTAATACCCAACTTTTTTGATTTTCATACCTTTAATGAACATTAAATGTTTGTAAGTATGAGAAGAAGAAAAGATGGGACCAACTGAAATAATAAGGAAGATGAGCTGAGTCGATTTAGCAATGTCCGTCTCTCCGTCTGTCTGTCCGCAAATTTTTCAAACATAAAATGTGCATTTATTGGTATTTTGAAAAAATGTGGTTAGCAATTGTTGGTAGGGAAGCTATTTATATACAAATAAATTAATGGCGGTTGCCGTGGTGTGGCGGTAGTGTTGCCGGCCTACCA
The DNA here is from genome assembly GCA_949987695.1 of Merzomyia westermanni. Lineage (NCBI taxonomy): Eukaryota > Metazoa > Arthropoda > Insecta > Diptera > Tephritidae > Merzomyia > Merzomyia westermanni. The sequence goes on from OX465288.1 coordinate 190,920,160, forward strand.
CACCGAAGGTCCAAGGTTCGAGTCTTGGGACAGGTAACATCGAAAGTTGTTTGAAAGTTTTTCAAAACGGGGTCGCCCCTCGGCAATGGTTCGGCAAACTATCCAAGTGTCTTTTTGAAATGGAAGGCTTCTCAGCAAAAAATCATCTCCTTTGTAGATGCCGTTAAAAGTCGGTTCCGCCGGAAAAAGTTCAAAACGGCACACCACAAATCGGAAGGGAAACTCGGTGCAAAACCCTCTTAGGAGGCTTATGATGATATATCTGTTGTATATCGCGCAATATACAAGGTGGCGCAAAAGTAATCCTCCTATCAGAAAATGCTATACATTTTGCGATTGGCCCCTAAAGTCAGTTCTGTTTTGACATTTGTGTAGTAAACACATGCGAAATACACGTTAATAAACAATGTTACGCTACACTGCTCCAGAACGCGGAATATTGCTGACTATTTATTTGACCAATAATCGGTCGGGGCCAAACGGTTACTGTGAATGGTGAGCGCTACAGAGCAATGATCAACGAGTTCTTTTTGTCGCAACTTGATGAATTGGGATTGGAAAACATGTGGTTCCAACAAGACGGTGCAACAGCACACACTGCACGTGCCACAACCGATATGCTGAACATCGGAAGCTTACTTTTGCGCCACCTTGTATTTATATTTTTTTGAAATTAATTTACACCTCAAAACTCACAACAGAAGTGTTTTTATTGAAAACAATCAGCTGGCTTTATAATAGGAACTGAAAAGTATTAAAATAGACCTGCGTAAATTGGTATGCCATAATAGATCACTACTAGGTATATTATTTTCGGTTTCACCCGAACTTAGACTTCCTTACTTTTTTTTCATTTATTTTGCTTCCAAGCAAAGTCTTTTCTCTTTGCCAAAATAAGCTATGTTTAGAAAAAAAGAGGTTATACGAAGTGACTTAAATTCCAAAATCTCAGTATTCGCTAATTAGCTTCCAAAACAACTACTCACTTTATCTGGGTCATTTGGATCATCGCTAAAATATGGCAAAAAGTCTACCCAAAACTCGAAATTTTCCTTTGGCGGATTCCAGAGTTCTGCTGCTGGTCACTTTTGTTTTTCAATTTCAACCACTGGTGTAACTCTCGTTTAAATAAAAGTATAAACACTTTGATAAATTATAGTGAACACGATAACTCCAAATATAATATAAATATGAAGAATAAAAACAAAATGAAGTAAACGCAAACGAAAAAGAATAAAAACTAAACTAAGCAAAAAATTAAATCAAAGCAAACCAAAAAAATACAAAGTAAGCGCATATTTAAACGGTGCCATGTGGTACAAAAACGTGCGACAAATAAAAACAGTTATAACATACAAAATATATAACAAGATATTTCGGGAATGACTCTGACGGTAATTTAGGCTAATTACACGCCTTCTATAACATTAATTTTCTTCAAAACTATTTTAGCGGTGCGGTGTTAAACCGAAAATCATAAAAAATCATCACTCGGAAATCACGATTCGAAATTTCCATTATTCACAAGTTGTTTTTCTTTCAGTTGAAAATCAAACTGTCAACCAAAATGTATTCAACAAAGTGTGATTGAATTTGACGTTTCTCTCAGTTTGAACAAAACTATAATACAGTCGAACTTTTCTATAACGAATTCCAAGGGACTGGATATTTACTTCGCTATAAATAAAATTCGCTATATAGAAGAGAAAAACAATTTTGTTCCTTTTAACATTTTTTATTTGTAGTAGTCAGTTATTTTGGATTGAAGTACATTTTTCCACTTTTATTCTTCAATATAATTTTCTAATACATTTAGAGAAGTAAGCACAGTATTTGGTACGTTGGTTTTGATTTCCAAATAGGTACGGAAACTTTCAACTGATGAATGATCGTTATATGGAAATTGAAAACGCTTCAATCTTTAAGTTACGGTCGAAAAAATGCTTCGTTATAAGGAAATATTCGCTATAGGGAAATTCGTAATTCGTTATATGGAGATTACAATACATACAAAGTAGACCCAAAACACAGTGTTCTTATAATTGCTTCGCAATAGAGAACACTTCGTTATATAGGAGTTCGTTATAGAGAAGTTCGACTGTAGTTGTGTTCAGTGAGGATACAATTTTTGAAAATTTTATAATAAAGTGTTCGGTGACATAAAACATTCGCAGCGAGAGAGCGCATTTTGACATTTCATTGAGAGAGAGAGAGTTGCAAGTTTCTGCTGGGGGAGTTTCACTCAGTGAAACTTGTAAGTGAAAATCCGCTGATCGTGTCATAGGGAAGAAACAACAAAAATTTGAAAATGCATACTATTAATCAATCAAAAAAGCAACAGCAATTTTGTTTGCAAATTTTTACTGACTCCTGTTCGGCGAAAACTTTTTACTTTTGGCTTTTCGAGAGAGTTTTAGGCATTCTCACTTTACTGACAGTTCTTTGCAAGTTTTGTCACCGAACACAGCTAATGTCAAACATAAAAATTTCAAATCCGTTTGAAAATAAACATTTCAGCTTAAAAATCTTTAGAAAACAAATTTCACATCATTTTTTTAATATTTTATTTTACGAAATTTAAATTCTTATTTTTTGACTTTAATTTAAATGAAGGAATTTAAGAGAAAATTCTGTTGTAAATTCACGATTCTATTGTTGATACTAAAATAACTTCGTTGCTAGTAGAAAACGACCAAAATTCGAATATTTTGTATATTTAGACCCGAAGTTTATCCGAACATTTTTTATAAAAGTTTTGCTGGAGTCTTCATATCTGCCGTAAGGTCTTTTCTGTAAACAATTTTTGTATCCCTTGTCAAGTTTGGTTTCGTGGCAAATCGGTTTCGGTGTTCGGCCATCTTCAGTGTTGCCTTTCGTTTTCTTAGTATTAAAAAACAGAAAAACTGCCAAAAGAATGAAACAATAAGAGGTATAAAAGCAACAAACATTCATAACAGATTTGAAAGTAGAGAGGATTCTTCAAACAAGTACGACAACGCCATGGGCGTAATATTTACAGAAAAGCTTCCAGGACTCGATATAGGCATAGACCTTCCAAATTCTATATATGCTTTGAAGTAAGTAGCGCATTCATCATTCGAAAAATTGGAATTGGCCAATATGAAAACTGCGTCGCATGAATGGATAGTCCAAATTTCGAATGAGAGCCTAATCAAACCAAATACGTAATTTTTTTATGCGATAGATGTCTTTATGAAAGTTAATGGCTAAATATAGCTAATATGATAAATTTTTAATATAACGAAGCTCACACATAGATTTGAACGAAAAATTTAATCTTACCGAAGTACCGAATAATATTTCAATTAAAACACTTTAATCTTTAAGTGGATGTAAAAAAGGCACCAAACTTGGGAAATTAAAACAAAAAAATGGCTGAAACAAGTTTGTACAAAAAATGGTTTTATTAAGGTAACAAATGATTATATTTATTGTAGAATAAACTGTAATTCTTGTATTTTGTTCTCGTCATCTTTGACAATGCTGTCGAATAAAGTAAAATAAAAAAAAAATACAAAAGGCAAAACGTATGACTGGTGTAAAGCTACATGCACCTTAAACGGTTAATTCATTTGTTTACATCCGGTTGACATAATAATCCCTTACAAGAAAGTCATATTTAACTGTCAATTACACTTTATTGAATATATTTTGCTGTCAACTAATCTATAGAATAAAAAAAAAACGTAAAATTTTACGAATATGACAGTCGCGGGACGCTGGCAATACACCGAGTACTTGATTCAGCCAACTTTTGCAGTGCCCCTCGTAAATATAAATATGGAAAACACAAGCTCCATGCGTTTATTACTCTTGTTCTTCTTTATTTATAATAAAATTACATGCGTGTTGAGTTGTATATTTATTTTATGTATTTCAACTAAATAATAACTATTACAGCGTAGCCAAAACCAAAGTAAAGAATAACTAAGGTTACTTCAAGGGCGTACCCAAAAATTGCTGAGGGCGCGTTTGGTGTTTCTTTCTTTAGAAAAGTTAAATTAGTTCAACCACACTTCAGTAACAGCTACAACTGCAAAAAGCCGAGGGCCTTTTTATCGGACTTGGGTCTAGGAATGAGAACGAAACTAAACACTGAGGATGGCGGAACGAAACCGGTTTGTTACAAAACCAAATTTGACAAGAGATGACGGAAAATCGTTCCAATATACATAAACTTTCCACCCTCTCGGAAAATCAACAAAGCAAAACAAATCAATGTCTCCGGACCCCTTTAGAGTACAGGAGTAGAGTAAACGGGTTTTGTTTGACAACATTATTAAGCCGCAGCTTTACTCCCGAAAGTTTTCAAGAGGGATAGATGTCTATATAGCGACCCGTAACAGTATCTACCGCGCTTAATTCCGTATTATACCATCCATTAATGTTGCCTTAAGCCCAAAAATGTGCCCCGAAAGTTTGTGCCTTCTCCTAAACCTCCGGGTAATGAATTTAAGTCGCGTCTGAATACAGGCATAAATTGCGTTTAATAAGATCCGGCTCTCTTATAGCGCACAGTGGTTGTCCAAGTTATTGATTTAGATTATACTCCACCATAATGGTTCTAATAAAGGTGCAGATCCATACAATAGCTCTGGAGGTTGTGAATTTTTCTTCCCAACTTTAGATCTTCATAATACAACTAGAGAGAAACAGTAAATTCTCATTACATCAAGCGTCAATCATTTTGCAATAACAAGAGGTAGGTATGTACGTGGGCTCTTCCAAAAAACTTACCCGATGTTGATACTGTGCTTTCTAGAAACTATGGATATATCCTTCCATCCAAGAGCTACATATATACAACTGATCAGGTTGATGAACTTCGTTTTTATTGATAATCATATTCACTGTTACTTTAAAATGCAGTTATTTAACAAAATCGATTAAGACAGATAAAATGTTAGACTTCCTCGTGCCTTTAGTACGAGACTAAAACTTGGTCAAGGAATGAGCACTGAATCTAAAAAAACCTCAAGACATTTTGTTTTTTTATTCAGTAATTTTAATATTTTAATCATAACTGAGTTGTAGGTATTTTAACACGAATGATTATATGTAGATTAGACCGTTCCTTTTTTTTAAGTTTCCAGTAAACTCAAATAAGTCAAATTTTAACTGAAAATTATCATTTTCTATGGAATACAATGGGAGCATAATGTAACTTAAAACTGGTAGGAATATGATGTCAAGATAGATATTGCTCAATTCCAGGATGAATAACTTTGTGGTCCACTTTGGACAGTTCGAATAAAATGAGTTCTTGGAGGGCTGAAATGTTCTAAAAAATCTTCTACGAAATATTGAACCTAGGCTTTTCTCTGAAAAACTATGTGTAGATGGACCATTACAAAACAGAGACCACACAAAATTAACGCCTTGAGATTTAAAACCCATTTTTAAAACTTCTTTGATCTTTCTCCATTATTTTGTTCACGTCAAAGTTATATCAGTGTCCAGTGTTATTCAGCGCCCAAGAAACTGCCGCACTTTTGTTGAGGTAGAAACTTTTTCAAACAAATTCTTATACAAGGAGTTTGAAAATGATTAAGAGGGATTACAACCCGAAATTTGTCGCAGCTTATTTTGAAACCATAATGCATCATATTTCACCCGGCAGAGAAAAATGTTTTTACGAACGGTTTAATGTACCTATATATGTTTGTTTGATTATTTGGTTGCTTGCAAATATAATTTGCTTGGCTTAGGTATTTTTCACCTTTGCTGAAGTTGAAGTTCATGGTTTTTGAATGTATAAATTATTATAAATATGTAAGTTTGTGATATTGTTTTGAATATTTATTGCAAATAGTAAAATGCGACATTAATTAGCTTACTTGTGGCGCTTTGTTGTTGTAGCTTTAAAGTTTAATTTTGTTGTAATGAAAATACTATAAATTCGCATACGCGGAAGTAATGTTTCAACAGAGTGCAATGTTATGTTCAACCAAATACTACGACAAGACCCCTTCGGGTTAGGGGCTTAGCATATGCCCGAGGTAGGCATACAGGTCGTAAGAGGCGAATAATATGCACCGAGGTAATTACCGTGCAACTCGATGGTTGATCTAAGGATATGATGCCTCTCATCTCTCATTACCCATCTCTCCTTCTTAGGGAGGGAGGGGTGACATGCCCTAGAATATTCCACTGGTCATACCAAATCGCTAACACGACAGTAGCGCAGTACCGGAGCCTACCGGATTCATATCCGGGTTCGACAGCATTCCCCACAACCTTCGGGAAGGGTTTTTGCTGTTATAACAACAACAGCTGGGCTTACAACGAAACACATTGAAATACTTATCGAGGTACTCATGGAGTTCTACCTTTAAGCCCGAACTCAGTGAAAGGCCTTTTGAGAGTTCCAGGAGTTACAGACTTCACCCCGATTTTTGACACTGTAAATGATATAGCTAAAAAACTAGCTGAAGTCTAGAACTCCTGAAAAGTCCAAGAGACTACTCATAGAGTTCATGGTTTATAGCTGTATAGACCGTGATCTTTATTCGTTGAGAGAGCACTTTTCTTGAAATTAACTTTCTCTGTCGAAAATAGAACTTTTTGACAAGAATGTCTACATTTTCGCGAAAAAATATTAATTTTCCCTATACAAATATATTAACAACTACATACTACAATGTTACAACGCACTTAAAATAAACTTAAAAATTGAATTACATATTTTATACTTAAGTTAATCATAGGCTTTGCCAAACCATCTTTTAGATATGGTGCATACAGTAAAGGTAATATAAAATTATTTACAAAGTAACTATTTGCCTATTGACTCCAAGCGGTCGGCGGAGCTATTATGATTTACCAAGACACATCTGTCTATGGTGATTGGGATGCTGACTGGGTACTGTCCGATGGGGTTGCACGCGGTACGGCTGAGCATCCTAGAAAACTCCAGCTGTGTCAGCTGCATGGAGGATGACGAGGTTGAAACACCAAGTCACTTTATGTTGAGTTGCCCAGCCAGGACGAGGCGTAAATACTTCGGTCGAGATGTACTTGATTATCCGGGATTGAATTGAACCTCATCCGGAACTACATCGCTGCCACGCAGCGGTTCTTAAATAAATAAATACGCCAGTATTTGGTCACCGTTAGCCAACTCGGTTGCACAACGGACAGTTAAAATTTCCAAGGGGACTGACCTTTAATCAATCGCCACCGTACCTAACCTAACTATATGCCACCGGGTACCGACTGATATTTATTTACAATTTATACTGAGCAGCATTTTCTGTGGTCTTTTTTGGAAATTAAGAGTTGCTAAAGGAAACTGGGTCCTTTTTACGGCGATTAACGAAGACAAACCAAATTAGGAGGTTCGCAGCACAAAAAGTTCCCTATGAATAAGGAGAGGAAAAAAACGATAACAATAAAATTAATACCTTTTTATACCTTTCATGAACATGAAATGGTATATTAACTTTGGTCCGATGTTTGCAACGTTTAGAAATATAAGAGATAGACCCACCATTAAGCATACCAAATTGATTATGTCCGTCTGTCCGTCCGTCTGTTTGAACGCAAACTAGTCCCTCAATTTTTGAGATATCTCGATGAAATTTGGCACACGGATGTATTTTTGTATTATACTAGACATTTGTCGGATCCGGTATAATCGGGTCACTATAGCATATATCTCTCATACAACCGATCGTTCAAATAAGAGGATTATGAACATTTCTCCCTCATTTTTAAAGATTAAAACTTGAAACTTGGTGAGATATTTTCTTATGGACAGCAAAAGGGATATAGTTAGTATATGTCCCATACAACCGATCGTTCAGATAAGAGGATTATAGCCATTTATACCTCATTTTGGGAGATTAAAACTTGAAACTTGGTAAGATATTTGCTTACAGATAATTAAAAATTTGGTAAAAAATCACCAAGACCGGAGCTATACATATATAGTATATATCCCATACAACCGATCGTTCAGATAAGAGGATTATAGCCATTTCTCCCTCATTTTAAGAGATTAAAACTTGAAACTTGGTGAGATATTTTCTTATGGATATTAAAAGATTTCGTAAAAAAATCACCAAGATCGGAGCTCTATATAGTATATATCCCATACAACCGATCGTTCATGCTGACAAAGTTTTAGAGAACATTAAACAATGCGTATTTAAGTTTGCACGTATTCATGAAAGGCATAAAGCCTTCGGCGCAGCCGAAGACAGCGCCGTCGTTACTTGTTTTTAATATACTAATGAATAAAAATAATTTAAAAATAAAATAAAATAAATAGATCATTGAAATTCCTGACTTTTAAATGTACTCTGCAATAATTGTATTGATTTTAGCAAATATGCCAATATCACCGTTACGGGATATAATATCTTCATCTCTTATCAACTCACAAGAATTCTCTTCAATTTGTTCTAGAGTCATACCAGCAAAACGTTCCTCATTCATATTAATACGCACTGTAGCGCTACCAACGCAGGTGCCCTTGACATCATCGTATTCGTACAAGTCAAAACTAATCCAATCTTCCTGATCTTCTATTTGTGAAGATGAAGTCACTACCGGTGATTGATTGCTAACGTCTATTTGAAGTATAGTTTCATTGTAGGATAACTCTTGAATAGTCTCAGAGGAGGGTGTTGCGGTAGTACTCGATGCTTCTGCTAAATGTTGCTCTTTCATAGGAGGCTTAGTTGGTAAGTCAGTTAAATCTATATCGGGTGAAGATATCGAAAGTACTTGTGTTTCAACATCATGCTGAACTTCTAAAGCATTTGGCTGCTGCATAAGAGCAGCTTCTGCAATGTCGTTACCTTTGGATATGTTGGGGCTAGACACAACTAATTTTTGTGTTTCATCATCATCATGAATATTTAAAGCTAAAGACTGCTGCAAAAGTATAGTTTCTTCAGCTAATTTAGTTTTGTGATGTTCAGGGTTGGGTACAAATACTTGTGTTTCCTCATCTTCAACATTGAAAACAAGAGGTTGTTGAGTCGATGGTTCATCGATTATCATTTCTGCACAAGCTTCTTGCATTTCAAAAATAGTAACATTCTCAGCTTCTTTAGGTATACTTTCAACATTTTGTACCTGTTTGTCTCCTCCGCTTTGACCACTTGGTGTAAGTGGTATTACAGTAACAAAACTGTCAGAAGAACGTGTATCATCATCTTCAGAAAACGATGGAGTAAAACTGTTGGCTACTTTCTCTTTTTCATCGCTTTTTGTTTTTGTCATAAAAATACTCTTATCGATTATGTCTTTGTTACTAAATGCTATTGCTTCGTTTTCATCTTTGTTATGTACCATTGCTTCCGTGCGGGCACATGTGGAGCATTTAAATACAGATACGGGTTCCTTAGCGTTGTCCTTTCCCAACAAGCATTTCGGATTATGGGCACCCACGCTGCCACAGAGGGAGCATAGTATAACAGACCATTTACCTGAGAACAAATAAAAAAAACAGAACTATCGACATGAAAAGGCGAATAACATCAATCGAACCTTTATTGTAATCTCTTCCTCTTGGACAGAAGCACGTATCCATATTGCAAGTACTATGCGCACGATGCAAATCCGTATATGTACCCTTTTGTACCTCCCAACGTGCATCTCTATCAGGCACAAATATACCCTGTAGCCGCACAGAAATTCGAAATTCTTCACTACGACACCATAAGCAACGCAAGTAATATCCCGCTGCTAAAGCGTATTTTTGTACGCATACATTATGAGCATAGCCTTTATTACAGCATTTGCCAAATATGAATATTATCTCATTGTATAAACCCATTTGTTCACGACAAATGCTACAACGTTCGAAACTTGATGGTCGGCTTTTAAGTCCAGCTGGCTGTAGTTCCTTTTTGGGAACACATTCATCACAATATGATTGGAAATAACCGTGAAATTGGAATAGGCAGCGATTTTGACGTGCACAACGAATATGAAAATATTCATTGCACTTATGACATTGGACGGAGGCATGCGCGCGTCCGCAGTAACAGCACACACGCTTTGAAGCGGCAGTTATCTCCTTGCGGATGTCTCGTAATAGAAACCCATTGATACCACTGCAGTCTTTACCTCTCTGTGGTAGATTGGTGGAGAGAAGCTAAAATGAGAATCGTTTTCATTAATTGATTTTGGATAGCATTTATAAATTAATTTACCAAACAAAAGTAATGTACGGTTATTTCACGACTTTGTTGCCAATCACCAAAAAATAACAAATCGTATTTACAGTTTGTTTTATCTTTGCAAATATCACAAGTTTTATATTCTTCGCTGCTCATTTTGCATCAAACCTCACCATGATCTAACTTTTTTGAAACTACCAATTCGAACTTGTTCCTAGTTCTCAGAATAAATAGAGAATGAAGTATTGTTTGTTTGGGTAGCGGAAAAGCAAATGTTCAGCGACATCATGTGGAGTCTGACAGTATGGGTTGCTGCAAGTGATGCCAAGATTTCCTAGTCGTTGAGAAAACTTGGCAGCACTCCGAAACTTTAATTTTTATAATTCTTCCTAAGCGGTTTGCGCCTCCACTTTGGCTAAACTGTACCCATGCGTTGTTCGCCGCGTTGCGCGATGCGGCATTCCTTCTTTCACATTTTCATTTATTCTTCTATCTGTGAATGTGTTGCGGACTTTCATTTGAAGCGGACGTGTGTGAGTGAATTGTAAACGGAAAAAATTGAATCTTGCATTTTATTTGCAATTAAAGAATTAAAATACAACACCGAAAGCTAAAAATATACAAATATAAAAGGTTTGTGATGAAGTTTGTATAGTGATTTAGCAATATATTTTACATAATTTGGCGCAATAGAGTGTTGAAACGTGGTGGCGTCTGTAATTACAATTGTTGGGGTAGGGAATTGAATTTGATGTAGAGAACATTTTTTTGCATAATAAAAAGTTAACCGGGAACAAGTGAAGCTGTAAAAGTGCTTTTAATTTGCAATACCCACTTAAACTGCGAAAAGAAAATTTAAAATACTTTGATGAACATGTAGAAAAGAAAACATCAGATTAAGTTCTTAATTGATAAATTTGCCTGCGAATAAAAAAAACTGCCGCAACAACAGCGACGAACCGCCATTTTTAAAAAGCGGATGGGCATGAATCTTCGGACTCCTTTGTTTGCTACAGTAATGGTGAATAATATTGGGATGTATTATTCGTGTATATTTTGTACCTATCGTTGCTGAAAGTACAATACCATAGTCGATTCTAAAAGCGGCGTATGTACAAATTTAGCAGTATCAATTAACGCTAATTGTTTCCTTTAGGAGACAACTGCTAAAACACGTCTGAAATTATCGGGATAGGTATCAAAAGACGCGTCTCGACCTCGGTAACAATAATCCGGAAGCGGATTTTCGAGCCGATGTTGGACCGGCTAAGGGTTATTTTTTTTTAAATCGCGGGCGACGACAGCCAACTCAGAAAGGTGTTCTACACAAAAAGTATGGATCACGGCCCAGATTTAGGTTCGGCCTATGGTAACTTTTCGGTTTTTCGAAAATATTTATTCCCCGGAGGCGGATTCTTATTTCTGGGACCGAAACGCGTCTTTTGATACCCATATCGCCATTTTTGGATGAATATTAGCACTCGGTGGGTGTCGTAAACAATTACCCCGTCTTCTTTCATTGACTTCGAGGGTGGGTAGCACTTGAAATTTCGAAATTTTCAAACTTTTTTTTTTTGGAAAACTATCAGATTTTCAAAATTTAGCCATAGTTGTATATGTAATGAAAATATTTGTCTGCAGATATGTACATTTTCTTCAACTTATTCAATAAATTTAAAGAAAAACACAATATACTAAATTTTACCACTTTTTATAATATAAAAACATGTTCTTCGAAAAAAAAAAATGCATCATTTACGGTACCATTAAAACTAGGTTTTCCAGATTAAAGTGAGGTATTTTTTGAAATCGGGAGCCTCCATTTCCCCACCCCTTGCCATCCGAGAACTAAAATTTTACTAGACCCTTCCATGTGGTTATATAATAGAGCTAAATAGAATATTTTACGTGCTTATATGTTTCTATATGGCGCCACTTATCACATATTTATGTTATCGTAAAATTTTTGTCGCATTCGTTTGTAACATTTATTTCTGATTACGACGGATTGCACTAAGAAAACAAAAAGTTAAAGAGCGTAATTGCCCCCCAACAAATCGAAACACATTTCTTTGTAAATCTCCTATATACAATGGACCCATACATTCATACCAATATACGTAAAGAAATATACAAAGTGTGCGTTCATATTTCTAAGTGCAGCACAACATATCCATATGTATGTTGGGAGTGCATGTTTGTATGTCCAATTTATTAGGGATGTTGCGAACATTCGCTTTCGTGAAAAACTAAGCAGAAACTTTGTTATACGAATGGTGGGGATATTAAGCTATTTATTGAATTTGGGCCGTTAAAAGAATTTAATGATGATTTTTAGAATGATCGTACTCTTAATGCAGGGATAAGCAATGTTAATAACAATCACAGGATAAATATACATACTATATTCGCAACGGATGTCTAAAATTCACTGTCAATCTACGGATATGACGCCACATCACTTCCCAATACCAGTATTATTTTTGTAATTGCAAAACACTTCCTGAAGGTTTGGTGAGTGTTAGGGATAACCGGAGTCCCCTGCAGAATGAATCCGGTTCGCTGCTGTACCAGCACCTTCTGATACTGCCTGTCGCGGTTGCGATTTGTTTGAGCCCTTGAATCGCATACCTACCTTTGAAACATTCTCAACCCCTAACCTGTTGGGAAAAAGCAATCCCTAGCTTTTCATTGGTTAGCAACGTGGTCCCAAAACCTAAAGGGAGTGTTTTTTTGTCGCTAAAAAGAACAAAAAAGGAACAATGGTATTAGACCGTAGAATACCTAGTCGCTACAACAACAACAACCGTAGAATACCAATACTCTCGTCAACCTTCGACTAGTGTTTCTGGGGTTACAAGAGAAAAGAACCTATCTAAAATTCCATATTCGTAACATTCCTAATACGATCCATACATATATACAGTAACGTGCAAAATAAAAATAGAATTATACCGGTTGAAAAACAAACGAATCTTTATCCTGGCCTCTGGGTTCATTCTGGTGCTGTTTTTTTTTAAAACAAATCGGTGGGCCATACCTTTTAAGACGAAATTAACAACCTGTCCTGTGTATAAATGGCTAGCGCGTTGTTGTTGTTGTTGTTGTATTATGAATTATGGTGGTTCTTTTTGTTTGAATTATGAATTATGGTGGTTCTTTCAATAATTAAAATTCAATAATACATAAGTCTGATTGGATCAGCCTTTTTATATGGATGTGGGTGTGCCATATTTAACTAAACTTTAAAGTTTACCTACTGTAAAGAATCGAATAGATAATTTTGCTGATTTTATTTTGCACATTACTCTGATATGTTAGTAGGTATGAATATTTTTGTGTAAAATTTTACTTACATATCAGAGAGGGGCATGCTTTTAGCCATAGCTCAGTAATTGTAAACAAACAATTTTCTTTGTTGTTGTTGTAGTAACGACAAAAACACTCCCCGAAGGTTTTGGAGAGTGTTGTCGAATTAACAGTCCTTGGCCGGATTTGAACCCGGTACGCTCCGGTACTCCCTTGCGGTACTGCCCGACTGTCGTGGTAGCGATTTATGACCAGTGGAACCTTCTAGGTCATGTCACCCCTCCTTCCGTAAGGAAGGAGAGATGGGTAATGAGAGGTGAGAGGCATCATATCCGTAGATCAGCCATCGAGTTGCACGTCATTACCTTTGTGCATATTAGTCGCCTCTTACGACCGGTATGCCAACCTCGGGCATATTCTAAACCCCTAACCCGCAGGGGGTAACAATTTTCTTTGTTTTTATATCATCGATCACTGTCTCTCAGAGCATTACTTGGCAACTGCTTCGCAGCCGGGGCCCACCCGGCAGTTCTAAGGCAGATTCATTTTAGCTGATTAACCGGTTCATTTTGAATAGGTTGAGGGTAGTTCATTATGTTGTTGTATTGTCAGTCCTTTTCCATATAGAAATCTGGTGACCCCGGAACCTCGAATATATTAGGAGTAGGGGTTATTTTCGATATTCGATACTTCAATGCTTCATTTAATGTAAAATAGCAAAATATAATCTCTGTTTGCGGGATGAAAAATTAAATGAAAACAAGTAAGGAAAGGGCTGTCTTCGACTGTGCCGAAGACTTTATACCTTTCATGAATACGCATTACGGTTTTAAGTGTCCGATTCTTACTCACAATTAGTACAAACTCTGCAAAACCGTTAATTTAAAAATACATAGACCCAAGCCCCATTTATCGGAAAAATTGATTGTATTGGAGCTACACGTTGTATTGGTCCGATCATGCTGGTTCTGATAAATGATTAATGCTTTACAAAATGGCTGCCTCTTACCAAATTTCATCGAGATATCTCTAAAACTGAGGGACTAGTTTGCATTCAAACAGACAGACGGGCATGGCTAAATCAACTCAGCTCATCGCCCTGATAATTTCGGTATACTTATTGGTGAGTCTATCTCTTTTTCTTCTCATACTTACAAACATCGGATCAAAGTCCGATTTAGCCGGCTGATTTAATAGGTATGGTCGGGTAGAACCCCAGTCAATCCGATACATATTAGGCTGTTGTGGAAAATTTAATCTTAATTTTTATTTAAAATAAACGTTGGTGTTGCTGCCTTCTTCCTCTCTTATAACTTCTAGCCTCCATTTTTCGTGGGCTTCTGTTGTATGGTGTTTTTTTTTTTTTTTTTTTTTTTGTTGATACATCGAGCCTTAACAGCTTTGAGTTTGCTGCTGAGTTTGCTTCTTTTGAATCGCCTCATTGGGTGGGATTGTAATTATTATCAAGTGCCCCTCTCATAGCAGCCAACTTTTATTGTTTATAAATAAGTACATATGTATTTATGTATACAATTATGTTTGGCTCTTTTTTGTTTAGTTGACTGATTCGGCCTTTTGTTCTATGCATTGTGTTCGGAATTTTGGGGTGCGCCCAAAAATTAACCATTCAAAACACATTCATATTTATTTACATTAGGGCTTCAGGGCTTTTATTTGCATGGTCCACAAAGTTTTTCTGCAAGGTGTTTCGTAGTAAAGCTAAATAAGGTCCACTGATAAAATTTTACTGAAATATAATATGCTGTTCTTGCAACTGCCAGCCACTGTCTATTTTTATACCATTTCATGAGCAGCAAACAGACAACACCAGCAACGAGCTAAAGAAACTGCCTATCATAGGTTTCTGTTAAAAGTTGACAGTTGCACTTTCTATTTTTGAGCAAAAATAGATGTATCCATGTTTGTAGTATATGTATACATGTGCTACTGTATGTTGTTGTTGTTAACAGTATCTGCTACTGTATATACCACAGTATATACGTTTGAGCATATATAAATGCACTAGCCTAATTTTAAATAATAAGAGAAATTATAAATTGCAAAATATATAAAATAATATAATAGGAGCCAGATGATTGGCAAGGTAAAGTTTGAACGTTTAGTTTGATGAGTTTTTCAAAAATCCATCGTAAATTCTCAGCAATTTGGAGCGTAATCATAATCAAAATAAAGTGACGTGAACTTAAGATAACGAGAGGTCCCAAATAATAGAAACTATATGTTTATGGGTGCGGAGACGATTTGTTTAAGGCTTTGAACATTCGGGTCGTATATTTTAATCGCCGGCTATGACAGGCTTATCTTACGCCCTACACATTCTAAGACCTAACACTTCAATCACTCCTACAACAGCCGGTTATATCGAAACCGGAATGACCCTGTTTTTTATACCCGACCAAGGGCTGCTATTTCAGTGTACCCGATTTTGTCTATAGTAGTTTTTTGGTTATCAACTCGCTAGTGACTCATGAGTCAAGCTTGAGTTGACTGAAGTGCAATCAGAAAAGTTATATTATCCAGTCATTTGAAGTCTGGGGAAAGCTTCCACACTTTCCCTGGACGATATAAATAAGCCATTAGAGTTGAAAAAAAATATATATAAAAGAAGCTACAAGCAAGTAATGACCGATCTAAGGCAATAGTTGAGTATACAATTCATTTTTTGTCACATAAATAGGACAACACACATTAACCTGGGAAAAGAAGAGGGAGTTTCATGGGCGGTATAGGATGTCCTGTTGTTGTTTGTAACGACAAAAATACTCTCAGAAAGTATTGGGGAAAGTGACAGCCCTTTTCCAGATATAAACCCGGTACTCCCTTGCGGTGCATACCCGACTGTCGCGGGAGTGATTTGGTATGACCAGTGTAACCTTCTAGATCATGTCACCTATCCTCACTGTCACATCCAACCACCTGAAATAGCTGAAGATGAGCACGTACTTGCGAGGGAGACTAGAGTCATGCTATCACAACTTTGTTCTGAATATTGTAAAAGGTTAAACTCTTACTTATCCATACTGAACTCCACCATACCAAACACTTGCCTTGCATGTGGTATGTCTCCTCATGATACTGAACATCTCTTTTCCCCTTCAACTGAACCTACTCTTCTAACACCAATATCACTCTGGTCCAACCCTGTTGAAACTGGGACTTCCGTTAGAAGAGCTCGATGACAATTCTTAGACAGCCCAATTCTAAATGAAAATTCTGCACGGATTTTTTCCCCTCTCCCATTCCTCGTATTCTGAATAAAAAATCCTTGGGAATTTTTTCACTTTTCCCTTTCCTCTTATTCTGAATAATGTTCGAAAAAGGGAAAACCAGTTAAGGGATAAAAGTAGCTATTACGAATTTGAGGAAAAGGGAGATTTCGCTGTCATTTTTAAGGAATTTTTTCACCAGCTAAACTGAAAGGAGCGCGGGATAAAATTTAATGTTTCTTGCATTTTTATAGGAAAAATATTAACTTGTGTAAGTATATACTAAACTAAAATAATGTTATATTAGAATACGATGTATTTTAGATCGAAAAGTACAAATATACAACAGATATGGCTGTTTTTAAACTTGATTCAAGGCCATTATGAAATTGTATTTTTGAGTTGCTGAGTGTGCGATTTAAGTAGTTCCGGGCTTGTTTATTCTAACTTTTTAAATCTGCAAACAGGAGAAAGCAAATTAAATATACAAAAAAAAATTGTAGATAACGTTTGCGGCAACTCGAGATATGTATTATCTCGTAATCCTGTGTTTATTTTCCTGTGGCTCTTATTCGCTTAATTTCTGCCACAAACGTATGAAAATCAACACTAAATTTTACATTTTTTTCTCTTTTCTTTTTAACGAATTCTTCACAATATTTACATTTTTAAATTTCGTTAGCCAGTTTAGAAATCCGTGTATACCATGCCAATTGCCAAAACAGCTGATTTCGAAAACTCGAAATTCCTCTTCCCCAATTATTCTTCTCCCTAGGAGAACATAATTGGAGGAATTTTTCCGAGGGAACAAAAAAATCCGAGAGAAAATTATTCCGTGAGAATATTTAGAATTGGGCTGAGAGTGATCGTGCGCATTAGGCAAAGCGAAGCACTGTTAAGAAAAGACAAAGAAACATTGCTTGCTACATATAAGGCTATTGGCCGGCCGGTTATTGACTATGCTGCGCCTATATGGTCGCCCAACCTTTCTGACACCAATTGGAGGAAATTGCAAGTCTGCCAAAACACCGCCATCAGAACCGCTACGGGATGCCTGCTTATGTCATCTGAGTCTCACCTCCATCAAGAGGCGAAATTGCTCAATGTTCAAGAGCACGCGGAACTCTTGAGTAGACAGTTCCTTCTGAACTGTCACAAACCTAGTCATCCAAACCGACATCTTTTGGATGTAGCACCGCCCCCCAGAGACATAAGGAGACATCTCCGTAAGCATTACGACGAGATCCGGCATCATATCTCTTTGCCGTTTGATCTGCGGAACCATAGACGGGCTCTAAATGACCTCCACACAGAGTCGGTAGACAGATCCCTCAGATCTCGGCCGGTGAATCCCGTTATTAATACTCAACCACCTGAAGTGGCTGAAGAGGAGCGTGTACTTCCGAGGGAGACTAGAGTCATACTAGCACAACTTCGCTCTGGATATTGTAATAGGTTAAACTCTTACTTATGCAGACTGAACCCCAACATACCAAATACATGCCCTGCATGTGGTATGACCCCTCATGATACCATACATCTCTTTTCCTGTTCAGTTGAACCCACTCTTCTAACACCCACATCACTCTGGTCCAACCCTGTGGAAACTGCGCATTTCCTCGGACTTCCGTTAGAAGAGCCTGATGACAATTTAGAGTGATCGAGCCCATTGGGCAGGGCGAAGCACTGTTAACAACAACAACAACAACAACAAGCACTGTTAATAACAACAACATCCTCACTGTCATATGCGTTGAAGGTAATTTCCAAAGTATCCTTAACTACATAGAAGTTGTTAATATTTTACACAGGCCATCCCATCATCAACCATTATTTCGACCAGTTGAAAAATCAACAAATACTAGCTAATGTGCTGTTGTGTGTTTGTTTATAGCAAAAACTGGTTAGGTTTTTAGTCAATCTTCTCTGTTTTGCTCGGGTATACTTTGCATCCCATATTCATTTACTTTGTGTTGCTTTTTGCACAGTCTCGCTGTTGTTGGTTAGCTCCAATAAATCTCGGCCGGCAAGCCAACTAGCTTATTTCTTTTACATTTTCGCTTTTTGCAGTATGTTGCACTAGGTTGCTGACTTTTACTACCTACGGTCAATGTTGTTTCTGTTTGCTTGACAAGACTTGGTGGCAGCAACGAGTAACTAACTGTTTGCATTTTCGCTATAATTTTATGTACCTTTTTGCATTATGTATTGTTATTTTTTTGGTGTAGACTCTGCACACATTTTTGTATATAAATTCATATTAAATGGTTCCACATATGTTTTTCTTGGTTTTTGTAATGTAAATTCAAATATTTGTTGTTGGTATAGGTATAGGTGTATTTAATCGAGGTATTGTAGATAGATTGTATATTATGTATCAGTTCGTTCACACTTTACGAACTTAACCTCTAGTTTTTAAATTGTATTGTTTTTTGTGATTTTGGAGTTCTAAAAAGATACTTGGCCATTTTAATTTTTTTATAAAAGTCTGGAAGTTTGGGGAATTTAATTATTTTGTATTTTTTCCGTGCTACTATCTAAGTCGATTATTCCTAAAGTGATTCATCAACTTTCATGCAAATTTGTACATATACCTATTGCCGGAAAGGTCCATGGGTTAATAACCACGCCCACATTCCATATAAAGATATAGTAATAAAGCTTTGACACAGATGAACTCACTCAAAGTAGATCTCAAAGTGTTAAGTATTGAGGAACAAATTATGTATAGGCCTGGCTTATGTCAAGAAAAAAAAGTACTCCAACTTTTTTGCTAAAGCTCACAGCTTAGACCCAATTTCACAGTGGCGAGTTAACTTTTGCTCCACAGTTAACTCGTTTTCTTGTTGAGTTAACTAGAGTTTGTATCTCCGAAACCAGTTGTGATATGGAACTTAATCACATGGCTTCTTGCAGTAGATACTCATTACCATATTTCGTTGGATAACCATATTGGTTAATAAATACGAGACCGATAGAGTTATCGAAATAAGGGATATCTAAAATTTTAATTTAGACATCTAATAATGCAACGATAAGAGTTTCATGTAATTCTATTCAGGAGTTTTTGAATGGTATGCGTTCAAACATATAAACAGACAGACAAAAATTCTAAAAACTGCTGCATTGGATTCTATTGACTCAATAATTATCCATCCTATAATTTTTATTATATGTATAGATTATTTGCCGTGAACTAAAATAACTTGTATTCTGTTCTCGTAGTCTATGGCAAAATACCCAGCAACTCTTACTGGAATTATAATACGTGAACAAGACTAATAGCAGTATTCATAAAACAACTGCAACGGATGTACTTTTGTAAGGGCGCTTCTATATTTCATCACTGTTATGTACCTATCTACATTTCTGTAGTTTTCATGTATTCAGGTATTTAATTCGTCACAGAAACCAATAGAGCGCATCGGCTTTTAAATTATTCAGGTAGAACACTTCTTAACTTCACTCTGCATTTTGGCAATCC
Organism: Merzomyia westermanni; assembly: GCA_949987695.1. Lineage (NCBI taxonomy): Eukaryota > Metazoa > Arthropoda > Insecta > Diptera > Tephritidae > Merzomyia > Merzomyia westermanni. Next base: position 190,940,334 of record OX465288.1, read on the forward strand.
CATTTAAGTAGGTACATATTTACATACAAATGTGTGGTACTTTAAGTATGTATACACTAGAGTGCAATTTAATATACATATTTGTTATTTGCCATGGTACCGGAAATAGAGACAATTTAAAATTTGGTACATAGGCTAGGTAGGTATGCCATGAGGGGTAAATATTTGTTGGTGATTTGCCAACACAATCCAAATTTAAGGTGGTTCTCTATCTCTCTCTCTATGGCGCGATATACAACAGGTATATCATCATAAACCTCCTAAGAGATTTTTGCGCCAAGCTTCTCTTCCAATTTGTGGTGTGCCGATTTGAATTTTCCCTACAAATTGGTGGGACCTACAGTTTTTTGCCGACTCCGAACGGCATCTACAAAGGAGACGAATTTTTGCTGAGAAGCCTGTCATGGCAGAAATACACTCGGAGAGTTTGCCAAACCACTGCCGAGGGGCGACCCCGTTTTGAAAAACTTTTTTCAAATCACTTTTGATGTTACCTGTACCAGGGCTCGAACCATGGACCTTCGGTGTGGTAGGCCGGCAACACTACCTTCACACCACGGCGGCCGCTGATGTGACATTTCAATATTCATTTGGAAAAGCACAGTTTTCTTAACAAAAGAGCAAAATTGCCTACCACTGATTTCCGGCAGTAACTGTGTTGCTTTCACGATTAGAAGCAAATTAGATAAGCAGTTCCTTTCTCTAATATATGTCGTTAGAGGACGACTGGGGAGGCATAGTGTTCTCAAAGAAAATCTGATATAACTCTCAAAACAAGAGAGTTCTCAATCGAATTCTGATATCATTCTCGAGCTGTTAACAGTATTTCGCGCTGCCTAATGGACCCGATCACTCTGAGAATCTTTATCAAGCTCTTCTAACGGAAGTCCAAGCAAACAGGCAGTTTCAACAGCTATTTCGCTCTCGAGTCAATTACTAGTTTTTTTTTTTTTTTTTAAACATTTTTCTGGACATGAAGGAATTATATTAGTTAGCACGATGTCTTTAACGTCAATAACTGTGTTTGCTGGGAGTATGCATTTAATGTGTAAGGCGAGTATGCAAATTGCAATTGCATTCCATTCTGGGTCGTAAACTTTTGCATTCATTTTGATTTATTTTAACAATTTATCATTTAAAATAATAGCCGGTTTATTATACTTGCATTTGTTATAATATCGTCGCCATCTTGGCAGAAGCATGATTGTGCGAAATGTAAATATTGGGAATCAAGTTAAAAAGTTCATTGTTTTCGAAAAGTCAGTATGTTTTAGCTGATTGACCACAGGCAATCTGTCCAGAAAGTCCGCAATAAAAGTATTTCCTCAGTTGATTCCAAGTTGTTAAGCTTTTAACGATAGGAATGCGATGGAATGGAATCATAAAAATTATGGTAGCTCAAGTCAGGTTTGTTAAGCGGCGAGATCTCAAACTGATCGCTACAGAAAAAAGTTCATCAGGTGAGAACGATACATACTACATACATTAAAATACTAAAATTAAAGTAATTTATTAAGAGAAGACGTAATCGCTTTGTGTATTGTAAAAAGAGAATGAGAGTTAACATCTTCGTAAAGACACTGGAACGGCTTGTATAATTGAAAGTTTGTTCTGCATTGCTTCAGAAGAATTGGTTGGAAATGTCTTGAAGCTCGGTAGGGAATATAAAAGTAAACTTCGTATATACTAAGTAAAACTATATTACTGCATAACCCCCTGCGGGTTAGGGGTTTAGAATATGCCCCAGGTAGGCATACCGGTCGTAAGAGGCGACTAATATGCACAAAGGTAATGACGTGCAACTCGATGGTTGATCTACGGATATGATGCCTCTCACCTCTCATTACCCATCTGTCCTTCCTTACGGAAGGAGGGGGACATGACCTAGAAGGTTCCACTGGTCATACCAAATCGCTACCACGACAGTCGGGCAGTACCGCAAGGGAGTACCGGAGCGTACCGGATTCATATCCGGCCAAGGATTGTCAGTTCGACAGCACCCCCCAAAACCTCCGGGGAGTGTTTTTGTCGTTACAACAACAACAACATATTACTGCATACCTTCGAAAGTACATAAGAAATATTATTGAAAGAAGACAGAGTCAAAAACAATAGGGCATCTTAACTCAAGTCAAGTGTCAGTTTCAAATATCGTACGTGAATACGGAATATCAAATATTACATATACAAACATTTTGTGTCAAAAATTGTGTACAAAGAATGACCTAAGTAGTAGTATATCGAAGACTGAGTGGAAGATCTTCTTGCATTAAAATATTTTTTCAAAAAACGCCACAGGGCAGTATTTGGTGGCCCTCAACGAAATTTCAATACATTTTTAGCCGAATCGGACGTTCATGACACCAAACATATTTTCAACTGTTCAATAGAACCTACTCTTTTAACACCAATTCTGCTTTGGTCTTGGTCGAACCCTGTTTAAACTTCTAGTTTCCAAGTACATCCGTTAGAAGAATTAATAGCGAAGCACTGTTAATAACGACAGCAGCATAGGGCATTCTTCAAAAATATTTTAAAAGGAGGTGATCTTCCAATCAGCCGCCAATTTAAAGTGTGCAGCAAGTATGCTAATGTATGGTCTAAAATCAACTTGCCCAATTTTCCTATGTAGCCTGAACTATAAAAACTATGTGTAAAAGAAAAAAAACTCAATTTAAAATAATTAATCTGGTCAAATTTATCTGTGTATGTACATATGCATTTATATTGTACAGTTATCAAGATTAAGAGTCAATGCAACACTTAAGCTAACTTGATGGGCTACTGTAGATTGAAACACGTTTTGAGTTGCTTGAATGTAATTTATCTCTATAATACACTTGTTCACTTTATGAGCAGCTTTACGATCACAGCTTTTAAAACGAAAGGAGTACTACAGCATCACACTGCGCTAAGCCACTGAGGTCTTCTATACTTTGTCGTCATACTTTAACACTCTCAGCTCTTTGGTGGAGTGGCTGAGCTATTGAACGATGAATTATCTGTTTGAACTAATGTTGACCAAAAACCACCTCATTAAACCTGCCCTATTCAATTTGAAAGAAGAATTATCATCGAAAGTTTCTTTCAATGATATCTCAAATAAATATCGGTATACTAAATGGTGGGAGTTTATCTTGTAAATGCAAAAAGATAAAATTGTTAGATAATATACTGCTCTTGTACTGCTCACTACTGCACATACCCAGAGAATTGGAGCCAGAAAAAAACTTGCTTATGTATGGATGCAGGCCCACACATGTCTGTAAATATTTTCAGCTGTGTTTGTTTTATGTTACACAACAGAATCTAGAATGCATTATGTAGCGATAATATTGCAATTGAAGTAGTTTCGGAAACATAAAAATGTCTTCGCTTTCATTTTAACAACTTTAATATAAACACAAACGAAACGAACTATAGTAGAGGGAAAAAGATAAGTGGTACTAATTAAAAATCTTTATCATGAAATCTTTACATCAAAGAATTTAATAAATATAATTTTTCTTTGCAGATACTACAGACAATACCAGAGGATACTTAAACACTACCCAAGAGATTGTGATTGATTCGAGATGTCGACAAAGGCTGTAAATCAACAACAACGACGTACCCCGCTATCACTAACTGGTGGCGTCGGGAAAAGTAATCAAACTAGCGGCAAATCGGCAGATACTAACGGCAACTCCAATAACGGCGCTAGCGCCAAAAATGACAATAAACTAACTGCTAGCCAGAAAGTGGAGTCTGGAACTAATAATGTCGATACCAAGGAATCGACTTCGAAAGATGTGAAGAAAGCCCAGAATAACACTGATAAGCGGCAGTCGCAGCAGCAAAATGCTAACAGTAACGATACTACAAAGAAAAATGAAAAAGTGGAAGAAAAGAAAACTCAAAATGGTGCTGGCAAAGTAGCAACCAATGGTGGCGCTAAAGAGAAGCAGCAGAATGGTGGTGAAAAACAGGAGAATGGTAATAGTAATGACAACGGCAATGCGTCTAATACTCGATCCAGTAGCACAAGTTCAAATAACAATGCAGCTACTAAAACTACAACAAAGTCAAATGAGAAAAGTGCCACCACCACAGCAAATGTGAAAGAGGAATCAAAAGCGCAGGAGCAAAAGCCAGGTACCAAAGGTACTGCTACTAGATCAAATGAAAAGGCTACTCCTGCGCCAACAGCTGTAAAGGATAATGTAAATGCCGAGGAACAAAAGCCTACACCAACTAATGAGAAGAATGACAAAGAATCAGAGAAAGAGAAGAAGAAAGATAGTGCACCTGAAAAAAATTTTGAAAAAGAAACCAGGTCACGTCGTAATGACACTGCTACAGTCGAGATTGAAAAGAAACAAACTGAAAAAGTTGAGCTTCCATCTACAAGATCAAGTGCTGCACAACCTAAGGCACGCGCTGTAAAGGATAATGTAAATGCCGAGGAACAAAAGCCTACACCAACTAATGAGAAGAATGACAAAGAATCAGAGAAAGAGAAGAAGAAAGATAGTGCACCTGAAAAAAATTTTGAAAAAGAAACCAGGTCACGTCGTAATGACACTGCTACAGTCGAGATTGAAAAGAAACAAACTGAAAAAGTTGAGCTTCCATCTACAAGATCAAGTGCTGCACAACCTAAGGCACGCGCTACACCAACAAAAGGAATTGATAAATCTTCAGGAGTTAGCACACCAACTAAGGGAATAGAGAAATCTTCAGGAGGTGGCACACCTGCGAAATCAGTAGAGAAGTCTTCAGGAGCTAGCACGCCTACGAAAGCAGTAGCTGTTGAAAAATCGAGTGCCTCTCAACGCATACGATCTGTTACTACAGACGTAGACGATGTTGAAATGGAAGTTCTTGCTGTAGAGCTTTCGCCAGAAAAACCACAAAAGAACTCGGCCGCCGCAAGTGCAGTTGCTGCCACGATCGCTGTACCACCTGCAGCCACATCAACGCCAGGCAAGCAGTTATTCACCACTCAACAAAAGACAAAATCAAATCAAAACATCGCTGCTTCCAAATCAGAGCTTGCATTAAATGTACAAAAAAGTGACAGTCCACCGGATCGCAACAGTGTGCCACGCACATTTACACAAATTGGTGGACGTCGCAGCATACGTCCGCTCACCGAATACACACCATCGAAATTTCAAAGTAATTTGCAATATCGTGAATCATATCGTCGCATCAATACTGAATTAGATGTTAGTTCGACTACGAACACCAGCATGAATGTTACAGTGGGCTCTGAAGTACCCAACAACTCATCATTTTCATTCTTTGGACGTGGACGTAAACGTGATCGTACACCGCCACCACAACAGCAATCGACCATGGAATTACACAATGATGCTGACTACTCACCACCAAAACGTGCACGTCTCGATATGCAAATGTTCTTTAGTGCGGTCGCCTCACCGTTAACATTATTGCGTTCACGTTTTTCAAAAACTTCCATACAAAGTAGTACGCCAGTAAAGTTGAGCTCCAAATTAACAGCCGATGAAGATGAGGCTGAAGTTCAAAATGTTTCTGGTATATCAATTGAAGAGGAAATCAACGAGAATGCTGAAAGTGTAGAGAAGACTGCTACCCAGGATGTGACGGTGGGCAAAAAGGTTGATGATGATACCACGCCCAAGCAGCTAGACTCACCCATGAAGGTCGATGAAAAATCAGGCATAGACAAGGACAGCGATGAAATGATAAATGCAGAGAAGGAATTTGTTTTCGAACCCACGAATGTGCATGAAGTTGCTGCTGGTATCGCAGACACATCTGTAACATTGGCAAAGAATAAGCGATGTAATGTGATGTAAATCATCAACATCAAATGCATTGTTTCTTTTAATATAGTTTGTATATCATATTTGTCTTAAAAACTATGTGTCAGATGTCATTTAAAGTATATACAATGTATGTTTATGCTAAATATTAATTTCATGTTCTTCATAATATGCGTAAATACCATATATAGTATGTTAAGTGGAGATATGTTTTAGATTATTTAAAGTTTAATGTAATGCAAGTAAGTTTTTTTGTTTGAAAACTGCGTGTTATTTTCCTTTAAATAAAACTCAAAATTTATATGTATAACAATACCCGATTTATTTCAAAAAATTGTTTCTACCTTAGTTGTAGTTGTGCTGTATAAGGCAAATCAATGCAAAGAACTGGAAACAGATCTTTTCAGTATTATTCTAACGAGATCAACAAAAATTTGAATTATCTTGTGCTGCGACAACAGCAACATTTGTGAAAAAAGTGTCTCGAGTTTTAGCCACGTGTTGAATGTTTTAGTGTTTATAAATCACTCAATATTTGACCAATACTCGAAGCTTTTATTTATTTCAATTTGCTTGTATGTCATAAAATATTACTTTTTTATATTTTTTTGTAAAGCAGTATAATAACAAAAAAGTATAAAAGAACAAATATTTTAGGAAACAAATATGAAAAAATAAATAAACATATCGAAATTTGAGTTTCCCGGCATCTTCGAATACTGTCGAAATTAGCTGTAATTTAGTTTTTAGTAGAAGTAAAAATCATATTCCAATTGATTTGAAACTATACATTTAAAAAATGATTAAAAGCAATGATTTTTAATTATTCAATGCGTAATACATAATATACACAAATATGTACGTATTTTAACTAGTACCTTACAAACTAAGTGTTTGTAAATGTCTTAAGATTTATTTCTGTATTCATTTTTTTGTCCCTGTATCTCAAACAGATATATTTCATTATTAAAACGTTTGTCGATTAATTATAAAAAACTCATCATAATTTCTATGTAGTTTCACTCAACTTATGTATTACAATAATTATACACACACAAAAACAATTATTTTATTCAGAATTTTATCGATATTCATTAAACATAAAATAAAAAATAAAGGTTTTATAAAAAAAATAATTCTAAATTTGTAAATGTAACTTCCCAACAAACACTGAATTTAGAAATCGATTAGAGGTATATAAGATAACTAGCCCCATTCTCTAATCTCTATTCTGAGGTGAATTGAATATGAATTTGTTCTCTAATCATCATATAGTCGATTACTAGTGTAGTTCCCTATCATCTTTCTAGAGTCGAAATTACGCTAGTTATCTAATGTGCCAGTCAAAATTTCTCTAACGTTAGAGACTGTGTTTGTTGGGTTAAGATTTTATCTGCTGGCTGCTAAGCACAAACTCGTGAAGCATTTTCTAAATAAGAGAATTATACTATCAATCCTGAGAGATGCCTCTATAGTGAGATAGACTCCCAGAGGCACTACAAGTTATTTCTTATCCCTCCTACTGTGGAACCTCACAGTGAACATAACTAACGGGGCTCGGTTCGATGGCGAGGGCATGGGCATCTCAACAGATTTCGGTACTATATGTAGGGATGAGAAGGAAACAGCTTCTATTGGATAAAACCTGTTAACAACTCTCCAGTTAGTCCTTCAGATTTCTACGCACAACTTTAAATTAATAAATCGACCGAATAAGAGGGTGGATTTGAGACACGGCCTCGCTAATCTTCCAGTTATCTACACACAAGTAATAAATAAATTTACTTGTTTGTTTGTTATCATAACAAACCGAAATTACGGATTCAGTGTAAGTTACGATGAGATCCACAAGTGCTTAAAGCCCTCACTTTTTCAATGTTCCGCTTTCCTTCACGTTAGGTTAAATTGATAACCCCTAAGATTCTTTTAGAGAACAGATAGCAAGGACAATTCATATGAACGGATTCATATCCAAGGGCTTTCCTGATCGATAGGTTATGTTAGGTTGCAAGGGCTAAGCTGAAACCTTAAGGTAACAGCTCGACACTCGGGCCACCAATCGGCCCGTTGTGATACCCTATACGGTCTCAAAAAAAAACCCTTCCATGCCTAGAGCGGAAGGTCGAACCACTTCGTGGAATTAATAAATTTCGCTAAAGCCTCAACTTCACATCTTAAGACTTCAGAAAGGTCATATAGAAACGGTTCGCCTAGAGTCTGCTAAGTGCTGGACACTGACAAAGGAGGTGCTGGATGCTCTCCTCTTCTTCGGTACATCTGCAGCTGCGACAATAATCGATGGTCGTTACCCCCATTCTGGCTCCGTGATCGCCTATTAAACAGTGTCCTGTTAGAACCCTTATCAAGGATGCTAAAACCGATTTGTGCAGAGTCAGAAGCGCCCTTGTACGCCCCTTATCATATGAAGGCCAGGTTAGCCTAGATGGCTGACCATCTTCCATTTGCATTTCTTATAGTGCTTGTGTTCACACGAAGCCTGAAGGTGGCCATGGGTATACCAACCGAATCATTTCCCGGAAGGATATGGTTGGTGGTACCTCGCCTGGCCAGCTCGTCTGCTCTGCAGTTGCCTTCAATATTCCTGTGTCCAGGTACCCATATAAAGCTGATACTGAAGTGCTGTGCCATCTCGTTAAGAGATCTGCGGCATTCAGTAACCGACTTTGTGCTGTCGACGGATGAGTGCAAGGCTTTTAGCGCGGCCTGGCTAGCTGAGAAAATAAAGACCCTTTTTCCATCATTAGGTATAGACACCAGATGGCCCACAGCTCTGTGTATCGCCAGCATTTCTGCTTGGTATACACTACAGTGATCAGGAAGGCGGAAAGAGACCTCTAGACCCAAATCCGGTGAAAAGATGCCCGCTCCCACCCTCCCATCAAGCTTAGAGCCATCGGTGAATATATTGAGGGCACCCGGGACCGTATGCTGCCTGAAAAACCAGTCTTGCCGTAGTGGTATGTCCACTACATAGTTCTTAATGAACACGTTTTTTGACGTGCAGTAGTCAGTGCTTGCTGGTATTGGGACTGGGGCGTTGGTGCCCATGATTGTGGCATGCCCACTAGTTCCATTTGAGCAGAGACCTGCTTCCCTAATGCGTAGTGCAGCTATGACAGATGCTTCGTTCGCCACCAGGTCAAGAGGTGGTAGATATAATATTGTGTTGAGTGCTTCGGTTGGAGAAGAACAAAGGGACCCGGTTATCAGAGCTCTGAGCTTTTTTGGACTTTTCGTAGCATTTTAAGGTAGGTATTTTTAGAAGAAGATTCGGGCGCACAATGGCTGTATATATCCGGGAGAACCCCGAGGATTTACCAATTGCCCTCTTTCAGGTGAACAGTTCTGCTGCGGCCTTCTTGGCTCGCTCCATTATATTGTCACTCCAGAGCAGCTTCCTATCTAGAATGACTCCTAAATACTTGACTTTCTCGCTAAATGCTAAAAACGTACCACCTAGTCTTGGCGGTGTAAGGCTTGGTATTTTGTACCTCCTCGTGAAGAGAATAAGCTCAGTTTTATCCGGGTGTACTTCCAAACCTGAGGCTAGGGCCCAGCGTGATATTTTGAATAGTGCCCCTTCCATTAAATTGCAAAGAGTTTGCGGGAATTTTCCCCGCATAATAACACAGATGTCATCAGCATAAGCGATCACTTGGTGACCTTCTGTCTCCATTTGGCGTAATAGTTGGTTGACGGTGACCACCCATAGTAGTGGAGATAGAACGCCTTCCTGCGGGATAAATCTGTTAACGAGTCTGTGAATCGTGATACCACCCAGCTCTGTTTTAATCCGTCTATCTGTAAGCAGATTGCGAATTAACTCTACCAGGCACGCGTCAACCCGCAGATCCGTCAGCGCAGAGGTGATGGCTTCTGAAAGAACGTTGTTGAAGGCACCGGCTATGTCTAGAAAAGCCACCAGTGTATATTCCTTGAGGTCAAGTGACCTTTCTATAACGGTTATCAGTAAGTGCAAGGCAGTGTCAGTTGACCTGCCCTTGGTATAGGCATGTTGGGCTTGCGATAAACATAATGGGTCAATCAGCCTCAGGATGTAGTCTTCCAGGAGCCTTTTAAGAGTTTTAAGAAGGAAAGAAGATAGGCTTATAGGCCTATAATCATTTGGTTTTGAGTGGGAGGTTTTCCCTGCTTTGGGGATAAAGACCACACTGACCTCGCTCCATGTTTCTGGTACGTAATTTAGCCTCAGACAACTTATAAACATCGCCTTTAGCCATGGTTTTATGAGATCGGCAGTGTGTTGAAGTTGAGCCGTGAATATTCCGTCCGGGCCCGGCGACTTATAGGGGTTAAAGGTGGATAGAGCCCAGTCTAGCTTTTTATTATCTATGATTACGTTTATTAGCTGGTCCGAGGGTAACCCTGCGCTAATAATATTTGCAGACACGCTCGCGCATGTCGGAAAGTGTGTATCCATAAGCAAGTTTATGGTTTCCGTGCTTGAATCCGTCCAGTTACCATCCGGCCAGTTACCATGGACGTAGCTTAGCTGAGTTGAGGACTCCGATAGCACCTTTCTTAAGCGGGAGGCGGCGGATGTAGATTCAATCTTGCCGCAGAAATCCACCCAGGAGGATCGTTTTTCCTTTCGGATTGCTTTCTTATACATGTAGAGTTTTGTTTTGTAATCCGCCCTGCTAGACCTCCTAAGTTTATCAAGACTGAACAACCACCATGGTGGTTTGTGGGTTTCCGCTACCTTCCTAGTCGGGCAAGCCCTATCTAAGGCGGTCCTGCATTGCTGACCGAAGTTGTTTACGAGCACGTCCAGCCCATTTTTGTTCGTTGGAGTTCTCCTAACATTTTTAATTAGGGCTTGTGTGTGCCTCTGATACAGAGAAACTTATATACCTGTGGTCTGAAAAGGAGTGTTCCTTTAGAACCCTCCAAGATGCAATAAGGTCACTGAAGAAGTCCGTGACCAGAGTTATGTCAAGAACCTCTTCCCGATTCCTTGTGATAAAGGTGGGGTCATTTCCCCTATTACATATGCTTAGGTTAGTACCCAGAAGATAATTATATAAAGACTCCCTCTGTCATTCGTATCAGTGCTGCCCCATTGGGCATCATGAGCATTTGCGTCATCTCGGAAAATTGCCAAACCATGTCGCGGGTTTGATTTCCTCACGAATTCCTTGAAGTTGTCAGGTGGTATTGAGCCTTGGTGATCATGGGTCAGATAGAGGGAAGCAAACTTGCACCTCCTACCCAGCCCCTCGAAGCTAATCGCTGTCAAATCTCCGTCACTTCATTGGGGGGGAAGAAAAAAAAGAATACATGTCCGAGGCTTACCCTTATCTTGAGCGGAATAGAGCTTTTATGCCGTTGTCCGCAGCCCACAGATCCTATTGCCAGTGATCCATGGTTCTTGGACTAGAACAATGTCTACCACACCTAATTACAGTTGTAGTAGAAGCGCAGCGGATGCTGCTTTGCTGTGATGAAGGTTTATTTGGAGGACCTTCATTATAGTTGCTTCGCGCTCTCCTCCGTGAGCGTACCGTCCGCCTCCCCTTCACTCAGCAAAGCCTCCCAAGAGCCAAACTACCATCTGAGCTGGACGAGGCGTACCCACTTTGTTCAGCCGCCTTGTCCTCGTCCACCTCCATCTCGCCATCACTGGGGGGGTTCGTCTACCTCCACACGAGACTCTAGGTTGACCAGGGATTCAACGTCGGCCTTGTATAGTCTAAGGTTTACATTCTTGAAGCCGTGACTGACCTTAAAGTCAGTGTTCGCGAGAGCTTCGACGCTTACGCTGTCAAGCAGCAGAACTACCTGCATCGTGGCCCGTTCAGTTCTTTCCACGTTGACCACTTTCCAGTTTTGGGTCGGTATATCCGGGTTATACTCATGAAGAATCTCTAGTTTGCCAGCTGGGTCCGTGGTCGCCACTTGAGCCTAGGCTCTAGCCCTTGGTCGTGAAGGGAGGTCACGCGCCTCCACCACCTTGAGGCGCGCCCCCGGGTTTATCTCGCCTATCATGAGTACGGCGGCTTTATACATACATCTCCGCCAACCTGGCGTCGTCCCAAGCGATGAGTTTGACATTACCCTGGAACCAACCTGCATCCGTGTATGATGGTGGTGGACCAGGGTTGTCTCTCTTCACCTTCACGGCAACTGTTGCAAGTGCGGCCTCGATCCACTTCCACTGTTGTTTAGGGATCCTGCCATCTGCACTGCTTTCACCGATCACACCAATAATCTTCTGATCCTTGGCAATTTCTACGAAGGACCGTGTCCAGCCTCCTTGAGTTTTGGCACTTTTCGGTGTCGTAGGGGTTGTATCCTCCAAAGAACGCTGGCGTTTCGAGGTTACATCACTCTCGACCCAGTCCAGCCGAAAATCTGGCAACACCATCCTTGCCCGTTCAAAGTCATGCTGCGCTTTATCCCAGTTAATTAATTTTACGGCTTCTGAAGTACAATTAACTATTCTGAAATACATTTTACGATTTTGAAGTACAATTGACTATTCTGAAGTATGTGCACTTAAAAAAGGTGTAGAGTGCAAGCACATACATGACATAAAGCCGACTTCGATACTGGATTTCCTAAGGGGTTCGGCCTAGATGGTGTGCTGTGAGCCGACGAGGACACAATAGATCTTAAGGTCGCAGTGCACTACCTCACTACTTTTATTAAACCCCAACACCCAACATACAACTCCTCCAACAGAAACCTCACCCATTAGGATGGCATGATCTTACTTTTTTGAAACTGTTACTTTTGAACTACTTTTTTTGGGTAGCGGATGACAAATTTTGACATTTCATGTTGAGCGACATCTGCTGCTGATAGTGTGTTGCTGCAAGTACTGCCAAGTTTTTCCCCAATGTGAGACGGATATAGTTTTATATTGGCCTTTCACACAACATTGGGATTGGGGAAAACTTGGCAGCACTTCTTAATGGCAGTTATGTCAAATTTTTTCAATCAAATCAACGTTTGTCTGAAATTTTGAAAGCCTTTTTTTATTTTTGCCTACATGCGTTATTTCCTTTAAAAATGTATTTGTAAATTATATTGCGGAACTTTCGGTCTATTCGCTATTGATACATTTATATAAAGATAATTAATTTTATATTCTGGCACTTTTAACAAACGTGAGAAAACCTATGCGCGGCACCAATTCCGTTGGAATATACGATCGGGTCATGGAAAAGGAGGAAGCTGCGACTGTGCAGTACCAACAATGTGATTACAAGACACCCAAAAAGACATCAATATTAATTGATGGTGAACGATTAATAGATAAAATAAATATATTAACAACGCGACCAGATAATCAAACATGCACAAAGGTAATTAAGCTTTAGGGGGGGCATGTTTAATATAAAATACCCAAAAAAAGGTATTTGTTATTGCAATTCCTTCAATTTCCGTGAAACACTATCGTAAATGCAGTTAGAATAGCGAATTGCAGTTGCACTTCGTTCTGCATAGCCAACTGCTGATTGGCGGGGCATGACATACTTTTGCGATAGCAATTTGAAGAGATTTTCCCTTTTTTTAATTACTAACTTATAATTCTACTTTCTAGCTTCCCACAATCAAGGACTTTGTAATTATCAAGCCTATAAGCCGTGGCGCATTTGGAAAAGTATTTTTAGGGTACAAAAACAATGACCCTAACAAATTATATGCAATCAAAGTTATGCGTAAATCGGAAATGATAAATAAGAATATGGTATCTCAAGTTATTACAGAGCGTAATGCTTTGGCATTGTCCCGTAGCCCATTTTGCGTGAGCCTTTTTTATTCGCTGCAATCAGTGTCGTATGTCTATTTAGTAATGGATTATATGGTGGGCGGTGACCTCAAGTCTTTACTTACCATGTATGGTTACTTTGACGAATCAGCTGCGGGTTTCTATGTAGCAGAAGTTGCATTAGCCTTGCAATATTTACATGAACATGGAATTGTGCACCGCGATATAAAGCCCGACAATATGCTGTTATCGGCAACTGGTCATGTAAAGCTGACTGATTTTGGCTTGAGCAAAATTGACAATAGGAAAGGTAAAATGTATACCATTTAATTGCAGTTTACAGTTAAAAATTCAAGATATTGAATCATTTATAGATTTGGAAATATCTGATCTAATAAATATTTCACCTACGCTAAATACCCGCACGCCTGGCCAGTTGCTTTCATTGACGTCGCACTTATCTTTTGGTTCAGAGAAGAAAATAGAGTGTGGCACAGGCACTTCTAATTTGATGAATGCTATGAATAAACGTAGTATGTAAAATTGAAATTTGTTATGGATTACTCGGGAACAATTGAATTTTGTATTTTAGATGTAATAACTGAATCATCGGATAGTGAAGCAGATATGTCATTGAATGATGCAGAACGCACGAGCGATAGCAAAATTTCCGGTGTCTCACCATTCTTTTCAGCTGAAGAAATTAACATTTCTGCTACGCACACATGCAATACCAATGTTAGTTTAATTTGTATATCTACTAATTTTGTTTAAAATTTTTTTTATCTATATATATGCACCATCTTATAGACACAACTCACAGATAGCACATCTTCATATCATACATGCACATCAACAGAATTAAGTAAAAATGATGCAAGTACGAATGCAACGGCAGCCAATAATACGCGCCATGTTGGTTTTGTGGATATAAGTATTGAGTTCAAAGCTACAAATGCTGCTTCTAAAGCAAGTTGTAATGTAAGTAGCGTGTACATAAATTTAAAATGAGTAAAATCCAACATCTGAATATTACACTTGTATAAACTTTTATTTTCATTTTATAAAAAAGGGCTGCAAGCAGGAACAAAGTTCAGGCTTTAAAGATTATAACAGCGAGAATAAGTTTTTAATTAAAGTTGAGCCATTCGAGCAAGAAGAAACTTCATTTGAGTTTAACATGGTTCGAAAACGTACCATGGATGAGGTGTGTAAGCATGTTTGTTTGTTTCGTTTGTGTGTGTGTGTCTCGTGCTTCGGTTTGGGCTGCAAATATCAGTAAACCTAATCTTTATGCAAACTAAACTTTTTTCAAATAAGCGATATATAACAATGGATTGTGATTAATTTAATTTATTTTATGGTGTCATGGTGACTAACAATTTTTTTACATTATTAATGACTACAATTTTTGTGTCTCATGTGTATAATGTATATTTATATATTTTTATGTACTAAAGTATTTGTATATTATAGATACAACGTTTACGTATTTCAAAATGTCCAGAAGACTCTGGTGTATCGAGTAGGAAAAGTGACTGTTCCAGCTCACAGTTCAACACCACAACAAGTTCTATGGATAAGGCTGAAAATATGTGTGTTTCTAAAAATGATACAGGCTGTTCAGATAATTCGCGCAGGTAGGATTTAACAAAATTTGTAAAAACGCAAAAATCATGTAATGAAAAATTCTGTTTGTAATTTTAATTGTAGCTGCAATAATAACATTAGCTATGAAACCAATAGCATGCGTTCACCGTTTCGCAACTTATCGAAAAATTTTAAACGACCCGAACTTCTCAGGTTAATTTTGATTCATGCTTAATATACACTTTTCATTTAATACACATTTTATAATTGCATTTTAGGGGAATGAAACGTAAACTAAATCTTCTCAATCGTTCGGAGAATTCACCCTATCTGGAAGCGGATGGTTCCAATTCGGGTTCAAACTCAGGTAGTACTGGCCTCACACAAGAGATTGATATTCTTGATATTGGTAGCAGCACACCTAAAAAGCGTAAAGCAGTTAATGGGGTCCTGAAAGTTCGTTCACTCTCTGACGACGATATGCCTCAAGCTTTAAATGAACATGTTACAAATGTTGTCTTCTCGACTCCCGTATCATCCCAAAAGTTATTACGTCGTGATGGTGGCTTATTGGGTAAACTTAAAGCTACACGTTTCGCACTACCCCATTCAATGGAGGCGAAAAAATTAGAACAAGCGGCTGAAAAAACTGGTGTGCAATATCTAAAAATGGAAGCTGATGATCCCACTATGTCGCCCATAAATGTGGGTAATAATCTGCCAAAAACACCAAAACGTATAAATACACCATTTCGAACACCGAAATCTGTGCGTCGTGGCGTTACACGGCAATCTAGTGAACGCATACTTGGTACACCAGATTATTTAGCACCAGAATTACTATTGCGACAAGGACATGGACCGGCTGTAGATTGGTGGGCTCTCGGTGTTTGTTTCTATGAATTTATGACGGGTCTGCCGCCGTTCAATGATGAAACACCACAAAAAGTTTTCGACAACATTCTACATAAAAGTAAAATTCTGTGTGGTGTTGAAAGAATGAATTTTTTTATAAATCTTTTATTATTTTCTTGCTAGATATTGAATGGCCCGAAGGTGATGAGGCGCTTTCAAGCGAGGCAGTCGAAGCCGTTGACTTGTTGCTCACAATTGAACCAAATGCACGTCCTGCAGCTAAAGATGTTCAGCAAATGCCTTTTTTTGAATCTATAGATTGGACAAATATTCAAAACGAGGAGCCACCATTTGTGCCAACGCCTGATAACCCTACCGACACAGCATATTTCGAGGCGCGTAATAATTTACAACATTTGAAGTTATCTAACTTTACGTTAGAAGACTAAAAAATAAACAATTATAGGCCAGTAAAGAGTTTATATTAGGCGGTTTGTTAAAAAAAAAGAGTGGCGATACTTTTTAAAATTCTTATAAAATTATTTATAGAGTTCTTAACAAAATAGCTCAATAATTGCGTTTCTGCAACTCCAAGTGTAGTTCAATTAAACTGATTACTTGTCTAGTATTTTTATGTTTTTTTTTTTAGAGTGTCTTTTTTTGTATTTTGTTAATATTGAGTTTTTAACTAGTAAACAATCCTGTGTATTAACTATTCAACCTCAATGCATATTTCTAAACGTTCTTTGACATGTTTTAAACATACGCTATTAAATATATTTTATAGAAATCGAAATTAAGATCAGTCTAAAAGTGCACGTTCTATTATTTAAAAGTTCAACAAAGTTACGAAAAAATTAAAAACAAATTTAGATCAAACTCAAGAACTTTAGAAAAACATTAAATTTCAAATCGGTAAAACATGACAATGTAAATGTGTTTATAAATATGCGATAATTCTAAAGAAATATTCGTTGAATATCTATGTATATGTATGTGCATTCTTCGACATGTTAAACAATTGTTATATTGAGCAGTTATTTATTTATATTTCGTAAAAAAATGCATACCGTTTTCCTATAAAAGTCGTTCCGAAATTCGATGCAACAGTTATTTATCAATAGTTGTCGCAGTCGATTTATTCACCTATTATTTTTGACAAAAATGTATCATTAAATAGCATTTCATTATTTTATGATTACATTACATATTACATTATATTGTTTATTTTATTAAACTTATTTAAATCATTTAAAAAATCAAATTTTATAATGTGTAACTCAAAAATCTACAAATAATTAATAAAATTGCACAAAAACAATTGTAAATAAAGTAAATTCGATTAAATGGCCGTTGCTTCTTCAATATTTAGTAAAAACCTATTGGAACAGTCAAGCACTGTAGAATTGTGCAGCGCGAAAGCTTGTATTATTTTTTTTTGTGTAACAAGAGCGATTTGGCAGTCGCACAAATTAAAGCAATGATGCACACCTTGCCATTATCAGCACGGAAGTTGAAGTAGGTTGCTGATGGCACCACACTTTGGCAGTGAGGAATTGACTACCTCTGTCCACATTTGTAAACTGTTGATCTGTTGATACAGTAGACGCATCCATAACTGGACATGAGGGCTAAACACTTAAGTGGCGAATAACTAAATACTACTGAAGGCTCGACGGTGTGAATTGCTTCCGAGACAGTCCGTCAAAGGTCGGTACACATCGGCAACACTCCTAATATGATCACTTTTGAATGACTGTGTCCTCCAATTTTTGTTTTTTTTAATCAAAAAAGAAAACCCAAAACATCGGTAATTTTTAGTGCAATTTAACATTATAACGCCATTTTAAGGAAAACCATAGATAATAGGTCATCTGAAAAAGCATTCATATTTTTGATTTGAAATATTTTCTATCTCAAAATGAGCTCATCTCCGCGGAAAATTGTTTTGCTATTAAATCTATGCAGCTGAACGATGAATAGATCAATTTACCAAATTTTTAAAGATAAAATGTTCACAAATTTAAAAATTGGTTTTCTTTTCCAGATTGTTCTATAATTAGATTTTCGTTTAAAAAATTTGTGTAAACAAATTTTGTTTGTGCATTCGTTTTTTCCGCAAATTCGCAAATGACTTGTATGTAAGTTAGGGATGCCAATTTTGGGATTCCGGTGTGGTAAATCTCGGGATTTCTTACGTTCATAATATTTTCGGGATTTGCAGTAAGTTAGTAAAGACTTAATATGTGTGATTTATTAGGAATCAAATATTTATATATTCAGTATAGATTTGTGAATCAATTTTATTTTTATTTTTAAAAAAGCTTACATAATAATACAAATTATTGTATAAATTAAAAAAAAAAGAAAAGAAAATTGGAAGTAGGGCGTTATTGAAAAAAACTTGTGAGGTAGAACGTTCTTCAGCCGTATTCTGAAATAGAGCGTTTTTAAATACAAATTTTTGAAATATTTTGCTTTTTCACAATTATGAAGCATACATTAGTTTCGGGTTGATGTGTAATATGTTTGAGTATTAAAATTTTTTGGCTGATCATAATAGAGTCCTTCCTAGCAGCTAACAATAAATAATAGGTTTGACAGACTCACTATTTGCGGTTTTCCATTTACTTATTCAAGATTCGATTTTTTTTATATATAATTGCAACAACTTTTACAACAAAACAGAGTCAACTAGTATTTAAAATTTTGCAAAAGTGCTGTTTTTATGTCTATTTTAAAATTTAAGGGGTTTGTTTTGTTATTAATAAAGCAAATTTTGTTTTAAATAAAAATATCATTTCACTAATCGAATTGTTTGTTATATCTTTTAAAGTTAGATACACAGTTTTTTCTGCTAATTTCGATGCTTGCCGAAAACCCCTCTGTGGGTTAGGGGTTTGGAATAAGCCCGAAGTAGGTATACGGGTCGTAAGAGGCGACTGATACGCACAAAGGTAATGACGGTCAACTCGATGGCTGATCTACGGATATGATGCCTCTCACCTCTCATTACCCGAAAATCCCGGCAATTTAAAACCCGAACAAATGTACATCACTTCTGTAAGCCTACATACAACAACAACATCCACGTTATGTATGAAAGCTTTTGCGCTCATCGAATAGTCCTTTAGGTTGGACCACTACCACGAACCTTTTTATGTCTGCCGTCCTTACATATTCGTAGTTGAACAAAATATTGAAATTACGACCAGCAATGAGGTCATCACATCACAGCGCTCACCAATTACATTTTATTGCAACGATAACATAACAAGTTGTGAACGAATGAAAGAAAAAAGGCTAAAGTGTAGCATGTAGACGCTGTTTTTGTGGCACTGGTCCAGTTGGCCAATTGTGCAAATAAATGCTCTTTTTTTACTCAAGCGTTTTGAAGCTCAACGAAAAATGTCCCTTGAGCGCAATTGTGTGTGTGGTTAGATATTTTTTTTTTGTTATTAGCTTGGTTGCATATTATCCTTTAGACGTTCTTTCTTGGTTCTCGATTTTTTACTCCAATGCGTTATTCGTTATTTTTCTATCTAAGCGGTCTTTAACCTATTCGGCGAGAAGGCATACAGATGTGTTACATGAAGGTCGTCATTCTTCACTACTTCGAAATGCGCAATGTTTCGCACTACTATATACCCTGCAGTCAAATCCACCAGTTGTAAACTACTTACTTCGAAACTAGGAGCCGAACTAGCCACCCAACTATCTTTTTACCATATAAGCAACCAGTGTTTTTCCAATAACATACCACCCTCAAACAACTTAAAAAAATCACGCTCCAATTTTATTGGCAATTTTTAAGGAAAAATAATTGAAATGCCTCTGGGCATGTTGGATAGGTACTGATTTGAAGTCTGGTGGTGGAAACGCCAAATTAAACAAAATGGTTTTACTAGTATTTTTCCAACTCTGGGTACTTTAGTATGCTTCAGAAATTTTAAATTTTGTCGGTACAGATTTGGTCTTTTTCGGGCTAGTTTGATTGAGTTCGGAAATTCTAGTTCTAACCAGTATTTTTTCTCACTAGTTTGGTGTCTTACTGAGGGTTCATATGTACATACATTAGTACTTTGATAATTCTTTGCTGAGAAGCCGAGGGGCGACGCCGTTTTGAAAAAAAAATGTTTCTAAATCATTTTGATGTGACTTTCCCCGCCACGGTATACTGGCCAGCCACTGCCACTAAACCATGGCGGCCGCAAAAAAAAACAACAATACCATTAAAGATTAAAAATGAATTTTCAATTATTTAAGGGATCCCTTTTAGAAAATCACACATTTTCAGGATAACTTCTATGTAGTTAAGAATCTATGTAGGCAGAGGAGAAACTATTTTGCGGTTTCTAGTACATTTTAAAAACATTTTAAATTAAAAATACAACAGGTCGTAGCAGCTCGACAAACATTTTAACACACAAAATTTTTCCATGTATTTTGTTTTTGTAATTTGTGAGTTTAACGTCAAAATCGTACTGAGAAATGAGTGTAATGTCAAAATTAGAGCCAAAAGTAAAAATCAGCTATTGGATCATGATAAATACCTTAAATAAAACCTTTTTAATATAAAATTTTACGAGCTTCTCTAGTACACATTAGACTGAGCAAACAAGTTTTTTTTTTTAATTTTATTGATATTAATTTGTATTGTATATTTAATCAAAAATAATAATAATTAACTAAGAATTATTATCAACTGGTCTTGAGCTCGTTATACTTACAAAAATATGTAAAAATGAACAGACCATAAAACCAACAACAAAACAAATTTTCAGAATGGCGAAAAAATTCTGTTAAAGCTTCAGACCTTCGCATTACCTTTTTATACCCAGCTGTACTAGTAAACAGGGAATTATAGTTTGGTCCATATAAGGGTGGGTACAAAGTAATGGATATAGACATGTAGTTCCATGTATCAAAGTTGTTAGAATGAACAGAGGAATCGATTAAGATATGTCCGTCCGTCCGTCAGCCCGTTCGTGGACATGATAACCTGAGTAAAAATTTAGATTGAATACAGCTAAGTGAGCGAAATCGAACAATAACCACGCTCCTTTTTTCGATATCGAAAATTTCGAAAAAGTAAAAATGATATAATTCAATAGTAAAAGCAGCTACAATATTGAAACTTGATAGCTTTATTTAGTTGATCATTTCATTGATGATTTGACCAAATTTTTGGAAAAGGGGTGTGGCACGGCCCACATATGACTGAACAAGTTTTCAATCTTCGACTGTTAATAACTACAGAACCGTTTAAGCTAGAATAACGAATTTTGGTAGAAGCCATACTATGGCTATGGTTTATACACCCATAGGAAATAAGCTAA
The DNA here is from genome assembly GCA_949987695.1 of Merzomyia westermanni. Taxonomy (NCBI): domain Eukaryota; kingdom Metazoa; phylum Arthropoda; class Insecta; order Diptera; family Tephritidae; genus Merzomyia; species Merzomyia westermanni. The sequence goes on from OX465288.1 coordinate 190,961,669, forward strand.
ATCGCTTTTCGACCACGCCCACTTTTTCGTAAAAGTTATCTGAAAAGGAGGTAGAAAGACCAAACTGAGTATATCTCATTGACTGATATCGGTAGAATAATATAATTTTGCAGTTACATACATTTTCTTATACCTTAAACGATTTTCGGAAAATTTTGGAAGGTGGGGTTGGCACCACCCACTTATGAGTCAAGCAATTTTGAAATTCGACTGTTAATAACTTCAGACCCGTTTAGGATAGAATGACTAAACTTGATACGAGGTATACTATGAACGTGTAGAGTACGCCCAGTTTTCTAAACGTACGTAGGAAAACACAACATGCCAAATCGCCTTCACTGATGCAGCTAGCATGCTAGAATTTGATGGTTACAATGCCTGATGCTCCAGGTATAATTAAGTAAGTGATTATATTTGTGATGGGTACAAAATCGATTTTTAGTTTAGTTTTGGCTTTTTTTACTAGGCTTTATTAATGGTAAACATCGACTTTTAAAGACTTACACATTTTAAATCGGCTTTTTAAAATAGCGACATCTGTGGGGCGGGCGAAAAATTATGTGAAACTACATATGTTCACACTGCATCTTATAATACATATTTTCGCATAAATCACTTCTAGACAATCTTGATTCTACTCAAAAGTTAGATAACACTGAACGTTTGTGGCAATTATTTGTTTAATTTCAGCCCAAAGTTCAAGAAAAAACTTTTTGTTTTTGGTTTTAAAACCAAACGATTTCCGTTTTATTTGTTTAATATTCCTAGCTTAATTAAATTTTTTATGTGTGTAATGTATTTTTAATTCACTTTTGAGACCAACAAATTTTTAAATTTTCTCCTCTTGTGGATTTAAATTATTTTTGTTGTACTAAAATATTTAATAGAGAACATTTGTATGTAAATAATTTTTATACTTACTATCTTAAACTTAATTTTTACTTGATTTAATTATTTGTAATCTATTTTTACTAATACACCGAATAGGCATTACAAATTTCAATTTATGAACAAAAATTGAGTATTTTGTATAAAACGATAGCTGAGTAAGCGATTTTTGCGACTCGAGGCCATAAGTATCGCTTATTGACGTGACAAAGACTAGGCGTATGAAGTCTTCATTTTTTCTTCCATCAAAGGAAGTCCTAGGTAAATTTGAACCGCTGAAATCACCAGATAGGATAATAACAATTAAATGGTTTGATTCATTTTGAGATATCAGCATTTGAAAATTCATAATGTGGAAGAATATAAAACTTAAATAGGAAAAATTTGGAAAATATTTAAATGCTTATGCGCCAAGCAGATACAATACGGGAATACGTTGAAAAAACTGGCAGCTAAGTAGAATGTGAGTGTTGGCGTGCGTGACAACAGCTTCGACGGATACGGCAAAGTAGATTTTGCTCTAAATTTTGACGTATGATGGATACGTCGACGGTAAAGTACTGTATCTGCTTCGCGCATTACTTCAACAGCCAGTGTGGATGGAATTGATAAGCCCGTTGAGTATAAATATGAGTTTCTGATTTCATGTAAAAAATATTAGTTAAGATAAATATTAGGAGAAACAAGTTGATGCAGAAAGTATGAGATAATCGTATTGGACTTAATGGTTTCCGCTTGAATTAAGGGGTTATATATGTTGAGGTGCGGGAAAATGGGGAAAATTTTAATTTTTTGTAGAAGTATGTAGCCATATTTTTGTTAAATACTTGTTATACATCTTCCGTAGTACAATGTCTAATTTGTAAAATCAGCTCAAGAACACAAAGAAATACTAATAATTGTCAAAGTTATGACATTTTAGGCAAAACGCGTTTTTTCAAAGCGGCTTGCCGTGACTACGATTCCAGTCCATCAGCTCAACTGAAAGCATAAAACGAAACAAATTTCGTTAGTATAGGGAATTGTTTTGTCCTTGAACGATTCATTGAAATGAGAAAAATTTTCTCCTGGAAACAGGGACGATTTTCTCAAAAAGGCTACTTTCTTCACATGATGAAATGTATTGAAAAATTCATAACATTGATATGAAAATTTAAACTAAAAAATGAAATCGTTCCAGAACACGGCAAATAAATTACGAACATATTGAAAAAAAAAATTGAAATCGGTTGAAAATTCTCCCGGCAATCCAAGTCACCGCAACGACGTTTTCGGAACATTCCCACAACAGCCGGTTCTATCGTATCGGAATGACCCGGGTTTTTTTACCCGGCCAAGGGCTGTTATTACAGTGTACCCCTATTCAATCTGTCTCGTCCACCCTTAAATTGTCATCCTCGGAGCAAACCCCGGCAGCTGGGTTGCTCCTTTGTCTCTTGTTACGTGCTGGGGTCGAACCCACCCCTCGACCAAGAGATTGGATCTGCTGCGTTTGCTGGAAGAAAGTTTATATTAAACGGTCGCATTCGGTTCAATGCGCCAAGTGTAAAAGATGGCTACATAAATCTGGATGCTCAGGGCTTAACCCTGCCATCCACAGACCCCGTACTTTCTTTAGTACTTTCGAGGCACCATGCTGTACACGCCTAAAGGCGTCCCGCGGTACACGTCGCTCTGGCGCTCCCCTACCGCCCCTACCAACTTCAAGTAGCCACAATGGTGGCTCAGTTTACACGACTGGCAGCACTGCTAGCATTCCCGCCTCACCCACTCTCGAATGTCGCTCACGCTCACCAGCGTATCTATCTTGCACGGCCGCTCAACACTCCTATCCCCTTCGTAATAGGTCAGATATGAGCATCGCCGAGCGTAAGTCCCCTCTTTCTCTGTACCCAATGGGTTTGGTCTATGTATCTTTAAACTAACAGTTTTGCAGAGTTTGTACTTACTGTGAGTAAGGATCGGACACTTAAAACCGTGATGCGTATTCATGAAAGGTATAAAGCCTTCGTCACAGCCGAAGACAGCGCTTTTCTTACTTGCTTTAAATTGGCATTGCCTTGTAAGAAGTAGGAAGGGTCTAGATAGACATTACTACCAAGGCCCTGTCTAAAAAAACATAAACAAACTGGCTTGATACTGCGTATAATTTCCTTGGCAAGCACATGATTTTAAAAGGGATACAGGCACTAGGCCAAATGTATTACATTTTCTACCCAGGTTTAATGTAAATCTGACGAGAATTAAGCAAGAAAAACTTCTACTCAACATTTGTACTTCAAAAGTAACTTTAAGAAGGCGTTATCTACAAAAATAGCTGCTGCTAATGATAAAAATCCATTACAAATCCTCGCACACACGCCCAACTGACATTAGCAATTATTTTTTCTTGTCTACGTGGCACCGATTGTTCAAGCACAAACTTTCCACCTTCATGCACATGCACATTCACCTACATACAAACGCATACATTAGTTACATACTTAGATGTGTGATTTGAACTTTTTATGCATTTACTAGCTAGCAATCCAGCGTTGACAAATGTAGTACCATTGCAATTGTTTTCCATCACAGCAAAAGCGACAAAGCGTGTAGAGCGCGCTAGGCAGTGAACCGTGAAAGTAATAGCTTTGGTGCAGTGGCAATTTCCTCTGAGATAGATAAACAATTGCAGCATCAAAGTCAAATACGTGAATACATATGCATGCACATACATCTGTTCATAAATATATTCATAAATCATAAAGTGTTAGCAGGCCGATAGCTAGTGTATCCAGCTTGATTATTGCACGAATACGGTTGCGAGTTCCAATAGCTCATACACACATTCACACATACGCAGGCAAATATAATTGAACTGTATAAAAGTACGAAATGAAGTCAACATCGAGCGCCATTTGGTGGATCAAAGATCCAAAACAAACACCAAAATGGGCACAAAAAAAGCGAAAGCAATCAGTTGGTGCCACAGTCAGTCGCGACATGGCAGATCTATTTCGTAACATATCGATGCATGCTTATTGCAAACTTGTGGACAATACATTGAATTTATGGGAGAAGTGAGTATAATCATTCAAAGCCGTCAAAGATGCAAGCAAGTAAGCGAGTAAATTGATATGTATGTATGTACTTTATTCAAGAAATTGTTTGTATGCGCGAGTGTTGCTTTGCGTGTGTGATTGAGAAGTGGGAATGTTGCTCATACGCAGCGTCTGACATTCGCAAATTGGTTTCACATTGATAGATGTTTATTAGGGTCGGTCGATTTGTATGGACGAAGGTTAACCGATATCGCGCCATCGATTTTTCGATAGGTCTTGGGTTCAGGAAAAAAAAATTCCACTACGCATACTCAAAAAAATAATTTTCGAGCCTGCGAAATTTAATTTTTTTGACTTTTTTCGATTTTGATGTTTAAGGTTTTTTTCATGACCTACTAAAAAAATCGGGGTTTAGGACTTGTTTGGTCGAAAAATCGACTTTTCCAAAACCCGAAAATAAATTTTTTTTTCAAAAAACCGTTACAGCCAACGTTTAACGCATAATTTCAAGTGGGACAGGAAATATGTGACAAATTCGTTTTCATCGAAAACATTTTTGCATGTATGCTGAAAAACCCCTTAAAAAAATGGCGAAAGGGTAAATTTTTTGACCAAAACACTCCCCAAAACCCAAAAAACATTTATTTTTAAAAAACTGTTATGGCCAAAGTTTTTAGCGGACATTTTTGGGTCGGACAGGGTATACATGAAAATTTTAAAATCAAACGAAAGTTTTTTTAGTAGGTCATAAAAAACCTTAAAAATCAAAGTCGAAAAAAGTCAAAAAAATTAAATTTCGCAGATTCGAAAATATGTATGCGTAGTGGAACTTTTTTTCCTGAGCCCAAAACCTATCGAAAATCGATGGCGCGATATCGGTTAATAAATCGACCCAGTCTAATGTTTATGCATACATTTCTCCTTTCACAGCATTCATTCATTCATAGTGTGCAATGCAGAGAAGCAGCAAAGTAGTCGGCAAACATACCAGTAAACAACCAATATTTTCTGACTGGCATTGAACTAGTCGGAAGAGGCTAAATTTGTCCCAGTAAAAATTCAAAGTTAAGCGGACTGCTGAAATGTGCAGAGTTGGATAAATTCGAGTTAAGTTTTTTGTTTTCATTTTGCTCGAACGACGGATTTAATGATTTTCTCTTACCGTGGTTGAACTTAAAGTTATTTGTCTATTTTGAAGTAGTTTGAGAATGTTATATTTCTGTGCGAAATCTGACATTTAACCTCTCGTAGCACATCGCCATGTTAGAAATTCCAATGTTTATATAGAAAAAAGACAGTCGGCCTTGGTGTTAAAACTAGTTTTGAAGTAAATTGCAACTAGTTAGCTAGATCGTATTTAATTTTCATTTATTTTTCATAAGCTTTGGTTGCCATTTTTCAAGGTTGCCATATAATTGGTTTGTTCTAGATATTCATTAGTACAGATATTCTGTTCGTTTTTATATGCAGTTATTACTCACCGCAAGGGTGTATTAAACAAATACCTATATTGGCATATTTAATTTCATTCAAAAAATAAACAGATAGGTGGCAACTTCGAAAAAGCATCCTAGGCGGCAAGACTTAAGTTAGGATGCTTAGTTTTTAGCAGACTACTTATAAGTAAAATATCATAAATAAAAATGTGTGAGGTCGCTTTAGAGGTAACAGCCTATGTGGAAAAGAATATATACTCGTATATATAATAGGTTTAGGTGGCAACCCAAGGTGTTAAAAATTTGTATAGTAAAAACAAACATAAATGTATGGCGTGATATACAACCTCCGAGGAGAGTTTTGAACTTACAGTTTTTTGTCGATTCCTAACGGCATCTGGAAAACAGGTGAATTTTTGCTGAAAAGCCTTTCATGGCAGAAATACACTAGGAGAGTTTGCTTAACCACTGCCGAGGGGCGAGCCCGTTTTGAAAACAATTTTTCAAACCACTTTTGATGTTACCTGCTCTGGGACTCGAACCTCGGACCTTCAGTGTGGTTAGCCAGCAACACTACAGTCATACTGACATGCCTCACTTAATATTTAAAAATTACAAATTACATTGTAAAACCAAATTCATATACAATTTCATAAAAATCGGTTAAGCCGCTCCTAGATAGTACTAGATATAAAAGAATTGCATGATTACAGCAGTATCCGACTATTATTTTCCTGTAAGTCGAACTAAGATCGGCCCTCATATCTATACAATCAGCTATTTATACGTATGCAACCCGATCACCAACAGCAATAGAAGAAGATCACCAAATTGGTTAAGAAATCAGAATTCGATGAATTTGGAGCACTCTAAACCACTTTTTAAATGAACTTCGGAGTCTTTTTGGACTTATATTGGGGTATTTTTTAACTATTTCTAAGTATTTTTTTCCTACACTTTTTATATATAATAAAACTGTAACAGGTCGATGTCACATTTTGCATATATTTAAAAACAATCGATAGGAGGGATCATTACCAAGCCAAATCAACAGTTCTTAGAGTTTTTGTCTGTCTGTCTGTATATTTGATCGCGCATCACTCAAAAACTTCTCCATGAAATTGAATGAAGCTTTTATCGTTGCATTACTAAACATTTAACTTAAAATTCAAGATATCAGTTGTTGCGATAACTCAACCATTTTAGGAGATATCGACCGATATGTGGAACAAGGTGACCCAAATATATTTTTAGTTCTGAGACACCGCTAAGCGGGCTGGGATTACTAGCATTGGATACAAATCCGAAATAGCTAACATTTTCTACCTTTCGGGCCGATAGGATGGGGGAAAAACTGAGATCTAGAATCATGAATGAAAGCAACCGGAAAAAATTCTAAGAAAAAACTATCCGGCGTATGAAGGAAGGCTTTACCTCATTGCGAAATAGCGAGTTAATCCTTGATGGTGCGAAAAATGTTCAACCACCCGACTATGATAAAGTGAGGATAGCAAGATCCCTGCACAAAATTAATAAAGCGACGGGAAATAATGCACTACCGTTCGCACATGCATCAAATGTTATGCAAAATCTGGTGGGAAGAGCGCATGCCTTCAGATTGGAACTACTACGGCTTAATCAGTATCCTTAATATCGGTTTTAAGGTTTTACTTCAGTGTGAGAAAGACTGCTGTCCATTGTAGACAAGCTGATTGAGACACTCAAAACTAAACGAGGCTTCCGATGAGGCGACTGATGCTGGAAAAGATAACTCAGAAGCAGAGCTAAATAACACTGGCTCAATTTACTACAAAAGCTTTTAATCATCGATAAATTCAACGGAGTGTCACATTTGGCAACAACTCCTATTTTGGGCTGAGTAGGTAATTTAGAAGTAAAATCTCCTCTCCACAAGCAGGCAATCCCTCTATAAATCCCTCATCATAGCTATCCTGATATATACAACACCGAATCAGGGACAGTGTAGCAAGGATATGCGATAGCCCTTGGAGTATTCGAGAAAAAACTCTCCGGAAGTTTTATGATCACGGGGTTTTCGCAGATATGAGCATAGAAGCATATTTTCATATCGGTACCCAAATCGGAGAAGGGAGTCAAAGGGGATCTTCCCTATCACTATTTATAATTAGATTTAAATAATTTAGGTCGTGTATTCGGACTCTAAAGCCCACAACTCGAAGGATCTATGCGGCCTAACGGATCGATTTCACAGCAACCGGACTAGTATCAAAAGATACTAGGTTAATATAGTGAGCTTCTGGGTATACTAACATCCAAACCAGATTTTTATATGGTTAAACATGCTGAGATTTTAAAGAAGAGATGGCTAGATCAACATCAGCGGAGTTTAAGAAATTATAACAATAACGTCAATAAATCGATGTAAACTGGTATAGGTCCAATAACAAGTTCCCAATCAAATCGTAGCTGGCAAATGTTCATTACATAAATTAAACCCGCCTTCTTGAGATCAGAGTATTGGGCGACCTCCAAGAAACACGAAAGATTACCGAAGAACAGAAATGCTTTTTGATTCATCTCCCAGAAAGTATGCTTTTCCGACAACGTAAGAATTGCAGTGGAACTTTATTTGGTATGTGGAACCGATATAAATACGTGTATGTATGTATGCATGTATGTACTCTTAGCTTATGTAAACTTTCATATATCCACGATCCGTGCCCTTGTACTTTTAAATATATACGTATGTAACTGTTTCATTCTTTGTCTTTGCAGATTAATTTGGTTGGCTCTGCATATGACAACGATGGGCGTACTGCTGGCTGTATTGTCTTTGGTTTGGGAGCAATTTGTTGCTCAGTATATTGTCATCTCTCTAAACAATCCATTGTATCCCATCGAGTCTGTGACATTTCCATCCATTTCGATTTGTCCAAACAATAGAATATCACGTCAGGCCGCATTGGCGCATGCAAAGGAGCTGTGAGTTCGTCATTTCACTTATTATTGGTATTAAGTAGGCACACACACTCACACATATATAGAAATACTATAATTTCCCTGTAAAAAATGAGATTAGTCTAGGATGCATCCGGGATGAGTCGGAAAGAAGAATGCTACTAATGCCACTTCTGATCACTTTGTATGGGTTGAACTGTTCACGTTTGTTTGAGCATGTCGTATGGGGGGACCAATTGTATCCGCACGGGTACGAAAGGACTATTCCACTTTCTTTCCAAACGGGACTTTTAACTCCTATAGGTATGCTACAAAGACTGAAACTGACTTACACCTGTATGAGTATGCTAGACAAATAAAATTTTACTTATGTATATTGAATTATAGCCAACTGAAGACTAAAGAGACTAATCGCAAATTGCTCTGTTTACAGATAAGTCACACTATTTTTTCAAGAGTTATGTTAGGGATGTAGCGAAATTCACATTCGCATCCGTATTGCCAAAAGTTAAATCTAAAATATTTTTAACATTCGATAACTTTCGCTGTTCGCAGTTTTTACTTTCCTAATTGGCGTCTAACCATTTAAACAGTTGTTTATTCCTTTTGTTAGCTCGCGATAGCTAGAAACTGTGTGCTTCACTTGGCCTTTCTATCAGAGTAGTGATCACATGTTTACTTTGGAAAAACTTCTACGTCCATAGCCGTATCTCTTTCAGCAGTTAGGTTGCCGAATCGTACAAATGGACGGGTGCGTTTGGTAGTTTGGTACACTGTTAACTATATTTTCAATAATTCGGTTCTGAACTATGCTCCAAATTTCAATTCTCAAGCTCAACGCGGTGTTACTTTTTGAAATATTTGATTCGTGCACCATCTAGAGGATTTTTTCTTTTATGTTGTACTGTCACCATTTTCTGGAATAATATCAAACTCTACTTAACCACCTAGCAGAAGTTTTGACCTATATTACTTTGTCATTGAATTCTGGACTATATACTAAACTTAAAGCCTCCAGCAGGTGTTACTCACGGCTCGATCGATCCTCAATTTTGTAAGAATTTTTCAAGTCTTGAGCTGAGCACCACCTGGAAAAAATTTTATCCGATTCATGAGCTAGCAGAAAACTCTAGGTCTAAGACTGTCTATTTAGGAGACGGGTTCTCAAATTCACTACAGGAAAAAAATATAAAACATACGGAAGGGCGATCTAGGTTCATTCAGTTTTGAAAATAAAGTAGAAGCATTCTCTACAATATTATTTCTTGAAATTACTTGACATTTTGAACGAGTTGGTGGGAATGAAGGGCCTCAGATGTATACATTTGTGAGGTTTTATAAGATTATAAATATGTATGTAATAAAGGGTGTTTTTTTTAGGGGTATAGAACTTCGAATTGAAATAAAACACAAGAAAATCGTTTTAAGGTCCATCAATTTGGCTTTATTGGAATTTTATGCCATTAATGTTTAAATATGATTTCGGGCATGTGGCTGCCGCGGCTGGCTCGAATAAAGCCAATTCTACAGGTCCAATTTTCAACCACTTTTTCGAGCATATGGGGCCGTATGTCGGCAATAACGCCACGAATGTTGGCTTCCAATTCCCCTAACGTTTCTGGTTTGTTGGTGTAGACGAGCGACTTCACATATCCCCAAAGAAAATAATCCAATGGTGTCAAATCACACGACCTTGGTGGCCAATTGACAGGTCCATTCCGCGAAATTATGCGCTCATCGAATGTTTCCTTCAATAAATCGATTGTGACGTGCGCTGTGTGGCATGTAGCGCCGTCTTGTTGGAACCACAACTCATCCACATTCATGCCATCCAATTCGGGAACAAAATAGTCGGTTATCATGGCTCTATACCGGTCTCCATTAACGGTAGCTGCCTCTCCAGCATTATTGCGGAAGAAGTATGGCCCAATGACTCCACCAGCCCATAGAGCACACCAAACAGTCAGTTTTTGTGGATGTAATGGCGTTTCAAGGGTCTCATGTGGATTCTCTTCACTCCAAATGCGGCAATTTTGCTTGTTGACGTAGCCATTCAACCAAAAATGAGCCTCATCACTGAACAAAATTTTGCGATGAAAATCAGCATCGAAATCAATCTCATTTTCGGCCCATACACCAAAATCACGACGCATTGCATGGTCTCGCGGCTTTAATTCTTGCACAAGCTGGATCTTGTAAGGTCGCAAGCCAAGATCTTTGCGCAAAATCTTCCATAAAGTTGATGGACAAAGCTCCAATTGCTGTGCACGGTGGCGAATCGATTCATTCGGGTCCTCTTCAACACTTTGCTCTACAGCGGCAATTGTTTCTTCGGTGCGCACTGTTCGACGTCTCTGCGGATGCGTATTATCACATAGAGTAAACGTAGTGCGAAAACGATCCATGGTTAACCGAATTAATTGCTCTGATGGACGATTATGTCGACCATAAAATGGACGGAGCTCACGGTAAACTTCGCGAACTGAACCATTATTTTCGAAATAAATTTGCACGATTTGCAAGCGTTGTTCTTTTGTCAACCTCTTTATGATGAAATGGCAAACCAAACTGAACATAAATGACATTAGAGTTGCCAGATTTGACCACAAAATGGCAGTTTTATTTCTATTCGAAAAACAAACCTGTAAAAAAAACACCCGGTAGTATTATATATACATGTCCAAATATAATTTATTATAAATTAAGCCTCAACCCTTCGATGTCGAAATATTGTGATGGACATCTTCAAACTTTGTTATTCTTGTACTATTTAGCAGTGAAAAGGATCCGAAGGAACGAGACGTTGAGTATTTCTTGAAACGTTTAAAATATCTCATTAATTTGTATCCAAAGTTTAATCGAATTGAGCACTCTGAAGATTTCTCAACATTTCAAGCATTTCTGGACGCTTTCGATACATATCACAACGAGACTTTTTTCAACACGCGCAGGATAGCAGAAATGGTATGTTATTGATTAGAACTATTTGTAACTAATGGTTAATATGACCAACTAATATATGTATATATGTAAGTAAGGGTGATATTCTTCTATGAAGGTAAAAATAAAGATAAAGGTGAAGATAAAGATAGTGACAAAGATAGAGGAAGAGAAAGTATGCAGATGCAGGTACAGATAAAGATAACGACTAAGATAAATAAAGAGAACATTGTACTGAGATAAAGCTAATGACATGATGTAGATAGAGTAAAAGAAAGAGATAAAGATATTTATATATAAAGAAATATAAAGATAGAAGTAAAGAAAAGATAATAAAAAATATATCTCGAGCCAAAGATAAAGAGGGAAAGAAATATGTCCACTATTACCGCTTAGGACTTATAGTTTTATATCTTTGTATTTTAATAAAGTTTTAGTTTAAGTTGCAGTTTTCTCTTTCCAGCTATCCCCATCATGTACACATTTTTTACGCCAGTGCAAACTTGCAGGCCATGAAATTGATTGCTTCAAACAAACAGCTTTTCAGGAGAGTTTAACTCCGTATGGTTTGTGTTGCACCTTTAATACGGGAAATTAGTAAGTCATACTATTACCATACCATTACCATTACTATGCCATTACCATATAACACCACTACCATATCCTTACCCTTCCAGTACCATACCGTTACCATATAATTACCACACCATTGCCATATCATTATTATACCATTACCACACCATTACCATTACCATATAATACCATTACCATACCGTTACCATACCGTTACCATACCATTACCATACTTCGACCACACCATTACCATACTTCTACCATACCATTACCCAGCCGTGCTCCACCGATAAAAGGTTTTCCATTATGCTGGCCTTATACATGGCCATATCTCATCAGTTTTAAAAGCATGATTCGGACCCCCTGGATCTAGTCGGTTCAAAAATCCATACTGGCCTCTATGAGACAAGAAAGTTGAATCAAAAACACAAGGAAAACCGAACGTCGAAAGCTGCAGTCGCAACATATCGTCAATTCTTTTAAAACTCGCCCTTCACGCGTGCTTGTCGAGAGCACAATCAACCTATGGGAATACTCCAGAATTATTCGAGAGAAACTTTATTCGAAAAATTTATGGACTTCTAGAGTGTTAAAAATATCCATCTTCTGCTGAAAAATAGATAATAGATTTCTTAAAATATAAACCATTTCTTTTTAATACTTTCAGTTACAGCCAACGTACTTTTCGCGATCGCTTAGTCGATCCAAATTTAGGTTTGAGAGTTGTGTTGAATACCAGTCGACAGGATGACTTTATGTCCATATTAAATATAGATGGCTACATCGTTCTAATACATGATTCAGACACACATCCGGACTCAACCTCCGGCGAAGCTCACGAGCTATATTTATCGCATGGCGAAAACTCTGATATTGCATTGCGAGCATTTTTGATTAGCACAGAACCAACACTTTACTCTTTCAGCCCACAAACGGTAAGGTTTTGTATTTGTATTTTATTTAAGAGTTACCAATTGTTTTTTTCACTCTTCTTCTTCTTATATTGATATACTTGCAGCGCAAATGTTATTTTTCGAATGAATTTCCTGACGAACGAGTTTTTCGTAAGAAACCGTATAGTTTTTCTGATTGCATAACACGTTGTCGTATGCGTAGTATGCTGGCTCTGTGTCATTGCTTACCATTTTATGTGACATTGAATTTGGTAGTTGAAGAGGAAGGTGTAATTTATTGCACTCTTCACCATGTAGCTTGCCTCAAGTCTTATAATTGTAAGCATTGTTTGAAGTTTATTAAAAGAAATGGTTTTCAAAGTGGAAGAGTAGGATATATAGCACACCTAAACCCAACCCCGAGGTCATGAGCTGCGCGTAAAAAGCACTTGCATTTCATGGTGGGAAATAGGTAAACGAGCGTCTCGCCGCGATACTTTGATGCGCTGACCACATCGCTGACCTAAAGCGGAGGCTTTGGTCCTACATTCGGAAGATTCAGTTGCCACAATGTAACATCTTCTAACTGGGAAAGGCAGATTGACTTCGGAGCGCCGCGAAATATTAAAGATTAATCAATGGGTATCCCATGATCAAAGCCACTAGGTCAAGTTGATTATTACTTGACCTGCTACCTGAGCTCAATTTTCGTCTTAACGATGTACCTAATGAGAGTAAGCATATTTCCCACCTATTGCTCAGACCGCTAAAAGGTACCAGTGGGCCAGAAAAAACAACCGGTAGGATGAGGAATGTCGTGCCGACTATAGTTCAAGGTTATGTACGGATCCAACCAGCGCTGCAAGTGAGCGCTATCGTCAAACTAAGAAGGAAAAAGAAAGACTAGACACGGAAAGATTACATGGTACTACTTCTGCACTTCGAAAGGGGTCCTAAAGCTACAATAGAGGTAGATGGTTGGCTTAAAAGTGCGGAAATGGCGGTCAGCACCACACACGTGAACGCTGTTGGTTCCAAATTAACGAAAGGTGTGGGGCCTGCTGTGCACTGTGCTGACCCGGAAAGAAACAGATCCTAGAAGCTGCCAAAACACTGTAGTGTCTTTTGAAGTGCATCTATATTGGGTCTCCGGTCATGTGAGCATAGATGGAAATGAAAAGGCTGACGAATTGGCCAAGAAGAGGGCGATCCTTGGCGAGTTTACGATAGAAGTCCCGATCAGACTGGGAGAGTTGAAACGCCAGCGAGAGTTGCAAATGATCGACCAGGTACAAAAGGCGTGGAATCAAGGGTGGTTTGCAAAGCCTTCAAGATCATGGCAAAGCATATGATATGAGGTCAACTAAACTGCTTTTATCCCCCGAAAAGAGAGGACTGCAAGATCATGCCCTGCCTTTTATTTATTTATTTATTGATTAAGCCAATTAATATAAAATCTTACAGGCTAAGTATACATATAGAGAGTAGCAATCAATTGAATAACAAATTACTTAACTGCTTTACTTATAAAAAGTATTTAAAGTGCTGAAAAACGAACTTTCGGACCAGAAATTTCCCCAAAAAATTAGAAATTTTGTTGAACTCAATTAAGACTCTCGTGATTGGAGCATTTCTCGCAAACAGAGCCTTAAAAAAACCAATATGGAAGACCTCAGGACTGCGGAGAGCTCTAGCCGGAATATTAATGAAAATCCTCTCAAGGAGCACGGGACAATCAACAGAAGAGACCTAACATTGTCAACAACAACCGTACAACGGCGATTGTATAGGTAGATTTAATGGAGTTGAAAAACACTGAATGGAAACACACAGCAGCAAGCTTTTTAATCAGGATTACATGGTAAACCCGATTAAATGCCTTCGAGAAATCCGTATAAACCGTGTCAACCTGACATTCTGCCGAAAAGCTGCGATGCAGTCATCAGAGGAAATAGCCAAGTTATAGACAGTTGACCGCCCCGGAAAGAAGTCATGCTGCTCTGGACACACAATATTCTTTAAAAAATTGTTGAATAATACATTCAAAGAGCTTTGCCGTGGCGGAAAGTTTTGAGATAAGCCTATAATTGCTGAGATCATTTTTATTCTTGAAAATTGGTGCGATAAAAGCCGGTTTCCAAGCGTCAATGAAAGTACCAGAAGATAGGGAATTGTTAAAAATGCATAAAAGTGGATAAACTAGGGAATCGCAATACTTAAACAGAATCGCAGACAAACCATCAGAATCGGTAGTTGATAAGGGCTTAAGTCGGGAAATGCCACTAAGGACATCTTCAGTAGACAGTACTAGTACTACTGACAATGGACCGCGATGAGAACTCCACCACCTCGTGCACATCCAGTTTGATCGGAACTTCTATCCTCACGAAATGCGTTGTATAACTTAGGGTCAAAGTACTCTTCGTTGAAAAAGGTTTCAATCAGCCAAGTTTCAATGATTAGAAAAACATCATATTCTTGGTGTGAACTAAATAACCACACAAGCTTTGATTTAGTTCTAACTTCAGCCATATTTGGCATCACATGCGTATAAATTAGGTCTCGTCGGCGAACATGTTTTGCGCTCTTGTCCTTTGCTCGCTAGATTAAGACTCCGAATATTACGAGCTCCAAAACAACTAAATCTCGAAGCAGCAAGTAGGATGGGACCTATAAAGCTAGGTTTTGCCAAGAGTACGGAGTTATTATTTAACGTGGTTCTCGTTTCTAGCCTAAGAAATTTCTGGTAGAACTCTGGACATTTTCAGTCTATATGGCGTCTTGACGGCTAGCTCAACTTAACCTGGCAGAAGCAACGTCTGAAAACTCTACAAAAAAATCCAGAAGGTTTTAAGACTGGGACGATTTTCTGCAAGTACAATAATGACGACCATGTTATCCACGTACTTAAGTTATGTAGGGAACACTTCTTCTCACTACTTAAAAGTAAGGGGGTAATGAACCCCTTACCGCAAAACTTTGACGAAGTGGGAATGAAAAGTCTGAAGCCCAACGTCGACAAGTTGATTGGAACTTTTTAGTGAGACTTTAGACTAGTTGTGCCTACTTTGACTGACTTTAATGGAAGCTTGACAAATAACGTCGATCAATACTAGTATTGACGGATGGACCAATTCGACTCATTCGAATTGCCGGACAATGGTCTAGAAAATATCAAAGTCCCCGGAGTGCGAAATTAAGTTTTTAAAACCGTTTTTTATAATTAATTAACTACTCAATTGAGCCTTGAATTATTAACTAGCTCATGATAATTGCAGTTAAATGGAATAACGTACTTACCACACGTGACTCACTTCCTGGCATAGAACGCGCCTACGAGGAAGCATTATACTGTCCTGAATGTCTGCCAGCCTGCAATGATATACAATATGCAATGTCAATAGCGTCACTACCCATAGATCTATTCATCGCTACAACTGCTGCGGAGTAAGTATAAATAAATAATTTGGGCCAAATCTTCATCGACAGTTCTAAAAGTACATCTGAGCTCCTGGGTACAGAGACTGATAAAAACGTTCCGCGGCTCGTTAGGTTATTGAAAGTTAGGAAGTAATTAAAAATGCAGAAAATGGAATATATCCTATCAGAAGACAAAAATAAATCTTGAATGACTTAGCTTGTAAGCTTAGTATTTAGCTCTATTGAGAAACAGTTCATTAAGAATTTTTGTTCGTTTGTCTCTCTGCGTGTTTTACAGTTGCTTTAGTGTGAACTCATTCTTAAACATAGGATATATTTTCTGGACTAATACACTATTTTTATATTAATGCTCGGCGTGTAAAACCGTGGCCATATAGTAGAATTTGCTTAAGCATTTACTATGAAACTTATTTTCAAACTTTTTCCATCCAATTTGCAGGGAACTAAAGGATATCGGATTGCAGTCGGATGATATATCAGTGCTACGTGTGTATTTTGATGAAGCTTATTCAAAGAAGTACAAACGTTTGCTTGGCAACACTTGGTATGAGGCATTTTGTAAGTCATCTGGAAGTATTAAATACGAGGGTACTAGCATTGCCTCGAGCAGTTCGGGAGTAGTAGTTAATTTGTTTTTAAATAAGAAATCCTTTCCATATTTCATATGGAATGATTGCATAGTCGGTATTGCCTTTTCTTTAAAGCCCCGAAATGGGCCTGAAAACAAACGAAAAATACCAGAAAACGGTCTCGAAAAGATCCGAAAACAGTTCAGAAATGATCGCGGCCCGATGCCAAAAATGGACTCGAAACCAATTCCGAAATGATCCTGAAATGATGCTACAACAATCAAATTATTTTCGAAAATTCTTGAAATGGTCCCGAAAACAGGTCCGAAATGATGCAGATATGATCCCGAAAAATTCCGAAATAGTCCCAAAAATGATGCCGAAAAAGTTCTGAAAACGAACACGAAAATAATTCCGAAATGATTATAAAATGATGCGACAACAATCCCGAAATTACTAGAAAAAGTTCCGAAATGGTGCCGAAAAAAATCCCAAATTGATCCCGAAAAAGAAGAAAAGAAATCATCCCGAAAGGATGCCGAAGGATCCCGAACTTATGCCGAAGAAGTCTCGAAAATAATCCCGAATAGATCTCTAGAAAGACAAAAGAATTGACCCAAAAAGGCCTAAAAACCGTTCCGAAATGTATTGATTCCGAAATTATAACGAAAAGGTCCCGAAAAAATGGTCCTGAAAAAGTCACAAAAAAAATCGAGAAATGATTTTGAAAAAGTTAGCTATTTCTAAAATTCGAAATTACCTAAATGCTACTACAATACTCTGCTACAATTTATTATTTCCGTTGCATTAAAAAGATTGCGATCTACTTCATTTTTTTTTTTGGTCAACAATACTTACTTTCGCTAGTCCCCTCGTACTTATTATGTAGTTATTCTTGGCATATTTTTGATTTAAAAATTAATATCACTTGTAATTTTTTTTTGCTTTTCTCTACACAGGCACTGTTGGAAATGTAACCTCCATATTTCTGGGATTCTCAATGTTGGCTGTTTTTGAATGCGGTTTCTTTATTGGAAAATATATTGTACTCTTCATCGAAAGCATTATCAAACAAGATAAACGCATACAGCGAAGAAGAAACAAGAGGAAGACCAATGAAGAGGAACTGAAACTCTACATATGTCCTTAAGCATTAAAAAATAATTTATGTGCATCAGCACTGGGCAAAATGCATTAATTAATAATTGAGAAAGCTTAAATTTAAATACAAAAACAAATACAAATTTAAAATTGAAATTAATGAAAATGGTTGAGGAATAATCATTGCAATAGGAACTTTGGCCTCCAATTTCGATGTTTCACCCTTTTGCAGAATTCCACAACCTATGGTCTTATCCTGTTGTTGTTGTTGTGGTGACGACAAAAACACTCCCCAAATGTTTTGGGGAGTGTTGTCGAATTAACAGTCTTTGGCCGGATTTGAGCCCGGTATGCTCCGGTACTCCCTTGCGGTACTGCCCGACTGTCGTGGTAGCGATTTATGACCAGTGAAACCTTCTAGGTCATGTCACCCCTCCTTCCGTAGGGAAGGATAAGATGGGTAATGAGAGGTGACAGGCATCATATCCCTAGATCAACCATCGAGTTGCACGTCATTACCTTTGTGCATATTAGTCGCTTCTTACGACCGGTATACCTACCGCGGGCATATTCTAATCCCCTAACCCGCAGGGGGGTGGTCTTATTCTCTTGGTGCTCAATCTAGTTAGTATCAAGACGGTAACGACAGTACTGCAGATACTGAATCAGTACTAACACACTAAACCCTCACTTCTTCATATTTAAAATGCTAAAACATGAAAAATTTAAAGCTATTTTCACAGCTTTGGCGGCATATCTTGTTGTAGAAATTGATAGTAGCTAATTAGCTATAGCTTTTAAAACCAATTAAGTACTCGAGTACTAAGGAATCCTCATGCATTGAACATATTATTTTCGTTCTTTGTTGTGGTTTGAGGATATGTGCCTGTTCACGAACGAAGCTTTGATTTCATTCTCCATTGACGAAAGATATCCGAAAAATCGGTAGTAATTGACTGAGTTGTAAAGTTGATTGCAACACTAATCGTCCCACCAATAAGCCATAATGCTGCGTAATTAGTTCATACAAGTAGACGGGATGAACATAGAAGCTAACACTTACTCTACACATCCTCATAGCTAACTTGCATTGAACTCAATAAATAGTATCACAAACGTCTGGTTTGGAACTAGATCTAAAGAAAATCTAAAACAAAATTAAAATCAAAGCTTACAAAAGACCACAACACATGATTTGACTTTAGTTATTTGCTGTTCCTTTGGTTCGCCTTTCCCTAACTTCCTCTCTCTAGCATATTTTACCTTATTTTTTTAACTTCCTGTCTTCTTTTTTGCTGTTCGTTTCGGGTCTTTCCTCTTATTTCTTTTCCTTTGCTTTCTACACCATTTAATAATACACTTCATATTTTCATTTTTAGGGAAATTATTATTGTTTATATTTTTTTATAATTAAATTAGTTATTTAAAGTTTTTAATTGAATAGAAACGTAAAATTTAATTTTGATTTTTAATTTAATTTCACTTTTTTTTAATTTAATTTAATTTAATTTTATTTTACTTTATTTTATTTTATTTTATTTTATTTTATTTTATTTTATTTTATTTTATTTTATTTTATTTTATTTTATTTTATTTTATTTTATTTTATTTTATTTTATTTCATTTTATTTTATTTTATTTTATTTTATTTTATTTTATTTTATTTTATTTTATTTTAATTATTTTTTTTTATTTTATTTTATTTTATCTCATTTTATTTAGTTTTGTTTTAAAATTTAATTTAATTTAATTCAGTTTTTTTATTTTTTTATTTAATTTAATTAATTTAAATTTAATTTAATTTAATTTAGTTGTACAAAAATTTATTTCACTTTTCCCAACTTATACAATTTTATTCTATTTTATTTTATTTTCTTTTCTTTTATTTTATTTTACTTTATTTTATTTTATTTTACTTTATTTTATTTTATTTTATTTTATTTTATTTTATTTTATTTTATTTTATTTTATTTTATTTCATTTTATTTTATTTTATTTTGTTTTATTTTATTTTATTTTATTTTACTTTATTTTATTTTATTTTATTTTATTTTATCTCATTTTATTTAGTTTTTTTTTAAATTTAATGTAATTTAATTTAGTTTTTTTAATTTTTTATTTAATTTAATTAATTTTAATTTAATTTAATTTAATTTAGTTGTACAAAAATTTATTTCACTTTTCCCAACTTATACAATTTTACTCTATTTTATTTTATTTTCTTTTATTTTATTTTATTTTACTTTATTTTATTTTATTTTACTTTATTTTATTTTATTTTATTTTATTTTATTTTATTTTATTTTATTTTATCTTATTTTATTTTATTTTACTTTATTTTATTTTATTTTAGTTTATTTTATTTTATTTTATTTTATTTTATTTTATTTTATTTTATTTTATTTTATTTTATTTTCTTCTATTTTATTTTATTTTGTTTTATTTTATTTTATTTCATTTTATGTTATTTTATTTTGTTTTATTTTATTTTATTTTATTTTATTTTACTTTATTTTATTTTATTTTATTTTATTTTATTTTATTTTATTTTATTTTATTTTATCTCATTTTATTTAGTTTTTTTTTAAATTTAATTTAATTTAATTTAGTTTTTTTAATTTTTTATTTAATTTAATTAATTTTAATTTAATTTAATTTAATTTAGTTGTACAAAAATTTATTTCACTTTTCCCAACTTATACAATTTTGTTCCATTTTATTTTATTTTCTTTTATTTTATTTTATTTTACTTTATTTTATTTTATTTTACTTTATTTTATTTTATTTTATTTTATTTTATTTTATTTTATTTTATTTTATTTTATTTTATTTTATTTTATCTTATTTTATTTTATTTTACTTTATTTTATTTTATTTTAGTTTATTTTATTTTATTTTATTTTATTTTATTTTATTTTATTTTATTTTATCTTATTTTATTTTATTTTATTTTATTTTATTTTATTTTATTTTATTTTATTTTATTTTATTTTATTTTATCGTTTCCTTTCCTTGCGGTTCCTTTTCTGCACCTTCTTTTCTGTAGATATCTTTACTGGTCGGTTTCTTTACTCTAAAAGCACCAAAAACACACCAATTCGGAACTAGAGAATTTCCCTATGAGGCATCTACTTTTCATTGCATATGAGCAGCTATCAAAAACAACAACACCGCAATTAACCAAGGCAAATGCGCTAAGGAAAACGACACCAATTTACAGATACAAGGCATTCAACGCCTCACCCTTCGATATGCCTCTTACATGCTTAGCTGCCAGCTAGCGTCCTAGTACTGCAGCTTTTGGGTATATAAAACCCTCAGTAATTTGCCATGGCTGTCACAGTTCTAGCAATCAATTGTTGTCGTTAGTGTATACGGGTTCCAATTGAATAGCTTCAGGTGCAGTAAGGCAAGTAATGGGAAAACAATGACACCACCATTGTCACGTGTGCAGGGAGGTACGGAACGCAGAGGAAAAATGACAAGCGATCCACCATTTGTTATAGGACGCGCAGCATGGTGGATGCCACAAGCGACTGTAAATTCATATCAGAAAATTTCATTTGCTGAGGCAATGAGGGATTTCCTGCAAAATGTATCATTCCATTGTTATAGCAAATTAGTTGAGCCAGGACGGCGTTTTCCCGAACGGTAAGTTTATAGTAGATAAGGTGTGGCTTTTAAATAATGGTACAAAGCGCTCTGAACTTGAAAAATCAGGTATTTGTGTTTTGCTAAGTTACTCTCAAAGAAGTCATCATATTGGCAGAGTGAGGCCGAGTGGTTCACAAACTTCGTGAAACTAGTATACCAGCCATCGCGGGATGTTATTCTTCTCCGCGTCGACGGATATGTACTCGAATCATTGGCACTAAAATCCATTCTAACTAGAAATATTACATTGCCCAGCCTCTGCCACGGGTGCTACCTCCATCACTTTTATACGGTCTTCGCAGAAGGAGGATGGGGATATAATGTATGGCAGGAGCCTAGTGTAATTCTTTAGGATCCAATCTAGACGAGTGCTCGAAGAAAATTTTCTTGATCACTTAAGGCGAAAGTCTCTGCTTTTAAGGACGAAGTGGAAAAGACGCTATCCAGCGCTTTAGGGAGTTTAATGTATAAGCGGATGGTCAAGCCTTAACGTCAGCCACTGCGAGGTCGAGATTGTCAGAGAATTCCTGAATAAAATCGCTGATGCTTCGTAGTTCCTTAAAGTTAGGGCAATACAGGTGGAGCAGGAAAATGCAACGTTGATCTCTAACTAGACGTGGCTGCGTGTATGAATTTTGGCATTCCGCTGGTCATTCGCAGTCTACTGCTGGATAGGTGGGCCCCGAGTCAGCTAGGTAAGCGTCGCCAGGTGCCGAGGTCCTTTCACCCAACTGGCGACGCCAAACGCTTGCCCGAAATGCCACGATTTAATTCTTCGTGTTGATTGACCACGGTTCAATAGAAATCCATGCGGTTCTGCTGAATATATTGGACTACCCCAGCCGTGTTATTGTATTCGGGTTGACAAGAAAGAGAAGGGTTGATGTAGAAATTGAAGGCGATTTGATCCTCTCGTGTGTTTCCCTCGGTCAGATCAGTCCATTTCGTGGCTGGATCGTCGGAGGTGCAATCCTCAGTAATACCATCGTGACCTGGGATGGATAGGCCTTCAATGACGTATATTAAAGCCTGCTGGACTGTAAGCATACATCGCCACGGAGTTAGGTTTTTGCAGAGAATCAATCAAGGGACCTCCGATATAGCTGCTTAAGTCTGTAAGAACGTTGGAATTGGTATACATCCTTAAGTCTAAGAAGACTTGGAGATCCTTTGAGTAGATAAATCTGTCCGCGAAGTCCAAATGTGAACAACCGAAAAGAATCTATTCGAAGAAACTAAATTTTGAAGGGCTTTTTGGGGATCGGAACTACCTCTTCAAGAAGCATTGAAGCTCTTAACTCATCGAAGGCTTCTGCACTTTTTAATTGTGCCGTATTGCATCATTCTCAAAACATGACCTATCCAGCGAAGTCGTTGTTGTTGTGAGTATTATGGGTGTCTATTATCGAGGTTATACCAATTGGAAGCACCATAAATCTTTCGAAGAAATTTTATCTAGCGCCACGAACTGACGTGATCAACTCAGCTGACAGGTACAGATGATGCTTGTCAGTTGAGGTAATTTGCTTTCGCAGTCCAAAGTACATCTTGCTGTACTGATACTAATAATATAGTTGCTCCAATCTAATTCTCTTTTCATTTACTTGCAGTTTGTTTTGGATTATTTTCCACATTACCATGTTTGGTATGCTGATTGCATTTCTCGGCAATACCGTTATCATTGATCGAGATTTCCTTACCACACATTTGTATGATCCACTCTATCCCGTCAATAAGGTGCCATTCCCCACCTTCTCCATTTGTTCACTAAATCACATATCGAATGCTGCAGCTAATAGATATGCCGAGGACCTGTGAGTTGCAATTTACCAAAACATTCTCATAAATGTTAACGAGTTCACTCTAGAAACCGGAAAGATCCATTCAAACGAGGCGTTAATTACTTTTACAATCATATAAAGAAAATGAATTGGCCATTTAACTACGACACTGATGGTAGCTTTGACGATCTTTTAGAGTTTCAAAACTTTTTGGATATCTTCGACACAACAGATGACGAGGTATTTTTTAATACCAGGGACCGCATGAAAAAGGTAAGTATGAGTAACAGATGTATGGAGACCGATGGATATTCAAATAAGTGGGGTGACACGTGGAAAGCGTGCAATACTTTTGTTAGGAGTAGGCAGAAAGTGTAGCTCAGAGACGGCCCTCCTCTGGGTCTTACTTGTAGCCGACCTTGAACGTAGAGGCTGAAGTTTCTGGGTACTGAAGGGGATGTTCTGCAAGGATACCTCGATAGTGTGACTGGGTGGTCCAAATCCAGCAGACTAGCTATCAACCTAAGTAAAACGGAGCTAGTTATTTTAACGATGAGGTTTAAGATGCCTGAATTTGGACTACCTTAACCTCGAGACAGAACTAAGATGGCAGCGGCTGCCTTATATTGCTTTAATGGGGCTACTGGAAAACGTTGGGAACTCTCTCCAATGATATTACACTGACTTCATGACATGATCGTAAATCCCAAGGAGCATTGATCTCGTGGAGGGAGATCGCCTTCAGCGCTGTAACAGTCAAAGAGTCTACTCGTTAACCGGAGTTGGCTGATGGTAGGACAGTGGCAGGACCGCTGGCTTCTGTTAGTGTACTTCTATATCGGCCAGTCCGAAAATGGCAGAAATATGAGGACGGTTGCAAAATGGCGAAACAGCGGTATAATAAATCTTATTTTCTTTGGCATTACTAATAGTTTTTGAATGAAGTCTTTTGTAAGCCCATTGCTTTCGCCTCTTTACCGGGTTACCGCAAGCTTTTGGAGCGAAGCTCCACTAATCAGAACACGTCTCATCTATTAATTTTGAAAATGGTTGAAGATCTTACTTCGCTGTTGCAGAATCTGTGTAGTGATCTTCTACACTTATGAGAAATCAAGAGCCGATATGGTAGAAAAAGCAATGTGCCAGGGTCTTGGTGCACTATCTGCACTGGCGCTTAGTTAATGAGCCTGGCTATTAGAGAAAATTACTATCCTAGGGGATATTAAGTAGTTCACAGTAATAACCTACATGCCTACTGGATAGCAGAGATGTTGGATTGGGGCAGTAAAAATTTTATAGTTCCTACTGCAAAAGAGATTTTGGAGCCGCCCATGCAATTTTAAGTGTCGAATTTCTTATTAAATTTCCCATATCTCTGAACCCTTCTAAAAGGAACTATAATTATATATAGAATATAATAGAATATAGAATCTTAAAGTTTGTATAAAAGACTGACCTGTTACAGACTTACAGAAGCCTAAACTCATCCTTGGATGACGTTTCCTTGATAAAGAGTTCGATCGGTCGAATGTTGCATATCAGATCATGACCTAATATAAGCTGCAATCGCACCACAGGCAGCTGGCTGAACTTTTCCTAGTATTTAAGTCATGTAATTCACCCAAGTACCCCATATTCTAGGATCGGTGAAATATTCTCGAATTTAGAAGTTGTACTCAGGCCTTATGTCTATATTTCAAAATTATATGTTTCTAAGACCCACTTTTTTTAACCCACTGGAATTGGAACCATCAAATAAAAATATATTGATTGCACTGTAATATATGTTTTTATGCCATTAGTTAAAACCAACGTGCGACGACCTGCTGATACGCTGCCGTATGGCGAATGAGGACTTTGATTGTAATACACAATTTAAATTCACTTTAACAAAACATGGGTTTTGCTGCACCTTCAATCATGACGGCAAGTAAGTGTGTTAGACATAAATATATTTATTGCAATATTAATAAGTGCATCCAAATTGTACATATTTATGTTTTCTTTCCTAATTTGAGCCAGGTATGCGAAGCCACGTCCCCCTGGTCTCAGTCTTTTTAAATATAAAGGCATAATACTGCTACTAAACGCTTCTCAAAGCGACGAGTTTCACAAGCAACCGAGTTATGCAAATTATGTGGTAAGTCCTTAATGTACTCAAATTACCACACATAATACGTTTGTAGAAAGAAAATAATACTAGCGACAAACTTTGGCTCTACAAACTTAAATAGACCCTTACCTATTTTTGGTTTTATAGCTCAGTCTTTAGTTAAGTTAAGTATTTCCTCAGATTCGTTAGGCTTTTGTAATTTCGTAGTTTTCGTTTGTGTTTTGCACTTTTTGCTAACGTTGTTTTTGTACTCTTTTAGCACTCACTCAAAGTTTTTGTAGTGTGATCAGGCCCGTCGAGAGGGGGGAGGGGTAAAATAAATGTTTGACCAAGATGTTTCAGTCTTCTTATTAACTGTCAAGTCCTGCTATCCCTATATTCGTATATTGCGATATAATCTGAATAAATATTTCTGACCAAAAGTGTATATATATGAACTGACTAGAGGGACCGGCAGACTTTGTCCTGTCCAGATATTTACCTCAATGGATTTAGAAATATTGGATTTTCCCTACCCCCCTTTACAAAAAAAAGTTCAAATAATTTTTGATACATATGTCTAACTAAAACGCGATTTTCTACGTCGTTATAGAAACAAAAACGTCCTCTTCGCCTTAAATCATTGGGACTATTCAAGGCACTTTATATACAGGTTCTGTATTGGAGATCTGAACAAAACCGCCTTGTGTGGGATGACGTATATGAAAGAACCCAGCAATTTTCCGACTGGGCTTTTTATATATAACACGATTTATAAACGATATTATGTATATGTTTAAGAATTTTTGTATGCAATTACATAGTTACATATATGTAGGGTTATTTAATGTTGAAAAATTGAAATATATATGCAAAATAATACATAATAACGTGTCAAGAACCTGGCCTACTATGGTGATATATGCATGAAAATTAAAATTGTCCATATTTTCCAAAGGATAACAGCTAGGACCTGGAGTCCACCAGACTTTTTATTACCATAGTATTACATACGAAGGTGTGTCTATGGATTTTGGTGGCATTTTTTTTTACAAATTTATCCTTTATGTGCAACATGTCGTATACGTGAAAAAATGCAAAAATGTGCATATTTTCTAAAAAGGATCAGCTAGGATTTCCATTCGAACTGATTTTACATCAGGACAACATCCCAGACGAAATGGCGTTTTCAGATTTTGGTGACATTTTTGACCAACTCATTTTTCGTTCAGGAGCACTGTGTTTAGATGGTTTTTTTAATTCGTAATGATTATTTTAATTGTTTTTCAAGAAAAGGCAATTATTAATTGATTACGATTAGAAAAAATTAAATAAAAAGTAATAAAAAAAAATCAAAAATGAACCAAAAAAAATCACAAAAAATTACAACAAATCACCAAATAATCAAAACAACTTTTTATACCTTTCATGAACATGAAATGGTATCATAACTTTGGTCCGATGTTTGTAAGTATCAGAAGAAGAAGAGATAGACCCACCAATAAGTATAAATGATCAGGGCGATGAGCTGAGTCGATTTAGCCATGTCCGTCTGTCGGTCTGTCCGTCTGTCTGTTTGTACGCAAACTAGTCCCTCAGTTTTTGAGATATCTTGATGAAATTTGGTATGAAGTCGCCATTTTGCATGAGATTAATCATTCGTCGGAGTCAGCAAGATCGGAGCTATGCAACGCATAGTTCCCATGCAATCGATAGTTTCGATAAATGGGTTTTGGGCTATACATTTTGCAATTAAAAAGCTAGGAACGAATAACTTTGCACGTTTGGTACTTGTTATGTATGTAATGTGTGTAGTGAAAATCGATTGTTCCGATAAATGGGGTTTGGGCTATGTATCTTTAAATTATCAGTTTTGCAGAGTTTTTACTAATTGTGAGTAAGGATCGGACACTTAAAACCGTGATGCGTATTCATGAAAGGTATAAAACCTTCGGCACAGTCGAAGACAGCCCTTTCCTTACTTGTTTTTGATTATTTTTGATCTTTTTGAATAATCGCAAAAAATCATGATTATTTTGATTGTTTTAATTAATTAGAAAGTAATCATTTAAAAATTGAAAGTAGTAGTAATCAATTATTAAATGGATTCTCAAGAAAATAATTTATCAAACCGGTAATCATTACCATTAGTAATCATTATTTATCAGATCTGCTACAAACACATTGTTTGAAAATAACACTCGATCCTTTTATTATTGTTCTCTTTAAGTTTTACTTTCATGCATATGGCGACTTTGCAGACGTCCTCAGTGGTGCCGTAAATGAACGTTTAGTGGCAGCTGGTGTGCAAACAAGTCTATCTATTGATGCCAACATTGTAGAAACTGTGCACGGAGCCCGTGTATTACCACCTTCACTAGTAAGCACTAATATTTAAAAACTTCAAAACTTTTTATAAATCACAAAAAATATACATACATATGCCGTCTCTGCGGTGAAAGCGAAACAAATTCTAAAAATAAAATGCCTTAAGCCCACAAAATGTAAGAAAAGCAGCTAAGAACTAGGATATTAGGAAAAACGAAAGGGAAAGCGGTGAGAAGGAAGAAAGAATTCAAAAGCCGAATATGAATTTTAAGGAAAAATAGCTTCCGTTGGCGAATTCCAGCATAAACTAACTGGAATTACGCTACCGTTCCATGGAATTCGTAACCCAACTAACTAACCTAAACTTCAATCAAGATTATTCGGTTAAAACTAGTCTATCCATTTCCGGGAGAGCAAAAATTATAAATTGTCTCGATATGCCGGGTATACCGCTCCGTGTTCCCTCTCGTTTAAAATTAATTTGCCACTAGTAAACCAAGCCCGCTTCGCTGTGTCTCAAAGCTGATATTAGGGTGACTCTGATTTTAATAATTATATCCCATACCATATAAGATATGGAACTTAATTACATCGCTTATTACAGAACCTTTCGTTTGATATTATTATTGTACTAAACACATTTTGGGTCACCTTGGTTTATATAATGGTCGATATCTAAATAACTGGTAGAGCTATCGGAACAGATGATTTCTTAAATTTTGAGTTAAGTTCTAGTTACGCAACAATAAAAGTTCCAGTTTT